>OW386286.2:226941947-228340268 GCA_936432065.2 Rutpela maculata | reverse complement strand
CTCCCGTAAGGGGTACAGAGTTTAGATCCCTGGGCTTGCGAGGGGCCCTTCTGACCTTCCGTGTATTTTTTCGATTTTCTGCCTTCGCTTATCAATTTTTATTTTTGAGGAAAATATTTTTTGTCCGATTTTCTCCCCCCCCCCCAGGCCCGGACTGGCTCCTTCGGGGGCCCTCGGCTAGATACTGAGGAGGGGAGTCCGGTGGTCCTCCCCCGGACAATTTTTGAGAAGCTCATGTCTGAAAACCACATTTTCCGCTATTTTGGCACTGGGAAAGTATTTGAGTAAAGGCAGGATCTTTATCAAAAGTTAAGCTATTCTGTTGTAGTTTACTTACGTTTGCAATACATTTTTGATTGGTTAGCTTCCTCCGTTGAGAACTGTCTCTGTCCTCTTGCCAGGAATGTAGGCATTTCACAATTTAAATGAAGTTCTTCCAAAAACTCCACAGCATCTCGATATACCCTATCTAAGACATCTGTCAATGTCATTATCCCGGACCCAATTCCGCACTAGTTCTCTATCTTGATTGAATTCATTAATTAGTATTTGAGCATCGTTATTTCTAACATCTGAAAAATAAGGACCGTGATCACTCACTATAAAACCGTCGGGAGCTGCAACAAAACCTGCTTTCAGTAAAGTGTATTTCTTCTGACTGGAGTATGATTGTCTCTGAACCCTGAATTGTGAACTTTTTGGAATCTTAAAATAAGTATAGAATAGCTTTAGGGACAGCGGGGTCTGGATTATATAGCCGATTCACAAATTCAGTCATATGTTGTTCTAAAAATCGTTCTCTATCTTGCACGGGAGGTGAATTAAATCCAAGATTCTCGTTGACAAAGCGCGCCATTAAACTTTCTCTTACGACAGTTATTGCCATGCTCACATTTTGCCTGGAAGAAAAGTTTAAAATTGAGCATAAAAAATTGTCGGAGAGACCTTGACGCAATTTCATCAGAAATGTCATTAAATATTTTTTCGTAAGGTATCTCGTACACCCATTTACTTCAACCGGGCCGCACATATCAAATAATTCACTAAACTGTTCTCGATTCAATGATGTTAAACTTTTCAGCTCAGCGTCGCTAAAATTATTTTCATCCTCATACTTTTTTCCAGACTGATGTTGAGTAATTTCTCGCAATATTCCAAACCAATTTGAGATATCTTTTCCACTTAAAATAATTTTACTGGGAATCCTGATTATATTTTCCATAAATTCTAATTTTACGTACCCACATTCTGGTTAGCACAACAGCGAACCTGACCAGGAATGAAAATTAGTTTTTATGTAAAAATCTGCTCCTGCATCAAGAGTGAGCCTATCATTTGTTAATTCATTGCAAATGAAACATTTCTCTGTTTGTTTGCTTACTAATAGTTCCATTGGTATAGCCATCTCATTATCTTCCAACGTTATAACTTTAGTAATCCTCATATCGCAATTAACACATACCCTTGCTGTCTTCTTCAATATCTTGGTTGATTAACCTTATATATTATATTATTATTTTTATTATATCTAATCTTATTACACACGAGAAAAAATAGTAATCAATTACAAGTGGTTTATTACCTGAAAATTCTCATTTTTGAGAGAAACATTTTTAGAATTAGGCACCTTAACATGTGCTAAAGCCATCATCTAAATCTTTCTGCAATACCTCAATAAAAAAATAAAAAATAATTTGGGAAAACACTAACGTGTAAGACAAGCATATGTAAAGAAAAATGTTGTATTTTACTAAGATTACGTTTTTAAAATAAAAAGAAAAAGAATAGATGATACAAATGAATTATTTACAATTTGAATTAAAAAGTAACCAACAGCTTTTTAGCCAGTTCTTCACTAGTCCTCGCTATTCAGTTATCTATGATTAACCTGAATACATATTATGAAATATACTTTTTAACACGGAAAACTAAATTTTGATTGCCCCAAAAACGATACAATAGACGTATCGGAATGTCGGATTTTTGAAAGGGTAGTTTAGCTTGAAAATAAGACCCAAATCCCATAAAAATTATGAACTATTATACATACAGGTCGTAAATAAACTCAAGAAAATTAATTTTCACCTTATGGTTCTTCAATTTGGGGCGTCTCCTTTGGGAATAACATATTTTTAGATGAAATTGTACAGAATGCTCTGTAAATGTTTAATATACAATAAAAGCTATTTTGAAAATAATATCGCTTGAAAACCTCTCGTTCTCAACCCACAAATTATTACTATTGTGACGTTTTTCCACTCCTAGGAAACCGCCCTTGCAAAATCCGTGGGTTCCAAAAATTATAACAAGAGATACACACTTTATTAATTAACTTACTAATACTTCACAATACTACTATTAACTAAAATACACTTTTACTGACTAAAAAAATATCCTTTAACAATGTTTATTGCTTGATATTTACTTTGTATTCACTTCGTAGTTTTCGCCTCACTTGTCAATTCAAACTTCCACTTCCCGCCGAGAACGCGGCCTTATATACCCTAGCAATTGCTTCTTGAACTATTCTAGAAACGACGCGAGCGTTATCTAGAAGTTTCGATGTTTTTCTCCAATGTTTCTAGTGTCTCACAGATGGCGTAACGTACATGTATTTAGTGTTGCCTACCCCCAAGGGGTATACTCGTGACACTATGTATCGCATTTTCTGTTATATGCATATCTTTATCCGAAATATACAGAGTGATTCGCGAGCAATGCGCCATAGCCTTATGGTCGGTAGAACTCGGAAAAAATCTGCCTTCCTCGTTTTTGATAAAAAAGTACATTTTTCTATCGCATTTCTGGAAAACAATTAGCGGATTCCGAAAGTTCAGAAAGAATGCTATCAGAATGGTGATTCAATTTTGATGGCACACCTAAGCGGTTTCGGCAAAAAAAAATTACAAAACAATTTAGCGCATCGCGACTAACACTTTGACCGGGCATTATTCATGGAACAGTTTGATAGAATCTATTCAAGTGCTTCAGATTCATATTCCTTCTAAGACTTCACATATAATACATAGCAGAAAACCTGCCTACCTAATCGTCGACAAAGAGAAGAAAAAACAGTATAAGAAAGATACCGACAGTTTTATTTGATGATTTTTTAGCAGACCACGGCAAACTAATTACTGATTTTCGCTGGCGAATATTTCGTAAACTAAAACACATAGGAGGAAAATGAATATAAACATTCTTGTGAGAAATTTAATTACGTTTAATTTTGCATAGATTACCTTTTTCCGTACGACGCATAGTTTCAGAGTTATAAGCGAAGAATCGAAAAAAGGAACCTTTCCACCCCCCTCCACCTTTGAAGCGGCGGGGTTAGGGGCGGGGACTTTTAGTATTTTTACCTCCTAACTACCCCCAACACATTCCTGAAGAGGAAAATTCTCCCCTCCTAAATGTTCTCTACAACTCTCATTGACTGGACTAAAATAATTTTTACAAATTCTTTATATTCCTCGTTTAAAGAAAAGAAGTATTGTAACCGAAAAAATCACTATTCTAGATTTCTTAGGATTTTCACGTTTCATATTTAGATTACGAAAATGTAGGTATTTCAATTCAGTCCGTCTGTCGGTCGGTCGCTTGGCTCTATAACTAAAAAAATATTTGACTGAGAAAAATAATATTCGGCAGAGAAAATCTGGTATATTTTTATAGAAAAATATAAAGACTGAACACCCCAAAAAAATAATTAAAGAAAAAATATTACGGAAACCAATAATATTTGAATGTAGTTAATACAATTGCTAAGGATGAAACCTATTTTAATTTTAGTAAAAAGAGATATACGGGGTGGTCACTAAAAGAATAGAATAATTAACTGAACTAAACAGTCAACATTTGACTGAGGATGTATAGACTCTTTTGTGTTTACTTATGAACTATTCTAAGAAAATTGAGATCATTACGTTCAGAGTCGCGAATTTCTCGAAAATGTAAGTGCTGATAGTAAATTCAAAGGTGTGCCTCTAAAGAACATTTTTAAACATCCCCACTCTGTCGCATCTCGAGGCGGTTAGTCTTGTTTTTTTTACAGTGCCGGCGCCAGGGTATTTGGCATCTAAAGCAAATATTTCCTTACCGCCCTAAGGAAAAATATTTACAAGTTACTACTGTTAGGACAAATTTCTTATTAAAAACTTATGAAAAATAAAAGAAACATTCCAATAGACAAAAATAAATTAAAAAACATGTTAGCAAAAAAAAAACAGAAATCATAAGAAACATTCTATAAAAAATAAAACAGATAGAAATTGCAGTTGCTCCTTGTCAAAAGCGGTCGACGGCCAGCGCGGCGTTGCCATGTTTAGTACGAGTAAACGAATATGTACGGAGAACATATTAGAATATGTAACGCTCCACCCACGGGGTCAAAAAATGTTTTTTTGAGATTTTTGTGCAATTTTGAATTTCTAAAATTTGTGAAAAGATAATAATCAAGTCTTAAATGCCGCCCTTAAAAAAATGCCGCCTGAAACATCTGCTTCGCTGTTTCACCCCTTCCGCCGGCCCTGTTTTTTTTTATATCAAATCAGCACTAGCTCCATCTGTATTTTCAGAATGCCTGGTGAAGACAGGCTTAAATACGAGTATTTGGCATTGAATATTTTATTTATTTAGTTCGTACCTGTAAATTAGGTATGGAAAAATATAAATTACTTGCAATAATTTGCAATCATTTTTATCTGTTTACAAATGAGCGACATTAAAATTTCTCGAGATAACATAACTTATGTTATCTTTTTAACTGCATATAATTCACAATTTCCTAAAAAATATTTCAAATTTATTGCTTTACTTCACGACGAGGAATAATTTGATCAATATTTTATTATTTAACTGCGCTCATAGACGAAATTATCGTGTTGTTCAAAATTTTTCATGGTTTTTGAAGTTGAGATTTTCTAAACCGTTTATTCGATTTCAATGATTTTGTAGGTTAATTCTTTTGGAATAGAAATGTGTTTATTTTAAGAAAAAAAAAATTTTATATACAGAGCAGGGCATAACAATAAAGCTGTTTCCTTTTCAAAAATTCAAAATACCTTGTGAGAATCACCGCGAAAAAAAATTAAGCCCAATTTAGACTCGATTGTAGCCTCATCCTTTCTTAATCTTAATACTTTAATTTTTGATGCACTTTTTTATCTTCGTTATTAAGAAAAGTACACCGATTGGAAAAAAGTTGAATAGCAATTACAAGCATTTTCTGATAAGTCATATCTTTGTAAAGATGGGTTTTAAAATAAAATAAAGGATCGTTCTTGTAGAAAATGACATTAGATAGCTCATTATCCGTAAAGAGCGAGGATAGAAAAATCCCAATTTTTAAAGGTGTCCTATTTTTTCATGTCTGCCATTTTGAACAATAGGTTTTGTAGCTTACTAAATTGCCTACCTGATGACACCAAGTTATATGGCAGAAAAAATATGGTAGAAACAAAAATTACGATTTTTTTTCGACTCGGTATATATCTCTCTTAATAGCAAAGATAAAAAGTGTACCAAAAACGAAAGCTGAAGCTGTACAATTGGTCTATTTCACGTTAGAAAGTTTGGTAAAAAGTGCCATGAGAAAACTAGGCTGGTATCACTAAAAGAAGTAAAATGGACATGTTGACCAACTCTCATATTCCCATACTTTGTAAAAATGAAATATAATAATCATAATTATTGTTTGCTTACTTTAAGTAAGTATGACATTAAAGATACTGGAAACAATGATATGATTATTATATTATATGTATTTCATTGCATTTTTACAACGTTTGGGGACTAGACTAGTTGGTCAAAATGTGCACCTTTAGTGATACCATTCTAGTTTTCGCCATGACACTTTTTATCAAACTTTCTAACGTGAAATAGATCAATTGAGTCTAAACTAGATTTTAATTTTATTGGTGGGGTAACTCTCTCGGGGTGTTTTGAATTTTTGATAAAAAAAAACATTGCTTTATTGTTACGCCATGTATTCAAGGAAAAAATAATTTTTACTTAAAATCAACATGGATTTTTCTATTCCAGGAGAATTAGTCTATAGGATTTCGAGGAAACATCTTAAAACTTATTGAAAGTTATATCAGTCAAAGGGTTCAACGTGTGAAGATTGGGACCATGATCGGTAACCCGTTGGTAATCCAAAGTGGTGTGCCACAGGTCACAGGGAATCGTTTTGGGTCCTATTCTTTTCATATTAACAGGGTGTTTCGAAAAGATTGGGAAAACGCTTAGCAGTAGATACTTGACATCAAAACAAGTCGATTTAACTAAAAAGTAGTGGTCCAACTCTTTTCGTTTTCAAGTTAGAGGGTGGTAAAGTAAAAAAATTGTTTTCGCAATTTGTCTCTATCTTGGAGACTAGAATACTTATCTACTTCAAAGTTGGTAATGATACTTTTTTCAGGTCGCTAATTATAATGGTGATATTGCCGATGTCATATTCTGTAGATGGCGCTAGTTACAGTACTTTTATGTGACACTTTAAGCCATAATTTTTTGAGGTTAGGTTTTGAACATCGTCTTCTATTATAATCGAAACGCAATTTAGTTTCTTAAAGAAAGTGTGTACTTGTTTAAACGCGATAAAATGCACCCTTTCAGAGAAATACGCGATTTACAACTTTGTCACACACTTGTTCGAAGAAATTCAACACCGGGTGTTTTGAAAAGATTGGGACAACGCTTAGTGTAGACTCTTGACATCAAAACAAGTCGATTTAACCCAAAAAGTGGGGGTCTAACTCTTTTCGTTTTCAAGATACAAAGTGGTAGGTATATTAAAAAAAAAATGTATTCGTATTTTATCTCTATCTTGGAAAATATTATACATATCTACAACAAGCACTATTGACGATTTCAAGACATCATAATTGACGTACACCTACTAGATAAGAAACAGCATTTAGGTACAATTGAATTTCTTCGAACTGGTGTGTGATAAAGTTGTAAATCGCGTATTTCTTCAAAAGCATGCATTTTATCGCGTTTAAACAAGTATACCTTTTCTTTAGGAAACTAAATTGCGTTTCGATTATAATAGAAGACGATGTCCAAAACCTAACCTCAAAAAAGTTATGGCTTAAAGTGTCACGTAAAAGTCCTGTAACTAGCGCCATCTACAAATTAGCGACCTAAAAAACATGTCGTTACCAACTTTGAAGTAGATACGTATAATGGTTTCCAAGATAAAGACAAATTACGAATACAATTTCTTTACTTTACCACCCTACATCTTGAAAACGAAAAGAGTTAGACCACTACTTTTTGAGTTAAATCGACTTGTTTTAATGTCAAGAATCTATGGCTAAGCGTTGTCCCAATCTTTTCGCAACACCTTGTATATCAATATCTTTGACGTAGAAAAAACATGCGATATTGTATCATACGCTAACGATACAGCTATATACATTGAGGGAAACAGCTAGGGCGAAGTAAAAAGAAAGTCTGAAAAATGCTTACAAAAAATATAATGTTAGGAAACATCTATATACTGTACAAGAATTAATTATAAAATTAATTTTAAAAAGACCTATTCAATATCCAACCGAACAACTTTATTTGTAAATCCAGGTAAATAATCTACAAGAACTACTCTTTAAATAATAAAATATATATTTAAAAATAAACCAACAATAATCATAGAACATAATTATCCCACTAGGTATGTAACAAAACTTAATTATGCTCCACCATTTATAAAAAAAGGCTGAGACAAAAAAATTTCGTATATATTTCAGCAAAAATATATAACAGATTATCACTAGAACTAAAACATTTTATAAAATTGGCCAAAGCTTGGATTAAACAAGAACGAATTAATGAATTACTTGATGCAATATAACGGCTTTATCATTATCCAATATCTGCTAAAAACCTTCTGTTTATAGAATACGCTATTCTCACATAATTTAATATTATAGCACAATATTTGCCACAGACAGATCATTTTATGATTTAAGTGACAGATTAGTAGTTAAGTAAGGCCGATTCTAGCGCAATTCAAGGTCAAGCTGTAGCTGTGACGTCAGCACACCCGCAGCCCCGCGGGGGGCGCGCAGGTGATAGATGATAGATCCTATGATCTAGGTTCTAGTGTGAGGTGAGATAATGCTAGATGATAGATCCTATTATCTAGGTTGTAGTGTGAGGTGGGATCTTCTTAGATGATAGGTGATAGGACCTAATGGGAGGGGGGAGATGGGAGATCCAATCCCCGAGCTTAGATAAGAGATTATATCTAAAAGGACGTGGCTGAGAGTATACAGGGTGTGTCTAAAATAAGATGGCTGCCGTTTATTGACTAATAGTATTGTATGTTTACGTTAGTGGGCGTTAAGAAAATGGCTACTGACGTCCATCATTGAGATTAAATAGACAAGTCTTATAATTATGAGATAAATATTCATTTACTTCTATATGTTAAGATTTGAATGTAAAACTGTGGTCAAATGCAGAGACGTTATCGAATTCCTGGAAATTGTTAATGTAAATAAATGCGACTGTCTACGGCTATCTGTATATTTAAAACGTGATTAATTACCTTTAGATAACTACAACGGCTAGATCAAAGGAAATATCGAGAGCCAATATAAACGCTTTTCAGACAAGACTCTTTAGCCCGAGTTTTATATAAGATAAATATTCGTTCGCTTCTCTACGTTTAGATTTCAATGTAATAAGAATATAATGCAGAGCCGTTATCGGATTCCAGGAAATTGTTAATGTAAACAAATGAAATCATTTCTGATAGTCTACTAACATAAGATGGGTATATGGTAAAGATGCAGAATTTTGTGTCTTACAATACATGGTTTCTTATGGGAATATGTAGCCACCCGCAGCGATATAGCAATTTAACATTGTTTTATATGTAAAAGACGAACAGATTATGAAAATTCTGGGGCCTTTTAGAAATCGTCCATTGCAAAGTCACGTGACTCTCGACCGCCGAGTATAAAAGCAGCGTCATCTCCCAGTCTACATTGTGAGGAGTGGAGCTATCAAATATTTATACTAGAGGTCGGTCTAAGAAGAGCGTGTGTTAATATATGAGTAAAATGGCTAATAGAAGCGATTATTTATGGCCACATGTCTATGTAAATAAATATTAATAATAATAATGACAATAATAATATTAATAATAATGATAAAACCATCATTGATATATGTATTCAAGTCTTATATGAGGAAAAATTGTAGTTGTCTGCTTCAGAAGATAGGTATGGATTTGAATGTATAAACTGCGGTCAAATGCAGAGGCGTTATCAGTTTCGAGGAATTTCTTAATATGAACAACGACTGATTGATTATTAAAATGACTCCCAGCAGTAGGTATATGTATACGCTTAGTGCAGCTTAATTACTTTAGATGAAGACAGCGAACTGAAAGGAACTGTACGTAATTAAAAATGTAAAAATAGTGTAAACAATATGATTGACATTTTTAATACAATTGCAGATATTTTCAGTTAAGAACCGGACATTATAATATATCAAGAAATATCAGTACTTTATAATTTAAGTGACTAAATTAAATACCGATAATGAAGTGAATAGTAATATTTTAATAATTAATACAGAAATATTAAAATATTAGGCTAGAACAAACAATTGTAAGCAGTGCGATTGAGATATCAGTTTTGAGGAATTTCTTAATTCATAATATCAAATCTAAAAATCTCTAAAGAAGTCAGTGGCTTAAGACATCGAATTTAAGTTTTAATTTTCGTATGGAAGCATAGGTTCGGATCCTGACATTTATTCTAGGGAAGCTAATATATTAATGCAGTCAATTAATTTATTTTTCATTAATATATTTATAAGTCATCGAAGAGTGGTGGGTGAAGTATCACATAAAACTAAACACTAGAAGCTCACTTTATTGGCAGTCATTAAGTCAAAGAAATTAGTATTCTAACATTCATGTTGAAGCCGCCTCGGATGAAATAAAAAAATCATTTTTTTAAATTCATCGAAATGAATATTGTACATGCTACAATGTATGTGTTTTTTAATGCTGAATTCAAATATGCAATCAGAAAAATTAAATCTCAAAAAATAAATCCACCCCAAGCGAAAAATGAAAAATTCAGATTTTTCAAGTTTATTGCATTAAAAATGTTCATGCTACATTTTCTGTGTTTTTTAATGCAGAATTCAAATATGTCATCAAAAAAATTCAGTCTTGTAAAATAAAGCCACCTCAGACAAAAATGTGAAAAACTCATAATATATTTCATTTATTTAAATACATAATACTGTAATAGAGACGCGTATACGGACGCTTATACGGAAATAAAATATATAGAATAATAATGGAACCTGCTTGAATATTTAAAAATTAGTATTTTTTCTATCGGATGTGCGTATAGGCATGACTGTGATAGAAGCCGTATATCTATCGTTTTCATGCTAAAGGTCTCTTGTATCAATCTTTGCTTGTCACTAGCTACGCCATCAAAAGGTAAAATAGAATTAATTTTAGCTTTCGTAAAAGACATTTACATTACTATTTTTTATTTTTATTTGTACTATTTATATTAACGTCCTGGCGAAGTTTAGCTAATGCTACCTCACCACTTAACTAGGACGGCGAGATGAGATACGATCACCCATCCAAGTATCGGACTCAAACAACGTGCCTTAACTTCACTGATCGATTTCTCACCACTGAAACCGGTACCGTACTTCACCTCACATCAGCATCCTCGAACTAATGATATTTTTTAAACGAGTTAAGTACTTGATTATTTTATACATATGATTTGAATATCCCGCGTTCTGTTCTCAAGATAGAATACGAAGATGGTGAGGCAATGTGTCATGCATCAATCAGCTAATTGAATTTTCTACAAAGACGCTGGTTAACAGGGATATATTATGGTGTTCTTATTATTTACATCGATTCACATTCATGAATTATCCTACTGGACTTCTGCTTGCTGTATGGAACGTATGACAGCATTACGCCATCTGTCTTGGTTACCTGTTAGACGCACAACATCGTTATGATTTTTACTATATTCCATCATATAATAATATAGCAGTAGTCATAGGTAGATAATGATATCTAGAGGTATCCATTCCTCTTAGATAATCAGAAAAATTACATTTGAAGACTAGAAATTTTGACCAAAGAGCAGCGATTAATTCGATCAAAGAAACATGAAATATATACTATCAAACAGAATAAGGTGGCACTCAGTCCGTATGATGATAAAAGAATTATAAATTATATAAATACTGATACGAAACCTTGGGGATATAATTTCCAACAAGTCTCAGCTCGTCAGATGACGTCATCGACGCAGTGAAGCGCTTGGCAGTAGCCGTTCGGATTCATTTACTTTAGAGACTTTGATCGCGATGGACGAGTTAGAAAAAGAATTGCAGTACAAGCTTGTACTTATCACTCGCGACGTATATGAGAGGTACATTCAAAATGCATTGAATCGGGGTAATTATCAATTAGTTCATAAAATTTTAGAAAAGATTGTTATACCGGACAAAGCTTTATACTGGATGGCTTTAAGAGGTAGTTCTAATTTCGATTTAATGAAAAAAATATTTACGAAAAAACTTCAAAACGATATTTTTATTCAACAGTTGGAATATATTTTCCAAAGAGAATGTATTACTCACCTTACCGTGTATCGATTACGAGAAGTAATTAACAGACATTATCCCGCCGCGAAAAATAGTTATTTTAGAATTTTTTTAGAAGAATTATTAACGTGTAATGATGATTATATGTCAACTGATTTTTATTCGAAATCGTACCCGGTTAAAAATATTTCTGATAATTATAAAAGTATTGATTGGTCGATTAATAAAGCATTTTGCGAGGCAGCTTACTTTACACAATACGAATTTCTTGAAATTTTGTTTCGAGTAATTGGTAGGAATAATATACATTTCAAATTAGATATTAATTTCAATGAAGAGCATACGCAGCTAATAAAATGGCTGGAGGATAATATATCCAAAGGTCGTTCTGGGCAGCCGATTGGTTGGAGCTCTGGTCCAGACAGCGGGCACTGGCCATCGACTACCTTAGAAGATTATGTTAAGACGCTTGACATAGTTCGTCTACATTTTTTGTAATTAGTATTGTAATATAAATATTTTACATTTAATAAATTAAATTATTTATAAAATGTGTGTTTTTATTTCCTAATACCTATCCTGACATGATGATCATGAGAGAGGCAGGTGAGACAGCTTGAACAGCTCGAACAGCTCCAACAGGTGTAACAAGTACCGTACCTGTTACACCTGTTGGAGCTGTTCGAGCTGTTGGAGCTGTTCAAGCAGCCCATATACATATACATATACATGTATTATATATGGTCAGCTCGAACAGCTCCAACAGCTCAAACAGGTGTAACAGGTACGGTACCTGTTACACCTGTTGGAGCTGTTGGAGCTGTTCAAGCAGCCCATATACATATACATATACGTGTATTATATAGGGTCAGTTTCAACAGCTCGAACAGCTCCAACAGCTCGAACAGGTGTAACAGGTACGGTACCTGTTACACCTGTTGGAGCTGTTGGAGCTGTTCAAGCAGCCCATATACATATACATATACGTGTATTATATATGGTCAGTTCCAACAGCTCGAACAGCTCCAACAGGTGTAACAGGTACGGTACCTGTTACACCTGTTGGAGCTGTTGGAGCTGTTCGAGCTGTTCAGACACTTAATAAGTATGAGATGCTATCAACTCATTGAAATAAAAAAAGATTATTAATAACATTTTTTATTAATATAAAAAAATTATAATTAAAATTGTGTAGAATTAATAAAATAATAAAAACACTGGTCTGGCTATCCGGCAGGAGGGCAGATTGTATGTTAATTAAAAAAGAAATTTATTGGTCTCGCCGGCTGACAGATCGACTTCTCCAAATCTCCGAAGAAATTCTGAGTTCAATGGAGTCTGTAACAATTTAAAAAAATATCTATAAGTATTGAGTTATACGAAACGGAAAAAATATTTTAAATACCTTTCATGATGTCGGCTAAGAGTATCAGCCGGGGCATCTCCTGTGGTGGTGGTGGTGGTTGCGTTACGGGGTCCTGGGGCTGAGGCAGCCCCAGGTACCTCCAGCCCTCCGGTGGGACTTGACACATTGAACATTGGCAAATATTGCCCGCTATCAGCTCTCTAAGCCCCGTTTGATGGTGCATCTTTGCAGCGTCTAACTGATCACCGCGCTCTGACTCGAGGCGAGAGCTCTCCCCCCACTTCTCTCTCTCTCTCTCTCTCTGCCCCCCACCCCACTCGTCATTCATACACGCACACATGTATACAGAAATAAAAGCCAGTATGGTTAGCATAAATTTGTTTATTCAAAATCCTTATCTTTATTTACAATATACCACTGATATATCGAGTAGACATTCTGCCTAGAGCAGCGTAAATGATTATTAATATGTTTATGACAATGATATTCTAAATTATTTAACATTAAACTATTCATATTATTACAATTATATAAGTCTATAATATTATTATTATTAGACAGATAATGCTGAAGCCATCGCTTCTTTTCCAGTCCCTTGACATAAACTTTTGCTTCTCTCTCAAGTACGTGGCTGTCGATGAAGTCCTGCAGGTCACCGTACCGGAGATTATCATAAGGCGTGGACCATTGGAGGGCGTGGACCATTGGAGGCCGTGCACATGATCAGTTAACCCGTAACTAACGGTCGGTTTAATTATCCGATGTACACACGAGACATCGGTAATATTAAAAATTGAAATTTCTTTACATGTAAAAGCTAACTCCTTTTTATGCTGGAAGCCCTGCACGTCTATTATATACATATTAGTATGGACGAACTATACTGGTTAAAGGATTGTAATAAATCAATCTATCATGAATTATAAGACAATATGCAGCAGTGTCTTTCGGAATATTTTTATTAGTGCTAAATTCCAGCCTAATGTCCACTGCACTCGACTTTACAACCTCATTCTGACACGAACAGTCGATAACTACCAGAGGAGCTTTAGTTTTAAATTTATATTTAGTAAGCAGAGGTTCATTTTCTTTTTCATAATAAGATTTCTGAAATTGACAGAACATTTCATACAGAGTAGCACAGAAATTCTTCTCAAAATTAATATTCAAGTTATCATAGAGATATGATTCCGAATTTAAAAAAAGTTTAAAATTAGTCAACTCGCAGTGATCAAATTCACTCATACGTTTAGCGACTACATTTTTACGACCCGTTTGAAGGCCGAAAATAATATATCGCGGTGTCTCTAACTGAGACGAAGTTTTAATATTCCAAGTATGCGTCTGCGATTCCATCAGCATGGGGTATTCATGTAATTCCCAGCTTCTAAACGGTACAGGCAAATCGATATTCCTCTCTAGATATTTCATTAATTTTAATCGCTCAACGTCAGATACAGTCACGTGTGGTACACGCCATTGAACGATTTCCAATTCTACTTTAATATTTTCATCGGCTACAAGATTTATGATTGCGTTTGTATCAATACTACTGCGAACGAGTACCAGCTCTTGACGGACATTTAAAATAATTCTTTCAAAGGTGTCTGCGAACCCCAGACATATTTTTAAAGGTATACATGCGTCAAAGTAACCGTTCTCGTCTGCAAAATTATCATCCACATCAGTCCACCCAGCATTTTCTAAGTGATTCGCGTCATTCGGAGTGAATGATGCATATCCCTTCATAACAGTCGCGAGGCCTGGATTTCTACTGCTGTCCACAATTTTACCGCTCACTTCGTATCGTATCTCGTCAAACAGATACAATAACCCCATTTTATCAAAGACCGCTGTGTTCGAAACCGTACCATCCTCTTTAAGTAACCGGCCCCGCATATACAGCGAACTAGCATACGGCACAGTATACACATCTTGCTGCTGAATGGGTATACGAATTTCGTCGTTATTATTTAAATTTCTGATTGAATATGGTCCATGACTATGATTTTCAAAATTAGTTATCGCGGTTTCAAACGTAGGCTTCTCAAACACGTTTAAAATATTCGGATTCATATTAGCACTTTGTAACCGAGAGAGTAAAGAAACGTCTATTTTTAGATGTTAACACCTTGAAGGTTACAGGTGAACTGTTTCGAGCGCGAGCAGGTGTTCCTTTTAAACTATTTCGGAAACTAAGACCCATTCTTCTTCAAGTGCAGTCTTACCGTGATGACCTCGCCACGGAAATTAACAAGATCACCGTCTTGATCGACTATCTTAATTGATATGCTATCTATATGCCTCTTATTAATCGGCAGGTAAATTGCATTAGCGGGACACTCTATTATTTTATAGCCGGGAGGCACGCTAGGAAAAAATTCATGAATAATGTGTACAGATCTATCATTCATGTAACTGCCCGTGATGAGATTACACTCCACGCATATAGCGTTTACTTTTTGAATTTTTGCCGGGAAATCAGATATATGTTTCTCGAGCGGTTTTAGACGACGAGATGTAAATCCTAACAAACTGCCAATACCGCCGGCCTTTTCAAAATTTATCATCTTATTGGATTTTATTTCCACTTTTAACGTATTTTTATTGGATACTATAGAAATATGACCATCGTTACCATGATTCAGAATAAAATGCTTTCTTACGTAATTATTTATATCTTCTATTTCATACGAGCCCTCCGGAATTTTTATAAACTTATCGTCTGTATCATAATATATATGATTATTTGTAGCGTCTATGTTCGGTATGGAGTTATACGCCTCGAAATTTATTAAAGCAAGCGAATATTCAGCGCCGTCTTCAAGGTCTATGGGTGGGGAAAAGTGCGCGGTTAAATTAGATGATTTGCCGGATAATGTAAACGTACAAGACATGTTGCGGCTTCAAGGTTAGCTCTGAGAACAGTGTTGCCAACAGAGCTTTCTAAAATTCTCCGCCTACTGCCTTAAAATTCTCCGCAAATCGAAGAAATTCTCCGCCAAAAATAAAATATCAAAATTTTCTATGCAACAAAAAATATATTGATTTCTATTTGCTTCTCAATATGTAATTCATTAGTCCATTACTAATTTGCACAAATTGATATTTTAATTCGTCAGTAATGAATTAATAAAACCTGGTTGTGATGAATCAGCACAACCAGGTTTGAAGCACGCTTGAGATTAGTGAACTCTATATACATACTGGAATGAGTATGAACAATTAGGAACCTATTGTTCCCTTTCAAAGAAACTTTATAGATAAGCTAAATTTGGAGGCACTCTGGCTCCCTCTCACTTGTAAACTAATTATTCAGGAAATTGAGACAGGTAACCTTCAAATATGGCTTTCTCTCTCTAAAGCTTCTTCCAGCTCCAGCCTATCGGTCCTCACTCCAATATAGTACCGACACAGAAGAAGAAACAATCTTTTTCTGTGGTATCGAGCTCACTACTTGAGATCATTGGTCGACAACTGGCCTCTGTTGACCCTTAATGAAACTGAATACGCACATATCGCCATCTGTTACCATCTACATAAACTCCTAAACTGCAAGAAAACAGAGGTATACTGTTATGAGCAAAATTAAATAGGACAACTATTTTTTTCTAATGTAAATCTCTCTCTATTTGCACACTTCCAATGAATTATGACAACTAACTAGTATTTTGTTATTTGTTTTAATAAAGAAATCATTATAAATTCTGTCACCCTATATTCTCCGCCAATTCTCCGTCAAAAAGGCATTCTCCGCCAGATTCTCCGCAGGCAGTCAAATTCTCCGAAAAGCGGAGAATTCTCCGGCAATTGGCAACACTGTCTGAGAATGAACGTGACTTAAAAGCATGACGCATTATATAGAAATTGTAAACACAGATGTCCACAATTTACTGTGTCATAAGACTGATACTGCTTGTGATTGTATTCAATAGAACAATTTAAATATTTTATTAATTCGAGAGGAGGCTGTAAATTACCAAAACTATCATAATAAACGGCTTTCGAACCGTTCTTAAAGTATGCAGTCCAATGAGTACCATTACCGCTATCACTATCCAAGTTCACAATGCCCGTCTCAATTTTATGTACGCGTTTAGGTAGTCGGTCTCGCATAAATATTCCTCGAAAATTAGGTATATTTAACATCTTAACATATTTTTTCAGATCCACGTCGGTGAGCGCTCGATTTGGTAATTTTACTAGTCACTTGCTGTTGGTGTTTTTATTCATGTATAGTCCAAGTCCTGTTCGATAGGGACGAAGATAGAGTCCCTTACCGAGGGCGATACTCTCCATAGCCTGATTGTGACGTTTAGATTCTTTAAGCTGGGAGGCTGCCGCCTGAGAATCTCTTACAGCTTTCGCTATACCTGCAGATCCGCCGGCTAGCGCTCCCAGAGCACTAAGTCCAGCAAATATTGGTATTAGCGGTAGAACGCCACCCGTCTTCGGTATAGGAATAACGCGAGCAGCCATCGGTGATATTTTTTTATCTTTTTTAATACGCTGTACTGCACGAGAGGCCTTTTTAATAGCATCTCCGACAGAGGGAGCTCCACGTACTAGTTTACGAATTTTATTGGATATTTTTTTAAACGTCATCGTACCGCCACATTTTCTTTTTTTACATCCCAAGCCTAATTTAACTTTAGCACTCATGATGCCTGCTACACCGGCTGCTGCCGCTCTTTCTCCGATGGACGAGTCCCTAGCAAATACACGCTTCAGAGCACGTTTTGCCAATTCTTTATCGGCAATATGCCGTCCTTTCACATCATTGACTTTAGAATATTGTATGTCGTGGTCACGACACGCCTCATCTAGACCATTAATTCCGCGATCTCCTCGCGCCAGTCTTTTTTCTAATTTAGTACCCGGGCCGCAGAAACGATAGCCAGGGATATGGGCTTCGAAAGGTAATTTATTTATGAGAGTGTTTACAGCCATGTTACCTCTATCGCATGTAATAGTAGACTGAGGTGTTACAGGTGATCGAAAGCTATTTATACTTAAACTCCAGGTGGAAATACCTCAGTGTCAATCATGCGTTTCATCAAGACAGGTAACAGTCTGAAAATCGATAATCTCGATTTCGATAGTCATGTGAAAAAAGATAGTAGACATGGTCCTCTGTTACCCGACAGCATCAGGTGTATCATTTGCGGACCTTCAAATTGTGGGAAAACAAACATCGTGATAAGCCTGCTGACTCATCCACACGGCTTGCGTTTCAAGAATGTTTACGTCTACTCGAAATCTCTCTACCAGCCTAAATATGAATATCTTAGAAAAGTACTCGGCTCGATCGTGGGATATCATGAATTCAAGGATAGCGATGTAATAATGACGCCTGCGCAAGCTAAAATTAATTCCATTTTTATATTTCATGACGTAGCTTGCGACAATCAAAGTGTGATGCGTGACTACTTTAGCATGGGACGGCATAAACAGATAGACAGCTTCTATCTCTGTCAGACCTATACCCGCATTCCAAAACATCTGATAAGAGACAATGCAAATTTACTGATATTATTCAAGCAGGATGACATGAATCTTAGACATGTATATTCCGATCACGTTAATACCGATATGAGCTTTGAGGATTTCAAACATATGTGCTCGTTATGCTGGAAAGATAAATACGGATTCCTAGTGATAGATAAAGATAGCGATATTAAACATGGCCGATACAGAAAGGGGTTTGACGAGTATATATACCTGTGATTTTACTATCTCAATCAGTTGATAATTACACATGTTATCTGACGCACCTGTCGACATGGACATTACTAATAAAATTATCGAAGCTCGGAAAGCCGTAAAACGCAAATTAGAGGCACTCAAAATGCATGATCTGCAAATCGAAAAGTCTTTTGCCCCAATCACCGCACCTTTACATTCAATAGCTAAACATATCAAGCTTGAGACGGACGAGAATTTAAACATTAAGAAAAAGTCTGAACCCTCAGAGGATGAAAAAAATATTAATATTACACCGTCACCGTCGATTGTCGACTCTGAAGAAGGCGACCAGTCAGATGAGAAGTATCTTGAGAAATTTAGCGATCTGCCTAAAACGTATATATCTGAGATGATGCATGATACTGAAAATACACATGATTTTCGATATGGTGTACGATATAATCCCGAAGAAGATAAATATTATATTGGAAATTCTGCCATTCAGTTTGACGGTGACAATTTAATAATAAATAATAAAGAGTATCAGGGCACTCGCGGTCTTTATGAATTACTATTTAAAAAACGTTCGCATCACTATAACTATGATGATAAGAAACAGTACATTGATATTGTAAAAAGGACTAGCGCACATAAGAGAAATTATGATTCTGAAAAGCAAAAGTCCGGTAGTAAGAGCTGGAAGTACCTGCATATTATTAAACCGATGCTTTACGCTCGCGAACCTCGGCAACGTGCTCCTGGTAAAGTAAAAGGCGGTGAATTAATGATGCAAGTCACCGATAATGCTATTGATTACGTATATTGGGACGATCCTAATGAACTCGTCGATCGTCTTAGACTTTTGATAGCTTCACAGGAGGCAGGCAATTCAAGTCATAGGAATGAAATAAATAGAATTTTAGAGGAACTATTAGAAAGTAAAATGATCGAACCGCTGGATTAATTTAACAGTACGTAAATTATTGTTGAACTGTAAACATGTCTGTTATAAAAAGAGATATTGTTAATGAAATACATAAGCCGGCTAGAATTAACTTTAAGAAACGAAAAGTCGTAGTTAGAGGTTTAAATGAATTGCTTCAGGCTGACTTAGTCGAAATGATTCCATATGCTAATTACAATAAAAATTATAAATATATTCTCATTGTAATTGATGTTTTTTCAAAGTACGTATGGGCTGAACCAGTTAAATCTAAATCTGGCGTAAATGTTACTCGAGCTATGGAAAAAATATTAGTCGCAGATAAACGAATCCCCGTCAATTTACAGACTGATAATGGAACCGAATTTTATAATATTAATTTTCAAAAATTAATGAAAAAATATAAAATTAATCATTATTCTTCGTATAGCACTAAAAAATGTTCAGTAGTCGAACGCGTAAATAGGACTATAAAATCTATGATGTATAAAGAATTTAGTATAAATGGTTCTTTTCGGTGGTATAATTTACTTGCTGATATTATTAAGAAATATAACAATACTAGGCATCGTACCATCGGCATGAAACCTGTAGATGTAAATAAAAAGAATGAAAAAATACTCTTGAAATCCGTTTACAATTATCCTACAATTACATACTCGCAATTACCTAAATTTAAAATTAACGATCATGTGAGAATAAGCAAGTACAGAGGCGTGTTCGATAAAGGTTATACTCCTAATTGGTCTAATGAAATATTTACTATTTCAAAAATTAATTATACCAGCCCCATAACATACTTACTGACCGATGCACAGAAACAGCCAATAGAAGGATGCTTCTATACTGAAGAACTGCAGAAGGTTAAACATTCAGACATGTATCTCGTTGAAAAAGTTTTAAGGAAGAAAGGAAATAAGGTTTTCGTTAAATGGCTTGGATTTGACAGTTCCCATAACAGTTGGATTGAAAAAAGTAGCATTGTTTAATTTTTTATGCACTTATATTAATTATTATTATTATTATTATTATTATTTTTTTTTTTTTTTTTTTTTTTTCGCGTGCGCGATGCTGGACAGTTCTCCCGTGTCTCCGACATTCTCACGGGAGAAGCGCCAGCGAATTATCCACAGCCACTCCCCGCATCCCGCAGGGTTAGTGACTGTAGATGCCAGATTCGTGTGCCCTAAGAAGACGAAGGGACCCCAGGATAACTGCCTTCTGCATTTGGCCTGCCAACCACTCGGCTGACTTTTGGCAGGCTGGTATGGCCTTTAATTCCGAGAGCAGCGTAGGCCTCATTCCACCAAGTACACCGATTATCAGGACGACCATCTTGACCGAGTAGTCAGTAGTAGTAGTCAGTTATTATTATTATTATTATTATTATTATTATTGCTATTATTTTTATAGGTTATGTATTCCATGTACATATATAAGCTTTATTACTGTATTATGCGTTCAGATAAATAAAATATATTATAAAAATTAAATTATTTTTTTATTTTTCGTCTGGGGTGGCTTTATTTTTTAAGATTTAATTTTTTTGATTGCATATTTGAATTCAGCATTAAAAAACACATAAAATGTAGCATGAACATTTTCGTTACAATAAACTTGAAAATATGAATTTTTTCATTTTTTGCCTGGGCTGGCTTTATTTTTTAAGATTTAATTTTTTTGATTGCATATTTAAATTCGACATTAAAAAAGACATAAAATGTAGCATGAACATTTTCGTTACAATAAACTTGAAAAAAAAATCTGAATTCTTCATTTAATTAGGAAATGGGTAATAATAGTCAACCATTTTAACCTCCCCACAATAAAATTGTGGGAGGTTACTACAATTAGTCCAAAATCGAAAATTGAGATAACATCAAATCTTTACGTTTTGAAGTCCCAGGAACCCAAAAAAGTTGTTTTTGAAAAATGTCTGTGTGTGTGTGTGTGTGTGTGTGTGTATGCATTACATTAACTGTGGAGGAACACTCTGTGAATAGAACTGAATTGTCGAGGATGACCGAATTGTCGAGGATTTCTCAGTCATCGACAATTTTTCATCGCTGCAATGAGATTCTCGATGCCTGCTTTGCACAGAAACGCAATAAAAAAAAATCCTCCAGAATTTGGGATTATGGTCAGTGTGTGAAAATCTGATTCATCATTAATTGTGGAGGATTTAAATTTATTGGTTTCAGCGCCCCCTATCGGTGTGTATACTTTTACGGTGATCTATTAACAGTGGAGGAATGTGTTAAAATATGTGTAAAAATATACCCAACGGTATGTCACATAATTGTTCAAAATAAGGATTTGGATGGTCAAAATTCTGAAAATTTGGTCATACCTTCAGTTTGTTGAGGTAATGACAAAAAAAACATGAAAAAAACCGCTGCCCAAGGAATCACTACTTCCACATCCAGATTTTCCATCCAAGTCTCTTACAACGAAAATACTATATTTCCACTCCACTATGTGGAAATAATTGTTTATGGAATTTTAATAATATATTTGAAATCCCATAAAACGATATGCCATATCAGTAGTGGGGTTGGGGTGGTGGTAGAGTGTGGTAGTGGGGTGGATGAAGTGAAAAAAAAAGGCATTTGGTTCTTGTGTACACACTAAATCACAATTTTATTTTTTTGCACCCCCCCTTTAATAATGGGGTGGGGGTGGTAATGGAGTTGGCTCATGCCAAAAATTTTCTTGAAACCTTTACTTCTTTTATACTAAATACCAATTTTGTCTACTGTTACTTGCGTGATTTACCTATTTACCCCCATTTACCCCAATTTACTCTTCAACCCTTGAATAGAATAGGATCAAAATATAATCTAGTACCAACATCTCGTTAAAGTACATACGTGTACCAAATTTCAAGTCAATATCTTAAACAGTTCCAGCGTAATCGTGCGCACAAAAAAGAGGTAACCCACTGCGCATCCATTTTACACGAGAAACCCCACTATGCATCCATACTACTTGAGACAACCTATTGCGCATCAATACTAATCGAGAAGAGCCACTGCGCATCGATAATACTTGAGGAAACCTACTGCGCTTCCAAACTACTCTAGGTAACCCACTGCGCATCCATATAACTGAAGGAGGGAAGCCATTGTGGATCAATACTACTTGGGGTAACCCAACGCGCATCCATTTTATTCGAGGAAACCCACTGCGCATCCATACTACTCGAGGTAACCTACAGTACAACCATCCTACTTGGGGTTACCTACTGACCATCCATTGTACTCGAAGAAACCCACTGCGCATCCATACTACTTGAGGTAACCTACTGCTCATCAATGGTACTGGACGAAAGCCACTGCACATTCCTAATACTTGAGGAAACCTACTACTACTAAAAAATAATAGAAGATATATAAACACCGTACAGGTTGCATGGTATTCTAATCCGAAATCGTAGAAGCTAGACACACAGTAGTAGGGATGGATGAAGTAAAAAAAAATTGAGGCCTTTGGTTCTTGTACACACACTAACTTGCAATTTTATTTTTTTCACCCTCTTTAATAGTGGGGTGGGGTGGTATTGGGGGTGGCTAATTCCTAAAATTTTTTGAGGCTTTCTCTTATATATACTAAATACCAGTTTTATGGACTCTTACTTGCTTGATTTACCTATTTACCCCCACTTACCCCAATTTACGTCTCAACCCTTCAACGGAGTAAGATCAAAATATAATCTAATTCCATCCTGCGCATCCATTGCATTCGAGAAAATCCACTGTGCATCGATAGTATTCGAGAAAACTCACTCCACATCCATAGTGATCAGGGAAACTCACTACGCATCTATTGCACTTGAGGAAACCCACTGTCCATCCATAGTATTCGAAGAAACCCACTGCGCATTCATTGCACTCGAGGAAACCTATTGCACATCATTGTACTCGAGGAAACCCACTGCCCATCCATTGTACTCTAGGAAACCCATTGCGCATCTGTAGTACTCGACACTGTGCATCAAACCTTCTACCATCCCCGCTTTCACTCCTTCAAAAAGTGAATATCGAAATTTCGTATTATACGTATCTAATATATTTCAACAAAAAATAGTTCTGCCAAATTTCCATGCATCTAGATCTAACCATTTCCGAAAAAGCCTAAAATTTTTAACCCTCTCTTTCACCCTCCTAGGGGTCGAATTTCGAAAAATCTCTTCTTAGTGGTTGCCTACGATATTTGAGGAACACCTATTGAAAATCTGAAGTTTCTAGACTCAACGGTTTGAGCTGTGCATTGATAGATCGGTCAGTCAGTCAGCGAGTCATGGTATTCTTTTATATACATAAGATCTAGAGGGTGGTCACCCTGAAGAAATAATGGAAAAAAATGTGAGAGAAGACGCTAATATTTCGCATGTAGTAAATACAATTGCGTGAAAGATCTAGGAGGTCACCTAAAAAGAAATAATGAAAAAATTTTTACGCAGGGCAATAATATTTCGCACGAAGTTATCACAAGCTTTAGTGAAAAGTATACAGTGTGGTCACTCTAGGCAGAGGAAAATAATATTTGGAATGTGGTTGTCACTATTGCCAGGAAGAAAACCTGATATACTTTTAGTTAAAAAATACATACAGGGTATTCATCATACAGACAAGATATTGAATAAAAGAAAGATGCTAAATAGAAAGGGAAGTTTTGCGTAAATACTTTTATATATTTTTATTCAATATTTCAGGATCCCTTAGTCCTAGAGTGATGAAATTTTACGGTACGTTATATAGTATCAATAAAAGTTATTATTTCTTGATACTGGCCAATATCAATTTCTCTAATAGGTAATCCAATTTTTTTTCTTCGGTTTCCTTTTTTAATTTTGGTACCGGGATATGATTTCCTTATCAAATTTGCACAAAAAAGGCCCCCTTTGTTAAATATAATAGGACCAACCGTTTTTTTTATAAAAACTTGTTTAAAATAGTTGTGGTTATTTTGTGGCCGAATTTCAACTAAAAATTTAAGTTCTGGCTTTGAAGTCAAATGTGGTATGTGTGATTTGACAACAAATCAATGGCACAGAGCATATAATCTTAAGCTTGCGACCACGGTGTCCCGGGTTCGGATCCTGGCTAGAGTATGGATGAGTAGTGACATCTTTCACGTGTTACTGAGACGGTAGCACTGGGCTAGACCGCATGTCTCAGCTGTGGCAGATGGCAATGTCGCAGAAAATTAATGTTGAGATATTGTCTATGTGTACGTGTCTTGGTTCAGTGCTGGTATAGCTACAGTTAAACTCCGCCAGGACGTTAATATAAATAAGACTCAAAAAAATCTTTAAAAAATTGAAATCAGCATTTTTCGTACTTTGCGAGGCTGTAAAATCTAAACGGTGTGATTTTGAACAAAGGAGTTGCACATTTCTATCTTGATTTCTAATATTCTACCCAATAATGGCTGCTTCCGATTTAGCAGGCAGTATATCTTTCTGGTCTTGGATCACTTCCCGTTTAGCATTGTTACATAAATTAATATATAGATTAATCAAAACTAAAACAGAAATGTGCAAGCGTTCTCATTTAAACCGTTTTGTTTTACAGCCTCATAAAATACGTAAAATGTTGATATTCAAATGTGAATATCTCGAAAACAATTAAATTATATACACAAAATTTCATAAGAGTTCACCATAGAATTCAAAAATGCAAAAATATATAGGCTGTATTATTAAAAAAAAATATGTACCTGAAGTTTCGAACATTCACTTGAACGAATTTTAGATGAGAAAGAAACGTTAATAAAATCCACACATCGATTTAGGCGTAAACACTTCATTGCCGTATTTGCTGGCGATAATATCCACAATACTTAAGTTTTTACACCTAGGTAAATTGAAGTGTGGCTTTATTAATTTTTCTTTTTCCTATGAAATTCGTTCAAGTGAACGTTCGAAACTTAAGGTACATAAAAAATACATATCTGATGTGGTATGACTTTGTGAAAGACCCTGTATTACCTCAAATATTTGTAAATTGCCGGCATTTACCTTAACATTCATATGAAAATGGCAGTTTTTCGCTATCTTTTTCAAAAAAGCTTATAAATGATCAAATTTGAAACTTTGGACCACTATGCATGTAAAGATAAAGTATAAATGCAAAAGTAAGTTAGTAATAATGTGCGTATTCTCAAAATGTGGAGGATTCTAAGAATAGATTTCTATTCCATTCAAAACGCAAATATCAACACGTAAGTGTGTTAATAATATGTCTATTCCCAAAATGTGGAGGATTCTAAAAATAGATTCTTATTTGGTTGGGGAAATGTAAAAAATACCAAACTAATACGATGGGCAGTACGTGTGTTAGTGATATGTTTATTCCCAAAATGTGGAGGATTCTAAAAATAGATTTGCAGACTGTACAAAAGGAAGTGACAAATGTTTTTATACAGTTATTGGGAATTAATTCTTCAGTTCTAATGCAATCTCTTAAGAAGAAGGAAAAATATAAAGTGCATTAAGATTTGGTAACTAAAACTACTTGTCTAATTTCGCAACTACTTATGGGTACAATACCATTCACCCCTTTCAAACACAAAGCTACTTGAGATACCAAAATAAATGGAAAATTTAAAAAAATCGTAGACATTTTTTTATTGTAACATTTTACTGATAGAAGTTGTTCAGAATAGCTCAAAAAGCGTAAAATCAACATTTGATTAAATTCAGAAGATATGGAGTTTTTATTATTATTTTTTTTTCATAAAAAATAAAACACTAATAATAACTTTGAATTTAATTTTTAATCTCTAGGAAAAATTTTTGACAACCACTACTACTATACTTTTTATACTGAATGTACACTCAGTACATTCAGATGTTGAGATATTATCTATGTGTACGCATCCTGGTTCAGTTGTGGAATAGCTATAGCTAAACTCCTCCAGGACGTTAATGTAAATAAGACTTAAACAATAGTTCAAGTGCACAAAAAGCCCGCCTTAATTCTGAAAAACCTCAAAAAACAATTGAAATCAGCATTGTTCGTACTTTGTGAGGCTGTAAAATCTAAACGGTTTGATTTGGAACAAAATCTTAGTTTCTAATATTCTATCCAATAATGTCTGCGTTCGATTTAGCAGGAAGTATATCCCGCTTAGCTGTCATTATTATATAGATTATTAAAAACTAAAGTCGAAATGTGCAGGCCCTTTCATTCTTATTTAAACAGTTTTGTTTTTACAGCCTCATAAAATGTGCAAAATGCTGATATTCAATTGTGAATATTTCGAAAACAATTAAATTATATACACAAAATTTCATAGAATTAAAAAATACAAAAATATATAGGCTGTATTATTTTAAAAATGCATATTTGATGTGTCATGACTTTATGAAAGTTCCTGTATTATGTCAAATATTTATAAATTGCCGACATTTATACGAAGATTGTCGCCATCTTTTTTTAAGAAAGCTTATAAATGACCAAATTTAAAACTTTGGACCACTATGATGCATGTAAAGATAAAGTATAAATGGAAAAGTAACAAATTCACACCGCACGTATGTTAATAATGTGCGTATTCTCAAAATGTGGAGGATTCTAAGAATCGATTAGTATTTCATTCAAAATGCACATAATATCAACACGTGTGTTAATAATATGTCTATCCCCAAAATGTGGAGGATTCTAAAAATAGATTCTTATTTGGTTGGAAATGTGAAAAAATACCAAACTAATACAATGCGCAGTACGTGTGTTAGTGATATGCTTATTCCCAAAATGTGGAGGATTCTAAAAATAGATTTGCAGACTGGACAAATGGAAGTGATAAATACTTTTATAGAGTTATTGGGAATTAGTTCTTCAGTTGCAATGCAATCTCTTAAGAAGAAGGAAAAATATGAAGTGCATTAAATTACTTGTCTAATTTCACAACTACTTATGGGCAAAATACCATTCACCCCCTTCAAACACAAAGCTACCTGCGATATCAGAATAAATGGAAAAATAAAAAAAAATCGTAGCCATTTTTTTAATGTAAAATTTTACCGATAGAAGTTTTACAGAATTGCACAAAAAGCTTATATTCAACATTTGATTAAATTTAGAAAATATAGTTATGTATCAATTTTCTTTTTTTTTTTCATAAAAAGTAAAACACTAATAATAACTTTGAATTTATTTTTAATCTTTAGGGAAAATTTTTCACAAATTAGAATAAACACAACGCAAAAAATATTATTATTTTCTATCATACCACCACTACTATACTTTTTATACTGAATGTTGGAATTTTCAGTCCCAACAAAAATTTTCATATAGATTTGGTAGAGGTCTTTTCGGGAACACCCCACAACCTACATTTAACTCGATTATTTTTGGAGATACTCAAGTTCTAGAATTACAATTTTAGAGGCACGGAACTACGTTGGGGCCAGGGTGGGTCATGGCCCATCCAAAATTGCTGTTGTAGATGTAGAAGCTCCCAGAATCAACCTGAGTTGAAACACCGGCTCGGTGGCGCAGTGCTTAAGGTGTTAAGCTTGCGACCACGGGTCCCAGGTTCGAATCCTGGCTAGGGTATGGATGTGTAGTGGTGTTTTTCATGTGTTGCCGAGATGGTAGCAGTGAACTAGATTGCCGTTGTGTGAGAGACAACACAATCTAGTCGCTCTCCTCTCCTGAGTTCGAGTCTCAGCTGCGGCAGATGGCAATGTCGCAGGGAATGGATGTTGTGATATTGTCTATGTGTGAGTATCCGTTCTGGTTGAGTGGTAGAATAGCCTACGGCTAAACTCCGCCAGGACATTAATATAAATAAGGCGATTTAAAAAAAAAAAAAAGTCCGACTTAAGAAAACTTTATTTAAAAGGCAACTATAACTAACCATATACGAAAACCAAAGATAATAAGAAAAATAGCAGAAAATTTTAATATTGCAACATAAATTATTATTAAAATATTTATGAGGCAATCAAAACCGTCAGTCCTGTGTTGATGACTCATCGATTTTTGAGTTAATCAACAAAAACGAGTGTTGAAATTTGACTTTTGGAGAGCAGTTATAATAGTTATGTTAACTACAGGGTAGTCGCACGAACGTTAGAACCTTAAACTTCGTTACGTAAAAAAGTTCAAAAATAAAAGTTATAGAAAATAATATGTATTTTCCAGAAATCATTACAGAAAAATAATTGAAAGTCGCATTTCGGAGATATGCACTTTGCTTTGGTTTCTTTAAACGGAACACCCCATATATTTTTACATCATCAGAAAGGCCGTAAAAGAGGCTTTTTAATGATATATAAAACATAATATTTTTCTTAAAAACCATACTAAATATTACATTTTGTTATCATTAAGCTCTGATGGTCCGAAAAATTTATATCAATCACTGAAATTTTCCATTTTGTTTAAAACAAAGTAAAATTAGTTACCAACAAATATCTTGACAGAAATAAAGTATTGTTCACATTAAATTACATACTTTTGTTCCCCACGGTTATTTTGATAAATTGTAAATGTAAAGTAAATTAGACACATTTTTTTTAAGATAAATACTATGTTGCATATATCATTGAAAAGTTTTTTTATGGCCTTTCAGATGATGTAAAAATATACAGGGTGTTCCATTAAAAAAAAACCAAAGTAAAGTTCATGTATCCGAAATTCGACTTTCAATTATTTTTCTGAAATGTTTTTGGAAAATACAAGTGATTTTCTTTAACTTTTATTTTTAACTTTTTACGTAACTCCAAAAATAACGAAGTTAAATGAGGGTCTAACATTCGCGCGACCACCCTGTACATACGATATCTCCCCCACATTTTTTTCATTATTATTTTTAGGTGACCACCCTGTATATTTTCGTATTTTTCTTCTTGACAGTTGTGTTAACTATGTGCAAGATATTATTGTTCTTACTTGGCAATTGTGATAACTACATGTGAAATATTATCGTTCTCCTTCCCATTTTTGGGGTGACCACCCTGTATATTTTTTATTTAAAGTAAGCAATTTTAGGTTGAATATCATTGATTTATTAAACTCTAAAACTAGCTTCAGCGAATTTTTTTAAAGATATCCTTGCGAAGTATTCTTTATTATCGAACACGTAAATACATAATAAAAACATGAGACGTACTAAATATTTCCAAATCAGATAAAAAAAAATTGAACAACAAATTAATAAATAATCAAAAATTGCGGACCATCTCTAAAGATTTAAATTGTAGATTTTACCATTGCTAGTAGTTTCCTAAATAAGTGACTGCTGACCATTGTACGGATTTGGCGGGAATTGTTAGAAAGGTACATACCTAACAAACATCTGGAAATCGACCAGGCTCTAGAGTCTACAGCATTGGCTTTCATAGTTATTTTAAATGTGTAACTAATAGTTTCTGAATTTGCTATAATGTACAGTCATAAATTTTTCACATTTTAAATCATATATAGTGGAGTAAATTTAAGCAACAAAGTAGGTGAATAAGAAATTCTCTGGCTGCAGCAATTTTATTATTTTAATTTGTTGTAGATATAAAAACAAGTGTCATGGAAAGTTTTCGATTAAATCGGTGCATTGCTTCTTGTAAAATTTTAACAATTTATTTTTCAACACTGAAATTTTCTGCTCTTTTCCTTATGATAACAAGGAGATATACGGTTCTAATAATCGTATCGCAGAAATAAAAATAGCAAAAGGCTATGAAAAAACTTTCTGATAATTTGTTAATTTGTAAGAAAATAAAAACCACCAAAAATTGCCTTTTTTGACAATTTAAGAAATATAAGGTAATAATGCATCCATTTTAGCAAAAGTTGGTGGAAATATGCCCATTACTGAACTAAACCTTTGTGCCAAATTTTAGCATAAAACATTTATTTAAACGATTAAAAATAAAAAAAAGATTTCGAAATTTTAATCGTTTATTATTGTTTAATTGCATAGATTCGTAGAATATATTTTTTTTCAAAATGCAGGTTTTTAGGTTTTTACATGTATTTTACAATGGTAATAAAAAAAATTATATTCATTTAGATAATATACAGGGTAGGTCGATAAGTACTTTAGAACATATTTAGCCTCGCTTACCTTAGAACAAACTCAAGGTTTCCGAACTAATCGCCAATTGGGATTTTTTTCGAAAAATCGCGTAGATCCGAATTTTACTTCCACATCCAGTGGAAGTATAGAAAAAAAAATTTAAAAATTTTTATTGTTCAAATAGGCTTAGAATGTCATGAAACGTCGAGATTTTAAGTTTGAGCGAAAAAACAATTCTGTCTGTCTGTCTGTCTGTCGGTCTGTAGCTTTTTTTTTGTGCGCACGTTTACTCTGGAACCGTTTGAGATATTGACTTGAAATTTGGTACACATATGTACTTTAACGAGATCTAGAATTAGATTATATTTTCGTCTTCTTCCGTTCCTAAGGGTTGGGGGTAAATTGGGGTAAATTTGGGGTAAATAGGTAAATCAAGCAGGTAATAGTCCATAAAATCGGTATTTAGTATATACAAGAGAAGAAAATATAATTTTTTTATGTTCAATACGTTAACGATTATCTAAAGTTAAAGTAAAGATTAATAATGCCATTTAAATTTTTTTAAGTATCTGAATACAGGGTGTATACAAATTCACAATTTTGAAATTCCCCGACTTTTCCAGGTATACCAGGACTTTTCAATAAAAATTCAAGAAAAATTTTCTGTTCGAAAAATGAAAATTGAGCGGGTGGTGAAATGGAAAACATTTTTAAACGAGCGGGGTGGCGCAAGATGGGAATAACTTTCAGTCACGACTTTTCAATTTTGCACATAAGTTGTTTAATATAATTTTTAATACTTTCTTTAAAAATTTTCCCCCACCCATTTTTGAAAAAAATGTCCTAGAAGTAGGACATCGTGACTCAATGGATAATCCACACAAAATATGTAGCTAACAATTCTGAAACAATAAAACGTATTTTTTTGTGAAAAAATGTTTATTTTTTAATTTACTTCAATAATAATAATAAATATAATATTATTATTTGGTATGAATTTCAGGAAACAATTCTTCACTAAGTGCGTATTGCGTATTTTCAATTTCATCAGCATTTTCTGGCAAATACTCTGGATCACTATCTCCTAATTGTTGGTTCCCTAAATGATAACACATTTAGCTATAAACTTTGAAAAAAATACCAATGGGTAGCCAAAAGAGTCAATTTTGCAACCATCATCATGTTCATCGGAGAGATATTCCACTTCTGATTCATCAAGATAGAGAATATAGAGTATAGTTTCTGGTTGGTTAGATACTTCTTGCCAGTCGCATCAACTGTAAAATATCGTAACTTAGCTAGTTTGTGATTTTTTTTTTTGAAAAGTGAGATTAAGTTTACCTGACAATTTTGTGGTGTTGTGTCAAGCTGTTCTAATTCTAGTACACTATTTTATTTATAAATAAAAGTCTAAAATGTGCACACAAGTTCAAACAAAAAATCTCACACTGCACAATAGGTCCTTGTTCACTAATACAGAAAAAATCACAACAATTCGTTAATTGCAAGTATTATAAAAATATTTGTTTTGCTGCACTCTCACATGGTATAAAATTTTTACAGACCCCATCGTATGTTTGCTTTCCTACATTTTTCTATCTATATCTAAATGGCCTCAAACTTTTCCGATAATGAAGAATAAGGTATAATATACAAAAACCTGTTCTAATTAAAAAATAAAAAGTAAATGTAATCCAATGTACTATTTCTAGGACAAGGTGAACGAAAGGGATAAGTCGTTTTAATAAATTTTCCCTGACTTTTTTTATAAATTTATAAATTCCCTGACTTTTCCCTGATTTCTCTGACCAAAATCAAATTCCCTGACTTTTACAGGTTTGCCCTGTTTTCCAAAAATACACCCTGTGAATAGCGTAGTTTTCTATTAATCTTTACTTCATCTTTAGATAATCGTTAACGTATTGACCAGAAAAAATACATATTAGAGCAAGAGAATAAACTGAAAGAACAGACATAGCAGCTCTCATTAGCTTATAAAAATGGATCTACGACATTTATTCAAAAAAATTCAAACTGGCGAATAGTTCGAAAACCGTAAGACTTTGTACCAAGGTAAGTCTGGCGAAATATATTCTAAATGACTTATTCTGTAAGTTTCTAAAAGGGTTTTATCGACTTACATATCACCCTGTATAGACATTATTTAGGTATTACTGAAGGTAACTTCCATACTAATGAGAAATTACCTAGGTTTTTTAAATATTTATATTGATGCTTAACTTCTGAACACACAATTATAATAGTAAAGAAAAAAATGTAGAAACACTTTAAAATACAAATGATTGTAGAATACATCAAAACAATGCTAATAATTGCTACTAAATGAAATGTAATTGTATAAAATAATTCATAGCTAACATTTTGGGGTCTCGTTTTTGATTATTCAGTGTGCAAGTTATTTTAGTAAGTTTTTAATTTTTTTCTAATTTCCGTATTTTTCTCCTACATAATTCTGTGAAATCTATTATATAGTTCAGTTTCTTCTAGTATTAGCAAGAATAGGCAGTTGTTTTAATAAATTTAACAATAATTTGTATTTTAAAGAATTTGTTTACCCAATACACCATTATATTTGCATATTCCCTCAATATAAAGAAACTAGATATTTTGTTATTAGTATGAAAGTTAGCTTGAGTAAGACCTAAATAATGTATATGTACATTATTTCTTTTCTTCGTACAAAAGAAAAAGTCTGTAAAAAAAGAAAATGTTAGATTGTGACAAAACTTGATATGTATGCCTAATAGGCGTACTCTTCCATAACAAGTTTCAATTCAATTCATTCATTAGAACGCCCAAAAAACAATAACAAATTAAAAATTGAGTTGCAATAAAGGAATACATGTAAGATTTTTCAAACTGTATCATTTTTATATACTTTAGATACCAAAAGTCATTTTAACCACTATTAACCGTTTTTTCGGTCTTATGTATTTTTTTTATAAAAAGAATCATAAATCGTTCACTATTACATAAAATTTTCATATATACTAATAATATATCGAAAGAGGAACAATAAAAAAAAATCCTCTGTCAATTATTTACTAAGATACACTGTTGCCCTTATGCACTTTTAAATAAAAATAAAATAGTTATTTTGGCCTCCAACATGACCGAGAATGATAATTGATAATACATGCAATACGTAAAATATATTTCGTACTATATATTCTGAAGTAGCGTGAGGTTTAAGTGGAGTATTTATACGTTTTTTAAAAGCTAAATAATTGTTTACGTAGATTCCGATTTTTATATTAAATTTTAAACTTTTTAAATATATTTTTTGTCATTTAAGAAAAATAAATTAATATTTCAAAGAACTAGATCAAATAATACTCCTCTGACTATTTTCAGAATTTGACAATATAATTTTTTAAAAATTTCTCGTATTATAACAGTTTGTAGCTGTAAAATAAGGTAGGTAATCTATAACATTTAAAGCTTAATGCACGTTTGTCTGAAAATGAAAACTAACTTTCCGATGAGCTAAACCGTTGAATTTTACTCTCAAAACGACGGAAAAAAACTGTTAACCAGGGGGTGAGATACAGGGGTTGAAAGATATTGCTTTCGAATTCCGAGAAAGGCCGGGTTATTCAGCTAGTAGGTAACAGATATTTCATGAATAACGTACTACACTGTTTCATATTATAATATTTGGAAATTTGGAATTAAGCGATTATAAATAAGTTGATATTTTTATTTTATGAATAATTGTGTATTAATAGTGGAAAGTAGGTTCTCCGCATGAGCATAGAAATTGCTATAAGCTACGCGAAATTGGAGAAGGTACTTTTTTCTCATCATACACGCATGATTTTTTCAACAAGACAGTACAATTTAAAATTCACAAATTATTAATTCTCAAATATCATGACATTATCATAATTTGACAAACCTAAAATTTGTCGGAATGACTACTTTCTGCGCATTACCGATGGTAACTGACGTCTATTATTGATAGTTTGACTAATTTTAAAGCATGTACAAAAATATTTAATAATATAATACAGTAACTACAGGTTCTAACTTCAGGGTGTGGCACCTAAAAAAAAAAAAACAAAAACATTGGAGCTGAAAGATAATCAAATTTGGAGAAGAAAATGTTCTATATGCAACTTTTTATATATTTTTTTTTTATCGCCTTATTTATTTTAATGTCCTGATGGAGCTTAGCCGTAGGCTATTCTGCCACTCAACCAAATTAATAGTATTTAAGTTGTAACGACTTGAAAATTGGGATTTTAACTTGAAAGGGTATTTAAAAACGATTTTCGTCAAATAACTTGAAGTAACACATTGAGCGAAAACATGCTAGAGACAAATAAGAAAGCTACCAAATTGAGCGATGAGGTATTTGGTTTAAATCTCAGAGACTAGGGCACTTACGTCAAAAATGCTAACCACCTAAATGAAAGACTATTAATCAAATGATTTTTTATTAACTCTATAACATAGAAGTTATGACAAAGACAATGTGCTTCTTCACATTTTTTAAATAAAATTGTCGCCATTTTGTTAATGTAAGTAATCAGTAATTAAAAAAAATATTTTCCCGCATACTGTTTTTCGTTAACATATGATATGATCCAGATACTCAAAGTTTTTCGTCCGTCTACAACGCTTGCTTTAGAAAAAAATTGCACTTTAAATTATATAGGGATTTTCGATGAAACGTAAATGTTTTTATTGTTTGCAAATATCTCAATAAATATTAGTTTTAGCGAAAAAATTGTAGAGATCAAAAATAAAGCCTATACATTGAAAATAAAGTAGGATAGTTTCGTACATATTTAAGTATAAAGATGGCATTTGAACATTTATAGGAAAAAGTATTTAGTTTAAATGTTGAATATCTTAGAAAATATCACACACGCCCATCAAAATTTCTAAGAAACAGAATTAAAGATAATTTATCGGTCTTTAAAATGATTTTTCGTTTGTTTCTGTATCATAAAAAATAAAGAAACGACATGCGTTTTCACATTTTTTTAAACAAAATGCGGCCATTTTGTTATTGTAATTATGCAATTACATTTCTTTTCTCAAAAATACTGTTTTTTGTTAACATATAACATAACTTAGATACGCATTTTTTTTGTCTATTTAAAACACTTGCTTAATTTTTTAATTTTGACTTCGTAATGATTCGTAATTAGGGATCCCAAAAACTTCACGTTTCAAAAACAAATCAGCAAATATTAAATATCTAAATTTTAGAGGTGGTTTTCACCCCTTGAAGGTAAGAGCAAGTGTCCGGACCATATAGAAACTGAAGATGACACCTTTTACTACAATAATAACCCATAAAGAAAAATTATCATTACTTGTGAGATTATTCCGAGATTTTACATATTTTTTACCTCTAGTTACTGTACTTTCCCTTAAAAAATGTTAAAATCACAAAAATGTATATTTCAAAACAACAAGCGCGTAAAATATCAGTTTCATAAAATATAAATGTCATTTGATTTACAATCTTTTGATTCTAAATATTACATTATGAAATAGTTTAATAGGTACTATGATTTAAAAATATCATTTATTACCTTATTTATTTTGTATGAATTATTACATATGGTAACGTTGTATCTCAGCGTTAGTATATTTAGTTGAATTTGTACAATTACTTTAATTATAACAAAGGGTTAAATTAGGGTTGATTACCACACCATTCTACTTGATTTTATTTATTAGAAAACTATCATAGATGCCCTTCAGTTTGGGTGAAAGTTATAAAGTATATGGACCTTCAGCGTTGCTAAATAGGTTGTTTTCAGAGTCATCCCATTTTCTAGTCTATAAAAGGGACAAGTGCCCCTAATAAATAAATGTTTGTATTATATTATCTTAAATTAGCTACGGTTCAAATGGGTAGATGCATTAAAGTTTTTTCAATTTTCAATTCATAGTTTTATTATAAAGTACAGTTCAAAGTGAGAAATAATATAAACATCTATCTACAAATTGTTGTGTATAGGGAAGGAAATTTTATGGTTAGTTTGTGGGTACAGGTATTAGAAAAACGATAAGAAGGCATGGGTACGAGAATATTAGCGAGTGCCTCGTTTTTATGATAGTTATAATATAAATGATGTTATTCCACCCTAGTTAAGAAATAGCCCCATTTGTATACCTATTTATCTGAAAGAAATGATCACCATATTCAGGATAAAGGGAGTAAAGTGCAATACAATAATACAAAGGTTTTGCTTGATAACTGGCGGTACGCACCTGCAGTTCGGTGGCAATAATTGCAATTTAGAACCTAAAATTAATCTTACAGGGAGGCAAGGTACCTGCCCTCCTGAGCCAAACAGGCGTTTCTCGACATTATATTATTTTGAGATAGAAGGCATTTTATTTATGAATTGCAAAACAGCACATGGTTTTTATGAGTGAACACAATGAAGCTTGAGACAACAATTGACATGAATTTGAATTGTCACGACAATTCAGTTTATGCAAGCATAAATTGTTATTTTACTATTTAATATTAATTAAAAAACACTTTTAGTTCAGGAAAATTAGTTTTTAAAAGCAAAAAAAAGTTATTGCTGCATTTTTTCTTAGGAAAGGTGTACTTATTTAATTACATTTTAAGAGTGCCTAGCAAATGACAAATGCATTTCCCAGTAAATGGGTCACATATGCCCATAAAATGACTTTTGGTCGATATCTCGAAAACTATGCAATTTAACGGAAAAATAAAATACCTACTTTTTAAAGGTTGTGAAATTCCTTTTCTTTCTTTTTAAAACCTGTCATTTTACATGCAATGTTTGTATGTATGTATGTTTGTTTAAGTCAAATCTTGGAAGCTGAATTTCGACTAGTTCTAATTAAGCCTAGAGCTTTGAAATTTGGCACACGTGGTGGGGATGGGGTGGGAAGAGGTGGGAAGGGGGAGGGAAGGGGTGGGAAGAGGTGGGAAAGGGGTGGGAAGTAGTGTTGGAGGGGTGATAAGACGGGAGAGGGAAGAGGTGGATGGCGGTGGCAAATGAAGGGTTTTATCGGTCTGTCTGTAAAATAAGTAGACTAAAAATAAAATTATATAAAAAAAACATTTTTAAGAAAAAGCTTTTATTTGCAAAAACTACTAAAAAGTAAAAATAATTTTTTTAAAATTCATACACCTGGAAACCAAAAGCTTTGGGGACGCGTTCGCCAGATCTAACCCCGTAAAAAAGTAACTATGCAATAGCGCTATATGACCATCCCCAAAGCTTTTGGTTTCCAGGTGTATGAATTTTAAAAAAATTATTCTTATTTTTCAGTAGTTTTTGCAAAAAAAGCTTTTTCTTAAAAATATTTTTTTTATATAATTTTATTTTTAGTTTCTTTGTACAATAGATAATGACCGAGATAGAATTTTTTGAAGGTGAGAACTTTTTATCACCTTTTTTGAAAAAGTCAGTTATCAGGCTCGTTTCTTGCGTTTTACTAGAAAACGGTGCGATACATTTTATAAATTTAAAATTTTGCGGAAGCTTTTTGTAGAAGGTACAGAGGTTGGCCTAAGTAAGATGATTCTGTCTGTATTTTTCTCGGAAACTGTAAGAGCTATGTTTTTGTATATACTGGGTGTTTCACTTAAAATAACAAAGTTGACCTCACAAGAAAAACTAATATATACACCTCCTGGATAAACAAAGATATCATAAAATAAAAATTTGCTTGGTATCAAACAACTTTTGTATAAAACTTTTAGTCGTAGCTCTTACAGTTTCCGAGAAAAAGTACAGAACTGTATTATGTGGGCCATCCTTGTATAAGTTATATACAGATTCGGCATGTAGTTTTATATATGGGTTCTGAGATAAACGAGAGCAAGAAACAAAACAGAGAATTAGTAAAAGAAAGACGTATCTACTTCCACTATAATGTGCACGCGGTTAGAAGCGATAGGTACTGATTTTCCAAGAAAAACTTATTCTTTATAAAAATTTATAAAGTTATAATTTGATATGGGATTTGCTTTGAAGTAACAGGAGAATAGGATGTTACGGTGATATGAATATTCATACAGGGAAATTAAATCACAAAAATCTGCTTAAAATACTTTGTCATTTGATAAAACTGTATGTTTTTTGTAGATGGTGTTAATGAATGTATAGAGTTTACCAGCTTGTTTGTTTTCCCGGTGCAGGATTCCTTAAGGGAGGAAAGGATTGATATCGAGGGATGTTTGTTGGGGTGGGATATGCTAACCCTGGAACAACGAATTTACTTGGTCAAATGCTGTGGAATCGGAAACGTTTCTTATAAATAGGCAATAGAAGTTTAAAAGTATTCAGATATTAAAGTGACTTGCAAAGCAGTATGGCAGTACGTAAATTAACTTATAAATTTGATTCCACTGGGGATGTAAAAAATATCAAAAGAACCAAAGAACAATTAAATGAAGATGACGCTGCTACTGTTATAGATTTAGACTCTGTACAAGAACACCCAAGATGGTCGTTAAGAAATGATCAATTTTAGGTAGTAGCAAATCTCACATTCAGAGGATTTTAGTCGGCAAAAAATTTTATTCATTCACGTTCTTCACAAACTTCAAATTGGAGATTATGCTCTTCGTTTAACTATGGATGAGAAAATTTTTCATCAAAACATTTTATTCACGGACGAACCTACTTTTACTACTAATGGGGTAGTCTCGTCTAAGAATTGTAGGTACTGAACTCAGGAAAATCCTAATTTCCGAATTACCACTAATAGTCAAAAGTTTAAATTGTTTGGTGCGACAAAATGTATCACAGAATAAGCGGTACTTATTTAAAAATTTTCAATAATTTTGTTTCGTTCGAACTGGACAATGAAAATTTACAATATAGAAGAAAAATAAATTTACAGCAAGATGGATGCCCAGTAATTCTTCAATTCTAGTTAGACAATCACTTCCACGACAGGTGTATTGGCCGCCATGGGCAAACAGCATGGCCTGCGCGTTCGCCAGATCTAACCTCGTTGGATTACTTCTTATGGGAGTATTTAAAGCAAAAGTATATGCAAACGATTTCGAAAACGACGTAGATTAATCAAAGAAGAAATTGTGGATGCTGCTGCAACCATAAAGGAAGATGTGTACTCATTCTGTCTGAAGAATTTCGAAAAAGATTAGAAAAATATGTACTAGTAGGAGGTCTACACTACATGTGGAATAGTTTTCAACTTAGTTCAATAAAATGTTATTTTCTTTTTAAATTGCTATTTCCTTATTTTGCAACTATACTCCATACTTAAGTTTTTCTTCATAATTGAAAAACATTGTTAAATAAAATTTTCAATAAAAATCTTAAAAAAAAAGGTTCAAGTCGATTTAATGTTTTCTAATTTTTAGACTACCCTGTATAATTTATCTTAAGTTTGACAACTGTTTATGACTTCCTAAGACAATATATATAAAGAATGCCTTTTTCCCGGCAAATCAAAAATAAGAGTGCGATACCTCATCCGGAGACACACTGAATAATCCGTAAATATTTTATTATCAGGCAAAGATCATAGAAAGATGCTTCTGTTGGTGTGAACTGCACTATCATTGTGACGGAGTGTAATTCAACATAAAGTGTGGAGGAGTCTTAACACATTTCCATATGCCACATTAACTGTTGATGATTAACACTCACGGTAGATTGTCAATTAACTGTGGAGTATATTTTTTTTTCTGTATAACTCCTAAACAAAGGAGTGTAAAGAAAAATTAAAAACAGTAACAATACAAGTGAACTAAGAGCAATCCGAAATTTATAAAACCAGCAAATCTTCCACTATTGGGTACCAAGACGGTCCTCCACAGTGTATTACCGTGCGTGTATGTGTGTGTGTGTGTGTGTGTGTGTATGTCTGTTAGCACGATAGCGGCGAAGCCACTAAACGGATTTGGATGAAACTTTGCATGAGGGTTTCTTTAGTGCTCCAGAAGATCTGAAAAGGTTTTGGTTGAGATCGGATTACGTTTGTTGCTGTTTTGGCACAACAAGTTGTTTATTTTATGATTACTTACAATTTGTAATCGAACCATTGAAAAGCAGTAAAAATTCCGATTTCAACGATATATCACAATTGCACTCTTTAGCTTTGGTTTCCGTGAAAAAAATTAAAAACCAAATAACACGCTTCTTGTGTAAAATATATTTTATAGTGGAACCACAGAATACAGTAACTGCACAGAGGCGAAGTCTTTGGCGGTTCCTTTCAGTTTTGATGGCTCGTTTTCTGTGACCTTGCGTACCAGTTGCGTCTACACCACGGTGTATTAAATAGGTGGTCCGGCACTTTCCTATTATAATAATGGCTTCGTAAGTGCATGGTTTCTATTTACTTTAATAGATGGCGCGAGCAATAAGGTCCTACAATTACCTGGGCATGTGCATCGTATAACTAACACAACCTCAAATTTTAAGGTGTTTTCGTTTATTCTCATATTTAATGTTTGTATAGGCATTTTTAGCTCGGAGCCATACTGGCTCCAAGCAAATATTTAAAATTTCACGCAAATAATTTTTCAATATTGTTGATTAATAAAAATAGACTGCTAATTATAAGTTAGATTCCTAACCTGCAAAAGTGTCTTATTTTATTGTGACAAACTATTTAAAACTTCATACATATTACGTTGAACTTGACTTTGGTTGAAAGTACAGGAACCAGGCAGAAATTTTAATAATAGCTACGTAATACCTGTAAATCTTAAGAAATATATATTTTTGAGGTTAGCTGTGACGACACGTGCAATACCGCATATAGTGTTACATACATTCTTTCAATGTTTTAATTTAGCTACTTAATGTCAGATGTCACTGGACTCTTGTCAAAAACAAGAAGCCGGGAATGTATGCAACACTGTATGTACGTATGCACAGAACCTGTAAAATTTTCTATCTATGTGTAAGTCAGGGTGTATTAAATAGGTGGTCCGACTAAGGCACTTTCCTATGATAATAATGGCTTCATAAGTGCATGCTTCCTATTTAATTTAGTAGATGGCGCGAGCTTTAGCGTCCTACAAAAACCTGTATATAGGTACATGAATTTGCTTTGCTGCATATAGGGTTGCATATATTCAGAACTGAACAGCAATTTCAGTTATGTAAAGAAACAAATATTGACCAGTTTCAAATTTATATAGGTATGGTAAGAAAATAAAACATGTAAAATATACAAATTTATTTGTAACAACAGTACTGGGCATAATGGGTTGCAATATTATAAGAACAAGATTTACATAATATGTTTACAAATAGTTCCTTTCTCCAAAATTACTCAGCATTCTCTATGCCTCCAACATAAGTTGACTTTAATTGCACATCAGAATGAACACTTTGATAATAATATTTGTACTTGGTCCACCTAAGCAAGCGTTGTAGATTCAATTTTCAGAAAAATATGCTGCAAATTCTTCTACAGTGATCGGTTCACTGATTGATGTTAACCTAATATCCTTATGCAAAAAATAACCTCTATTGTAGGACCAAACATGAGACCAAACCCAACCTGAAAATAGAAATTATACAAATAATTACCTACTTGAAAAACTAAATTATCATTTGCAAACAAATACTATCTAAAAAGCACTTACCGTCTTAAAACATGTAATTAATTTTTCATGCTGTTCTGCCTTATGTAAACACTAAGCTTCTACTTTCAATACATTTATGAATACCCCAATTCTTATTTGGTAATTTGACGTCACATTCTTCAGACAAAATTTTTTCTAGTAAGTGTAAATACAAACTCTCAGAAATAAGGATAAATTATACTATCGTGAACATCACTCATATTTAATAACTTCTTAATTTTCTTAGCGACATTTTTTGAAGAACGAGCATCTAATTTGCTTGGAAGTGCACCTTTCTTCAATCTTTTTCTTTAAAACTGCCGCTAAAAGCTTAAAATATATTTAAAAAGACGTTTTTATACCTATAGGCTATAGGTTATGTTACAAATATCTATGTAAATTTAAAACTTACAGTGTATATAACAACTCCATTTTCAGACTGTGAAGTAAAACCACTTTTTATACTGCTGGAGCAAAAATGTTTTTCACAAATATGTGGCTTTTTATTTCAAGTAGGTACTTTGTAAACTTCATATTTCTATCTCTTCAGTATTTTTTGGCACTTAGTGATAATTTTTGGTCTTTACAGTCATAAGCATAAGTACACAAATAGGCACTCCATATTTTCTAACCATGTCTTATGAAAATATAGCTGACTTTTTTATATTTAGCGCTAGCGTATTGAATGTATTTCTTCGAGGAATTTGATGTCAAATGTCACTGATATTTTGTTTGACTACAAGATTTTTCACTAAAAACGAAAGGCCGGGAATGTATGCAACACTGTATGCACGTGTGTACAGAACCTGCAAAATTATCTTTATATGCGTAAATAACGACAGACGCTATTGCTCCTGCCATCTATTACATTATGTACAAAGTAAGCACTTATGAAGCCACTCAACGGGTCCTTGTCGCACCACCTATTTAATACACCCTGGTGTAAGTAATGAGAGAACTTATTGGTCCTGCCATCTATTACAAACTAGTTAGAACTTTATAAACATTACATTGAACTAGATTTTGGTCGAAAGTATGGGAACCAGGCAGAAATTTTAATAATAGCTACGTAGTACTAAATTTTAAGAAATATATATTTTTGAGGTTAGCTATGACGTCATGTGCAGATCCCCATTTAAGGATACACTGAAAAGACAGTGTATTTCGAGTTGGATTGAAAAAGATTACGATTTGAATTGCTTATAATCGGCGCCTATTTTCAATTGAGTTGTACACTAGGTTTTATTTATGAGAATTTTAATTCTCGGTTAATGTTTTCAATATCCCAAAATGAGTGGAAAAAAAAATTCACAAATCCAAACTTAACACGATAAACATCAACAGTGTCAAGATAAAAGTGAGGTTGTTTGTTAAACAATTAAGAAATGGCGATGAGTATACAAATTTGGTTTTGGCGGGAAGGCTAGCCTTCGCCTCTGTATAGTTACTGTACTCAGTGGTCTAACCTAACGTTCAATAGACTAGTGTGTTAAAGCGTGCAGACTGTATGCTGAGTAAATTTGAGTGTCAAGTGCATCGAGACATTACAAGTTTTTTCGACGTTCATACAGCCCACGGAAGGTGTGAGAAGCCTTCGTGAACCGCTCACAAGCCCTACAAGTATAAGCAATCTCACCGGAACGTTTTCGGTGAGTTTTTTCCAATAAAACTTCAAAAGTGACATTATATTTTAAAAACTATTTCCGCTACTTCCGCCATCCCGCCGGAAATTCTTCCGGCAACATAACCTAAAAATAGTGCTACATAACTTAAAAATAATTTAAGACATTGGTACCAACCTAAAATATTTTTTCGAAAACTGTCAAAAACCAAATTCCCCCAGAAAAACATTGAAACCAAAAATTTGACAGCTTACTTCCCCGACCGATTTAGTGAAAAATCGGCCGAGGCCAGAAGATAAAACAAAATACATCAACTCAAACTTAAACGATCCACCATGAACACTACTCCGGCCACATCTGGCAGGGAAGCTGTCCACCAAGAGTTATATGGTTTTTCCAAAAGATGGCCATCCCTACCACCCATTACCAACGAAAGGATGTTTTCGTTTAGTTGTTTCCCGTATCAATAATCAAAATTATTAAGTGCTCTTGCCTACGAACTTAGTTTTTATAGTGTTGTGTTTATTAACCTCCCCACAATAATTGTGGGAGGTTACTACAATTAATCCAAAATCGAAAATTGAGATAACATCAAATCTTTACGATTTCGAGGTCCCGGAAACCCAAAAAAGTGGTTTGTAACTAATGCCTGTGTGTTAGCACGATAGCTACGAAGCTACTAAACGGATTTGGATGAAACTTTTACATGAGGGTTTCTTTAGTGCTCCAGAAGATCTGAAAAGGTTTTGGTTGAGATCGGATTACGTTTAGTGCCATTTTGGCACAAGTTGTTTATTTTATGATTACTTAGAATTTGTAATTGAACCATTAAAAAGCAGTATAAATTCCAATTTCAACGATATATCACACTTGCACCCTTTCGATTTGGTTTCCGTTAAAAAAATTAAAAATAATTCGTTATATGCGCACATATGACAGCATCCAAAAAATATTATTGGTATTATTGTTAGGGGAAAACGTATTTTGCCATCTGTCAAAAATATTTGGGTTGGTAACCTTTGTGAATGTTGATTTATAGCTTATGGTACGTGACGTCACAGCTAACCTCAAAAATATATATTTCTTAAGATTTAAGAATATTACGTAGCTGTTATTAAAATTTCTGCCTGGTTCCCGTACTTTCAACTAAAATCTAGTACAGTGTAATGTTTATGAAGTCCTAAATACTTTGTCCTAATAAAATAGGACTCTTTTTGTGGGTTAGAAATCTAACCTGTAATTAGCAATCTATTTTTTTATTAATCAATCATTTTTAGGTCACATGGTTTTGACAATTTTGACATTTTGCTTGAGGGACAACAACACGCAGTTTGCGTGGTTTTATATATTTTTTTCTGATTTTCTTGAGAAACTGTGTGTGTTTTCGTAATAATGTCATATAGTGAATATTATCCAACCCTTATGGGTGATGTAAAGTGTCGCTACGATGAGAAAATCAAAATAATAGACAATATTGACCCATACACCCTTGGAGTGGAGACTGGAGACCTTTCTGCAGATTTGTCTATTTTACCTTGTGTGTCCGTAATTAATATGGTAAATTACTTAGTGTAGACTCACAGCTTCTTCGCAGATCAGCAGTTAAAGGCATACAAATCTTTACAAGCATATAAATATTATGAGGCTGGATTTGTGCAAGAAGTTTGTGCAAGAAGTTTGTGCAAGAAAGATAAACTCAAATGTATTCATTGTTATGGGCAAGGCAAGTTTACATTTAAATAACTAAGTGCTAGATTTCAGTGATATATTATCCGTATGTAGTATTCAATAGACTCTGCCAGAAAGTGATTTCTTTACCTTTCTTCTAAGCTTTTTTACATTCAAAATAAACCTTATCTCACAATCGCACCTTGTCGCAAAAAAAGATGGTGTTTTATTTTTATTTCACATTTAAAACTGAGATTACTTCTTTGTTTACATTGGAATAGAAAGTTTGGTTATCCCTCACAGCCCTCAGGCAATATGGTCGACTTATCGTGACGTCATCCTAAGATGGTCTATATAGAAAAATTATTTGCATGAGTTTTTTAACTATCTGCTCGGAGTCACTGTGGCTCCAAGCTAAAAATGCGTAGTCAAACATTAAAAATGAGAATAAACTTGAAAAACTTAAACATGTTATGTCCCTAAATATATTTCATAACCTAAAAATCAACATTCGTAAAGGTTACCAACCCAAATATTTTTGACAATGTCAAAACTTATTTTAGTTGTTTTTTTTTAAGGTAATAATTGTTTATAGCCGTGTTCGGATATTACGTCTGATTGATGCGACACGTCACAATCGTTCATTGCAAATCGAGCTAACTGAGCTAAATCTTAAACGTTCGAATATTACAAAATAAAGGCCTCGGATGAAGCTCGACTTGCTCAACCTTTTTGATCGAGCAGGAAGATTTTAATTTGATGCATGCGTAGTCTGCTTGAACAGTCCATAATGTTATTGACGTTAGAGTGTCATTTGGGCTAAATTCTGTGTTATTATTTTTTTTTCATTATCCAATATTTTACAAAATCTTCGAAACGTTATCTGTTAATACCCTTATAATATCCGGCAATTGATTAACATGCAACATAAACAAACATGAGAGGTTATGTTTTAACAGATTGCTTGTAGTCCGCTTCAGTTCGTTCGATATTTGTTGATGAAATAAATGGCTCCAAAGTCACGTGTAATTTATCTGTTTACTTAGTGCTCTGATTTCCGATGTAATATCCAAATACAGCTGATAAGGATCCACCGTGTGGGGAGGTTCCAGCCGCTTCCAGTAGCTGCCGATTTTTTTAAATTAATTTATTAATACATATAAGAAAGAGGTTACATGTTTTGTGATATAATAACAGAATATTTATGTTCAAGTACTGGATTAATTATTTGAGCGTATCGTAATATTTTAATTTGAAAACGATCTCGATCGCAGGCGTCTTGCATCCAGTTACCACATCTAGCAGTTCTATGGGCATAGCTCCAATGGTAAATGTGATGAATTTTAACGTCCTCGCTGAACTGAACTGTTCTTGGACTTCTTCGGCTGGATACTGACATGTTGAAATGTACGTAAAACTTCAACGTACACCGTACAACGTCTTCTCCGAGTAATTTTAAATTGTTTATAAAGTGCTGTAACCTCTTCTTATATGTTTCGGGATCCATCTTTAGGACTCGATGAATTCAATGTTAGTGGTCGTGCCTGCTAGCCCTCTATATACTAAGTACACTTCTTTTAGTATAATGGTTTGTTGTAGCGTTACGATATCATCATCAGAAATAATGCGTGAGTATCTGGCTGGTAGACTCACTTTACAATTTTCGAGGATTACTTGGACCTGGATACCTTACGAAAGTGAAAGTGCTTTATATATATCTAGCACTTTATATTTTCTATCGACTTCCAGATCATAGATTTTCGTGAACGGTGTGACATGAGCTTCAACATTAATTTTTGCGAAAGACATTGCTGCTGCTGCTTGTATATCGACTTTAAGATTGTGAATGAATGCAGCGATCTCAGGTCTTTACTTTTATGCTGTATTCCACCCCCACTTTTCGTATCGAGTAAGCAGAAAAATATGGGAAAAAATATGATGATTTCATTGTTTACATTATTTCTCTCCAAACCCTGAGATGCTCCTTATAATGGATCACGTGACTTATTAGTCATTGTATTATAACCGTCGGATGCTGTTATCTAAAGACAATTAATCACGTTTTAAATATACATATAGCCGTAGACAGTCGCATTTATTTACATTAACAATTTCCTGGAATCCGATAACGTCTCTGCATTTGGTCACAGTTTTAACATTCAAATATAAAATTTACGTATTGAAGTAGATGAATATTTATTCCATATATAAGACTTGTCTATTTAAACTCAATGATGGACGTCTGTAGCCATTTTTCTTAACCTCTAATGCCCTCTAACGTAAACATGCAATACTATTCGCCAATAACTATAAACAATAAACAGCAGCCATCTTATTTTTATTACTAGATACACCATATCACTAGTACACCTTATATACTTATTTTTATTACTAAATACACCCTGTATACTTCTTTTATTACTAGATACATCCTATATACTCTTAGCCACGCCCTCTTAGATATAATCTCTTATCTTTAGCTATAATCTAATATCTAAGCTCGGGGATTGGATCTCCCCCCTCCCATTAGGTCCTATCACCTATCATCTAAGAAAATCCCACCTCACACTACAACCTAGATAATAGGATCTATCATCTAGCATTATCTCACCTCACACTAGAACCTAGATCATAGGATCTATCATCTATCACCTGCGCGCCCCCCGCGGGGCTGCGGGCGTGCTGACGTCACAGCTACAGCTTGACCTTGAATTGCGCTAGAATCGGCCTTACTTAACTACTCAGATTTACTTGTTTCAATAACGAAATTATGCAATATGAATTCATATTGTGATGTATTGCAACCCCTAGAATGAATTCAATTAATTCAGATGTATTTGCACCTACTCGAGAAAGAACCTACCAGAAGTTCCAAAGTGACATCTGGAATTATCTAGAGAATGGTGGCGTCATCACAGAAAAATCGAGATCTGTCATTTTTAGGTATAAAAGACCGCATTCTCGGCGGGTAGTTCAGAAAGTATAGAAAGATGAAGTCTTGGATTTGACAAGTGAGAAGTGAGGTTAAGACTCCAAAGTGAAAATAAAGTAATAAACATTGTTATTTTTAGTCAGTAAAGTTCATTTAAGTTAGTAATAGAATTGTGAAGTACTCAGTAAATTATTTAATAAAGTGTGTTAGTGGTTACCTCTTGTTATAATTTTTGGAACCCACGGAATTTGCAAGGGTAGTTTCCTAGGGGTGGAAACACGTCACAATATATTATATCTTGCAAAATTAATTAAGATTGAGATTATTGTCATAATTTGTTGCTGTTATTGTTGATATTAAATAAATATTATTATTATTATAAAACAGAACAAAAAAAATCATTAAAATCGGACAAGCGGTTTAGAGAAAATCAACCTCAAAATCATGGCAAATTTTGGATGATGTAACAATTTTGTACATGGGTATATAATGACCATTGCACCGAATTATCCTACAAAACATTATAGGTTAAGTGATATAGAAACGAATGTACAACCAAAGTATAAAGCAAAAACTTTAAATTACAAATTATTCCTAGTCGTAAAATAAACAATTGAAATGTGCCAAGGATAGAGTACTAAAATGATAAAATATGTTGTCAATTTCCGGGTAATATTTATAAATAATCAAGTACACCTACAAGCAGAAGTTAAGTGCTGTATAGTTATCATTAGAATAGAATAGACTGTATTTTCTGAGATCAGTAAAAGCCAGTCGTCAACTAGTTTACAGAACGTAAATATAATATAATGTGCCTATACAATTTAAATTACACACAGTATTACAGGGCCGGCTTTAGGTTTTCCCTGAGAGGCGAGGGGGTAAGCATATTTTAATCTCCTATGAATTTCTTTACCATTTGCTTACAGTGTCCTAAAGGGTCTAGCCGTACTTCCATGGCGAAGCTGCCCCCGATAGGAACCTATATCGTAACCTATGTTATATTGTAGAGGGCGCTAATAGTAGTTGATAGAGTAGATATTAGCTCTATATCTTAGTTAATTGAGGAGCTATTTAAAAAAAAATGTCTGGAGACGACTTTTTTTCAAAGCGATATATCTTAGTTAATTTTAAAGCTAGAAAAATAAAACTAAATGGCAGTGTTATGGTACACTTTACAGTTTATTTTATAGCATTTCCTATAGGCCAAGCCTAAATAAAAGTATTTAAAAAATGCAAAGAAAAATTTTGTCAATCGATTTCTATCAGATCTAATTGAATTACCACTTTGAAAAAAATATATAATAATTGCCTATGTCTTGCCTAACAGGATGCCAAGTTTCATTAAAATCCAAGAGGTGCAACATGTCGAAAAAAATTTTTAAGTAAGTGGACCATCTTACACGACCACTATGTTGTCGCTTCTAATTTGCATTACATTTCATTAATCTTTGGAAAAGTTGCGTTTTGACAGCTCACAAAAAGTATATCAATGATTGGTGGTGTCAACTAGAATATTACAATGTTTTCTTGATCTACTTTTATAGTGACTATAGTTGGTCTCAGTTAAGAATACAGTTGTTTACGTTATGAGCGGAGCACGGATAGTTTACACAGGATATGGGAATTCCCAAGTAAGTGGAATCCCCCCATGGCCGACTCAGGCCAGTTGGTACATAAAATAAAAATTAACGGTTTAAATCGGCTTTTATTTGGCATTTTTCTTTTATAAATACATCGAAATTATTTAATTCATATTGCAACATATTTTATTTAGAGTAATGAAAGATCATTATAGACGTAAATCCTCTAAAAATGTCAAAGCGTTATAAGAAATGGGTAAACCTACTAATTGCTTGTGCTCGATATCAGGCGAGCTGTTCTTGTCTCTGCCGTTCTGAATTGTATCTTTGATCTCTCTCATATACCTGCCTAAAAAGTGTACACAAATATCATAACCTCCGTGTAAGTGCATGACCACGTCGCGTCGGTGCACCGCACAGCGCACATAGCACCGCACTTCGCACATCGCACACTGAAATTAAATAAACTATTATTTTAAATGAGAGTGGCCATATCGACGCCCCTCGCACATCGCACAATAAAATTATATAGAACCATGCTCTTAAATGAGAGTGATGAAATCAACAACTTGAGCTTCGCACATCGCACAGCGTTTAGCACAGGCGATATACCGTGTTTGTGAATCCTTATTTGTAACAAAAGAGATAAATATAACTATAGCAGTCTGATTTTAATAAAAATGGAAGGAAATAGCCGAACAATATATAAACAATTAGTACAATTTCTTTTGTATTAATATTCATAAATATCATAAAACAATAAAATAAACTTCGATGTGCGATGTGCGCTGCGCGAGAGAGATCAAAGATACAGTTCAGAACGGCAGAGACAAGAACAGCTCGCCTGATATCGAGCACAAGCAAGTAGTAGGTTTACTCATTTCTTATAACACTTGACATTTTTAGAGGATTTATGTCTATAATGAGCTTTCATTAATCTAAATAAAATATGCTGAAATATGAATTAAATAATTTCAATGTATTTATAAAACAGCAAAATGCCAAATAAAAGCCAATTTAAACTAGGGTGACCAGATTTTTGTTAAGTGAATGCTGGACACTTTTTCCAAAGGCGGATCCAGAAAAGTTACTGGGGGGGGGGCACTCAAGGGCGGATCTGGGCCTTCAGCTTGGGCCGAAAATAGCAAAAATATTTTTCCTCGAAAATTGAAATTTACAAAATTTTTTGATGAGCAAGCAAGTATCCGAAAAAAAATGTTTTCCAAACAAAATGTAATCCTGTAACTTCACTATAACCTGAATGCTGAACTTATGCTGGACACTTGTAAGACTTTCCAGCGTAATTCCGGACATATGGCCAGAATGCTGGACTTTTGCTGGACACTTGTAAATGCTGGACAGTACTCCAAAACTTCCCAAACTTTCCAGCGAAATTCCGGACGTTTGGTCACCCTAATTTAAACCGTTAATTTTTATTTTATGTACCAACTGGCTTGAGTCGACCATGGGGGGATTCTACTTACTTGGGAATTCCTATATCCTGTATAAACTGTGCTCCACTCATAACGAAAACAACTGCATTCTTAATTGAGACCGACTACAGTCACTATAAAAGTAGATCAAAAAAACATTGTAATAGACTAGTTGACACCACCAACCGTTGATATACTTTTTATGAGCTGTCAAAACGCAACTATTGAAATGTAATGCAAATTAAAAGCGTCAACATAGTGGTCGTAAGGTAGTCAGTCCATTACTTTTAATTTTTTTTCGACATGTTGCACCTCTTGGATTTTAATGAAACTTGGCATCCTGTTAGGCAAGACATAGGCAATTATTATATAATTTTTTCAAAGTGGTAATTCAATTAGATCTGATAGAAATCGATTGACAAAATTTTTCTTTGCATTTTTTGAATACTTTTATTTAGACTTGGCTCATAGGAAATGCTATAAAATAAACTGTAAAGTGTACCATAACACTGCCATTTAGTTTTATTTTCCTAGCTTTAAAATTAACTAAGATATATCGCTTTGAAAAAAAGTCGCCTCCGGACACTGTTTTTCAAATAGCTCCTCAATTAACTAAGATATAGAGCTAATATCTACTCGATCAACTATTATTAGCGCCCCCTACAATATAACATAGGTTATGATATAGGTTCCTATCGGGGGCAGTTTCGCCATGGAAGTACGGCTAGACCCTTTAGCCCCAAAAATGAGCTACCATAAAAAGCACTCGGCACTAAAAAGTGGCAAAAAAGTCATAAAATTGTATAATTATTTATATATTAGTTAGAGGGGAGGCTTTTGCCCCACCCTGCAATGTTACATAAATACAGACTTTAAAGTAATTCTAATTTTTATAACTTAAAACAACAAAATAAACGGAAATCTATATTTTTCTCTAAAAACTTAAACGAAAAGCCAGAATCCTATGTAAAAAAATAAAACTAAATTAAAACAAATTCTTCCATCCTCTACAATAACATTTAATAAAGGCTACGACCATTTCTATTATTATTATTAATCAGAAATCCCAAGTCTACATCTGTTTGACATACTTCTAATCTGGTTGTCAATGCCATGAATCATGACCAATAAACCGCCAATGTTCCAAAATACATTCTCATAGTTGTTGTCTGTTGTCTGGTCTGAAACCCAACATGTGGTTAAAAACATGTCTTTGTAATCTGTAACATATCATACACTTGCTTTATTGAATATAATAGGAAACAATACATTTATATATTATACAGGATAATTTGTGAGGAGAGGGTCGTACTTTACCAAAAGATAGAGAACATGAGGTGATCTTAAATTCCCATACAGTAACGACTAAAGCGGCCCCGTTTTCGAAATGCAGGGTGTTTTATATTTTTCAAATAATATTATTTTCGCCATATACAGTGTGTTTCACTTCTCGTGAAGACATCCCTGTATCTTTTTTATTTGTGACCCAATTCATTTCAAATTTTTATCAGACATAGAACTCCATAAGACGACATTATTCAACACATCAATGCCGCCTAGATCTAAAACGCCAGCCTACTGCGATAAAAAGAAAATCGCAATTTTCGAGAAATCATAGTAGGCTTAGAGATAGACAAAAATTTTGTTAATAAAAGTTGTTCAGAATCACTAGATATGCCCCTCCCGTAAAATTTTGTGAAAATTGGAATATTTAAAAAAAAATTTGTTTCATTTCTCTTTTTTTATTTGTGGCCGAATTCATTTCAAATTTTCATCATTTCCATGAGACGATTCTATCTAACTTTTTACAGCAAATGAAAGTCATACACAATTATTATTGAAATTATTTATTATTTAATTACACGTGTATGCAAAATTTCAGCTCGATTAGATAACGGGAGGTGGGTAAATTTGATTCATTCATACATAAATACATACATACAGATTTCCAAGTATTATAAAACCATTGAAAATAAGAAAACGATGTTACATTTAAGTTGATGTGTAATAATAAAAAGTGTCCCTTTTAGCGTTTTATTGAATGCCGATTTTTGTTCTCAACATTTGTTGGAAATAGTTCTCTTTAGGTGTTAGATAAAATCGCCATATGGAGTTGTATGGCTGATGAAAATTTGAAATTAATTCGGTCATAAATAAAAAAGATATAGGGGTGTCTTCACGAGAAGTGAAACAAAATTAATTTTTTTGAAAATATTCCGATTTTCACAAAATTTTACAGGGGGAAATATCAAGTGATTCTGAACAACTTTTATTAACAAATTTTTTGTCTATCTCTAAGCCTATGATTTCTCGAAAATTGTCATTTTCTTTTTATCGCAGTAGGCCGTCATTTTAGATCTAGGCGGCATTTATGTGTTGAATAAAGTCGTCTTATGAAGTTGTATGGCTGATAAAAATTTGACATGAATGTGGCCACAAATAAAAAAGATTAAGGGTGTGTTCATGAGAAGTGAAACACACTGTATCTGTAATGTGTAACCGGAACCAAATGAAATTTTGTATTTTGGTACCAGTAGTCATTCACTATCGAATGCATGAGATCTTAATAAAATATCAGGGCCGGACCCAGAGTAAAAATATTTTTGAATTATTCCTAGAAAATAACACTACGTATACTGTTTATAAAATTTTTGTTATTGAAATATTAATTTACACCTAGAAAGATACAAAATGCCATAAAAAAATATTTCGGCACCATTTCATTGTTTAAATAAAAAAATTAAATTGTTGTGGATTCAATGTTTTTTTAAATAAGAAATTGAGAGAAAAAATCGCTCCAGGTTTTAGTAACATATTACTGTATTCGCTGGAGGTCCAATTCTAAGGATAAACTTTAATTTGTATTTTAAATTAGATTATTTAAAGTAAATGTAATTTTTGAATCACATATTTCAAAGTGAACACCATGCCCAATTCAGTATATTTTTTTAATCGTATTATGTGACTTATACTATTCTATTAATATAATTAATTTTTAATTTCATTGCAAGAGTAATTAATTGTTACAATCATCTGTTCTTGCCGTTACATTTATTTTAAAAGTTGTGGCTATTTTTTTAATAATCTAGTGGGTACCGTCGTGAGCAAAAAAAATTTGACAACTACTTTTTTCTAATGTAAATCTGTCTCTATTTGCACACTTGCAATGAATTTTGACAAATAACTGACAATTTCACAAAAATTTAACAACTAGATTTTAGCAAAAATACGTTATAAGACTTGTCCCATTTTTTTTGCGCACGACAGTACCTGTCAAAATCAGTTATATTGTAATTAAGGAGTGTCGTCACCACTGTTGCTTTTACTGGTTACAATATTGTCTTGTAATAATTCTAAATCATGTCGTTTACATACACGTATAGAATACGCAAATATGGTTTTTATCTATGGATATTGCAATGGTAATGCAAAAGCTGCTGAAAGGGAATGCAAACGTCGATTTGGAAATCAACGTGTACCAGATTATAAAACATTTTATAGTGTTTAGACATTTTTCTGAAACTGGAACCATTCCCTCAATCAAAAAAATAGAACGTCCTGTTAGGCAGACCCGGCAAGAAAAAGATTTGATTTTAAATATGATTGACCAGAACCCAAAAATCAACACAAAAGAATTGCTCAACAATTAAATATTCGTCAAACCAGAGTTTGGAGGACTATTAAAGGCGAACTAATGCATCCTTATCATATACAAATTGTACAACGATTGATGCCAGAAGTATTTCGGTTAACTTTTTGCCGCTGGGTTTTATCCCATAGACGAACTATGTTAAGAGTATTGTTTACCGATGAATCTCAATTTACCCGCGATGTTATAAATAATACTCAAAATTGTCATATCTATAGTCACGGAAATCTCTGTGCAGTAATCCAAAAGAAGTCCCAACATAGATTTTCTGAAAATGTGTTCAATAATAATCTCATATTTTTGAAGGTCGCTTAAATGGTGAGAATTATTTAGATTTTTTTACAAAATATCGTACCAAATTTATTATTTAAACACAAGAGGAATGTGGTTTCAACATGATGGGGCTACGCCGCATTTTTTGGTAGGAGTCAGAAACTATCTGAATAAACAATATGGATTGGTCGAGGTGGTTCCATTGCATGGCCTCCGAGATCACCAGATCTCCCCTTGACTATTTTTTGAGGGGCTCTTTAAAAGCTGTAGTATACGAGGAGGAAATAAACACCAAAGAGCAGCTGATTGCAAAATTGAGCACTTTTGCAATGAAGTTGAAGACAATTTAGATATTGTTAGAAAAAGTATAAATCAAATGACAAATCGATCAAGAAAATGTATTGAAAGGTGGTCACTTTGAAAATAGACTGTGATTCAAAAAAATTAATTTCATTTAATAAATTTGACTGATTTTTTATCTTGTAGTTAAATTGCTAACTTTTATTATTTGTTATTTTGTTAAGTTTATTTATTACACATTCATTACAAAGTATTTTTATTATTTGACTAGTTATATGTGATGTGAATAAAAGGTAGTGCAAATAGAGAACAAAAAAAAATGTTACTATTACCTGGAGTGACTTTTTTCTCTCAATTTCTTATTAAAAAAAATTCAATCCTCAACAATTTAATTTTTTTTTAAACAATGAAATAGTGCCAAAATATTTTTTACAGGATTTTGTATCTTTTTAGGTGTAAATTAATATATCAAAAATTTTATAAACAGTCTACAGAGTGTTATTTTCTAGAAATATTTAAAAAATATTTTTATTCTGGATCCGACCCTGATATTTTATTAAGATCCCAGGCATTTGATGGTGAATGACTACTGTAACCAAAATACAACATTTCATTGGATTCTGTTTACGCATTACAGATATACCTAAGGCGAAAGGAAAATTTTTCCATAAAATATAGAACACCCAGTACTTCGAAAACAGGGCCGCTTTAGCTATTACTGTATGGGAATTTGAGATCACCTCAATGTTCTCTATCTTTTGGTAAAGTACGAGTCTCTCCTCATGAATCACCCTGTATAAAGCACATGCCGCTCCACTTTTAAGGATAGGATTTTGCAGAGCGAGAGGGAAATATGCGTTTATTTTCGGTTTATTATAAATATTTAAAAAATCATAAATGATATAATCTTTAAAATAGTTCCAGATACTTCCAAATGCTCTAAGGAATACAACCATATACAATTTTTTTCATAAATTTTGTGTATAGTTAAATGCCATACTCTAATAATGAAATTAGGAACTATTTTCATTGACAAACTACTATATTCAAGTACAACAGAAATTTACAACACAAAATATATATAGTTGTAGTCGTTAGGACAATAACAATTATTTAAAACAGTTTTAAAGATTATACTTTGTTTGGTTTTTTAAATATTTATAACAATCTGAAAATAAACGCATATTTCCCTCACATATCCTTAGAGGGGTCTACAGACGACCCAACCAACCAACCAACCAACCAACCAACCAACCAACCAACCAACCAACCAACCAACCAACCAACCAACCAACCATCCAGCCAACCTTCTCGGTACACTTTGAAAATTGCCATGACAACTCGTAAAAGTGAGCTGACCTGCTGGAATTCCAGCGTCTACAAAGCGTACCAACAATGTTGGCTTCAACAGTTTTACGAGTTCGCATGACAATCTTCAAAGCGAAGGTCGGTTGGTTGGTTGGATCGTCTGTAGACTCCTTAAGATCCCCAGCTCACATTCCTCCACTGTCTACACTTCTTGCTTATAGTCAGTGGAGTAGCTATGCACGGGTAATTCGGGCAGTTGCCCGGGTCCCCAGGCTTTTAGCTCCCCCCGGGTCCCACGAGATATTTATATCGCGTTGTGTTCGCATTCGCAGCGGTGCGATTTTCCCGAAATATTAATAATAATATTGTGTTCATTCGCATTCGCAGCGGTGTAGTTTCTACTGTATATACCAAGTTGGAACTTCCCGGGTGAACGCGAGCTTCTCGAGTGCATCGCGGGCCACGGTCGACGCAGATCAATGTTTATTTATGTTCGTTTAAAAATAAAATATATATTTTTTTATACCTTTGTTTTTCTTGCGTATCACTATTATAAGAAGCTCTGGAAGGGACACCTAAAATAAAATAATTTCTAGTTCTAAAATTCCGTGTTATAACTGGGAATTTTACGTGTGTGTGTATGTGTTTCCGGTTTGTTGACAAAGACCATTTCCTAGTACTATATTTACTTGTTTACTATTTTTTTATTAGATTATTCCTTGGGTGTGTTACTGTTTATTTTGGGAACTTTACGTCAAAATTCCGATTTACACCTCGAAATTTTAAAATTCCTACTTATAAGGGCGAGTTGTACGAACAAGTTCAACCAAGTTCAACTTGATCCAAGATTAAAATTCATGGTTACCATTGTCATAACAATCGTAACCTTGGCTTTTGATTCTGAAACAAGCTGAACTTGGCTTGAACTTAGTTCGTACAACTCGCCCTTAGTCGAAATTTAATTTCAAAATTCCAAGTTATAACTAAGAATTTTAAAATTCCGAGTTATAAGTTAATTTTAAAATTTATAACTAATTTTACGCCAAAATTTCAAATTATAACTAGGAGTTTGAAAATTCTTATTTATAACTCGGAATTTTGACGTAAAGTTCAGTTATAACACGAAATTTTAGAACTACAAATTATTTTATTTTAGGTGTCTCTTCCAGAACTTCGTACTATTGTCTATAGAACCCCCAAAATATATGTCGACCTAGCTACGCCACTGCTTATAGTTTAATGCTTAGAAATGAAGGCATTTTTTATTTTTATTACACTTATATCTACATTCATGTTTACTATTAAAATATCGATATTGTAAGCACACGGGTATATAGTAGTGCAGAGCAGTTTAGTGGCAGTAATAATAATTATTGTTGGCGTCGCTCGTGTTGCAGCATACAAAAATAAAATAATACCTTCATTTTATGAATAGTCACAATATAACTACTGCGTAAATATGATATTATTTCCACAATTTAATGAGTTTAAGTTAAAAATATATTAATGTAATTATACTGCGTCTCATATTTTAATAACCAGGCCCAATTCTCATAATTTATATATCCTTAAGTGTAAAATAGTCACAAACGAGTGAATCTCATTAAACTAATTACGTATATAGGGTGACCATACGTACGGAATTTCGCTGTATTTTCCGGAATTTTAATGGCACGTACAGCATGCTTGGAAGTACAGCAAAATGTACAGCATTACGTTTGCCTGGAATCATCATTTTTAATTTGGAAAGTTTGTTTTTCTGAAAATTGGTATTACTCCTGGACCTGTACCTGGTTCTGTAGAAAAATTCGAGTAGGGAGATCTTTTTTCAAGAATACTTAGTAGGTGTCTTAGTAAGTATTTTTCACTTGGGTGTACATTCTCCACCTGGTACGTTCTCCCGCTATGACGTCATCAAAGATCACAAAACTGCGTACTTGACCGATATTCATTAAATTGGCATTTTGTTCCATATTAACTTTTGTTATCCTCTTAGTTTTTAATATTTTTCGGTTTAAGATAAATTACGGGATGTCCCCGGATGCGGTTACCTATGCCATAAATAGATCTAAATGTTATTTTTTTGGCAAAAAGTCACTCTTTATAAAAAATTTGGCTTGTTAAAAAAATACGATTTGTGCTAAGTATATTTATTTTTTTATACAGGGCGCCCAAAAATTTCAAAAATATGAATTTTACCTAAGAGTGAACTACCTTTATTTTTCATTTTTATTGAAAATTCCGTTTGAAAAAGTTGTTTATAATTAATTTCTTAGTCATAATCCCAAATTTGAGTTAATTCTTGTTTAAATCGAGTTTTTTTTAATGCCTCAGTTTCTTTATCTTCTTATATGTAAAGAATAATACAATCTGAGAAATTAACATTAGCAAATCTGAAATTCATAGAATTTTAAAAGAAAATAAGTTTCAAGCTCATAAATCCAACAAAATTCATACTCTGGAAAAAGGTGATGATTCACATCGTTTAGACTTTTGTTTGCATATCGGAAAAAAATCGTGGGAGACGGGCAGTTTTGTAAAAATATTATTTATTCGGCGTAGTAGCATCCCAAAATTTCCGCTGTTGGCATTAACCGCCTCCATTACCAACTCCCACCCCATGATTCAAGGGGGCGAAAATAATAAAATTGTCATTTAGTGTGTGTACAAGAACCAAAGGCCTCAAATTTTTTTTTACTTTATCCACCACTACTACCACCCCCTTCCACTACCCTCAGCCCCACTACCGATGTGGCATATCGTTTTCTAGGTTTTTGGGGTAGACGATTTCAAATATTATATTATTAAAGTTCCATAAAAAAATTTTCCACATTTAAATTTTTTTCGTTCTGAGAGACTTGGATAGAAGATCTGGATGTGGAAGTAGTGATTCCTTGGGCAGCGGTTTTGTAATCTGATCTTCGACGAAAATGAATAACGTTGATAGTACACCGCCGTGAGACTAGTTAGTTTTAGTGGACGCGGGCGTATTAATACTCAATTTCTGCAATTCGCGCGCTTTAAAAAAAATCACTGTACCTAAACTATAAAAGAAACAATAAAAACTATGCTATCAAAAACTTTCTTGGTCTGTAGCTTAGTGAAAATTTGACTGCGTATTTTCTGAACTTTCAAGGTTACCTAAGTTTTTAACAAGCTTAAAAATGTTTTAATTAACAATACTATACACAGATAGAAGCGCTTAAGTGTGTGTTTTATAACAAAAAAAAGTTCATGTGGATAGCTCCATTCGTTTTTGAGTTATGGCATTAGATGTTCAAAAAAACATGATAAAAAAAAAATTCATTTTAAAAATAACAATGTCCGTGACCACTAAAAAATGTCGTATTTCATGATTTCTAATGAACATCGACCCACTTAACGAAATTATATATATCTCAGTTTGTTCTAAGATTAAAAAAAAAAACTCGAGAAGGAAGCGACTTTTCCCCTGTTTTTTACTCCACTAACAGCTATTTGTTAAATATTATATATCTATCCAGTAAGCACTAATAAGTTTAAGAAACGTTGTGTACGCTGCAAAACCATACACGTCAAAAAGCGGTACATTTAAACGTTTATTATCGTGGCAAATATCCACCCAAATCAACGTTTATAGATTGTATGTACTTACTATACCTAGAAATGAAATGAAATTATGACAAAAAACATTTGATAAAACGTTTCACAAATACATTTTATAAGCTGTATGTAAGTAGAAAATTAGTTAAATTATGGCATAAAATAATAGTATATTACGTAATGAGAATTGTAAGAAGCATATTACGCACGAATGGAAAAGTTACGCACGATGCCGCGTAGCGGCGAGTGCGTATTTCCATAAGTGCGTAATTGCTTTACAACTCGAATTATGTACTATACTTTACCTACGATCATATTTATTTATTTATTTAGTAAATTCTGAATTTAGTTTACTTGTCAACGATGTCATTCAACAAATATTATGTCAGTTTTGACAGCGTTTGAAAATTACGTAGGCGCATTTGTTTTTTTAAACCCCGCGTCAGCGATATAAGCCACCTATAATTGCGTGTCCCGTGCGTTTTGTTTACCGTGCGATTTGTTTACAGTGCGTTTTGTTTACAATACGTAAAATTCAACTTACATGAATGGCAGGTAGTGTGTTTTTTACTATTTACAGTAGTGATCGTAGGTAAATGTTTTATAACGGCGTTTAATAAGTATTTCACGGATACTCTCTTTTACTTTCACATCCAGTGGAAGCATAGTAACGCAAATTTTTTTTTAAACTTTAATTGTTCAAATAGGCTTAGAATGTCATGAAACTGTCATTCTGTCTGTAACTTTCTTTGTGCGCACGATTACTCTGGAACCATTTAAGATATTGACTTGAAATTTAGTGTACGCACGTATTTTAACGAGATCTGGAACTAGATCATATTTTAATCTTATTCGGTTGAAGGGTTGAGGACTAAATTGGGGTAAATAGGTAAATCAAGCAAGTAAGAGTCCATAAAATTGGCATTTAGTATATATAAGAAAGTTAAGGTCTCAAAAAAATTTTTGACATTAGCCACTCCCATTACCACCCCTACCCCATTATTAAAAGGGGTGAAAAAAATAAAATTATGATTTAGGGCCAGTTGTACGAACTAAGTTGAGCAAAGTTCAGCTTGAACCAAGATCAAAATCCATGGTAACGATTATTGTAACTATTGAACTTATCTTTATTTAAAAAAGAAATAAGAAAATTATTAATAGAAAATACATTTTATAGTGTTGACGAATTTTTAAATAGATAAAAGTTGTTATTATTATTATTATTTTTTAATCTATTGTGTTTCAATTGTATGGACAGAGTTTTTATAAGAGGTTTGTTTGTTTTTATACATATTTATAAGTTCTTTTATTAATGTGTATTTTTGTGTATTTGTGTGTTTTATTTTAAGTTTTATTGCTGTAACGAGACAGACGAATTGTTTATTTCAATTTGTATAAATTATTTAACTAAATATTGTTATTTAGACGTGCCAAATGTACATAATCTATGTATCAAAAAATGGCAAAATAAATTCTATTCTATTCTATTCTGTAACAATCGTAACCTTGGCTTTTGATCTTGGTTTAAGCTGAACTTGGCTCAATTTAGTTCGTACAACTGGCCCTTAGTGTTACAAGGACCAAAGGCCTCAATTTTTTTTACACCCCACTACCGATGCGGGATATCGTTTTATGGGTTTTTGGAGTAGACGATTTCAAATATTATATTAAACAATGATTTCCATATACAATTTTTTTTTCGTTCTGAGAGACTTGGGTAGAAAATATGGATGTAAAAGTAGTGATCCTTGGGCAGCGGCTTTTAACATTGTATATGACATTTTATAAAGTACCTAAAAAAAAAAGTACCTAAAAATTATGCGAGCGAGTTATCCCGCATTAGAGTATTAGAAATAATCGCATAGGTCAGGCCCAACCTCAGCAATGGAAAAGGCCTCGCCCTGAGGGAACCGCCGTATTGATCACAGCACTACCATGCCACGTAGCGTGGTCAGTATTTGCCCATGCTTAGGGCTATCCATCTTTCACATATATATGCCTCTATAAAATGTTTGATAAAAGTGTTTTAATATATTAGTTTTAAGTTGCTGATCTACTGTTTTAAAGTAGATCAGCAACTTAAAACTAATGTTAGTGGTACCATCTTCCTGTATGAGACTGTACATTTATAAATCAATAACAACTTTGGTTTACCTATTAACTTAAATTTGAAATTCATTTATCATTTATCATTCTGGCAAAAGTATTTTTTAATTTTTTAGATTACTTGAATTATACCTATACCGTTCTTCTGTAAGTACACTTAATTTTTTTAATTAAAAGTATTGTAGGGATATATTTTTTAACACTGTGTATTATATTTTATAAACGTCTCACAAATACGTTTATAAGCTGTTTGATTCGTTCACTGGTTTTGATATAATAATCTAAACCGTCTTGAATGCCGTTGTTTATTAGTTCTTTTAGAGTTTCCAATATATATTTTTTTGAAAGTCTCATGACTAACAGATATTTCCTTCAGATTGCATCAACTTTTCTTTCAATAAGAAATTGTTCTGTTTTAGTTCTGAGTTTAGTTCCTTGAGTACAGGGCCGTGGAGAGAAAATACGGGCCGGGGGGAAAAACTTTTTTGAAAATTGATAAGCGGGGAGAAGAAATCAAAAAAAAAAAATTTTGGTGAGCGGGGGGGGAATCCGAAAAATTTTTTTGAAGAGCGGGGGGAAGAAATCCAAAATATTTTTTTGCCGGGCCTCTCAAAACAAGTCCAGGCCCGGGGAGAATAACCCCCGCACCACCCCCCTCTCCACGGCCCTGCTTAAGTACTTCATTTTCAGTTTTTAGGCCAACTAATTAATACGTATCGCAGATATGAAGTCTTTACTAATTATTGATTTAACGTATATGACGTGTGGTGACAGTTTATTTAAAATGTCTTTTAAATCAAGATATTCTCCTTTTAGTGGAGTGGAAATTTAGTAGATCATAAATATAATAAAAACGCAAAATCATAACGTCGTACACCATAAACGTATAATTATTATACCAAAACCATTTTTTTACCTTTAGAACGTATATTTCACGTATTTTATGCGAGCTAGCGTTTACTAGGTACATTGATTTTTAGCAGAGAAGTATTTTTGGATATACATCTTTGTGACATAAATGATGACATTTTTAAAAAAAACAGTAAATAGCAAAACGTGAAGAAATCATCTGGAGATAATTAACAGCATAATTTAATATTAAAGATATATTTTCTGCATTTAATTTAGTTATAAGTGAAATAATGTCTCCAAATGCCACTCACGCTCTTAAATTTTATCTAATCGTTTTTTCTCAAGCTAGGTTGCCAAAAGTAATATAATTCATGTAAATTGACAGTTTATTGATAATGAGCTGACACTATATTCAGATCTGTAACGAGAGTGATAATCCAGCTTGGTGATAATATATTTTCCTGATTTTTAAGAATATTACATTATTTCTGAAAAATACATGACATTTTTTATAATTTATTTTTTTATTTCAACCTTGTAACAAAACTTAACCCTAACTATATATATGTTAACAAGAATTATTACTATCCGAATTATAAATATTTTTATGTTTTACAAAAAATGTGGATATACAACATGCTATTATAAACCTTTCTACAGCCCAGAAAATATTGCATCAATTGATATATTTCAAGTAGGGCGTTAACATTAAATCTGGAATAATTTCATCAATATGTTTGTCGCCTGGAACGCCAAATTCAAACAACAGCATTTTCAGCTGCGACCATCTCGTCATTTTTGAAGTTGCTGGCAAAATCCAGGTCAGATCTAAAGGATCCATCATTCTGCCACTTAATGCGACTTGTACGACCAATTTGTCATTGATTTTGACACTACATTTGATCTTTCCGACGTGATCGAGACTTAACAAATAGAAAAATGCGTATGACTCTGTAAAACTGACATGCCAGTTCGTCATGAGATTGCCCAGTTTCACCTTGTACGCATTTTTTAGATAGTAGAAATCAACTATAAAATCCTCAGTTTCCAAGTTCTCCAGATCACCGAAAGTCTCTGGGCCCACGTCTCTCTCCAACAGCTCGAACATGTATTTTGGAAAATATTTTTTTATACTACTATTTTCGTTGGAGGTTTGCGCAAAAATTGAGGGTGTTGCATCGACCACGATTATTTTGTTTCCTTCTGACTTCACTTGGCCTTTTTTGAAATGGTTTGAACAGATCAAGGACTTGTGGTCAACTACGCAATCGAGGTTCGGAATCGCTGAAATCCATTGCTGGCATTTGGTAGGATTGGTTGGGAAATTCAGGAAGGACGTGTATCGTCCTCGGGTTTGACAGGAGGGCACACAACAACTGTATTCTTTTGGCTGAAAATAAGATGAGGATTAATTAAAGACATCTTACTTTTCATTACAACAACATTCTGCAAGTGTTTTTAATTTTTGTAGAACAAAAGCTACTAAAAAAAGTCTGTTCGCTGATAGAATCCCGGTCGTAAGTGTAAAGCCGGCTCCAGACTATGCGTCAAATCCCTTGCAACGTTGGACGCGTCACATTTTGACACATAGTATGTACGATCAGCAAGTATCATGCGTCGAGTGTCGAGCTTCCAACGTTGGATCGTGTCGCTATTACATACATTTTTGTGTCTCAAATCAGTGCATGATAATTTCTTTATCGAGCATACGCGCTCTTGTAGACAGATTTTGTAACGTGTTCTCCTAGAAAAGGTTAGATATGGAGTAGAATAACGAACAAATTTTGGAATTCATCAGTGGTTATGAAAAATATCCAGTACTTTGGGATTCCAAACATCCCGACCATAAAAATCGTAATAAGCTAAATGATGGTTGGGTGCAGCTACAAAGTGCACATCATAATAATGGAACTGCAATACACACAGAGTATCGTCCTTCATGATAAACGATGGTCAGAATACATTCACAAATATTTGAACCAACGCTGGTTGCAATGTTGGACGCATTGTCTGTAGGCACAGTTTGGCAAACTGTCCCAGACACAAATATTTGAGGCAAACCAACGCTGGACGTATAGTCTGGAACCGGCCTAGGGAATATCGTCCGGAGCTCTATCCTTCCTTGTCTTTATTCAAATATTGTTTGTAACCTAACTTGTAACGTAAGTTTTAATCTTTGTGGTCAAGTTCTGACAGACGTGCGGCATTTCTATTGTTCGACAGCAAATCAATTTGCGTAACGCGTGTCGTCGTCGAATGCGGCTGGCGATTCCAGAGGCGGGTCGATTTTCTCGGAAGTCGGGTATAGCAGGTATAGTGAGTGCACTTATTTCAATTAGTGCCTAAGAGGGCAATTTTAGTCTTGTTCTATTGCTAAAGTAGTAAACATGCATCCTGGTGAATTTTTAAATCCGCAATCACAGCAGTTAGTTTTGAATTTGTTGGAAAATTGACGAAGAAAACTAAATTTATTTATTTACTTTATACTAGGTATTTGTATTTTACTGCCATATTTGTTTTATATAGGGTTCGGCATAATTAGTATTAAGTATTTATTAACCTCCCCACAATAAAATTGTGGGAGGTTACTAAAATTGGTCCAAAATCGAAAATTAAGATAACATCAAATCTTTACGTTTTGAGGTCCCAGGAACCCAAAAAAGTGTTTTTTGAAAAATGTCTGTGTGTGTGCGCGCGCGTATGTATGTTAGCCCGATAACGGCGAAACTACTAAACGGATTTGGATGAAACTGTGCGTGAGGGTTTCTTTAGTGCTCCAGGAAATCTGAAAAGGTTTTGGTTGAGATCGGATTACGTTTAGTGCCGTTGTGGGACAAGTTGTTTATTTTATGATTACTTACAATTTGTAATTGAACCATTAAAAAGCAGTAAATATTCCGATTTCAACGATATATCACACTTACACCCTTTCGATTTGGTTTCCACGAAAAAATTTAAATAACTGGGCCCGAAGTAAGTTTTTTGCCCAAAACTATTAAAAGTGACAATGTCATTAAAAGTCTGAGAAACTTGAATCCATTTCCGGAATTCACAACCTAAAAAACATTAACATAACCTAAAAACCAAACCAAGTGCAATACCGACCTAAAAATATTCGACAATTGTCAAAAAAATAAAATCCCCCAGTAAAGTTTAGAGGCAGAATTTTTGACAACTGCCAGTTTGACAGATTTAGAACTAACAAAGTTTAGGGACAAAAAATTTGAAAGGTGTCAGTTTGACATCTGATATTAGTGACAAGCAACCAACCTTCCCCGACCGATTTAGTGAAGCCACAAGATAAAAATAATATTTATCAGCTCGAATTGAAACGATCCACTATGAACAAACACTTCATCGGCCGTAGCTGGCAGAGAAGCTGTCCACAAAGAATTGTATGGTTTTTAAAAATAAATAAAAAAATATAATTAAATGAGAACGTTCATATTCTTTAGTACTCTTTTCGGCTTCAAATATCCATCGAGTGGGGAGGTTCCAGCCGCTTTCCGTAGCTGCCTATTTTTTTTATTTTAAGATTACATATACTTATTTGACTAAATTCTATATAGAATAACAAAGATTTAGCTGCAACTATTTAAGTGTATTAATTTTGTAATTTTTGACTTGAAACCAAAACAATTCAATATTATAATTTACTTATTTAACTTAAATTACTATAAATTTACAATTAGGCAATCCAAACCACGTGACATCCAACATGGCGTCTGTAGGCGTCGAGGGCAAATATTCAAATATCATTCGTTAAACGTTTGTGTTTTTCTGTTGGCTTGGCTGAATTTAATAAAGATAAACCCGTGTTTGCCAATTGTTTGCCCACAACGCCATATTTAGTCAGGTCGTTGGATTCCCTAATAGATGTATTGTACAGTGTGTCCCACTTTTCACGGTAACACCTACGTAGCTCAGTTATTGGTCATCCAATTTCAACCAAATTTGGATCAGTATCAAAGACCTTTACTATATCTTTTTTGACTAAACTAATACTTATTTCAGTCATTGGCGCGCATTTTTATTAAGAAAAAAGGGTTGATTTTTCGAGAAATCATATTAGGCATTTTTTTGTTGAAAAAACTAATGCAATATTATTGATCAGCATGCTGCAGAACCGCTATATCCAGAATTTAACAACATTTTGATTTTTGGTTTTCGAATTACTTAAAATTATCTATTTTAAACATTAAATAATCTAATCAATAAATTGGTAACGAAATTTTTTTTGAAAAAAAGTCATTCTTCATTTTCTCTTCACTTCACTTTTTTTACTATCCCATATCATCGAAACTTTCAAATTTCGAAGGCCAAGAATTTTCATTGAAAAATTTTGAGTCATCAAACCTGTAAATTATTCGAGCATTAAGGATTACCGAATTTGAAAGTATCGATGATATGGGGTGGTAGAAAAAATGAATTTAAAGAGAAAATAAATAATGACTTTTTTCGAAAAAAAATTCGTTACCAATTTATTGATTATTTAATGTTTAAAATAGGTAATTTTAAGGAGGCCGTAATTCTATAACGAACATGGGGGTTCTACAGCATGCTGATCAATAATATTGCATTAGTTTTTCAACAAAAAAATGCCTAATAAAATTTGTCGGAAAACCGACCCCTTTTTTTCTTAGTAAAAATGCACGCCAATGACTGAAATAAGTTTTGGTTTAGTCAAAAAGGATATAGTAAAGCTCTTTGATACCGATCCAAATTTGGTTGAAATTGGATGACCAATAACTGAGCTACGTAGGTGTTACCGTGAAAAGTGGAACACACTGTATGTATATACAGTGTGTTTCAGTTAACATCCCCACAGCCGATATTTCGGAAACTAAGAAATATATTTTTATTCTGTAAACGGTAATAGATTTCTGTGGTTAATGCCTTCTTCAGGAAGTACAATTTACTATTATTATAACATTATCACCAGAGATGGCGCTGCAGTTTAAAAATATTTTTCGATTGACGAAGGTTTGAAACATATGCCAATTTAATTCTTAACCGAATTAAATTTTAAACAAAATTGTTCTTATTCCAAAAAGTCAGATCTGCAGTAGTTTTTGAGTTTTAATTTTACTGTCTAATTTTTGAGTGTTATATATTTTTTAATTGCTGTAACTTTTTTTATCTTGATTTTCAGAGGTAGGTTCTTAGTATTTTTTTTTGACTGCTATAAGAGAATTATTTACTGATGGGAAATTTTTTTACCGGAAATTACTTTAAATTGAGAAATGTAAATTTAAATAAATGAATAATTTGCAATTGTTTATTTATTAACTGTCAGAAGTTTAATATTCGTTTGCGTGTGTCATTTTAAGAATACGTTAGTAATATTTGTCCGAAATATGGCCCACACCAATGTTGACAAAGTTAATATGTTATTGATTTATGGAAAATGCAATAAAAAAGCAAAAGCAGCCAAATGTATGTATCAATTACAATTTCCAAACAGACCACAACCCGATCGCAAGACTTTTTCCAATTTGTGTAACAACTTATTACAATATGGTAGTTTTAAAAAGTTGAAACGTGAAAGAATACGAACAGCAAGAACCCAGGAGAAACCGCTGCCCAAGGAATCACTACTTCCACATCCAGATTTTCTACCCACTAACAACGAAAAAATTTTGTATGTGGAAATAATTGTTTATGGAACTTTAATAATATAATATTTGAAATCCTCTACCTCAAAAACCCATAAAACGATACCCCACAACGATAGTGGGGTGGGGGTGGTAGGGTGTGGATGGAGTAAAAAAATATTTTGAGGTTTCTGGTTCTTGTACATACACTAAATCACATTTTTTTTCATCCCCTTTAATAATGGATGGGGGTGGCTAATGCCAAAATTTTCTTTGAGACCTTAGCTTCTCTTGTATATACTAAATACCAATGTTATGGACTATTACCTGCTTGATTTACCTATTTACCCCCAAATTTACCCCAATTTACCCCACAACCCTTCGACGGATCAAGATGGAAATATAATCTAGTTCTAGGTCTCGTTAAAGTACATATGTACCAAATTTCAAGTCAATATCTCAAACGGTTCCAGAGTAAACGTGCTCACAAAAAAAAGTTACAGGCAGGCAGACGGACAGACCGACAGACAGACAGAAATTCTTTTTCGCTCAAACTTAAAATCTCGACGTTTCATGACATTCTAAGCCTATTTGAACAATAAAAATTTTTAAAATCTTTTTTGTCGTTACTATACTTCCACTGGATGTGGAAGTAATACGGCTTTAGTTTTACAAACCGTTAAAAACTCATCATTGCGACAAATAAGAACCTCCACCAATGTATCACTATCGTCGTGCCAAAGAATTTTAAAAGAAAATAAGTACTTTCCATGTAAACCACACACACTTATTAAATCATTTGCTGCCTACGGACTACGATCGTCGCTTAACCTTCCTTGCTGAGTTTTCTGTTCTTTATGAAGGAAATTGTAATTTCCTTAAAAATGTACTGTGGAGTGACGAAAGTAAGTTTCACAGTAACGGGACAATTACAAAACATAACTGTAGATATTGGTCGGAAAACAACCCAAGATGGATGATTCGAACAAGAAACCAAACTGTGTTCAGCGTAAATGTATGGTGTGGTTTTTTGATTATATTATAGGTCCGTTTCTATACCATGAAAATTTGAGTTATTTAAGATTTTTAGAAAATGAGTTACCAAGACTTTTACCACAACAGAGCTGAAATTTGGTTTCAGCAAGATGGCGCCCCACCCCACAACTTTAATCTGAATTATTTGAAGGCGCTGGATTGGCACCTCAGGATCGGTTAAATGGCCCACGCGTTCTCTGGACTTGACTTCTCTGGACTTTTTCTTGTGGGGATATTTGAAAAGTAGAGTATATCAAGAGCCAATAGAAGATATAGCAGATATATACAATAAAATCTACGCTTGCGCTGGTGCAATTAATAGACATACATTATTAAGAACATCGCTTTGACATGTGTATTCAAGCATACGGAAGTAATTTCGAGCATCTGTTTTAAATATTGTTGTCAAAATGTACTGTTCAAAAATAAAATTACCTTGTTTGTTGTTTTTCCATTCAAATTTTTCAATTTACAGTAATTTCCGATAAAATCGGAAGTGCTATTAAAAAAAATTCCCACCAGTAAATAATTCTCTTATAGTAGGCAAAAAAATTATTAAGAATCTACATCCGAATATCAAGATTAAAAAAGTTACAGCAATTAAAAAAAATAAATAACACTCAAAAATTAGACAATAAAATTAAAATAACTACTGCAGATCTGACTTTTTGGAATAAGAACAATTTTGTTTAAAATTTAATTCTTAATCCAATGGCATATGTTTCAGACCTTCCTTGATCGAAAAATATTTTTAAACTGCAGCGCCATCTCTGGTGATAATGTTATAATAGTAAATTGTACTTCTTGAATAAGTATGCTATTGCTATTGTCTCGAGACTTAATTCTCAGGAATTCTCCAAAAATTCGTCCTCCAAAGCGACTCTTTAGCATCGTATTCTCTCAAATTGTCTCATTTTTGACCACATGAACCGGAGAGACAATATAGAATAGTTGATATTTCAGGATACACAAGACGGCATGAGACGAAGAAGATGATCTTCAAAACGTTAGGTTGATGGGAAAGAGCCTTGGTGAGGTCGTGCGCCTAACAGACAACCGCGACAACTGGCGTGATGCTGTCAGACGTGCCATACAGCAAAGGGAGAGACCGACTAGAATAATACATGGATGTCAAAATGTCTGTCAGAACGCAGTGAATAAGTTCATTGTATTGAGCGTTAAAAATTAATAAAACAAAAATAGATATATTACAATCCCATTTCCTTATCTCAAGCAGGTACAGAGAGATAATGTTTGCAGCAAAAGTGGTATAGTCCATTTTCTAAACGCTAAAAATTCGCCAAGTTCTAACTTCGTTGATTCAAAACCGAGTTAGATCTTTTTCCGTTTTTAATTTCGGAAAAAGTTTATAGACAAGTTGCCCATATGTGAGAAGGTGTGCTTTTCATTTCAGTGCTTTTTAATACACTCAAAATATTTATAATTCTTTTATTTATTTAAACAATTGCCTGATATTGGATAACATATGGTTTTTGGGGATGCAGATTACGAATTTGGCCTCAAAATCGGTCTAAAAACAAAATGGTGCCGAAAGTCCATTTTTTTTATATTTTTTTTATTTTTAATAGATGTATTGGGATTTTTGGAGTCGCTGATTACGAATTTGACATTAAAACACAACCAAAAAATGGCAAAAAAGGGTCCATTTTTTTATTCAGATTTTATTTCTTATATAAGGGTTTTTTGAATCGCTGATCTTAAATTTTATGTTAAAATTTATGAAAAATGGAAAAAGTGTCTGAAAAATGGTGGAAACAAATGATAGAAGAGTTAAATGAGTATTAAAGATATTATATTTTAATCGGTTTATTAAAATTAACCTAAGTAAGATACATTTAAAAACAAAAAAATGTATTTAGTTTTTAATTTCTTCTTCCATAGACACTACCAATCGTGAATTAAGTCAACAATTTACGCCACATTCACCGCAAGCCGCCGAGCAATAAATGCCAGTTTTGCAGTTGCAAAGAATTATTTTTAGGAGGCTTTGTGGAGCTGGTTCTTGTGTCATTGGGATTGTATCACATTTCCAACCCCAATCGTCCGCTGAAATATCTTGGGTTTCCAACCACAAGTATGTTTGCGCAAATACATGCGCTTTAAATGTTCTTGTATTATTTGTTTCCATCACTTTTCAGACACCGTTGTCCATTTTTTGATAAATTTTAACACAAAATTTGAGATCAACGGCTCAAAAAAATACCTATACCTATAGGAAATAAAATCCGAATAAAAAAAAATGACCCTTTTCCGCCATTTTAGTTGAGTCTTAATATCAAATTCGAAATCAGCGACTTCAAAAACCCCCAAACATCTAATACAAATTTTAAAAAATAAATAAAATAAAAAATAGACTTTCTTTGTTTTTAGCCCGATTTTAAGGCCGGATTCGAAATCTGCGACCCCAAAAACCTTAAGTTATCAAATTTCAGGTAATTGTTTAAATAAATAAAAGAGTTATAAATTGTTTAATTAAGAGTGTATTAAAAAAACACTTATTTGTTAATAACAATTGAAAAAACAAAAAACACCTCACTTATTGGGAACTTTTCTATAAACTTATTCCGAAATTGAAAAAAAAATGATCAAAATTGGTTTTGAGTCAACAAAGTTAGAACTTTTTTTCCTTAGTAAATGGACCAGTAATGTTTTCCAACATTTGCTGAAAATAGAATTATTTTTAAAAGATATATTTGTTTTATTATAGTTTGAACTCCAATTCCAATACCTCATTAAATTAAATATGAAAGATCAATTTCCGATCAAATCGGAAGTGAAAAATATACCAATGTTTGACACGCATTTAAATCAGTGGAATGTCGTCTCCGTATTAATGTACAGGGTGTCAATTTTTTGTTTGTCAGTTTTTCGGTCATTATTTTTTTATTTGATACGATATTCAGTTGTTTAATTAATTCGGAGGATCCTTCAGAAAAAATACAACAGTATAGTTTCTAGGTGCAAAATCAAGCCACGAGGTCTCGAGCGAGAGCACTTAAAATGATTTGCCCTGTACTGCTTTTTTCAGGAACGGCTATCGCATTTTATAAGCACTAGATAATACATTGTGTAAAGAGAGCATGGAATGGTACAGTAAAATACCAATTAGATACATTAAAGTTATCAATGTTATCCTAATAAATTATACATATTTTGAAGTATGATTAATTTATCTAAAAATTTAAAAGGCCTCATGAAATTCTACGCCCATATCAGGTTTTATCAAAACAATGCATCTAGTTTATTGCCCCTGCAATAATCTATCACGCTCACACAGGATGTTCTAATAGTAAAGGGCAATGCTTCAGGAACGTATTGTTTGGGTCAAAATAGCTCTAAAAGTAGGACATAGAGTAGGAATAATTCTTATTCAGGTTACGTGAGGCCGACACTACATACGTTATACAGACTTATATAGGCTAGGACAAAAATTTTAATTGTACTTTTTTGACACTTATATCTCGGAATTCTAAGATGTATTGTTGGAAAATTTTATTAATCTTATAAAAAAACTGCTGCCCAAGGAATCACTACTTCCACATCCAGATTTTCTATTCAAGTCACTCACAACGAAAAAAATTTGTATGTGGAAATAATTATTTATGGAACTTTAATAATATAATATTTGAAATCCTCTACCCCAAAAATCCATAAAACGATACCCCACATCGGTAGTGGGGTGGGAGTGGTGATAGGGGGGGTGGTAGTGGGTGTGGATGAAGTAAAAAAAATATTTTGAGGTTTCTGATTTTTGTACACACACTAACTCAAACATTTTTTTCATCCCCTTTTGTAACGGAGTGGGGGTGGTAATGGGAGTGGCTAATGCCAAAATTTTTTTTGGCATTATATACTAAATACAATTTTTATGGACTCCTTACCTGCTTGATTTACGTATTTACTCCAAATTTACCCCAATTTACTCCCCAAGTACTGTAATTTCGTTTAAAAAGTACTAAGTACTATTCTAAAATATCTGCAAGTATCAAGTACCAAGTACTCATTTCTTCGAGTATTTGAAGTAAAATTCTTCAAGTAATAAAAGTAATTAAAGTACAATTTATACTTGAAGTAGTGCCCGGCTCTGTTTAGGAATACGTCAATTAAGAAAAAAATATACGAATGGCACCTGTTTACACTAACAAAAGACCAACCAATTTTATATCTCTCGTAACTTTACCTATCAATTGTTAATAATCTTAATAAAAAAATAACAATATTTTTAATGTAGATACTTACAAGTGTATACCGGCTGCCGACGAATCAATGTACGCCCCTATTTTTTTTTGTTTTTTAATTTAAAAATTTCGTTTTTGGTACACATAAATTAGACAAAAGTGGGCTACTTTTAGACTATCAAGAACAAATTGACATCAACTTTTTTTCTTAAATAGAATAACTATATTTTTTTGATGGTTTATTATTAAGCATAAAATTCTAAGTACAATAAAAAAATTCCAAAAAATAAGTGAGATACGAACAATTTTTATTTTTTTTTCAAAATGGCCGCGTCAGATGAATGCGACGTAAGAAAATTACTAAGTAGGCTATGGAAATTATTAGTAAGGTTGTAAAGGACAAAATGGTTATTTGAATTCCTGATAGGTACCGACTATACTTAGGTTTTTCTCAAAAGACAGAATTTCATTTGAATTTCCGCAGAGGTCCTATGAAAAATTTCTTAATGAGACCGTGCTATTCTCTTTTATTAATCAGAAATAATGATTCATAAACTTTAATTTTTTTCACCATTAATCATTTCGTAATAATAAAAGTATTTTTAAAAGGTAAACGCTAACAGATAATTTTAATATGGTACCCATGATGTAAGGATTTAGTCCATACGAAACTTGCAAAAAAAGTGTAAAACCCCAAAAGTGCAGGGGTAGCGACCAAACTTGACTACCCCCCTGTTTTAGAGGACGGTCAACGGTGATAGTCGCGCGGTCCCAACCCCCCTAAACGCAAAAAGCCACCTTTTTCGATTTTTCCTCGGATTTTTCGTTGTCAGGCATGCGAGGACTTGTTGGATAGGTTATTTTTGAGAAAACTCAATATATCCTGTAAAACTTTGCAATCTGACATCCTAACGACCAACGGGAAACCACCCCTTCCCTCAATACCGGAACATGCAAAAAACATCCAAACATGCTGAAAATTGTTTTCTACACGTTTTCAAGGCCAGGAAATACGATGCTGATATTATTTAGCCTCCCACCCCTAACCAGCATAATGCCACCCATTTTTCCCATTTTTCGTTATCAGGCATGCGAGGACTTGTTGGATCGGGATTTTCCAATACCTACGTATACGTACAGTTAGTCCTTAACCCATATATATTGCATTTAATTATATTCCTCGAGGGTCCTCAATACTGAGGACGTAACAAATGGAAGATATATGCCGAGAATACACAACCGACAGCTACGGCACATATTTTGTGCGTCGGTCTTCGCTGGATCGCTGTATGAAGGCCACGTAAGAGGAAGACGACTCTCTCTCTCTATGATTTAATTTGTAAACACCGAAGAATAAATTAAAATTTAATCATAGTAATATATAACGCATGTCTAGAATAAGAATAAAAATCAAGTTGTGCATAATGTGAAAAAAATCATGTACATAATATATAATAAAAAAGTGGACTATGCACATACACGAATATATATACATGCGCATAGCCCGTTCTATCAAACTCCTTTTAAGCTGAAATAAAAAAATATCTTTCCCTAGAAAACCTGACCCACTGAGCGCTTGTGATCTCACTATAAGAAAAACCGATGGTTTAGGGCATGCAAGGGTAGTTTTTGAGAACTAGGAGAGAAACTGATGCAACTGTCGTGTTCTCCATCCTTGATAACCGGGGATACCTTCTTCTCCTTGAGGGACACTTCAGGATTCAGAGAGGAGGTGGTTTCAACCCCCCTGGGGTCGTCAGAATGTCCGGTGGCAAAATTTTATAGGACATATTGAGTTTCTTCAAAAAAACCCAATCCAACAAGTCCTCGCATGGCTGAAAACGAAAAATGGGAAACGGGGGTGGTTTTATGCATTTAGGGGTAGTTGGTTAGGGGTGGGAGGCTAAATAATATCACCATCGTGTTCCCCGCCCTTGAAAACGCGTGGAAAACAATTTTCAGCACGTTTAGATGTTTTTCGCATGTTTCGGCATTGAGGGAGGGGGTGGTTTCAACCTCCATGGGTCGTTAGGATGTCTGGTTGCGAAATTTTACAGGGCATATTCAGATTCCTTAGGGCCAGTTGTACGAACTAAGTTGAGCCAAGTTCAGCTTAAACCAAGATCAAAAGCCAAGGTTACGATTGTTACAATAATCGTAACCATGGATTTTAATCTTGGTTCAAGCTGAACTTGGCTCAACTTAGTTCGTACAACTGGCCCTTAATAGAAACCCGATCCAACAAGTCCTTGCATGCCTGACAACGAAAAATCGAAAAAAGGGCTGGTTTTTTGCATTTAGGGGGTAGTTCAAGGAGGGTAGGGACCGCGTGACTATCACCATCGTGTTGGCCGTCCTTGATAACGAGGGGGTAATCATGTTTGGTCGCTACTCCTGCACTTCTGGGGTTTTTGCAACTTTGGCATTGACTATACATGGTGTGTACAAATGAAGGTCTCATTTCGTCCTCTACTACGCCATCCCAAACGCCGCCATATTTAATATGTCTGTCATTTATTTATGTTGACAAAGTAGTTGAAATGTCAGTTTTTAACCCAACAACTTTTCATAATAGACAAGTTTATTTCAGTATTGCTTATTTGTACAAAATAATTAAAGTTTAACTTATGATTCAACCACATTGGAAAAAATTTGCATTAGTGTTCCTAATAACAAGGTCGTATAAAACATTTTATCTTCCTTGGGCAAAAAAAATATGAGTTCAGAGCTCCTATATTTACAATGATGAGTAATTATAACAACAATTTTCAGGAATTTTGTGACATATTTGCTGACTCTTTCCGATCGTTTCTATATAAATCGAGAAACAGACTTTAAGATGTCTCTAATACTATTCAAGATCATTTTATGATATGTACTTTTTTATACTACTTGTATTGCTTTATATTTTTATTACTTGGTGCCCAATTGTCTGATTTATAAATTATACGAATGTTTAAAGTTCATAGTTATAAATAGTTGTAGTTATAATAGTTTAGTTTAATTATTTTCTATATCTTATGCGTGAGTAGTAAAATTGCAATTTGGAGTAGTTACCATTCAGGCGTGTTTTATAATTTAAACAAATATCTATAACTAGCTGATGCCCGCGACTTCGTTCACGTGGAAGACTTCTTGTGCGTGGAATTAAGAACATTGACTTTCTAACTTATGCTTGTAAAGAAGTACTACATACTCACTGATTGCTGCTATAGCACTCAGGAAGTACACTCGAGGGAACCCACTGCGCATCCATGGTACCCGGAGAAATCCACTGCGCATTTATTGCACTCTAGAAAAACTTCTGCGTATCTCTAGTACTCGGGTAAACCTACTGCGCATCCATTGTACTCGAGGAAACCCACTGCGCATCCATGGTACTCGGGGAAACCCACTGCGCATTAGTACTCGGGAAAATCCACTGCGCATCCACAGCACTCGGGGAAACCTACTGCGCATCCATTGTTCTCGAGGAAACCTACTGCGCATCCATAGTACTCGGGGAAACCCACTGCGCATCCCAATTTCATAACAATTCATTATTTTATTTGTGTTAAAAAATAATTATTTTAATCGACAATAAAACATATGGCGGATATGTGTCTTTTATGCTTAAAAACATCCCTCTCCCTGTTCACTCGTTCGGGGAGGTCTCTTTTTGAAAACCGTCAAATACGGGTCTCCTTATTTCTTCAGAGGAGCTCGTCGCTGGAATATCACGTTTCTGACTTACGCGATTTCAGAGATACGGGTACCCTTTAGAACATCTACCACCCCCGTTTTCACCCCTTTAGAAAGTGAAAATCGAAATTGTCTTATTCGTCTAATAGATTCCAATAAGTAGTATTTCTGCCAAATTTCATGCTTCTAGGTCTAATCGTTTCCGAAAAGCTTAAAAACCTCCCCATCCCCGTTCACCCGTTTGGAGGGTCTCTTTTTGAAAACCGTCGAATACGTGTCTCCTTATTTCCTCAGAAGAGCCCGTCGCTGGAATATCACGTTTCTGACTTACGCGATTTCGGAGATATGGATGCCCTTTAGACCATCTACCACCCCCCGTTTTCATCCTTCAAAAAGTGAAAATCGAAATTTCGTCTTACTTGTGTCTAATAAATTTCAATAATAGTATATTATATTACTAGGAGTAGAACGCACTCTTTTTTTGTGTTGAGCCCAGGATTTGCGGCTGAGGCGAAGCCGAAGCCGCAAACTGGGCGAAACACAAAAAAGGCGTTCTACTCCGTGTAATATATACTATTTTTTCTTCAAGCGTATTAAAATGCAAAAATTCATTTATTTATCATAAATGTACAAATATTCAAACTACAGTCTTACATGTTGACACAATATGACAAGTGGCTAGTGGATAGCGCGCCACCGGTGGCTTTCGGTATTAACATTATGTTACTAGTAAAACAATACCCACTGCGGTGGCGCTTTCGGAACTAACATTATGTTACTAGTAAAACAATGTCCACTACGGTGGCGTTCGGTACTAACATTTTGTTACTAGTAAAACAATGTCCTACTTCTACTTCTGTTTTTGGTGACATAATTTAAACATTTTAATACGCTTGAAGAAAAAGAGTATTTCTGCCAAATTTCACGCATCTAGATCTAACCGTTTCCGAAAAAGCCTAAAATTTCAACCCCCTTTTTCACCCTCTCGGGGGTCAAATTTCGAAAAATCCCTTCTTAGTGGTTGCCTACGTCATTCGAGGAATCTCTATGCAAAATTTGAAGTTTCTAGACCCAGCGGCTTGAGCTGTGCGTTGATAGATCAGTGAGTGAGTCAGTCAGTTAAGGTATTCTTTTATATATATATAGATTGAGAGTCTATTCGTGTAGATACGTTTTCAATAAATAAATAAAAAATAAAATATTATGTTATGACATAATATAATATACTTATCATAAGATACTTGAAAAGACAATAACTATTAGCGATGAAAATCCCAATTTTTCATTTTTTCTAGATTACAATTTGGCGGACACTGAAAGGGCATTTCCCCTTTGACTAGGTAAGTCCTTGCTCTGTTGCAGTCACTTGTCGTTTTTTAAATAAACAAACATTGCATAAACACACCACATATTCAGATTCAAAGTCCGGCAAATAAGAGCTAATTTTCAAAAATTAGGTTAAGCTTTCTGTCCCAACCAACTAAAGCGCCAACAACTGTCTACATACAACGCTTGTCTACGAAAGATGACAAAAAGAAATATATATATAATTGCCATGATTACATTGATCGTAAAGTAAATTACCCATATAGGTAGGCATAATGAAAATAACAAAATATTTACCATGATTTGTTGTTGACAGCTCTGACAATAATTCTGGGACGTAATAAAACACTACCAACATCTAATGATAGTGCAAAGAACAAACAACATTCCAAGTGTCATTTATGCACAGCATGCTTAGATGAATTCAATAAAATACGTGGAGATTATCTAGCTTTATAGATCTACATACACCTAAACAGCTAAACCTTTAAAATATAATTAGTACATATCTAATATAGAATTCTTTAAATTTATAAATTGAACGCTTCACATTTGTTTTACCTATTTTTTTAGTAGCTATGTTGGACCTAACATTGGGCATGAAACGTAACAATTGACACGTTAGAAATTCTGGTAAAAAGTGTGATGACGAAAACTAGGCTGGTATCATCAAAGCATGATTAAAAGTAGTACCTAAACTAGGGATTGCAATTTACCGAAAGTTTTAATAACCGGTAAATAAAAATGTAAATAACCGGTTAACCGGTATTTACCGGTAATTACTTCCACATCCAGTGGAAGTATAGTAACGACAAAAAATTTTTTATTCAAATAGGCTTAGAATGTGAGGTGGGGTACGGTACCGGTTTCAGTGAGTGGACATCGATCGGCGAAGTCAAGCACGCCGATGCGAGTCCATCACTTGGATGGGTGACCGTAACTGTTCTCGCCGCACAGTGGAAAAAAAAGCCTTGTTTTGGACAAAAATCTGCCTACAAGCCAAATCTTAATCAATTTCGATCTACCTTGACTTAAAATGTAGGTTATTGGCTACACTTTCAGAGTATACCGCCTAAATTGCAAACCCCGATTTCCTAACCTCAAAAAATGTATCAAATATGAGAGTAATCACTTTTTTCTATTTCTACAAGTCAAATCTTGATCAATTTTGACAATCCTGGGGTTCATAATTTGGGCAGTATACGCTGAATGGGTAGCTAAAACCTGCATTTTAAGCCCAGAATTGTCAAAATTGATCAATATTTGACTTGTAGAAATAGAAAGAAGTGATTACTCTCATATTTGATACATTTTTTGAGGTTAGGAAATCGGGGTTCACAATTTAGGCAGTATGCACTTAAAGGGTAGCTAATAACCTGCCTTTTAAGCCCAGGATTGTCAAAATCAATCAAGATTTGACTTGTAGAAACCAGAAAAAAGTGAGTCATATTTGATACATTTTTTGAGGTTAGGAAATCGGGGTTTGCAATTTAGGCAGTATACTCTGAAAGTGTAGCCAATAACCTACATTTTAAGCCAAGGTAGATCAAAATTGATTAAGATTTGACTTGTAGGCAGATTTTTGTCCAAAAAAGGCTTTTTTCTTCCACTGTTCGCCGTCCTGGTTAAGTGGTAGAGTAGCATTAGCTAAACTTCGCCAGGACGTTAATCTAAATAAGGCATTAAAAAAAAATTAAAAAAAAAATGTCATGAAACGTCGAGATTTTAAGTTTGAGCGAAAAAAATTTTCTGTCTGTCTGTCTGTCGGTCTGTCTGTAACTTTTTTTTTTGTCCGCACGTTTACTCTGGAACCGTTTGAGATATTGACTTGAAATGAATACATGACATATCGTAAGTTCAAAATTTACCGAAATAACTGGTAAAAAATTAAAATAACCGTTAATTATCGTCATGTGTTTTTTGTCCTGATAACCGGTTAACTGGTATTGCAATCCCTAACCTAAACAGACAATGCACGTCTTATTCCCAAAATTACAGGGGCTCAATTCTCTACTCGAGGGAGTAGACTTAGTGAGAGAAAGGAAAGAGAAAGAAATAGGAAACGTAATGAAATTAAAAAAAGATAAAATACCAATTTCCCATTGGAATAATTTCGAGAATTGGCCCCCAGAAATGAAATATATAATCATATCATTGTTTTCAGTATATTTATTGTCAAGTTTACTTTTGTAAGTTTAACATTAATGGTACTGAAATCAATGATATGACTATTATATTATAGGTACTTCATTTCTGTAAAGTTTGAGAATAGACGAGTTGGTCAACGGGTGCAGTACTAACTAGGACTAGGGGTTTTAGCTTCGGAATAATATCATGTGAAACGGATTTCGTTCATTTTTGGCAACTTAATAGAAAATGCATCAAGGAAAAGCTTCTATATTATGCGGCGACTTACTAATTTATAGGAGGTGGATGCCACCCCTTTTCAGGGAGTGGCAACTAAAAAAAAAAAAAACAAAACAAAAACATTGGAGGTGAAAGAGAATCAAATTTTAAGACGAAAAAGTTCTATGCAACTTTTCGTATAAATTGATAATCTTTAAGTTATAACGTCTATAAAATGGGCTCTAGCACTTTTTTTTATTTGATTATCGGAAAGATCTTATAATTTTAAGACCTTGTGCAAAAAACTAGAATTTTGTGAGACCTGTAAATCGTCTAAAAGAAATCATAAAAATGAACCGCACCCGCTTTGTCGAGTATCGGCCGTGACGTCACTTGATAGGAACCCGCCCGAAGCGGCTTACTACAGCGCGTTATTAATAGTTTCACAATATTACAAATCGTTAACTCAAGCAGTATGTTTTGACACTTATGCGTGTTTGTGAAGAATTTCATTTATTAACTATTTTCACCGATTTATATTAGGTACTATCCTCTGATGAAAAGGTTTATAACCTATTCAACAAAGAATGTCACAAGGCTTCTCGAACTTGAAAAGTCCGACCTAAGGCTGATCACAGGCCTTCTAACTGGCCATTGCCCCTTGAGATATTATCTCAAGAACATGGATATGGCAGCAGATGACAAATACAGATACTGTGAAGCTGCTTGTGAATGCATGGTACTAATCCGCATTAGGCTAAAGTACCTAGGTACTTTAGCCTAATGCGGTAATGCGGTAGACCACCTGTTCTAGGAACAGGCGGAATTAACGCCTGAAGACATAGGGAAATTAGCTCCCAGGAAAATCGCACGCTTTGCAGTCTTGGAATCCTGGGCAACAACTAGTTGCAGGGTAATTCACAAAAGACCTTTTAGGTCGAGGTGAAGAAAGGCCAACCCAGGGCCAAGCGACCCCTTAAACAATCTACAATCCTCTGACATCACGATGTTGGTCGCACCGCGCTTTCAATTCCCTCTTTAAAAGTCATATATTTTGAAAACCACATATTGGATTCATCCGAAATTTTCAATATCGTCTAATTTTAAGTAATACTTTATCCACAAGAAGTAACAACTACCAACTACTAAATGAAATTCATTAAATGAGCCCATTGGGGTTTTAGCTTGAAAAAGAGATATCTCAAATAGGTTTTCTGCAAATAACTCGAAACGTATAAGCCCAGACGACAGAGATCATTTTATAGTGAAACCCACAAAAAGTTGCCAACTGAATAATTTTTTTTTTATGAGTTCGTGAAGGTGTATAGAATAATATCCTGAAAAGTTTACATTCCGCTCGGATGCAGAACATAAAAAAAAGTGAAAAAAAAAATGTTTTTATCAATTTTTTCAAAATTTTTAAATTAAGTTAGGCTAGAAAAAAATAAAAAATACAGGTGGGTAGCCCACGTGTTTCTGAACAAAAAATGTTCTAATAAAATTGATCGCTAAAGCCACGATTTTTCCGGAAAAAAATAGTGAAATAACTTGTCACTCTGCTCGGCCAAGCGTACGGTTAAATGCATACTACGGAACCTCTAAAAATTCTTAGCAGTTCTAACAAATAAAATAAAGCTTTTTTCTCTTTCTGATTACACATTTTTAACATTTTTCTTAGTGACTAAGATGATAAATAGTGAGTGTGGAGGGAACATATATAATTATGAACGCATACACAGACACCACACATAGCCGCTGAATCGCTCGCATGAATTTTTACGTGCATTTACTGTATTGTTTTTATTACAGATACCCCCATCCACATTTCAGCTATATCCCATTGAATTCCCTATACATTTGTTAATGTATTGGAAAAGTTCCAGAATGTATATTCAAAACAATCAAAGATATTTTCATAGTTATAAGGATAAGATCGTGACAATCGCAATTTCTTATCATGATATGATTAATCATATTTTCGAAAAAATGCATAAAAGTAAACGAATTTGTGTTTGAACATTCGAAAAGTATACATTTTTTCCGAAATAGTGATATTTTATTTTTTATAATGGGTCAATTTCTCGGAAAGTTACAGCCTCCAATATATATATTTATCAAGAAAAATCATCAAGCAATTAAATTAAAATGATTTGAGATGTACTTTTTTTGAATCCACGTTACTACAACTTAATAAACCATAATAATCATGAAGTGTACATACTTTTTAACAGTTCTCAATGAAGAAAGAATTTTTTTGAAGGGCTTTTATTTTTTCCTATATTTTTTATTGCAACGATTGAGTTCGGGCGTGATAATATATATAAGTATATTTTTCCCATCCATCCCATCCTTTACTTGTTTTGTTTAAAACAAAAAAGCATCAGAAAGCTACAATTTCCATCTTATAAAAGAACCAACACTCATATAGATTGAACAAATTCTGATTTAGTGACATGTAATTCAATGTGTCGGTGTCAGTCATGCGTATCAAGCGCGCGCACGCATGTATCTCGCTTCGAGTTATAACGTTACACTTGACTATTTTTTTCCGGGAAAACCGTGGCTATAGCGATAAATTTTGTTAGTACATTTTTTGTTCATAAATACGTGATCTATCCATCTGTATTTTTTGTTTTTTCCTAGCTTGACTTAATTTCAAAATTTTGAAAAAAAGGGATGAAAACAAATTTTTTCACTTTTTTTTATGTTCTGCATCAGAGCGAAATGTAAACTTTTAAGGATATTATTCTACACACTTTCACTAACTCATTAAAAAAAAGTTGACCGTTTGCAACTTTTTGTGGGTAAATACCTTCATCGACTTTGAGCGAAAACATGCTAGAGACAAATTAAAAAAATACTAAATTGAGGATCCACTTCCATTTTTTCTATTATCTGTAGTTATTGGTTTCGGAGATCTGGAAGTATAAAGGTGGCGTCCAAATATTTATAAGACGAAGTATTTAAATGTTAAAAATCTCAAAAGCTATGGCACTTAGTCAAACACGCTAAGAACCAAAATGAAAAACAAAAAATGATTTTTTGTCTATTTCTATAGCACAAAAAACAAAGAGTTATGATAGAAACAATGTACTTTTTCACATTTTTTAAATAAGAACGTCGCCATTTTGTTACAGTAAGTAGTCCGTAATTAAAAAATATATAATTCTTAAATATTGTTGTTCGTTAACACAGAGCATGTCCTAGACGCTCATAGTTCACAACACTTGCTTTAGAAAATAATTGCATTTTGAACTATGGAGGGATTTTCGAAAATGTTTGCTTCTTTGAAAATATTCCAAAAATATATTTTTTTACCGAAACACCCTTTGAAAAAAAATCCAGACATTGAGTTTATTTCTAAATTTTACATATTTTTTACCTCTAGGGACTGTACTAAACATATAATTGAAAAAAACAATAAATTCGTTGCCAGTTTATGTAACAAACTATTTTTTTTTATTCTGAAAAATCTTTTAAAAAGCATATTTTATTAAAAAATAAACAATTAAGAAAGAAACAATCTCACTTGTGGTAATTCAAGTAGGATATTACGTATTATGAACAAAATAATACGAGCAACCTTTTAATTAAATAATAAAATAACTAACTAGTTTGCCCAATTTCAAACTGCGCAGCAAGATAATAGGGTTACATGACATCGAATAAACTTAAACTTTTGATATAAGTTTTAATTTTCCCTGACTTTTTAAAATTAATTTATAAATTACAGAATTAAAACCTAATTCCCTGACTTTTTCAGGTTTTCCCTGATTTCTAGAAAGTATACACCCTGGTTTACATGACATCATTATTTTACTTAGACCATTTCATTTTTTACTAGTTAAGACTATATTTGAAATATTTTTTGGGTGTGGTCTTTAACAAATAAAATGAAAGAAAACAATAAATAAAATGGAACTGTTCAAGTTCTTCTACATACTGATGCCCATCCTCTGCTCAACATAAAGTTTATAACATGACAGGCAATTCATGTTAATTGCAAATGGAGGAAGATTACTGGCCAATAAAATTATGTATTTATTGACAACCATAATTACCAATGCATAAAGGCACTTGGATATGTCGGAAACTGATTTATGGGTTGCAGCTGAAGCTGTGCTATTTCGCTTTGTAGTTCAGCTAATTGAATGGAGAAATACTATGGGCTGATCACAATACAAATAAGTTATTTGCAGGATGTCAGTTTTTATGCGCTCACGTGGATCGAAACTCATTCAGGAGCTAAAAACTGTTGTGCTATACAGTGTGCGGCAATTGTTTGGCCGGTCCTTGAGAAAATCGAAGTATACAGCATAACAGATTATAGTTTAAGAAAGTAAAAAACACGCTTTCATGAGTATCGCCCTAATAAATTAAAAATAATTATTAGGTAATTAAATTTGAAAGCATGGGGCGCACTTACATAGATGGGTAGGTAATTACATTACATTTTGTTTATTATTCCTAGACTGCTATATAAGTGCGCCCCACGCTTTTAAATTTAATTACCTAATAATTATTTTTAACTTTTTGGTGCACTACAATTTATTTTCTCTCTCTGTCGTGGAGAATTCGAGTTTATGGCGGAGTCGCCGGTGATACGCCTAGGAGCACCGCACCCCCCACCTCCATCATTATAAAAAGTCGACCCTACCATACTACCATATTATTGTATTGTCACCAGAATTACATAATTTCAAATCATTACGACAATTAAAAGTGGGTGAAATGTGAATTGTAAGATTTGCTTATAATGTTACTACAGGTCAAGCTAATAGAAGCGTGTTAAAACATCAAAATTTGGTTGTGAACCGTTTTTCTGACGTCATTTATGAATTTTTGTTGTTAGTTTCCTTATGTTTTCTAAAAGGAAATATTGTTCTGATTTCAAAAATCATAAGCAACATTGCACGGAAAAGTTGTGAAAAAATATTGTAAATCTTAACAGTATAAACAAAGTTGACTATAAAAAGTACTTTACTCCCGTTTCGCCAACCATATTGGCATCATCTAAAGGTGATTAACATTCGTTGAACTTATAGACTTGCTAACGCCTTAGTTTTCTCCATCTTTCTTTACGCCTCTGAGACATAGGCCATTAGGGAAGCAGACTGACGGCGCAGAGTTTTGAAGCTTTCGAGATGTGGGTCTGGAGATGTTTACTACGAATTCCCTGAACAGCCCATTACACGATAGTTTGATTCTCCAAGAAATACGCCCCCCCCCCAAGAGCGACTCTTCTACATCGTATTCTCCCAAATTCTTTGGTTTTTTGGGTACATCAAGGACAGTAAGTATAGAACGGATTGATAGCTCAGGAAAAACCAGATGGCATGAGGCCATTTTCATCACCTTAAGTAACTGCTAGTTTTTATAAGAGTTTTATAAATGTTTGCAAGTTTATATTTATATAGGTTGCTAATTGGTTACGAAGTTTTATAGTAGGTATGTAAAATTACTAGAAGGCCGAAGAGCTTTAGGTATTATAATGCGGTAACAGAAACGTTTCCATCACCAACTTATAGCACTTATAGTAACGGTTACTATATGCTACATTTTTTATAATAATTGCAGTTACCAATTTATGTACATAAAAAGCTAGCTGGAGAAATATTCACCCCTAGCAGAATTAAATGGGCAGTATCGACCTTCAAGCCCTTTAAATCACCGGACAGGGACGGTATTTTTCCTGCCCTGCTTCAATATGGAATTGAGGAACTTATCGCATGCCTAAGAAGCATATACATAGCAAGCTATAGTCAAGCTTAGAGGGAAGTTAAAGTGGCGTTTATCCCAAAAATAGGCAGGCGTCCACCAGACGAGCTTAAAACTTATCATCCCATCAGCTTAACCTAATTTCTCCTAAAAACGATGGAGAAAATATAAGATCAACATATTAGAAGTGAAATCATTACAGAGGAACCGCTTCACTCAAAACAATTTGCCTATTAACCTAGCAAATCAACAATATGCTCTTCACGGCCTAGTTAAATGCACTGAAAAGACATTTGCAGCAAAGGAACTCGCTATGTGTGCTTTCATAGATATAGAGGGTGCTTTTGACAACACCTCCTATGAATCCATACAAAGAGCTGCGAAAAAAAGTGGAATACAGTCCCCAACAATCAGATGGATACAATCCATGCTAGGAAGCAGAATAATTACAATATGGGGAACGAGTCGGCCACCGTGACTGCAGTTAGAGGCTGTCCACAAGGTGAAGTCTTATCGTCCTTGCTGTGGTTAATGGTGGTCGACGATCTTATCCATAAGTTGAGTAATTCTGACTTCAACGTTCAGGGCTAGGCTGATGACCTGGTCGGTACTGTGAGAGGCAGGCATGAGATTATGATCTCAAACCTCATGTAAATTCTCTCAAACATAATATCTAAATAGTGTTCGTCAGAGAGCCTTAATGTCAATCCGAGCAAATTTGAGAGCTCCTATGTCAAATGGAACAGTACTGAATTATTCCAGTGAAGTCAAGTATCTAGGAGTAATACTGGATCAAAAATTTATCTGGAACTCACATGGAAAGGACACTTACAAAAGCAACCACGGCTGGGTCCGAACCCAAAAATGATACATCGTCCTACCTTTCGGTTGTCAGACCCATGGTGACCTACGTATCATGTATATGGTGGCCAAAAACAGAAGAGAAATTAGCACAAGGAAAGTGGCAGAAACTGCAACGCCTTGACTGTGTAGGGACTCCATGAGCAATGTGATCCTATCCCACAGCAGCTATGAGGCAATGCTGGTTAGCATAGCTATTCCACCACTCAACCAGGACATTTTAAAATAATATAAAATATGATATAAACTATTAACTAAACAAGATACAATTTACAAGAAAAAAAATATTTTCGCAATAAACAATAACTTACTACATATCTGCCTACTTACGCATTGACATTTATATGCGATTGTTTTTCTTTATTTATTATTATACATACGTCCACGTCTACATATATACATACATACACACACATATACTTATATATACATACAAAAATTTGAAAATATATTAAGAATATTTAAGGTCATTGTTCATTTAGTAATTTAGTTTGAAGGACGAATTGAAATGATTGTGAAGATAATCGTTTTGTAGCATCAGATATTGCATTATAGCTGAATAAGAGAAGGATTTTTGGAAAAGTGCGGTCGTATGTTGCGGAATTGTTAAATGTTCTAGTGATATAAGGTTTCTGGTATGAATTTGCCATCTAGGTTATTAGCTTATTAAATAAATAGCTTGGACTCTGAGTGGTTAATAATTTATGTGTATAGGTGGCAAGGTGTAATGTCATACGATTTGGTATGTTTAACCAACCTATTTCTTTTACATGAAGGGAGACATGATCTCTCCTTCTTAGTCCTAAAATTAACCTGATGCAGGAGTTCTGTACCTTTTGACCAGGCGACCTGGTTGGTCATTTAAGGATTTTGGAGCTAATCCAATTTGAATCGAAGTAGGGCCGGATTATCCATAAGGCTAATTAGGCTATAGCTTAGGGGCTGGACAAAAATTTTTGTTTTTTCAGATTTCTCCCAACCCCTCATCAGTTTTTTTTCCATTATGAATAAAAGGGGCAAATACATGATTAGCCTATGAGCGCGCCAATCCTTAATCCGGCCTTGGTTGGAGGAGAAAGAGATGCTAAATTATGTTGTCACAAGAGCAAGCAGGATATCCATTATAGTGATACGGTTGCCTAAACGTTGGGGTTGCCGGTATAAAGAATGCTTATAAAAATTGTGAAAACATTCTCATTACTTGATCAAAAAGCGCATAAAAGGCCTATAAAGGATCTATAAAACGTTATGTAAAGGTAACAGCTATATCTCTATCACTTGTTATAAAACTTGGTGTGAAGTACGAAAAACACATTAAATTTACACACATACTCCTCCAAAAAACAAAAACAAAAATTGTTCGTGGAGGAAAAGAGCCAATCAATAGAGGCCGACAAAAATAAAATGCAAGCAGATAGTGAAAAAAATTGCAAAATAACTTCAAAATGTACCTAATTTACAGCTTACAGAAAGTAGCTTGGCGGGTGAAATGCGCAAAGAAAGAACAGATAGATGATCGGATACTAAGTATCGCGGAGTACAATTTGAGGAAGAAGTATGAGTTTCAAAAATAGCGATTATTCATAATTAAATCAAAACAGATATTTTTTCTAAATTAAACTAGTTGCTACTCCGCATTCAGTAACCAGCCGCCGAAGTACTTTCTATAAGCTGTACACGTGTATACCCCCTAAATTTAGTTTTTAGTCTATATATTTGTTCGAGTATTTGTCGTTCCACTGTATAAAACTACAGCATACCAACCATTCCATCAAGATGAAAACTAATAACAATGATTTAACTTTTGAATAAGTAAGGACGGCAATTTCATCATCATCAACAGGAAGCCAACCTAACCACATCACACTATATATTTTTAAATTGAGCGTACATAATACTATATAAACAAATTCTGACTGACATTTAAATATATTTGAGGCGTAAAAAATTATTTTAGTATGTGTGAATTAACATTTAGACAATAATTGTGTAAATTGAGGGTCTTATTGACAGAAGAAAATGAAAAGGAAACGCATATTTCATTTCATTACCACTACGAAGAGATAAAAAAATCATTTTTGGTATTTTAAAAAATGTCAATTTTCATTGTTATTTCAACAAATACTAAAAGCAGTGAAGAAAAAAGTATGATTTGCAAGTTATCTGAATCTGAGCTACTTAGTAGTAATATAAATAAAAAATACGGGTGGTCAATAATTTTTTTTTCGAGAATTTTTAAGTCTTTAAATTCGAAAATTTTAGTAAAGATGAAAAAACCTTTTTAAAATTACATTTGGTAGATTCATTATTACATTAAATTTAAATTAAATATTTTCTGCTAGTTTCCTTATTAGTTTCAGTAATCGTATCGCAAAAAATACCAAATTGTTACCAATAAAAGTTCGAATAAAACTAAACTACAAAAAAACTTTCTCATAATTTGTTAATTTGCAAACAAATAAAAATGATTAAAAATGGCCCGTTTTGTATAATGTAGTAAATGATTCATAAATCTTGACGAAAGTGGATGCCCCTTTAACTAAACCTGCATGCCAAATTTTAGCGCAAAATATTTGTTTAAATAGCTAAACGTCAAAGTAGGCTTCGAAATTTTAGTCGCTTTTAGTTTGAGTGCATTGACTCGTATGTTCCAGCGCAATGTTTTTTTCTCTTTTAAACTGTTTTTTTATTTGTTTATATATTCGAAATTTTAGATAACAAATTCCAATAACTTTTTTATGAAACCAAAAACATTTTAAAAAAATGCAATGCTTGCATCTGGAGCCGTTTTTGCGTTTCAGTCGCTTATAACTAAACAAATTAATAATTCATCTTGAAAGGACTAGTGGTTTTCCAATGCTTATATTTTTGTTTCATAGTTGAAAACAGTCCAGAATTACATTTTTAAAATTACATCGACATGAAAAATTTTCCTCTTCCTTTCATCGCATCAAGATATTCTTTTTAAATGAACGTAATAAATTTTAAACTTTTTATAATATTTTCAATTTTTACATATCAGAACGTCTTTTTTTTAATGCGTATATTTTGATTGTTCACTTTAATTCAGCGAAAATTAATTTGTGTAGCTTTTGTTTATGCAATACATTTTTTTTTTGTATCTTTTTAAATTTTTGTCGTATTGATATGTTTTTTTGCGTATATATTACAATTCGGTGTTTTCACAAATTTTAAAATCTCATTGACTGAAGGTAATACTTAATTATAACTAAAAACATTTGAATTTCCACAACCAGTTGAGTAATATCAAAGAAAAAGTATTTTTAAATTTGAATTAAAATTTTACCGCCAAAAAAACAGTAAGCTATATTGTTGACGTCATCGGCCATAAACACCTAACCTCAAAAATACATATCTTTTAAAAAATTCCGAGTAAGTCACTATTATGAAAAGTTCCGCTTGGTTCTCGTATTTTCAACTAAAATCTTGTTCAATGTAATGTTCATAAAGTTTTAAATATCTTCTACCAGTTTTAAATATCTTCTACCGTTTTTTTTTTTAGGTTGGAAATCCAACCTATAATTAGCAGCCCATTTTTAGTAATCAATAATATTGAGACATAATATGCGTCAATTTTTAAACGTTTGCTCGGAGCCATACTGGTTTCAAATGAGAAGTGCGGATATAATCATTAAAAATGACAGTAAAATAAAAAAACCTAAAAGTTGAGGTTATGTTAATGCAACCGATGACGTCACAGCCCGTTTTGTATAATACCCGTTTAGTTATTCAGTTTTGTTATTAAATTGATAGATGAAAGAATGGTGTTTAAATATTGGTATGTGTTTTAATGCATGGGGTACTTCATTTGAATAATATCAAAAAAGCAAATTTGCGTACAGTGAAAGCACCTAATTGTTCACTTTAATTTAACGTAAATTCCAGTTATCTGAATTTTTTATAACCACAATTTTGACTATTATAAGCAAATAAAAGAAACTGTCTAAATAAAAAAATTGTCCTCCTACGAGTCGTTGCATTTATAAACTGTAAGCTATCGAAATTTCCAAGTTTTTTTTTATTTCTAGCCGTTTAAATAAATATTTTACTATAAAATTTGAGATAAAGTTAGTTCAATAAAAGGCATAGCTGCACCTACTTAACATTTCTGTATTATTACATTATATTGCTTAAAATGCACGAAAATATCAATGGCTTTTATTTTTTTGTTAACAAATGATCAGAATTTTTTTTATAGATCTAGTTTAATTCGAAATTTTGATATTTTTTGCAATGCGACAGCTAAGACCAGAGGAAAACAGCAATTAAAAATTTTTGCAACGTAAATTGTTTAAATTTTATTTGAGGTTAGGTGTTTATAGCCGATGACGTCAACAATACAGCTTAGTGTTTTTGGCGGTAAAATTTTAATTCAAATTTAAAAATACTTTTTCTTGGATATTACTCAACTGGTTGTAGAAATTCAAATGTTTTTAGTTATAATTAAGTATTATCTTCACAGTCAATGAGATTTTAAAATTGTGAAAACACCGAATTGTAATATATACGCAAAAAAACGTATCAATACGACAAAAATTTAAAAAGACACAAAAAATAAAAAATTTATTGCATAAACAAAAGCTACACAAATTAATTTTCGCTGACTTAAAGTGAACAATCAAAATATACGCATTAAAAAAAAGAAGTTCTGATATGTAAAAATTGAAAAAATTATAAAAAGTTTAAAATTTATTGCATTCATTTAAAAAGAATATCTTGATGCGATGAAAGGGAGAGGAAAATTTTTCATGTCAAACGTGCGTTATATTCTCAAAGATTCTGTATTCGATGTAATTTTAAAAATGTAATTCTGGACTGTTTTCAACTATGAGACAAAAATATAAGCATTGGAAAACCACTAGTCCTTTCAAGATGAATTATTAATTTGTTTAGTTATAAGCGACTGAAACGCAAAAACGAACGTATCTCGGCTCCAAATGCATGGCATTGCATTTTTTTAAAATGTTTTTGTTTTCATAAAAAAGTTATGGGAATTGTTATCTACAATTTCGAATATTATAAACAAATGAAAAAAAACAGTTTAAATGAGAAAAAAAACATTGCGCAGGTACAATCGGCGTCAGCTTAAACTCGCCGCTTAGCCCTCGATGAAGGTATTTACCCACAACAAGTTGCAAACTGTGTACTTTTTTTTAATGGGTTCGTGAAAGTGTATAGAATAATATCCTGAAAGGTTTACATTTCGCTCGGATGCAGAACATAAAATCATCTATTTTTTCAAAATTTTTAAATTAAGTCAAGCTAGGAAAAAACAAAAAATACAGATGGATAGATCACGTATTTATGAACAAAAAATGTGCTAACAAAATTTATCGCTAAAGCCACGCATTGAATTACATGTCTCTAAATCAGAATTTGTTCAATTTATATGATTGTTTTTTTGTTTTAAACAAAACAAGCAAAGGATGGATGGGAAAAATATACTTATATATTATCACGCCCGAACTCAATCGTCGCAATAAAAAATATAGAAAAGAATAAAAGCCCTTCAAAACATTCTTTCTTCATTGAGAACTGTTAAAAAGTATGTACACTAAATGATTATTATGGTTTATTAAATTGTAGTAACGTGGATTCAAAAAAAGTACATCTCAAATCATTTTAATTTAATTGCTTGATGATTTTCTTGATAAATATATATTGGAGGCTTAACTTGCCGAGAAATTGGAAAAAATAAAATATCAGTATTTCGGAAAAAATGTATACTTTTCGAATGTTCAAACACAAATTCGTTTACTTTTATGCATTTTTTCGAAAATATGGTTAATCATATGATAAGAAATTCCGATTGTCACGATCTTATCCTGATAACTATGAAAATATGTTTGATTGTTTTGAATATAAATTCTGGAACTTTTCCAATACATTAACAAATGTATAAGGAATTCAATGGATATAGCTGAAATGTGGATAGGTGTATCTGTAATAAATACAATACAGTAAAGGCACGTAAAAATTCTTGCGAGCGATTCAGCGGCTATGTGTGGTGTCTGTATGCGTTCATAATTATATATTTTCCCTCCAGGGTCACTAAGTATCCTTTTAGTCACTAAGAAAAATGTTAAAAATGTGTAATCAGAAAGAGAAAAAAGCTTTATTTTACTTGTTAGAACTGCTAACAATTTTTAGAGGTTCCGTAGTATGCATTTAACCGTGAGCTTGGCCGAGCAGAGTGACAAAGTTACTTCACTTTTTTCTTCCGGGAAACCCGTGGCTTTAGTGATAAATTTTATTAGAACATTTTTTGTTCAGAAACACCAACCTGTATTTTTTGTTTATTCTAGCCTGACTTAATTTAAAAAATTTGAAAAAATTGATAAAAAAAAAATTTTTTTCACTTTTTTTTTATGTTTTGCATCCGAGCGGAATGTAAACTTTTCAGGATATTATTCTATACACTTTCACGAACTCATTAAAAAAAAATTATTCGGTTTGCAACTTTTTGTGGGTTTCATTATAAAATGATCTCTGTCGTCTGGGCTAGCTGTTGGCTGTCTTTCTAATACGCGCCACTACAAATAAGGTTAGAAAGGGGAGCATCTCTAACGGTGGTGAGTTTAAGGGACGGTGATTGTACGAGTCAATGCACACAAACTAAAAGCAACTAAAATTTCGAAGCCTACTTTGACGTTTAGCTATTTAAACAAATATTTTGCGCTAAAATTTGGCATGCAGGTTAGTTAAAGGCACCCTTTTTCGTTAAGATTTATGAATTATTTATTACATTATACGAAAAGGGCCATTTTTAATGATTTTTGTTTGTTTGCAAATGAACACATTATGAGAAAGTTTTTTTGTAGTTTAGTTGCTTTAATTTAATCCAAAACTTCTCATTGTTCCTTGTCACCCCAAAGCCATTAAAACAATGAAATCGCTTTTAGCAAGTGTTACCAGCATAAATATTCCCAATCGGTATGGCGGGCGACATCTATGATCTAGGCGGGATCACTACTCATTCAACTAGAATATCAAGTGGCGAGGGTGTGGTGCATTCTACCTTACCGGTAGTACGTAAGTTAGTTATAAGAAGCGCTCACAAGGAGGCAATATGGGCGAGCGGCGAGGTGGGAGCAATATGCTAAGTGGAGGGCTGAGCGGCCACATTGCTTCTTTGTTGGTGCATAAAATATAAGTTTTATCTGGGAAAATTGAAAGTGATAATTACAATTCAGAAGTGCGATAGTGCCACGTGCAATTTGGGTGTTTTTTGGTGTTAGTTTTTAGCGTGTTTTGTACCAGGTGTGGACAGGAGGGTGTGAAAGAGGTGGTTGGGCACGCTGCGGCGTACTCTAGAAAAACATGGCGGCGAATGAAGATGGTGAAATTGATGAACTTGAACTGAATTTCGAGGAGGAAATGCTAGTGGCGGGTGATGAGGACACGGAGGCGATTGTCTTGCGTGTTTTCGAGAAAAAATTGGCGGGTCGGATTGGGGACATCGTCCAAAAAGAGACTGCAAAGGCGATTGATCAACTAGTGGCAGCCAATACGTCCGGTGGCGAAAAGGCGGCTTCCCGCGCATCAAAGGTAGGCGAGAGCGAACGAAGTACTCCAGGCGGGAGCACTATCGGTAGGCGGTCGGCGAATGGTAACGACCTGAAGATGGGTAGCGACATGGTGGAGCCATTTGACCCAGACGACAAATTCGTCAACGTGGACAGGTGGTTGTCCATGATTGACCAATTAGGCGAGGTGCATGGGTGGTCAGAGTACGAGAAGTCGTATTTCATGCAGATTAAGCTACGCGGCTCGGCGAGAGCGTGGTTCAATAGGCTGGACGATTTTTCCTGTTCATGGTGTGAATGGAAGGCAAAGTTGCGGCAGGCGTTTCCAAGGCAGAATGATTTTGCAGTGTCTCTGGAGGAGTTGGTGGCGCGGCGAAAGCTGCCAACTGAAACGATGACGTCGTATTACCACTCAAAATTGGCGTTGTGTGGACAGTGTGGCGTTATAGGCGAGAAGGCGGTCTCGTGTGTTATACGTGGGTTGCCTGAGGAGTTAAGGGCAAACGCGTATGCATGTAAGTGTGCTACCCCTGAGGCGCTCTATTCTGAGTTTTTGGCGGGCTTGGAGAGGTACCAGACACCAATGTCGACGGCCCTGAAGAGAGGAGACCGGGCAGCTGGATCAGGTGGACCAAGGCGCACCGGTCGTACGTCTCCAGTGGCGGAGAGGCAGGCAGCCACTTCAAAAAAGGATGCTCGGTGTTATAACTGCCAGAAGCTGGGGCATTTCAGCAGTGAATGCCGAGAACCACAAGCAGATCGGTGTCGATTGTGCTACCAGGCAGGTCACAAGCAGGTGGACTGCACCAAGCGGCGACGCACGGACAATGATGGTGGCTCTGGAGGGCGAGGCGTCAAGGTTAGGCTGGTGAGTACCAACTTCGATAAAACCTACAGGCGGGTGGCTTATATAAATGGCGAAAAGGTAAAGGTGTACTTAGACACAGGATGTCAATGCAATTTAATGGCGGCTGATTGTGCAGAACGTCTGGGGCTGCAGGTAAGATCAGAGACAACATTCTTGCAGGGTTTTGGCGGTGGTTTGGGAGCAGCACATGGTGACACTACCTTTAAATTGGCGATAGATGATGTTAATATTAATGTTAAGGCGTTGGTGACGTTATGCGACATTTCTGATGCTGAACTGGTTTTAGGGCAACCGGCAATAGGCGAGAGTGGCGTGACTCTTGTCGTGCAAGGAGGAGTGGCGAGGCTCTGCAGGAGTAATGAAGAGTCCAGAGAGGTTGTCGAGGCGGAAATGAGGAGCATTTCCCTGGAGGAGACTAACACAAGGCGACGTGTTGTTCTCAGAGAAGATGTCATTGTGGAACCAGGCATGGCCGAAATGGTGGGCGTTACCATAGAGGATACACAACCTGGAGAGCAAGTATATATGAAGTACAAAGTGTTCAGAGAAGGTGAAGGAGGGAGTATTGTGGCGATGCCAAGCGGAGTCTTGTGCCAAGGCGATGATGTCAGGGTGTTGGTGACAAATCTCGGCGATAAGAAGCTACAGTGGAAGAAGGGGCGTCTTCTAGCAAGAGCGGAGTATTGCAGGGAGGCGAAGCAAGAAGACATGGCGACAGGAGAAAAATGCAGGGTGAGTACAATTTCTAGACATGTTAGCGATTTAGAGGTTACGATAGGTGATGTATCAGAGGAGGATAAAACAAAATTACTGGCATTGCTTAGGCGTAAAGCAGATTGCTTTTCAACAGGTGAACATGATTTAGGTTTGACACATTTAGGCGAAATGGAGATTAAACTTAACAAAGGGGCGAATGTTTACTATAGGCCTTACAGGTTATCGTATTCGGAGAGACAGAAAGTACGTGAAAAGGTGCAAGGGCTAGTAGAGAGTGGTGTGGTCAGGGAGTCAAACTCTGATTTTGCAAGTCCTATTGTGTTGGTGGCGAAGAAGGATGGCGGTATCCGATTGTGTGTAGATTACAGGGCGCTGAATGCAGTAACGGTGAAGGACAGGTATCCATTACCTTTAATTTCAGATCACTTAGATCGGTTGGCGGGAAAGAGATACTTTACCACCCTCGACATGGCGCAAGGGTACCATCAGGTGCCAATGCATCCTGATTCGATTCACAAGACGGCGTTTGTCACTCCTGATGGTCAATTTGAATATATGAGGGTACCTTTTGGTTTGGCAAATTCTCCTGCAGTGTTTCAGAGAATCGTCAACAGGATGTTAGGAGGGTTGCAGCATGATAAAGTCTTGGCGTATATGGATGACATTTTGCTTCCTTCGGTGACAGTAGAGGAAGGGCTACAACTATTGGAGCAGGTGTTATCATTGATTGATCAGGCGGGCTTTAAGTTAAATTTGGCGAAGTGTTCGTTTCTTAAAGACACTCTTGAGTACCTGGGACATGAAATAGGTGCTGATGGTATTCGTCCAGGTGTAAGGAAGGTGAAAGCTGTGACGCAGTTCCCTACTCCAACTAACGTACATTCGGTGAGGCAGTTTGTTGGTTTGACCAGTTATTTCAGGAAGTTTGTGAAAGACTTTGCACTTTTGGCGCGACCACTAACCCAACTAACGGCGAAGGGAGTTGAGTGGCAATGGGGAGAAGAGCAACAAAACTCTTTTGAGACTTTGAAACAACGGTTGACAGAAAGACCGATCTTGGCGTTGTATGATAGTAAAGCGGATACAGAGCTTCATACCGATGCAAGCAAGGTGGGTTTGGCGGGAATTCTTTTCCAGAAGCAAGCGAATGGCGAATTGCAGGTTGTTTCTTACTTTAGCAGGACTACCACAACGGCTGAATCTACTTATCATAGCTATGAACTTGAGACATTGGCGGTTGTAGAGTCGATCAGGCGTTTCCGAGTATATCTTATCGGTGTACACTTTAAGGTAGTAACCGATTGTTCAGCTGTTAGGGCGAGCTTGTTAAAACGAGATTTGGTGCCTCGTATAGCAAGATGGTGGCTTACGATACAGGAGTTTGATATGGAAATCGAGTATCGACCAGGTGATAGGATGAAGCATGTGGATGCTTTAAGTAGGAATCCGGTGGGTGTAAATGTGATCAGTGTGACTGAGGCAGACTGGTTTATGGCTGTCCAGTTGCAGGATGAAAAGGCGCAGGCAGTTGTCAGGGCGTTGAAACAGCGTAAACCAGACAAGGAGATTAAAAAGAATTTTAGGATGAAAGATGGGCGTTTGTGGCGTAAAACCGAACAAGGTGATCGTTTGTATGTGCCATCAATGGCGAGATTTAATTTGATGCGGAGGCACCATGATGAAATAGGTCATCCTGGGTTTGAAAGGTGTTTTGAGCTTGTTAGGCGGGAGTTTTGGTTTCCTAAGATGAGGAGGTTCATCAAGAAGTATACTGCGGCGTGTATGCAGTGTGCGTTTGCAAAAGGTGAGTATGGCAGAGGCGAGGGGTTTTTGCATCCTATTGAAAAGAGGGCGATTCCTTTTGACACGGTGCATGTAGATCATTTAGGTCCATTTGTCAAAAGTACACGGCGTAATAGTTACGTATTAATGGTGATAGATTCTTTCACAAAGTTCACTATAGCTAAACCCACACGAACTTTGAGTTCAGCTGAGGCGATCGATCGATTACGGTGGATATTTGGTGAATTTGGGTACCCAAGGCGAATAATCTCTGACCAGGGATTGGCGTTCACTAGCAAGGAGTTTGCTGGCTTTCTGGCGGAAAAGGGTGTGAAGCATGTGAGAAATGCCATTGCAACACCTAGGGCGAATGGTCAGGTGGAAAGATCAAACCGCACTATAGTCGAGGCGTTGACCGCAAGTGCAGGGAGTGAGGCGACATGGGACGAGCAACTACCGGAGATAGTGTGGGGCATAAATCATACTGTGAATGCAAGTACTAGGTTTTCTCCTGCTGATTTGTTGTTCTCCTACCATAGCGGGCGGGTGCCAGATCTATCAGGCTGTTCAAAAGACACAGCTAAGGCGGAAAAGGCGAGACTCCTAGGAGCTAGGCTGAAGGCCAAGGAAAATTTGGCTAAAGTCTCTAGGCGGATGAAGGCGAGATATGATAAAGGGCGTAAGGTTGCAACCGACTATAAAGTAGGTGACTTGGTGCTGTGGCGACAAGCAGCGACGGCCGCAAAGGAGAGGGGTGTTAATCGAAAGATTTCAAACAAATATGATGGACCGTATCGTATTGCCAAGGTGCTAGGCAATGACAGGTTCGAAATCGCTTCTCTTAAAGGTGTACGAGGGTATAAGCGATTTAAGGCAGTGGTGGCTGTTGATGCTTTAAGGCGATATCGTAGTGGCGCATGTGTGGCAGGCGAAGAGTTTAGTAGTGACTCTGACGATAGTGAAATTGACAGATCTGGGCGGCAAGATCTAATTGATTTATTAGAAAGTTAGGTGCAATTAATGAGGACATTAATCTTTTCAGGATGGCCGATTGTTACCAGCATAAATATTCCCAATCGGTATGGCGGGCGACATCTATGATCTAGGCGGGATCACTACTCATTCAACTAGAATATCAAGTGGCGAGGGTGTGGTGCATTCTACCTTACCGGTAGTACGTAAGTTAGTTATAAGAAGCGCTCACAAGGAGGCAATATGGGCGAGCGGCGAGGTGGGAGCAATATGCTAAGTGGAGGGCTGAGCGGCCACATTGCTTCTTTGTTGGTGCATAAAATATAAGTTTTATCTGGGAAAATTGAAAGTGATAATTACACAAGCTTATTCACCTTTTTTACTTCCACGTCCAGTGGAAGTATAGTAACGACAAAAAATTTTTTAAAAATTTTTGTTGTCCAAATTGGCTTAAAATGTCATGAAACGTCGAGATTTTACGTTTGAGCAAAAAAAAATTTTCTGTCTGTCTGTGTAACTTTTTTTTGTGCGCACGTTTACTCTGGAACCGTTTAAGATATTGACTTGAAATTTGGTACACATATATACTTTAACGAGATCTAGAACTAGATTATATTTTCATCTTGTTCCGTCGAAGGGTTGGGGGGTAAATTTGGGGTAAATGGGTAAATCAAGCAGGTAAGAGTCCATGAAATTCGTATTTAGTATATACAAGAGAAGCTGAGGTCTCAAAAAAAATTTTGGCATTAGCCACCCCCATTACCACCCCCACCTCCTTATTAAAGGGGATGAAAAAAAATGTGATTTAGTGCATGTACAGGAACCAGAAACCTCAAAATATTTTTTTTCTTCATCCACCCCCACCGATGTGGGGTGTCGTTTTGTGGGTTTTTGGGGTAGAAGATTTCAAATATTATATTATTAAAGTTCCATAAACAATTATTTTCACATACAAAGTTTTTTCGTTGTGAGTGACTTGGATAGAGAATCTGGATGTGGAAGTAGTGATTCCTTGGGCAGCGGTTTTTATGCTTAGCTTGACTTCTCTATTGTTAGATATTCGGCAAACTATTCGATCGATACCGATATACATAACGGGTTGTCGGCAAATTTGCCAATAAATATATCAAATTGGCAAAAGTGCCCATACTTTAATCAAGATAAATTAATTAGAAAGCACATGTATTGAACTTAATAAGAACTAGCGTACCATTCGTTAAGCTGTTGATTGTTGAAGTACTATAAAACATACATTAACTAGGTAATTCATGAAAAAACAAGATATCAAAAAAACTAATCCTCTCACAAAAATAATACAGGGTTGCCACAGAAATTTCAGTTTCAATTTCCTTGACTTTCCCTGATCTTCCATGACCCATTTTCAAAAATGTCCCCGACTCTCGACTTAAAAAGGCACCAGGAAAAAAAATTAATGTTTTTTAACACGGTCTCCACCACCCCCACCCCCATAGCCATTATACGCCTTCTTTTTAATTTTATTTTTTTTTATTTCAAAATTAGAAGTACATACAAATCAAAACTACTAGCCTAAAGAACAAAATCCTATATATAGTACTATATAGAACTAAATGCCAAAACTAAAAAATACTAGTTATTAATTTAACTGAAGGTACAAAATACCAAACTTTTAAACTAAAAAAATTCATCACAGTTGCACAACGTTTCATTGCGCGCGAATGTTTATAGAATAATTTTTCCCTGACTTTTAGATTTTTTGCTGTTTTCCCTGACTTTCGGCCTAAATCTCTTTTTCAGATTGTGGCGGAGAAATATGATGACCCGGTTCTGAGGTTCTAACGCCTCTAACTGGCTTTCAGCTACATACTACGGGATTCCCAGAATTTAATGTCATGCGGGCCAACGACCTGCGAAGCTTATGACAATACGACGCGGCGTCAGGCGCAGAAATTATTCTTCGATCGCGTCCAAATAGAATTTTATTTTTCAACCTATAATGTGTTTTAGCCTTAGCTGACGATACTACAAATTCTGGTAAAATATAAATGCAGAAATATGTCGATCTTGGTAAAAAGATATTGCCGATATGTAATAATAATAATAATGATGCTTAATTTCTTTAGTCTTACATGAAGTATTTGAAATCGTCAGATGTTAGGATATAGCCTGGAGGTATTACTAGGGTATCATCAATGTTTCTTATATTTCCTTGTCGATGTGTATTTTGGAAAATTTATTATTATTTTCAACTTACACAGAACTGCTGATATAGTTGATTACACAGCCCCACAAAAAAAAAAGTTCAAAGCAGCGAACCAGACCCATGTATTTTTCGGTCGCTGAATTCGAATCCGGGGGTCAAAAAAAATCGTACACCCCCAAAATCATTAGCTAGAGCCAAAAAAAACACCCCTGAAATGGGGTAAAAAGAATATTAAGCTACGAGAATAGTTGTTATATCTTAATCAATCGAATTATACAAATTAAGGTTAAACAGCAGCGTACATACAATAGATATGAAACACACCCCAGGGAGGGACGAAAACTAGCCCCCATATATAAAAAAATCAATCCAAAACAGCAATGACTGCTGAAAAAGCTCAAAATGTCTAAATTTTGTTAAAATGATAAGAAACTGCATCAGGCCCGACGTAATCTTCATAAACTGCCTGAGTTGAGAACAACCACCCCCAAGTTTAAAGGACACGAGAAAAACAAGAAAAAACGTAAAATACAACAGGATTTCTATTGTCATGGATGCTATGATTGGCTGAAATTGCGTAATACTCTAAAATAGAACTAGAAACTTACGTACCATCAACATTCTACAATGTCAACCCTCAAAAGGTGTGAAAACTATCCCCCATGTAAGGTTTGACTATAAAAAGTTACAGTGACTTCTATAAAAATTCGAAACACCTGCGTTGTGTGGAAGAGAGAAGAAACTAGACTATGTTCGACGCTGTGCTTGAAAACCAGCCCCACGGGGTTGAGAGACGCCACCCCTATAAAAAAAAAAAAACTATGGAAATTAAACGAATAAGCAACAGTATAGCTTTTTCGTTACATCTTGAATTACGGTAGTTTACATCCTTTGTGGGGGCGTTATTAATAAATAACATTTATAGGATGAATTTCAAACTCTGTGTGCAACACGATTTTTGACAATCACAGCATCCATAAAAATGTAAATCCGGTTAGTTTCTCTCTGTTTTTCCAGCATCCTACAGATATAGGAGTAGTATCTCGCAACCCCGTGGGGGTGGTTTTCACGCACATCGTCGAACATAGTCTAGTTTCTTCTCTCTTCCACACAACGCAGGTGTTTCGAATTTTTATAGAAGTTACTGTAACTTTTTATAGTTAAATCTTACATAGGGGGTAGTTTTCACTCTCTGAGGGTTGACAGTGTAGGATGTTGATGGTACGTAAGTTTCTGGTTATATTTTAGAGTACTACGCAATTTCAGCCAATCATAGCATCCATGAAAATGGAAATCCTGTTGGATTTTACGTTTTTTCTTATTTTTCTCGTGTCCTTTGAACTTAAAAGTGGTTGTTCTCAACCCTATATGGGCAGTTTATAAAGATTACGTCGGACCTGATGTAGTTTCTTAACACTTTAACAAAACTTAGACATTTCGAGCTTTTTTAGCAGCCATTGCTGTTTTGGATCGATTTTTTATATATGGGGGCTAGTTTTCGCCCTCCCTGGGGCTGTGTTTCATATCTATTGTATGTAGGCTGCTGTTTAACCTTAATTTGTATAATTCGATTGATTAAGAAGTAACTACTATTCTCGTAGCTTAATCTTCTTTTTATCCCATTTCAGGGGTGGTTTTTGGCTCTAGCTAATGATTTTGGGGGTGTACGATTTTTTTTGACCTCGGATTCGGATTCAGCGACCGAAAATAATAGGGATACATGGATCTGGTTCGCTGCTTTGAACTTTTTTTTTGTGGGGCTGTGTTACCTATGGTATTGTATTCTTTCCTTACTTGCTGGCTTTGTCAAAAATTCTTCTTATTTCTTTGACGTAAGTCACAGGCGTAGAGGTTATTTTCGAGTAAAATACTGGATATAATTGTTTAATTTTGTAGATTTCATGGACATTTTAAAAGAAAATACATGTGGCAGAGTATTCCAACAAGAAAATTAAAAAATGCCACATCCAACAACTCTACCGTTCATTAAATACAGTATTATATTGACCTAATAAAATTATGTTTATTCAAATCAGGCCGGTTTCTTTTTTCAATCAATTATTTAAATTCTAGCTTCACACTCTCCATTTCCACAATCTTTCGGTTGTGTGGAGTTTTCAGAATAAATTTTAAGTGGTTTCTTAAACGTTAAAAGAGTGTATCAGTTCCCTCTTGCATATTTTACAAATTGCCTTAATTCCATTCTTACTCTTGTCGGAAGATTGATCGAAACTGACCGAAGGCTCAGAAGCGGATTGGCATAGGTGAAGCGGTCCGGATTTGTTTTCCTATCAGCGGCCAACATCTAAAGGTCTAAAATTCTAAAATTTAAATAGCAGCGCCTGTATGCGAAATCTATGAAGCGCTTCTTTATGAAAATTGATGAGCGAAGGGGGGGATGCGCAAAATGGGCTCGCGGCACCTCTGATGCTCTGGCGCCTGTGTGCACCGCACATAGACACACATGGCCCTGAATGCTAGCGACCCAATCCGCCACTGCGAATGTTAATAATATTGTCTTACTTACAGTACTTATACTAAAGGATAATTGGACCAGAAAAAACGACCGATGTAAACAGTGTGCCGAAAGTGGCAACTACTTTATTGTGGATGATTTAAATCCAGAAAAGATTTATCTTTTATTTTATTTAACTTTGCTGGAGGAAAACTGCTTAAAAGAAAAGAGAAACTACTTTGAGAGTTTGGGCGAACCAGTAACCAACGATAAAGAACACATTCTTTTATTCGATTTGACTGATACACCAAATTACTTATCTGATCTCTCCGTACAATTGATTTTGTCATGCAAAGAATTAAATTGCCAGTTTTGTAACAAATAATGCTGCAAACATGGCCAAAATGGGGGAGAATATAGAACTGGTCGCCAATATAAAGTTGTAACCTAAACTATGGTTGTTCAGCGCATATCCTGAATTTACTTTCTAATTAAATAAAGTAACATATTAGGACAACTCATACCGTGCGTGTAATTTCCCATTAGGCATGTACATTCACGTAGCGCGATAGATTTGACAACACCGTCAGCCGTAAATTCGTCCGTCGATGGAGCATTCCAGCGCTGTTATTTCATTTCAGCCAGCTGGCACGCGCGATGTTGTAGTTCTTCTCCCCATGCCTAGCCCGCGACTACACACACGGTATATACCTGTTATGTTATCCTAAATCTATGTGTGTAAAAATATCCCTTGTATTTTATTTATAGTATAGGAATTTTAATTTTCAATAAAATTATGATGAACAGAAAATTTATACGGCGCACTGTCCTCATAAATTGCAAACTAGGAGAATAAATAACATAAGCAAATGGTAGCATGAGTGCATTTGATGCAAAAAAACTCTTCTCTGTGCGGGTTCACTTCAGTTAGCAGTCCGGTTGATTTGAATTTTAAATAAATTAAAAATGAATAATCAGTAATAATTTTATTAAAAGGTAAACCTGAAATGTATAAGTGATATCTTAATTAAACTTAAAATATACCGTTTTTATAGTAAATTGGCCTTTTTATTTTGTTTCAATATTGTTATTTTGAAATTTAATTTTTAAATGAATGTAACTAAAAATCGTTGGCACAAAAAGTTAGAAATAATTTTTCTTTGCTCAAACTTAACATCTCGATCTTTATGACATTCTAAGCATATTTGAACAATAAAAATTTCTAATTTTTTTTTTAGCGTTACTATACTTCTACTGGATGTGGAAGTAAAATTACAACAGACTCGATATGGCATGCTGCAATTTGCTATGCTTGTAATGATTTAATGAACAAGATAGATTATTGATGATTTGAAAACAAGTGCATCCACTAAGCAGAAAAATCAACACAATAGCTGTGTAAAAACGTAAAAAAGGAAATACTCAAATATTCTTTATAAAAATACGTAATCATGATTTTTCTTATTTGAATAAAAAAAAAATTTTCTAATAAAAATCAGATTTTGACCAATCTTTGATTGTAAGTTGTCATTTTCAATTGCGCCATGTTTTCTAAATAAATGTTGGAAACAACCCCAATACAATAGTAGCTGCCTCAAAAAGCATTCGTACAAGTGATTGATAACAACTTTCATTTGGACTGGTCCATTCAAAGGTAAGAAACAAGTTAGTAGAGAAGAATTTTTATGTAAATTATATAGTGAAAATAACTGACTACATTGTTTAAACTATAGTTATAATAAAGCGTTCCTTAGGGCACATTTTTAACACGCTTCTATTAACTTGACCTGTAACATTTACAACTCACTTTTCACCCACTTCTAATTGTCGTATCGATTTGAAACTTGGCAAACTTATGCAATTCTGGTGGCAATACAATAATATGGTACCATCGATCTTGTATAATGATGGAGGTGGAAGGTGGTCACAGGGAATTCTCAATGGCGTATTACCGACGACTGTGCCATGAACTCGAATTTTCCGCGACAGGAGAGAAGATAAATTATAGTTTAAAAAACTATAACACGCCTTCGTGAGTAGCGCACTAAAAAGTTAAAAATAATTACTAGGTAATTAAAAAAAACGTGGGGCGCACTTATATAGCAGTCTAGGCATAATGAACAAAATGTAATGTAGTTACCTATCTACCTATTGAGTTCGCCTCACGCTTTTAAATTTAATTACCTAATAATTATTTTTAACTTTTTAGTATGCTACTTATGAAAGCGTGTTTTTTAGTTTTTTAAACTATAATTTTTTTAAAGTGATATAAATCATGATTTTAATCATGTCTACAAGTATCTGCTTTGTGTCCATTTAATTACGAGACACCCTGTAATGTAGTTTGAAAAATAATTTATCTGGCAAACGTAATTTTAAGTGTCTTACTCTTGATTCACAAAATTCGCGAATCTAGAAACAAAAATTCGCTAAACAAAATTTATTTTATTTTGAGCGCCTGTATTTTTGGATATTAGTATCGTTATTAGTACTAGGCTTCAGATATAACTTATATTGGCATAACTCTTTCACTATTTATAGTAAGTACCTACTTAATAAAGAAAAATTGGAAAAAAAAGTTTTAAAAACTCCTGAGTTTTCAGTATTGTACAACGGAATTAATTGAAAATACCAACTACCCAACAATTTTAAAATTGATCAACTTAAGGTCTTTTAAATAATAATTTGTACAAATAAAGTCCGTTATCCTACTTATTTTAAAAAATCAAATCCAGTTGAAAACGGCCACATAATTAGTGTACTCCAACAGGTGTCGGGAGTAAAACATACCAGAGCACCTGATGAAGTACAATAGACATGTGACAGAAAGGGCGGTAACACCGAGATATGCTTTTTTGCTGAATGGCCCTATCGCTGCGCGCGCTACTTCAGGTACCTGACTTTTAAATATAAGCCTAGGCACCGAGGTAGCGCCCGTAGCAACAGGCTTTTTAGGTCACTCCTCTTATCTTGCATCTTCGTAATCCTCGAACTCGTTCCACAAAAATCTTATGATGACCTGCTTTCATATCCCATTAAAACTGGTTCGGTAGCATCTGGGACTCTGAGATACCTGCCAAAATAAAGATGTGTAAGATTGCATTTTACTTCAAAAACACAGGATGTGACAATAGCAATTTTTTTATTGGCGAAAAATGAAAATACACTGGGAAATATTACAGAATAGCCAAGTTATTGTCTCAAAAATAATAATTTACAGTGTACGTTATCTCTACAAAGCGAAATACGCGGCAAATTCTTGTTATATTTCTACCGCATGTAAAATTGAATAATAATGCGCAGATCGCACCCAGCAATTCTTCATGTCGTAAACAGTGCAGTGCAGAATTGGCTCCGCTTCGTAACAATATTAATTTTCAGTTATTAATATACTATTTTTACTAGTATTGTACTATAAAATATTAAACCATAAGGGGTCTACACACGATCCAGCGGCAGGGAGCCAGCCTTGTCGGCATGCTTTGAACTCATTCTTAAAAGTGAATTGATCCGCTGAAATTCCAATTATCTTCAAAGCGTACCGACAATGTTGGCTCCCTGCCGCTGGATCGTGTGTAGACCCCTTTAATAATATCTTAACACTTTAGGGTATCTGCATATAAATAAATATAAATGGGGCAATTAAAATATTTTAACATTTTTCTGTTTTCTTTAAAATTTGGCGTTTCCTTTCTTGTGTTTGGTATCACTCGCTTTAGGGCCGTGGTAAACAGTCGGGGGATAGGGAGTTTTCAAAACGGAAAGTTTCCAGGAAGTTTTCCTTCTAACTTTCCATTGGATATATTGACGAGCAATTTTATGGTGAAATCTGATTCGTAATGATGCAAACTTTATTGTGATACCAAATAAGTGCATACAATTATATTATTTACATGACTTTTATCAGATATGGAAAGTTTCCTCAGCACATCTCTGCCTTGTTTATTGCAGAATCTAAAAAAAATGAAGCTGTCTTTGGTGGGCGGTTTTGTGAACGTAATTCGAAAATTTCTTCTGCATCCCTGAACCAATTGAAAAATTTTTTTGATATTCTTTTAGAGACAGCTTTATAGAATGGTACTAGGCTATTTAAAAATAAGAAAAAAATTTTTTACTTGTGCGAAAATAAAAAAAAAAAAATTTTCTCAATAGTCTGGTACCATTCTATGATGTTGTCTCTAAAGGCCTATCGAAATCATTTTCTTAAGCACGGCACCGGCACCCTCCAGTAGAAAGTTAGGCATTCTACTCGTATAAAAGATACAATCGGTACTTAGTTAATATGTTTAACTGGATATTTATATTCTTAACCGATTCCGATAAGGAACTTACTAGTTATGAAGTATCATCACCTGTGAAATCCGAGAAAGAAATACCAAACTCTGAGGTTACAAGTGATTTAAATATGACTACCATTATTGTACTTAAAATATGATGTGGATCGTGTTGATTACTACAAAAAACTAAATGCCATCTTAGCGACATTTTCGCAGCCATGGGTAAATTCCTCGGAAAATACATTAAGAGTATGCTGGACTTGTTATTCGTAGAATGACAATGGTTTAATGTCTTTCAAGTTATATTATTATACTCTTCGCAAATAAGAAAACGAAGAGTATATTGTATTTGATCGGCACATTTCTAAAACCGTAAATATCGCTCGCAGACAAAAAAATTTCATATCATTGTGTTACTGAACGAATTCTGAACAACTTTCAAAATGTCCGTCTGCCCGTCCGTCCGTCACGTTTCTTGTAAGCACGATAACTCGAGAAAGAAAAATCCGATTGTACTGAAATTTTGAACAAAATCGATCGGTAAATAAAAATGTTATTAACGATTTAAATTTAAGAATTTTTTTATGTTTTTGTAATAATTTACATTTTTTACGTGTTAGTTAGTTCTTACGCTTTTGACTCGGAATCCAAGGGTCCCAACTATACCACACCCCCACATGGGGTGTGGTATAGTTTTTTTAATTTTTTCTTTATTTTACACTGAGTCTTTCACCAACTAAGTTCGTACTATAAAATTAAAAATGTCAAACTAACATTATTTACAAAAAACTGAGAAGAGTATCCTATAGAATGTGTAACAATTATATAAAGTTTAGTAAACCGGCTGCTGTCACTAAGCAGGAATCAGCTCCGCATAATCACTGGCTTCCTAACAGGGCACTGCGCCCTGAAAGGACACCTTCACAAAATGGGATTATTCAACGGAGACCTAAAATGCAGACAATGCAATAGGGCAACGGAGACATCCTACCACATCCTGTGCGACTGTGAGGCTTTGGATCACAGAAGACAGGCAATATATGGACAACCAAGACTGAGTCCAGAAGAATATGAAGCCAAACCAGCGATGGGGTTGTACAAACTAGTGCAAGGGACCAGAGTGCTGGATTGGTTATCATAATACAAATGGGAGAATATCACAATAAGCCCAAGAGGCTGCAGTGATTCCGGAAACGTAAGTTAGACGGCTCCCGAACAAAAAAAAAACCGGCGAAGAGTACGTTTTTAGCTTGTTTATTTATACTTTTTTTTATTCTATTTGTTAGATATGCATTTCTATCAACTCATGTTATTTGTGTTATATCTGTAGAAAATGATATTGATCAACAAATCATGCTAAAATTATTAATTGTAACTTTTACATTTCCCCTCCACCACTTTTAGGAATTTTTAGAGTGGCCATATCTCGAAAAATATGCATTTTTTGAAAAAATTCATAAGAGTAAAAACATCTTATTTCGGGGAAAAAAGGGTAAATATATTGTTTTCTTTTTCATTTTTGACCTAATTCTACAAGTTACGGAACCCGGGATAACGGGGGTGTTGTCTACCCTTTCCGATCATTTCCTACTCTAATATTTTTTTCAACTTTTTTATTAACGTCATTGCAAACACATTGCACAAGGTTCCATCAAAATCCATTCATTAGCACTCAAGTAAGAGGTGAAACCCCCGTCGACTGGACTAAGTGTACACGATAGACAGCATGAAGCGCGCTCGCATACAACATGCTTTAGCTCATTGCGCTACCGTGCGGGTATATGCACGTGTATGCATTGGGTATACACACGTATTCGGTCATAAAATACATAATCTGCAATCAGGCGTATAAAAATATAGTTATTACCCCCTCGGGAATATGGTATGGCTGTATTTATAAATAGTATAGTTAAGGGAAACATATAGTAATGAAGGAGCGGTAACTTTTGTCGGCTTTGACTGCTAGACAAACTTTTGGACGACCCGACCCACCTTACCTCGCTGGCCCCTCCACAATATCTCTTGTTGCTACTATAATGGTTTTTTTTTTCACTTTACTTTAATTGACTTTTTAGCTATTGGTGTTTTTTTAAGTACCTATTTATTTTATTTGCATCGTTTTAGTTATTTATCCTCTACTTAATACTTGTAAGTACTTTCATTTGATACACCTCATGATGACCTTCAATTTTTCGAACTGGACAAAATGGTGCGTCTAGATTTACCGTCCACATCATTTTTTTTCTCGAATAACCACATGGCGAGAGCAACTCGGGACTACGACTCGTTTGAATCTTTATGTAAAAAATTATTCAGCAGTATCAATATAGGGAACCAACATACATGACTTCTATATTTCGCAAAATTGCTTATATTTCCAAAACCGTTATCACAGCTTCACCAAAATCAATGTCTCATTGAGAGGAATGTTATAAAAAAAACTGAGATCAATATATTTTTGCAGTTTTCGCGAATAAAGGGCAATAGGGTCATTTAGTGATATGGCAGTTTCCTACTTTTTCTTCCTCATTTTAAAGTATAACAAACCAATAGCCTCAGAAAAAAATTTCAGCTCAATTGAATCAATAGCCACAGAGATATTCGCATTTGAATAGAAACACGCTCGGCCAGCCAACAGTCCGTAGAGTGACGTCACTTGGCGTGCGCCGATACCTATATTAGAGCAGCGATTTCGTAAGTATATCGTGTCGTTTTTTTTTTTGGCGTAGAACCAGGTCAAACATGTTAGGTTCCTTTGAGTATGTCACCGGGCATATGAAATCATATTTTACGACATCTTTTTGTGGTCTCGAACTTTTTAAATCAATAAAAAGTGAAAAAAATGTATTTTTAAATAAAATTGTTTTTTTTGTTTCCATTTAACACTATTAAAGGTACCGAAATTTGTTTTGTGCCAAATTAAAGCACACGCTGTAGCGCTTTTACCAATATAAACGGTTTGGGCACAATTCGCACTTTCATTTCTCTAAAAATCAGATAAACTAAAAATATATATTTTATTGTATTGAAATCTTCACCAATCGATAAACTTTTTTATTTTTGAAAATATTTACATATATGCAGCGAAGAAAATAAAGCCTAATAATCACAAAAGTTTTTGAAACAATATATTTTTTCCTAAAATGTACCGTGTGGCAACAGCGATTTTTTTTATCAGCGCTAAATGCGACATTGGAACGTAATGAATACACCTCGCATGCAGGGTTGGTCAGATTAGTCGCGTAGAAGTGGCGGTTGTCGAAAATCATTAAGTATTCATTGTTCGGATAAAAATTGTGACAATCGAAAATGTGCTTGTTTTAAGGAAGGCCTAAAATGTTGCAACGAGTGCAAATGTCGTTCCTGTAACAACATTATTAAAGATTTCGAGGCAGATATGAACGAATTAGAATGCTATTAATGTAGGGCCTACATAAACTATATACTACATATTTATCTATCCAAATAGAAAATTTATTTCAACAATAAAACTCATTTTATGCGTACGTTTTTACTTTCATTCATTTAAAAATGTCTAATAAACTTACTAATTAGGTGGGTAGTTAGTAACACTGATTGATATTTATAGATTAGGTATTTATATCTACCTACCTGTCTTTTTATTATTAAAAGGGGACTATTTTATATTTATTGTACAATTTCTTAATATTAACAACATATGATCAATACTACTGTACAATATATGAAATATTGAACAATAATATTGATCCCCTAGATGCTTTTGATCACTACTGGTTTTGTATCTATTAATATAAGTTAAACTACTACATACACCCCGACCGGGACTGTCAGATCATTGCAGTCGGCAGGCTTGCTACAGCCGAGCGCGCAAGAATATTACTTTTTCCCGTTAAAAAAATCTCTGACTCAATACTATGAATATGAAAAATTCTTATCCTAAAAACTTCTTTCAACTATTGGCTTCAATTTGTACGCAGCATGTACCTTTATACAAATTTTCATAAATAATATTTTTTCTCGATTGTCTAAAATTACGCTACTGAAAATAACAAGTTTGAGTTTCCTATTATTTTTCCAACTTAAAAAAAAAATAAATCGGGTTCACGTGGGACGTTGTTCGAAGCGCTATTGTGTGTACTTTAATCTAAAAAAAAATAGCTTGATAGCACAAATATTTTCAGAGATATAGCGGTGGAGACGTTAAAAAACATATTTCATTAAAAATCTATTTTTTTTGAGTTTTTCCGAAATAAAAAAGTTCTCGACCACCAAAAAATGTCGCAAAAAATAATTTCGTGTACACGATTATCTTACTGAAGAATCACACTAAGTCCGTTTTTTTTTCTCGAAAACTAAGCGACTTTACTTCCAGATTTCACTCTACTAACTTGCATTCACAGCCGTGTTCACTGGGCGGTTCAGCCATCTGACGTCACAACTCGACTACATGGTTATCCCGAGCGTTTTTAAGCGCGCCGACTTTAATAATTTTTTTATACATGAAGGCGGCGTCAGTAAATTCTAATTTTTGGCATACTTACTATACTCACCAAGGTCTTTCAGAATATGTAATAATAAAAAATTGTTAAATGAGCCTATTCCATAGATAAACACAGACACGTACGGACTGAAAATGCACTTCTTTACGTTTTGAGCATGAAGTAAAATCAGTCGGACGCAATTTTTACAATAATACCATTTCCTTTAGAACATTAAAATAAAATTTAATATTACTAAAAACTTACAAGCTTTGTTACCCACCAACGTTGATTTATGCCAAACAGAATCATTATGTAGATAAACAATATGTATATTTAGTATACATATTTGCGTCTATGTACTAAAATACGATAGCTATATTTACGCTGGTAAAATACTAACAGCAGACTGGTTATGAAATCCTATTGTTAAACTTTAAAGAGTAGGTTTGAGTAGGTACAAAAACTATTTTTTCCTTAGAAAACTTCCAAAGATTGTTTAAACAGGCTTTATGCGAGGGATAACCACTAAGCTCTAAAGTTTGCATGCGGTATAAATCCTGCATTCATAGCTACACGGTTGAAGAGAACATAACAAGGGGATAATCGCTAGTTATGAAATGGGTTTGTACACCTTGCCTTGGCAGCGCTTGCACAAAAAGGAACACGACATTGCATACAAAATCGTATAGACAAAGATAAGATCCACTATAATACCGGAATTTGATGTACCTGCATCTGCTTAGTGTCAAAACCTCTTATTTTAGATAGACCACCTGACAACAGCGTAAAACTTAGGAACCAAAAACGTGTACATGCAGTACTATGTCTGATTTCTGTTTCAGATTCAGACATAACAAATGTCGACTTTGAGCCTGAGACCTCAACCAGTGCAACTTTACAAATACCTAAAAAACAGAGGTTGAGAGGAACCGTCTGGCAGTGGCAGTGGTGACAGTAAAACACATTGGAAAGATTTTATGCAACAAGTTTCAAGAAACCAAGCCAACAATAACGACAAAGTTAAAACTAAAAAAAAATCTAGTTTAAATGTCGTGAAAGATGGCGATATAGTATGCATATATCCGAGCCTTATGTCAATCGACTAAATTTACAATTTGGAAGATATTTTTATGGTACCAATACACCTTACCTTTCCACCATGCAGATTACAAAGAATACAAAATTGTGCAGTATGAGACCTGCATATTAATTAAACCACCATCTAGGCGTCAAATTGGAGGACAAAGTTTCGATGGTCGATAACTTGGAAGAATGCAAACAATAACTTCACAAGGGGAAATCGTATTGTATTCATCATGTCTTTGGATGGCGGGAGCAACATTCACGATGAGCCAAGCCCATCGTTTGTTATTTAGTAATGACCCAAAAAACTAAACATAATATTAGGTACCTAACAAATTATTGTGCCCTTAAGTTTTAAAGTTTAAAGTGTATTCATCATGTCTTTGGATGGCGGGAGCACATTCACGATGAGCCAGCCCATCGTTTGTTGTTATGACCCAAAAAACTAAACATAATATTACAAATTATTGTGCCCTTGTAAAGTTTTAAAGTTTAAGGGGGGATTTTTTTTATTATTACTTGATTTCCTTGTGGTGACTCGTTATTTTGAAGTGAGGATTTATTGTTCATTATTCATTCATTGATTTTTCAAAAAGCAGCAGAGGTAAGTGATAAGTAATTAACTAATAACTTATTAGTATATTATATGAGCGATTATGATAGTCATTATTCACGAAGATGATGTTTGAGCCCACGAGCCGTAGGCGAGTGGCGCAAATCATCGAAGTGAATAATTGTCATAATCGCGAATGTAATAGACCTTTTCATCCTAGAAGCGCGCATGTGCTGCCTCTATGTTTGTTTGCGGGAACTATGAAATGTTCGGACACTTGGATTGTCAAAATGTCTGGACCGGTATCATTTTTTCACATTAATTTAGACGAAATTGTGAATGACGGTACAACATTGTGGAAGAACATACTTGTGCTCAATTAAGGCGCTGTCTCAAGTATCCTGGCCGTAAAATGACTGGAAGCAAGAATGAAGAACTGATTGCAAGGTTAGAATTCAACTATCAACTTATCAATTTATATACAAGTGCATTCATTTTCAATTGCATTTTTGACCCCATATTTTCTTAAAAAAACAGAAAATATTTTTACTGCATTATCAATTACTACACGAAGAATGTTATTAAGCATATTGTAGAATAAACAAATTTGTTTTCTTTTAATGCACTTGTATATAAATTGATAAGTTGTAGTTGAATTTCTAACTTTGCAACCAGTTCTTTATTCTTGCTTCCAGTCATTTTACGACCAGGATACTTGAGCCAGCGCCTTAATTGAGCGCAAGTGTATTCTTCCACAATGTTGTGTACTAATTTTACACCGTCAATCACACTTTCGTCTAAATTAATGTGAAAAAATGATACCGGTCCAACCATTTTGACAATCCAAGTGTCCGAACATTTCATAGTTCCCGCAAACAAACGTAGAGGCAGCACATGCGCGCTTCTATGATGAAAAGGTCTATACTATGCTCTTTCTACACCTATTAAACAAATAAATTAGACTGAAATTTGATAACATTAATCGGTACCTACTCGTAAGAAATCGAAAACGTAAACAAACAATATGGCGGTACACTTGTCACTGTCACGCGAGTTGATTGTCAGCCGCAGCAGCAAGAGTTGATCGCGGTCGATTTAAAATATCATTGATTGAATCAGCGAAACAGTGATTTTTGAATTTGTATTTGTGATTGGCCGGATGCAGTGAATTATGAATCGATAATTCACTACAGTGAATTATAGGTACGATTTTTCACCAAAAAAATGCTAATAATTGTTATATAATTAAATAGGTGTAGAAAAACTTAATTAATAACTATTTTTAGTTCATTAGATTCAAGTACTTTGAGTTTGTCGTTGAATTTTATTTTTGTTTTTAGCAATAATAGTTGCTTTATTTAATATATTTCCACATTTTTTCATCAGAATTCCTAATATTTGGGTTTTTGGGTCTGCTAAAAAGTTTTTGACAAAAACTCACCCGGATTTTTGTTTGCCAACCCTGCCTTACTCTGATCAAAGAATTGTTTTAAGTTTAGTGAGTAAATTCATTTTTTATTATATAAACATAAGTAATGTATCATTTAAAACTTTTTAACTTTTACCTATTTTGGTTTAGTGATATTACGACAGTCATGCCCCATGCTTTTTGTTTTATTTATTTTTTACATTTTTACCCTGTAAAGGAAAAATATTAAAATTTCAGGTAATATCTCTGATATTTTGATATTTATATAAATGTAATTGCTAACCCTGGGTTGGTTTCCCGTTAATATTTTGAAATCTCTCTACTGCAACCTTATTATACTCTTCGCAAATACGAAAACGATGAGTATATTGCATTTGATCGGCACATTTCTAAAACCGTAAATATCGCTCGTAGAGAAAAAAATTTCATATCATTGTGTTAGTGAACGAATTCTGAACAACTTTCAAAATGTCCGTCTGTCTGTCCGTCCGTCACGTTTCTTGTAAGCACGATAACTCAAGAAAGAAAAATCCGATTGTACTGAAAGGACAGTAAGTTAATGTTAGCTAGAGGAAGAATCCCATTGTTTTTTAAAGAAAATCGATCAGTAAATAAAAATATCAATGATTTAAATTTGATTTTTTTTTTTTTTGATTTTTGTTTTTGTAGTAATTGAATAGAAATCTGGTGAAATATTTCATTTTAATAGCTAAATATTTATATATTTTACAGATATACGTTTCATAATGTAATATACAACCGTGGAAATATGATTTTAGCTCGTCTCTTATGATGTAAAAATTTACATTTTTTTTAGTGTGTGGTGTAGTTCTTACACTTTTGACTCGGAATCCAAGGGTCCCGGGTTCGAAACCCAAATGGGGTATGGTATAGTTTTCTTTTTATTTTTACTTTATTTTACACCGAGTCTTTTACCAACTAAGTTCGTACTATAAAATAAAAAATGTCTAAAACTAACATTATTTACTGCGAAGAGTATCCTATAGAATGTGTAACAATTATATAAAAAGTTCAGTGAACGAGCGAAGAGTACGTTTTTAGCTTGTTTCTTTATAAACATTATGTGTATTACTAATAACATCATATTAAAAGTTTATGTATATCTCGGTGTATGTAATATATTTTTTTACATACAATTGTAAAAATCGTATCCTGTAGGTGTTTCGATTGATTGCGCAACTTCTCACGTTTCTGATCGTTTTTGCAATTAAAAAATGAAGAGGAAACGAAGAGCACAAGCAATATCGATCAAATGAATAACATGAAGAAACGTGCTAGCTGGGTACATTTAGATAATTCCTCATCTTTCAATTTTGTTTTCGTTGCAAATAATGACCAGCAAACAAATAAGACATATGTACTTGAAGTTTCGAACGTTCACTTGAACGAATTTCATATGAAAAAGAAAAATTAATAAAAACACACTTCGATTTAGGCGTAAAAACTTAAGTATTGTGTATATTATTGTCAGCAAATGTGGTAGTGAAGTGCTTACGCCTAAATCGACCTGTGGTTTTGATTAACTTTTCTTTTTCATCTAAAATTCGCTCAAGTGAACGTTCGAAACTTCAGGTACATTAAGACATTGAAGATTGAAAAATTCACAGGAAGGGGGGGGGGGGGGGGCTGTTAGCGTTTTAACCATCCCTGTGGTTTCTTTAGCAAATCAAATCAAAGGAACTGATCAACAATTCGCATTGAAAAATGTTTTAATTTCGAAAATAGGGGAGGGGGAGGCAACTTCAGGTAACGGCTAATTTTTAAGATTAAATGACTTTTTATTAGTTTTCATAAAATTAAAAAAAATTCTGGCGTTTAGTTTCAGTGGCATGTTTTCAATCTCTATAAATAGAAAAAAATAACGGATTTAATGGTGCCATGGCTTTAAGACTTTCTCTTTTTGCTTTTACCCAAGAACGTACGTCAAAACCCACTTCGTTTTTTCTAATTTTTTAAAACACGATATTATACTTCCAACTTTATATCCTCAAATAAGAATAATCAATACAAGCGTTTTGTAGTTTTCATGTTCTTTTAGGTTATTGTGAGATACAGCCATGACTTTCGAATTCGTTTTTACTGACATAAAACTCATAAATATGGAATAAATCCTAATCAAACTGTTTTCTCTACAACAAATAAATATTAAGCGAGATTTGCCTCTATTAAAAAAATGTAAATAAGAAAATATAAGTTTTTAAAGCAAGTAACTACTTATCCATTTTAATTTAAATACAAGCAAACAAAAATTCTTACTGATAGGAGAAGAGATATTGTCGATTTTGTGATTATTTATCATCATTTCGAATAGCTATAGTTTTTATAGTTTTTTTTGTGATCGTTCAGTACCAATTTAACTGAGTTTAAAATTCAAAAGAAACTAGATAACTCCATTTTATTCAGATATACCGTGGTTTTAGCTGTCGATCCATGAATTAAAAAGATTTTAAAGTTTGTGAAAATACCAATTTTTTCTAAAAGTACGTTGTCTCAAGTGTGACTAACACCGAACTAAATATTAGGATAAGTAGCTGATAACAGCTCATCTTTGAACCTTTTTAAAGGTCAAAATGAAAATTCACAATGACCATCAATCAATCCTATCAGTGTCGGCAACAGTGAACAGTAAATTGTTGTGGTTTTGGATTTACTACTACTAATTGGTATATAAATTACGATTTTTACGAAGAGTGATGTTTTAACTTTACTACTGTTTTTGCTGCTTCATGCCAAGCGGAAACTCTCAATAATTAAAGAATTAAAGTGTATAATACAAAATGTCCTGATTAGATTGATATCTAACAAATGAAGCATGGTGAAATTACTTAGGTGGCGTGATGCTTTCACAAGTGCTGCTCAGAAGTGGCTTCTTAACATTATTACTTTCAAAAATGCTATGAAGGACACAGCGAGAGATTTTTTTACTTTTCGCTTACCCCTCTCAATTTTAAATTGTTTTCTTGATTGTAAGTATGTTTTACACTGAAGCGTACTGAAATATTATAATTTACATTTCTATTTTCTCGACAACATAAATTTAATTTTAAATAAAAATCTGTGGGTAATATTATGCAGAGGATTTCTTTGGAGTCTTGAGAAAAAAGAAACGTCTATCACGGGGATTTGAAACATAAATATTAGGTCTGCTGTAAACGTGGATTTTGTACTTGTTTCTAAAAGAATAGATACCTCATATTGCTGATGATCAATTAAATCAAATAGAGCTCCTTTAAACAGAAAATAACGAAAGACTGTCGTCTAATTTATTCAAAAAGTTCAAAACGGAAAATCAGGCATTTTTATTTCCACATCCAGTGGAAGTGTAGTAACGAAAAAAAAATTGTATTGTTCAGGATATTCGGGTTTGCAGTTTTATATTATGCACAATAAAAATTTTCCACATTCTCTGACTTTTATATGCCGATAAACCAATGCGAGTACCTTTTTTTTTTATATATTATTTTTTACCCTACATATTTTTATCCAATAATAACATCGATGTTTCCATAATGTAATATCGATGGAGAAAACATAGAACATCGAAAGCAAAACATCGATGAACATCCCCCACCCCCATCCTCCACTATTAAGGAACATTACGGATGAGGACATCAAAAATCTAATACAGACTGGCACACCGCTGCAACCGGATTTCCAAAGCTTGCCTCGTCATTCCCAGCCTGTAGAACGGTGTGTTAAACTAGTGACCGAAACATCTAAAAAAGTGTGTGGCCCTAACGCAAGAGACAGCTTCATTAGGACGACTCCCATCAAGATCTATTTTACCAAAAACTTAACTTTAAAGTTCATCTTTTGAATAACAAAATTCGAAATATTGCCATTTTTACTAAAAATTGTGTTATTTTGAGACTTTTGTGCGAACAGAAAATTTTTAAATTACAGGTTTTAAATTTTGTTCATGTCCCTCATGCCCCAAACCTCACATAGGACCTACAGGGTTTCGAGAGTAGCGAGTTTAGTAATTATAGAAAATTGAATTTCGCTATTTTTTCAAAACGTTAAGTGCGATGCGCGAACGGAAGATATTTTTTTATTTGAAAATGTTTTTTTTTCATTTTGCTTAGCTAGGCGATAGGCAACTTTTCGATAGAAGATAAAAAAAGTTGTTTTCTCGGCCCACCCTAGTGTACACTGTAAAAGGTTAGGGTAAATTCATAATAATGCGTTTACATTAAATATTGATGTAAATTTAATGGACATTTTTACATAAAATCTTTACTTAAATATATGATAATTTTAGAAAACGTATTGTAAAACACTGGAATGTGTATTTTTACATACGTATTACAGAAATAAATGTGATTATACTTATTTATACGTATAAAATTCACATAATTCCTTAAATTGACAGCTAATTTTACATTAAACAAGCTAAAAACGTAGGTACTCCTCGTCAATTTATTGAGCTTTTTATATAATTGTTAGTATTGTTGCACATTCTATAGGACACTCTTCGCAGTTTTCTTGTAAATAATGTTAGTTTCTGGACATCCTAAATTTTGTGATACAATTTTGTTGTGAAAAAAAATGTATGAAAAAAATTAAAAATAAAAAACATCCAACCTGTGTGGGATTCGAATATACGATCTTTGGATTGCAAGCCAATCAATCAATAACAATTTATTAACAGTTTTTATACATTTTTCTACACGTATTTAAGTAATTATATGACAATTATTAGCATTTTTTTGGTGAAAAATCGTACTCATAATTCACTGTAGTGAATTATCGATTCATAATTCACTGCACCCGGCCAATCACAAATACAAATTCAAAAATCATTGTTTCGCTGATTCAATGATATTTGAAATCGACCGCGATCAACTCTTGCTGCTACGGCTGACAATCGACTCGCGTGACAGTGACAAGTGTACCGCCATATTGTTTGTTTACGTTTTCGACTTATTACGAATAGGTACCGATTAATGCTATCAATTTTCAGTCTAATTTATTTGTTTAATAGGTGTAGAAAAAGCATAGTATTACATTCGCGATTATGTCCATTATTCACTCAGATGATTTGCGCCACTCGTCTACGGCTCGTGGGCTCAAACGTCATCTTCGTGAATAATGGCTATCATAATCGCTCATATAATAATATACTATTATGTGCCTCAGCGGATCCTAGCCCGGAGCCAGCCAGACAACCACGGCGAACATCGCCGAGGTGGGTGTGAGGCGGATTGCAAGCCAAAAGCTTAGCCACTGGACCATCACAGATTACTACGAAAATTGAATGTCTGAAATATATATCTTACGAGAATCATATTTCAACGCATTAAATATATTATTATGAAATATACAGGGTTCGAAAATATCGTGATATTTATTATAAATATCAAAATATCCGATATTTACGATATGTATCGGATATATTTCAATAATTGATATATATCGGATACTTTAATATTTATAATAAAATTATAAAGAAAATATTTAAAAAAAACTTATTTAAATGTACGGTCATTCTATAGAACACCCCCTTCTTCCCTATAGGAAAACCAAAGGTACTGATACATACTACACACCAGTACGAGTCGTTTCTGCTAGTTGAAATGTTGTGCTTATTTTGGAAATGGGGGTAGTTTTGAAAAAAAAATGCGAAATGCCAGAAGTAGTACATTGTCCTTGCCCTCAATAATTTTATTTAGGGCAAGGACAATATATTTTTTTCAAAACTACCCTTATTGTAGGGGGTAGTTTTCCAAAATAAGCGCATCATTTCAACTAGCAGAAACGACTCGTACTGGTGTGTAGTATGTGTCAGTACCTTTGGTTTTCCAATAGGGAAGGGGGTGTTCTATAGAATGACCGGGTTTTTTTGCTTTTTAGTACATTTTTGAAATAAAAGCTTTTTAAATTTTTCTTTTTATATAATTTTATTTTTGTAGTATTTAGTCATCGGACCAGCAATGTTCAACGATACCATAATTATACTATTGTCTCTTCAAAACTACATGTATTTATACGTCAAATTTCAGCATATTTCGATAACAAGAACTTGTTCAAAATTGATATTTTCCACAATTTTTAGTCTTAATTTTGCAAGAAAAATTATTCCTCATAGGATGTTTGTCTCTCGGCATGTTGCTTAATAGTTAATATATTGTTATATCTATATTTAAACGATTAAAACAGACAATTCTCAGCTCATTGTAGAAGAGACACTTTATGCCAGCATATATAATAATGTAGGTTAGGTATTGGTTTGCAGGCGGGAAGTCCCTTCTTTGCTAATAGCAGCAGCAGTAGTTGACATAATCAAAGCAATGTTGTCATATTTTCACAATTGTAAGCGTTTTTGCAGAAATTTGATATATATCAAAAAAGTGATATTTGTTTCACTATAAATATCATGATATATATCGTGATACATTTCATGATATATATCACTGGATATATATCTTCGAACCCTGGAAATATATATTAGTAAAATGTATAAACAAAAAAAATATATTATAGAGATAACATTTCTCAAGATTTCTATTTAGCGACAAGTACAAGCGACAAAAAAGAAAATATAATTTTTTAAATTAACCCATTAACGGCCAAAGGTGCGTAAACGCACCCTTTCAACCAAATTTTTTTTTCAAGTTCGAGACCAATATTTTACACTTCTAAGTTTTACAGAATGTATATCAACAGTTCAGAGAGTGTACGAATATTTTTGTTTTATTAAAAATATCTTTCTTTCATATTTTAAAACTTTTTTTGAATATGCCACTATTTAACCGGTTATGTACATCACCATCAAATTATTTTTTTGAGTTAGCAATTATAAAATAACAGCAATTCTTTCATGCTATACATAAATAAAATACATATATTGTGATAACTATATTTTTGTATTCACTCATATTTTAAAAATGACGTCCATATTGCCATATATATATATAATGGGTGCGTATACGCACCTTTGGCCAATAACAGTTACCATTTTTATGTACTTTATTTCAAGTGTGGAAAAGACGAAAATCTCGGTATGTCAACATCGTGCATGGAAGCAGACACGTGTCCACTATTCAATCCTGTCGAGCGGGGGGGAGGGCGTGCGAGGATGTCCCCCCCCCCCGCCCATCAAAAAAAAAATCGAGCCAAAATAAATTTCTTCGGATATCTGCCCCACCCGCTCATCAAAAAATTTTTCGGAGTAAACAAATTTTTTTTCGGACCAAAATCAAAATAACAATAAATTTTTTCTGATTTTCCCTCCCTCGCTCATCATTTTTCGGAAAAAAAAAATTATTCTGATTCATTTCATTTTTCTTTGTTTATTAATTTACATGTCGATTTCCGCCAAAGGTGCGTATACGCACCTACGTGTTTTTTTTTCTTCAAATATTTACATTTTTTTTTAATGCCAAATTAGTCTTAATTTATGTATTCTTAATGTACTTTAATAAAAATATCTCTAAAATGGCAACTTCTTATTGTCTTGGCCGTTAATGGGTTAAATGATTAATAACTTTCTTATTTACTGATTGATTTTCTTCAAAAACAATAGGGTTCTTCCTCTAGCTAACGCTAACTTACTTTTACTTCCACGTCCAGTGGAAGTATAGTAACGACAAAAAAATTTTTAAAAATTTTTATTGTCCAAATAGGCTTAAAATGCCATGAAACGTCGAGATTTTAAGTTTGAGCGAAAAAAAATTTCTGTCTGTCTGCCTGTAACTTTTTTTTGTGCGCACGTTTACTCTGGAACCGTTTAAGATATTGACTTGAAATTTGGTACACATATGTACTTTAACGAGATCTAGAACTATATTATATTTTCATCTTGTTCCGTCGAAGGGTTGGGGGGTAAATTGGGGTAAATTTGGGGTAAATGGGTAAATTAAGCAGGTAAGAGTCCATGGAATTGGTATTTAGTATATACAAGAGAAGCTAAGGTCTCAAAAAAATTTTTGGCATTAGCCACCCCCATTACCACCCCCACCTCCTTATTAAAGGGGATGAAAAAAAATTGTGATTTATTGTATGTACAGGAACCAGAAACCTCAAAATATTTTTTACTTTATCCACCCCCCACTACCACCCCCTATCACCACCCCCACCCCACTACCGATGTGGGGTATCGTTTTATGGGTTTTTGGGGTAGAGGATTTCAAATATTATGTTATTAAAGTTCCATAAACAATTATTTTCACATACAAAGTTTTTTCGTTGTGAACGACTTGGATAGAGAATCTGGATGTGGAAGTAGTGATTCCTTGGGGCAGCGGTTTTTAAATTTCAATACAATCGGGCTTTTCTTTCTTAAGTTATCGTGCTTACAAGAAACGTGACGGACGGACGGACATTTTGAAAGTTGTTCAAATGCAATATACTTTTCATTTTTTGCGAAGAGTATAATAATCGTGCTATTTTACAGTACTTCTCCACTTCACTATATTGCTGGCAACAAGTAACCCATTTTAACTACAGGAATTTTGTAGTATTCGTTTTTACAGTGTATATACCGTGCGTGTAGCCGAGCGCTAGGCATAGGGAGTAAAATTACAACATCGCGTGTGCCAGCTGGCTAAAATGAAATAAGAGGTTGGGATACTCCGCTCGACGGAGGAATTTACGGCAGCTGTGTTGTCATATCTATCGCGCTACGTGAATGTACATGCCTAACGGGAAATTACACGCACGGTATATGTCCTGTGAATTGGTGTGACTAGTCTGCCATACGAGTATAGACTGGCGGTACATGACCAGTCAGGTGCAACGTTTTTAAAATGCTTGCCAATCATATATATGAATGAAATTACCATGAATATGCCAGAAACGCAAATTTTAGGCAGTCGTCGCGTGCAAATCGATTTTGTTTTTTTTTTGTGTTTTTTTTTAAATTTTGGATACCAATAGTGCCAAACGAAAAGCCTTGAAAAAAAATCCCAAATCAAAATCATCCAAAATCACTAAAAAATTTTACGATTTAATTTGCGCATCAAAAGTTGTTTTGCGCGCGGAACTGCATGCCAATGAATTTCTTTTTTACGGCTTTTCGTTTGGCACTATTGACATCCATTTTAAAATTAAAAAAAAAAACAAAAAAATCGATTTGCACGCGACGACTGCCTAAAATTTGCGTTTCTGGCATATTCATGGTAAATTTCGTTCATATATGATTGGCATGCATTTTAAAAACGTTGCACCTGACTGGTCATGTACCGCCAGTCTAGTAGCGAAATATGCTCGACAGGAGCGTTTCAACTATGTAAAAAAAATCGTCACTAGAAGACGTATTCTATACCATAAACTATATTTACAAGAGGTTTCAACATTAATGATTTAAGTCTATTTACTTCATTTCTTTGACAAACTTGTTTAAGTGGCAGACGCATTTTGTCCCACAAGTATTCATAAAGAAAATTTGATCGTTAATGGTTTCACTCGACGACATTTCTTTTGCATCGTCGAAACACTCCTAACGAGCCTTATCCCGCGCGTACCCTGACAGACAACCATTTCCACTATTGATGGCACAGAAATAGTAGAATGTTAAAAAGAAAGTTATTAAAATCGGTCCAAAAAGGTATGTCGTGTCTCCCGGACTATAATATTATGGGAATATTATCATGTCTACTGCATAGTTAGAGGCGGAAAAGCAGGATTTGCCTATTTTTATTAATCCTATTACCGAGCCTATTACATTATCTATCCGCGACATCTGTTAATGACTCTTTAGTACTAACAGAGGTTAAATAAAGTTATTAATTCATAAACAAGGGTACTAATTGTATACGACAATACGTGGTACAAAACTAGTGAATTTATCAATATCGCGATTCTCCCACTACATCATCCCTTCAATTTTCTTAATTTAATAACGAAAATATTAATTATTTGAAAAAATAAAATTACGGTCGATTTATTGACTCCTACTTTTTAATCTTATATAGGTATCTAAATACTATGCAAACACCCTTTGTTGTGCAATACCTAATCGATGTCGTATTGCTAACGCATATATACAATTTCATTTCAGAATTAAATTATTCCTGAATATGGAAATAAATACCTTCTGATAAGTTTCAAAATATGTATTCATATGATACTACAATAGACACGCACACTGAATTTAAATTTTTATAAAGAGTTATATAACAACTGACCGTTTCTCTTCCTCAGATCTCAAATAAAACAACTGATTATTTAGTGTTTACGTGTCGATTCTGTCACAACTTAATTAACTACTCTGTGGTCCAGTTTTATTATTTTTCATAAGATGATTTTGTGTGACGGAGTTTAATTTTTTTTAACTCTAATTAATAATTGAAAAATCTTTAAAAAAATATTAATTGTAGTCGCAAACTTCTTTTCAGGGCAGGTAGAGTTAAAACATATTAGGAACAGGGCTAAAAGCAAGGCCACTTTCAACAATTACCGTGGTGAAATCAAGTAAAATTTGATGGAAAAATGTTTTAAAAAAAAAATCGTTAACAGCTCCCCCATGGAAAGCCCATTGTTTCCCCTTTCCAAAAAGTCCATATTTGTCATGGAACTTATACAGAGTGATGGTTTTATAAGCTTTTAAAATGAATACTGCGTTTTATCGAAATGCTACGAAAAAAACCGCTGCTCAAGGAATCACTACTTCCACATCCAGATTTTCTATCCAAGTCACTCACAACGAAAAATTTTGTATGTGGAAATAATTGTTTATGGAACTTTAATAATATAATATTTGAAATCCCCTACCCCAAAAACTCATAAAACGATACCCCACATCGGTAGTGGGGTGGTGATAGGGGGTGGATAAAAAAAAAAAATATTTTGAGGTTTCTGGTTCTTGTACACACACTAAATCACAATTTTTTTTCATCCCCTTTAATAATGGGGTGGGGGTGGTAATGGGGGTGACTAATGCCAATATTTTTTTTGAGACCTTAGCTTCTTTTGTATATACTAAATACCAATTTGATAACTCTTACCTGCTTGATTTGCCTATTTACCCCAAATTTACCCCAATTTACCCCCCAACCCTTCAACGGAACAAAATGAAAATATAATCTAGTTCTAGATCTCGTTAAAGTACATATGTGTACCAAATTTCAAGTCAATATCTCAAACGGTTCCAGAGTAAACGTGCGCACAAAAAAGTTACAGATCGACGACAGACAGACAGAAATTTTTTTTCGCTCAAACTTAAAATCTCGACGTTTCATGACATTCTAAGCCTATCTGAACAATAAAGATTTTTTTGTCGTTTCTATACTTTCACTGGACGTGGAAGTAAAATAATGATTCACAAAGTAGACTATTAAAGGAAGTAAAAGACAACATCACTTATCACTTATAAACGTCAAATTAGTTAGTTAGTAGTTAATTAAGTTGTGACAGAAATTAGTTTACTGACAACTCAGATGCTTGAGTTACTTTAAGAAAAATGTTTACTTTAAGTGAAAAAGCTAAGTCTGTAATCTTTTTTGCTGAAACTAAATCTTACAAAACACAAAGAAGATTTGAACTATGTTTAACAAGGAACCTCCAACAAAAAATTCAATTAGAAAATGGTGTAGAAACTTTTGGAATTCGTTTACAAGTGATGTCTTTCATTTCCATAGTCTGCTTTGTGAATCATTATTTTTTTCGTAGCATTTCGATAAAACGCAGTATTCTCGTTAAAAGCTTATAAAACCATCACTCTGTATAATTTCCATGACAAATATGGACTTTTTGGAAAGGGGAAACAATGGGTTTTCCAACTGTGGAAAAATATACAGGGTGTTTCATTTGAAATAACAAAGTTGCTCTATCCTCGAAAATACGCTGTTATTTCCGGTTAAACCGGAAGTGAGCAAAAAAAGACGGATACTCAGGAAATAACTTATCAAAATTAGAAGACTGGCGAAAACCGCATTTCATTATCTCAACTAGTTCAAAAGTTATATAAGTTTAAAAAGGGTCAAAATATAATGGGGCATCTCGTATTAAAGTTCTATCAACAATTATTTCCACATAGTGGAATGCAAACATAGTATCAACATTTGTTTCGCTATAAAAGACTTGGATAGGAAATCTGGTTGTGGAAGAAGTGATTCTTTAGGCAGCATTTTTTTTTTTAATTGCCTTATTTATTTTAATGTCCTGGCGGAGTTTAGCCGATGGCTATTCTACCACTCAACCAGGACAGACACACACATAGACAACATCACAACACCCATTCCCTGCGACATTGCCATCTGCCGCAGCTGAGACTCGAACTCAGGAGAGGAGAGCGACTAGACCGTGTTGTCTCTCACACAACCGCAGTCTAGCCCATTGCTACCGGCTCGGCAATACGAGAAAAACACCACTACACATCCATACCCTAGCCGGGATTCGAACCCGGGTCGCAAGCCTGACACCTTAAGCACTGCGCCACCGGGTCGGTTTCGGGTCGGGTCGGTTTTCTTAATCATTAATCAAAACTGCTTTTGAATTTTCTGAAAAACGATTTACAATTGCTGGTAGAAGGCGAAAATTGCGAACCGAGGCTAAATATGTAGATCCCACTGGATGAAAGTATTAACAAAATTTATTTGTTGAAATTATTTAAACAAAGTTCCCTTAATGGCTGGATTGGAAGAATAATAAATAACGCATAGGTGAAACGACTGATACGATTTTCGGGTCTTAATTAAATAGATTTTTGTTTTACAAGATTCATGAAAAAGAAAAAGACAGACAAAGAATAGAAGGATTCCGTTGGAGGAATATTTTTGAAGCAGATAAGTTTCAACTAAAAGAAGGAAAATAAGTCTATTTCAACTACTTTTAAAATAATTGTATAACTTCGTCCTGATCTCAGGGAAGAGCTGCGCAAATACAATTACAAATTGTAATTGATAGGCACAAGTAAATACTTTTACATGTACTTTTACTTAAGTACAATATTAATTGAAGTATAGTAGGGTCCACATTTAATACAGCGATATAAAAAAGCTCGCAAAAAAATGTAAAGGGTACCGAACATGCATCAATTTCAGTCTATTAAGGCCATAACAGTGTTCGGCTTCTTTTATCCTACTGAATATAATTGGTTGAAATTTTCTCTACCGGAATTATGATAGGTTGGAATAAATTATGTGGTCAACGTGGACTAGCGATAAACAACGTGGAGCGGTGGACGGAACATTAATCAAAGGCGGTCGGTACCCTTTACCTTTTTTTTTTGCAAGCTTTTTTATATCGCTGTATTACTGATGGGCCAAGCTATACTGGGTACTTGTACTAACAAATTTAGTGAAGGTACTTGTACTTTGTACTCGTGATTTTTACAAGTACGAGTACTTTTATACACTCAAAGAAATAGTATGGGTAAATTCAACAAAAAAAAAATGGTTAACTAACAATATCGTTAATTTTGTTAAACTAAATTATATTGATGGTATTTTTAAACAAAAGGTGATTGTTATTTTAATTAATAAAAAGTTGTCGTACAACCAAAAAAACTTTAACTTAAAAAATAGATGAATAAGACTATTATTTTTTTCGTCTGACTATTATTTTGTTGAATTTTGTCAAATTGAACTAGATAATAGTATATTTTATTTTTAACTATTGTCGAATTGTAATTGTAAACCCAGTAGCAGTTTGCTCTACTATTATAGTTGACAGATAAACCAATATTATTGTAGAGTTAACCCGCAGTTCTGTTTACATAAACATAACATCGTTCTGCCATCCACTTTGATGAATTAAGACGTCGCATCAGCGCTTTTTTTGCAAATAGTATGGGTTAAATCAATCAAAAAAATAGTATATATATTGTTCATTTTGTTAAATTGAAGTATATTCAATAGTATTTTTAAACAAAAGGTGATTGTCACACAACAAAATAAACATTAACTTAAAAAATAGGTGCATAAGACTATAATTTATTCATCTTACTAATAATTTGTTGAATTTTGTCAAATGAAGCTAGATAAATAGTAGACTTTATTTTTAAGTATTATCGAATTATAATTCTAACCCAGTATTAGTTCGCTGTATTATTGTACTTTGTAGACAAATCAATATTATTGTTGTCTTCTAGAAGTTCTAAAAGGGAATTACCATAAAATTTGCTTGCTTACCACGTAGTCTATTACAGAAATTATTCCTAGATGACGCCACATACAAATCACTGACAATAATCAATCATGCATCTCTTATACTCTTATGAATTTATAGAAAATTAATAACATGATTACAATGTTGAAATTCTCTCAGGGATCATCGATATATGTATTTGGATGGATCTTATAAACGATCTCTAATCTTTAGTTTGGGTGATCTGATGTCTCAATACTGAGATTTTGGCTAACCAAAAAAAACTTCATCATACAATAAAGTGTAGATCAACCTAAAAATTAGTTGATGAACAAAAAACAAAGTCGTTATACTATTTAATTGTAGACCAAATTGAAAATAGTTAGTGAACATAAAAAAAATGTCATTGTACTATTTAATTTGTTGTTCTACAAGAAGATATGATTATTACACTACTATTTGTTTACGAAAACAAAGTTGTTTTATGACTATTCTTTTCTGACGTAAATTCTACCAGTAGCGCAGAATAAAAATAAAGTCTCAATCAAAACCTGTACACAGACTAAACAGTAAACTATTTGCACGCACCGGTCGAAGGTCGTCGTCTTGTGACAAGTATAGCGATGATATATAAAAGCAATGTGAAACATAAGAAACGACAAACAAAATCGTGTTTTATAGGCGCTTAGGGAACGGATATACGGATTTTTTTTCTTTAAATGAATATTTGAGGCCAGTTCCCAGAGGCGAATAATCGACTGAAACGGAAATAAATGTATCATGCATGTTGTTTATTAGCAATAATAACGAATTTTACGCCTATTTCGTCGCCACCTCATATCTCCGACATATATATCACCACATCTAAATAAATATAGCATATTAAACATGGAAAATCGCAGACGATTACACATGCTCACACTTATATGGCCTCAGTACTTAAGAAATAAATTAATTTCACGAGGTCAATTGCATAATACAAGATATATACAAAATTTTTTGGTGCGTCAGCATAAAACTGCGATTTTTCAAAGATCATTTACATATTTTGCATCTTTGGAATGAACTTCCAAATGAATGTAAACAATACAAATCAATTTTTTTTAAATTAAAGTCGTCAAAAATTACATTTTGGCTGATCAGAGACAGGAGACTTGATGCTGCGTTGTGGATGCGCATAATATACGAAACTGCTGAACTTATTGATCTTGTTAGTTCTTTTTATATTAAACCTGTTTTTGATGAACCTACCCGATTCGGTCATAAAAGTAGTACTGCCATTGACTATATTTTTACAAATTTCAATGATGATCTAGTTGGAAAAAGTGTAATTCAGACTGGCCTTTCAGATCACTCTGCTCTACGGATAACTTTTAACTGCATTACTAGCAAAAATTCTGAGCCTTACAAATACAGATCCTTCTCTAAAAAAAATATTTTCCAGTTTATTGACTATCTCAAAACTGAAACATCGTATAATGTTCTTATTGAAAATAATATAGAAAACAAATTTAAACTTTTTTATGAAACACTTATATTATTATGATATCAGCTTTAAAATAGCAACAAAAAATTTTAATCATTCACCCGACAATAAAAACTGGTTAACAACAGGAATAAAAATTTCATCTAAACATTTAAAAGATTTATTTAAATTGCAAAAATTAGGTATAATTGAAAAAACCGACTACTTAAATTACAAGACCGTTTATAACCGTGTCATAAAGCATGCAAAGAAAATGTATTTTGATAATATCGTACTGAATTCCGAAAATAAAACAAAAACTGTCTGGAATATTATTAATACATCTATTAAAGGATCAAATAAGCAAATAAAAAAGGACACATCTACCATGATCATAAATAATGTAGAAACAGACGATAACATTCTCATTGCCAATGAATTTAATTCATATTTTATAAACCTCCCTAAATCTATTATAAAATCTAATCAACAAAATATTAATAATCATAATATGCTAAGTATTGTTGATGAATCAATTGTCCCGCATGATGTTACTGAGTCTGAAATTATTAATGTAATAAATAATCTGAAAAATTCAAACTCAACTGGACATGACAATTTTTCTATAAAAATTATTAAACAATGTGCCAAATTTCTTGCAAAACCCTTATGTAACGTTATAAATCGTTGCTTTGCTGAAGGTTATTTTCCAGATTTGCTTAAAATATCGAAAGTAATATGTCTTTTTAAGAAAGGAGATTCCAAACAAATTTGTAATTACCGTCCCATTTCTCTGTTATCAGTTTTTTCTAAAATAATCGAAAAATTGCTTGCAAACAGAATAACATTATTTTTAGAATCTAATAATTTATTATCACCAAATCAGCATGGATTTAGAGTAAACTGTTCTAAAATATCTGCTGTACTGTTTTTTAAATCATATTTACAAAAATCTTGACGAAGGTAACAGTCATGGCCTTATTTGTTGATTTGTCGAAGGCATTTCATTGCGTAGACCATGATACTCTACTTAAAAAAGTGGATTGTTATGGATTGCGTGGTCAGTACAATAAGATATTACGATCATATATGACGAACAGAAAGCAATTCGTTGAATATTGTGGCAAGCGATCACAGGATGTGAATGTTAATATTGGAGTTCCCCAGGGCAGTGTTTTGGGCCCACTCCCATTTCTCTTATATATTAATGATATAGAAGACTTTATTTCCACTTTTCACTGTGCTTTTGCTGATGATATGACTCTTCTATCATGCAATCAAGATGTATATATAATGTCTGAACTTCTGCAGGATAATTTGATTTCCCTCTTCAATTATTTTACTTCAAACAACCTGGCAATGAATCAGGAAAAAATGTTTTCAATGCAGTTTCATCCTGTTGGCGCCAATTATATATCTAGTCCACTACTTAAACTTCAGCATAAAACAATTGAACAAGTAAAAGACTAAGCTTCTAGGTATTTATGTAGATATGTCACTAAACTGGAAATTTCATATAGATTATGTATGCAAGAAGTGTGCAAGTATTTGTTTTGCCTTAAAAAGATTATCACAAATTACAAGCAAAAATGTAGTGAAAATATTGTATTATTCAAATTTTGAGTCGACAATTAGGTATGGAGTGATTTGCTGGGGTAATGCTAGTACAGCTAGTCGTGTATTTGTGCTGCAGAAAAGAGCCTTACGTTCTATTGCAGTATCGTGAATCTTGTAAACAGACCTTCATTTCTCAAAAAAAAATTTGAACACATTCACGTTTCAGAATATATCTCATGAATATAATACACGACATGGAGAAAATTTGCAGCACTCACTTCACAGATTAGAACTTTATAAATCTAATCCTTACTATGTCGGTACGGTTCTATATAATAAATTAGATATAAGCATAAAATGTTGTACTTTAAAGAAATTTATATCTGCTGTTAAAAACATGTTGCTCATAAATGCCTTTTATAGCGTAGATGAATATTTAGCTTTTTAAATTAAACAAAAAAAATATTATTATATCAACATTGTTTGATCTATTGGATTAATAACGTATTATTATTATTATATTTCTTTTTTTTTTCCGATATAACTTTATTTACTTTTAACATTTTTGCTTTGCTTGCGGGGTCTGCCCGTTCCCTTTGTCTGCTCGCATGTCTGAGTGCTGCTGTTATTATTATAAAATATAACCATTCGTTACAATGAATACTAAACTGAATATTAAAAAATAATTACTTTTTTTTTTCTTGAAATTTTAGATTTATATAAATATATTAATATTTTTTTATAATCTTTTTACAATCTTAGATTTAGATTATTTGCATTTGGGCAAATGGAAGAAGAGCTCTACAGCTCAATTTGTACCATTTTTACTCTGAGTAAAATAAATGTATTATTATTAATGTGTTATTCTTACAATAGGAGCAATTTGGGGTAACACAATTTAAAAGAAAAAAAAAGGTTTTGAAAAATTTTGAAAAAAGAATATTTGTTAACTTATAGGCCGTAGGATGTGATGATTTGTAGAGCTCAACATTTTACTTTTAGTTTTTCAAAAATTCATATCCACGCCAATGACCAAAATGACAAGTTACTGATTAACTGACAAGTATATTGTTTTAAGTGTTTATATTCATAGTAAAAACATATTTAAGTACTAATACAAAAGTAGACAACATATAACTTCAATACAGTAAACACATTTTGTCAACAAACTTCACATATTAACCCTTTCACTGCGCACGGCCTAAATGCCGTGGCTGTTGCTGTGCGCAATTATTTTGCTGCTAGCGAGTATAGTCGTCTGGAGCAGTATGGTTCGAAGGAGTATTTTTTTTATTTCTTTTTCTCAGTAAAAAAAAAAATTGTCACAATAAAACATGTAATTTTGAAAAAAATCATAAATCATAACGTATACAAACTAAAAGAATAATTTTGATATGGTACTATGGTTAAAAAAAAAACAAAAAAAACAAAATTTGCAGCGCGATTGCAATCGACCGATTCCCACTCATAAACCTGAACAACGCGAGAAAATCTGGCTAGAGCAGTCAGATCCTATTTAATTTTGAACCGCGAGTTATCTCGTCTGGAGCAGTTAACCCGTTGGCGAGTATACTCGTCTTGAGCAGTGAAAGGGTTAACTGGCTACGCTAAAACTAATAACTTCTTGAAAATAGTTTATTTAGACTATCCAATGCCAATAGTACAAACTGCTAAATTTCAGGTAGGCGGGAATTTTTGAATATTTTATTTTAATCCACGTTACTGATTTTAAATCCAGGGACAAAATTGATGATTTTTTTTTAGTTTGGTTTGAATATTTTAATATGAATCTGGCTCTTAATATGTCACAATAAGTGTTTTCTACAATTGACCATCACTGGATTATTCAGATCAAGATCGTAAGTAGCAAAATAGTGCCATGCATTAGGTGGCAACCTGTTGGGGGACATCCACGTTAATGACATTTTACATACAAAAGGAGAAAAATTTATAATTCTATTATGTATGTATGAAACACACAAATGAAAAAACGAATAAAAGCCACGTGGTTTGGGCATTGCAACTTAGGGACATGAAATTGCTCATCTTGTGGAGAATAATCCTTAAAAAGCCTTCTTACAAACCCCCAATTTTTCATTGCCTTCCTAATTTTTTTTTCAAGAAATATTTTTTATATTTTACTAGCACGTCAGGCTCGTTTCTATACTCTTCGCAAAAATGAAGAGTATATTGTATTTGATCGGCACATTTCTAAATCAGTAAATATCGCTTGTAAAGAAAAAAAATTTCATATCATTGTTAGTGAACGAATTCTGAACAACTTTTAAACGTCCGTCTGACCGTCACGTTTCTTGTAAGCACGATAACTTAAGAAATTGTTTTTGAAAAAAATCAATCAGTAAATAAAAAAGTTATTAATCGTTTAAATAAAAAAATATATATCTTCTTAATTTCTGTTATTTGTACTTTAATAGAAATCTTGCGAAATTTTATCCTCTATAATTTTTTTTGTTTATATATTTTTACTAATAAGTATATATATTTCATATTTAATTCGTTGAAACATAATACTGGAATGATATATACTAGACATTCAATTATTCTAACGATTTGTGCTGGTCCAATGGCTAAAGCTTTGTCTAGCAATCCTACGTTGCACGATACTGTTAAATTTAAGCCTTTCTCCATTAGGCAGGAGTTTTAACACAACTAATTTTCATCACCGCCAAACCGGACCCTCCCCGCCCAACCTCACACCCACCTCGACGATGTTCGCGGTGATCGAGGCGGTTGATTATCTGGCTGGCTCCGGGCCGGACTCCGGAATGGCGCATTATTGTATGTGAATATTAATAAATGCTTGTTGCTGTTGTTGTCTAGCAATCCAAAGGTCTTGTGTTCGAATCCCTGACAGGGTTTTTTTTCCATTTTTTTTTTCACAACAAAGTTGGTATCACAAAATTTAGGATGTCCAAAAACTGACATTATTTACAAGAGAACTGCGAAGAGTATTCTATAGAATGTGTAACAATTCTATAAAAAGCTCAGTAAATTGGCGAAGAATACCTACGTTTTTAGCTTGTTTCTTTTTTCATCTGTGCACGATATGGCACGGTACGTATTCAAGCCTTTGAGAAATTGTGAAAAGCTAATTTTTTAACAGTGCTATTGACGATCAAAATAAATGGCACAATCACCTAGCTTCAGACTTCTAAAATCCAGCATGTTAAAACAACAATAAAACTCGAGAAAAAGCTAGTTCGCAACGCACTTGATCAATATCATTAAATTACTACTCTTGGCAATGGTAAGCAGAAAACGATAAACAAATTGACAAGGATTTACCTCCAAAAAAGTTAAAACATTTAATACTACTTGTTACATAAAAGAGAAAATTTTCCCAAATTTACTTTACTTCCCTAGAGACGTTATGAAAACCGCTGCCTAAGGAATCACTACTTCCACATCCAGATTTTCTATCCAAGTCATTTATAACGAAAAAATTTTGTATGTGGAAATAATTGTTTATGGAACTTTGATAACATAATATTTGAAGTCCAAAAACCCATAAAACGATACCCCACATCGGTAGTGGGGTGGGGAGTGATATGAGGATGATAGTGGGGGTGGATGAAGTAAAAAATATTTTGAGGTTTCTGGTTCTAGTACACACACTAAATCACATTTTTTTTCGATCCCCTTTAATAATGGGGTGGGGGTGGTAATGGGGGGTGGTTAATGCCAAAAATTTTTTTGAAACTTTAGCTTCTCTTGTATATACTAAATACCAATTTTATGGACTCTTTCCTGCTAGATTTACGTATTTACCCCAAATGTACCCAAATTTACCCCCAACTCTTCGACGAAACAAAATTAAAATATAATCTAGTTCCAGATCTCGTTAAAGTACATACTTATGTGTATCAAATTTCAAGTCAATATCTCAAACGGTTCCAGAGTGCCCACAAAAAAAGTTACGACAGACAGACAGAAATTTTTTTCGCTTAAACTTAAAATCTCGACATTTCATGACATTCTAAGCCTATTTGAATAATTAAACTTTTTTAAAAAAATTTTGTCGTTACTATACTTTCACTGGATGTGGAAGTAAAAATTACTACCCGTTGCCAATGGCAACAAGTATTTGGTACATAAAGCATCACTTACGATCGACAGAACAATGGAATTAGAGTACACTTACGAGGGAGGTATGACGAAAAATGTATTACGTATATCTCTCTCTAAATGAATCATCATTTCGAAAACGAGGAATCAGCATGACATCATATGATCAAACTTTTTTGTCCAAAGTACGTCGGTAATTCTTACACAAATAAAATAAAAACTAAACAAGCCTGATAAAAAACTTTATAATAAAATAAATGCATTGTAATGAAACGTTTTCACATAAAGTAAATTTCCTAGACTTGACGTCAAAATGTTAATCAGCTTATGATAAATTGAAAATTAGCAAGCATCAATTAGCCGAGGAATTTCTACTGATAAAGAACATGTATGTATAAATATCTTCCACGGTATGTGTGTGTAGTTTACATATTTTTCACGAATCTAAAAATAGCTATTGCACATTTTTTGTTTGCTTTAACATTTGCAGGACGATTTTGTGAATATTCCAGTTCGCGGAATTCGCAAAACTACACCGAATCGTTAATTTAATAATATTGCCTCAAACACTGGAAACATTAACATCTACTATAATGAAAAAACGGAGGGGGGGGGGGGGGGGTAGGGGCGGTACCAGTAAATAATTCGTACTTTATATTTTTACAGTCATTAATTAATGTTTTTCAAAAAAATATTGTTACCGCTACGACCACCATGTTGAAAAATTGTCAAAATTGATTTTCTCAATTACCTCCTTTCCTGTTATTATACTCTTCGCAAAAAACGAAGAGTATATTGTATTTGATCGGTACATTTCTAAAATCGTAAATACAGGGTTTCCACCGGTTCTTTGAAAAAAAAAAAAAGTTATCGAGTGACCCAATAGCTTTTAAAAAAGTGATCAAAAGTGACCCACTTAAAAGTAAAAAGTGGCATTTAAGTGACTTGAAAACAAAATAAAAAACAATCTCAAAGAAAACAAAAAATATAGTCTATATGTCTAGTTATAATAAAAAAAATATATTAGTAATACAAAAAATAATAACAACATACTACCAAAGTGACAAGGTCGTATGCGAATTTTCCGCCATTTTGAGATATTGACACATTCGAATAGAACATAGTGTATTTTACATTTTGATAGAATTTCATATTAATTTTTCCATAAAACTAGTTCACTTAGCCGGCCCATATGTGGTTAGTAATAAGAAATTATTTTTGTTTTCAGAACGAATATAACTTAAACTTTACTTAAAAAAAAACAATTCTCAAAGAAAAACACACAATATAGTTTCTATAAAAGGAAAACAATCAAATGCATTGTTATCGCTAAGTAATAAATAAGTAATAATAAAAAAATATATTAGTAACACAATAATAATAAAAGATAACTATAATCTATTCAAGTCTTGGCTTCTTTGGTAACTATAATCTATTCAAGTCTTGGCTTCTTTGGTAAAACTTTAGTTAACAAAGAACTTTTCCTGTTATCAGTTTTGTCAGTTACACCATCCACTTCCTTCATTTTATATTTTTCTTCGGTTCTTATCACGTGGTAAGCATCCAACACAACTCCTTCACTACTCGCGCACCTTCAATATCCTCCTTATTTAGTGACTTTTGAAGTTTAGATGATGGATGCCTCTTGAAATAAACTATCTGCGGCTTTTTCCTTAATCTCTTTCTCTTTTCTTTGGATTTAGCCTCTAAATTTTTCACAGTTTTACATTGTTTTTCTGCCATTTCAATTTTTTCTCTTTCTGCCATCTTTTTTATTTTTTCGTTTTAAGTAAGTTTTTTTAGTTCTTCAGCTTTAGTCTTTTCTGCGTCGCGATAGTTTAGGTAGCTCATGTGGGCTCCCTTGGCTTTGGACAGTAGATCAGTTGTTATAGGTACCAAATATGCTTTGTTTTCATATTGTCTAATCTAAGTAATTACATTTAATTTTGCATAAGATTCATTTGGGTTTTATCTTCAGTAATTAAAATATATAACAATCAGTCAAAACTCGAAAAACATTAATTTTCTTTGTAAAAAGTGACCTATAGTGACCCTTTTTGTCTAAAAAGTGACTTTAAGTTACTTAAAAAGAAAAAAGTGACTAAAATCACTTTAAATGACCTCAGTGGACACCCTGTAAATAACGCTCGTAGAGAAAAAATTTTCATATCATTGTGTTAGTGAACGAATTCTGAACAACTTTCAAAATATCCGTCCGTCCGTCCGTCACGTTTCTTGTAAGCACGATAACTTAAGAAAGAAAAGTCCGATTGTATTGAAATTTAGAAAGTAAGTTAGTGTTAGCTAGAGGAAGAACCCTATTGTTTTTGAAGAAAATCGATCGGTAAATAAAAAAGTTATTAATTATTTAATTTAAAAAAAAACATTCTCTTAATTTTTTTCGCTTGTACTAAAATGGTAATCTTGCGAAATATTATTTCCATAATATATTTTTTTTGTTTATGAATTTTACTAATATATATTTCATAGAAGTACGAGTTGAAATATGTATGATTGTCGAAAGATATAGGTATAACACAGACAATCAATTTTCGTAGCAATATGTGGTGGCGCAGCGGCTAAAGTTTTGCGTTGCAATCCAAAGGTTCCGTGTTAGAATCCCACACAGGTTGGGTATTTTTTTTATTTATTTATTTTTTTGTCATATAATTTTTTTCACAACAAAGATGGTATCACAAAATTTAGGATGTCCAAAAACTAACATTATTTACAAGAAAACTGCGAAGAGTATCCTATAGAATGTGTAACAATTATATATAAAAAGCTGAGTAAATTGGCGAAGAGTACGTTTTTAGCTTGTTTCTACCTTAACATTACCAAAATTGCAAAATATCAAAGATAGCTATAACTATTATTTGAACTACTTTTCTCTATTGTTAAGTAATAAAACCAGATGGCAAGAGACGAACGGGACGCTCTCCAAAGCTCTGGGCTGATGTCACCAAGAAGCAAATGGGAAAGAGTTTTAATGGGGCTGTGCGCCTAACAGGCAACCACGACAGATTGCGTGTGGTGTCACCAGGCGTACTATACAGCAAGCGGAGGTCAATTAGAACAATTTTCATGCATCGTAAAATGTCTGCAAGACGTTGTGAATAAGAAGTAATATTTTACAATTTACAGCTGTAATTGCAATTATCTCTGTTCCCGTTGCCCATATATAGTAATTAGTTATCAACATCGTATATTATAAGATTTTTGAACTTTTGTTTAAACAATTTTCTCTCACTATGTTAAAATTACAGCAGCACGAAATTTCGAAATTTGAAAAATAATGAAAATTATTCAGCTGTTGTAATTTGTAGGGGAGATGTGGCAGAGTTGGTACCATGGGAGTATTGGGACAGTGACTTTTTATACCGATTGGTTGGTGGTTTGATATTGTGTGTCATACGGGTTATGATGTATTCGTGAGAGAAATAAATAAACTGCCGTATTTCGCCCGTGTGTTGTGTACTTACTTACTTCAAATCTCAGGTAATTTTAATTCTTTTATGTGCTGAAAGGTACCTTTCTTTGTTCAAATTATCCTATTCATTTGCTTTGTGGATGCAAGTGTCGCTGGAGAGTTATTTTACATGTCACGACTAACGTTTTAGCTATTAAATATTGGGATCATTTCATGGCGTACTTTCACCTAAAAATAAATCTGGTCACTTTTAATGACAGCGAGCAGTGAGGTAGAGTTGGGACATTATTTTAAGGGAAAGTTCGCCCATCCTATGTCTCCTCTATTCCATGTATGAATTAATTTTCTTATATTATTTGGATCGTTTTTAGGTAAGCCTATTAAGTAATAAAACCAGGTGGCAAGAGGCGAAGGGTACGCCCTCCAAAGCGTTGGGCTGATGTCACCAAGGAGCTAATGGGAAAGAGTTTTAATGCGGCTGCGCGCCTAACAGGCAACCACGACAGATTGCGTGGTGTCACCAGGCGTGTTATACAGCAAGCGGAGGCCAACTAGAATAATTTTCATGCATCAAACGTCTGGCAAGACGTGAGTAATATTTTACGATGTACTGCCGTTAGAATGGTGAAAATTTGTGCTCCGCTGGAGATTTTTGCAATTACCTCTGTTCCCGTTGCCCATATGTAGTAATTAATTATCAACGTCGTAGATTATAAAATTTTTGTTTACAATTTTCTCTCACTATGTTAAAATTACCTACATCAGCTCGAAAGATGAAGAATAATGAAAATTATTGAGCTGCTGTAAATTTGTAGGGAAGATGTGGGAAGTTGGTACCATGGGAGTATTGGGACATACTGACTTTTATTCCGATTGGTTGGTGGTTTGATATAGTGTGTCATACGGGTTATGTATATTTGTGAGAGAAATAAATAAACTGCCGTATTTCGCCCGTGTGATTATGTAGGTACTTCAAATCTCAGGTAATTTTAATTCTTTTATGTGATGAAAGGTAGCTTTTTTTTGTGCGTGTTGCTGGAGTGTTATTTTACAAGTAAAGACCGACGTTTTAGCTATTAAATGTTGGGATCATTTCATGACTCATTTTCGCCTAAAAATAAATCTGGTCACTTTTAATGACAGCGAGCAGTGAGGTAGAGTTGGGGCGTTATTTCATGGGAGAGTTGGCCCATCCTATGTCTCCCCCATTCCATGTATGAATCAATTTTCTTATATTATTTGGATCGTTTTTAGGTATGCCGTTACGCTACAAGAAAAAAAAAGAACAATAATCCTGCCGTTCCAATCCATATAAATCAAAAAGCCGTTGCAAAATGCAAAAATAATGGCGGCTTGAGAAAAGTACCATACGCACTCAAAATGTGGTCGTCAATGTTTTTGAAATATTAGCGATTTCCGTTAGCAAAAATTTTTATCGATTGTTGCAATATATTTTTGTTTTTCTTCTGAGCATTTGTCAGATTTTTGAATTTTATTATTTCTCGTTGTTTGTTATTTTTTTGCAATAATTAAATGTGTTTTTTGTTTTCCATACCTTTGTGAAGATTTAATTACCTGTCCCAAATCTCCCCATCGCTAGGTAGTCCCAAATACATGAAACTAGAAAATATTTTTCCATACCTCTATTTACCCAGTAAATTTTACTAATATTTGCAAGTGGTCCAATATACAGGGTGTAATCAGTTTCATGTCATTAAAAAAACTGGTAATGGGGATCGGCTAGACAAACAAAAAACCTTTGACTTTTTCCCCTAGGGGCACATTGAAAAAAAAAAACTGACCTAGGTCAACAATTTAAATATTAGGGTAGAAAACATTTGAGAACCACTGCCTTTGTGGGTCAATGGACGTGTACTAGGTATAATTCTACGACTTTTAAATTGTCTTAAAAAAGTGCAAAGATTACCGACCGACTCGTCGCCGGCCGGCGGTTCAAAGCAAACGGCGGTACCTTTGAAGAGCGCCTCAACCGAACCAATTATAAAAATGTAAATAATACCATATCTCTTTTTACAGAACTGCAAGCAATTCATAGGCGTAGAAGGGGTTTAAACACAGCATTTCTTTACATGTGTTTTTTTAATTTAGAGCTTTTATTGTTGTTTATAATTTATCAGATTTAAATGTGATTTATTAACATTTGTAATCTAAATGAGTGTTCTGGGTTAAAAGCTTAAAAAACGAGAAATTATTGCATGACATTGGGAAATAAAGAGTTAGTTAGACGTCTGAGATACGATAACAGAATTATTAAGTTAGGAAAAAATCTGATTTATTTAACGAATTGCCGATCAGATATGGAAAACTAAAATCATTCAATAAATCTAGATCTTACCAATAAAGTTGATTTACATAAATTGTTCGAAATGACTTCCGCCTGCATCAATACACTTTTCGTCGAACTAAGGACATACGCACTCCGTTTAACACATTTGGTAAATAGGGATCATTTTTTATGGTTTATATGCACATTAAAATACCACACTTAAACTATTAACTAACGTTGTCAATAAAGAAAATAAAAATAAAAACTTGGTCCAAAATCCAAAACACAAAAAGAACGAACAAGTAGTGTCTGTACGTAATCAAAAACTTAACGACTTGAACGGTAAGCCAATAAAACAAATCTTAACTGTAAATACGTGGCCTAAAATTAAAAAAGAACGAAAACAACGAACGGGTTCGACGTGTGTGCTTAACGAAGTGTCCGCAGCAACTAAAATATTGCACAAGAGGGAGTATAGTTTTACCTTACCTACTTTTAAAACAACCATAAAAAAGTGTGATTATTAACTTGTCTTCGCCAACGCGCGGCTCTACAAAGGAGCGCGATACTTTGAAAAAGCCATGTTAGCGAATTTGATGGTTAGAGGCGCCGACATACGCCAAAATAAAAGCCTATCCCAACATTCCAGTAGTTCTCAAACAATTTTATTGAACATTTTCGAAATTTTTGTTATTTTTTTTTTCTATAACTATGGGTTTTAGACCCCATGTTATATAAGGTTTTTTTGTTCGTTTAGTCGTTCCCCACCACCAGTTTTCTTTAATGACATGAAAATGATTACACCCTGTATGAAGGTAGGTAATTACTGCATTTTTATTTTTTTTAAATTTTCAGAAATAAAATTTTTTTAAATTAATTTGTGAAAATTTTACCAACTCTCCCACATTTCCCGTAAATAATTGATAATGGAAGAAAATTATTCGAACAGTTTTAGAAAATTTTATATTTTACAATTCGGACAATAACTAATTACTACGTAAGAGCAATGGATAAAGATAATTGCAAAAATCTGCACATTTTAAGGAGAGTGTGAATGATAAAAATATTACCCTAACAATAGAGAAAAATCACAGATCACTGAAAATTCGAAAAATTCGGATACAATTCATCTTTTTAAAGAAATAACACAACTGTAAGGCCCGCCCGCATTAGATTATAAAAGTTCTTTGACAAAGATCTTTTATAAAAGATATTTTGTAAGCAATTTGATAGATATTTATACAATATGGTCGATTACACTAATCTCATAAAATATCTTTTATAAAAGATCTTTGTCAAAGATCTTTTATAGTCTAATGTGGGCCTCTCAAACTTCAAGAGGCTGTAATTTTTACAATTGATCCTAGAAGAAAATGTAAGCAGGTTTCGGGTAAGTTATACAATATCGGTAATACCTAAGTACTTAATTTTAGGAGAGAACTAACCCCGGAACTAACAGAAAAGGAGATATAAATCGAGAAAAACCTAATTTTCTCAACATGACGGTCGTGGCGCGGCAACAATATTTTTGTGGAAAACATTAATTAATAGTTATAGTAACTCCCCTACATTATACAAACAAAAAATTCCTTACAGGATTTATTTACGAGTCAAATTGACTACTGTTTACTATTAATATCTATCTACAATGGTACTAAAAATTTACAATAAAAAATAAGTGGGCAGTGTTAAATAGGCCGATTATTAATTAAACATTTTTGTTGCATTTGATTGGAAATTTTCGCCACATTCTGATTTCAAATCGGGAAAGTTTTCCGTCTGGATGTTTTCGTGTTTGTCGATTGTCACTGTTTGCTTTAAAAAGATATGCAATATTTAATTTAAAACTTGGCAAGTTAAAAGTGACACACTAGAATTCGGGCTAGTGAAATTGAATGATACGAATCAAATCTAAACATCCTTGTGTGTATTGCAATCAAAGCAATGAAATATCGCAATCTTGAATAAGTTACAAGTCATTATCGTGATTCTATGGTGACAAATATTATTTTAATACTGTCGACAATCAATTTCGTCACACTTCAATACATGAAGTACCCTAAAAAATATGATTTTTGGTGAATGTCATTCAGTCTGACGTTGCATCAAGAAGGAATGACTGCACCAGGGAAAGGTTAGTGTTCTCATGGATCCGACATCTGATACCCGAATCGGAATCGTATGTTTTTTCATCGTATAGAGGAAAATATCAATTATGGATCTGACATTTAATTAATTTTGTAAACTGTTCAACGCTATTAAAAATTTCATTGAAATTATTGCAGCATTAAGTATACCTATCAAATAACATATTTTTTTTATCAATTAAGTACAATTCTTGAAAAAGGTTGTGATAATCGCCATGTAATTTTCTTATGTTTGAAAATATCTCGCACTCAAAATCATCATCGTCTTTTCTCCTTTTTAATGAAATTAAAGCAATAATTATTACAAATTTTTTTTATACATTCTGATAATTGGAAATATACAACGTATCAATAAAAGTGAGGTTAAGATCTATACTATCGGAAAAAGTTTAAAAATATTCAATTTGATCCGACGTCGGATAAAACTAAGGTCCATAGCGATTTTTCAAAATTTCTTGACTTTTGGACTTGACTCCTCCTCCTTTTTTTCCAGGTCTAATAAAGAGACACTGTTTAATGAAATGCCGGAACGTATAATTCGTAGTGTTATATTATGAACGTTAAAAAGTTTCACATTTCCTGACTTTTCCTTGACATTTTTAGACAATTTTAAATTCCCTGGCTTTTCAGCTGTTTCCATGTAACTATAAACAATGAAAGTTTACAATTTGAGGACGATAACAGCCTGCCAAATTAACTTCAAATAGGAAAACTTGGATCGCTGTATCATGGGATATTGGAAGCATGAGAACTCCAAGATTTTAATCTTTCAATAGAATGATTTAAACTGTGTGCGAAATGTTTGTAAAGTAGATATGGGTATTCCAAATCGAATAATTAAAAGATGGCAAGTTTCATGCATTTCTCTGATAGGTGCATTTACTTTTTTGCCAACACGACAGATGTCTTGACAAATTCTATTTAAGTTAGTTTCTTAATAGCTACACCTATAATACAACTGCAAATTCAGTTTTTTAGAAAAATTATTTTAAAAACAATTTAAATGCACCCATTTTCATGTGAATATGAACATAGTAGGTATATTTGCAAATTGGCACTGTTAATCCGACATCAGCTAAATATCAGGGTAAATGTAACTGGTTAATCTCCAGTTTGACGTCAATATCTTGAAGAAATTTTGATTATTTCTAACAGTTAGCGGCGATAAGCATATTAAAGTATACTTAAATTACCTTTTGATATTATATTTTGTTATGAGTTTGTAAACTTAAAACGTAACTTTAATTTCTAAATATTCTTACATCTAAACTAAGCTTATTAAACAGATATATTTGATGGGGAAATATTTCAGTTTTCATCACTTTTTTCTTAACACAATATTACTATACCTAATAAATAAGTACTATAAGAATACCCAAGTGGGACAATATTATTTAAAGATATTACGAGATATTAAGTTATTCGCAAAATGGTTTTTAAAGACTTAACTCTGTAATTTTACGAATTACCGGGGTAATAGGTATTCTTAATTCTTGTAGGTATAAGTTAGAAGTACATTCTGTTTGGGTAGGTAGGTAAGTAATTCTAATACCTATGTAAGTATTGAGAAATAATACGTATTTCGCACGTCGTCAGAGGTGCTCTTCTATATTTTTTGAATAGGCATGATAATACAATATCATTCAATAACATCAAGTCATTTGCAAAATGGTGTAATTTTACGAATTACCGGACATTATTGAGGCAAAATTCGTAAATTCTTGTTACAGTTCTATATTCTACGATAGGTATTTCTAATATGCAAGTAGGTACCTATTACAGAAATGATAAATATTCTTCCCCATCAGACTTCTGATCTTTTGAATATGACTACCTTTAGTAAGATGTGTAGAAACAAAAATTTCTTACCCAGAGAAAACCAGCACGTAATTTCTCACAGAATCCGGGTCCCCATTTTCTTGATTGATGTTTTGAATGTATCCTTTCTTCGAGTGTCGACAGTACTAAAAATTTTGAAATACCACATTAATTCAAGAGGCTGTGAAAAATAACGACACATATAAATGCATCAAGTAGAATTTTCTAATGGTACAATGTTACACAATGTTGCCTATCTGTGCGGACAAAGCCAATTAATTTTATGGATATTTCAATTAAAAACGCAATTAAAGCACTGCACAATAAGAAATCACTTGTATGTAATAATCTTGGTAATAGTCATTAGAAAGCCGAGTGGAGAAATAGTTCGATTTGTTAAGGTTAAAACGGTTTTAGACGGGAACACCTGCCCGAGAAAGTCAGAGGATTGCGTTAGCGAAACTTGAAAATCCGAGTGATTTTCCCATAAAGCTTTTCGAAAACGAGACCAAGGCTCCGTGACGTCACCGCCTGAAAACCTTGAATCTCGAAGAGGTAAAACAAAAAAAAGTCCGTTGATTACGGATAAAGCCGGTGACGGAAAGGGGAAAGGCTTATCTCGTTGATAATTCCGAAAAGACTGATTTCCGAGAATAATCCACAGTTCACAGCGCACACTGAAAAATTTATTAAACACGTCGCCACGGCGGGGCGACGTTAACAAGTGTGACGAGGCAAAGTTTTTAGGACAAGGTTGCGGCCTAAACTGCGGCATTTTCAACCATTATTGAACTAAACAGACCAAGGAACAATGCAGTGAGCACAAAGGCATCTATTTATACCAATTTAGTCTAATGGCCAATGAAAAGACGTCTTAATTCAATAAGAATATCATATTAAGATTAATCCACTTCTTTCTTGCCGATGAAGAACACTGCACATCACAATATAATACCTCATAGGTAATCACAATTCATTCACTAGATGTACTTTTGTATTCGAAATCACTAAGAGATAAACGTAAGGGATCCGTTAAAAGCCGAACTCAGTCTGAAGGCGATCCGCGCGGAACTAACTGAAAATGACCACGCCGCGAACATACTGAGGAATCTAGCCGGCTACGTTACAACGACGGGAAAACCAACAACCTATCCAATAAGCGCTAAGCGGATCACGATGAAGACCGAGACGAGGCGAGGTCGGCAGTTTCGATGGTGTAAAACTGGTCTGTCTGGGTCCTTAACCTAACTTAACGACCGCGGGAGCGCGACGTGTTCGTCTCCTTGTTTAGTCTAAGGAGGGCGATATTTACACCTCTCTTTCTTTTGTCTGCGAAATTTGTACAGTGCATCGTGAAAACGTCTGCATTCTCAGCATTTCGGGAACCGTCTCTGGAAAGTTCGAAAAAGAAAATGCCGCATAGGTAACTGCTCTTTTCGTTAAATTAATTTGGTTTCCATTGAGCGATTCTAATGAAACGTGAGTACAGCATATCTACCTACATTTCTAAGGACAGCGACAAAAATATATAGGTACCCTAACCGTTTTCTTAAATATTTCAGCATTAACATTGAATTATTATTACCTAGTAACTGTATCATCTATTCCTAGATAACCACTTTGAAACGCTCTAATCATTACCAGATAGGATACACACACCTACCTAGGAAAGTATTTATATTTTAGAACTATGAATGAAGTCTATGAGGTATGCCGGTATGCGGTACTTGGAAAATCCGTTTGTATCTTTTAAATAATACCTATGAACGTTGTTAAAAGGAAGTAATAGCTCACGCAAATTTCCGCCAGTCGTCATTTATTGTATGTGGGTAGGTTTTTTTTTTAATTTTTAATACGTTTTAAATGTGAAATAGGTATCTATTGCTTACCAGCAAAATTATTTATTATAGGTATTTTATTTTGTTAGGCTGAGTAGGCCTACCTATGCATCAGAACTGAGTAAATTATTTTATCACATTTTAAATATAAAATGACGATTTTGTTAAAGAAATTTAATAATCCTCACTAGAGATAGAATTTTGCAGAGTGCAAGGGAAATAAGCGTTTATTTTCGATTTATTATTATAAATATTTAAAAACCAAACGTAGTACCTATACTTATTTAAAACTGTTTTAAATAGGTACCTACTTAGGTACTTGCTTTTGTTCTAGCGAATACAACTAGGTAGGTATATATTTTTTTTATTGTAAATTTCTGTGTACTTGAATACTGTAGTGTGTCAATAAAGATAGTTCCTAATTTCATTATGGCATTAGAGTATGGCATTTAACTATATACAAAATTAATGATAAAAATTGTAATTAATTATATTGCTTAGAGCAAAGGGAAGTACTTGAAACTATTTTAAAGATTATGTCATTTATGATTTTTTAAATATTTATCATAAACCAAAAATAAACGCATATTTCTCTCTCACTCTGTAAATATGCATTTATTTTCGGGTTATTATAAATAGGTATTTAAAAACTCATAAATGGTATAATCTTTAAAATAGTTTCAGATGCTTCCATTGCTCAAGGAATACGGTACACAGTTATTTATCATAAATTTTGTTACACGCCATATTCTAATAATGAAATTATAGGAACTATTTTCTTTGGCAAACTACAATATTCAGGTACAACAGAAATTTACAATAAAAAATATATATAATTGCATGGGCGCAGCCAGGAGGGGAACCATGGGGACCCCCCCCCCCAAGCCCTCTTCCATGAGCCAAAAAATAAAGAAGCAGTACAAAGCAGTATCTAAATTATCCCTTGAAATAAATATTTTGTAATTAATGCCAATATTATCTCATAGAGGAATCTACATACACATCCGTTTTCAACCATTTTCTTCATCCCTGGGGAGGCCGGTTCTATTGCTCCCCCCCCCCCCCCCCCCCCCCACCAAGTATCTAAAACAGTTTTAAAGATTATGCTATGTTTGGTTTTCGAAATATTTATAATGAAACGAAACTAAAAGCATATTTCCATCTCACTCTGCAAAATCCTATCATTGATAGGATTGCAATATTCTCAGACAAATGAAATGTTGAATAGATTTTTTTTTATATTTTATTTGGAAGTCGTTGGCTGCTCATTAATTAGCACTATCAGAAATTCCCTTACTAATTAGTGATAGAAGGCTGCGGCTGTGTTGATTTTTTTCTAAACCAGTCATACTTGTCGAGTCTATAGCCTTCTTTAAAAAAACATTGCTGCATTTAACTTCTCGTAAAAAGCGCCACATTCTAGATTTGTATTAACTTTAATCCGTATTAAATCTTTTACCGTAAAAACGTCCAATCTCCTTTCATAATCATAATTGAAAATATCCTTTCTACTGATGTAGAAGTTTCGGGAAAACAAAATAAAAATTCAACAATTTTTTTTGAAGATTTTTAGATTTTTATTAACAATATAGTACAGTAACTAGAGGTTTTAACTTCGGAATAATGTCATACTGAAAGAATTTCATTCATTTTTGGCAGTATTAAAGTAAATGCTTCACAGAAGTTTCTATATTGTACGGGGGCTTGCTAATTTATAGGGGATGGATGCCACCCCTTCTCAGGGGGTGGCACTTAAAAATATATATATATTTATTGGGGCTGAAAAAGAAAAGGCTCTATGCAATTTTTCTCATAAATTGATACGTAGTTTTTAAGTTATAACGACTTCAAAATTGCGATTTTAGCTTCAAAAAAAGGTATTTCCAAACGGCTTTCGTGAAGTATCTAGAAAAAATGTTACAGACCAATTACAGAAAGTACAAACTGGGAATTAATTATTTTTTATTTATTGATGTAGGATTAATAATTTCGGAGATATTTAAGTTTATATTTTGCATCCAAGTGTTTCGAAATTACCTTTAAAGTTTAAAATGCATTTTTTTAAAGCAAGTGCTTTAAATGAGCAAAAAAATTTGAGCATCTAGGTAATGCCACATTTGAACGAAAAACTGTATTTGAGATTATTTTTTTTAAATTACTAGCTAATTAGAGTAACAAAATGGTGACCTTTTTATACAAAGAAATATAAATACGCACATTTTTCCGTCATAACTTTTTTATCTCTTCTGCTACAGAAACGAGTAAAATAATTTGAAAGCGCAATTAATTGTCTTTAATTTCATTTCTTAGCAAGCGTGTCGTAGGTGTTACAATTTCTGAGATATTTAACATTTAAACTGCATTTTTCGTCTCATAAACGTTCGGACGCCATTTGTAAACTTTCTTAACTCCGAAACTATTAAATCTATGTAAATAAATAAAAAACCGAAATTCATTATCAGTTTATGAGCTTTATTTTTGGTCTCTACCCATTTTTCAATAAAACCAATATTTATTTTGGAAAAGGAAAAAAATTACGTTTTATCGAAAATACCTGTATAGTTTAAACTGCAATTTTTTCTAAAGTAAGTACTGTATACAAACGAAAAAATTTGAGCATCTACGTCATGCTATATATTAATGAAAAACTCTTTGAAATTCCTTTTTTTTATTTACTGGCTAATTACAATAACAAAATGGCGACTTTGTTATTAAAAAAATGTGAAGACGCACATTGCTTCGGTCATAACTTCTTTGTTTTTTATGCTACAGAAACAAATTAAAAAAAAACAGTTGAAAGCTTAATTAATAACCTATTATTCTTCCTATTAGCATTCTTGACGTCGGTGTCACAGTTTCTGAGACTCTCACTCTAAATAATTATAACACACACACTAAACAAAAAAATATAATTAATTCTCAGTTTGCACTTTCTGTAATTGGTCTGTAATATTTTTTCGATAAAGCAATACTTTTCGAGATACTTGACAAAAGCCGTTTGGAAATACCTTTTTTTTTAAGCTAAAATCGCAATTTCGAAGTTGTTATAACTTAAAAACTATCAATTTATGTGAAAATTTCCATAGAACCTTTTCTTCTTAAAATTTTATTCTTTTTCAGCTCCAATAAATATATATCTTTTTTAAGTGCCATCCCCTATAAATTAGCAAGCCTCCGCACAATAGAAACTTTTCTGTGAAGCATTTATTATTATACTGCCAAAAATGAACGAAATCCGTTCAATATGACATTATTCTGAAGTTTTGCATATTTTTTACCTCTAGGTACTGTACTGATAGTTTTCGCCATAAATTTAAAATCGTGCTAGTTTTGCCCCCTAACCAGATACCTAGGATAAAATCAGAAGTTTATTTTCAATATAACTACTGATAATTTCCTAAAAAAAAAAAAACGGACACTTAAAAAATTGGACAGACACACGGACACGTTTTCAATAACGTACAGTCCGTTACAGAAACGGACGAATGGACAAACAAACCTATCTTACTTAATGAGATAAAAGAATTCCTAACAAGAAATTTTCGAGTGCAGAGTAGATCCGAAGACAACTTACAGACGATCCAGCCAACCAGCCAACCGTCGTCGGTACACATTGAAAATTGCCATAGCAACTCTCGTAAGTGAACTGGTCTGCTGGAATTCCAAGTCTTCAAAGTGTACCGACAATCGAGGAGACCACTTCAATCTAGTAGACCAGCTCACTTTTACTAGTTCGCATGGCAATCTTTAAAGTGTACCACCGAGAAGGTCGGTTGATTTGCTCCCTGCCGCTGGGTCGTGTGTAGATCCCTTATACCAATATTGTAGGGAATAAAACAAGCTACAGCTTGTATTCAAATAATTTTTCTCTATTGTTAAAGGGGTCTACAGACGATCCAGCCAACCGTCCTTCTCGGTACATTTTAAAAATTGCCATAACATTCGTAAAAGTGAACTGGTCTGCTGGAATTCTAGGTCTTCAAAGCGTACCGACAATCGAGCAAACCACTTCAATCCAGCAGACCTGCTCACTTTTACGAGTTCGCATGGCAATCTTCAAATTGTTCCGAGAAGGTCGGTTGGTCTGCTCCCTGCCGCTGGGTTGTATGTAGATCCATTAATATTTTACGATTTACAGCCGCCATGCCAGAAAGGAAAAATGTGTGCTTCGCTGCGGATTTTTGCAGCCAAGATGAGGGGTCTACAGACGATCCAGCTGCCGGGATCCAACATTGTCGGTACGCTTTGAAGATAATTGGAATTCCAGCGGACCAGTTCACTTTTAGTGCAAAGCATGCCGACAAGGATGGCTCCCTGCCACTTATAGGTTCCCGGTCTTACCACTTAATAATTAGTTATTACCAATACTGTAGATTATAAAATTTCCCACAACTTGTGTTTAAACAATTTCTTTCTACGGTCAATTGTTAAAAAATTACAGCAGCTCGAAGTTTGAAGAAATTTCTTAAATTCCGGAAAAATGTCTGCCCCGTTGTTCCGACATTATTAATACTCAGTAATTTTGCATAATCAATAAAATTTACTGGCAGTATTCGCGAATGGAAGCAGTGCGGTCATATTCGATGTACGCTAGAACGTTTATTTCAACTTCTTCGCTTATAATGAAACGTTCATTATTGTTAACATTAATATCGCCATTATTTTCATTTATAGATGCTGCACCAACCAAAGGTAATCTGCATGTAAAGAAGCATCACGATCTGGAAAGCGGTTCTAGCATTTTTTCGACACTCCCCGTAAATAAAGAGCATGTCAATTTGATGCTCTCTTGAATAAACCATTATAATTTTTTCAGATAACTATTATTAAGGGTATGATTTTGCAGAGTGAGAGGGAAATATTGTGTTTATTTTCGGTTTATTATAAATATTTAAAAAATCATAAATGGTATAATCTTTAAAATAGTTTCAGGTACCTACTTCTCATTGCTCTATAGTACGTCGGATGGCTGGCTCTAGCGTTCACTAACCCAATACCGAGGTATAACCAAATAAAACCTATTTCATTTTATCCAGTTTTTTTTTACATAGGAAATCACTTTTGACGACACTCCATTGGTCGAGACTGAAGTTACAAGAAAAAACTTAAAAAAATGAAAATAACAAAATTCAAATTCAACCACGAATAGCTTTAAAACGAAAAAAGATAAAATTGTATTTTTTTTAGTTTTATAGTACAAACGATTTTGTTTAATTTGATGTATAATTTATTACAAAAATAATAACTTTAACATTAGAAAATTGACGTTAATTTAGATGGTACCCAAATTGTCAATTTTTTTAAAAGCTCTAACTCGCTTATGAATTGAGCTATTTGAATGGTCTTTTCACTAAAAACTGCCAAATTTCATAAACTTCATTTTGTCTCAATTAATGCTGGGTCTAGCTCTGTAAATAAAAGCGGTACAGCCTTTTAAACACAACGAAGCGCGCTACGGAGACGGAGTCGCGAGGCTTCCCCTCTCGTTCCCGGTACATCCCGTGTTCGCCATAAATCGCGGAACGCTACAATCAGCGGCAGTAACAAAAGCTTTAGCATAATCTTCCTTTATTCTAAGATGATAAAATTAACAAATCAAATTGAATAATATAATATTAGTTGTAATAATCCGGTACATATAGTGTCGTATAACGCGGGTGGTGCATTAATAAATGGAAAATAATTGGTGTCAGACAGAGATAATTAATTTTCAGATATATCATTTTTAAACTCATGCCAGCTAGTAAAGTTTTTACTTTGCTTCGTATATTTTAATGTTTTCCATAAAGTGTCAGAGGTAACCACATAATCAAAACAATTATTTGCCATGTAGAGCAGCGATTTCTTAAGTCTATCGTGTCGTTTTTTTTTTTGCGTAGAACCAGTTCAAACATATTAGGTTCTTTTGAGTATGTCACCGGGCATATGAAATCATATTTTACGACATTTTTTTGTGGTCTCGAACTTTTTAAATCAATAAAAAGTGAAAAAAATGTATTTTTAAAGAAAATTGTTTTTTTTTGTTTCCACCGCTATATTTTTAAAACTATTAAAGGTACCGAAATTTGTTTTGTGTCAAATTAAAGCACACACTGTAGCGCTTTTACCAATATAAACGGTTTGGGCACAATTCGCACTTTCATTTCTCTAAAAATCAAATAAACTAAAAATACATATTTTGTGTATTGAAATCTTCACCAATCGATAAACTTTTTTATTTTTGAAAATATTTGCATACATGCAGCGAAGAAAATAAAGCCTAATAATCACAAAAGTTTTTGAAAAAATATGTTTTTGCCTAAAGTGTACCGTTTGGCAACAGCGATTTTTTTAATCAGCGCTAAACGCGACATTGGGACTAGGGATTGCAATTTACCGGCAGTGTTAATAACCGGTAAATCGGTAAATAAAAATGTAAATAACCGGTTAACCGGTATTTACCGGTAATTTTTAGAATGGATGATTAGGGTGGCGAAAATGGCAATTGTCTTTTTCCATGTACAAAATTATCTAAATTTAACAAAAAACATTTTTATATACGTATATTTAATATAATGAACAAACAAATGGTTTTTTTTTATCAACAGTAAGATCACAAGAGCTTTTTTTTATCAGATAAATTTCTCTTTGTAACGTAATAATTTTGCCAATCGGTGATTTTATAAGAAAAACTGACATGAAAAAGTCGCGAGACCGGAGGTCGAGCAGTTTTTCGAGCAAAATTACTGATTGGCAAAATTTTGAGTTAAAAAGAAATTTATCCATAAAAGAAAAGCTAGAGTGTTATTTGGCAATATAAATTAACGACAGAGTATGTGAACGAACGACATTAATTTATTAAAAATAATTATAATTTTCCCAAAACGACTCATATTGTACAGTATGGTTTCCACAATACTTAAAAATTATAGCTGACAGTACAGATTTCAAAGTGACGTGACTCTTAAATACATTTTTTTATATAGGAGTTAATTTATCAACAGTAAAATCACAAGAGCTTTTTTTTATTGGATTTTCTCTTTGTAACGAAATAATTTTGCCAATCAGTGATTTTATAAGAAAAATTAACATAAAAAAATCGCGAGACCGCAGGTCGAGCGATTTTGTCAAATGTCAGTTTTTCGAGCAAAATTATTGATTGGCAAAATTTTGAGTTAAAAAGAAATTTATCCATAAAAGAAAAGCTCGAGTGTTTTTTGGCAAGATAAATTAACGACAGAATATGTGAACGAACAACAACAATAATTATCTTTGTTTATACAATTATTTGAAGGAACAGTAATTAAAAACACAGTTGTTATAAATTGTTTGGTTTGGTGTACTGATTTCAATATTCTCTTCTCTAGTTTCCACACATGTCGAATATTCGTAAATTATAGCTGACAGTGCAGATTTTAAAGTGACGTGCGACTACTAGATGTACTCTGCTTTTGAGGAACAGGCATTTCTTCTGTGATAAAAAACGATGCACCTTTTTTATCACTGTCAAAGTGACAAAAATGTGACTCTCAAATAGACTTTTTTATATAGGAGTTAATTTATCAAAAGGAAAAAATATAAATGAAATAAATTTAAATAAATAATTATTCTGTAGATAACAAAAATATCCACTTAAATAACAAAAATTATAAACATAAACTCAAATAGGGCATTTATTGAATACCTAATCTAAAAGTACAATATTTTTTAAAAATAGCTTGTTAAAAGGGTTAGTTTTTCAAAGCTATATCTGTTAGCGTCTGATATTTGTGCATAGAATACCACCAGCTGAAGATGCCCTTCCTCAATCGATATTGGTGGGTCGATAAGTTAATAAGAATTGGTAATAACATACTTCTAAATGTATTCCACGGATATTTGCGGCAGTGAAATATTCAATTTTCTGTCGTAAGATATTGTCAATGTCTCTCGTGTATTTCTTAGGGCTTGGTGTTTGGAGTTTACTTTTTATAATATTATTTATTTATTGTTAAAAGTGCTCGGTGTTGGGACAGTCACTCTGTATTTAGTGAATACTAGTCAGTGACATAAATAGAAACGTTGAATACGTGACATATCGTAAGTTTAGAATTTACCGAAATAACCGGTAAAAAATTAAAATAACCGGTAATTATCGTCATGTGTTTTTTGCCCTAATAACCGGTTAACCGGTTAACCGGTAATGCAATCCCTAATTGGGACGCAATTAATACACCTCGCATGCAGGTTGGTCAGATCGCGTAGAAGTAGCGTTAGTTCAATCTAGATTAATATATGGCATTCTAGGTTGGGGTGGAGTTGCTTACTGTCATCTAAAAAATTAGATATCATTCAGAAAAAATGTGCCACCCCCTCTCAGGGGGTGGCACTTAAAAAATATATATATTTATTGGAGCTGAAATAGAATCAAATTTTAAGAAGAAAAGGTTCCATGCAATTTTTCACATAAATTGATGGTTTTTAAGTTATAACGACTTCAAAATTGCGATTTTAGCTTAAAATAAAAGGTTTTAAAAAAGGTGTTTTCAAACGGCTTTCGTCAAGTATCTCGAAAAGTATTACTTTATCGAAAAAATGTTATAGACCAATTACAGAAAGCACCCTACAAACTGGGAATTAATTATATTTTTTGTTTATTGATGTAGGATTAATAATTTCGGAAATATTTAAGTTTATATTTGGCATCCAAGGGTTTCGAAATTACCTTTAAAGTTTAAAATGCATTTTTTTTCTAAAGCAAGTGCTTTAAATGAGCAAAAAAGAATTTGAGCATTTAGGTAATGCTACATTTTAACAAAAAACTGTGTTTGAGATAATTTTTTTAGATTATTGGCTAATTAGAGTAACAAAACGAGTAAAAAATAATTTGAAAGCGCAATTAATTATTGTCTTTAATTTCCTTTCTTAGCATGCGTCACAATTTCTGAGGTATTTAACATTTAAACCGCATTTTTCGTCTTATGAACGTTCGGATGCCATTTGTAAACTCATATCTCCGAAACTATTAAATCTATGTAAATAAATAAACAAGCGAAATTCATTATTATTAGTTTATGAGCTTTATTTTTGGTCTCTACACATTTTTGAACAAAACTAATATTTATTGAGATATTTGGAATAGGAAAAAAAATACGTTTTATCGAAAATACCTTTATAGTTTAAACTGTATTTTTTCTAAAGCAAGTGCTGTATACGAACCAAAAAATTTGAGCATCTACGTCATGCTGTATATTAATGTGTTTGAAATTAATTTTTTTTTTAATTACTGGCTAATTACAGTAACAAAATGGCGACGTTGTTATTAAAATAATGTGTAGACGGACATTGCTTCGGTCATAACTTTTTTGTTTTTTATGCTACAGAAACAAATAAAAAACAGTTGAAAGCTTAATTAATAACCTTATTTTACCTATTAGCATCCTTGACGTAAGTGTCACAGTTTCTGAGATATTTAACTCTCACTCTAAATATATTATGTTATGAACACTTGGATGCCAAATGTAAACTTAAATATCTCCGAAATTATTAATCCTACATCAATAAACAAAAAATATAATTAATTCCCAGTTTGTACTTTCTGTAATTGGTCTATAACGTTTTTTCGATAAAGTAATAATTTTTGAGATACTTGACGAAAGCCGTTTAGAAATACCTTTTTTTAAGCTAAAATCGCAATTTTGAAGTCGTTATAACTTAAAAACTTCAATTTATGTGAAAAATTGCATAGAACCTTTTCTTCTTAAAATATGATTGTACTTCATATATTTTTTAAGTGCCGCCCCCTCAAAGGGGGTGGCATCCACCCCCTATAAATTAACAAGCCCCCGCTCAATATAGAAACTTTTCTGCGAAACATTTACTATTATACTGCCAAAAATGAACGAAATCCGTTCAATATGACATTACTTCGAAGTTTTTTTTACCTCTAGGTACTGTACTACTACCACCTGTCTTTTTATTATTAAAAGGAGACTATTTAATATTTATTATACAATTTCTTAATATTAACAACATATGATCAATACTACTGTACAATATATGAAATATTGAACAATAATATTGATCCCCTAGATGCTTTTGATCACTACTGGTTTTGTACCTATTGATATAAGTTAAACTATTATATACACCCTTGGCCGGGATCGTCAGATCGTTGCAGTCGGCAGGCTTGCTACAGCCGAGCGCGCAAGAATATGACTTTGGCCCGTTAAAAAAAAATCGCTGACTCAATACTATGAACGGGACATGAAAATTTTTTATCCTAAAAACTTTTTTCAACTATTGGCTTCAATTTGTACGCAGCATGTATATACAAATTTTCATAAATAAACTTTTTTCTCGATTGCCTAAAATTACGTTACTGAAAATAACAACTTTGAGTTTCCTATTATTTTACCAACTTAAAAAAAAATAAATCGGGTTCACGTGGGACGTTGTTCGAAGCGCTATTGTGTCTACTTTAATCTAAAAAAAAACAATAGCTTGATAGCACAAATATTTTCAGAGATATAGAGGCGGTGGAGACGTTAAAAAACATATTTCATTAAAAATCTATTTTTTTGAGTTTTTCCGAAATAAAAAAGTTCTCGACCACCGAAAAATGTCGTAAAAAACGATTTCGTGTACACGATTATCTTACTAAGAATCCCACTAAGTCTGGTTTGGTTCTACGCCGGTTTTTTTTTCTCGAAAACTAAGCGACTTTACTTCCAGATTTTACTCTACTAATGCTTTCACTAATTTGTAGAGACTGAACGATTAGTTGGATTTTTGTACATAACTATATTTTTGTTTTCATGCAAACTGGAAGGGTTAAAATCGGTTAAAATTGGATAGACGATCTAAATATGCTTGTGTAAATAGGCCGTTCTTTTTTTTTAAATAATACTATTCTAAATTCTAAGTGGGACTTTTTACCATCTAGCCTGTCTTCGTTTTAAACAAAATTGTCGATGCGACGAATGTAGTTGTTCTCTTCAGAACTCGCTAGAGGAACTCCAGGTGGTATAAAAATGTCGTCACTAGTTTTTGCTAACACATGACTAGTTAAAGATGTTAAAAATGTCCGTATTTCATCGTAGGAATAACCATAGCCAAAAGAATAAAGCATATTAAGTTTTACTTCCACATCCAGTGGAAGTATAGTAACGACAAAAAAAATTTTATTGTTCAAATGGGCTTAGAATGTCATAAAACGTCGAGATTCTAAGTTTGAGCGAAAAAAAAATTCTGTCTGCCTGTCTGTAACTTTTTTTGTGCGCACGTTTACTCTGGAACCGTTTGAGATATTGACTTGAAATTTGGTACACGTATGTACTTTAACGAGATCTAGAAATAGATTATATTTTCATCTTGTTCCGTCGAAGGGGGTAAATTGGTAAATCAAGCAGGTACGAGTCCATAAATTTGGTATTTAGTATATACAAGAGAAGCTAAGGTCTCAAAAAAAATGTTGGCATTAGCCACCCCCATTACCACCCCCACCCCATTATTAAAGGGGATGAAAACAAATTGTGATTTAGTGTGTGTACAAGAACCAGAAACCTCAAAATATTTTTTTACTTCATCCACCCCCACTACCACCCCCTTATCACCACCCCCACGCCACTACCGATGTGGGGTATCGTTTTCTGGGGTAGAGGATTTCAAATATTATATTATTAAAGTTCCATAAACAATTATTTCCACATACAAAATTTTTTCGTTGTGAGTGACTTAGAAAACCTGGATGTGGAAATAGTGATTCCTTGAGCAGCGGTTTTCTTTCTTCTGACGGCATGATACACATGTAGTGATATGCAAAGGATTAAAAAAATGGCCTAAGCTGGTTGTTTTCTTTCATAATTATTAATATAAATTGCATTACTATAGAAATAACGTTTAAATCAAATTTGTCTGTCCTGACATATTTAGTATCCACGACATAAATGTTTATAACAAATCTGAAACTTCTTATTTACATTTATGTTCATTCAGATTAGTAGTCGTGTTTTTTTATTTATAGTTTTAAAATATCCAGTTATAGCTTCACTTAAAATACCGGCAGCTTTATCAAGAATTGTCAATTCATTCTCATGAACCAAGTTTTCTTCGCCTGATTCACTTATGACTGACAACAAAAATCTTTTTAGCTTTATCACTTGAATGAACTGTTGTATTTGCTTTGCGTTCGCAAAACACTGTTTGCTTAAATGCTTTTCTAATATCTTTCTTATATTTCCGCTGCTATAATAATCTAATTTTTCTTCCGTCACTTCTTCAAATATATCATTAAGGCATATTTTTAGAAATATTAGAGTTAAGAATTTTTTTTTGCAAAACAGCAAGATAAACCTTAAATGCTTTTCTTATATCTTTCTTATATTTCCGCTGCTATAATAATCTAATTTTTCTTCCGTCACTTCTTCAAATATATCATTAAGGCATGTTTTTAGAAATATTAGAGTTAAGAATTTTTTTTTGCAAAACAGCAAGATAAACCTTAAATGCTTTTCTTATATCTTTCTTATATTTCCGCTGCTATAATAATCTAATTTTTCTTCCGTCACTTCTTCAAATATATCATTAAGGCATGTTTTTAGAAATATTAGAGTTAAGAATTTTTTTTTGCAAAACAGCAAGATAAACCTTAAATGCTTTTCTTATATCTTTCTTATATTTCCGCTGCTATAATAATCTAATTTTTCTTCCGTCACTTCTTCAAATATATCATTAAGGCATGTTTTTAGAAATATTAGAGTTAAGAATTTTTTTTTGCAAAACAGCAAGATAAACCTTAAATGCTTTTCTTATATCTTTCTTATATTTCCGCTGCTATAATAATCTAATTTTTCTTCCGTCACTTCTTCAAATATATCATTAAGGCATGTTTTTAGAAATATTAGAGTTAAGAATTTTTTTTTGCAAAACAGCAAGATAAACCTTAAATGCTTTTCTTATATCTTTCTTATATTTCCGCTGCTATAATAATCTAATTTTTCTTCAGTCACTTCTTCAAATATATCATTAAGGCATGTTTTTAGAAATATTAGAGTTAAGAATTTTTTTTGCAAAACAGCAAGATAAACCTCCCTAAATAAAATGCTTAACGCTACTTTAAATTAATTTTTCTCTTTCAGTTGTTTAGTTTGTACACATTTAATTTTTTTTGCTAATATATTTTGCATAACAAATTTTATGATAATTTCCATCAGCCTAAATAAATTTGAATAAATGTGTAACCTGCCTTGTATTTCTGTATAACAATGTAACCCTGCAGCTTTAATATATATTTTTTTCTAGTTTCCGCACACGTTCCTGTATAAATTGTTACTTAAAAATGTTCTTCATTTATTCTTAATTTTTATGGATTTTCGACAAATCAGACAATGCCATTTTATTTTAAACTGATTTTCTTCTTTATTATAACTACATGAAGGCTCACTTGCATTTTTTATCGCGTTACTAATATCAGAGACAATACACAATACTCTGCTAATATTATTATTAATACAAAAAGATGTCCGACAAGAATAATAAAATCAGTATCGAAGGGTGTGCAAATAAGTGCCACCACTTTATTCTATAAAAATTTTAATGAAATAGCATCTTTTCTTTCATTTGCATAATTTATAATAGACCTGATGCCGGTAACAGTTGGTTTTTTACCATTAGATGTTCGCTGCTTTCAGCAGTTTCGTAAAACAAACCTGTAGTTTTTTCCATTGATAAAAGTGAATCTAGAATGCATCAAAAAAGCTGTAATTTTTTTGAGGCGTAATATTAATTTTTTGATTTTTTTGCGAATTTAATTTGAAAAAAAGGCCTAATTTTCAATAAAAAAAGTTGATTAACAAAGTTTTGATTTTTGAAAATTTCAGGACGGTATTTTTTTCGTTGAAACCTCTACTTTAGACATTTTTGTTGTTTGGCATCAGTTTCATTAATAACGCCAGGCTGCCAACCTTATTACATTTAGAAAAAATGGCTCCTACGCCACCATTTTGAAAAAGAATTGCAACGTATATGTCGTTGAAAAGGGGACTTCTAATCTCTATACACCTATATAAAAAAAAACGTACAGGGTCCACCTAAAAATCTTGACTTAGACAAACTTCCGGAAGAACCGGAAGTAGTATTCAATTGTTTTTTCATGGAAAATATGAACCCCAGTGAGCAACATATACAAACCAAATTTCTTCAAGCTTCTATCTTAAAAGACAATTAAACGGTGTCTTGTGAAACGAATCTCGTGTCACTCGGTATATTCTGAGTAGAAGCTTTTTCTTAGAGATAGCAGTTTATACGAAAAACCACATTTCCTACGAACTGTTTGCACCCCCTTTTCGGGGTACTGTATAAAATAGAAATTATATTTTGTTTTATTCGCGTTTTTCGACAAAACGACTACTTAAAGACATCGAAATTCGATAGTGTTTTATTTGGGGTAAATTCCGGAATGATCTCGCGTCGAGACTTTTTAGAACAAAAACTGTTGATAATTCACGTATAGGTAATAGAGTAAAATATAAGGCAAAATAACCAATATTTCCGTAAAATACAGTTTCAAAAAAATTAGTTCAAATCTAGTGATTGAACAGTTCTCTTCAAAGGCAAAATTTCTCTTCGTGGTGATTATATTCAGCATATAGGTAGAAATACTTTACAGTTGGTTCTTAATTTTGTACTGCTTTAAATCCCAAATATTACAGTTTATTAAGCTCATTAAATTGGTTCTAGTCCAACTGCTAATTGTTTTTTACACGAAACCGTTGCCATGCACCAATAAAGATAATCCAACAATGAATGTCGTTAGTAAGATACTAGTTACTGTTATGAGAGCCGTTTTAATGTTGAAATTTGATATAATGAATTATTCTGGGAAGTGATCAGCAACCAATACCAATGGATGTTTTCTGATTTGTTCTCGGTATCTGCACGCCGTAAAAAATCGATCAACCGCTAATAATGACCAATTATAAAGGTCTTATTGTTAGCAACAATTGATTTAGCGAGATGCTCCGCATTCTACATAAAATCTCGGCAAAGAAACTGGTCACTCGCTTAGGAATGCCGATAATGACGAATGCTTCTGATATAGTACGGGCGTTGTACGTAAACTGCGGAGCAGCATCAGCCAAGCTCAAGAAAACAAAAAACAAAATACGTCACGTAAATAAAACAACCTCTAAATTCAAATCCAAAGTTGTTTTGAAAAATTGTGAACACACAAACATTCTCTCTGACGTTATCATCTGCCGAAGGGATTCGAACCCAGGGATGATTGACACTGTTTAGTTACGCTTTATTACACAACGCGCCACTATGCTGATTGATAAACTCTCCTTGCGAATATTTTTGCATAAAGAATTTCGACTTGATCTTTGTATGTCAACGCGAACAGACGTCTCTTAGACGGCAACGAGCCTTTCAAGTGGATACCCATAAAAAAATCTAAAACTTAAATACAAAGTGGAGAAGATATACTTAAATTTGCATAAGTGGGTGGCATGTATTTGGAAAATGATACATATCTCAGACATTTTCAGTGATTTTATATTTAGGTACACAAACCAAAACTGTCCACGGTGTTTCTGATCTAACGCAGTAAATGTGTAGTGCAGTGACATCGTCTACCTGCTGGCAAAAACAAAGACAAGAAAGAAATTAGTGCAAATACTCGAAGAAAAAACAAAACATCATACAAAGTTTTTAACCATTTTATTGATATTAATAACAAACGCATAATTCTGTAATACAGCAAGCAATTGTTTGCTTTATAATATTGAAATACTACCCAAGGAACAATTTAAGTCATTTGGACTTGAGGAGGTTTTAAGAAAGATTTGTTAGGGTTAGGAAATAGTCTTGTGCTTTATTGATGTCGTAGTTAAGGTCTTTTAGGCTTCAAGTATACTTGCTCCTATATGGTAAGTTTTAAAGCATTCTGTAAGACCTAATTATAAAGCTAATTTGCTTCTAGGATAATATGTATTTGTAACGGGTTTATCATACCTACAACCTACATAAAACTCTCCGTAAAGCTAATTAGTTTTATTAACGTCTTAAATTCCATTTAGATTTAAAGAGGCTTTAAATTATTCTTTATGGTTTTAACATATTTGCAATAAGTGCATTTTAAATCCTTTTTAAAACTAGACATTTTCATTGTCTATTAGTATTTATTAAAGGCCATTACAAAACTAGACTCTTAAAACATCCTTGACAAATGTTGTGATGAAACCGTTATGAAGAAAAAAAGGCCTCTATAAATCTAAAAGGCAAATTTTAATTCCATAAAACACTTTCTAAAACCTCAATAAAACATTTATTATAAAAATTATAAACAATATGTCTGTCTGAATTGTCGTTGATGCATGTGTGTACACGTATATTTAGAACACATACGCGCGCGTCACACTGTCAAATTATTTTGAGGTTAAGTTTTAAGTCTTTTGTACCAAATGTCAACGCGGTTCGTCTTGGAGGCGGTTTTTTTTAAATCCCAAACGTTTTCTTACACTTTCTATCAAGTCCATGTGGTCGTGATCTTCGTCAAGTGCATTTGCATCTATGTAAGGAAGGGATTATTTGTGATAGTTTACAAAAAGACTAAAAGAACTTCATTTAGAGTAAATGTTCTAGGTCGTTATTAGAATATATAGTTTAAGGAGAGGACTGTAAAATAACAATTAGGTTTTTAGTTGGCCGACCATGTTTTTCTTCTTATATAAAAATATTCAAGGTCAATCTCACAATTATAATATAATAATTATCAATTTTTCTTTAGCAAATGAAGGTAGAATTACAAGAAACGACTGAAAATTACCGTGGGAACCGAGAAGCAGCCTACTTTTTTAAATTTGCTGATTACGCGTCTATGTAAATTTTGTATGGATATTAAAATCATTATTATTTCTGAGGCGCCCTTGTTTTTGGGCCTTTCTTTTGTAGTTTTAACGATAAACTGCCGTTGGTTTTAATTTTTTTTGTTATACCTGATGTCTTTTTATTACCTTTTAAATCGGCCTTAGAGAGGTTATAGTGCCACTCTACGCTTTATAAATTTCAAATTCCATCTTATCTTCAATAAGTCTGATGATGTGTTTACTTAAATCAGTTTAGAAAAAATAAATGCAATAATAAAATTATTTGGATCCCTTCGTGGACATTCTTATAGCTTCTCAGTTCTAATATGGACTTATAAGAGTTTTAAAAACCAGTTTTAAGGTAGCCTTTTACGTGTTTTCTAGAAATGCAGGAAGCTAATAAAACAGCTTCCTACAGATTTAAAATAGGTTTTAAGAAAGGTTTTAAAACGGCCCGAACAAGGTTTTCAAGAGCGACACTATGCCTCACTAAGTTTTATGATGGAATTTAAAAAGGCCTTAACAACCTTCATAAGGGTGGGCCCTTTTGGTCTACAAGTCGCTTTATGATGGTATTAAGGATATTGTTACAGCAAAATAGATTTTTCAAGGCATTTTATAAATAGTTTTATAGCACCCTTGTATATATTTAAGAAACCAAAATTGTTCCTTGGGTAGTTCCTATAGAAAGAGCGTCTAACAAATTTTATGGATAAACTCGTACGTGTATATATTAACTGCACAGTAAGCCCCTAAAAGGTCTCGGATTGTTATGATAAATGTATGGCTAGTCAAATTTTCAAAGGGCCATGATTACCAACACCAATACTACACATGGAGAACAGTAACTGAGAGGATCATGAACAAACTAGGAACGGACCAAGCATAGTGGAAACGAACAGTTAGGAAAGAAATGAATACCTTAAAGAAATCACTGATGCATGCTCTGCCAGAATCAAAAACAGAGGAAACAGAAGAAGAACTCTAGAAGCAAACACACAAAAAGTGGAAATAGACAGTATTTCACGCCCCAATGCGGCAACGCATCTCATAAACACCATGCGTCATAAGATTCTCGCTGTTGACAACAAGCATGACCCAAATCCAACCCACCGTCCCGGTGCTCAGCGGTATGTTTCCTGGGAGTGGCAGCAATGCCTACCATACGCTGGTAAATCAAATCAATATTTCTTTGTATAAAGAATTTAGTAAAAAATACTTTATTTTAATGAAGTGGCTGAAAAATTAACGTTAACTAAGCTAGCTATTTTTTATTAATCTATTGTTTTATGACGAGTCATTTCAGTTAGAATAAAATCCTGGAAATGATTGCGATCAGTATTTAATACCAACCCTTTAGAGAGACAGAACATAATGTTTACACAAAGAAATGATTCGAAATTTTTGTAATAAAACGGTTTTTCTTTGGATATAGCATGTAAAATTTAAGGTTTTTAATCCATGACAAAAAAGGGAGTGTTATAAGTTATAACATGAGTTATAGGAGTCTGTGGCTTCTTATCTCTTCAACAAATGGTGCGCTTTTAATGCGGTTTTCTTTATTTGAAAAACTATTTTGTTGAGAAGGGAGCTGCACACCAATGAAAAGTTATTTACTATGTCGTTTCTTTTAATTTGTAATTTAATTTTATTACAGCGAATTATTATCAACATATTCATCTCCTGGATTTTCCTCAGGTATCCTGGAACACTGTTTGGGGTTTTCGGTTTGCACACGTTATCTACCCCCGTGGAATAAGTTATTTCCAAAATGTCTATAAAAGCGAAACCAATGGCAATGCCAATTTTTCAGAACAAAATTATGTATTAGTACAATGCAGCTTTGTAAAAGGATCTATGAAAATGTCTAAAACGCAAATATTGTGGCCTCGTTGATGTTAATTTTAAATACTAATAAAATCTGCAATTGCTGAACACAACTTAAAAAAAAATAATAACAGTAATCCAACATTTTCTACTGCAATAGTAATTTGTGGCATACTACATAATACTCAACTATTTTTTTTTAGAATCGGACGTAAATTGTTATATTTAGCATCAGTGTTACTTTGGTCGTTTAATATTCTGTACAAATCGTCTATACCTACTTAAAATCAATATAATCACATCAAACGGGCGAACGCATGCCTTTCAGTTTTATATAAAAAGCACTTGTATGAATCACAGATATAAGATTTCCATGATAATCTCTACGCAAAAACATTTTTTTTCCTCAGCAGAAAAAAGAGATGAAAATCGTCTACAACGACTGTACTATCATGCTAGTCACTGGGACCTTGCTACGACCTTGGCTCACTGCGATGTCCATTTTAACAGGCTGGCACGGCCTCCTTTGCCTTAGCAACTACCAGCAATGGGGGCGGTGTGACGTCATCGAATTCTGATCTCGTTCGCCGGCCCGTATCACGACCAGCGTTCATTATCTTTTTTTTTTATGAGTGTGCATCGAGTAGGCGACGGCGACGTTTTACAGTTTCGTTCCTCGTACTCGTACAATGATGTGTTCAACCGAGGAGGCCGTGATTTCGCTTATCTGTTACTTTGTCACACAAATTACATGTTTTATTTGGATATTAGCACGAAATGTACCCGTATATATATGTTTATTTGAGTAGAATACAATCATTAACATGTTTCACAATTCCTGCATTGTAGAGGATCATTCATAACATAATTATATGATTTTCGCTAAATTACATTTTAACCTATTTTATGGTGCAGATCCGGCATTTGGTTTGGCTGTCCTTAAACGCGCTGTACCACCCATGTCACCCAAGCCATCATCTGCTATACGTATTTTCTTAGAAAACATGCTAAAATATATTTTTTTATAAAATGGAATACGCCTAGGCCAAAAAAAAGTAATATTCATATTCGTATTCATAAGACCTTTCAAAAAGATCCTATAGATCCTTGATTAGAACAATCCTAAACAAATTTCTTTTTTGGTATCGTATTATTTTGTATTCTTTTCTATTTCCTATTGCAGTCTAAAAAGTGGCAAAGCAGGTGGTGATAATATCAATACCGAGGCGCTTAAGGTTAGCTGGTGAAGATGGATTGAGAATCCTTCACATAATATGCCCAAAAATATGGTAGACAGGAATCTGGAATGATAATAGGCAGGTTTGACTTTTTTCTTTTGATTGAGATCGGCCGTATTTGCAATAAGAGCTGCGCCAAATTTGAGCCAAAAATTTTTTAAAAATAATACCGTTTCCGATGACTTGAAAAGCGGCAACCGATGCGAGGCTATAAAACGTACCTATGGGCAAGGCTAGTATGATGTTAGCTACTTATAAGTTTACTATAAATGTTTATTTATGTAAAGTTGGACGGTTCATGCATGAATCAAAATGCCAGCAAGAAAGTGGTGTTTTACACCAAAATTGTCCAAAATGTACTAATACATTCACTAAAACCCCTTTAAAACTGTTCCGATAGCCCTGAAAATAAGAGAAAAGTGGTTTGCCGCAGCTCGAAGGAATGTAAAGAAGTATCGCCTACATCTGCCGTGTATTTTTTTACTACTGTGGTTAGATTCGATGATATATAGAACAAGTTTAAAATGTATTCGAGATTTTCAACTTTTAAGTCCCCGTGCGGTAATCAGCAAAGAAATAGTTCAAAAACTTGATTGTGTAAAGAAAATCACATGACCTATAATAAATCTGCAGCAACCAATAATTAATCAGTGAAATCAAATTGTCTATATTCCTTCAATTATTAGGTAGATAATGTAATAAGTAAATTGTAATTTAATATTTTTTGACAAACGTATAATTAATATTGCTTAACTACATAATTAACACAGAGGTGTAGGTTCGTGTTGCTTGTTGGAAAATCAAACACCATTTGCATGTTTACATGTAGTAAATTACGACAATCGACTTTTTGATATCCCAGCTACATTATACAGGGTGTCCCAGCACTAGGGGATAATATTTCGGGAACGTATAGTTTGAGTCAAAATAACACTAAAAGTATACATAATTTTTTTTCTTAGATATTACCCTTTAGAGGTTACATATTCAAGAAGGTTTTTGCCTATTCCAAACCGTTCTATCGATTTTAATAAAATTTGGACTGTGTACATATTAAATGAGTATCTTTATTCCAGAAATATGGCACCCTTCGTATCTTGTCTAGGAAGCCCTAATGCTTTTTAAATTTTGACATAAATTAATTTTTGAAAATTAAGGTGAGTTTTTTTGAAAAAAAAAAATGATTTTACTGACAAGGGACTAAGGAATACTAGTAATATAAACTACCGCATGATACCTGTGAGAAAACAATTGAATAAATTTAAACGGCAAATTTGAATAGCAAGTAATAAGTAGATTGTAAGTAGTTCTGTGATAGTAGTTTATTGACATGGCAAATTTTTCATCTGGTGAATATGCCTTGCCTACATGCAACTTATGTACGGACTTGCCGCCGGTAATGGTTCGGAAGCCAGACGGCTTTATGGGGAACACTTTCCTAACAGAGTTATTCCAAACAGGAAAACCTTTGAACGGGTAAACCGTCGAGTACGAGAAACAGGTAGATATCCATCTTAGCAATAAAAAAACAAAATAATAAAAATTAAAGAATAAATAACTATTCAAAAAAAATAATCCTATTCATTTTTAGGGAGCGTGGAACCGAAACAAGGAGGTGAAGGTGGTCTTAGAACTGTTAGTACAGTTGTACTAGAAGAAGCCGTATTAGATGCTGTTGCCGAAGACTCATCAATAAGCGTTAGGAAGCTCTCAGCGCAATTTAACACTTCGAAATCGGTGGTTCACAAAATTTTGAATGAACAGCTTCTCCATCCTTTCCACATCCAGAAAGTTCATGCAATATTCCCGGACAACTACCCTGCTCGAGTTCAATATGCTAATTGGTTCCTACAAAAGCAACAGGAAGACTGCAAGTTTATTGGTAGTGTTTTGTTCACGGATGAAGCAGGATTTCGCAGGGATGGTGTAATAAATTCTCACAATCTACATAGTTAGAACGATGAAAATCCTCATGCAATTATTCAAACTCATCACCAACTTCAAATCCAAACGGGTAGGAATAATTGGAAATTATTTAATAGGGCCATTTGTTTTGGAAAATCGGTTAAATGGGGAAAATTACTGAAGGTTTCTACAAGAAAATCTAGATGGTTTATTGGAAAATGTGCCATTAGTAACTATAAGAAACATGACGTACATGCATGATGGAGCTCCTCCTCGTTTCAACATCACAGTCAGGGAATATTAAGATAAAAAATTTCCCCACCGATGCATGGATTGGCCAAGGAGGAGATCGTTCTCCTGATCTAAACCCATTAGATTTTTTCTTTTGGGGTCATCTCAAAAATTTAGTGTATAAAACACCGGTACAAACAAGGAAAGAGATGTTACAAAGAATCACTACCCAACGTGAAGCCATTCGGAACAACCCTGGGATGCTATTTCAGGTTCAGCGATCCAACTTATCTCGCTTACGAGAATGTATTCTTGTATGTACAAGGTGCTCACATCGAACATTCATTTTAGTTATGTGATGTAGTTACTGTAGTTATGTGTGTATTGTAGTTTTAGTATGTAATTATATGTTGACGAAATGTCAGTCTTATCAGTAAAATTATTTTTTCTCAAAAACGGATCGCTTTATCGATGTCAAACAAGAATATCTTTTTTTAGAAAATTGTTTAAGGAATTAAAAAATGTGACCTTAATTTTCAAAAATTAATTTATGTGAAAATTTACAAAGCATTAAGCTTCCTAGACAAGATACGAAGGGCGCCATATTTCTGGAATAATGATACTCATTTAATATGTACACAGTCCAAATTTTATTAAAATCGATAGAACGGTTTGGAAGTAATAAGCAAAAAACCTTCTTGAATATGTAACCTTTAAAGGTCCGTAGGGGGGCACCCTAAGAAAAAAAATTATAGGTACTTTTAGTATTATTTTGACCCAAACTATACGTTCCCGAAGTATTGCCCCATAGTGCCGGGACACCCTGTATACGTCAAATTTTAATAAATATGGCAGATACATTTGCAGAAAATAATAATATTTAGGCCCGATAACAGTGAGCTCTATATATACTGGAGTGAGCTAGAACAGTGGGAACCTATTGTTTTCTTTCGCAGAAAGCTATATCAGAAGATTCTCTGTCTCCCTCGCACTTGTAAACTATGTATTCAGGCCATAGAGCCAGGGGACCTGCTGATATAGCTCCCCTCTCTCTATAGTTTTTGCTAGCCCCCACCCTTCCATGTGAGTTCATTCCAATATGTATACAGTTCAGTGCCCGATAATACTCAAAATGTGAGGATTGGTATACACTTCTCAAAAGAATTTAATGTAATCCGAGGGGTTCCTCAAGGGTTAATAATAGGGCCCTTACTTTTTAATTTTATGTTAACGATCTACCAAAGCATATAAAAGGTGAATCTGTGACTATATTTGCTGGCGATAGCACCATAACTGGGGCAGACTCGAATATTGATATTCTGCATAAAAAAATCAATGTTTTAGATGAATTTTCTGCTTGGTGTGCGGTCACACAAAAATTGTCTTTTATGGCTATTCTTTCAAAATGGGGATGGTCTCCAACCGGCAAAGTATCTATCGGCCATGCATTTTGACACAGTAAAATGATCCCTTTTAAGTGGATTTCACATGAAAAACTTTTTGGTCTATTTTTTTACTTTATTTTTTTTACATATTACTGGAATATGTCTAAAGATATTATAGAAGCGACTCAAAAAAGTCACCTTCCATTGAGAGTGTAGTGGTATAAGAAGCTTTTTGGCATTTAAATATTCAAGTAAAATGGGTAAATGACATTTATTTAAATTATTTGTAATTAATCTGTTAAAATTTACAGCACTTTCAGACAGTAATCGGATACCTATTGCTATTAGTTCTAATATTTAAAGTTTAATTAAAAATAAACTATGTTAATAAAAATGCTCAGTATAACGACATGGACGTGAGTCGTTTGTCATTTATAATAAAATTACAGTGGGTACAATAATTACATCAATCTACAAACGTCAATCTTCAAAAATTGCCTTATATTGCACAATTTTAATTAATTCGAGCGTGATAATTTTGTGCTAATTTATTTAATAGACTGTAATTCTTAATTTGTTTAAGCACCAACCTTTGTTGTACGTACTTATCGTTTAAACAAATTTTCAAAATTTAACGAAACAATAATAATATAACGTTATCTATTATCTTAATTTATGTATATATAACTATAAAATCCTTTATTGGCTATGTCGTTGACCTCACTTCGGAAATTTACCAAAGTTGAATCCAAATTACAAATGCTCTGAAAACGGGAATTAACACATTATATCAGTTGATTTATCTCTAAAACTGTAAGTTGAATTTGTTAATATAAATTGCTTTTTGAATAGCTAGAGCCTGATGCATAATTTCGACGTTTATAAAAACGGAATTTGCTGTCCACTGCTGTGCTGAAAACAATTTAATAATGTCATCGGTAATATAAATTACAACAGAACTTTATTTGTTTAAATTACATACTATTTATTTTGATAATAATTGTACGGTGACGTCATCGTCTCATGATTCCACGTCACCATTTTGTGTATTAATGGAATAATAAATAGAGTTTTATCATAATGACGAGTAGGTTATTTTATGGTTTTATGTACGTCAAATAAATTTACGTAGAAGTATTAAAGTATTCCAGTTAATTATCCAGGACCGGGATAGTTGCAAATTGTAAATCAATATCTAGAGAAAATGAATTTTATTATCTGTATTTTGTATTCGTATTCAATAATTAAATGTTATCATTGTTATCTTTCATAGAATGCATAATTAGACTTTTTTTGATACTATACAGGGTGACCGGAAATTCGTCATTTATCTTTAGGAAATTACAGTTTATATAAAAAATTAGAAAAAGTGCTTCAGTGCCCCAGGCCTACCAACGCCTTGTTGAACGATGATATGAATTCTCTTGCAAAAGCATAATTTCAAAAAATTAACCGAACAAGACGGTTGCACTTCTGTTCAGTTCGAAAAATAGAAGAGAATTTCTAAAAACGCTACTCAATCCAGTTATAGATGGGGTAAATACTATATTTCCAGATCACGCAAAAAATCATTGGTTTTCTTATATTAAAATTTACGGTTCGAAAAACATATAAAGTTATTACTGCAAAAATGTAATTGTGAAATTTTTATATTCAAATAAACATTCTAAATTTCAAAATGTGGAAAAAATGCGTGAATCGCTTGTGTTGCCTATTCTTAAAAACTGTACTATACTCAGGCCCCCTGTACTGGGGGGGGGGTCTATTGGGTACTGAGCTTGGGGGCCCGCATGAGATCTTGAAAAAAAAAATGTTTTTTTCAAATTTCTCCCACCCGCTCATCAATTATTAAGCGCGGGAGGCCGTTGACTTCCGAGGGGCCCGTAGGGGGGGCCCCGCCAGAGATCTTTTTTTTCAAAATTCACGCCCATCAATTATTAAGCCGTTAGCTTCTAAGGGCGGGGCCCGTAGGGGGGGCCCCGCCAGAGATCTTTTTTTTCAAAATTCACGCCCATCAATTATTAAGCCGTTAGCTTCTAAGGGGTCCATACTGGGGGCCCACCAGAGATTTTGACAAAAAAAAAGTTTCCCGCTCATCAATTATTAGGCGCGGGGGTCCGCCAATGAATTTGGTACCGGGGCCCATGATTTGACGATTCTGATGTGGGGAGCCTGACACTACCCATGTTTAGACCAAACTTCAAAACATCTTATACAAATTGCAGAAAACACATGTTGTCGTTTCATTTTCAACTTACGAAAATACGATCACGTATCGACGAAATTTATTGAATTGAGTGAATTGAGGTGGTTAAAAATGGAAAACAGTGAAACTTCATTATCTTATATTTTTGTATCGTTTATTCGATTCTTCCCCCCCGCCCCCGTATTTTCGTGAAAAGCCCGTCTTTAGAAATGCTGTTCGTAACCCTAATATTCGACATAAGAATACCCTCACCACTCGTTTGTTCTTATTCAACGGTGTTTCACTTATTCAGCGACAGTGTTGTACAATTCTGCAAAACCTAATATATGTGTTTAAGCCTTCATGTATTTCGCCGTAGTGAAGCAAATGCTAATTGACTGCCAATTAGAATTAACTTCCTAAAGTAACAAAATCATATGTCATTATCTTTTTATACAATTTTCATACCACAGTTAATTATAAACTTAATATGAACTTTGTGGATATTTTTGCAAAACTGTTTGATAACTTGTAAAGTTCGTTAAGTGTAAGAATAGCCATCTGGATAAACTTCGCTCACTTTATAAAGTCTGCAAATGTATAACTATATTTTACATTATTATACATTTTTATAATAACTCGATATTATTATTATTACTTTTGGCGCTGTAAATCGTGAAGTATTAACAATAAAGAAAGATTATTCAAACGAAAGTTGTAGTTTTTTTTATTTCCTACAATATTGGGTAATATCTATTTTAGCGCAGAGCTAAAGGAAATGGATAATCGAGAAAAACTATTTTGACCGTAATTTTTTCAACATCCTTGTAGGCATTAGTCACTAGTAAAGTTGACTACACACTTATTATGCCTGTAAAAAATGTCGGCGTCTTTGCGCTGCGGTAAAGATCAAAGACGCCGACATTTTTTACACGCATAATAAGTCTGTACTCAACTATACCCACCGTTTACTCCACTACTATTATAATTATTTTACTAATTTACATTATTAGCAATTGTTAAAAGCGAAGTACGGTGCTAATTGCTTGATTTTATCATTTGCTGATTTTTCTCTACAAATTGGGATAATCAGCTAACACGTTTACGTCAGACTCAGAATAATAAAAAAATATTTCTCAGTAAATTTTAGAGCGTAAAATTAATAAAGTTAAATAAATAAAACACTGACGGTTAATTGTATTTGGGTCATTTATACTACTTATACTCTATTTGGTAAAGACAGGACGTAATAAATCATTCAGGCAAATACCAGCCATGGGCGAACGACTTTTTCTCTTAACAATCATAGAAAGAAGAAGAAGAATCTAAATGAAACTCATTTCATATGAAATAACCATCTACTGCTCGAATTGTTCAATTTTTCCAGTTTTTAGTTTCGCCTCCTTTACACGGTGGTTATGATGTTCGTGAATATTTTTTAGGGAGGTACATGAGAGACCAAATATACAGTTCAGAGTGGCAAGACAAGGACAGTTCGCCTCGTTTTTAAAACACAAACAGTTAATAATTTATCTAAAAACTGCCATAGTATGGGTATTTCGAGTGATTCTTTTACTAAAAATGCAGATTTAATTAAAATTTCCAATAGCACCTTCACCGCGTTTTTAGAGGATTTTTGTATGCGCTTTTCTTACTCTCTTTTTTACCAAACAGAGTATAAGGCACACGATTTTGATACCTACAGACACTAACTCAGAGGCATATAGGAATGCTGCCCGAAAACAGAAAATTAATAACTTCCTCAGTTATGTATGTTTCTTCTAATTATGTTTTTCAAACAATCAGTTTTAAAAGTCGAAAGCGTAATATAGTTTGGGTTTTTCTGTAATAAAATTAAATAAGGTAAAAAGATCTGCTGACGATCATTATGTATTATTAATTGCAGAGATGGGTAAACTCCCGGAGTTTTGATTACTCCAAATAAATAAAAATAACTAATTGTAAAACTAAAAATACATACATAAAAAAGAATATAAAGCAATTCATTTTTTAAAAGTCAAATCATTGAAAGAAATAAAACGATCAAACCGTAAATAAAACAATAAATAAAAGAGTACAATTCTGTAACGCGTGTACTTCAATCCGCTGATAGCGCGACACGCCGGGCCTGCTCATACATCTGGCGCCTCCAGTTTGATTAATAAACATTATTAATTATGGCACGACATGAAGTTTTTTGCAAATTACACGAGTAACAACTTGATACAACTGATAATTATAAAGTATTTATTGTCATTTTATATAGTATTAAAATAGGTTAAATTAACATATGCAGCAAAAAATCGTCTGCTAAAGGAAAGATAACTAGTATGTACGCTTCCGTGTCTAGAACATGCCCACGGGTTATTTTTTATCAATCTAATTAAATCTAAATAATAACTTGTTTCCAAATTTGTAAAATTTGTTGTGCCTGGGTAGCCATGGTTCTCATCAAGTCATCAATGAACAGATCTAGGAATGAATCATTGAATATGTTAGAATTTGTTAAATACGAAAAGTAATAAAGCTTACTTTAAAATAGCATTTTTCGATTGTTTTACGTAAGATGCGGAGGTGTGGTTTTTTAACAGACCCACTACTTTATTTTTAAATAGGACATGGGTAGAACATAAAATAAAGTACGCGCGTCTTATTTTTAAATATCATTCTCTATATTGCATATTCAAAAGTACAAAGTATAATAGCCCAGATAGAACAAAGTACTGGTTGGAGTCTGAATTAATATTGAATCAATATCAATACATTGAAATCATGACAAAGATATTGGGTTAATAATAATAAATATCGATAATAAAATATGCGATACTTGCTTATGTTGAAAATATATTGTTTTTACCCACTGCAAATATCAATACATTGAAATCATGACAAAGATATTGGGTTAATAATAATAAATATCGATAATAAAATATGCGATACTTGCTTATGTTGAAAATATATTGTTTTTACCCACTGCAATCCAAACGCATGCAGACACAGACGATATTAATAAATAATTATCATTAACTTTGCAATACTGTAATATATATTTGTAACATCATTTCTATGATATAATTTATGTAAGCCATATATTTGTTTAACCAATATTCATCCATACAAATAGTATTGTTAATGCAATATTGGCGAGTCTATATTTACATCCTGCCATTTTAACATTAGTTTTCAATATCGTACATCCAATAAACGATTCATAATGAGAAAAATTGATTTCAAAATACTGGAAAATTCATATTTACCATGTAGGTTAACTTTCTATAAAATCATATTGTTTAGCAATATTTTCCACGGTAATTAAACATCGATTTTACAACATTGAAAGATCTATATTTCCGTCAGTTATTACATTTTTTGTCAATATTTTAAAACAAATTTGTTAGAAATAACAAAAGTTCATGCATGAAAAAAAAACAAGAAAAGCAAATACAAATTGTTTGTAAAAAAAACCGCGATATATAAATTATTTCTTCTATTCATCTTTTTTAAATCTAATCTGCCTGTATTTTTTTTTAACGGGCAAAGGCTCGTTTACACGAAGCCAGTAAATAAGCAAATCAAATGACCATGTTACTCGTCTTAAACAAGTGCTACCCCAATATGGGTAAGTGCTACAAAGTTACTACAGCTGTATTACTGATTACACAAAATCAACGACTGTTTAAACTATCAATTATTGCTACTCAGGAAACTTACTTATTTCGGTATTGATCCGAACTCAATTGATCAGTTTAGAAATTATTTGCTTGGAAGGTCATAGAGGGTAAATACTAAAGTATTATCGGAATCAATGGATGTCAGAAAGGAACCCCTTCAAGGGTCTATATTGGGCCCAATTTTATTTGCATTATATGTGACTGATTTATATAATGTTAAGTTTACGCATACGACAATCAAATGTATAGTCCATATAGTGTTAATGTGGCAATGAACAAAATTCATAGTGATTTTCTTACTGTGGACAACTTCTACATAGACCACGGAGAACTTATTTAACAACAATATAAAACCAATAATTGTTGAAAATATACAAAATCCTGAGTCTGGTTTGATAATAATCATCTGACGTTTAGAAACCAGTCACAAGAACTTTACAGAGATCATAGAGCAAGCTAAAAGCTCTCTATAGTTTTAAAACTGTGCCATCGCCTTCAACTAGTTTAACTTAGGGTATGGCCCGACATTCACCACGATTTTGGTTTAGTGGTCCGAAATGAGCGATTACTGGTAGGTTCTTAAAAAATTGATTACTTTTGAAACACTGTTCTCATGGCAGTTACTAAAAAAAACGATCACGATCTGTCAACCAATCGACCGATATGAGAAATATGTTGTAGCTTAATGATTATAAGACAGGTTACGAATTTAACTGAAAATTTCAGGTTATCATCTGCAACTGCACTGCTGTCAAAATTTCTGGTTGTTTCTACGGCCCTGTATTTAGGAAGCATGGCAAGCATTTCAAGACAACACCGATCCATTTGTGTATTTGGCCACTCATCCATTCCAACTGCTGAAAGCCGACTCTGAACACTTCAAGAAGCTGGAACGACTGACTGTTGTTCTATATGATAAAACCACTCCTTTCAGCAGTATCAACCAGATAAGAAAGGAGCTTTTTTGTCAGAAGAATCGAGCATGGACAAACTTCCACCAACTGAGGATGCGCTTCTTAACATATCCGAAGGGCAGTTTATCAAGCAGGTATTTGGATGACCAGCACACAAACACAGCAAGTGATTCCTTCTCCACAAGATTTTGCTTGGAATAAGGTTTCAGAGTTTGGATGACAATTCCAGAGGTTTCCCGATCATGCAGGGAATTGATTAAATGTTCCTGTAAAGGACACTGCAAAAATTGCAAATGTGGGAAAGACAATCTGGACTGCTCACCACGTTGCAAGTGCAAGTGTAATTTATTTATAACTGTTGCATCCTGAATTCCATTGAATGAATAACTACAAATATTTTTTTTGTTATTGGGAATTTCTATTAGCGTTATATTTGGACTTTTATATTAATGTAATAAATGATACGGATATATTTTATTGTATTTTATTTAATAATGTAGACTAGCCTAAGTTTGGTGTGTAGTGTACTTATTCGGCTTAAAGCTGTAATTTAAAATTAACAGTATAATAGATTGTGTTAAGTGATATTTTGTCGTATTTGTCGGCCATTTTGGATTTTAGTGCTGTACATGAAAATGTTTAGAAATTCCAGAGGGCTCCTAGACTAACATTTATTAGTATACCCTAAGGTACCTTCATACCAAATTTGGTGCTTTTATTCGCCAGGTAACGGTAATCTTGAAATACTGCTACAGCCACTTTACTATATCTAGTTATTAGAAAGATAAAATGTTTTGACAAACTCCATGCTTGCTCACTGTGATTTTTTTTTTGTAAATAAACGTTCGTTATGTTCTAGAGAACGCTTAAAATTTTATTATTTCCGTTTGGTACTTAAGCTTCTGTGGTAATATTCAGTGTTATTTCTGTTCGAATCAACAATTGATAAAATCCTCACGAAGTCACTTTCAACAAAGAGGAAGCGATACTGTTAAAATAAATTACTGCTGATAGTGTTGATACTAACATTTTTGTTCCATGATTACACATATTTAGGAACGCTATTATCTATTACTACTCACAACTTGAATTTTATTATTTTTGAGTCCAAACAAACTACATATTTTAATAGAAGCTTAACTGCTACTAGGAAATCATGAGAATAACTCATGGATTGTGTGATTGTGATAGCAAGCATATTTAGAAGGATATTATTGAGTCACACTGGTGTAATGTCATTTCTATCTTGTGTATTTCTCAGAATCACATTATTTATAATGTCATTATCATACATATGCATGGATTTGTTCAGAGTACAGTTGTACGTGACATTATTAAAAAGTAGCGTTTTTTCTGTATTTTTCCTTATAAAGACAGATTCGCACAATACGACGCGAACACAATCTCGGGAGGTTCTTGTGATTTTTTTACTTCCAGACTCCAGGATTAATCCATGCGTTGTTAAATCATTTCAATTTTGGTTCGTTAATCAGTCAGAAAAAAAAATGAATGGATTTAAAATATGTTGATTAACATCTTTTATTTAATCCATAATAAAAGACATAACAATATGCAACAAGAATAGATTTTAATTTAATACACTCAATAGAGCAAACAACGGGGGGGGGGGGGGGTACGTGAACACATAAATATCGTTGCCGCTCCGGTCGCCATGTTGAAAAAATGACTGTCATTACCTACCAGTGTTGATAAAAATAATATTTTTTATTTTTTTAAATAAAAACGATTATATGACTTCTTAACTTTCCTTATTGTATTTTCTTAATAAATAATAAAAAAATCTTTATTCATAATTATGTTAATACTGAAAATTGGCTCAAAAACTGTTTCGACTTGGCTCCGCAAGTCAAGAAGCCGCTTGCGACCTTGTTGGAACTCGTTGAAACTTGCAAATACCGATCGACTTATAAGAAAAGGGGAGAGAGTTTTCATTTTCAGTGACTTGTCGACAGGCTTAAAAACCACTGGGAAACCTGTAAAAATCAGTCAAGTGAAGGTGAAAAAATTAATGAGTGCCAAGTCAGTACAAGTGAAAATTTCCAACGAACAGCAAACGTGAATTTAAGTGGTAGTAGTTGCAGTAGCACTAGTTTAAGCTCCTTTGTTGTAAGAACATGTCAAGACAAAAATAAATAATTAGACAAACAGGTAGCCAGAGCCATTTTTCAGTTAGGTTTCAGTTATCATCAACCCTTTTAAATGAAATATTTGAAGAAGAGAAATCAAAGTGCTTTGAAAATGTATCAGGTCAATCAGTTTGTATGTCTCTTGATGGTTGGTCAAATGTTCATAATAAACCGATAATATGTGATGCAGTTTTAATACTAGAAAATGGAAACAGTTTTCTTCTGGAAAGTATAGATATATCAGGACATCCACACACCGGTGATTATCTTGCAAACTTGGCCATTAATTCAATAAATAAGTGCAAAAATGCAAAGTTACTAGTTTGGTCACAGATAATGCGGCAACCATGAACAATATGAGGGAAAAAAGTGCCGAGGCCCTGGATTACCTAATTATAACACACAGGTGTTCTGCTCATATACTGAATTTGCTTTCCAAAGATTTGAAGTTACAAAAGTAAAATGACACGTAGTTCAAACTGTAAAATATTTTCGCAATACACACTTGCCAAACGCTTGGTACAAAAAAAGGAACAAGAAACCATCACCACAAGATGTTAGATAGAATACACTTTCCGACTGCCTCGAGATTTATCTCACTGAATGGCTCAGTTTGTTGCAAATCTGTGAAGAACACTAAGATGACATTGATCCATTGATTTTTTTTAAGTGTCGAATATTCAAATTAAAAGAATGGCAGAAGACTTTATAAAATCGCTGAAACCCAATTTCTTTGACACTTGACAGAATTCAGCAGAAATAAATGTGCCAGTTTGTCCCTTGCAGATGAGGAATGGAAAAATTTAGTGCCGTTTTTGGTTGTTTTGAAGATGAGAACAAAAATTTAAAGCAATGTCAGATATTTGGAAGGAGATATGATCAAGCTTTAACGCCATTTCACTTTTCCTATCAGAAATAAAAACAGATAAGTACCCACTGTCGAAAGAAAAAAAAAGGCAGCTTTAGATATAACATTTTTCTGGTACAGGGTTATTACCATTAATAATTAAGTTCGAAATCTGATCCGTTCTGAGAAACAATGTTTTCAGACGAAATATTACAAAATGTTAATGTAGTGCAGTGGTGGAAATCTCAAAAAGACATTCCACAAATTAACAAAGTACTGGATCTAATAATTCCCTTTATGTGTGCCGTTGCTTCTTCTGCAGACGTGGAAAGAATTCAGATTATAGGAATAGATTGGGCAATGAAAAAGCATCTAAATTAGTATTTTTCTTTAAACGTTGTAATACTTAATATATCTTATTTTGTACTGTTTTAAAAAATATATATTTTTATGTTTTAAGCCTTTAAATTAAGGACTTTTTAAAGTTTTATTTTTGCAAATAAAAAATTTTACTAATAAAGTTTGTATTTTTTCTTTATAACATTTAAATTTCAAAAGAAAAGAAAAATAACGATGTTTTAAAATAAAAATCGCTTGACTACTCATGATTTTAATCAAATGATTTTTAAATAAGCTCAACCCTTTACTGGCTTCAACAGCAATTTATTAAAATCCGTGGGGATATTTCTGAGCAATTTGTGTATTAATTAAGAATATTTTCTAATTTGGAATTTCCCCTGATTTAATTATCTAGTTACCATTTAATACTTTGATATCAACTTTATGATCTATTAAGCGATACGTGTTGGGATCATCTTCCTCATATCAAATGCCTATCTGGATTTTGTCCTTGAACTTTGTATTTTTAAACGAGGTATTAATTTTGATAAAAATGTTTCACCAATTTCTAATGATAAAATATAAAATTGCTCGCATACTTGTTCATATTTTTATTTATAATAATTTAGTAATAATAATTTTATTTATAATAATTTAGTCCAGTCAACGGACCAAAATCTCTAATTTGAGTGCTAATGAATGGCTACAATTTAACAAATTACAAAATTTCAATTCGTTGTATCTCAGTTAGTAATGAAAATATTTCCATAAACTGCAAAACCTATTGTATTTTTATTAAAAGTCAAATGTATATCACAAAAAAAAAATAATTTTAAACAGAAGCCCCTAGATCAAGGGGAGCAACCGAATTTTGAAAAAATTTTTCGCAAACTGCTTTTTCAAAGTTTTTTAGGGGTCGTTAGAGACGCGCTTCTCTAGATGTTATTTCCCATATTTCGTATAGGTCCCATGCGCTACAGACGAGAAAAAAATTATTGAAAATTCACCAGCCGCCACGCATTTAAATACAAATGTGAAAAAGGCTTAATTGCAAAACGAGTATGAAAGTTGCAACATGAGCATTAGCGAATATTCCAATCGCGAGTTTTGTAAGTAATGGTTCTTTTCACACGTGTATTACACAATTTTTTTACATTTTGTGAATTGTTATTCAATAAAATCGTTATTTAAACGTTTTTAAAATTCCAAAATGAAATAAACGTCAATTAGGCGTCTTGTGTCTATTATGGCGTTTTGAATCAAATTAATTGCATTTTTGAAAAAGAATCAGTAGGACACAAACCAAAGAAACCTAAAATATTTACGAGAGAAGAGATTAATCGTTTTTTATAAAATGCTCAGAAAACGATTTTTTACTTAGTATTCAAAACAGTGTAGCACGTAATATAACAAGTGCGGTCCTGATAAGTTCTGAATTATATGCAAAAAGTTTCATCTCAATTCTCAATCACTCTAGTCCTTCTCAAGATATTTGACATTAAAACAAATATAATATACAGGTGATGATACTGAGCCTCCTTTTATTGGTGAAAAAAATGTCATTTTTAACTACTCTTAAGTATTTTCCAGTTTTCAAAATTATTTTATATAGATGTCGTTGTTGTTGCATTTTCGTTTAAGAGAAATTTCAGCGTAAAATTTGGCAAAAATTCTCGGTTTACCAGAACTTTTCAAAAATCTCTATTTTGAATTTTCTTCCTTTCTTTTCGATAATATTACGGATAGGAAAGATAAAAATACATTTTTCCCTTTTTTCAACGTAGTATGCAGTTTTTACGAAAAATCATTTGAAAAAAACATTTTCTTTCAACTGCGTATTATAAAGCCGACAGTTTGTATTTTAAACGTAAAGCATTATGAATGAGGCCAAGTCGGCCATAACGGATAGTATTTGAGTGTGACGTAGCATCCCCGTCTAGACATTCGGGGTTGGGGAAGGCTAGCGCGCAAGTACGGACATGCAAGCGAACAGGAAGCGCGAAAAGGAAGACGTAGAATGGTGTCTGACGCAGTGGCGGGTGCTGGGGGCTTCACAAGGTACGTTCTCATATTCTACAATTTTATACATCATTACCTTCAAATTATTTTAACGGTTCAAGTACGTAAAACATTTTTTTAATAAAAAACCGACGCCTCATGAATCATTAAACTAGAAAAAAACTTGAGAAAAAAATTAGTGAAAAGTTATAATTATTTGAGTAAGATTTCATATTTACTAATAGTAAAGGTAGCGATATTTGGAACATCCATGGCAGCCGTCAATAAAATAAATTTAGGACTCGGCTTCTATTCAAATGACAACTACTGTCAAGATAAATTACCTAAATCATATTATTATAATAGCTCTTAACGTTTTTGAAAATAATGTCGGATATAGAAAATACAGCAAATAAGGCTTGTCTGGATTTACTTCCAAAAAACATTTAATTTAATGCTTGTTAGATAAAAGAGAACATTCACCCAAATTTACTTTATTTCCCTAGGGACGTTATGAAAAATAACGACCCGTTGCCAATGCAGGCCTGTAGCTAGGGGGCTAAGCCCGTCCTGGAATAATTTTCGCCCGACCTACGGCGACCGCAAGGGGGGCAATTTCAACTGCCTTCCCAATATTTTGAAAGAGATTGGGTAAAACAATTTTTTTTTTTTTGGATTTCTTCCCCCCGCTCATCAAAAATTTTTTACGCCCCCCCCCCCCAAATGGTTTGCCCGCCCTTAAAGCACTTTCTAGCTACAGGGCCTGTGCCAATGGCAACAAGGATTTGGCACATAAAGCGCCACTTACGGTCGACAAAACAATGAAATTAGAGTACATTTATGAGGGACGCATGGCGAAAAGTACTTTAACGCACACTTCAGTGCATCTGCACTTGAACAAGCTTGGTTGGAACATTGACAATGTATTTTTATGAAATAATAATGCCCCAAAACTGTTTTTAATATAATGAAAGTTGATGGAAGAGTAACAATTAATTACCCAATTTATTTATACCAAGAATACAAACTTTATAATAATGACTAAAAGTTAAATAAAGTGAGAGCGATCGTGTTTCTGTTCGTCTATTTATTTTGATTACATACGCAAGACAATCTCATATGTTGATGAATTATTCCTTTTCTTTTGATATTTTCAAACGATCGAAGATAAAATTAATGTCGTTAGTGTCATTGTCTCTCTTTAAGTGTTTGACGCGCCCCGCTTCGCGTCAACTTACACTATCGTGCGACAATGTGGCACTTTGCGCTCTTAATACACAAATATTATTACGGTTCAAGTAGGTAAAGCATTTTTTTAAATGCAATATATTAATAAAAAAAAACGACGTCTCATAATTTTTATTAAGATAGCAGTTAATGATGGAATAATATACGTCAATGTAAATATTGTAAACAATATTTTGGCAGATGCCGTAATCACAGAATTTAGAATTAAATTAGAAAATACTATAAAATTAATGTTTAAGAGTCCATATCTGGTAAAATAATTATGTTATATTTTAATCAATGTGTAGGTACCTAAGTAATGCATGAAAAGTGGCAAGTAATCCTGCACACCATAAATAGGTGAATACTGCGTGTTTCTTTTTGTTGTAGGTATTCCAAATTTAAACAGTTTAAACCTACCTATTTATGTTTAATTCATATTAAGAATCAATTTAACATCTATATTTTCTTTTGTTTTATTGCTTGTCATTAGTCACAGGTAGGTATATTTTGGTGTGATCATTAAATATAGTAAGCAATTTTGGTAATTTTGCATTTTTTTTTGCATTTTAGCGGGGCATTGAAATTTTCGCAAAATATTTTCAGGTACCTACACTAATTTGGGGTCGTAGAACGTGTCTCTAAAATTAGTTTTCAATGCAAATGCAGTTTTTTCAAAAATTTGTTCATTTCCTACCATAATACTCACTCTCTCTATCATTGTAAACACTAAAAACACCTTGAATTTCTACATATTGGGATCTCTTGTCCACAATGAACATTTTACGCGATGCGAAGAAGTAGCTTTTTCTTAAAAAAGAAAACAGTATATTAATTACCAAAACTCCAGAAATTAGGAAACAAAAGGTAATTAAACCGTGAAACTAATACGCATGCGCCTCCGACGTCTCCTTACTTTTCAATGTAGGTTTTTAAATGGTATAGTTAAAGTAATCTTAATAGTGAGCCGTTATGAGGGGCAAGAGGAATGAAATAGGCGGCAACTAGATCTCCCGTCTTTACTCCACTTTTACATTAAGTGAGAGAGAAGATATCGGCCATTTGACGTGGCCTATGGACGTAAACTTATGAGTGTGTTGTTTAACCCAGGACCGCAATTAGGGACACCGCAGTCGAGATGATACAGTCGGGGTGAAGATATAATTCGATAACTACTTTATATTTCTTTATTTGGTCATGTGTTTTTGAAAATAATTTTAGTAAGTTTTGTTACCAATTCATAGCAGTGCTAGCGGATATTGTAAGTGCAATATTATAAAAAGCAAACGAGCGGACAATATAGGTAAATCCGGCTCTGTGTTCTTGCCTCTCAACGTCGCTCACAAATGCGCTTGCTTCTACTATACTTCTATTTTAGCAGGGAAAAATATTTCGTTATAGGGTAACAATGTCAATTTTGGGTTAGCTTAAGAGGTCGACATATTTAGTCATATTAAAAGTTTTAAAAAGCTGTGTACATATATGGGATTGTTCAGATTAGGTTGGTTTTCCTTTATTGTAGGTATACAATATTTCTTTTATTGTATTATTTGTACCTATTAAAAGTTTTCAAAGCTGTGCACATGAACTTAAGTTAGTTGTTCCGGATAGATTGATTTTCCTTTTTTGTAGATGGCTGCAACGTTTTTTTATAAAAATATAATACTAAAAAGTTGCAGCCACCTGCAAAAAGAAACAACCTAATCTAAACAACTAACCCTATAAAAGTTTGTGTACACAGCTTTTTAAAACTTCTAATATAACTAATACAAATTGTATTATTTAAATTAAAAGTTTAAAAAAGCTGCGGACATGAACTTATAAGGTTAGTTTAGGTTGGTTGTCCTATTTTGCAGGTGACCGCTTTTTTATTGTATTAGCAGTATAAAAGTTTTAAATAGCTGTGTACATGGACACTTAGAGTTAGTTGTTCAACATAGTTGGTTTTCCCTTTTTGCATAAGCTGCAGCCATCCGCAGAAAAAGAAAACTAACGTAAATTCAACAATTAACTCACCTTAAGTTCGTGTATACCGCTTTTTTTAAATGTTAACATAATTAATACAAATTGTACTAGTTATATTAAAAGTTTTACAAAGCACTTAACATGGACTTAAGGTTAGTTGTTGAGGTTTAGTTGGTTTTCCTTTTTTGCTGATGGTTGTAACTTTTTTTTAGTATAATAAAAGTTGCAGCCTTCAGCAAAACCTAAACTGAACAACTAACTTAAGTCCATGCACTGTTTAAAACATTTAATATTATTTATAAGTGTAAATCGACCTCTTTTAAACTAACCCAAAAAATTACATTGTTACCGCCATGTTATATTGTTTCCTGCTAAAATACATACCATTTAAAAACCTGAGAGGCAAAAAAACAGCATGATAATTTTGATCGATACCTTATAGTCGGGGAGCCCTCCCTAGCTGTACGTGCACTGCGGTAACAATGGTACTTATCTGGAAAATGGTTAACTCATATCCAAATATTATATAATAACAAAATTGTAGAAAATTTTATGCACTTTGTTTTTTGTGCTGACAGTTTTTCTAAATCTTTTTTAGTTTTTGTGTTAAATGACAAAAACAATATTTGCAATTTTTTTTTAAACGGACGCCATTTTGAAAGTACAGCCAGTTTTTTTTTGGGGGGGGGGGCATGTCTTAAATTGTTCCTTAGGCTTTAATCTTTATGAAAAACATTGTCCCCAAGGGGGTGCACGGACAGTTAGAGTGGGCTCCCGTAGTATTACGTTTTAAGTATATTGAATTTTATATTTTATTTTAAGAGCTGAATCATTTATCTGGAAAATGGTAAGTAACTCCTATCCAAATATTGTATAGGAACAAAATTGTAGAAAATTTTATGCACCTTGTTTTTTGTGCAGAAAGTTTTTCTCCATCTTTTTTAGTTTTTGTGTTAAAAGACAAAAACAATATTTGCAATTTTTTTTTGAACGGGCGACATTTTGAAAGTGCAGCCAATTTATTTTTTTCAGGGACATGTCTAATTGTTCCTTAGGCTTTAATCTTTATGAAAGACATTGTTCCGGACACTCTAGGGTGGGCTCCCGTAGTATTAGGCACAATAACACTGAAAAGTAACAAATGCATGCGCATTAATTTGACAGTTTGGTTACCTTTCATTTCCGAGTTTTTGGAATTTTGGTAAATGATTTTTTAATGAAAAAGCTACTTTTTGCAGTGCGTAAAAGGTGCATTGTTCTGAAGAGCACTTATATTGTGAGTGTTATGGTGAAAAATTTCAATATTTTTGTTGGAAAAGCTGCATTTGCATTGAAAATTAATTTCAGATTCGTGCCCTACGATTCCAAATTAGTGTCTCCTGAGAAAAATTCACCTGTTAATTGGCTTTCATTTGTTTTGATGCTGATTATTAAGTATAGTAAGGGGTCTGGTGGACTTTAGGTACTTTTTACATGAGTCGTTTTTTCCACTGGTTATATTTTAAATATATATATACTAACTGATTTGGATATGGATTGTAACCAGAGAGTAATAATAAAAGGATATAAAACGATGTATTTCTTTACTATTTTCGTACGTCAAATGCGGTCTTCATGTTCAACTTTGACGTATTCGGAAATATTGGAGTTCTTCTGACGTTTTCGGACATTTACGTTAGATACATATTTATCGAGATGTTTATGTAGTGGCAAAGAACCCCACCACAATTTTATGGAAATTCAGAGAGTTTATCTCGATTTTTTATTTGCTCTAGCCATCCTGAACAAGTCTCCATGGGCAGAATCCTCCATATTGAGTATTTCAACTACTAGAGACCACCATACCTTCATAGCTCCATCAGAAATCAAGTAGTGACATAAAATCCTCGGTCAGGTCAGTCAGGTTAGGTTTCGTTTGATACAGTTTCTTTTGGCTTGGTTCGCTTCGATTAGGTTTTTCCTTTCCTCATTATTGCTCTGTACCAGTGGTTAGGAAGCAATTACAATACCTTTTTAAAGTACTAATTAACTTCTTTTCTATGATTTATAATCAATTTTCTCCCCACCCAGTACTCCATTTCGCTCCCCGGTCCCGTAACTTTCTCATTTTTCTCTCTTCATTTTATGGTTCATCCAAAAAATTTTTTTTAATGTGTCTTATTCACTGTACTATTCTGTTTTTACTATTAGAAAACTTTCAAATTCGGGAGTACCTAAACTCCACCTCATAGTAAGTAATATTTAACCTGGTATTTAAAAGTTGGTAACTGAGACTCAAATACCTATTTGAAAGATGTTTTTAGTAGGTATGTTATGAACCTGTGTGTCTAGGATTTTAAGAACCGAGACAGAGTTTTGTGATTTACGGCTTGATATAAAAATAAGTAAATACCTAGTCAGCCGGGTCCTGAGTCACGTTGAAAATCCTTGTCTGCGCGCCCCTGACATAATTTCTTCGCCAACCTATCTATCGAGCGACGTCTCTGCGTTGCGCCAACAGGAAACTGACCGGGCCAACCGCTATTTATCCGTCCCGTCTTATCAGAGAAAAACCCACGTGCAAAATTATCAGTTCCGATAGTATTATAACCTTTCCAAAAGACTGAGGGCAATCGAGAGAATGTCGGTAACAAAATGAACAAATGAATATTGCCGGCCTCGCTTAACTAAGCCGGTGGCATTGACGACGACCTGCGAGACAAAAGCCCGATGCACACTGCTAAAATTCGCGCAAGAATATTCCAGATACAACACGCGATACCGGTGCGGCGTTGCCGGATGTAAACGGTTTACTTAGACCGCAGGATATTTGTTTCATTGAAATTCAGTAATATTAAATTATTTTGAAGCAAGAGATTCGACGGAAAGCTATATTCAAATTTGAAACAAATATAAGTACTATGTTACCTTCAATTTCTGTGCAGTATCTCGTTATAGATTAGATAGGTAGTGTGTTCAAAAAAATAATTACCGATCTCAGGTCTGTTTACCTATTTATTTTGTTTAATTAATAAATATCTCGGTAGAAAGAATAATACTCTAAAATTACAAAAAGTATTTTTGTTTCGTAAATATTCAGTCTTCTAATTTCTGACTAACATGTTGAACACATCTATTGAACCTTGGATTAGTCGCATTTAGGGTTGCCAGGCGTCCGGCTTTAGCCGGACATGTTTGGCTTTTTACGGTTTTGTCCGGCTAAAAATTAACCTTTCCGGCCTGTCCGGCTTATTGCCTTAACTTCCTGGAAAATACGGAATTTTACTCCGAATTATTAATATTGGCAGATAATTATTTTGCTATTCCAGGTCACAATGCAATATCGAAATAGTATTTTCGTTAATAAATGCCCAATGGTCGAAAGAACGAAATAAACTACATATAGATATGACAGCCAAAATGATGTTCCTACGGTGCAATCTCCGATTAAAGAACTTATATCTAGATACATAATGGCATGAATTTTATGATCCCGAAAGACTCCCAATCTAAGGCACTTCTTCCCATAAGTTGCTGATTGGCCCATCCGCGTATTCGCGGCCGCTCGTACACGGTCGGCTTCAGTTCGATTATCATAATCTCAGTTTGACAGTTTTGACAGTATCCGTAATTAATGTTAATAAGTGTTTTTCGTGTTTTTCGATCAAAATGTGGTGAAAAAGTCTTTTTATTTTAAGTTGTGATTTGCCTAATACCTAAATAATATTCTCTGTTCATATTTAGACAGTTTAGTGACAATTTAGTGCAACATGCAACAGTGCTGTGCCATTTGCAGAAATCGATCGTTTCATAGGTAAGTAGGTCATAGTCGTAACATGATGAGGTTCAGTTTATAGTTTTAATAATAATATTATAAATAATATCCTTCCAATGCATATTTCCCTTGAATAAACCATCTTTACCTATTGTATTTTTTCAATCTGCGTTAATATTCCTAGAAATTAACCAATAATTATCACATAAAATAGGTACAATATTTTACATTTTCCCTTCTACACATACCCGCCTCTGTTGCCTATGGGATGTTGATGTTCATCTATCCATTTTAATGGACATATAATGTGACTATGTTAGGAGCAAATAAGGTATATGAAGAAAAGGTAGCCATTATGTATCTAGATATAAGTTCTTTAATCGGAGGGTGCAATTTAAAAATAAGTTGCCAAGAATTCTACCATATGATCTGTGAAGAAAAAGACTTACTTGATAAAATAAGCTCAAATGATAAATGTACATAATTTCTGCTTTTAAGTTTCAAAAAGACATTTTTTTATTAATAAAAATTATTTTATTTTATTTTATTAGAATTAATTATTCAGTTTTTTTATGTGATACACATACCAAAGTTTCATTTGATATTGTATGAATTAATTTCGTACGTGATTTTTCCGTTTTTTTTTTTCGTTTTTAGTCGCTTTTTTATGGATATATTTTACTGTTTTGCGATAATTTTCTGTTTCTATGTAACAAACAATCATTTTTAAATTAAGTTTAATAAAAAATATTAAAAGACTGATTTTGTGGTTTAGTAATTTTTTTTTAGGGCGAACGAATGTTGTCCGGCTTTTTGTACCAAATGTCCGGCTAAATTTATAAGTAAAGTCCGACTTTTCGAATTTTAGGCCTGGCAACCCTAGTCGCATTCCATTAGGCTGACCATACGTACGGAATTTCTCTGTATTGTCCGGAATTTTAATGGCATGTACAGCATGCTTGGATATACAACGTACAGCATTACGCTTTGGTTGGAATTTTTTTTTGATCTCCCCCCCCATAATCAAAAAAATGTTGGGATCAAAAAAAAATTTTTTTCGGATTTTTCCCTCCGGGCCCGTATTTTTTCTGGCCACCCTATTCCATGGCTGTCTTTTATCTCCAATATTGCAAGAGCCATTTATCTTAGTTTTTAATAGAAATACTTTTGGCAAATCAACCATCTAAGAATGAAAGTATAAAAAATGCGACTACACATTCTTCCCAATAGGCAACTAGCACACTTTTTTTTTATTTCAATAGTGTATTAATATGGCAAAATAGGCTATGCCAAATATGCCTCATAATCTGAGCGTGTCTGCGATGACATGTCAGCGCACTGTTTGACGTTATAGTCGATGACGACGCGTAACAAGAACAGTTTAAATTATGCAGGCTTTAATGGCTTATATATTATAATACAAGGAACTGAAAGGTGTTTTTATCTACGATCGTCCTATAAAGTGAGATTTTTTCCTCACATTTTGAAAGAGCAAAATTGACGTTTGCCGAACAGCTGTGAATGTCCCTTTGCCGCACTACTCCCATAACAATGTGCGACAATGTACTTGACACACACTTCAGTGCATCTCAGGGTTAGAAAAAAAAACAGTTTTTTTTCATTTTAAACAAAAAAACAGTTTTTTTTGTTTTGAACAGTTTTTTTGTTTAAAACAGGTTTTTTTTTAAGTTCTAAATGGTATGTTTAAAACATGTTTAAAACAGGTTTAAAACGTTTAAAACTATATTCATCTAAAATTAAATGGTGTCAGGCACACTATGTCTGCTACTATTAGTTGACGTCAGATGGTGCTCTTAAACGGATTTTACAGCACTCTGCAAATAAAATGCTCAGATTAGTGCACGTGAAGACTATATCGGAATTATTTATCGGAATGGACCATCATCGGCACTTTTCCTGCTTTTCCACAAACTTCAAAATAATACATTAATTTAAAACATTGCACTGTGTTTTAAACAGTTGTTTAAAACATCGCATTGTGTATTAAATATGTTTTAAACATTTATTTAAAACACAGTGCGATGTTTTAAACATGCCAACCCTGGTGCATCTGCACTTAAACAAGCTTCGTTGGAACACTGACAATGTATTTTTATGAAATAATAATGCCCCAAAACTGTTTTTAATATAATGAGAGTTGATGTAAGAGTAACAATTAATTACCTAATTTATCTATACGAAGAATACGACCGTTATAATAATTAATAAAATTTAAATAAACCGACAGTGATTGTGTTTTGTTTGCCTGTTTATTTTGATCACATATGCAAGGCAATCTCATATGTTGTGATGAATCGCTGTTTCCCGCCAAAATTCAACTTAATTACTCCTTTTATTTTGATATTTTCAAACGATCGATGATAAAATTGTGTGTGTAATGGGTTCATTTAATGAATTTTATTTAGTAGTTGTTACTTCTTGTGGATACAGTATTATTTAAAATTAGACAATGTTGAAAATTTCAGATGAATCCGATATGTGGTTCTCGAGATATACGACTTCTAAAGAGGGAATTCGAGGCGCGGTGACGACCAACATGGTGACGTCATGGGTTCCTATTAAATGACGTCACGGCCGCGGTCCATGTTTAAAATTTTTTTTAGACGATTTACAGGTTTCACAAAATTCTAGTTTTTTGCACAGGGGGGTTGGCATTTGGCGTGACAGAAGTATCACGAAACCCACAAAGATCAGACTTACTAACGCCCTAGTTTTCTCCATCTTTCTATGCGTCTCTGAGACATGGACCGTTAGGGAAGCAGACAGACGGCGTATTGAAGCTTTCGAGATGTAGGTTTGGAGACGTTTGCTGCGACTTGCAACTCATCACACTAATAGTTGGATTCTTCAAGAAATACGTCCCCAAAGCGACTCCTCAAGATAGTATCCCTCCCAATTCTCCCATTTCTTGGACACAGAACAATAAAGAACGGAAAACTAGATGGCAAGAGGCAAAGATGACGCTCTCCAAAACATCGGGCTGATGTCATCAATGAGCTGATGACAGGGAGCTTTGGTGAGGCTATGTTGCTAACAGATAGATGGCGTGATGCCGTCAGGCGTACTATACAGCAAGCAAGGGCCCACTAGATCTAAAATAATTAATTCATAGGTCACAAAACGCTGGGCAAGACGTTGTGAACATCAAGCAGAGAGTGTGCTCTCGAATTACTTTAAATGTGTAGTAGGTTTCTAAAACAATTATGCTAAATCTTTCTGGCAATCCGAAATAGTTGCCCAAACGAAGAGGAACTCGATTTGTATTGGAAGCAATTGGGATAAATAAAAATGGAGAAATCAGAGGATGTGCAACTTTCTGACAACAGGGCTTCTAATTTTTATTAATTCCGTGGTAAAATAACTTAATTAAGAATACCTGGATTATGAGACCATAACGAATTTTTAAATAAAGTTATATTTAGGTATAGGGATAATTTCGAGGATAGTTTTGATTTGAAATAAAGGAAAGTATGTATGTGAAATATTTGCAACATTGTGCAATGTGTATCCAATATGTGAGTAATATTTACGATATTGTACAACGATTATGCAATATGTGTCTAATGTTGTACATGTGTAATATCCTGAAATATATTGTAGCACGCGGTACCTTTGATCCAATGAGTATGCATAGACCGAGAGGACAATCACTTGAAATTATGTGTCCCACAATTGCAATATTGCACACATATTGCACGATATTGCACATATACCTGTCCCACATATTGCATAAGTGATTACCCCCTCGGCATAGACCAAACGCATATTTATACTTGTGCATTTATTGTTTATGTACCTATTCACCTCGAGAAAAATGTTAATTTTTGATATCCCTTAATCACGAAGGAATATTCCCCCGAATCTGAATTGTGCATTTTTATAATATCCTATGTCTACACAATTTACTAAATTCTTGGTACTTAATACACAAGCTGTTATACGTCAACATTTATCAGATTCCGGTTTGATATTTCCAATATTTATTTCCTGCGCTGCGAGATAAGCGTCATTTTGGTAAAAAAATACAGTAGAAAACGGATATAAAACTCAGCACCGAATTGGCAACGTTGCGTCAACGTATAATACAGAATACAGTCGAATTTCATCCTGGACGTAGTCGCAGTGTTACATTAATATTAGTCATGGTTTTAGTGAAAAAATGTGCATTCTGACTGTACCATTATTTGTCTAATCCTTGGATTTCTTTAGAAAAGATTAAAGTTGTGTGATAACAACAAAACTGGTAGGTTAAGATAGCCTTTGTCAAATTTCGCAGCTGGCTGACCGCCCAGATAACTAACGGTGACGCATTACTTATCATGTAGCCGAAAAATCTATTGGCTTGTTGTATTTTACCTGACTATAGGTAGGTACCTTCATTTTCTACAATGGAATGAATTTTACAGTGCAACCTGAAATAACTAAATGACTAATGGGTTTAAACAAATACGACCACCACATTTACATCAGAATCGGGAAAATTAATTACGTGTCAGAAACCCCTAACCATTTTAACCCCCAGATTATCGTACATCCTTTCGTAATTGTGGTAAGACGTAGGATATTAACGAAGGGTCCCCACTCTCGAATGAAGACATTTTTGTCCTTTCCCTGTAAAACAAATAACAAAATCGGATTTTTTTTATACCTCCCTACTTAGGTATTTAAACTCTTTTTAGATACCTAGGCATATACTTTTTTACTACCCACCCAAGGCTATTTCAATGAATGCTTTTTTTCATGTAAGCCACAAAATCTGATATTAAAAAAGAAAATTTAATAGTTAGCTATAGGTACACAGGTACTCCATCTCTAAAAAGAAAATGTGCCTAGGTACATACATGTTAGAGGTACGAACATTTATTTATTTAGTATCTACGTATTTACAATATTATATAATAAATATAGCTAGATATACTAAAAATGGATTAATTTTCAAACCGACCCATTAAAATGTTTAGATATGAAGGCATTTCAAGTAAAAACTGTGGTACCTACCTAGGTATAGACTGTAAATAAAACGTAGCCAACTTGTTCTTGTTATGACGGCACACATTCTTCAACATAACCTTTCAAGAAATTTGATTAAAAATCATTACCTTGAACATCCCAGTTGGCAAATCGTCAGCATTTTGTTAAATGAGTCGATGACACTTTTTGATCACATTTTTCGCATACCACTTGCACTAAACAGAATCTTCTAGCCCCTCCCCTCTCGCCACCAAACGTAGTGACGAAATGAAAGAAATGCATTCGCAAGGAGAAGCACATGTCTGGAGTTCTGCCGTCCGCGAGGCACTACGCCTCCTGTCTTGTTGCTATGCCGTTCTCTTACGCGCCCGCGGGTCGTGACGTAAGTCGTAGCGCGCACCACGCCTGTAGGTAGCAGACCTTAGCAACCGTTGCTAACTCGGCTGAAGTGCCTTGTGTGGGAGGGGTAGTCTAGGAAATTTATCTGACGAATAATATTGTGCTCTTGTCCACTAATATTTATTTGTAAATATTTAATTGGAATGCTGGAATTGTTTGTGATTGGGGTTCCCAGAAGTCGAATTGTTTTTGCGGCTGATTCAAGAATTCCATGACTTGAGGGATTTGGGGAAAGCGCAAAATGCAAAATAATTTAACTGCATCTTAAACGTAAGTTAGTGTGGGATACCGCAGACTTGAAATACCTATCTCAATTATATTATTATTGAAGAAGGCCGTTGTTCATGTACCAGGGCTAGTTATAGGTATACGACTCTTTATAAATTATTAGTTGTAGGCGGGCCCCCCGTAGGGGGAGGGGCTGTTGGGTACTGAGTTTAGGCGCCCGGGCTTCCGAGGGGCTCGCCAGAGATGACAGAAATTATTTTTTCACATTTCTCCCCCCCGCTCATCAATTATTAAAGTGCTTGGACCCTCCACAGAGCTTGACGAAAAATTTTTTTTCACATGATGTGGAGGGTAGGGTTGCCAGGCCTATAATTCGAAAAGCCGGACTTTTCTTATAAATTTGGCCGGACATTTGGTACAAAAAGCCGAACAGCATTCGTTAGCCATAAAAAAAAATAACTAAAACAGAAAATCAGGCTTTTAATACTTTTATTCAGAGCTGGGCAAATACTTTGAAAAAGTATTTAAATATTAAATACTAAATACTTTCAGAAAATTGAAAGTATTTAAATACTAAGTATTTTCAATAGATAAAAGTATTTAAATAATAAATAACAAAAGTAATTAAATAGTTTAAACTTAGTATTTAAATACTTTCTGAATATTTAAATACTTTGATAACACTGAAATATTTTGAAGCATAGTTAAGTGTAATAAAAATAGCCTTTAATGGCTAAACTTCGCCAAATTGTATTTTCTATTTTTGTAGAAATAAATAGAGACTTAATATTATCATTATCATTATTATTATTATATTAAATACTATTTGACTATTTGAGGTGTCAAAATTTTAGGTTTCATGACTTTCATGAACTTCTACAACACTATTTTAATACCTCTATACTTAATCAGTTCTAGTTGGGTATTGGACTTTTACGTATCCGTAGAGCTAGACCTTTGCGTCTTCTGCAAATACCCAAATAAAGCACAGATAATATGGCACTAGGTCAACTGTTCTCTGTCACAATCAATACATGCAGAGTGAGAGGGAAACATGCGTTTATTTTCGGTTTATTATAAATATTTAAAAAATCGTAAATGGTATAATCCTTAAAATAGTTTCAAATACTCCCCATTGCTCTAAGGAATACAACCATATACAGTTTTTATCATAAACTTTGTATATAGTTAATGCCATACTTTAATAATGAAATTAGGAACTATTTTCATTGACAAACTACGATATTCAAGTACAATAGAAATTTACAATAAAAAAAATATATAGTTGTATTCGTTAGAACAATAGCAATTATTTAAAACAGTTTTAAATATTATAGTATATTTGGTTATTTAATTATTTATAATAAACCGAAAATAAACGCATATTTCCCTCACTCTGCAAAAGCCTAACCTTAACAGTTAACACTTACTGTCTACGTCTTCTCTCAACCAACTTTCTGGGAATTAAGACGTGAATAACTGAAGACTGAATGATGCAATGTGTTTATTAACTACATAGTATGGTACATGTCTTGATTCTTGACGAGTATCTGCCTGTCTCACTGGTGTATTTGATTATATTTGTTGTATTTATTTAAATACTTTTGAGGTTCAAATACTTCTGAAAGTATTCAAATACTGTCAGAAAAGGATTTAAATACTTTTTTAGAAGTATTTAAATACTTCTCAGTTATTTAAATAGTTTAAGTATTTATAAATACTTTAGGATCATTTTCAAAAATACTAAGTAGTAAATATTTCAGATAAAATATTTGCAAGTATAAATACAAATACTTATTGCAAGAAGTATTTAAATACTTGGTATTTAAATACTTTCTAGTATTTAAATACTTATGAGGTATTTGTAAGTACATATTTGCCCAGCTATGCTTTTATTAAACTTGATTTAAAAATAAACAGCATTTGTTACATAGGAACAGAAAAAGTCATCGCAAAATATTGAAAAGCGACTAAAAACTAAAAAAAAAAAAACAAAAAAGATCACGTTTTAGAGCCTTAGGCAAAAGGCCAAACAAAAGCCGGACAGGCCGGACGAAACCGTAAAAAGCCAAACATGTCCGGCTAAAGCCGGACGCCTGACAACCCTATATGTGGGGAGCCTGGTTATAGGTACTTATTTTGAAGCTGATCTATTTCAGTCTTAAAATAGTTAGGTAGAAGCAAGCCTGTCGAGAGGACACCCCCCCCTTTGAGGGGGCCCGGGTTTATTTGGAGGGCCCAGTTTTAAAATGTTGAAAATTTGTGTTATAATTTTTTCTTGGCGTATTTTAAAAAAGAAAATTTTTGGATTTCTCCCCCCTCCGCTCATCAATTTCCAAAAATTTTTTTCCACCGGGCCCGTATTTTCTCACCACCCTGGGTAGAAGACAACAAAATCTTACATTTTTCGATATTTTTTTAAATAAACTTGGATATTAAACAAAAGAAACATCGTCTATAAGACGCTTTGAGTGTAGGGCCGCAGAGCAAAAGGGGCCGAGACAGATAGAGAGAGAGAGACCTATATATAATAAGCATAGTAAAATAGAAATACTTTAGTAGCATATTAGACGAGAATTTTTGGTTAATTGTATTTGCCAGCCACTTTTCTATAACCGCAAATCCGTAATGTCGGTCACAGAAAAAAAAATTCATATCGAATTATAAATAACTTTCAAAATGTCTGCCTGTCTATCCGTCCGTTCGCCATTTTTCTTGTAAGTGCAATAACTTAAAAAGAAGAAACCCGATTGGCACCAAATTAATTCTTCGACGCGCTGCCAGATTGTGAGATATGCTACCTGATTCAAAGCAACATCTGCTAATTTGATATAATAGCCCAGACGACAGAGAACATTTTATAGTGAAACCTACAAAAATTTGCAAACTGATTAATTTTTTTTTTAACGAGTTCCTGAAAGTGTGCAGAATAATATCCTGAAAAGTTTACATTTCGCTCGGATGCAGAACATAAAAAAAAGTTAAAAAAATATTTTTTTATCTATTTTTCAAAACTTTGAAATTAAGTCAGGGTAGGAAAAAATTAAAAATACAGGTGGATAGACCACGAGTTTCTGCCAAAAAATATCATAATAAAATTTATCGCTAAAGCCACGGAAAAAATAGTGAAGTAACTTCGTCACTCTGCGTGGCCAGCGCACGGTTAAATGCATGCTAAGGAACCTCTAAAAATTCTTAGCTGTTCTATCGAGTAAGACAAAGCTTTTTTCTCTTTCTGATTACACGTTTTAAATATTTTTCTTAGTGAATAGGAGGATAAATAGTGAGTATGGAGGGAAAATATATAACTATCCCAAGATTTCGTAAACCATCAATTTTCGTTTTAAAATTTCATAATTTTCATTATTTGATTTCATATTTTTGAATATATATATATATCATACTTAGTTGTGTTTATAAATTTTTTTTGAGATTTTCTTCCTCTCGCTCATCAATTTTAATTTTCAAGGAAAAACATGTTTGTTATTTTCGGCACGCGGCTATGTTACCACCCCCCCCCCCCCCCCCAAGCTCAAGGCCCAGATCTGCCCTTGATTTGTGAATGTATTGATAAAGTTCCAGGATTTATATTCAAAACAATCAAAGACATTTTCATAGCTATAAGGATAAGACCGTGAAAATCGCAATTTCTTACCATGATCTGATCTGATCATATTTTCGAAAAAATGCATACAAGTAAACGATTTTGTGTTTGAACATTCGAAAAATATACATTTTTTCCGAAATAGTGATATTTTATTTTTTCCAATAGCTCAATTTCTTGGCAAGTTACAGCCTCCAATATATATATATTTATCAAAAAAAAATCATCAAGCAAGGAAATTAAAATGATTTAAGATGTATTTTTTTTAATCCTCGTTACTACAACTTAAAAAACCATAATAATCATGAAGTGTACATACTTTTCAACAGTTCTCAATGAAGAAATAATTTTTTTGAAGGGCTTTTATTTTTTTCTATATTGTTTAAATATACTTATATGTATTATCACACCCGAACTCAATCGTCGCAATTGAGTTCGGGTGTGATAATACATATAAGTATATTTTTCCCATCCATCCTTTGCTTGTATTGTTTAAAACAAAAAAGCATCAGAAAGCTACAATTTCAATCTTTTAAATGAACCAACACTCATATAGATTGAACAAATTCTGATTCAGTGACATGTAATTCAAAGTGTCGGTGTTACAGTCATGCGTATTCAAGCGCGTGCACGCATGGATCTCGCTCCGAGTTATAACGTTACGGTTGAGTTGAGTTATTTTTTTCCGGGAAAACCGTCGCTTTAACGATAAATTTTGTTAGGACATTTTTTGTTCATAAATACGTGATCTATCCATCTGTATTAATTTTTTTCTAGTTTAATTTAATTTCAAAATTTTGAAAAAATGGATGAAAACAATTTTTTTTCACTTTTTTTTATGTTCTGCACCCGAGCGAAATGTAAACTTTTCAGGATATTATTCTAGACACTTTCACGAACTCATTAAAAAAAGTTTACTCAGTTTGCAAAATTTTGTGGGTAAATACCTTCATCAAATATAATGTTGACGTTTACTGAGGAGTGAGCGATAATGCGATAAGTACTCCTGTGCTTAATATTTCGCGATCATCACGGACATCTGCAACCTCTATATGTAATGAGAAACTACGTAGATCTATAGAAACTGACACTGATGAGTAATGATTATGAATCAGCAGAAGCAGAAGTAGAAAAATCATCGAAACATTTACTTGAAGAATTATGACAATGACAAAACCGTTAACTTTATAGAAGATTAGGAACCCAGCTGTTGACGATGAAGGATTATAACCAATAAATTACTTACATATATATTGAATTAATTATATTGTAAAAGCACCTTTTGACCTATAAGTAATCCCCAATTAATATTAACAAAATTCAAGTTTATGTAAATAATATTAATTTTTGAACCTTGACCATGAAAATTTCATGGAAAGATAATGTAGCATAATAAACCATTCTAAAAATAACAATTTCTCAACATAAACAATAAAACAAATTTTGTAGAAGTAATTTTTACAGTACCATTGTTACAATAAACTGCATTTTAGGAAATAGGCTTTGAAGCCACAATTCGTGCGCTAGCGATTCTTAGTGAGGTGGCTTATTGAAATTACCGTTACCTGGCGGATAAAAGCACCAAATTTGGTATGAAGGTACCTCAGGGTATACTAATAAATATTAGCCTAGGAGCCCTCTGGAATTTTCATGTACAGCACGAAAATCCAAAATGGCCAACAAATACGACAAAATATCATATGTAACCCAAGAATTTTAGTTTTTGACCCGGAATTAATTATTGTAAAGCTGAAACTTTGCAGGATTGCAGTTTTGGTCCAGGATAACACGTAGCTAAAAGTCCCCTACTCTCCCCCGTCGGATTTCCTGTTTTTTCGAAGCAACAAGGGCCTAAGTCGCAGAAATTGCAGAGCTGGCTATAAAATGAAGCAGAAATGTTGTTACCGATCCGATTTGGGTGGAAATGATCATAAAAGTTTCGAAGAAGCATATCCGTCCGTATTTCAGATGTTTCCATGCATATTTTGTTCATAATTTTCCGTTTTTTAACAGCCAAACAGCGAAAAAAAATGTTGTTTTTTTTATTGCATTACATACATGTTAGATCACGATTTACATTAGTGACTTTTTAAAAAGATTTATTAAATTAATGAGAGTCAACGTTGACTCTTCGAAATAAAAATGTAGTTATAAAATGAACTGTTTAATCTAACATGAGTATAAGAACTGAATACAAAAGATTATCTAACTAATTTATATCCTCGGTTGGCTGTACTTAGTCAGCATTAGTATTGTTTCCCAAGCTAAGCCAAAGGAAATATGATATTACATATCAGCGATAAATAATATGAGGGAATTCGTTATCAACACGTAGCTGAAATATGATATGCTGAGATAGTTTAAAAGGAATAAAAGTCACGTACAAGTTTTTATACAGTGTACCAAATATTATATAACAACTTCCCCCTTATTAAAAAAGTTGGTGATTATACAGCAACTTTTGTAAAATATAAAAGCAGAATAATAATAAAATGAAAAAATAAAATTGTAAAATATAAAAATGCAAATAGTATATAAGAATATTTAAAGATGTACATATAACATAAATTAATATTAATCATGAAATAAAATTGGTAACAATATAGGATGTCTTATGTTAGTTCCACTTCTTCGGTTTCTTCTTCTCTTTGGATACTGGGTCTTCTCCTTGGAGGTAAGATACTGGTGATACTTTTGTATGTTCTTCTTGGCATCGGTGGAGATGGTGGAGATGGAGGTGAACCGTGTGATGCATGAACAAGGGCTAACTTTCGGCTTCTTTTTCTGCATTTGCAGAATAGGTAAAGGAGGATAAGGGAGATCACTAGGGTTATAGTGAAGTACGTGAACCACGAGATGTGTTTTGCCACGTAGGGTTCGTTAATGAGGTCGTCTAAATCCTTGGAATACTGGTCTAATTTGTGTTTCGCAATTTCAAGGTCTTCTGTATTCAAATTATTTAATTTCAATGGTTTTAAATTTGGTAGTTGAGTTTTGTCTGGAAGGTCACTGCAGCAATCATACGGAATTTCGATTGGGTGAGTGTTATCTTTGACATCTAACACTTCATTGGAACTGGCCTGGATTTTGGTAATACCAACAAAGGCATAACAGCTGGGTTGTAATTTTATAATGGAATTTTTCGTGATGACTTCTGTTTTTGAATTTCTCTTCGGACAATTAACGGTAACATGTAATGGTTCTGCGTTGATGACTAGCCAGGTGTTTTCTTGGAGTTTTTGTACATTGTATCCTTGACTGATTATGAATGAGGTTTGACAATTTTGGGGTAGAGTCATGAGGTTTTTGAAGAGCCTTGCTTCACATATGGCATTGTTATCTATCGGGTAGGCGAACAGGTTGGAGCATAATCTGGTTCCCATGTAAAGTTGTTTGCACTCGTCTAAATCCGGGATGGGTAAGAACATTAAGGAATCATCATCTCTCGCGATATATTTTTGTGATACCGATAATAAGTGGTGTAAACCAGTTCTATTATCCAAAATAGGGATAGGATATAATTGATAGGCTGTGTAAGTTTGTGGGTCTACTAAAGGTACTTTTAAAACAAAGATTAAACTTGAATCGGTCTGAAAGGCTTGGAGTTCCATAATATCCAAATATTGAGCAACTTTTGATAGCCTTATTGAAAGCGGTAGGTTATTTTTATGCAAATTCTGTGAAATTTCCTGTAAGGATGAAATTAAGTCTGTTGGAGTGATGATTGACGTATGAATGATTTTCAAGCGTGCAAATGTTATTGCATTTAGAACATCATTTAAATTATCTTCGATGTACAAATAACTTGCCATTAACTGTTCGCAATAATGTAAGAATATTAATTTGATTTCAATGGCTTCGATGTGACTTGTCATAGATTGAATTGTGCGGTCGATTTCTTTGATATTTTTGTTAAATGTTTCTTCGTCAATTTGAAGTTTTTGAATAGTTGAATTGAAATTTTTGATAACGGATGTAGTAACTGAAATTTGATTTTTAATTAGATTCTCCAAATGAACTGTTTAATCTAACATGAGTATAAGAACTGAATACAAAAGATTATCTAACTAATTTATATCCTCGGTTGGCTGTACTTAGTCAGCATTAGTATTGTTTCCCAAGCTAAGCCAAAGGAAATATGATATTACATATCAGCGATAAATAATATGAGGGAATTCGTTATCAACACGTAGCTGAAATATGATATGCTGAGATAGTTTAAAAGGAATAAAAGTCACGTACAAGTTTTTATACAGTGTACCAAATATTATATAACAACTTCCCCCTTATTAAAAAAGTTGGTGATTATACAGCAACTTTTGTAAAATATAAAAGCAGAATAATAATAAAATGAAAAAATAAAATTGTAAAATATAAAAATGCAAATAGTATATAAGAATATTTAAAGATGTACATATAACATAAATTAATATTAATCATGAAATAAAATTGGTAACAATATAGGATGTCTTATGTTAGTTCCACTTCTTCGGTTTCTTCTTCTCTTTGGATACTGGGTCTTCTCCTTGGAGGTAAGATACTGGTGATACTTTTGTATGTTCTTCTTGGCATCGGTGGAGATGGTGGAGATGGAGGTGAACCGTGTGATGCATGAACAAGGGCTAACTTTCGGCTTCTTTTTCTGCATTTGCAGAATAGGTAAAGGAGGATAAGGGAGATCACTAGGGTTATAGTGAAGTACGTGAACCACGAGATGTGTTTTGCCACGTAGGGTTCGTTAATGAGGTCGTCTAAATCCTTGGAATACTGGTCTAATTTGTGTTTCGCAATTTCAAGGTCTTCTGTATTCAAATTATTTAATTTCAATGGTTTTAAATTTGGTAGTTGAGTTTTGTCTGGAAGGTCACTGCAGCAATCATACGGAATTTCGATTGGGTGAGTGTTATCTTTGACATCTAACACTTCATTGGAACTGGCCTGGATTTTGGTAATACCAACAAAGGCATAACAGCTGGGTTGTAATTTTATAATGGAATTTTTCGTGATGACTTCTGTTTTTGAATTTCTCTTCGGACAATTAACGGTAACATGTAATGGTTCTGCGTTGATGACTAGCCAGGTGTTTTCTTGGAGTTTTTGTACATTGTATCCTTGACTGATTATGAATGAGGTTTGACAATTTTGGGGTAGAGTCATGAGGTTTTTGAAGAGCCTTGCTTCACATATGGCATTGTTATCTATCGGGTAGGCGAACAGGTTGGAGCATAATCTGGTTCCCATGTAAAGTTGTTTGCACTCGTCTAAATCCGGGATGGGTAAGAACATTAAGGAATCATCATCTCTCGCGATATATTTTTGTGATACCGATAATAAGTGGTGTAAACCAGTTCTATTATCCAAAATAGGGATAGGATATAATTGATAGGCTGTGTAAGTTTGTGGGTCTACTAAAGGTACTTTTAAAACAAAGATTAAACTTGAATCGGTCTGAAAGGCTTGGAGTTCCATAATATCCAAATATTGAGCAACTTTTGATAGCCTTATTGAAAGCGGTAGGTTATTTTTATGCAAATTCTGTGAAATTTCCTGTAAGGATGAAATTAAGTCTGTTGGAGTGATGATTGACGTATGAATGATTTTCAAGCGTGCAAATGTTATTGCATTTAGAACATCATTTAAATTATCTTCGATGTACAAATAACTTGCCATTAACTGTTCGCAATAATGTAAGAATATTAATTTGATTTCAATGGCTTCGATGTGACTTGTCATAGATTGAATTGTGCGGTCGATTTCTTTGATATTTTTGTTAAATGTTTCTTCGTCAATTTGAAGTTTTTGAATAGTTGAATTGAAATTTTTGATAACGGATGTAGTAACTGAAATTTGATTTTTAATTAGATTCTCCAATTGGTGTTCGTCATTGTTTAGCTTATTGATGCAATCAGAATAATATTGACCGTCCTCGGCATCTAAATTTCCGGTTATTGATTTGAAAATTGTGCCGAAACCGTTGATTATTCCGCGCTTATATCGTTTTGTATCCAAAAAGATTTCATCAAATTTTGATTTTATAGTTTTAGATATTTGGGTTAACAGATTTAGATCTGTTTTAACTTCACTCCTGAAAGTGATCGTTTTCTGATCGGCGGCGTCCAGGGTGTTTAGGATAAGCTCTAACATTTTTTCGTTTCTGTCAAAGGTTGTTTTTAGGGAGGAAATGTTCTTGTGAACCAGTAATGTCCATTTGTCGTTGGTTACTATTACGTCAGTTTTTTTGTGGTAGTATATTCCTATGGTGTTGTTTATAGGCGTGATTTTATATTGGGAGACCACTAGTGTTGCTGATCCGAACAGCAGGAATAACCTGAAAACAAGGTTAGCTTTCAAAATAAGGTTTCATTCGGTCAAAATTGACTTTACTAGTTTGTTTAGTTTCTGGGTTGAGTAAGATAGCTGAATTTTCAAAGATTTTGGTAATTTCGAATGGTCCGTTAAATTTGTTTTGCAATTTATTTTTAATCTGTGATTCTTTTACGTAAACTTTGTCTCCGACGTTATATTTAGTATGGTTTTCGGGGACGTTTTTATCGAATCTAATTTTGGCTTTTTGTTTTTGAAGTTCCGTTCGGTCTCTAGCAATTTTATAGTAATGGGAGATACGATTGTTTAAATCTCTGACGTATTTCGTTATTAATTCCTTTTGGTTATACAAGGTTTCTGGTGGTCGAACTGATGTATGACCAAAAACTAGTTCGTATGGCGTAAATCCGTGTGTTTTGTTAACAGAGTTATTGTAGCAAATTACAGCGTAAGGTAAAATAGTGAACGGGTGTTCGTTCGGGTTTTCTGTTTGGTTAACTCTTATCATTTCTGCTAACGTTGCGTGGAATCGTTCAATTGAGCCATTCGATTGCGGGTGTCCTACGCTTGAAAAGGTTAATTTTATATCGTATAAAATACATAAATCTCGTAATAATCGGTTGTCGAATTCTCCTCCATAGTCGCAATGTATTCTTAGAGGAGTACCATAGTGTTGGAAATATAGTAATAAGGTATTTACTACAGATTTAGCGGATTTATCAGGGACTGCGTAAGCTTGTGTAAATTTGGTTAATTCTTCGCGTATCGTTAAAGCATAGTTGCGTGTGGGAAACTCGAATAGGTCAATGTTAATTCTCTCAAATGGTGTCTTTGGTGTTTCGGTTATTACTAACGGACTGCTTAAATTTTTCCGATAGACTTTACTTTTTTGACAAGTTTCACAATTTTTTACAAAATTTTCTACGTCTTTAGTTAGACCTTGCCAAGTGTATTTTTCTCTAATTCGTCGAATAGTTTCGTTTATTCCGCGGTGTAGATTATTTTTACCGCTGTGATGTTGATCTAGAATTATAGGAATTTGGTCTTCATCAGGGGTTTTGACAATATCTTGACAAATTATTAATTTTAGGTCCTTTTCCGCAAAAATGAATGACAGAATTTCAAGTATAGGGAGGTCTAAATTATTTTCGACAAAGTAAGTCTTAGAGAGATCCAAGACGTCTTGGTTTTTAAATAACACCAGAAATAAGTGTTCAATTACGGATTCAATATCGAATGGTAACGGGATGATAAAGTATCTCCTATGTCTGACCGTCTTGCTCGATACAATATTGATCTTGTCATTGCGGAATTCTGGGTTTTCTTCAAATATGTCTTCGATAATTTTGTGATGGAGGTCTTGTAAATTGTTTTGTTGAAAGAAAGTTATAATATTTTTGTGTTCTCGATACAATAGTTGTTTGTTCGAGGCTTTGATTTTTGAATAATCTATTAAAGATGTTGTTTTGTACAAGTTGACAAAGGTTTCGAATTCTTGGGTAATTGGGTCATTGATAAATCTAGCGTTATCGTCTTGGGTTTCGTCATCTGATTCGTCATTTGATTCATCGTCTCCGTTCGCGGTTAGAATTTTGGAATAAAATTTGGAACAATCGTTAAAGTGGTTAATTTTGATTCGGGACAAGGCGTCTGCGTTTTTATTTATTTTTCCGGGTTTATATATGACTTCGTAGTCGTATTCTTCGAGTTTAAGGCGCCAGCGAGCTAATCTACTACCTGGGTCCTTTATAGAAAATAGCCATGTAAGTGGTCTGTGGTCGGTTATCAATTTAAACTTTCTACCGAATAAGTATGGCCTAAAATGCTTTACTGACCACACTATAGCCAAAAGTTCACGTTCTATCGTGGAGTATTTAGTTTCGGCGTTGCATAAAACTCGGGAAGCGTAAGCAATAGGTAAATCTTTACCAATTGGTCCTTGTGAGAGCACAGAACCGACGGCAAATGCGCTCGCATCAGTAGTTAGTATGAAAGGTTCGTCAAAATTTGGGTAAATTAATATTGGTGATGTAGTTAGTGTTTGTTTTAGGTCGGCGAAAGAATTTTGACAGTCGTTATTAAAGTCGAAAGGAACATCTTTTTGCAGAAGTTTTGTCAAGGGTTTAGAAATTTTGGAAAAGTTTGGAATGAATCTTCTATAGTAACCTGCTAGTCCTAAAAATGATTTGATTTCTTTTTGGTTCTTAGGTTGCGGAAAGTTTAAAATGGCATCGACTTTACTAGGATTTGGTTTCACACCGTCCTTTGTGATGAGGTGTCCAAGGTAGGCGACTTCTTTGCGTAAGAATTCGCATTTGTCTGGTTGAATTTTGAGGTTGGCTTTTCGAAGGCGTTTAAAAACTTCTGTTAGACGGGAAATATGTTCGTGAATGGTAGGCGAGTAAATAATGATGTCGTCCATATAGACGAGACACCGTTCATTTTGGATGCCTAATAAAATATTGTCCATCACTCTCTGAAACGTCGATGGAGCATTTTTTAGTCCAAATGGCATTCGCACGAATTCGTAATGACCGTTTTCGACAGTGAAAGCAGTCTTTTGAATGTCTGCGGGATTAATTTCGATTTGGTGAAAACCAGAAGCCAAATCTAGAGTTGTGAAATATTGGCATTTGCCAAGTTGGTCTAAGAGATCGGAAATGTTGGGCAGAGGATATTTGTCACCGATTGTGACCTCGTTGAGTTTACGATAGTCAACTACAACGCGCCATTTCTGTTTGCCAGAAGCGTCCAGTTTTTTTGGGACTACCCAAACAGGGGAGGACCAAGGTGAAATTGAGGGTTGAATGATACCTTGACTTAACATTTTCGATACTTGGGACTTAACTTCTTCTTTATGGACCTGGGGATAGCGATACGATTTTGTAAATATCGGTCGGGAATTGTCGATGTCAATAGGGTGTTTGATTTCGTTGGTAAAGGTCAAATTATCTCCTTCTAAATAGAATATATCTTGAAAATCTAAACAAAGCTGCGTTATTATTTCGGCCTCTTCTTCGTTTAGATGGTCCAAGCGCAATTCGTTCTTAATTTCAAAGGATCTGTCCGTCATTGGGTGTTGGTCGGAGTTTTGCGTATTTAAGTTAAAAATTGACTTAAATTTTTGTAGAGGTTCTAAATTTAAATTAGAAAAATCGACAGTCTTCGGGATGACGTTAGCGTTGATTATTGTCGTTAAAAATTCTCCGTTTTCGTTTACTCTAACAAGAGCATTAGGTAAACGGACTTTTTCGTTTTCCTGCGCTTGCAAAATAGCGTCAGTATTTCTAAGATTACATTTTAGTTTATAAATTTTTTCAGTACGGCCGTCAATTTGGATTTTATTTTGATTAGGGTTGTGGTTTGACTGAATTTTGTCGCATTCGGGTCTTGACGAATCGTCGGTTACTTTGAAAAGTGGAACCGTTTTAAAATTGGTTATTAATTGTTTATTTCTTATGTCGACGATACAATGATAGTGCTCTAGGAAATCAGCTCCTATCAGTCCATCAAAATTGATATCTAGATCATAGATGTAAACTTTATGTGGGTCGTTGTCCGTGAAGGGTATAAGAACAGATTCATTAATAGTAATTTTCTGATCGGTTATACCTTGTATAATTACATTTTCTGAAAATCTTCGTTTGTAGTTTTCCGCAGTTTTTGGTTTAAAGATAGAGATACCTGCGCCCGTATCGATTAGAATTTTGAATTTATTTGTGATGTCTTTAATGTAGTATAAATTTTTTGAATTTACGGTCAACAGTGAGTGAGATAGCGTTTCTACATGAACCCTTGTTCCGGAAAGTTCAGGAACGGGTTGAAATTGTCGTTTAGATTCATAGCTTGAATTTGATTCGATATTTGATCGAATTGATCTGTTTCCTGTGTTGGAGTATCCGCGGGATACTCCGGGCCTAAACAAAAATCCTGAGAATTGGTATTATAATCTTCTTGAGGCGTTTGAGAATTAGCAGTATAACTCTCGTATTCATTTTGCCAAATATCAGTATGGTTTGTTTGTGAATTTTGAGAATTACCAGTATAATTCTCTTGTGGTAAATATTGGTCGTTGCAATCAGTTTGGTAGTTTTGGAAATCGTTGTATTGCTGATGGTCGAAATTATCAGGTTCATTATAGTAATTAATATGTTCGTAGTTTAGAGGATCACAGTAATTGTCAAAATTAACGTGATGCGTTCTTTGTGGGTTTTGACGATTGAAATTTGGATTTTGTTGTTGATTTGGGAATCTTTGTTGGAAGTTGGGGTTCGGTCTTATTACCGAAGGTCTATTTTGTTGTGGATTATTTGCGTGTTGGGAATTTTGAGGAGAAAATTGCCTTTGATTATTTTGGCTGGAAAAATTCTTTAAAATTTGGTCTTGAAATTTGCGCTTGACTGGGATAAGCGTTTGGAATGAAACTAGGAGATGAAAATTGTTGATTTTGCCTTGTGCGGCATTCATTAATTGTATGTCCGTTCCTTTTGCAGAAAGAACAGAATTTTTGTGGAATTGGAGGGCGTTTCGCTTGAGTTTGAATGGGATTTTTATTTGGGTTATATTTGTTGAATTTCTGAGATTCAAAATAAGACAATTGTAATTCTCGTTTTACTCGGAGAGTTGCATCGAGTACAGTAGCCGGGTTTCCAGCTCGGACTATCTGGCCTAATTTGGGTTCAAGTCCGGTTAACAAGGTATTAAGGGTCATAGTATCAATTAAGCGTGTTTGCGCATCTTTCTGTTCGTTTGTCATAGCGATTTGTTTGTTTACCGCGGAAAGCATTTTCGCGTTATGGGTTTGTAGCCTAGAGATAAAAGTTAATGGTGATTCGTTATTTAGTTGATGGAGTCGTTGCAGATCTTGTATAAGCGAGGTTAGATCGCGTGCGTCTCCAAAATGAGACTCTAATAAGTTTTTAGTTTCACCCCATGAAGTTGGGTTTCTTGAATTTATTACCTCGGCAGCTTTGCCTTTTAATTTATTTTTTATATGTAGCGAGAGCAATGTTTTTTGGTCTGCCACGGCCATGCAATAGGCTTGACTACAAGCATATAAGAAAGTTTGTAAAAATAAAGGGTTGCCATCGTATTCGGGCACAATTGAGAAAATTTCACTTAATTTATACGGTTCAAGAACCGGTGCTGGTGCTGGTGCTGGACCTGATGCTGCACCTTGTGCTGTACCTTGTGTTACTTCGTCGGGCATGTTGCTCGATATTTAGTAATTTAAGGAGTTAAAATGAATTGATTAGAATAAAAAAAATGTTGTACCTTTGGTAGATCGATTGGGTTTTTAGTGATACGAATGTTGCATTAACAGTATAATGCACAGTATTTTAAATTAACTCTTACGATTTTAGTTGAGCATTAGCAGTATAATGCTGTAGATTAATCGTTTGTGCTTAACGTCTAAGCTTTAGTTTGTTTGTAATAATAAAAATAAATATAAATGGGGATTGGATAATAGAAATAGTTTTTCTGTGTATTGGCAGTATAATACACTACGTATAATAATAAAACGATAAGTGAAAATTACGAGATGATTCGTTAAAGTACTTACATTAATAGATTCTTCATCGAGTGTAGGTTCTTCCAGTAAGGGATTGGGATCCGCCACCATAAGTGAGGAAGGTCTCCTTGTTCTGATAGACAACTTGCACTAGTTAGGCACCTCGTGGAGATGTTGTCCTTGTTCTTCGTGGGTCACTACCAGTTAGGCTTCTTGTTCTTAATGGTGTTCACGGAATCCTACCGACTGCGCCAATTGTTAGATCACGATTTACATTAGTGACTTTTTAAAAAGATTTATTAAATTAATGAGAGTCAACGTTGACTCTTCGAAATAAAAATGTAGTTATAAAATGAACTGTTTAATCTGACATGAGTATAAGAACTGAATACAAAAGATTATCTAACTAATTTATATCCTCGGTTGGCTGTACTTAGTCAGCATTAGTATTGTTTCCCAAGCTAAGCCAAAGGAAATATGATATTACATATCAGCGATAAATAATATGAGGGAATTCGTTATCAACACGTAGCTGAAATATGATATGCTGAGATAGTTTAAAAGGAATAAAAGTCACGTACAAGTTTTTATAGTGTACCAAATATTATATAACATACATATATTCGTAGGTAATGATAATATCAACATTTTTACCTACAGATTATGACCCAAGAGCTAATAAGAAGGCTATTAGCCTCAAATTTTCAAAATAATTTTGATGACCAACCCGTATTTTTCAGGAAAAACTCGTATTAAAAAAAAATAGTAACCTGGATCTTTTCGGACCGATTTTAATAGAAAAGTGCCGTGTCCGACCTGATCTCCACTTGTTGACGGCCGATCATGGGTCGCACAAACGTTTCGATGTTGGAACTCGGAATTGTCGGGCTGTTTAGCCTTAATTTAAAAAAAAAAATAAGTCCCTAGTACATCTAACATAGAAGTTAGCCGCGAAACAGACGACAGCGTTTTCGCAGCTAGAGCGTAATTTCTCAAGTAATATGTTAATTAACAAAAATTGAATAGCCTGGCCCATTTCAGACCACTTTTAATCGAAAAGTGGGTTCTTTAGCTTTAATTTTAAAAACGTACGTAGTAGTCCCTAGTACATCTAACATAGAAGTTAATCGCGAAATAGTCGTTGACGGCGTTTCCACTGCTAGCGCATTTTTTATGTTAAAATAAAATAAGATCTATTAACCTGGCCCTTCACTGCTAGAGCGTAATTTCTCAAGATAGGTTAATGAAAAAAAAATTGAATAGCCTGGCCCTTTTCAGACCACTTTTACTCGCTTTAATTTTTTTTAAAAAACCGCTGCCCAAGGAATCACTACTTCCACATCTAGATTTTTTTATCCACGTCACTCACAACGAAAAAATTTTGTATGTAGAAATAATTGTTTATGGAACTTTAATAATATAATATTTGAAATCCTCTACCCCAAAAACCCATAAAACGATACCCCACATCGGTAGCGGGGTGGGGGTGGTGATAGGGGGTGGTAGTGGGGGGTGGATGAAGTAAAAAAACATTTTGAGGTTTCTGGTTCTTGTACACACACTAAATCACAATTTTTTTCATCCCTATTAATAATGGGGTGGGGGTGGTAATGGGGGTGGTTAATGCCAAAATTTTTTTTGAGACCTTAGCTTCTCTTGTATATACTAAATACCAATTTTATGAACTCTTACCTGCTTAATTTAGCTATTTTCCCCAAATTTACCCCAATTTACCCCCCAACCCTTCGACGGAAAAAGATGAAAATATAATCTAGTTCTAGATCCCGTTAAAGTACATATGTGTACCAAATTTGAAGTCAATATCTCAAACGGTTCCAGAGTAAACGTGCGCACAAAAAAAGTTACAGACAGACTGACAGACAGAAATTTTTTTCTCTCAAACTCAAAATCTCGACGTTTCGTGACATTCTAAGCCTATTTGAACAATAAAAATTTTTAAAAATTTTTTTGTCGTTACTATACTTCCATTGGATGTGGAAGTAAAAAACCGCTGCCCAAGGAATCACTACTTCCACATCCAGATTCTCTATCCAAGTCACTCACAACGAAAAAACTTTGTATGTGAAAATAATTGTTTATGGAACTTTAATAACATAATATTTGAAATCCTCTACCCCAAAAACCCATAAAACGATACCCCACATCGGTAGTGGGGCGGGGGTGGTGATAGGGGGTGGATAAAGTAAAAAAATATTTTGAGGTTTCTGGTTCCTGTACATACAATAAATCACAATTTTTTTTCATCCCCTTTAATAAGGAGGTGGGGGTGGTAATGGGGGTGGCTAATGCCAAAAATTTTTTTGAGACCTTAGCTTCTCTTGTATATACTAAATACCAATTTCATGGACTCTTACCTGCTTGATTTACCCATTTACCCCAAATTTACCCCAATTTACCCCCCAAACCTTCGACGGAACAAGATGAAAATATAATCTAGTTCTAGATCTCGTTAAAGTACATATGTGTACCAAATTTCAAGTCAATATCTTAAACGGTTCCAGAGTAAACGTGCGCACAAAAAAAAGTTACAGACAGACAGACAGACCGACAGACAGACTGACAGACAGACAGAAAATTTTTTTCGTTCAAACTTAAAATCTCGACGTTTCATGACATTTTAAGCCTATTTGGACAATAAAAATTTTTAAAAATTTTTTTGTCGTTACTATACTTCCACTGGACGTGGAAGTAATTAAGTCCCCAGTACATCTAACATAGAAGTGAATCACGAAATAGACGTTCACACCGTTTTCGCTGCTAGCACATTTTTTAAGATACATTAAAATAAAATGAGATCTATTAACCTGTCCCTTTTCGGACACCGATTTTAATCGAAAGGTGGAAAGTTTTACCTTTAATTTGAAAAAGATATTAAGTCCCTAGTACATCTAACATAGAAGTTGACCGCGAAACAGACGACAGCGTTTTCGCAGCTAGAGCGTAATTTCTCAAGTAATATGTTAATAAAAAGAAATTGAATAGCCTGGTCCATTTCAGACCACTTTCAATAGAACGGAGGGTTGTTGAGCTTTAATAAAAAATATATATTTGGATCCTGCTGGCTAAAATGCATATGATCTAACCCTCAAATATTTTGATTTTCAAAAAATAGGTTATTTAATTTTTAGTTTTAATAATAGAAGGCCGCGATTTTACCAAAATTGTTAAAAATTGGTCTGTAAGCTCCTTTAAAGTATTACTATACTAACATTAAACACGATTTATTCTTCATTAAGTTCAACGATATGGGTTTTTCAAAGAAAACTATTTTTTTTAATGGAACCCCTATGGGACAACCTGTTATTTAATTAGATCTTTAAATTACGAAGAAAATAATATACGCAATGTCTACCTTCTCTTTGTACTAAATTTATAATTAAGAGAAAATAATATTTTGATATATATTTTTTAATATTTTAAATTTTAGTGTTGTACATGAACATTTTTAGAAATTCCCGAGGGATCCTAGGCTAACATTGATTAGTATACCAAATTTGGTGCTTTTATCCGTCAAGTAACGGTAATCTAAAAATAAAATACAGCTTTAACCGACCCCACTATCTGTTAGTGTTCAATTTTCACCATTAACGTGATTTTTGATAATGAAATACAGCTAAAATGCGTAAAGAAATGAAAAATCATTTATTTGCATTCTAAAAGTGAGTAAAAGTTGCAGTGGGGCGTGGCCCACTCAAACAGATAATTGCAGTCGACAATGCCCAGCTGTAACTTTCATTCGTTTCATATTAGTCATTAAAAATAACTTTTCAAAGTAAAAAACCGCTGCCCAAGGAATCACTACTTCCACATCCAAGTCTCTTACAACAAAATACTATATTTGCACTCCACTATGTGGAAATAATTGTTTATGGAACTTTAATGGTATAATATTTGAAATCATGTACCCCAAAACCCCATAAAATTATATGCCACCTCTGTGAGGTGGGGGTGAATGAAGTGAAAAAAATTCTTGATGACTTTGACTTTTGTACACACACTAAATCACACTATTTTTTCACCACCTTTAATAATATGATGGGGGCGGTAATAGGGATGGCTAATGCCATTTTTTTGAGGTCTTAGCTCCTCTTATATTTACTAAATACCAATTTCATGGACTCTTACTTGCTTGATTTACCTATTTACCCCCATTTACCTCAATTTACCCTTCAACTCTGCAACGGAATAAGATGAAAATATAATCTAGTTCCAGATCTCGTTAAAAAACATACGTGTGCCATATTTTAAGTGAATATCTTAAACGGTTCCAGAGTAATCGTGAGCACCAAAACGATACAAGACTAACATACACACCGACGCAACAGACAAATTTATTTTGCTCAGACTTAAAATATTGACGTTTCTTGATATTATAAGCCTATTTAAACAATGAAAATTTCCAAAAATTTCTTTGCGTTAATATACTTCAACTGAATGTCGAACTAATACGCAGAAAATGGCAAGACAAAGATATAAAAAATCGTTGTGTGCCGTAAACTATACGATAGAAGTAAAGCCTCTACTACAAGCATTTTCTTCGAGGAAACCTACTACGCATTCATACTACTCAAGGTAACCCACTGTGCATCCAATTTACACGAGTAAAGCCACTGCGCATTCATACTTCTTGAAGTAACCCACTCGCATCCATTTTACTCGAGGAAACCCACTGCGCATCCATATCACTTGAGGTAACCTACTACGCATCTATGGCAGTCGAGAAAAGCCACTGCGCATCCACATTACTCGTGATAACTTACTGCGCATCCATTGTACTCGAGGAAAGCCACTGCGCATCCATACTACTTAAAGTAACCCACTGCGCATCCATACTACTTGAGGTAACCTACTAAAATACTCGAAAAAGTCACTGAGTATCCAAATATTCGAGGAAAGCCACTGCGCATCCATAATTGTACTCGGGGAAACCTACTGCGCATCCATAGTAGTCGAGGAAAGCTACTGCGCATCCATACTACTCAAGGTAACTTTAACAACATAATATTTGAAATCGTCTACCCCAAAAACATTTAAAACGATATGCTACATCGGTAGTGGCGGTGGGGGTGGTGGTAGAGGGTTGGTAGTGGGGGTGGATGAAGTAAAAAAATATTTTGAAGCTTTTGGTTCTTGTACACACACTAAATCACAATTTTTTTTTCATCCTATTTAATAAGGTTGGGGGTGAGGGGGTGGGGGTGGTAATGGAGGTGGCTAATACCAAAAATTTTTTTTAGACCTTAGCTTCTCTTTTGTATACTAAATACCCATTTTATGGACTCTTACTTGCTTGATTTACCCATTTACCCGAAATTTACCCCAATTTACCCCCCAACCCTTCGACGGAACAAGATGAAAATATAATCTAGTTCTAGATCTCGTTAAAGTACATATGTGTACCAAATTTCAAGTCAATATCTTAAACGGTTCCAGAGTAAACGTGAGCACAAAAAAAAGTTACAGACAGACCGACAGACAGACAGAAATTTTTTTTTCGCTCAAACTTCGTTTCATGACATTTTAAGCCTATTTGAACAATAAAAATTTTTAAAAAATTTTTTGTCGTTACTATACTTCCACTGGATGTGGAAGTAATTAATGTATCACCTAATCTACATAAAGTTTTTTTGAACCTGACAATGAGACACACACTTGTATTTTACTTAAAAATACATAGTAATTTTGACCAAAAGGAAGTATAATTTAAGGCAAGTAATTTGCAAAAATAATCAAGGTATTATTGTTAATTTGCATTGTTACTTTAAACATGTACCACGTGTAAGTACATGTACCTATTGTTACTAACAATAGGATGTGAAACTGACAAATTATGAAATTAATCCTAAACTAGATTCAATAACAAATCACATTGATGAATTAAAAGGATTTTTCTATTCTCTTCCTGGATAATTGTTCTCCAATCTTAATAAGCCTTTGGACAAATTGACCGAAATTCTTTTGAACTGATGAAGTTTTTAAACTCATCTTGGCATTTGGTCTCATAAATGTCCCAGGGGATTTACATTTGGGCATCTTGCTGGTCAGGTCCTCATAGTTGTATCAACTTCTTGGTTATACTGACATGCCTATAAGGTGGTATTGGCTTTTACGGAGATGCATTATCGTGTGTTAATATGAAATTATTTCCCTGTATATGTATAAATGGCACGCACACACCTCCTCTGTAAATAACGGCCCACTCTATGTTTCATAGAGCATATCTAGTAATATATCATGTTTTAAAATTCTGAAAATTCCTGCCACCTTGACCTCTCAATTTTGATTGTAAGAACTGGAATACTGCTGGGAATTGCTTTTGTGATACCTCAGGAAGAATCCAAATATTTCAAGTTTTCCCTCATATACTTCTGTATTCACTGGCAGTTTTAGTTACGGCTAAGCTCTTTTGTTGTATTGAGTTGCTAGATAAACGAAACAGTTGAAGTTATTTCTGTGTTTTTTTGTCGTATATTTTTTGTTCCCTTTACTTTCTCAGTGTGAATTAATTTTCTTCTAGATTCATCTGCTTTGTCGGTAAAAATAATTATTGGTTGGATGAGAGCTTGGTTCAGAAGGCACAAAAAACATAACAAGTGAGTGTTGTAGAATTTTTTTTGAGAGAGAATGGCGGGTTTTGTTTGAATGAGAATACTGCTTTTGTATATAAAATGAAACTAAAAGCCATTTTCCGTAGTCAAGGGGTCGAATTGAACTGGACTATAGATGAATTAAGGTTATCGGTGTGCATCGTACATTGTTGGCGATAAATGTTTTAATGTTTATATTACTTTGATTGTGTACACATATCAATAATCGCCTTGCAATTGTATGCTTTTACCAAGTTAGGTATGTACTATGTCACCTTATCAATTTGGATTCGTGTAATACATTGGTAGAGACGCCAAAATCATTGCTAACAGTATCGGAGTTATTTGCACAGTGACTGGGGTCAATTATGTATTTAATTGGAAATGAGCCCCGATAATATTTGCCAGCTTTATGATTATAAGAAAATCGACGGGCAGATGTTAAATGTAACAAAAGGTTTTTTTTATAAACTAGAGTAATATTCTCATGATTAAAAATCTCATTAAACATATGTTGCGTATATCCATTTTTTTTCTACAATTTCAAACGCCGTTACAAACATTGCAATCTAGTCGCTTAGAGTTAGTTTTCTTATAGAAAAATGTGGTTTGAAGCAAGACCGCACGATGTAACAAAAATAGATTCTACTCTCACCCAGCATCCGAAAAGAAACAAATATTTCCGAAAAACTCTCATTTCCTAAACTTCACCTCTAGTTATCATCAAGCCGTAAGTAAAAAGTTTTGTCCATTCTCTATTTCTATATCTTCTCAATATACTTGGTATCAATTGTTACATTCCTACCCCCAGAGAGTATGTGAGTTTCCTAAAAGTTGTATAAATAACAGATACTAATCTAGTTAGTTAGTTTGGCAATCGGCCCAGAGATGGTGCGTGATGTCAGAGATGGCGCGCGGTATAGAGAGTATACTCCCCCTCATCTTTGGGTATATAAAGGCATGGAGAAGCCCAGAGTGGACAGTTTAGAACAGTTCATATGGTCAGATAGTTCAGTTCAATTAGTGAGAACAGATCAAGGAATAAACAAAGTGATAAATGGACTGAAGTAGTGAATTATAGTATCTAGTGGTAAATTAGTAAAGTAATTAATTGTTGTAATTAGTACGTAAGTTAATAAATTTAATGTTACACTGGTGTTATAATTTCCGAATCCACGATACAGGGTGTTTACAAAAGGGGTGTAAACACGTAACACTATTTTGAAAGATAAAAAAGTTTCCTGCTTGATATACTTTCCCCCGCAAATTCTCACATTTTATTGATACAGCCTTAGAAAAAAATTCATATTTACTAAATTTTACCATCATATTAATACATTTTGTAAAAATTTGAGAACAATTTATTGTTCGGTTTTTAAATTAGAGCTAGTTAAACTCAAAGTAATTGTTTTATTTTATTTTTAGTCATTTATCCAATAGTCGCCAAGAACGAGAGAAATGGTTCCGCGAAAATTCGTGATGGTGTTAATGGTTTATAATAATAAAACTACTCAACTGACCTCTATGAAATTCAATAAAGTTCTATTCTGATAGTAGACAAGGTGATTAAAAAAAATTCAAGTGGATTCGTTAAGAATTGCGACCTGTAGAATATTTCCGTACGTACAGACCTACACAAGGGCGGATCTAGGATTTTCTGAGGGGGGCGATAATTAAAAAAAAAAATTAATTTGGAAAGTATATTTTATAGTAAAACTCATATATACTGTAAAATTGTATTAATATGATAAGGAAGTTAACATACAAAAAAATGTCTGAATACAAAAGCATAAACTTAGGAAAATAAACAAAATTATTAAATCAGCAGTAATCAGCTAATGATAGTTAAGTTAGGTCTATAAAATAAAAACTAAGAACGCAATTTCTTGTTTTCTTCAGGACTTCCGGGGGACCCCCTTTGCCCCCCCCCCCTAAATCCGCGTCTGGACCTACAGACCCACTGACGGAGATGTATGGCAATTTCCAAAACAATTTTAGAACTTAATAAAAGCTCAATCTAAAAATGGTACCATGGGTAAAATTTTCCTTTTCCAAAAATTAACCAATTAAAAATGACTTTTATTAGCTAAACTGAACGCTGGTGCGCTGAGCGAGAATAGGTCACGCACGTGGTGTGTAATTATTACGTTTGTGACGAATTGTCCCATAGAATCGATAGAATATTATGCTATCTGAATGTCTGGTGAGTATCCGAAACTCTTCTGTAGCATATGCCAGGCCCGCTGATAGGGACTAGGGCTAAGGGGAGATCTGTGTCGGGCCCCCCGAACTGGAGAGGGGCCCCTTAATTATAACTAAACAAATTCATCGTTATACTTGTTTGGAGAAAGAGGAAAGGTTCTAGAATCATCCGTGTACTGGCCCCTAGAATATTTATCCCGATCTTGGGGATAGATGGTATTAAACTCTGTTGGAGCGCTGGTGATCCTATATAACTTATGTCTTCTTCTTGAATTGTGGTAGATTAAATTAGATTAGATAAGAATGTGAGGAGCCTCTCATCACCTCGACTTAAGAAGATATTGTGTGAATAGTCTTGTATCTAGATAACGTAAGCGTAAACGCACCACATATATTAGACAACTGTAGTGTATTGGAAACCAGAATACTTATCAATTCTACCTATTTCTGGCCAAAAATCAACACTGATTGGACCTTGTGGACCAAGACTTGTTTGAGTTGTCAAGCTTCTAAAATAAATAAACATACGAGAACTCAGATTGGTAATTTTGAAGTCTCCAGACGTCGTTTTCAGCATATCCATATAGATCTCGTTGGGCCATTGCCATCTGCACGTGGTTTTTCTTATATACTAACAGTTATTGAACGTTTCATTCGTTGGTCAGAAGCTTATCCTTTATCAGACATTGTTGCTAAAACCTCATTTCAAAATTATATCTGTCGTTTTGGCATTCTACTACGTGTCACTACTAATCAAGGAGTTTAGTTCGTGAATTTTCAAAATTTTTAGGTTTCCATCGAATTCACACATATCATCCGTAAGGTAATGGTATGGTTGAAAGATTCCATAGAACCTTTGAAACTGCATTAATCGCCAGAGTTAACTTCGTTCATTGGTTTCATGAACTACCATTTATTTTATTAGGTTTATAAGTAATGCCCAAACACATTTACTTTGTTCATCTGCAGAACTTGTTTATGGCCAAACTTTACGTCTCCCTGATGAATATTTTAATAAATCACATTCTGATACTAAAGTACCTTTATTTATTAACAAATTACAAAACTATTTCAGTAACGTACAATTCACAAATCCTAAACGAATCCATTTTCAAAATAGTTTTGTCAATCATGACATTAAATCTTGTAAATTTGTTTTCATTCGAAAAGAGACTTAATCCAACTTTATCCCCTTAGTACGAAGGACTTTTTCGAGCAATTTCTCGAACTAACAAAATTATAACAGTCCTTAAACGCGAAAAGAATTTTACTGTAGCTTTGGACAGAGTTAGGCCTGCATACTTACTGAATGATGTTGTCGATCTGCCCGTCAATTCTGACTGTAAAAAAGTCCCATTTTGATATGCTGTATTGTATTGATGCTTTGGTAGGTTTCTTTTTTATTTTGCATGGGGGGGGGGGTATATAGCGTATTCGCCTACATACTTATGATTCTGTTACTCTAGAGATATGAAATAACAACAACAAAATTAATTAGTTAAAAATATTATTTTTGAATGTTAAATATTTAATTTTGAATATATGAATATGAAAGATATTTTGAATTTAAATAATTTATTTATTATAGTTTATTATCACAACAACTCTCAAATCCAAAACCTAGGCTACCCGGAAGAAGGGTACATATTTGAAAAAACGCATTACTCACTGGCATTGCCAGTGTCTAAGCGGATGATCTAACCCAGTATACAATAGACAATCAGATCACGCCTTCTTTCCACTAACACACTTTAGCCCACCATGCCGGGCTGAAGCGTATGTACTCACTCAATCCTGGGCAGCCTACTCTAGGCTTCTAAAAAATTCTAGTATATTGAGAGGCATCTTTTTCACTTCCGAAAGTGTTAAAACTACCCGTTTTCAACCTTGCATAAACAAAGTGTATTAATATTAGGTCACAGTGTCAGTGTCTATACAGAAGCGACATATTTTTCCCGGCGTAGCTTTACCCATTTTGATATGCTGTATCAGTGGGCAGTACCTGTGAAAAGGCCTGTTAATAGCCTTAATTCTCGTATGACGAAGTCGTGTAGTTCTATAACTCTTTTTTGGACTTCTATTTGTTTTCTCAATTTTTTACCTCCTCCTTTGTGCGATATTTTGCTATCCCACGAATCACTTCCGGTCAGATGAATGATGATTTAGCACCTTGATTTGCAAGGTCATATTCGGGAACCTCACTCCCACTCCCTTGTCTTCCTTCATACCTTGGCTTCGACATCAAGGTATTTTTGTTAGTTCTTGGTAGGTTTTTCTCATGAATTCCTTTAAGGCACATCAAGCGCAAAGATCTATAACGTGCATTTGATGGTGGAGATAGAACCTAACCTAACACTTTTGATATCCTTAACTTTGGGAGATATAAACTGGCACCTACTCCCTCAGTCACTCTAGATCCATCTGTGTACCATATGTCCTCTTTCCAGTTGAGGCCTTCCACCCATCGGTGTGGAACTCTCATTACCACCTCAATTCCCAATTCTTGGGAAGTGTGTGCGTTTCGTTATTGATTGTAACTGAGGTAGTTTAGAACAGTCAAATGACCAACCAAGATACCAGACGTAGCTTGAAGAAATAAAGATAGAGGATCAAGGCAACTTTTTTCATTGAAGATTTTTTTCTAGAATTAGCAGTTTTCGAGTAAATCCTCTGTGAAAATACGGAACGTCCTTGCGGATGAAACGAGGTGAAAAGTTAGCAGACATTGAATGTTATAGTAAGGTACAAAAATTTTCAAAAAAATTTGTTACGCCTTTTTGCAATCGCGGCTAGGATGGCTCCTTCATATTTAGATCCGCATTCCAGATAATATACGAATTTTTTCAAAATTATATCTTCAAGTGCACGCCTTGACATTTTAGGAGCGTCTTTCAAGAAGGTAGATTCCTAACTTAAAACGAGCATACCTGTAACTGTTTTCACCATGCACTGGGCGGCACAAAGTCGTCACTAGGCTGCATTAGCGCCGCCTACTGCATACGTTATTTTATGGTCTGGTACCAAACCAACACATCTAAATTAATTTTTGTCGCCATTATTATTCATTTACATTATTCAATTAAGGTATCGGTATCCACGCCAAAAACTCATTAAATTGTTAAAATAATAATGCGTTGCAATCTGCAAGATTACTTCCATCATTAATGTAAAGGTAACTACCAAAGTACCGCATAAATATACAAACACGGCAATAAAAAGCGCAATTTGCACATATTCCAAGAACAGTAAGACCAAATTTGAAAATCCGTGCATGGAGTTCCTGTTACTTACTTATCATTTTCATACGTTATGAGACGTTTTATTTCTTAGAACACGGTAATAGAATACGATACGGGATGCAATTGTTAAGAAATATTAAATTAAATCTTTTCATAGAAACGCACAATCGCCTTTATTATCGCTGTTAACAAGCCTGAATTTGAAGACATCACTAATGTATTATAAAGGCATTTCTTATCTGTTAAATCAGCATCTCCAGTGTTATATCCTTGGCACTTTTATTGCCCACATCCCACATATCATTTACTGTAAGAATATCTCATTTGCAATCCCAGGTAAAATATAAAATTAACTACCTATATATAGAAGGATTTTAAAGTTCCATTTTAAATAGGGTCATCCCGCACATCTAAATCGTGATATTATTTGCATGTGGTTTAGAGGATCAAATTAACAAATACAATGTGACGTTCACTTTTTCTTAATTTAATATTTAGTGAAAAATAGTAATCAATTAAAAGGTCATTAATTGAAGACTACTTAATGATTCAACAATTCAAAGACAAGAAAACTAGGATACTTACACTCAAAGAAAATGATAGGTAAATTCAACCAAAAAGAGCATATGAAATCGCGCCTATCTAGTTTCATAGTTAAATCAATCAGAAAAGAATAGTCATACAACTGTATTTGTTTTCGTAAACAAATAGTAGTTTAATAATCATATCTTCTTGTAACAAATTAACTAGTACAATGACATTCTTTTATGTTCACTAACCATTTTCAATTTGGTCTACAATTAAATAGTACAACGACTTTGTTTTTTGTTCACCAACTAATTTTTAGGTTGATCTACACTTTATTGTACGATGAAGTTTTTTTTGGTTAGCCAAAATCTCAGTATTGAGACATCAGACCACCCAAACCAAAGATTAGAGATCGTTTATAAGATCCATCCAAATATATCGATGATCCCTGAGAGAATTTGAACATTGCAATCATGTTATTAATCTTCTATAAATTCATAAGAGTATAAGATTGATTATTGTCAGTGATTTGTATGTGGCGTCATCTGGGAATAATTTCTGTAATAGACTACGTGGTAAGCAAGCAAATTTTATGGTAATTCTTTTATAACTTCTAGATGACAATAATATTGGTTTGTTTCCCAAGTAAAATAATACAGCGAACTAATACTGGGTTAGAATTACAATTTGATAATAGTTAAAAATAAAATATACTATTATCTAGTTTAATTTGACAGAATTCAACAAAATAATAGTCAGACGAAAAAAATAATAGTCATCTATTTTTTAAGTTAATGTTTGTTTTGTTGTATGACAACTTTTTATTAATTAAAATAACAATCATCTCTTGTTTAAAAATATCATCAATATAATTCAGTTTAACAAAATTAACGATATTGTTAGTTAACCATTTTTTTTGTTGAATTTACCCATACTATTTCTTTGAGTGTACTACTATTGTCTAGCTAGCTCAGAAAGGTAACAGAAATAAAAGTTCAAGAAAATATTATTTAAGAAAATTATAAATAAAACTACTAAATAATAAAATAGTCCATATATTACTTTCAAAAAGTCAAATTGGTAGAGCAAGAAACATTCTCCAGGTGAGGGCAAAATAATAGATATCGTTCTCTATCAAACAAATAAACAACATAGCAAAAGTGTCATATTTCCTGACTAAAGTTACTTATAAACATTAACCAAAAAATTATCCATGAATGGAGTTAAACTAATAAACAACAAAAAATGTCATATTTCATGACTAAAGTTACTTTTAAAATATTAACAAAAAATAACCTATGAAAAGAATTGATCGGCCGACTCGAACTAAAGTAATTTACTTAAATTTCATTAACTTATCAACAAATTACACAGAAAAATGTACTAAACAATAAATTTTATCGTCCGCGTCCATAGAATAATGTTATCAAAATTTTATATACTGGTCTGACTGACCAAGTAAAACTTAAAGGAAATAATAATTCCGTTTCCTATTTTATAATCATCATAAAAATTTAAAAGCACAATAGCAACGTTAATTTTAGTTTTTTTCCACGAAAGTTAATTCAGATCCGAAGCACACACTTTAATTTTCAATGTACTATGTAAACAGCTACCAGAAATGTACGTAGTGGATAATAAAAGCCGTTGAAAGGAGAGTTTTAAACGTACTTACCGTTTGGCATCCAATGAGGTTAACACCACCTCTTACAGCTAATTACATCAGGGGACCTTCTTTGCAGACAGTTGAAAGCAACCACTCACTAAAAACAAACTATGCACATTTTTCTAACTAGAAAAATAATTTAGAGACTTTCTCAGATTTACTATTCTTGTCTGTTTATTGTTGTACTCCGTAATCAGCCAAATCTCAATGTGAAGGTGGGTAGAAAGACAGCAGCCTTAGGACTCTCAACTCGGGACTCTAACAGGAACTCAACTGGAACTGTACTGGAACTCTTCCCGCGATATTTTCTATTTATATCACAAAGTGGGGAGTGACTCTTTGACATAACGTACTGATTGAATTGGGCCAATCGTTAGCCTAGTTTCATATTATTATCTTATATATGGGAGTATGACGCGGGCCGTTGCACAAAATATCCTCCAGAGCGGTTGAGTTAAGGATACCAAAGTTGACCACAAGGGTTTTAAGGTATTATAAATTTTAGCAATAAAATGTAAATCAGTACGGATTACCGATAATAAACTACAATAAATGGACCATTAAAAGTGGACCGTTACACAACAGTGGTAGTTTTAGTTTATCATCTATTAGTATTTTATTTTAACGTTTATAGTTTAAATTATTCCGTGGTGACGTATGTGCTCCCATGTTCAAAAATCTCGCACGAGTTGGTGCGATGTTAGTGGCCGATGTTTGTTAGTCAACCAGGGTTGGCTCTGGTTGATGTGTCATGTGATGTGGATTCAAGAATAGGATATAATTTTATATGAACAATTTAGCGCCCGTCTATAAGACGTCTTTAAGAGAATATTGGAATTCATCAAATCAATTTAGAATGTCGCATGAAGGGCGGGACAGAAATTGGTCAAATATCAGCCATGGCTTTTTGATTCTGTGTGCGTGTTTGAAGTACACATATGTTTTCAATTTCATAGCAGTCGGATCATTTTTTTACATTTCAGTAGAGATGGCGGCCGAAACTCAAAGATTTAAATATCCATAAACTTTCCTGTAGAGATATTGAATCGTATTGTGTAAACCGGATCTAAATTGAGTCACTTGTTGCAAAGATATGAGATAAGAGACAAACAAACTTACTCCCAGACGCACATGCCTACTTCATGTCAACCGAGATAAAAATATGCAAATGGAGAGCTGGAACTAGGCGTTGGCGGGCGCCAAAAGCGCAAGCCGTCTAGATGCGCAAAATTTGCTTAACTGAGGCTCTCTATTCTTCAATCCTAGATCAACATCCAATGAGTTGCGCCAAATAGGCCCGTGTCGACCATGTGTGGCTGTGTGCGGTGCTCACAGGCATCAGGGGCGCCGCGATCCCATTTTGTGCCCCCCTGCTCATCAAAAATTTATTTTCCACCTTGCGCCGCCCCGCTCCTTAAAAAATGTTTTTCCATTTACTTCCTCCTGCTTATCAATTTTCAGAAAAAAGAAAGAGGCGCGTCATAGATTTCCCACACAGGTTCTGCCAAGGGTCGGCACGGCCCTGGCACCAAAATCAAGCATGTCAAAGGCACAATCTACCTTTGTTCCAACTCTGTGCAAATGGAAGAAAAGAAGAATCAAAGGGCTCTGAACAGTTAATGATTAAAAAACAAAAGTAAAGAGTGTGTAAAGCCAATTTGAAATTTTTAATGGCAATTTAGATTTGTATGTTGTCGGTATTTCCAATAGGTCAGTTGTGATGGTAATTTAGACTCCATGATTACTTAAAAGTAACAATTGTGCCCAATATTTTCCAAAGTGTACCTACGACTTTCTTTGAGTTAATATACAACCAGCCAGATTACTTATTTAGCTCATGAGTAAGAAGTCTTTTTACGTTCAATATTAGGTAAATTTTATTTCCACATCCAGTGGAAGTATAGTAACGCAATTTTTTTTGTTGAATTAGAATGTCATGAAGCGTAGAGATTTTAAGTTTGAGCAAAAAAAATTCTGTCTCCCTGTCGGTCTATCTGTCTGTACCTTTTTTTGTGTGCATGATTCCCTGGAACCGTTTAAGATATTGACTTGAAATTTTGTACACTTGTGTATTTTAACGAGATCTGGAACTAGATTATATTTTGATCTTATTCCACAGTATGGTTGGGCGGTAAATTGGGGAAAATGGTGGTAAATAGGTAAATCAAGCAACTGAGCGTCCATAAAATTGGTATTTGGTATATATAAGAGAAGCTAAGGTCTCGAAAAAAAATTTTGACCCCCATTACGTTTTATGGGTTTTTGGGATCGACGATTTCAAGTATTAGAAATAGAAACAGTTTATCGATGTTTCACACTTATAAAAGTTTTACACAAGTCAAATTAGTTAAATTCTAATAATACAAAAATATTGATAATAATCGAAGATATTCAATTAATAAACACAAATAAATCACGCACATAGTCTTGACAAACAGGAATTAAAATAACAATTAAGTTTTACACTTTCAAATATTTTTTAAAATTAGCAATAAAAATTCCATACAATTTGATCGAAAAAAATTCTTGAAAATTATAGAAAGCTCTGTTTATTAGTAAACTTTTAACCTGGACACATAACACGTAGTCTGGTTCAACCACGGTCTAAAGCAGAGTGCTACCGTCTTGGTAACATTTTTAAAAACGCCACAGAACATCCATACTCTGCAGATGATAATGCAATAAAGAATCACTTTGGTGCTAACATATCCACCGAGTGTACTACTATGATCACGAATTCAAATTCCTTCTTTTTTACATCGGTAATTGAGGAAGAAATTGTCGCTGCAATAGATAATTTGAAAAATACTGATTCGTGTGGCATTAACTGTATCCCTACCAAGATAATAAAAACTATAAAATATTATATAGCAAAGCCCTTAGCATATATAGTAAATCGTTCTATTGAGCTTGGAGAATTTCCTTATGACTTAAAGGTTGGTATAGTTGTGCCAATTTTCAAGAGACTTGATTCCACCTGTGTAGAAAATTATCGTCCAATTGCTATTCTAACTGTGTTATGTAAAGTTATTGAAAGAGTAATTTATTATGGAAATAATGTCTTTCTTAAATAAATATCGTATAATAGTAAAGAGTCAAAATGGCTTTTACCAAGTTTTAGAGATGAAAAGAAAAAGAAAGAAGACCCCATAATACATCAGAACTTTCTTAAGCAAAGTTGCAGAATTTGGGACGAACATGCAAAATTAGGTTATTGGGGTAATAATTTTTTATAAATGACATTTATGTCAGTGGCCGAGTTTTTGCCTCCTACTAATTCAAAGCGTTATCGAAATAAGCCGAAAAAATCAATAAATCATGTTCGGCATTTTTTTATTGGAAAATTTTATTAATGAAAGTTGTTCAGAAAGTTTTTTTGTTCATAAGTAGATACTGATTTGTTCTATACTTCAGTAAAATTTGGTTCAAATCGGAAAAAAAAATAAAAAATTATAAGAATGTCGTCATCTTAAGTTCATCCTAAGTGTCAGACTGTATATTGGAATTATTTTAGAGCATTTTCATACATCAGGAAATATATTAGATTTAATGGCCAAATTAAATAAAAATATGATGTTATCAAACTAGCACAAATTGTCATGACTTAACTCATAGTCGGATATTAAGATGAAACTAGATAGTTCTCGACTTCATGGAATTATTCTGCCTTAGTGACTGCCTGTTTTGCTTGCTTGTTGCTTGGGGTGTTATGTTATAATTAAGCTGAATAATTCCATTCAAGTTAACCATTCACCTGCCTACATATTACCAATTGATATCTTACGTAACAGGAAAACAAATTAAATCTGAACACTTCAGTAATTTAATTAGTCGATTATCGTCATGTCCACCCAATAAATTCCACCCTAGACAGAGAGCAAATGTGGGCGTCGCTGACGTAACGGCGCCTACCCAGACACAGACGCTTAGCTGACATACTTTCGGTACAATATGTATCGTGTCGTGTCTCGTATTACCATTATTGAATATCTAATAACTGTGTGCTGTTCGCAATCGCAGAGTTCCGTGAACGAAACTTACTGGAACTATTTGTATTTGTATTTAATATTGTTTGCTGATGTACACATTTTTTATCAACGTTCACTGATAAATTGTTTATGTGCACGATTGAGCAATATAATTTCAACGTACGAGGAATACAGAGAAAAACAGTAACGTTTGTAAATTACTTTACAACGATAAATATTTGAGTACTTAAAATTTTTAGATTTCAAGTTTGGTATCTTAAAAAAATTAAAATAATAAGTGCATGCCCAGCTGGGTGTGTGTGCTCTATTCTCGTTCAGTGCACCAACGCTCAGTCTCGTTGACAAATGTTACATTTAATTAGTTAAATTCTGCAAGGAATCAAGTTGTTTAATTATAGCTTTTTGAAAAGGGAGATTCTTCTACTCTCAAAATGGTGCAATTTTTAGATAGATTTGAGCTTTTGTGAGAATTACTCATGTATATAAGAAGCTGCACCATTGGAATGTAACTGTAACAGATTACTTAATCAGCTCCTTTTCATTAGAACAATATTGCGAGGAGACAGAGATGATTACCCTACACAGGCCCACAAATGTATGTGCTGAGGTACTGACCATACCTATCCTTTGTATTTTGAGCCACTGACCATGAATCTGACCTTAGTTTTTCTCCAGCACGTCAGTCTGTTAGGTCACAATATTGCTTACCCAGCTCATTTAAATCAGACTCCAAAAGTGATTCAACTTTAAAACTTTAACCTAATAACATTGCCGTACTTCAGTATTGACCACATAACTTAAAGGAAACCTTAAAACCGAACAACCTCTCAACTCCATAATCCTTGGAATCCGATGAAAACAGTGGGGAATCTTGATTGGGGAGTCAATCAGATTCTAACATCGGATCCTTGTGCTTGAGTATCATATATCCACAACCCCATAACCTCAGCATCCCATAACCCCTTAACTCTGAAGATACAACGGAAAAAATGAAGATTCTAAGTAGATTCGTCCATTGTGACATTAGATTCTTGGAAACGAGCACCATATGGACCCATAACCCCAAAATCCTGAGGATTCAATGAAAAAATATTAGGCTCTCGATTGGGAAATCAATTAGATTGTGCCATCGGAACCTTGTTACCAAGTAAGCCTATTCCAGCAGTAAACCCTTCTACTACATAACCCAGTAACCCCGTAAACTCATAACTGCATAACTCTGGGAATATAATAGAAGAATGTGAAGAATCTAAACAGGGGAATTCATGAGATTGAGTTCTCTAAATCTGGAAATGGAGTAGCCCGTGACCCTTCAGCTATTGAACAGCAAAACTTTTAGCCGTATAACTCCGTGATTCTAGGGATTTAATAAAAGCAAATTAGGGAATCTCAATTGGAGATTCAGTGAGAATATAACTTTGGAAGTGAAGTATCTTTTCGAGTGATTTCTGTTTAGGTGATTTCATTTGATCTCTTGCTTTTGCGAACTTTTTTATCTTCGAACGAACTATGTAACGGATTTCTTTTACGTTTCTTGCTCTACATCACATATTCTCCCTTCAACACCCAACAAAAGTCTGCCATCATATGCTCATCCCACCTTTCTTGATATCGTAAGATAAAAGAGTTCGTAAAAGCGAGAGGTCAAATGAAGTCACCTAAACAGAAATCACCTGAAAAGATACTCTACTTCCAAAGTTACATTCTTATTGAATCCTCAATTAAGATTCCCTAATTTGATATTATTAAATACACAGAATCACGGGGTTATACGGCTAAAAGCTTTGCTGTTCAAGAGCTAAGGCTACTGGAGCGCTATAGGCTTACTTGGTAACAAGGACACAGATTCAGGACCTACTTGTGGAGTTTAGGAAGATGATGAAACAGCAACGCCAGGAAGATAAATAAGAACAAGAAAAGCGGCTTCAAGAAGAAAAAAGGCGAATTGAAAAAAAGAATGGAATACCTGGAAATAAGACGCCAAGAAGAAAAAGAAGAGCGGCGTCAAGGAGAAAAAGAAGAGCAAGAAAGAAGACGTCATGAAGAAAGAGACGAATTGAAGAAAATGATGGACGCCAAGAAGAAAAAACTGAACTAAGAAAAATCATGGAGGATCTAAAAATACGACGACAAGAGGAGAAAGAAGAACAAGAAACACAACGCCAATAGGAGAGAAAGGAAGAAAGACGCCAGGAAGAATTAAAGAAAATTCTAAAAGAACAAATGAAAATACAACCCGACGCTATTATTTCCGCCAATGAAGAATTAAAGAGTGAAGCCAAAGAAAAGATAAACAGGGTTGAAGATAAAGTAGGTGAAGTCAAGACAAAAGTCAGCCAAGTAAAAGGAAAAGTAAATCAGTTTAAAGAAAAGAGGAGTAAGTTTGAAGGAGAAGTAGAGCGACTTAAACGACAATTGAGAGAGAAAGGAAGCCAGCTAGTAGCATCATCAGGTCCTCGTTTAAAACCTCCCTCCTTCGACGGCCAAAGCCCATGGACGACTTATAAAAGACAGTTCGAGGCAGCTGCGTCTGCGAATAACTGGGATAATGTGGAAAAGGCCATGACATTAGTTTTAGCACCAAGGGGCCAAGCATCGGAGTTACTTCAGACTAACCCAGTAGAGAAACAAAGGGAGTTTAAAATTTTGGAAGCTGCCTTGGACTTGAGACGACCAACACCTTGCCCAAGTATACCAGGCCCAGCTAAAATCACGGACACAAAAGGCTGGAAAAAGTTTACCAGAATTCGAAGATGCGAAAGAGAGACTGGCACACCTGGCATATCCAAATGCTCCAAAAGAATTCCAAGAACAATTAGCCGTGGGAGCCTTTTTAGATGGCATGAGGAATGAAGAGGTCAGGCGAGTTCTTAGGTTATCGCGGCATCAAAGTATTAGCGAGGTTTTGGTGCGTGCCATTGAAGTGGCGGCTGCTATAAGGACACTCCACGGTCAGAAGTGCATGCTGTGACAGTTGAAGAGGGACATTCGGACCTAGAGGATGACATGGTCACTATACTGAGGGATGTGCTTAAAATGATGAGACAATTATTGGCCTAATCGAATTCTCCGACGAAATAGGACAAACAACAAGGCGGAGCCAAACTAAATGGAGGTATCCAATACCATCAGTGCGGTAAATTAGGGCATATTAAGCGAGAATGTCGACAGCAAAGCCCTGAGAAAGTAAATGCCGCAGTTGTCGAAGAATCTGGAGGCTATATTGACAGACTTGCACAAAATGGTAAAGCAATTGCTGACGAATTTTTCAGGGAATCAGGGCAACCAACAAGGTAGTGAAAAGTGAAAAGCCAAGTGAGGGTTGGAAAACTAGGTAATGTAAAACGAGATTGTCCACATCGTAGCTCTGAGAGGGTAAATGCAGCAGTTGTTGAAGAGTTGCAACAAAAGGATTTTCAAAATCGAACATGGATCTGAAAAATTTCGTAACAATGCAAATGCTTTATCCAGAGGACCACGGAAGGAAGATTGCAAGTGCTGCCATCATGTGGAAAAATTGCAAGTAAAAGTTAACACTGTCAAGATAGTGCTTCCAGATGATTGGACAAAGGAAGTTTTAAGACAAGAGCAAATGAGTGATGTAGAAATTGGACCTATATTGCGAGCAAAGGAAAAAAGAACCCGACCAGAATGGAAGGATATTTCAAACAAAGGGGTAGGATTGAAGGCTTTATGGTCGCAATGGGATTCACTTGGAGTATTAGATGAGGTGTTGAAGAGAGCATGGGAAAGCCTGGATGGAATGCAAGTTGCCATGCGTCTAGTGATTCCCAGGTGTCGTGTACCAAAAGTACTCCAGGAAACGCATAATGAAACGTCGGGCGGACACTTCGGCATAAACATGAGGCTGAGTAAAGTACGAGAACGATTATATTGGGTTAATAGTCGCCAGGATGTGGAGGCTTGATGTCGCAAATGCAAGAATTGTGCTGCCAATAAGGAACCACTTTCTGTAAGCAACTATGCGAATGAAAGTCGAGAACGGCCGAAGAATGACCGAGAGCAGATCACCAAAGCTAATGGCCGAATGAAAACTTGTTATGATCGTAATGCCAGTTCAGGGGTATTGAAGGTGGGAGATCTGGTTTGGCTATACAACCCACAGCAGAAGGAATGGAGATCCCCGAAGCTTCAACCGCCTTGGGAAGGACCGTACTTTGTCATCACCCGAATCAATGGCGCTGTGTATCGAATTCAAAGAAGTAAAAGGTCGAAAATGAAAATTGTACATTTAGACAGGCTGGCGAAGTACAGGATGACATTAAATTGCCGGACCGGGACGTTCAGGCTTAAGAAAGGAGCAGTGTCACATGTTCTACCCCCAGAGACATCTATGTGAGTTTCCTACAAGTTCTATGTATAAATAACAGAGAACAATTAAGTTAGTTAGTTCGACAATCGTCTTAGAGATGGCGCACGGTGCTAACATCTACTGGAACATTGTGGAAATATGTAGAAAGATCCAGAACCACTTACCCAAGGGTATATATAAAGGCATGGAGGAGTCGGGTGTAGACAGTACAGTTCAGACATTCAGTTGAGTACAGCTCAATTAGCAGAGTAGTACAGATCAAGGAATAAGTGATGAAGTGACTGAATAATTGAAATATAGGACACAGTGTAATATTAGTGAAATAATTATTTATTGTAATTAGTACGTACTTAAGTTAATAAATTGATGTTTGGTGTTATAATTTCCGGATTCACGAGACAAAGTGTTTACAAAAAATACGTAAAAATACTATAAATAAATTCCATTTTTTATGACAGGAATTTGTGAAGAGTTAATGTCCGCAGATGCCCCTGGAGTTTAGTTAATATGCTTGGACTACACAGGGCACAATTATTGCTGTTAATCAAGAGAACCAAAAAGACTTAAAATAACTTTTTATTAAATAAATATGTACCTAGTGTAAAAGAGCCACCGGGACTGAAAGTATCTGTGATTGGTGTTCACAATTTGTACAAAGCGTAGAAGCATTATTTAACTTTATGGAAACTTCGCCTGCCATTGCTTTATGACCTCATTAAATATATTAATGACAATAATATTTTGTTTGACTTTATTACATGCAACTAGATGCTATCTGCGAGCAGACCAGCCAAAGGAACAAAGGAGCATATTAGAAATTTTAACTGATAAATCATTGCAAATCCAGTTTTAATTTTTTTCGCCTCACTTCAAATCAGAACCGGACTGAAATATATTCGTAGCCTATTCAATAAACTACTATCTAGCTAGAAATATGTCATGATTAGCTTATACTTCTGGTACGATAAAAATTAGACAATGTTTGAGAAGGAGACCATACATATAATTTCAAGTACGACCTGGTATAGAAGTAAAATCTGAGTGGAGGACATCCAGTTGGTATGTGAAAATTCTCTGAATGAATCGGTAACTTCCCAGTGGGTGTAATCCTTTGGAATGCATTCGATAAATGAAAATGCCATAAATCGCAATAAAAACTTGCAGTAATGAATCATCATCTTTGTTTGTCCAAACTGCATTTTTGTCTAGACTACGGAGGCGTCCGCGTCCTGAACATTTATAGTGAAATAAATATGCAGCTATAAAAATAAATCATGAGTTGGCCGATTTTTTTCTAATGTTTTATTTTGTGACACTTTTGCTGAGTTCGAAAAACCTTTCAGAATTGAACGTATCGTATCTCCATGAGGTGTGTTTTCTAAAATATCTGTATAAGAAATATAAACATAAAATATTGCTAATCTTAAAAATTACATCCGATTGCTAATTCGAGTTTGTTAAATATCGTCGGTACACAATTACATCGATTAAGTCTAATTGAGAATAAAATAGCGAAATCTGCTGCAAATCGTCAAAATATGAAGTGTAAAGACTTCTGTACATCCGCGTTTAAAGAACAATTAATTTGATCACTCATTACTCTTCGCAAATACGGATACGAAGAGTATACTGCAATTCATCGGTACATTTCTAAAACCGTAGATGATGCTCGTAGTGAAAAAAGAATTAATATCATTGTGTTAGAGAACGAATCATCACACTGTATCGAAATTTGGACAGCAAGGTAGTGTTAGCAAGAAGAAGATTTTTGTTGTTTTTAAACAAAATCGATCAGTAAATAAAGAAGTTATTAATAATTTAAATTTTAAAAGATTGTCTTCTTAATTTTTATATTTGGCAATTGAATAGAAATGTGAAATTTTTTTTATTATAAATAAGTTATAATATTTTACATATTTTACCAATATAAATTTCATACTAACGTACAGTTCACAGAAAGTAGCTCGGCGGCTGGTTCCTGAATGAGCAGTAGCAACTAGTTTAATTTAAGGAAAAATATCTGTTTTGTTTTGATTGAATTGTGAATAAGCGCCACTTTTGAAACTAATATTTCTGCCTCAGATTGTACACAACGTACTTTGTATCCGATTCATCTCTTTCTAACAGATATCTATTTCTGTTCTTACATTGATACATTTACACCACTAAAAGGGGGGGGTTAAAGTACTTCGGTGTACATCTAGACAAAGACTGATGTTCAACCGACACATTAACGATATTTTACGGATAGTCTATTCCATGTCCAGAAGTCTGAACCTGCTATGGGCTAGAAATAACAGGCAAAACAAAAAAAGTGTAGAATCGAATCCTTTCATTTCGGTCACATCAACCATCAACCCGAGAGAGAACAATATAGAATGGTTGATACTTCAGGGAAAACTAGATGGCAACAGGCGAAGAGGATGCCCTGGCTGTCACCAAAAAGGTGACGGGAAGAAGCTTTAATGAGACTCTGCGCCTAACAGGCAATCGCGACAGATGGCGATGCCCTCAGACGTGCTATTTAACAAACGGAGGCCAACTACGTCTGACAAGACGTTGTGAATAAGAAAGATATACCGTGTGTGTAGTCGCGGGCTAGGCATGGGGAGAAGAATTACAACATTGCGCATACCAGCTGGCTGAAATGAAATAACAGAGCTGGAATGCTCCATCGACGGACGAATTTACGGCTGACGGTGTTGTCAAATCTCTCGCGCTACGTGAATGTACATGCCTAATGGGAAATTACACGCACGGTATATAGTTATTGTGAGGCAGGCCCTTACATATGCGACGTGGCGCAGGGCGTCGACCACTACAATGAAAAAACTAATAGCTTTGAAAGATAAAATTTTTTTGCATCATCACAAATTTTTTACGTTACATCTCCTTAAGAAACTTATAGGTATGTTGTTGTGACTTAACGCCACTAGTGGACTACATAGAAGTTACATCTGAGAAATTATATCAATTCAAACTTGTTGATAGTCCATTTAAAAACAACATCACTCAAATTAGGAAATATTATGCACCATTTTGCATAAAACAAAGCGTTTCTCTTGGTCTTTTTGTTATTTTTTGTCCTTTTACTTTTCCAATTAATTTCTTTTTAACAAAATATTGACCATAATTATTTAATAAATTAAAAACATTTTACAATAATGAATTAGGTGGTCTGTCATTTCCGCTTGCTTTCGCTGAATTACCTAGCGTCGAAGTTGTTTTATTTATTTATATACGTTTTTAGTTCCCTTTTAAACGTGTTCATAGTTATGATGTTTTATTAATGTTCTCTGCAGCAAAAGAAGTAAAACTGTATTTTCATTGTTTTTCAAATTTAACTCGGATCCTTGCAGTCCTGCTCTTCATCTGCCACAGTGCTTCGCGTCGTGGATGTCTGGCTGGCTCCGGCACAGGTGCCCAGGAGGGATAATCGTTGGGACTTCTAATTTATAATAAATTTATTTTGATTGATTGATTGACTGAAATCCAAGGGTCGCAGGTTCGAGACACAGATGTAGTTACTTTTTTTTACGTTATTTTACAGTGAATCAACTAAGTTGGCATCATAACATGAAAACTATCTATAACTAACATTATTTACAAAAAACTGCGAAGAGTATCCCATTGAATGTGCAACAATTATATAAAACGTTCAATTAATCGTATATTTTTTTAAAATTCTTTTCAATTGATTAATATGAACAACGTAGAGTAGGTTCCAAATATATCGCCATACTCCATAAACTATATTTTGTTTTGTTTGTTTCAACACTCGTGAAACCTGTTCCTTATAATATCCTATATTTTTAAACTCCATTTACAATTTTGTATTTTCAGGAGAAATGGATATGCATTTAAATCTAGAAGACTTTATAAAATGTATAGAAAACATCGTAACCATTTCAGATTCATTGATGGACGGATGGGTATTGAATAAAAAAGAGGTGGGTATTGTTCTTCGATCATTTGGTTTCATAATACTATGACTAAAGAGATCATAGTATTATTATAGTTTATATTTAAGTTTTCACTACTTTTTCTATTTTCATGCTTAGTTTCAACTCTGTTTCTTTAGGTCAACTGAAAAAATAATTTTTGTGATCGTTTCTGGCATATCTCGTATCTCATCATAGATTCCAGTATATGAATCATTAAATATTTTCTAGGGCGTTGAAAACGGTACATATATTGTAAAAAGATGTACAAAAAGTTTAACGAAACCAGATAAAGATATCAAAGTACTAATCACCTTTGAATATCATATTGCCTACCAGTTAAGTTATGGGGTGCCTATAATATGTTTTAAGGTTTGGAGACAAGGTAACGAAATTAGTAAAGAAAGTTCTGAAAATGGTAACATCTCTTTTTTTCTAGATGGTTCGGTATTTTCACTGGAAGAGTATTGGGAGTTTAACAAAGATCTGAAGGAGCATAATATGTACGACACATTAACCCAGTTGGTGAGTAAAGAGAGCATATTAATATATAGGGCCGTTCAACAAATATTTTGCGAAAATGTGCTCTTTTTATCCCTCTCCCTTCCCTTTTGCAACACTTTTTATAAACCCTCATCGTTCATTTTGTCACATTTCAGTAAATCCCCTTCCGACATAAAAGCGAACGTATTTGTTAAACGACGCTTATTTAACTTTGATTATTTCACTCATTAACGCTATAGCCAATGAGAGCCCGTTTTTTTCACAACATTGCACCAATCAAATGTCATTATTAGTGGTAATTCAAGCTAGATCAGCTTTTGACAGTACCAACATGCAAAATTTATCGCTCTAATTTTTTATGTCGCTGCAGCGGCAAATACTGCGGTAATTTTTTGACGTTTTGTTTTGTGAAATATTTTCGGCCAATAGGGCAACTCGCGCTTTTAAATTTTATCTATAAATATCTTCTTTAGCTTATTACTAATTGTTAACTTACCTTGTAAATTGTAATATTGTATTATGTACTAGCAAACATAAACACACCACATATATAGTAAACAATCGTCAGTTCCAAAGAGAAGCCTGTCTGAAATATATATGCTATAACCCTTGCCTATCTGTAACTATTTCAATTTGCCTACTTTTCAATCAGGTAACAATAATATACAAAGATTGTACTTAATATACATACCTAGCTCATAATACAGGAACAAGTTAAGCACAGCTTTCAATAGCTCAATAACGTAGTTACAAAGTTAAGCAAATTATTTATTATAAATGTCAAGTAAACACAAGTTAAGCACAGCTTTCAATAGCTCAATAACGTAGTTACAAAGTTAAGCAAATTATTTATTATAAATGTCAAGTAAACACATTCGCTCTGGAAACAAACTAAAAATGTACCTAGGTACCTACTTACATACGGTAATCTATCAAAAAATAACTAGTTGAATCAAAGCTGTGCAATATTTTAATTTGTTGTATTTAAAATTCACTCTGCCTAACGAAGCAAACCTCAACATAATTTGTAAACTTCGTAAGTTAAAAATAAGGATTAAATACGTAAATATGAATCAATGAACAATTATTATGGAATATAACTCTAGTAGCGGTAGCGCTAGATGGCGCTCTCTATGTCAATCTCGGAACTATGAGTGTATAGTAATAAATAGGCGGGACATCGGGAATAAAGTAGTGCCCGCAGATTAAAGATGTAGTGCTCTCTCTATCCTTCCTCGTCATATTGCACCTCAGAAATGCCTGAAAGGTGTTAAGCCAGTCTATATATTATAATTTCTAAGGTTTCAACTCGCTTTATTTACTAGTTGCCATAGAAACGTCACTAGATTATTTTAAAATATAGCGAATCTCCGTTGTTTCTACTGCGTTTGTTTCAGATTTGCTGCTTTGACAATATGAGTCGGTTTGGAAATATTTATGTATATCAAATTAATGAGGAAATTGAAAATAAAGGTCAGCAAACTCTAAAAAGTGACAAGAAAACGTCTGAAGGCAATTAATGAGAAAACATAATATTGAAGATGTACTTAATGAATTATTTATTCGTGAAATATTCTCCTCAAATGGTTTAAATTTTATCTAAAATTTTTTTCTCAAGCTAAATTGCCCCTAGTTAATATAACTCGTGCATATTGGCAGTTTATTATCAAAGATTAAATCCCTCCCGCTAAAGCGGTCGGGATTTAATTAGATAATAAACTGCCAATTTGCACTCTTTATATTACCAGGCAACACGCTTTCGAAAAAAATTTCGATAAAATTTTAAGCACTAGTGATATTACATACGATAATTTTATAAAGATTGCGGCCTGTCATGCTTTGGATTTAAAAGGATACTCACAACTGAGATTTGATGAACATTTACTGTCTCAAGATATTTCTCTCGTGGAATGGAAATTCACGGCCGATATCGAACGATTCTTGTGGTTTCTAAACACGGGAGTTTTTCTGGCAAATTAGCACTTCCTTCCACATTAGGAAATTACTTGCTGCAGATTTCAGAATTATGTGCCCATTCAGATGGAATCTGCATTTCCCTGCCAATAATTCGACTGACTATTAGCAGCGTGGTATGATCTTTTATTCCAAGAGTAGCCAAAGCTTCACACACCTTACCCGTTCTATTAAAACGATCACCTTGACAGACTAGCAGGCATACAAGATGGTAGAGTTTGCAGTTGTATTTTGATTGGTTAAGGAGAGTATCATGTAGATACATTCAGCGTTCTCTTTGATATTTGGTTTAGAACATCATTAGGGCCGGCCAGATTGGCAGGCGAGCCAGGCGATCGCCTGGGGCGCTGGATTCTAAGGGGCGCAAAACTCAAAACTGGACTAGGGCGAGAAATTTCATTGGACCGTGCCTGAGCACCATCTTTATATGCGTAAATTTCACGACATAATCCCACTAGCGGACTACGTTCAACAAACAACATAAGGCAAATAAGAGAGTATACTAGCTCATTTTCAATTAAACACATCTACCATACTATTACTACTACAACGATGGCGCTACAGCCCATATCGACTCTTGGCCTTCCCAATCTTCTGCCTCCAACTATCCCGATTCATTGACGCAACCTTCCAGTTTCCTGTATTTAGCAAGTTCTTGGCATCCTTTCTTACTCCGTCTTCCCACCGTAACTTTAGTTTTCCTACCGGCCTATTTCGTTGTATTCGCAAAGCCTTTTTTGGTTCGTTATCCATTCTTTGAACATGTCCTGCCCATCGCAGTAGCATGAGTCGTATGTGGGTTGATAATTTAAGGTTCATTATAGATTTGGTAGAATTCATGATTCATACGAGAGCTCCACTCCTCTCCATTCTTCACGGGTCTATAGATTCTCCGCAGGATTTTCTTTTCAAAGCTGTCCAGCAGCTCTGCATTTTTTACCGAGAGGGTCCACGATTCTCCTCCGTACTTTAGCACTGTACGGATCATTGTTTTGTATACCCTATTCTCGGTTTCTCTATGAACGCTTGTTGCTTTCAGAACCGGCAGCAATGAGTAAAAGAATTTATTTGCTGCTATTATTCTTTTTCTAATCTCAGTAGCTTCATCGTTATTATGCGCCAGATTTGTGCCAAGATACTTGAATTCCCTGACTACTTCGAAGTTGTAGTGATATTCTATCCATGCCGGTATCTTTGTTGTCTGCTTTGGACCATCATCTTTTTTGTTCGTTAACTCTGAGACCTACTTCCAGCGCTGTCTCTTCTAAGTTATTAAATGATTCTCTGATAGATGGCATCGTTCTTTCCAATACGTTTAGGTCATCTGCGTATCCCATAAGTTGATTTGACCTATTCAGGATTATATTGTCTTGTTATTACATGAGATTTCCTAATTTCCTACCACACGTAGGTGTTGCGAATGATTGCCAATTATTCGGCAAACATTATAAACCATCTTTCTCTGAACTCTATTCTTTGTGATAAATTCTCTTTCCTCTCTTTTTTCTTCGTTTCTTTCTATTAATGTTTTGTTTTCAAAATTTGTTTTTTTCAGCAGTTCCAATTTCTACAAAAATATATGCATATATATAACTAATATACAGATTCGGCAAATGTATTATATATGGGCCCCGAGATAAACGAGCGCAGAAACAAAACAGACAAATTAGCAAAAGAAGGACGTATCTATTCCTACTATAATGCATAGACGGTTGCGATGCCCTACGTTGACACATGACAAGGTGATAAAAATAAGATTTCACGAAGAACAGCACTCCGTCTTTCTTTTCCTAATTCCTCCGTTTTCTCTCTTCCTCTAGTTTATCACAGCAGGTTTTTTCGTTGCGTCATTTCCTGCTTCAGCAAAATTTGCCGGTAAAACAATTAATTTGTTTGGGTCGAGACTCGATAATTTAAATCAATATTTCGTCGAAAACTGCTGAGAAATAGATCGGTCATCAGCACTTGTCAATTCGATTATTCTGTTCTACAGCCTACATGTATTGGAAGAAAAATAGCAAATTCTTAGTAACTTCGTCATGCTAAATAACAATATAAAAAGCAAAAGTTCAAGTTGGCTCTGATTTTCCCAATACAGGTAATAAAGTGTAACGCAGGTATAGGGGTCTACAGACGATCCAACTGCTGCAAATAGACATACTAATTACCTACCTCTTTATTTGTCACTAAAACTAATATTCATTCTTAGGTAGTCGTATTTGTACCTTGTGCATGATAAGCGTTCATTTTCGAAAGTAAATAGTGCTATTTTGAAAATATGCCACGAGATTGTGTAAATACACCTAACAACTTTTGTTATATTTGTGGTGAAGTGACTTTTGCGCATCAAAAACGTAATTTTACTCCCAAAATTAAGAAGGTGTACCAGTTGTATTTTGGTTGTACAATTGGAGATGAAGACAAAAAATGGGCACCTCATATATGTTGCAGCAATTGTGCAAACAATCTTTGCAGTTAGCTAAGTGGAAGAGGACGTTCAGTGGCTTTTGCTGTGCCCATGATCTGGCGAGAACCTACAGATCATGTTACCGATTGTTATTTTTGCGTGATACCTCCTATTAGGGTATTAACAAGAAAAAAAGGATGGTAATACAATACCCCAATTTACCATCTGCCATTCGCCCGGTTCTCCATAGTGATGAACTACCTATTCCTAATCCACCTCAAGAATACAGCCTTGATTCTGATGAAGAATCGGATGATAATGTAGATGACGACTTAGTCCAGCCATCAACATCACAAGATCCCGATTTCTCTGCCGAAATGTCCGGTGGTGAACCACACAAAATTAATCAACGCGAATTAAGTGATCTTATAAGAGACCTTGATCTGTCAAAGGCAAAAGCGGAGCTTTTGGCATCTCGATTACAACAATGGAATTTACTACAAGAACATGTTAAAGTTTCCATGTATCAAAGTCGTCAAAAAGATCTTATACCTTTTTTCAAAATGGAAAATGACTTGGTTGCCTGCAAGGACATTGGCGGTTTAATGAGTGCTTTACACATTCCCTATGATCCTAGTGACTGGAGACTTTTTATTGATGCCTCGAAACTTAGTCTAAAAGCTGTGTTACTCCACAATGGATCTAAATTGCCATCAATTCCAATCGCCCATGCTGTCCACATGAAGGAAAATTACAGTAACATGAATGTATTGCTACAAACTATAGAATATAACAAGTATAAGTGGCAGATTTGTGCAGACTTAAAAGTGATAGCTATCTTACTTGGTATGCAGCAAGGTTATACCAAATATTGCTGTTTTCTTTGTGAGTGGGACAGTCGAGCGCGATTAGAACATTACAAAAGAAAAATTTGGCCGCCAAGACTGGGTTTTGAACCAGGAGAAAAAAATGTTGCTAACATTCCATTAGTTGATTCACAAAAGGTAATACTGCCACCACTCCACATAAAACTGGGGCTTATGAAAAACTTGGTAAAAGCTATGGACAAAGAAGGACGTGATTTCAGTTATTTAAAACAAAAATTTCCCATACTTAGTAATGCGAAAATTAAAGAGGGAATTTTTGTGGGTCCTCAAATCAAGAACCTTTTCAAAGATGCTGAATTTGACAACGTTCTAGAAGGTAATGAAAAAGCTGCTTGGAATTCCTTTAAAATGGTAGCAACACACTTTCTCGGTAACAAAAGAGCAGAAAACTATAGAGACCTTGTTGGGAATCTTCTTTCTTGCTACCAGAAATAGGATGCAATATGTCATTAAAAGTCCACTTTCACATTCACACCTAGATTACTTCCCAGAAAACTGTGGTGCAGTAAGTGATTAGCATGGAGAGAGATTCCACTAGGATATTCAAAATATGGAAAAAGATATCGGGGCAAATGGACTTCTGCGATGTTAGACATGTATAAGAGATTCTCCAGAAGTAACTTATAAGAGAAGGGCTAAGAAGTGCAAGAAGAATAATTAATTTTCTGATTAAAGGGCTTATATTCTAATTAAATATATAGTATATGTAGCTAAAATATATATCAAAATGGCAAATATTTTATTAAAATTATACCATAATATGTGAGTTAGGTCAGTTATTACAATTTTTAGAACCAACAAATTTTTTTTATGACTATGTTAGACATAGCTGGGACCAAAACAATGCAAATAAGTGGTTTTGGTTAACGATACAAAATAAAAGTTAAAATTTGTAGGTGTGTATGATTATCTATTGGGAATATACTTATTAAAAATAACGTTTACAAACGTCGTCGTGAAAGAAGAATAAATAAGTATCTAATCATACACCAAGGCAGAGGCGGATCAGAGGGGGCACGGGGGCACGTACCGTATTTGACAAAACAGAAATGGTTTACAAAACTTATATTTTCGTATTTAACTTAAATTTCTCGCATACATAATTTGGTAACATGTTTATTTGTAGATAACGCTGCCATGGGGTTTCAGTGTTTAACATGGGAGATTACACTATCTGTAGTCCTGTAGCTGTCCTCTGTATTTGTTTCCTCTGGAAGGGTTGCCACCCGACCGGGATTTAGGTAAAATGTCCCGCGTCCTGGACTATACGCTCCCTGGACGCACTTTGTCCCGTTTTTTCAGTTATAACAATAATCCTTGTAAAATTCTGTTATCAAACCCTCATTCTACAAAAAAGAGTATTGAACTATGCGCTGCGCCAATCATTGTAATGAATCACAATTTATAAGGTCCTAAGCAGACCAAAAAAACTCTTAGGTAATATGTAAGCACTTACACGCACAAAATTATTTCAACTTAATTTTTGCAATTGCATAAAAAAAGGGAAAATTTGTTCGAGGACTGTTATTTCCGAATAAAATGTTTTTGTAACTAGACTTTCTAGCTTTTCATTTGAAAGCATTGGACCTTAAAAAATACCAAGTTTCCGCCTTCGGTACATTTTTATAATTGTATACGTCCTCATATTTTACAATACCAAAGATGGCAACCCTGCTGTACATCCTATATGAGCTGATTTTATTATGCGTCTCCCCTGTTAATGTCATCTAGATCAAACCGCTGCACCAAAGCGTGTCAGGAGGTAGCTCGCAAGGATTTAAAAGTTGTATGCAGTAATAATTGAGAAACACATAAGCTTTTGATGGTGATTTGATCGATAAAGCTTTCATGTACTTCAGTGATTTTTCTTTGTTCATCAAGTTTGTAGCCCAGGAGCTAGCTTATGTGGAATAGACGTTATATTTTCATTGATATTTTCAATTTTCAAATAAAGATTGTTTGTAAGCAACGAGTTAATATTTAATACAGCCAGTCACTCGGTTCAATAACATGTTTCATGTAACATTGTTTATAGCTAACTTTAGAGAGGCAAGTGCAGATTATAATGTGATATTTACGCCAATTGCACTTTCTGAGTTCCGATATATTCGTGTTCTATTAACACACTGGGAAAATGCCAAATTCGCTGCTGCGGTTTTGCATGTTCTTTAATTGACCTAATTCACGAAAAAAAGTTTGATAAAAAGTGTGATGGCGATCACTAAACCATGGCAACCAACAGCGTTTTCAGAATGTATCAACATGGCAACCATGATTAGCAGTAACACGAATGACAGGTTGATCAACTTCTAAAGTGGCGGCTGGTAGCAGTGTCTGGAAAGTAATAATAATAATTTGTATAATTCGAATTTCCTTAAGTATTGTAGACTACAAAACAAACTAATAAAGATGATCTCTAACCAATCAAAGTAGGCTTACCGTAAAAAATAATGAAAACAATATTATATATAGGATTTCATTTTTACAAGTTTGAGAATTAGACGAATTGGTCAAGATGTGCAGTGACTTTTAGTGATACCAATTTAGTATTTGCCATGATACTTTTTACCAAACTTTCTTGAAATAGACCAATTGTAACATTGTAACAGAACAGTATTTGTTATCATGGGGAGATGTAAAGAAAGAGAGAGAATTGGCGACAAACAATATTTGTTTTGACTATTGAAAATACGAGCTTGTTAGTTATAAATCTCTAGCAACTGTATATTTTACTACCTTGAGCTATTATTTTGCCACATTTTACTACGAATAGCAAGCATGTGAATGATTGTATTAAAAGATTTTTACTACAGTGTGTACAACGAAAACTACATACAGAGGAATAATTTTGACAAATTTTGCGCAACGTTATGGAACAAAATCTTATTGGATTTTTTAAACAATTGCAAAATTTCAAATCAAAACGTTGTACCACAAAAACGCACTGTAACAACTTGGGAAAATTCAGAGTCTTTATTTATTTTGACCCAACAAATATTGTTAACCGTGACCTTAAACTTCTTATTCTGTTACCATTCTATTTGCAGTTAGTTTTTACTATAGTCTGTTTTTAAACCAGGAGGACCATTTCAAATTTACCGCGCTAAATCATACATCTGTGATTGGATCCGCCTTCGCCTGTTTTACACAGGGCAATAGTCTTAAATTTTGACATATAATAAATTTTAATTTCATGTCATAAATTATTTTGTTTTAATTTCTGTTTTATCGTTTGCACATTATCAGTTTTTAATCCCTTTTGTATAAATCTGAAGGTAAAAGTGGGTAATTACTAGGTGCCAGACGCGCAGCCAGGGGGGGGGCATGCCCCCCCCCCCAAGCCGTCTTCCATGAACCAAAAATAAAGAAGCATAATCACTATTAGTACAAATATTCCCTTCAAATTAGGAAATATTTAAGAAAATTTTCCCACAGTTAGGAGACCTGTAAAAAGTGAAGTATTTGGGTTGTCTAAACATGATTTTCACCCCCCGCAGTTCTAAAAAAGGGTGGTTTTTGAGAAATATATACATATATATGAATTTTAGCGTTTTTTCGTATTTTTCTCTATTTTGAGGAAAAACTTGCCTTCATTTTCTATTTAAATTCACTTTTTCTACAACCCAGCGTCATCTATAATTTCAAATTTCATAGGCCAAGAATTTTTACTGAAAAATTACCAAAAATATTAAATATCAAACAACTTCGAATAGCCATTCTTCTTACCTATCACGCACTGTCATCCATGCTTTAAAATTCGGCAATCCCTAATGCACGAATAATTTACAGCGCTGGTGCTTCAATGTTTGGTAATTTTTCAATGAATATTCTTGGCCTATGAAATTTGAAAGTATAGATGGCGCTGAGTTGTAGAAAAAGTTAATTTAAAAAGAAAATTAAGAATGACTTTTTTCAAAATACAATTCGTTTAAGAGTTATTAATTATTTAATATTTGAAAGATATAATTTTAGGGGGTCGTAATTCGAAAACAATAAATCAAAATGTCTTTAAATTTGGGATATAGCATATTGATCAATAGTATTACATTAGTCTTTCAATAAAAAACAACAGGCCCTCATTAAACACATAGGCCGATGTGCCTGCAAGGAGGTGACGTCATGTCTACCTCGGGAACATTTATTAGTATCACTGCGTTGAGGTGATTTATATTACGAATAACTGCAAAATAAAAAATATTTAAAAAAAAATGTTTCTGATTTTGATACTAGGGGCTCTAATGTATGATTTTAACTAATATTAACATATTTGTGGGCATGCCCATTGGAGTGTAATTTTTAAAATTGGGATAACATGTTACCACCATTTTTCTCTATGTATCTTTTTGTACACCGATATATGAGGTGGATGTTTTCACGTTGGATACTTACATCGCATATTGCTTTTTCAGGATCATCCAGTTTTATGTCAACCATTCCTTATTTTACATCCATGTAGAACGGAAGAAATTATCCAGCCATTTTTCGAAAAAAGGTAATGACAGCCCTAGTGCGAAACGAAAAGTAAGTTTTAACTGATGTTTCTTTTAGTAAAAACCCTGTCATATCATGGCTAAGTGTCGTTGGGCCTTTTGTACATTTAACTTTGCTTGAAGAATACTTGAAGAAGTGCTAGAAGAATGATTTACAGCTTAGCAGGTGGATATGATGTATGATACAATTATTGGATCAGTTTTTTACGCTACTTTTACTTATTTAATAATTTTTTTTGTTGTCATTTGTGGAATGTAAGCAGATTAAGTGTAAAAGCAGTAGTGATGGTGCGGGAGCTAAGTGGCTTTTTCGGACACTCATCGTTACAAGCATTTTCTATGCGCTGATAAATTCTATCGAACTTAAATAACGACAAAATAGACTTCTGGCATATGTCAACCCGTCGAGTTGGCCAAGATATAAAAATCAGTGAAATTATATCATCGTTACAAAGCCATTTTTTTTGTGTGTACACATTTTATGTTTAGAATGAATAAAAATAAGATCGTCAGAAAGTGTGGGCCATCAGGGGCGCAACCAGAAAGGTCAAAGAGGTAAAAAAACGGAGTTATATAACATGATCGTTACAAACTTTTTTAAGGTTGAGCATGTTTATTTAAATGTTTTGAACACAGAAAAAAATTCCCAGAAAGAAACTCCCGTCAGTAAGACTAGTCAGAAAGAAAATGTTTAAGATTTTTGAAGAGAATTGGATTTTTTTTCGCATATTTCATCTAAACTCATCGTTACAAGTTCTGGCTCCTTTTTAAAACGTAAATATAAACTTCTTCAGCAATAGAATAGCCTCCCCGTAAAGTTCTTAGTGTCAACAAAAGTACCATAGGCTCTTAAATATACAGGAATTTAACACTTTCGGCTAACTTGACTCCGTACCGTGCCTCAGATGTATTGTATCATTATTACCTTTCTGGCTGCGCCTCCTGACGGCCCACACTTTCTGGCGATCTTATTTTATTCATTCTAAACATAAAATGTGTACACACAAAAAAAATGAGCCTTGTAACGATGAGATGATTTCACTGATTTTTAAACAGTGTTCGTGACGCTCCAGACAGGAGGTGCCCCGCCAGAAGTCGATTTTATAAATCGTTATCATCCATTAAACCATAAAAATATCTCAAAGTTCATAAAACGATGAGCTGCCGAAAAAGCCACCTAGCTCCCGCTCTATGAGTGCACTTGTGATCAATCCCCTTTTGTAAAAATTTAAAGTTATAGACTGAGCGGCGGCTGCATAAAACCCTACCTCATAAGATATATGAAACCATCATGTAGCGAAAATAGCATGATAGGAGCTTTAAAAAACACCGCCTAGCAAAGTCATATTGTTTTGAGCCTTTCGACTCTCGGAACTCCAAGAGATATTGTTGCCACCTTCGACTAGAAAGGATACGGCTTTAGAGGCGTTCAGGCATAATCCCACGGATGGTAGCTTCGCACCACCGCTCGCTCGAGCGAGTGTGTGAACCAAATGTCCGAACCTGCGGTTCCTCTCGTACTGAGCAGGATACTATCGCAACGACGCGACGAGTCATCAGTAGGGTAAAACTAACCTATCTCACGACGGTCGAAACCCAACTAAATGGTCTAAACCTCACGTTCCCTATTAGCAGTTGCCATATTCTAGCCTGGAAGGTACCTCGTAGTTCTTAAATCAATACACCCATTTTTATCCTAAATTTACATTATCATTAGATAAACGAATGAAATTAGACGAATAAAAAATGGGCTTTCTTAGACATTTGCAAAAGTTTGGGGAGTTGAAGGGTTAACGATCAACAATTGAATTTAAATTTTCGCGACCCGCCACAGCGTTTTCGCGCCGCATGAAGTTTACGTTAAAAAACGTTGCTGCCGGTCGCGAAAAAAAGTCTTTTAATTCAATTGTAGATCGCCAACGCCCCCCAACCTTTTGCAAATGTCTAAGAAACTGTTTTTTTATTCATCTGACCAGTGGCGCAGCCAGAAAATTCATCTGGGGGGGGGGGCAATAGAACCGGCCTCCCCAGAGGATGAGGAAAATTTTTCAGAGAATGGTTTAAAACGGATGTGTATGTAGATTCCTCTATTAGATAATATTGGCATTAATTACAAAATATTTATTTCAAGGGATAATTTAGATACTGTTTTGTACTGCTTCTTTATTTTTTGGCTCATGGAAGAGGGCTTGGGGGGGGCCCGGGCCCCATGGTTCCCCCCTGGCTGCGCCCATGCGTCTAACTAGCTTTTATTGCTACATAGCATTCGTTTATCTTATGATGTTTTGGGGCCAAAATGGGTGTATATATTTAAGAACCAAGGTACCTTCTAGGCTAGGGTATGACAACTCTATGTTTTTTAGAGCTCCATGCTATTTTCGGGGATAATATAACTAGTGTTATGATTATCATCGGTGATAGCCCGATGAAAATTGACCGAGTGCGAAGCACGAGTTCAATTTTCTATAGGTTTTAACGAGTGGTATCACCGATTATTAATCATAACACGTGTTATATTTGGTGAGAGAATATAATGAACGTTAACAGAAAATAAATTTTTTAAAAAGTCAAAAATTTTAAACGATCTGTCGGTTTGACAGTGGCGGCTGGTGAAATTTCAATATTTTTTTCTTGTCTATGGCGCATGGGACCCATACGAAATTTGGGAAATAGCATCTAGAGAAGCACTTCTCTAAAGACCCCTACAAAATTTTGAAAAAGCAGTTTGCGAAAAAATTTTTGAAAATTCGTTAGCCTCCCCTGGGTCTAGGGACTCCTATATTTATTTTTATTTTTTTTGTCATATGCATTTGACTTTTGATAAAAATACAACAATAGATTTTGAAGTTTGTGAAAATATTTTCATTACTAACTGAAATACAATGAACTGAAATTTTGTAATTTACAATTTAACAAATTACAATATTTCAATTCGTTGTATCTCAGTTAGTAATGAAAATATTTTCATAAACTCCAAAATCTGTTGTTGTATTTTTATGAAAAGTCAAATGCATATGACAATAAAAAATAAAAATAAACAGGAGCTCCTAGACCCAGTGGAGGCTAACGAATTTTCAAAAATTTTTTCGCAAACTGCTTTTTCAAAATTTTTTAGGGTTCATTAGAGAAGTGCTTCTCTAGATGTTATTTCCCAAATTTTGTATGGGTCCCATGCGCCAGAGACGAGAAAAAATATTGAAATTTCACCAGCCGCCGCTGCAGCTTGACAGTAAATATTACAATCGATACAATAATTATTTATTTATTCATTACAATACATATTTTCAACGTTAAATGTACAGCTTTGATATACATCAGTAAAATAATTATTTATGTATTTATTACAGTACATATTTTGAACGTTAAATGTACAGTTTTGATATACAACTTGTGGATTATCGCATTCGGTATGGGAAACTGAAACACTATTAGATGTTTCAATCCCTCTCATCTTATTTACTATTTCAGAATGTCGTGAGGATTGTATTTGTAAATAGGACTTTAAGGACTGAGTTATTGCGACCAGTTATCTTCATGACTTGTTGCTCTGGTATATCTGCGTTAGCTAAATGGGTTACAGCTGTTGATCTATAAGAGTGATTTGTCACTTTTTTGTTGGTGGTATCAATTCCCACTTTTTGAGCGGTTTCCTTTGTCCATTTGGAGATAGTATTAACACCTACGGGAAGGTTTTTATACCATGCTGTAGTACTTCCTAATCTCCAATTTCTGTTTGGTGTCAGGAAAAATCTATCGGTCGTTACATTATCTGATCGTTTTCCCATAGGTTTTAGAAACAATCGAACTGGACACACATCAGAATCTACTGTATTTAGGTATTAACCATTTGCTATCACAAGTTTTGTCCCCTCCTTGATTCGTTTTGTTAAATACTGGATTATATTCAATTCGGTTAGTAAAGTTTCCAGAATTGTCAGTTTCTTTCTTGAAGTGATAATTGGATGCAGACGCAACTTCGTTACCATGCCATGCCAATTCTTTAGCGATAATATTAAAGAACTTTTTTTGAAGCCCTTCAGGCGTATTCTCGTCTCAGATTTTTTGCAGTTTTTTACATTCTTCTAGTGTAAAAGCAACAGCACTAACCTTTCTTTTTTCTTGTAATTCCTGCAGTTGCTTTCTTTTAGAATCGCGAGCTACCCTTGCTTCTTTAAATTCCATGTCAGTAAATGGATTGAACTTGATATTATATTCAGTGAAGAATTTTTCTTGTATAATCTTTGCCCCGGAGTTCCATAATGTTTTGACAACACATTCTTTATATTCTTGGCCGTCTTTTCTTCTCATGTTGCAAGCATAATTTCTTAATATTAATGCAATTTCTGGAATCGTAGTCTCTTGCGTTATTTTGATTCTCCTTGAAGCGCAAAATTCCATGAACTGGTTCCACTGAGATTCTTTATTAATTTTGGTATTTTATGGTGTTTTTTTCTCAATTAACTTTCGAATCTCTTCCTCGCTAGCATCTCCCCATCGACGGTGATCTACTGGTTGAAACATATTTCTGCTTAAGAGCACTATTTTCTGATTTCAACGCGTCTATTGAAACTTTCTGTCACTTTGACAGTAAACTATTTTATTCATTAAAAACAAGTGACAATCAATATGCGGTGATAAAATTATCACCGATTTGATAGCCTATTATGCTCTTTTGTTTTTGTATTTTAACCAATGAAATTAATCAAAAATGTACCATGTGACACGTGAATTATATTCTCGTTACAAGATGGTTTCATTCATGTATCTTATGAGGTAGAGTTTTATGGAGACTCCGCCCAGTCTATTACAAGTCATTATTATTATTATATTATTATAACTATTCCATAAGACTGATATTTTGTTTATAGTCAATTTATGTTCTATACAAGAGGAAATAAAAGTTCAAAAATGTAACAACGACTGTTTTATTTCACATTTGCGAATAGTCGCGTACTTAAAACATGGAAAGCTTTTTATAAAGCCAATCTACCCACGTCTGTTTATTGACTTATCAGCGCCATATACAAACATGTGGTAATAAACAATCGGGTATTTTTATTTTGGCACAAAAGTTTGTCATCTAGAAACAAATGAATCAAACGAAGGTCGAAGGAAGATTTTAATGTGAACTTGAAAATAGCAAGCTTCAATCCTGTTCAAAATCTATATGCTAAGGAAATTATTTATATACTAATCAGTATTCTATTGGCATTTTGGGTTATTTTTCTGATAATCTCACTCAAAAGCTTATTCCTTTTTTGGGTGGATATAGTGACATGGTTCGCATAGCAAGTGTTCAATTTTCTATTCCGCAATGTCTATATGCAGGACATTAAATAAATTCCTACACACGTTTCCAAGAATCTGAATAAGATCAAAACGTGAGTGGAAGATAATGATAAATAATAGTGATGAATTGTCAAGCACAACAAGGGCAAAAACTTTTGTCCACGGATGTCCGTCTATATTATAACTTTTAAGTTAAATTTTCTTTAAATTTGTAACATATGATATATACTTAGTTGGGACACCATTATTATAGAGATGAATATCATTCAGAATGAGATCTTACAAAAATTGTAGTTATACAATAATTTTTCTGTATTGATGTATTGATTGCTAATATTGACGAAACCAAGAGATTTGTAACCTAGTACTCAACGAGCTCGCCCCACCTTCTAGCAGCTTGTATATTAACGCATACGCAGAAGCTATGTAATTTAAGGCGAGGATTGCGTAGTGGATATACCATCTTTCGGAGAGGATGTAAACCAGTCGGTCCCTTGTCTATTAAACATTAGATAATGAAAAAATCCCCACTCTTCTAAAATAGAAGAGATTCGGCAAAATTTCCAGGTTGGGGATAGCTCGTTCCTGGCGTCGGTGATAAGCCTTGGTGGCGGAAATAGGCTGACGTTAAATAGATAAATAATAAAAAAAAGTTTGTTATGTGAGCAATTCAGTTCGTAAAAATTCCAAGAACAAATAATCAAATAATGTTGTTGCTTTGTTGTATAAGACTACCATTACATTTGGATAGGTTCAGATGCAGCAATATAGCATGAGGATTATTTTCAAAGTACGTTTCCTTTCGAATAAATTTTTAATTGTCGGGACGTAAAAAACAGTGTTATTAATAAATTAAATAATAGTAGTCCCAGATTGACCCTTGGGGAATACTTTAGCCTTGATGGACTAAAGATCATGAAGGCAGGAATTTCGTTCAAGTACAGTTCTTAACTATACATGAAAGGACACTCCAGGAAAATACTTTCGAATATACAGGGTTTCAGAGAAAATTGTGGCACCTTTGAGGTAAGTTTTTTAAATAGAATACTCATTATATTTTCGCACATTCTTGAGGGACCTGATGTTCCTCATTTCCACCTAAAATGTGAGCGCATTCCAGGGTTTCTCTCAGAAGCAATTAATTAAGAATAAAAAAATTAGGTTTACATCTCATTTTTCCCAATAGGGGTTAAAACAAAGCACAGTTATTAACTTTTTCATCCAGGTTGTAGGATGCTTCTACTGTGGTTGTTTAAAATCCATCATACACACGTATTCGAAATAAGTTTTCAAAGTTTGAGAATTTTAATTAATTTTTCTCACTTTTTTTAAATGGAACACCCTGCACCATGATAGAAGGAAATATAGTTTTTCTTTTTAGTGCAGATTTTATTTCTGTTTCAAACCTGCCCGCGGATAGACAGGCAATGAAGCAGTTTCCCCTCATGTTGCTCGAAGAGAATTGGAAGCAATTTTGATTCTTGCAAAATTTATAGTTGACGCCAGAAATTTAGTGCTAATAAAAAAGGTCATAAAAATATCAAAGTCGGGGCTATTAGAGGCTGACTAAGTACTATAGAGCTGTATTTCAGATTTTTGCGTTAGAATGACCAAAATAATATAGTTGAATAAAACTAAGCATTAAAAGTACGATTTCAACGAGTTTTTCAATGGTTTTATTATATTCGAAAATCTGTAAGTATGTATATATGGATCAAATTTAGTGATTGAAATGTGACCCACTTCCCGTTATCCAATCGAGCTGAAATTTTGCTTTCCTTCTGAGTTTTGCTGAGAGCTTTACCGAGCTTTGGTTCTGAGGACAATACAATATAGTATGTCTAATATCGTTCTAAATCTAATATGGCGGACGATCCAAGATGGTGGCTTACAAAGGGCTTGACAAGTAGAATACGATAATCTACGTGACGTCAATCTAAAACCAATATGGTGGATTACCTTTTTTTTCACAACTCCCTTGACATGGGTATCAAATGAAAGGGTTTGATGAGTAGAATACGATAAGCTACGTGACGTCATTCTAAATCCAAGATGGCGGCTTACCTTTTTTCTTCATAACTCCCTTGACATGGGCATCAAATGGAAGAGTGACGAGTAGAATACGATAATCCACGTGACGAGGACTAAAAAGTAAAACAAATAATTTTTTTTAAATTTTTTAAAACCAAATTACACTAAAAAGTAGAAAATAATTTTCAACTTTGTAAATAGAAAACTATTGGGCGTTCATAAAATATTACTTCGTCTAATCAGAGTGTCCAATGGTTTTCTGTTTACAAAGTTGAAAATTATTTTCTACTTTTTAGTGTAATGGGGAACTTGCCCAATTTTTTTAAATTTCATTAAAGTGTGTATTTATGTATAAAAACCCGCCACACCGAATATCAGCTCTTAAATCGCAGTACTTACTTTGCAATAAATAATTAAAGTTGAAATCATCGCCACTCCTCACGAAAAGCACTGTGACGTCACCGGGTGAAAACTGGTCTCGCGTGGTGTCCAACAGATGGCGTACTTTAGCAATTCACCCTAATTAATAGACTGGGCGGCGGTTGGCTTCGAGACGTCTGCATATTCGGTCATAAGTCTTTTGTTTTTTATGTTAGAGAAAAAATAAAAAAAGTGTCAATTGATTCTCTTTACATAAGCTATCTACAAATTTTTCGAAAAAAACGATAATTATCGAGATATTCGAGGAAATGTAGGAAATTACACGTTTTCCTATAGAGTGTATGTAAATCTTAAAAAAATAATTTTTCTCAGAAACCTTTGTTTCGAAGGGCCGAGATTAACGGAGCGTCAAAATAGTACATGATATTACGTGAACATAGTAAATGAGATCGATTTCAATTAATTATCGATTAATTACGGTGACAAAATGGAGAAATTTTACCGAAAAAAAAAGTCCCAAATCCCTCCCCCTCTAATTCCTTAATTTTTGTCGGAATTCAAAAAATAAAAAAGAGAGTTTTAGCAAATTTAATTATGTTTAAATTAGCTAGAGTAGTGTTTTGGCGTAGGAGCAAAGATTAAAAAGTTGCCAACTGTAGAAGCTCAAAATTTGCGATTTTTTGCCGTACGTGGCCGACATTTCTGTAGTTATATCCGAAACGAAAAAAAAAATGAAAAGTCTGGTGATAGCAAAAGATTCGCAGTGGAAAATACTCGTTTGACCTTATTTTTTATTTCGAGCTAACTCCCACCGTTTCGGAGATATCTGCAAAAAATAGCAAAAAACAGCTTACATTTCGGAGCCGAAAAAATTGCAAAAACATGCAATCTTGACACGTTCATATTTTTCGAAAAACACCATTGGGACGGTCGTACGATGTCGCGACGTAAAGAGGAAGGCTTCCAGATAAACCTGATCGTAAATTGCACGGCGAAATTCGAAAATTCGGCTCGGCACGAACGAATCAAAAGTAGAAGTTGTGACATTTCAGAATATTGAAGATGTTTTTCCAACGAATTTGAGGTTAGATTGTGTTCACTGCTAGTTGTTTCTGACAAATGAGCATGCGAAAGCAGAATCGGTGTCTCTTGACGCCCACGGTCAATAAACGATACGGTTACATCAATCAGCAGCTTTAGGACGAGAGAGACGCGGGGGGCGGGAAATCGAATGAAAGAGACAGACATATCTGATTTCCGTGCAGAAGACAGAGACAGAGATTCCGGTAGGGTCTACAGCCTACGTCACCTGTAGACACTACAAGCAACTTTGTCTCTGTCTTTTGACGCCGTCATCCGACTTTCACCCTCTGGCGTCAAGTTTCAGGAGTGGGTAAAATCCGGCAGATTTTAATCGCTTGTATTTCTGGAGGAATTTTTTTTTATTTCATTTTTTGTTGTCTATGGAGTTTTTAATGATGTTAGTTTACGATTTTGAGTATTTTAATTCAATTTTATTTTTTGGGCAAGTTCCCTATTTGGTTTTAAATAAAACTATTTATGGTTTTAAAATTTTTTTTTATTTATCTATTTATGTGCAGTATAAGATTAACAATATATTCTTTAACTAGGTACTTCTTAACTAAGTAATTTGAGTAAATCCCTAAGTACTTCAAGGTTTGTGGGATTGGTACACTTGGAAACACTGAACAAACATCAAAAGAGATCAAAATTCCACCTTCTCGCAATTGTATCTTGTTAATTTCATTGATGAAATCATTGGAATTAATGACTGAAAAGAAAAGCTAGGTTGAGAATTGGGTAAATTTTCGAACTCCGCTCTTAATCATTTGAACAGGTGGTAAGTTGGCGATCCGATTTCAAATATAATGACGCGCGCACCAACTTTCCTGGTTTAAGTATCTTTGGCAAACAATATAACATAGGTATTATTGGGTTAGATACATATAACCGATCTTTAATGCCTGGTCTAATTAGGTTCTTACAATTTTCAAATTTATTTCCAACTTCAGTGATCATTTTCGGTAATGGATTTTTACCAAGTTTTTTTATATGATTTAGGATATATGGGATTAATCAGACTATGTATCCTTTTGGAATAGTTATCTTCTAAAATAAAAACATTATTACTTTTATCGAATCATGTAACCGTTTGTTATTTTACTTCCACGTCCAGTGGAAGTATAGTAACGACAAAAAAATTTTTTAAAATTTTTATTGTCCAAATAGGCTTAAAATGTCATGAAACGTCGAGATTTTAAGTTTGTCTGTCGGTCTGTCTGTCGGTCTGTCTATAATTTTTTTTGTGCGCACGTTTACTCTGGAACCGTTTAAGATATTGACTTGAAATTTGGTACACTTATGTACTTTAACGAGATCTAGAACTAGATTATATTTTCATCTTGTTCCGTCGAAGGGTTGGGGGGTAAATTGGGGTAAATTTTGGGTAAATAGGTCAATCAAGGAGGTGAGAGTCCATAAAATTGGTATTTAGTATATACAAGAGAAGCTAAGGTCTCAAAAATATTTTTGGCATTAGCCAACCCCATTACCACCCCCACCCCCTTATTAAAGGGGATGAAAAAAAATTGTGATTTAGTGTATGTACAGGAACCAGAAACCTCAAAATATTTTTTTACTTCATCCACCCCCCACTATCACCCCTCTATCACCACCCCCCACCCCACTACCGATGTGGGGTATCGTTTTAGAGGTTTTTGGGGTAGAGGATTTCAAATATTATATTATTAAAGTTCCGTAGACAATTATTTTCACATACAAAGTTTTTTCGTTGTGAGTGACTTGGATAGAGAATCTGGATGTGGAAGTGGAAGTAGTGATTCCTTGGGCAGCGGTTTTTTTTTCTTTTGTGGATTTTCATTTTTAACTGTTAATAACAACATTTGAAAATATTTATCTTCTCCATGCCTCTCTGACAAAACCTTTAGAAGCAGGGCCGAATTATCCGATAGGCTAACTAGGCTATAGCCTAGGGGCGCTTCAGCAGTTCAATACTAACTAATTTTATCTTCCAAGGCGGACGATCGCCGTTTACCGTTTACCATTGATCTGTTGGAAAATAAAATGTAGAAGGAAATTATTTATTTATTTGATTATTATATTTTGATACAATTATCGAATTTATTAACTCTATATTGTAACAATATTTTATAGAATTATTTATAGAATTATATGATAGCAGAGTTCGCAAGCAAGAAGTCACTAAAAAGGATATAAGTTTTGTTTTTTTATCCATTATTATTACATTATATGTATATGTTTATAGTCCAATAATTATAAAAATTTCCATCACAAAAAATGTTATCTGGGATGTTCCTTCAGTAACTGTTAGTGGAGAGGTTATACATCACAAAACCACAAAAATCCGTCCTAGGGGGTGCCGCAACCCCCCAAAAAACCTTCGGTGAAATAAGCTTTATTTGACTGATAACTCGTTAACCGTTGAAGATATAAAAAACTTGCTCATTATAAAAAAGAAAGTTTGACTAATTTCCTAAAAAAAAGTCCTATTGTAATTTTGTCGTATATGCCATGGTTTTCGGGAAAATCGATATTGAAAAAAATTCCAAAATTTGTATTTTTAATACGCGCGAATTATCGTTTATTTGAAATTTTTTGCGCCCCCCCCCCCCTGTAGAAAAAATTGAATTGCTCGAAAACCATACAAGCTAGGAAGAAAAATCAAACTGGGTTTTAAATGGGATATAAAATACTCTCTTGCGTTGCTATTTTTGATAGCTATTAATATTTATAACAAATAATATAGTTATCTCTTCATTTTTTGCGCCTCTAACTATTTACAGGCCCATAAAAAATAACTGACTTTAACATATGAGTTATAAATGCATTATCTTTTAGTTCAAGGTAGTACTTCAATGCAGGAAAAGTTAGGAATAAAAATATTCACATTTACAAATTTACCAGCATGTTGAAGTTAGCCAAATTTTTTATTGTTTCCTAAAAATAAGAAAAAGACACAAACATCTTGAAAATTTAGCTCAAAAAATTATTCAATAAAATGAAGTAAATTGAAAAGAGAAGAAAAACGGATTACCTATATGAAAATGGTTATAAAGGCAAAATCAAATTGAAAAATAAAAAACCGGCAAAAATTCAACATGCTGGTAAATTTGTAAATGTGAATATTTTTATTTCTAACTTTTCTGCATTGAAGTACTACCTTGAACTAAAAGATAATGCATTTATAACTTATATTAAAGTCAGTATTTTTTATGGGCCTGTGAATAGTTAGAGACGCAAGAAATTAAGAGATAACTATATTATATTGTTATTTTTATATCCTAATAAATAATAGCCATCAAAAATGGCAACACAAGAGATTATTTTATATCCCCTTTAAAACCCATTTTGATTTTTCTTCCTAGCTTGTATGGTTTTCGAGCAATTCAATTTTTTCTATAGGCCGCGCGCAATAAATTTCAAATAAACGAAAATTCGCGCGCATTAAAAATACAAATTTTGGAATTTTTTTCAATATCGATTTTCTCGAAAACCATGGCATATACAACAAAATTACAATAGGACTTTTTTTGGGAAATTAGTCAAGCTTTCTTTTTTATGATGAGCATTTTTTTTATATCTTTAAAGGTTAACGAGTTAACAGTAAAATAAAGCTTTTTTCACCAAATGGGTGTTTCTTTTGGGGGGGGGGGGTTGCGGCAACTCCCCAGAACGGATTTTTGTGGTTTTATGATGTATAACCCCTCTACTAGTTCAATGGGAAATATATTGCAATTTTTTTATAATAAAACATTTTTTATTGGTATTTTATATTTTAACGTGTGGTGCCCACGAAACCTACTTTTCAAAGACAATGTAATTTTAAATCAAACTTCTAACTTTTAATTTAAGGCTGATTGACCCTGAAAAATTAAAAATTTTCACCTGCGGCACATTTTTAAACCCCATATCCCAGCCTATGGATAAAAAGGCGCTAATATATCATTAGCCTAGGGGTGGGCGAATCCTTAATCCGGCTCTGCTTAGAAGAACCAAGTAAGAACTAGATTGACAACTTACAACATATGCTACAATTTCTTTTAAAACTCCGTCAGAGGAAGGCTGATATACGAAGAGTGGCATAATTTTTAAATTGAAATCTGCTGATTTTGCAAATGACTGAAATTATTGAGTAAACATCCATAACGCTACTCTGGTTATAGTTTTATTTAGGTGGCCTTCTAATTTTTTCACAATATATGTGCTGAGGAAAAATTTATGTGAAAAAATAATAAATATTTAACTATCTAATCTACTCTCTCTCCCTCTGTCTGTTAATGAATAATTTAATGGTCTCAATATAAAACAAAGAAAAAATAAATTTGTCGGTTCAATATGCGGTGTTCTGCTGACACAAAACAATTTGCCTGATAAAAATTCAAAAACGATTTGACAATTAAAAGAAAGATAACATCGAAACGGCTTTGCCTCGTAACAAACCAGCAATGTGTCTAGAGTAATATTCAAGATAAGTAGGAAGAAACAGAACAGTTAGTGAAGTGAATGGCATCTAATGTAAATGCTATGAACCCGGACTTGTAGGTTATTTTAATGATAGATCGTGAAATATGTTCCACATTGTTGATAAATTATAGCTGATAGTTGATAACAAAGAAAAAACGTTACTCAGCCAGTCCAGGCTAGCGCAAATCGATTATGTTAATAATAAATATACTCTTTTCTGGAATGATTGTACCTTTCTGGGTGATCTCCACATTTAACGTATAATCTAATGTATTTGTTTTGCATAACTTCGTCAAATAAGAGAGGTAGAAATTAATTTAGCAGTTTGCATTGAAATTTTTCTGTAACACTGTAATAAGTCCACGTCCCAATAGTCCACATATTTGTGAGACAAAAACAGCAAATAGAAAAAATTATTTCAGTATAAAAAATATATACAGGGCGATCTACCATGACATGTGGAAAATTTATTAGTAGGTTGTCCCCACCGAAAGGACTTTAAAAAATGAAAAAAAAACCGCTACCCAAGGAATCACTACTTCCACATCCAAGTTACTTACAACAAAAATACTATACTTGCACTCCACTATGTGGAAATAATTGTTTATGGAACTTTAATAGTATAATATTTGAAATCATGTACCACAAAAACTCATAAAATTGCATGCCACATCGGTAACAGGGGGTGGTGGTGGGGGTGAATGAAGTGAATTTTTTTTTAATGACTTTGGCTCTAACACACTAAATCACACTATTTTTCACCACTTTTAATAATGGGGTGGGGGTGGTAATAGGTGTGGCTAATGACAATTTTTTTTGAGACCTTAGCTTCTCTTTTGTATACTAAATACCCATTTCATGGACTCTTACTTGCTTGATTTACCTATTTACCCCCATTTACCCTAATTTACCATTTAACTCTGCAACGGAATAAGATCAAAATATAATCTAGTTCCAGATCTCGTTAAAATACATACGTGTGCCATATTTTAAGTCAATATCTTAAACAGTTCCAGAGTAATCGTGAGCACCAAAAAGATACAAGACTAATAGACAGACCGACGCGACAGACAAATTTATTTAGCTCAAACTTAAAATATTGACGTTTCATGACATTCTAAGCCTATTTAAATAATGAAAATTTCCAAAATTTTTTTGCGTTAATATACTTCAACTGGATGTGGAAGTTATAAGCAGAAAATGGCATGACAAAGATATAAAAAATCGTTGGGTGCCGTAAACTACACGATAGGAGTAAAGCCTCTACTTCAAGCATTTTCTTCGAGGAAGCCTACTACACGTCCATACTACCCAAGGTAACCCACTGCGCATCCATACTTCTTAAAGTAACCCACTGCGCATCCATTTAACTCGAGGAAACCCACTGCGCATCCATACCACTTGAGGTAACCCACTGCGCATTTATAGTACTCGAGAAAAGCCACTGCGCATCCATACTACTCGTGGCAACCTACTGCGCATCCATTGTACTCGAGGAAAGCCACCGCGCATCCATACTACTTAAAGTAACCTACTGCGATCTGTAATACTCGAGAGAAGTCACTGCGCATCCAAAATACTCGAGGAAAGCCACTGCGCATCCATAATACTAGGGGAAACCTACTGCGCATCCATAGTAGTCGGGCAAAGCCACTGCACATCCATACTATTCGAAGTAACTTTAACAACATTTGAAATCGTCTACCCAAAAACCTATAAAACGATATGCCACATCGGTAGTGGGGGTGGGAGTGGTGGTAGGGGGTTGGTAGTGGGGGTGAATGATGAAAAAAAAAATTGAGGCCTTAGTTTCTTGTATACACGCAATTTTATTTTTTTCACCCCCTTTAATAATGGGGTGGGGGTAGTAATGGGGGTGGCTAATGCCAAAAACATTTTTGAGACCTTAACTTCTTTTATATATACTAAATATCAATTTTATGGACTCTTACTTGCTTGATTTACCTATTTACCCTTATTTACCCCAATTTACCTCCCGACTCTTCAACGGAATAAGATGAAAATATAATCTAGTTCCAGATCTTATTAAAATACATACGTGTACCAAATTTCAAGTCAATATCTTAAACGGTTCCAGAGTAATCGTGCGCACAAAAAAAGTTACAGACAGACCGACAGACAGACAGAATTTTTTTGCTCAAACTTGAAATCTCGACATTTCATGACATTCTAAGCCTATTTGAGCAATAAAAAATTTTTAAAATTTTTTGTCGTTACTATACTTTCACTGGATGTGGAAGTAATTAAAAAACCGCTGCCCAAGGAATCACTACTTCCACATCCAGCTTCTCTATCCAAGTCACTCACAACGAAAAAACTTTGTATGTGAAAATAATTGTTTATGGAACTTTAATAATATAATATTTGAAATCCTCTACCCCAAAAACCCATAAAACGATACCCCACATCGATAGTGGGGTGGGGGGTGGTGATAGGGGGGTGATAGTGGGGGGTGGATGAAGTAAAACAATATTTTGAGGTTTCTGGTTCCTGTACATACACTAAATCACAATTTTTTTTCATCCCCTTTAATAAGGGGGTGGGGGTTGCTAATGCCAAAAATTTTTTTGAGACCTTAGCTTCTCCTGTATATACTAAATACCAATTTTATGGACTCTTACCTGCTTGATTGACCTATTTACCCCAAATTTACCCCAATTTACCCCCCTTCGACGGAACAAGATGAAAATATAATCTAGTTCTAGATCTCGTTAAAGTACATATGTGTACCAAATTTCAAGTCAATATCTTAAACGGTTCCAGAGTAAACGTGCGCACAAAAAAAAGTTACAGACAGACCGACGCTCAAACTTAAAATCTCGACGTTTCATGACATTTTGAGCCTATTTGGACAATAAAAATTTTTAAAAATTTTTTTGTCGTTACTATACTTCCACTGGACGTGGAAGTAAAATATGACCAAAAAAATTACCTTATTTTTTTTGTAGAAATGCGCCGCCAATGACGTTAACCAATCTGACGTAACGCGGTACAACCATATCACTTCCCCTCCTCCTTTATCAGACTTGGGATTGACAGCAAAGCTGGAGAAGGTAGAAGTGACTTTTTGGTTTGAATCAAATCACATTACAAAAATAGCAAAATACGTCGAAAAAACATTGACCCTATGCTAGTGCACTCTACAACAACAAGTAGATATAAGAGATATTTACTTAAATCCGTCGTTAACACAAAAACACCAAACTGTGGCGGCACTTTGTACCTGCCGGTGTCCTGATTGTTCGACAGAAAGCAAAAAACGCGGCACTTTAACCGCACGCGCCAGCTTAACTTTTTATCCCAATTAAGGAAATGCAAACATCTCCGAATATGTTCTTTCCAAAATAAGTTCATTGCTCCTATACTGACCACAGACAAATAACAGTAGAGTATCTTTGCAAGGTTTAATGCGTTTGAATATGTTCGGATCACTCTAAAATTTTGCAGGAGCTTTCCCACATTGAAGACTTGTACACCATTTTATTTTCCGCATATCATGGTAAATCACGCTGTACATATGTTTTTGATATTTACTTATTAGTTAGAAGACGAAGAGCTTCCATACGTTTAGTGAGAGAAACACTCTTCCCCGCTCATCAATTTTTTGAAGGAATTTATTATTTATTTATTTACAGAGTTGGCTTCTTAAGTTTATGAAGTTGGCAAATTTGAAAAATAACCCCCCAAAAAAGTTGGCTCGCTACGCCTCTGAAACCACCCCTCTCCTGGTGGAGACCTTGGGCTGGTTTTCTGCATTTAGCTGACGCTAACACATTACATATATTAGATAACTCCCAAATCCAAAGTCGCGGCTGTCCTGAAGGGCGTTACACATTTGAAAAATGTAGATAACATCCATTATCCACCGACACTACCAGTGTCGAAGTTGGAGATCGAATCTATTACATATAGTGTGACCAAGCGTGCTCGCCACACACGCTAGCCCCTCGAGCCGTCGTGCCAATTTTTTTAATTTACGTTAGTATGCATGTGAACGTTGTTTTTCACTGTTTCTAAGGGTTTTAAGGAGTAAAAAATAATTTAACGTTTTCAATTGACTTCAAAAGAGGAAGTTGTCAATCTGAGCCTTATATATGTGTTTTTATGATTATTCAATAATTACTCTGGTTGAGCAAAAATTGGAAACACTTTTCTTATAACAGTAAACTTGGTGAATGAGCCAGTAATAATGAAAAACGATTTATAATAATAATAATAATATATTTTATAGGGTATTATTTTTCGGCGGTGGTCCTGTTGTAGAACCCAGTAAAACCGAGGAACATAAGGAATATGAAAATTTTACAAAATAAACGAAAAATCAACGTAGAAAAGTTTTCAGTCTCATAAGACTTTATGTTGCCAAAATACTTAAATATTTTTTTTACGACGCCCGAAGACGTAGCTCCCGATAGCCAAAAAATTGAAACGTGAAATTTGAAAATTTCAAAAGTGTGCAAAAAATCAATTAAACCAAAAAATGAAAGTGTGATTAGGGAGTACCGCCAAAATGGATTTTTTAGACAAAAGAGGCTAATTCTGACAAAAACGGTTTTTATCATTTTTAACATTATTAAGTTATTATTTTCATCCAGCGACATGAATATGATATAGGAAGGAATTATAGGATGGCGATTAGACAAATATTATTTCATGCTGGATGGCCAATTATTGATTTTTAACAAAAAACCGCTTCCCAAGGAATCACTACTTCCACATCCAGATTTTCTATCCAAATCTCTCACACCGAAAAAATTTTGTATGTGAAAATAATTGTTTATGGAAGTTTAATAATATGATTTTTGAAATCGTCTACCCCAAAAACCCATAAAACGATTACATCGGTAGTAGGTGAAAGGGGGTGGTAGAGAGATGAAGTAAAAAAATATTTTGAGATTTCTTATACAGTTCTTATACACATACTAAATCACAATTCTTTTCATCCTCTTTAATAATGAGGAAGAGGTGGTAATGGGAGTGGCTAATGCCAAAAAATTTTTTGACACCTTAGCTTGAGATGAAAATATAATCTAGTTCCAGATCCCGTTAAAGTACATACGTGTACCAAATTTCAAGTCAATATCTTAAACGGTTCCAGAGTAATCGTGCTCACAAAAAAAGTTATAGTAAAAGTTACATACAGACAGACGGAAATTTTTTTTCGCCCAAACTTAAAATCTCGATGTTTCATGACATTCTAACCTATTTGAACAATAAAAATGTTCAAAAATGTTTTTGTCGTTACTATATATATATATATATATACTTCCACTGGGTGTGGAAGTAATGTAAAAAAGCCCATTAAAATCAATACGCGGATATCTCCATAGGGATAGCTCGAAAGCGAAGCCGAATTACATTACCCTTATTAGGTTATATATGCCGCCGGTACGCGGGTACGCTTTGAAAATAGCTAGAAAACCTCAATATAACTTATATATTGCCGGTAAAAGCCTTTCAATTGATGAGTTCTGGTGAATGATAAAATCACCTTTAGAAACTTATAAAGCTATATCCACGAGCGAACCAAAATTACAAAGATCTTTCCCATCAGCACCAAATGATTTTCTTAGGTAAGTAGATCTGATCCTAATTGGAAGAACCCTATTATCTTTAAGATCTGCATAAATCCGGATGAGATTTTTTATAATCTTCTTACTAGCATACAAGGGCGGATCTGGACCTTGAGCTTGGGGGGGGGGGTAACACTGAACCCAAAATTTTTTGGTGAGCAGGGGGGGAGAAATCTGAAAAAAAAATTTTCGCCCTAAAATTTTTTTGAAGAGCGGGGGGAAGAAATCCGAAAAAAAAATTTCGTCTCAAAAATTTTTTGAACAGCAGAGAAAAAAATTTAAAATGAAAATTTCTTGGGGGGTAATTACCCTATTAAAAAAATTTTTCTTCCCAAAATTAACAAAAATCATACCATTTTAAAACAAAAATTGATGATTTACAGAATCTTGGGGGGGGTAATTACCCCGTTACCCCTCCCATAAATCCGCGCCTGCTAGCATAGCATCAAAGTAATTGTGGTATTGAGATAGGAACCTCGAATGAGTAACATATATATCCGTCACTAAATTTGCGACTTAGGAATATGAATACCTTAATTTGACAAATCTACAGTCGCTGCCTCGTAGTTTTTACCACTAGTGGTTACTTTACAGTTATGTGACTTCTACGTGTATGTGTATGGGGACGTCTTAGTAACCAGCGGGACGACCTTCAAGCTTTTAGAACTTGAAGATGGCAAACGATGTCAGCAGTGACTAATTCATGTCACTGAAATGTGACTTCAGAATTGCAGACATTTTCAAGTAGCTTTAACAGTTCCCGCGGCGTTCTGGGAACCTCCACTATCCATGGAACTTGTAACATTTATTAGTGTTTATGACGTTACCGCTACTTGCAATACTCAACTTCACTGTGCACAGTTACTACAAAGTGCGCATCATCCCCTAATTCCTATGAAGTAAATTTCACCATCTAGTTCCCAATGTTGACCATAAGTAGGAAAGGTGGCGTTAACGAGAGGAATACATTTCATGTTCCACGCGTGCTCGAGTTGTTAGATTGCATGTTTCGTGTTAGTAATTCTGACAATCTGAAATATGTAACCTAGTTTATGCTTTTATTGTGACTTTTATCTTTTCCAAATTTGTTTACCATTTCAAATGCCATACATTTACCTTTATGTTCATTACGAGCTCGAATAATATCAGTAACAATAATTTTCCACCATTCCACTTCTTATAATAGGCGCATGCGTGGAGTATATTTCTCTCGTTATCGCCTCCTGAAGTTTCTCCCCTATCCTCTAGACAGAAGTTAAAATTAGGGGCACGTTCAGGTCAAACGGCGGACGTACGACAGTACACCACCGTTCAGAATCAACGTTGAGAAAAATGTAACTATGAAGTGGCAGCAGAAACTTTGCGCGACTTTAAAGTGACGCTACACTTCCATTCGGTACTTTGTAATAAATATAACCTTAAAGTTATATATTTGCAGTTCCCGTCACTATCCTCAAGTAGCAATTATTTTTAAGTCGCAGTTCTTAGTGAAAACAACTTCAAAGTGATACTTTCTGAAATACTCCATTTTGATGGCAAAAACTTATGACGCCATCATTACAAGATATGAATCATAATTTCACAAATTACTTAAAAATTTAATTCATCATCAAATATAATAAATTAATGGAAAAAAATAGCTTTAGGCATAAAAAATGCAATTTTGAAAGGCGCGTGGTCAGATTTAGGCATTTTGTCATTATGTTTGACAATCAAATTTCATTCGTTTTAATTTTGACGCTTAGACTATTAGGAAATAGTACAAGTTTTGCTTTCTAATATTACAAAAGTATAATAAAATCAGCTGCAAGACAAAGCAGGCAATAATGATCTGAAAAAGTGGTGGGTGGTAAAATTCCCTGAAAGTAGCGGCTTTCACACTATGACGTCATTAGAACGTAGCCCAACAAGTTACGGGAACGTGGCGGTCACCGACCTATTTTGGTCGCACGCACGTAATGGGAACATTCCTATTACGTGCCTGTGACTAGTCATAAAACACTTTAGAGTATCTAAAATAGTCGCCGCTACGTTCCAGCAAGTAAGGGATACTATGAGGTGATCTCATATATTGCTTTCTTTCTACATATTTAGGCATTTTTTTGAAAGCCAAGTTAAATTTTAAACTTATTCAGAATTATCATATCTAGAACAAACTTCGAACGTACTTCGAATATAACGAAACTTTAGGAGTTTTCACTGTGTTCTTCCAAACAGATTACTATGCACTAGTTAGAACTCTCTTCGACTGTTTGCTTCATAATAAAGAATCGATTTCTCGGATGAAATACGGCACAAATATAGAAAATTCAAACAATAAGTAACACACATAAATTAAAAAATTTGCTTTTGGAAAGTTGATTTTTGTGCGTATGTCCGCGTTTTTTCACTTTACTGGTAGTAAAAATGAACAGATAACGAAACCAAACGTATTTTTAACCGACTTCAACATCGATATTAGTTAGTAAGGTTTAACTGGGCGATGTGACGGTGAAATTTTATTTCATAATGTTTAGGATCCTTCTTTTTTGAAAGTGGTTTAAAAATATCTTTGGAAAAGTTCCGTAAATTATGTAATGCAAAAGTTTCAGGATGTACTTCAATAAAATCCCAGAGATACGTATACCTTGGATTTTTGGTAGACAATCATAAAACATAAAGACTATAAAGGAAATGGAGAAGTTATTGTTAAGCAAAATAGGCTATTTTAATAATTTTACAACACCTGACACCTCATATAACTTCAGTCTAAGAAAAGCCAACCTGTTAAGAGACGACGTATGTATGTATTTATCTAGTTTTAAAGAGTAGTAAAATGTAAATGGTTCCTATAATATCGTTGACTGCATTCTTTTGATGGTATGTAGAAGCTACCGGATATTTATATTTAAATTTATAATTGTCAACAGAATAAACGAAATTTTATTGCTGTAGAAATAGCAGGAGATCAAAATTCCTTAATTAAATTAGTTTTATTACATAGCTTATTATCAATATATCTGTTTAAATATGTTAGTTCATTGATTATACCTATTTGATTTAATCAAATAGATATATTATCATAGACGGATCCACGGGGGGCACAGGCTCACGTACCCCCCACCCCCCGTATCGTTTATTTTGGTATTCGTTTTTATGAAATAATAGTGATTCATGAACAACAATATTAATTGTTATTACATACCGGGTGTAAACGAATAGTGGACCACCCCTGTAACTTCCTTGTTTTTGAAGATATCGGGATGAAATTTTGTATGGTGAAATTAGGTAAGATTTCCAACTTTTTGAGACCTATCCGCCATAATAAATATGGCGGATAGGTCTCAAAAAGTTGGAAATCTTACCTAATTTCACCATACAAAATTTGTTTCACCGGAAATGGTCCCAATAGTCTTTTCGAAATGGACCACCTTGTATGTTTTTACATTTTTGAAATAAAGATCACCTTTTGGATGCATTTATACTATTTTGAACAATTTATACAGTGTTGCACGAAAAATAATTCGAATTTTAGTTATCAATCTAGATGGATGCGAATATGTTAAAATTAATTTTGTTCTAATGTAATTCATATAAAAAATACGAAAACGTCAATATGTCCAATAATACGTCATACAGGGTGCTGTAAACTCATTAAAATCACATTTTTCAAAATGACTCATTTGTTTTAAATATTATGATATGGGCCACCTGGATATTTAGAAAGCTCTATTTAGTGGGGGTTAAACGGTACCAAAAGTTCAGTAATGTGTAATCGTTACCGGCAGGAATGACAATTGTTCTTAAGAAATTTATGATTTATATCTAACTTCAATTAAATTTTTATCAACCCTGTATATTTGTGTCAATATTTTATGATATGCAACAAGAATGAGCCAGAGGCCCATTCTGTCTCCTGCGGAGGGTGGCATATAATAAAATATTAACACAAATATACAGGGTTGATCAAAATTTAAATGAAGTTAGATATAAATTATAAATTTCTTAAGAAAAATTGTCATTCCTGCCGATAACGATTACACATTACGGAACTTTTGGTACCATTTAACCCCTACTAAACAGAGCTTTCTGAATATCCGGGTGGCCCATATCATGATGTTTAAAACAAATGAGTCATTTTGAAAAATGTGATTTTAATGAGTTTACAGCACCCTGTATGATATATTATTGGACATATTGACGTTTTCGTATTTTTTATATGAATTACATTGGAACAAAATTAATTTTAACATATTCGCAGCCATCTAGATTGATAACTAAAATTCGAACTATTTTTCGTGCAACACTGTATAAATTGTTCAAAATAGTATAAATTTATCCAAAATGTGATTTCAAAAATGTAAAAACATACAGGGTGGTCCATTTAGAAAAGACTATTGGGGCCATTTCCGGTGAAACCGGCGGATAGGTCTCAAAAAGTTGTAAATCTTACCTAATTTCACCATACAAAATCTCATCCCAATATCTTTAAAAACAAGGAAGTTAGAGGGGTGGCCTACTATTCGTTTACACCCGGTATATATATGCACGGTACGTGCCTCCCCTGTCGTTTATTTTAGCAAAAAGGCCGGATTATGAAAAATGTGTTGATTGTTCATTTGTGAGTGGAAAAATTTTTGGTCGATTTCTACCCCCGCTCATCAGTTTTCATTGCTGAGTGAGAAAAAAAATGTGATTTTTTTCCTCCCCTTATCAATTTTCATTCCAAAAAAATGTTTGTCCGCTTGCGGCTGCGCATTTTTAATGGTTGTGTTGTGTTATTTTAAATTTGGCACGTATGCAAAATGGCACGGTAGAATTTGAAATTGGGCCATATACGTTATATAGAGCGATCATCAGAAACGTGTAAACTATTATATTGTTAGATGTTTATACCCCCAGAGACATCTATGAGCGTTCCCTCTAAGTTCAAAAGGTAGACAGTAAGCGAAGAACAATTCAGTTGATTGGTTCGGCAATCATCCCAGAGATGGCGCGCGCGATGTTATAATGTGGGCTTCTGGAAATATCTAGAGAGTGATGACATCATGACAGACTATTCTGGATCCCTCATCTTTGGGTATATAAGGGCATGGAGAAGCTCAGAACAGACAGTTAGTTTTGATAGCAAGTTCAGTAAGATCAGAAAGATAGTAAAGTGATCAAGTGACTAAAGTAGTGAATTATAGTATCTAGTGTTATATTAGTGAAGTAATTAATTGTCGTTATTAGTAAATCAGTACGTAAGTTAATAAATTAGTATTAGTCCCAAGTAACAATTTTAAGTTTTATCACAATCTACAAGAGGTTATTAAGTCTATATAATAAAACTGATCGTAAAACTCTTTATACTAGATAACCTCTTAAAAGCTACAATAAACCCGGCATAAAACCAAAAGACCCTTAAAACTATCAATAAAACAAACAGTACATTAGAACCCAAGTCTGCAAGATGTTTGCAAGTCTACCATAAAACCTTTTATAAAATCTTCTTAAAACCGTTAGTACTTGTAATCAAATTTTAGGCCTGCTTTGAGAACATCATAAATAATTGTGTCTTTAATAACTCTTTGTCGAAAACTTGTTGCCTTTAAACTGTCTAAATAGACTGGCGGTACATGACCAGTCAGGTGCAACGTTTTTAAAATGCATGCCAATCATATATATGAATGAAATTACCGTGAATATGCCAGAAACGCAAATTTTAGGCAGTCGTCGCGTGCAGAAGGCTGTGCAAATCGATTTTTTTTGTTTTATCTAAAGTTTTTAAGTACACAAAAATACGAAGATATGTAAGATCTCGAAACTATATAATATACAGGTATACAAGTTCGATAGAATTTTACGTGGATTAAGAGATCAACTTAAAATTTTATTGGGGTGTCTTTAACAACATTATTGCTAAATTAAGGAATGTAGTCGGGCGCTGCCGAATGCTTATTGAACAAGATGACATCTGTTAGACCTAAAATTTTTATTTCAAATTTGAAATATGTATTTGTAAAATATCATTGTAGAATTATACCTATCGATATCGAGTCATATTCGTCATACAGAGCACCAGAGGCGTATAAATTGTCATCTTTTTACAAAATATGTTTTATTAAAATGATAGAGCAAACTGTTACTAAGGACTTTGATTATGCACAGAAAAATACGAAATTGCACCAGATATCAAAACTACAATATACAGGGCATCTGTCTCAGGTTCAAACGAACTTTACTTAGGTTAGGAGAAATATCAATTTAACTTTAAAATGTTATTGAATATATTTAATAGAATTCCTACGAAACGAATGAACGTTGGAGTTGGGCGCTGAAGAATGAAAATGCCTGAACATGATAACTTTTGTTAATGCTCTCTATTGAAATCGGACCATATCTGGCATAAAGGATATGGCCCTATATTTTATATAAAGTATATTTTATTATAATTTGTTATAAATGTTATTAAGGTATTTGGCTAAACATCCACAAATATGAAGATATATAATATATCAAAACTCCAATATCGTCTCTTTTAATGAACTTTACGTAGATTGGGTCATCTACCTATAGTTTAAATTGTTATTGAGATGTTTCTAATAGGTCTGTTATGAAACAAATGGAAGTTTCAGTCAGGCGTTGGCGGCTGTGAATATCTATTACTTGTGTTAACATAAAATTTTTCTATAAATCGGAAATAAACGCATATTTCCCTCTCACTCTGCAAAATCCTACCTTAAAAGAAGAAATTTAACACACTAAGGTCATCGTATTGTACGGACGTTAGTGTGACGTGCAATTTCAGTCGACTTTATTGCCACAGTCGACTTTATTGCCACTATACATTAGTATAGGGCCAGCTTAAACTTTGAATCGAAATTTTAGAAAAACTGCAAGTATTTAATAAATAAATTTTCCGTTAGCTGCTTTACTTTAATGCTGCATTTTTAAAAGACAAGGATTTTTTTTTAATTTGCACTTAAAATACTTTATATCAAAAAAAAAAACAAAAATTAGGTATAGTTTCATGCCTGTCAGGTCTCATTAGTTAAATATAGGAAATAAGGTAGTTATTCCCCTTTAAATTTTATGGTAAGCCTTAAGGATAGAATTTTGCAGAGTGAGAGGGAAATATGTGTTTATTTTCAATTTATTTAAAAAATCGAACATAGTGTAATCTTTAAAATTGTTTTAGATACTTGCTATTGTTGTACTTGAATATTGTAGTTTGTCAATGAAGATATTTCCTAATTTCATTATTAGATAACTACAAAATTTATGATAAACACTGTATATGGTTGTATTTCTTAGAACAATGGGAAGTACCTGAAACTATTTTAAAGATTTATTTTTTAAATATTTACAATAAACCGAAAATAAATTTCCCTCTCACTATGCGAAATACTATCCTTAAACCACATGTGTATAACATCCACTGCTTAATCTGAAATGAATTTGATTCCATTTCAGTCTCAGGTCTTAGCACTTAAGAGTGACATCAATTATTTACCTTAAATAACACAAAAAAAAAGTTCTGTACCCGAGACATACATAGATTTTGTGTATTTTTTTATGCTGAATCCGAATCCGCAGCCAGAAATATGGGTTACCCAGGTAGCTTTTTAGTAAAACGCAAAAACATCCCCTAAAATAGAGTGATACGGTAAAGCTTTATAATGAAATGCAACAATTTGTAAATACTTTGAGAAAACGTTTTAAAATAAGATTTTGAGCATTAGAATGAAATATATGCAAATTAATTCCATACCCACCCCTACGAGGGGGTTAATTCCACCCCCAAAATCAAATAGCGAATGTTATGGTGCAAAACAATGTGAAAAGCCATAGCCTCGTAGTTTGTAATTCCAAATATACAAATGACAATATACCTAGAAAATATAATATAATCTTATTTTTAAGGGGCTTGAAACCACCTCTGCAGACCTAGGTATTTCTTACCCCTCTGAGTCACATATTTTTCTATTCAATGGTTTGGTTTAAATTTTGCGGGTTTTTGATTACCAATCGGAAGTCCGAATCCGAAAATTCCTGAATAAAAGATGGCGGATCCAATATGGCGGATGTAAAAATCGGAAAAGCATTCTAAATTTAAAGATTATAGCTGAAACTTGTTACTTGGGGGTTTTTGGAGTCCCTGATCACGATTCTTCGCAAATTCCTAAATCCAAAATGGCGACCCATTATGGCGAATTAAAAAGTACCATAGAAATTGGTATTTACCAACCAAAGAAATACGTTATGAATATTTAAAAAAATTGAGGTATTTGAGTAAAAATAGGCGAATGTCTATAAATGAGAAACAAGGCATATAAATTCGATTTGCAGTGAGCTGTCTCTTTCAAATACTCTTACCAATCCCAGCAGGAGTGATAACACCATACGCTTAAATGGGAACTATAAGACGCACAGAATGAGTAAGATTTTACAGCTAAAAATATAAAGTTGATCATTCAAGTAACAAACTGTCTCAACTAAATTCTAACTGGCATTTGTAGGAATGACAAACTGCGCCTCTAATTCAAAAGTTTTATAAGTAGGATAAAACCTCAAAGCTTAGTAGCCTTTGGGTAGCATTATACTCAACAGTAGCCAAGTTACCCACTATTGAAAAGCTGCGGTCGTTGGATGACGACGCCTGCGGGCCCGCTTTCTCACCCTGACCAGCCGCCGATACTGGGCTTCCGATACCCTACATCGTAAATGCCTTACCTATTTTTGCCATGACGGCATATTTTATTAACCCAGGAGCTTTGCCTGAAGAATTTGTTGCCCACCGTCACCACGTGGAGGTGTCCTGGTTGCAAAAATATGGAAGGGAAAATTGAAAAAACAAAACTTATACCTTTTCCATCAAGTTTTAAAATTATAAACTTAATGCTCGATCTAAGTTACAGTCTATATGTATTTAAACTGTATTTAAGATGAAATCACTTGCATGATCAGTTTTATATATTTGGCTCCAAATCGTCCCTATTTCATTCATCCTCACTTTCACATTTAAGCGAGACTGCACACCGCAAATCTCATTTTTAGACATTTGCCTATTTTAACTCAAATGCCTCAATTTTTTTAAACATTCATAACGTATTTCTTTGGGTGGTAAATACCAATTTCTAGCTGGTACTTTTTAATCCGCCATAATAGGTCCGCCATTTTGGATTTAAGAATTTGCGAATTAAGACCTCAGAATCGTGATCAGCGACTCCAAAAACCCCCGAGTAACAAGTTTCAGCCATAATCTTCAAATTTTGAATGCTTTTCCTATTTTTACATCCGCCATATTGGATCCGCCATATTTTATTCATGAATTTTCGGATTCGGACTTCAGATTCGTAAACAGCAACCCCAAAAACCCGCGGCAACAAAATTTAGACCAAACCATTAAATAGAAAAATATGCGACTCAAAGGGGTAAGAAATACCTAGGTCTGCAGAGGTGGTTTCAAGCCCCTTAAAAATAAGATTATATTATATTTTTTAGGTATATTCTCTGTCAACCTACATTTCTATATTTGGAATTACAAACTACGAGGCTATTGGCTTTTCACATTGTTTTGCACTATAACATTCGTTATTTGATCTCTAGAGGTGGAATTGACCCCCTCGTAGGGGTGGGTATGGATTTAATTTGCATATATTTCTTGCTAATGCTCAAAATCTTATTTTAAAATGTTTTCTCAAAGTATTTACAAATTGTTGCATTTCATTATAAAGCTTTACCATATCATTCTATTTGCGTTTTACTAAAAAACTACCTGGGTAACCCATATTTTTGGCTGCGGATTCGAATTCAACATAAAAAAATACACAAAATCTATGTATTCACGTCTCTGGTACACAACTTTTTTTTTGTGGGGCTGTGTAATTAATTTTTTGTTATTTTTGTATTTCATTTCATATTTTTTATTTATATTTTTGAATAGATATTTTATTTAATTGTGTTTATCACGTTACCCCCCCCCAAGCTGAAGGCCGAGATCCGCCCTTGAGTGAACAGACATTAGTGATGATCATCTAGCTGGATAGGATTAAGAGACGGTTATTTCCAGTAAAACGGATGTGCTGGAATTATTTTATTAATATGTAATCATTATAGCAATTGTCAGAATTTCAAAGTTACATCTTAAGAAACAAAAAGTTATAGGTGATCCTAATTTCGTTTACACCCGGTATATGTTTTTAAACATCTCAACACTCAGAAGATAAAAGATCTAAATGAGTGAATTTATTCGCGAAAATCTAACACAGAATGGAACAGTGCAGACTGAAAACAACCGAGATCTTGCAAATTGGTTACATTTTCGAGGCCAGACTGGTTTTTGTTGTCCCTTTCTCAGGTAGCTGCATACTTGCCCCTTTATATTTTCTAAGCGATGTTTGAACGTTAAAACTTGTCAATTCGTAGAAGATTAATCAAAATTATGCTTTTCTGTGAAACATACAAGGTGGTACACGCATCCAGTGGTTGGGGCACTTACAACTATTGGCAAACATAGAACACCTGTCTAGTTTCGGATTACATTTGTAGGTAAACAGAATACGTGATGAGTTCTGAAAAATATAAAGATATAAAATAAAACTCAAGGAAATGAAGCAGTTTTAGAAGAAATGCTCTAATTTATTTTTTTTAAATAGCTGCACATCAGTAATAATGTAGTATATTATCCAACGAGCGTGTAATGATTTTATTACTTCCATATCCAAAAAAAGTCTTTATTGCTGAAATACCTAGGCTTAGAATGTCATGAAACGTCGAGATTTTAAGTTTGAGCGAAAAAAAAAAAATCTGTCTGTCGGTCTGTCTGTAACTTTTTTTGTGCGCACGTTTACTCTGGAACCATTTAAGATATTGACTTGAAACTTGGTACACATATGTACTTTAACGAGATCTGGAACTAGATTATATTTTCATTTTGTTCCGTCGAAGCGGTGGGGGGTAAATTGGGGTAAAGTTGGGGTAAACAGGTAAATCAAGCAGTTAAGAGTCCATAAAATTGGTATTTAGTATATACAAGAGACGCTAAGGTCTCAAAAAAAAATTGGCATTAGCCACCCCCATTACCACCTGCACCCCATTATTAAAGGGGACGAAAAAAATTGTGATTTAGTGTGTGTACAAGAACCAGAAACCTCAAAATATTTTTTTACTTCATCCACCCCCTATCACCACCCCCCACTCCACTACCGATGTGGGGTATCATTTTATGGGGTTTTGGGGCAGAGGATTTCAAATATTATATTATTAAAATTCCATAAGTAAGTAATTATTATACTCTTCGCAAAAACGAAGAGTATATTGTATTTGATCGGCACATTTCTAAAATCATAAATATCGCTTGTAGAGAAAAAAAATTCGTATTATTGTGTTAGTGAACGAATTCTGAACAACTTTCAAAATGTCCGTCTGTCCGTCCATCTGTCCGTCCGTCTGTCCGTCCGTCACGTTTCTTGTAAGCACGATAACTTAAGAAAGAAAAGTCCGATTGTATTGAAATTTAGAAAGTAAGTTAGTGTTAACTAGAGGAAGAACCCTATAGTAACATAATCGGCTAAATTCAGAAGGAAACTTCGAAAATTATAAATTTCAGGAAGAAACTCCTTCTATTATTAATTTCAGAGATTCAGCAAAAACATACGTGGCCCAAACTCTCTTCTAATAGTTTTTTCCGATTTATAAACATATTGTCTGAGTTTATTTCTTCGAAAGAATGTTTCCATATTGCTTATAAGATTGTAGTTATGATATCATTATGTACCTTTGGTAAGGTCAGTTTTCATTCATACATTTTTGTAGGTAATAAATTTAATCTCCGATTAATGTATTTTGGTTTACATACCGAGATAATTTTGAAATATTAAATGATAACAGATAAAAATAACAACACATTTCAATAGAATATCTAGAAGTAACCACCGTTTTCGTCGAAACTCAATTTTAACGAACTATGTTAATTTCTTAGAATGTTTGCGCAAAATGATAAACATTATACAATTTTTAGACCTACGATATTTTAGCTGATTTAACCCTTCTCTGATTCTACTGTGACCACTTTACAAGATACGGCATATCGTTTTATGGTTTTTTGGGGTAGACAATTTTAAATATTATATTATTAAAGTTCCATAAACAATTATTTCCACTTACACATTTTTTTCGTTGTGATAGACTTGGATATAAAATCAGGATGTGGAAGTAGTGATTCCTTGGGCAGCAATTTTTTCAGTGTGCCTATATTGGTCCAATTAACTTGTGCTCCAGGGGAGGATAGCAACCAACAAACATAGCCACCAACAGATCAAAAACGTTATCAAACTTTTAACGTCAGGAGAGGCTACTGGTCCTGATAACATACCACACGAGTTGCTTAGAGCTAGCGAAAATACAACGACCCAAATTTTACTCCCAATAGTAGCTCACGCATGGAATGATGAGAAAATACCTGCAGAGTGGAAAGAAGGCCCAATTGTTAACCTTCCAAAGAAAGGCAACCTATCTGTAGGCGAGGTATTGGTGGAAGACTAAAACCCTTCCTAGGCTCAATCATCAGACCGAAGCGAGCTGGCAGATATTGCACTGACCAAATCAACACGTTCAGAATAATCATCAAACAATCCACCCCATGAATGGTGCTCCACCCTTCCTGGTGTTCATGGATTTCGAAAAATCGTAGCTTACATCAAAATATGGGAAGTCATGAGACAGAAAGGAATTCCAAGAAAAATAATCACCATAACAAAAGAATTTTACAACGGTACAAGATGCCAAGTATTATACAGAGGATAAACCATGCCTGTTAACAGAAGAGTGAAGCAAGATGCGTACTCTCACCATTCCTGTTTAAATCACACTAGATACGTAATGAAGAAAATGAGTCGTATGCAGACAGGAATCAGACGGGGGCCGACGGACAGAGTAGATCTGAATTGCCCAGATGAATTGCCCAGGTGTCTCATGTCTCACACAAAATGAGATATTAAGGTTAACCTTGACACCTTAGAAAGAAAAGCAGCTAAGGCGGGACTGAAAATATCCACCAGGAAAAGCGAATTCAAAATTCAATAATAGAGAGTACGAATTCGTGTACCTAGGTAGCATTGTCGATAACACTAAAGAAACAGATCGCGAGTAAAGACTACTAAAGACTAAGAGAGCGTTTGGTGCTCTTAATGGCATCAGGCGTACTCGAATAGAACCAAACTACGCTTATTTAACAGTAGTGTCAAATCAGACCGATGTTTGCGCAGGATAATGCGCATATTCTGGTCAACTCAAATTACTCAAATTATCTATGGGGTAGGGAGAGATAGGTAGGTATGACTTGAAATAAGGCCACAAAAGTGGAAGTTGATGGACCACGCTAAGTAGATCAGAGGATCAGTGGCGCAGCCAGAAAATTCATCTGGGGGGGCCAATAGAACCGGCCTCCCCAGAGGATGAGGAAAATTTTTCAGAAAATGGTTGAAAACGGATGTGTATGTAGATTCCTCTATTAGATAATATTGGCATTAATTACAAAATATTTATTTCAAGGGATAATTTAGATACTGCTTTGTACTGCTTCTTTATTTTTTGGCTCATGGAAAACGGCTTGGGGGGGGGGGCGGGCCCCATGGCTCCCCCCCTGGCTGCGCCCATGCAGAGGATACCACCTCAAAGGCTGCCCTCGACTGTAACTCCCAATGCAATCGAAGAATAAGTGGGTGAGGTGGAAGAGAACCATATTGGAAGAAGTAAGAAAAATGGACAAAACGTGGGGAGAAGTAAAAGTTCTGATCAGGAGCAGAGTTAGATGGCAACAAGGCCCTATGTTCCTTGGTGGAACAACGGGACTGGGAGACGAGGCATTTGGATTTGCGTCATCTTGTTGATTGACTTCGCTTATATGAAATATAAATTAGTGGAAGCATTATACTCTTCGCCGATTTACTGAGCTTTTTATATAATTGTTACACATTCTATAGAATACTCTTCGCATTTTTCTTGTAAATAATGTTAGTTTTTGGGCATTCTAAATTTTGTGATACCAACTTTGTTGTGAAAAAAAAAAATATGAAAAAAAAAATCACGATGTGAGGGATCGAACCCGGGACCCTTGGATTGCGAGGCAAGCAAGCAAGAAATATTTATTTAAAAATTAAAATTTTACAAAATGCGCCTCCCCGAAACCTGGCCCGGAGCCAACCAGACAAACACGGCGCGTAGCGCCGTGGTGAATGTAGAGTTGGACGGGGCAGGTCCGGTTTGGCTAAACGATAATTAATAAGACAATGTTAAAACTCCTATCCGCCTGTGGCGGATTTAAAAATTAACAATAAAATTAAAAAATGCTGTCCACATGGACCTAAAACTAATTCATATAAAACTTAGAAACTAATCACTGGTTGTAGTACTGAATAAATTTGGGCTGTTGACTCGGGTGAAAAGCTAAACGAAAAAACCCGTACGAGAACTGCCGACCTGGTGGTCTCCCTGACGCCAGGAAAATGTGGTGGAAAAAGGATAGGGTTTAAAATGTTTGGATTTTTTAGAAAGGTTATCGGCCAAAAGGGAATTTTTGATAAAAAAGAGGACGAATATAATAAAAAAGAGAACAAAAACAGAACATAAAGAAAGAGAATAGAAATGATTGGAAAGATAAAGTTGAGGAAAGATCAAAAGTGGGGAAATGGTAGGTTGTGGTATAGGAAAGTATGGCTAGGGAAGAGGTTGACGGAAGATGGGCAACGCCTGGTATGGTAGGGGGTGTTTGATCTGGAATGGGGCATTATGCATTCTGATTTGGGTTATGTTGCTGGTTAGCGGACTATCGTCCAGTTTGAAGGTGTAGAATTTTTGGGAGATTTCTTGGACGTAATCCGCTAGTGGGGTTATGTCGTGACATCGTGCGTATAGATCTCTGAGGGAGGTGTATCTGTCGGAATCAGAAATGAGGTGCATAAATTTGTGTTCGAGAACTCGAAGTTTTCGCATTGTCGTGACCGGAATGCTGCACCATACCGACGCCGCGTATGTGATGGCCGGCCTGATCACCATTGTGTACAACAGTTTCTTATTTGTCCTGTTAAGTCCGCTACCCCTGACCAGAAGCGGGTACAGACTCCTGGGCATGGAGTAGACCTTGCGTATTGTTTCGTTAATATGTATGTTAAACGTCAGTCGTTTGTCCAAGTTAACCCCCAGATACTTCACGCACCGTGGATTGCGAGGCGAAACTCTTGCCGCTACACCACCATTTCTTATTACTAAAATTGTTAATGAGTGTAATATATCCCATTAGAAAATTTATTGTGATTATTAGGAAAGACACATTAGTGAAATGTATTAAAAAAAAATAGTGATAGGAAATAACATTTCGCAAGGTTTCTATTTATTACAAACCATAAAAAAATGTAAAAAATATTTTTTTAAATTTTAAATTACTAATAACTTTTTTATTTACCAATCTATTTTGTTAAAAGCTCTAGCTCTAGCTAACACTAAATTACTCTCCAAATTTCAATACAAACGGATTTTTCTTTCTTGAGTTATCGTGCTTACAAGAAACGTGACGGACGGACAGACGGACGGACGGACGGACGGACGGGCGGACGGACGGACGGACGGACGGACGGACGGACGGACGGACGGACATTTTGAAAGTTGTTCAGAATTCGTTCACTAACATAACGATATAAAAAAATTTTCTCTACGAGCGATATTTACTGATTTAGAAATGTGCCGATCAAATACAATATACTCTTCGTTTTTGCGAAGAGTATAATAATACATCCTTAATCCAGTTTATTACCTCACTATTGTCAGTCATTCTCATCGACGTAATATCTACTAGAACTGAGCCTCGAACCTAAAAGGGCTACATTTGTGCTGTGCCACATATAAAATTAAAATTACCAGGGCTATTCTTTGGTGACCGTTACAAAAACTCCGCCACTGCGTGTTTTATTATCCAAATTAAACAGATTTCTTCAACTTAGACAGTAAACTTCCTTCTGTATTAACTGAATAGTGGGTACTGAATAAAGGCGAACATCTAATAATAAAAAAGTCATTAAAAATAATTAGATGGTCCTATTTCTTTATTTCCTGTTGCTTAACAATAGGTTTCTATTGAATATGTATTTTATCATCGTTACCAGTCAGGAACCGAAAATAATTTAATATCATTTGCACTCAGTGGCGTCGTCCATAAATGTTATTTGTTAATAAAGATTTAATTTTCCATTTATCGGTACTTCCGTTACGGTTTAGACCGGTATTTAGTTAATTAACGAAATATTTTATATCCGAAAGCAAATCAGCTGATTGTTTATTTGCCCTAGAGATTTCGTTGAAAATTAAAGGCATCTTTTAATTTGATGTTATCAGCAACCAATTAATGTTAAAAGGTCTGTTAATAGAAGTAGATTATATACTTTTAATTATTTAATCAACTTAAAACAACAAGGGGCTATTTATTGTACAGGGTGATTTAAATTTAAATGTGTCTGTATGTGAAATTCATGGATACATGCGACATGCATATCGCATTCTTCATAGTGAGCAAGGCGACTAGTTCAATTCTAAATTTTGCGCATATGACGCTAGCGACTATTGTCTAGTTTGAACTTAGAGCAGCGAAAAAGAGGTAAAATTGTGTCGTTTTTTTTTATCAGCTTAGAACAAGATCAGACACAGTGGGTATTACCAACAACATCATTTTACACATAAAAACACGAAATACGACATTTTTTAGTGGTCACAGATATTCTTATTTAAAAAAAAGTGTAAAATTTAATTTTTTTTCAAATCATGTTTTTTTGTACATCTATTGCCATATCTCAAAAATGAATTGAGCTATCGATGTGAACTTTTTTTTGTTATAAAACACACACTCAAGCGCTTCTTTCCATACATAGGATTGCTAATAAAAAAATTTGAACACGCCAGAAATGTAGATGACCCTGAAAGTTTAGAGAATACGCCATCAAATTTTCACTAAGCGAGGAACTTTTTTGTTTTTGAAAATTTTGTGCAACAAGCTATGAAGAAAATGAAGTCAATAGACTAAAAAAGTTTTTAGAAAAAAAATATTTTCATTATTAGCAATAGTTTGCTAGTTACGAATTTTTTAGTATGGAGGAATTGTCGAAGCGAACGCGCGCGGCACACAAGAATAATAATGATTATGTATTGTGTGTAACGGAACTTTTCATTATTATTTTTTTTTGTTTAGGACTGTTTTATCACGTTTTAGGATCTGAAAGGATAACTTATTTTTTCCAGTGGCGCATTAAGGACTAAGGTTGAAGGCAAAAAGGAATTAAAAATCTTAAATAGAGTGAGTATCTAGGATAAAAATGTATTGCATTGGGATCTCGGAAACGGTAAAAAATAATATTATAGTAAATGGAAAAAAAAGTTGCGCAACTAGGGGGCTAATAAAATTCCATAAACAGAAGTTTAGGAAAAGTAATAAAACTATCGGGTTTTCCTTTTTTGCGTTATTATTGGAGCTAAATAGAAAAGACAGTTTTTTAAAGCACTTTTTTTTTAACGTGGCAATCTTAATTTTTGTATCCGATATTTCCTGTGTCAGAGTCCCTATCTGAAACTCCCATGCATTGCATTTTTACCCTAGATCCACACAATAATTGAGTAAACGTGTTATTTTCGCCTAAATTAGGTAACAAAAAAGAAAAAATATCCTAATCTTTTAATTTCCGTAGCCCTAATTATAGACACCCCGTCTCCATGGCTTGTGCACAAGTTTATCGTTCTCCTCATTACTACGCCACATAAAATCCACTCCATTTTACAATCAAATTTAGATTGCTTTTTTATCTTACATATTTTTTTAGCATGTAATCCACGCACAATTCGCACAATGGCCATACGTTCTACAATATAATACAAGTGGTAATAAGGGAAAGAATATCGTTACACATTTTACATCCACATCCAGTGTAAGTATAGTATCGATAAAAATATTTTTGAAAATTTGTATTGTCCATATAGGCTTAGAATGTCATGAAACGTCGAGATTTTAAGTTTGAGCAAAGAAAATTCTGTCTGTCGGTCTGTCTGTCGGTCTGTCTGTAACTTTTTTGTGCGCACGATTACTCCGGAACCGTTTAAGATATTGACTTGAAATTATGTATTTTAACCAGATCTGGAACTAGATTATTCCGTTAAAGGGTTGGGAGGTAAATGGGGGTAAATAGGCAAATCAAGCAAGTAGGAGTCCATAAAATTGGTATTTAGTATATATAAGAGAAGCTAAGGTCTCAAAATTTTTTTGGGATTAACCACTCCTCATTACCAACTCCCATCCCATTATTCAAAGAGGCGAAAAAAATAAAATTGTCATTTAGTGTGTGTACAAGAACCAAAGGCCTCAATTTTTTTTTTACTTTATCCACCACTACTACCACGTCCCTTCCACCACCCTCAGCCCCACTACCGATGTGGCAAATCGTTTTATAGGTTTTTGGGGTAGACGATTTCAAATATTTTATTATTAAAGTTACATAAACAATTATTTCCACAATGAAATTTTTTTCGTTGTGAGAGACTTGGATAGAAGATCTGGATGTGGAAGTAGTGATTCCTTGGGCAGCGGTTTTATAATTTGACTTTCGACGAAAACGAATAACGTTGATCGTACACCGGCCTGAGACTAGTTAGTTTTAGTGGACGCGGGCGTATTAATACTCAATTTCTACAATTCGCGCGCTCCAAAAAAATCACTGTACCTAAACTATCAGACACAATAAGAATTAAAACTTTTTTGGTCTTTTGGCTTTATTTTCTTCGCAGCATGTTATACAAAATTTCCAAAAACAAAAAAGTTTGTAGCTTAGTGAAAATTTGGCTGCGTATTTTCTGAACTTTCAAGGTTATCTAAATTTTTAACATGCTTAAAAATGTTTTAATTAACAATACTATACACAGATAGAAGCGCTTAAGTGTGTTTTATAACAAAAAAAAGTTTATGTGGATATCTCCATTCGTTTTTGAGATATGGCATTAGATGTTCAAAAACACATGATTAAGAAAAAAAACAAAATTTCACACCTTTTTAAAAATAACAATGTCCGTGACCACTAAAAAATGTGGTATTTCATGATTTCTAATGATCATCGACCTACTTAACGAAACGGTATATGTCTATGTTTGTTCTAAGATTAAAAAAGATTAAAAAAAAAACTCGAGAAGGAAGCGAGTTTTCCCCTGTTTTTTACTCCACTAACTATGGTACACGTCTGAAAAGTTTTGACCTTGACCAGTGTAGTCCAGTAGTCCAGTATTTTGAACTTCGATATATTGGACGCGACGCACCTCTTGTGCCAATAGGCGATATGAGAGCAGCCCGATTATGATAATTTATATACAGAGTGAGTCAATAGTGTGGGGATGGTCAGTGTCTCCTCAGCCGTTTGAAATTTTGAAAAAATGTCTCAGATAAAAATTGTGTGAAATCAAGAGTAGCATACTCTAAAATAATGTTATAAAGTCTACAGAATGTTTCACGTAGTAGTGGTAAATTATTACTAGTATTTTCTAAATGGAACGCCCAACATTTTTCGCATGTTTGTATTTGACTCTTAATTTTCTATCCAGGCATATATTGTTTTTGGACTTACACTTCAATGTTGCCACGTTATTCCACTTTCATCGAAAAATGCATTTGCAGCTGTCACGAGTAAAATCTGTAAAAAACGAGGTAAAAAACGTATTTTCACAAAGGGCATAGCAGGTTAAGAATGCAAAATCTGCTCCCAAACAAAATTTTGTTTGTTATCAATTATTTGAAGGGGATTACCGTAAATATGATTTTCCCAATATTTCAAGCCTGCAGCCGCCATATTGGAGTAGTGGTGGGTTTTTTTTTTATTTTCGTTTTTTTAAATTTTCTCGGATACCGTTGTACGAAAAAATCCGAAAAAAATCACAGTTGTTACTTTCATCTTGGACTATTTAAACAATTTTTTTCATGATTTTTAAATACAAATTTGGTATGCAAAAAAAATTGCAAATTTTTGCACACAATTTTTTGGCACTTTAAGAAAGAAGGCAGCTCTGGATTTTTCATCGTAAATCACTCATTTATCAAGGCCTATTATTTTTTTTTTTATATTTTTAAAAAATGTGAAAGATTTCAAAAAAAAACGAAAAACTGCATTACCGACCATTCTCTTATACGCGCCTCACTATCATTTGGACGCATGTCTTGTTAACAAATATACAGAGTATTTCATTAATAATGTCCTACTCTAACTAGAGAATCCTTAGTCCAAAATATGAAGATTTAACTTAAAACACTTAGATAAAATGTGCCTCCTTACTGAGATTCTGGGTGTCAAAGTTTTTTTTCTTTTTTTTGCAATATCTCAACTACCTCTTGACTGATCTTCTCCCAATTTAGTAAGGAAACATTTTTTAAGTTAAGAAACAATAATTTATGTATTACATCACGCTAGCCTGTGGAGGGCGCCTCATGAGCTATACCTGATGATGAATTTTTATATTTTTTTTTTACGAAACGTAGTGGCACTTTTGACTAGAAAATCTCATGCAGGAGTCACTTCTACGTAAGAAAGGTGCTTTGGTGACGTCCGAGTTCTGTCAAAATGTCAAACTAATGAAATTATACGTAAATGACAGACCTAAGACGTCACCAAAGCACACTTTTCAATAAATACAATTTTTCCTCTTAAAATTGGATTTGTTTTCAGAAAAGTTTTGAGATCTAAGCGACAGTTTTCTTGGAATTATCAAGTTCTATCAAGTGTACCTTTTTTACGTAGAAATGACTCCTGAGATTTTCTAGTCAAAAGTGCCACTATGTTCCGTAAAAAAAGAGAAAATATATTCATCATCAGGTACAGCTCATGAGGCGCCCTCCACGGGGTAACGTGATGTGATATATAAATTATTGTTTCTTAGCTTAAAAAATGTTTCCTTACCAAATTGGGAGAAGATCGGTCAAGAGGTAGTTGAGATATTGCAAAAAAAAGAGAAAAAAAATACTTTGACACCCTGAATCTCAGTAATGAGGCACATTTTATCTAAGTGTTTCAGGTTAAATCTTCATATTTTGGACTAAGGATTCTCCAGTTAGCGTATGTTCTATTATTAATGTTAACAAGACATGCGTCCAAATGATAGTGAGGCGCGTATAAGAGAATGGTTGGTAATGCAGTTTTTCGTTTTTTTTAACTATCTTCCACATTTTTTAAAAATATAAACAAAATTGAGAATAGGCTTTGATAAATGAGTAATTTACGATGAAATCCGGAGCAGCCTTCTTTCTTAAAGTGCTAAAAAATTGTGTGCAAAAAGTTGCAAAGGACAAGGGTAGATAAGGGCCTTTTTCCGCCCATCGGCCATGTTGTATGTCATATTTTCCGAGTAGTATATGTCTTGACTAGTAATAAAAAATGTTCTTTGGAATAGTAGATTATTCAGTGAGCGTATAATGATGGCTATTACTCGCGGGGGTGATGTTTACGGCACGAGACGAAGGCGTGTCGTAAATCATCCGAGTGTGTAATAGCCATTATACGCGAACTGAATACTATAATTTATCCACGACTATCGCATATTTTAACTGTTTTAATCGTTTAAAACTGAAAAAAAAAAGTTCATTTACAGTAAAACGTTGACGTGTTAAACGTTAAACACGAAAATATGCACGAAAACATGGAAAAATGAATTCGCCGTTTCCTTATGAAAATTGCTAGTTCCTGATTGGTCAAAGGTGCGTTAAAATGAAAACAACTAGTTCGTGGTTGGTTAAATATGTGTTAGAATTAGATTATGTTCATTATACGCTTGGTTGGAATAATGACTATCATTATTTGACAATTGTTAAATGTAGAATGCAATGATTATACGATGGTGGTGGATAAACATATTCTTATTCAATACATACCACAATATGTGGTTTTGAGCGCTGACACGTTTAAATTCGCACGCAACGTCGACACTACTACGACTCATTATTTAAAAGCTTAAATGCTTAACAATGAAATGAGGTATAGTTTATCTTGTTTCATCGAGCGCATCTAACTGAAATATACATTAAAAGTTCGGAAAAAGGTCAAAAATTACTAAAAAACTGCAAACATGCCCACTTTGAAATGATATTACTATGACCTACTGTTGTTTTTCAAATGTAACACATATAGAAACATAAATATCATATGTTCAACTATAAATAAATAACGCTTAATGACTTTAAGGAGAACTTTTCTTTTTTATGAAATCAGTGGGAGAAAATTATATAGCTTATCAGTAGTAAAGAAATGACAGTTCTGTGACAATCCCCCCACCACTTTTCAATCCCCCCACCACTTTTCAATCCCCCCTCCATTTTTCCCCAGGCCCCGCCCAATCTCCCCACCACTTTTCAATCCCCCCTCCATTTTTCCCCAGGCCCCGCCCAATCTCCCCACCACTTTTCAATCCCCCCTCCATTTTTCCCCAGACCCCGCCCAATCTCCCCACCACTTTTCGATCCCCCCTCCATTTTTCCCCAGGCCCCGCCCAATCTCCCCACCACTTTTCAATCCCCCCTCCATTTTTCCCCAGACCCCGCCCAATCTCCCCACCACTTTTCGATCCCCCCTCCATTTTTCCCCAGGCCCCGCCCAATCTCCCCACCACTTTTCAATCCCCCCTCCATTTTTCCCCAGGCCCCGCCCAATCTCCCCACCACTTTTCGATCCCCCCTCCATTTTTCCCCAGGCCCCGCCCAATCTCCCCACCACTTTTCGATCCCCCCTCCATTTTCCCCCAAGCCCCGCCCAATCTCCCCACCACTTTTCGATCCCCCCTCTACTTTTCTCACAATCCCCCCACCAATTTCTCAGAAACCCCCTCCATTTTTTCATAAGCCACACCCATCACCTCCCTACCTCATCGGAAATGTTATAGGTTAGGCAGTACATATTTTACCATTGCTCCAAACACTTAATTATTATGCCCGTCTGTGTATGGATATGTATCAGATGTAAGAGTGTATTAAAGGAATACAGTACGTTCAAAAATGAAAAAATATTCACCGTGTGTGACAATTGTGATATACAACCTATCAAGGCACCTGCTGCATAATTGATTTCACATTTCATACTAATAAGTGAAAGTAGTGGCGGATTTTCAACCTCCCCTCCACCATAATTTAGGATCATTCCCTCCCTTCATATCATATATATGATCATCATCATATATATGTATGGTGAGGACCTCCCATCTCTCCCACCACAACTCAAAACCTCCCACCGCAATTCAGCACCCCCACTATATCAAATTATTCTGATTATAAAAAGAGACGTACACAGGCATTGTAACAAAGTTTTTTGTGTCAACTAGTTAAAGAAATTCAAGTGTTCACAATGGCTTACAGTGGTAGTTTATTTAGTTTACCTGAACTGAGTATTAATGATTTAATTAATAATTTACCTCCAGCACCGCAAGACAAAAATGAAATAGTAGTACTTGGTGAGCGAAGGTACCAACTGAATAAATCTAGAAGTAAATATGTGACAACGGGATTATCACATGACTTCTGTTATAACCCATGTGTGAAGCTAAGTGGAAACAAACTTGATGTAATAATTTTTAACGAAAAGGAGTGGCTTCATTTTCTCACGTATCAAGGTGTAATAACTAATTATGTATACTCCAATGATAAAGTTGAACCAGTAGAGACTGATAACTTTCTTATAAAATTTGAGCAAATTTCCTATTCCAGAGTTATAAAAATAATAAAAAATAACTCTTACATTTACTTGGGATATGAATCGATTTGCAAGTTGTGGGAAGCATTACCACTCATTAAGGCTAACATTGAGACCTTAAAAAGATTGCAATTCCAAAGTTATTTCAGGAATGTGGTGAGAGAACTACAACATCAAGAAGGAAATGTATTTGAAAATGCAGTAAATCTTATTGAAAAGAATAAAAATGGCTATAATGAAAATACCATTATGCTTATGGAGTTAATTTATATTTATCCAGATATATTGGAAGCTGAATATTGTGGTAGGATCTAAAGATGAAGAAAGTGACATTTAATTTAAGAGACAATAAGATTAATTTTATGGTGGTGTGGAATTTTGCGTATAAATTATCAAGAAAGAGATATTGGGAAATTGTAGCCCTCGATAGAGTTCGGTTTAATAGAAGAATAAAACAAACTTCAAATATTATAAACCCCATTTTAGACAGTACTCATAGATATAATGTATATAATGAGAGATTTTGTAATTTATATGATACTTAATCATATATAACCACATAGGTAGTATTTTTGTATTTATGTATGTGAAATAGATATATAGAAATAAAACATATTTATGCTTGAATATTTGTTTTATTAGGTAAAAATATATTATAAATTAAATAATACATGAAAAAAGTAATAAAATATAGATTATATTCATACAATGCTATTATTTGAAATCCATGAATTATGCTTATTGCTTAATCCTAACCATTTAACATAGAGCTTGTTATTCTTTTTTCTTAAAATTTTTTCCACGAGATATACATCGGGATACTTTACTTTCTGCATTTCTTCCTCATAAAAACTCCCTAAAATTTCCTCTCCCATTTGGTCTTGTAAAAGGTAAGTTCTAGGATTACCTTTATGAACTTTCCTAATTTTGAAAATTTCATTAGACCAGTTAGGCATATATCCCTTTGAAAAAGCTTGTCGATATTTACTAATCCTCACATAATCATTTACTTTAAATTTTTTTTTCCTTGGATCGACTGTTTTCGGGTGGTTATAGACAGTTTTTAATAAGCGTTTTTCATCTTTCTTTTTAACATTTTTAGGTTGCATCCCAATTGTCCTATGTTTAGTGTTATTGTATTCAACAACAATATCCGGTAACAAATTTAACCACTTATAGTTTCCGTTTAGACTAAAAAGTTTCCACATTTTATTTTTTAAAGTCCTATTAACTCGTTCCACAACACTTGCTTTGAGATCTGTATAAGAGCTATAATGGTTAATTTTCATCTCATCCATTAATTTTTTAAATTCTTTATTGTAAAATTCTTTACCCAAATCTGTTTGCAAATTTTTCGGTACAGCTTTGATATCTGATAAGATCTTTTTCATTGCTTCCGTAACATTTTTTCCGCCTTTAGTTTTCACAGGTTCACACCAAACAAATTTTGAGAATACGTTAATAACTACTAAAATATATTTATAACCTTTGTTTACTTTAGCATAAGGGATCATCTGTACAAGATCTGCTTGAAAAAGATCATTAATACCTTTAACAATAACTCTTCTTCGTTTAAAAGATTTTCTAGCTGGTTTATGAAGTTCATTTACTATTTCCTTTTTAATGTTACTCATCTTTACTTATCGATAGGGTAAATGAATCCTTAACTTCCCACATACACTATTTATCTTATTATTTTAGCCTCTTTTAATTCCTCTATTATTGAAATTATCTCGTTATTATGTCCCGTATTTCCTGCCAACTGTGAAGCTATGAGTAGTCTTAATCGGTCTATTATTTCATTATAATCATCAAAATGTTTATATTCAATTTTTTTATTATCAAGTTCCATCAGTGTTAATGCACCACCTTTTTTTTTTTCATTATTTGCCTTCCTTATTTGTTCCCTTGTCTTTCTCATTTGTTCAGGTGAAGAAAGTGAACTCACTCTCGATCTCGTCACGGGTGGCTTAGCTTCTGAAGAAAATGTATTTATTCTTGGTCTTACCACAGCAGGTATTGCCGATGCACTTTTTTTATTAGCCCTTTCTTGACTCATCGAGTGCAAGGTAGAAACACGTGGTTTAATAATATCTATAAATTTAGACGCATTTGATGTAGATAGACCTCTCTCCGGATCATAACCTAGGTAATGAGCATTACTCCTCCTAATTATATCAATATACTGATCCACATCAGATGCTCGATGCCCTGCTGGATGCTTTTTGAACATTAATTCATACAATCCTGGCGTACCTTTGTATGGAAACTGATCATCAATAATAAAATTAGCACCATCAAAATCAACAGTTGCAGTGCCAATAGCGAATTTCTTCTTAAATGGGTCGAAGTAAATACCAAAGGTATCATCAAACTCGTTTTGTGAATCCTCAATTTTATCTTGTATGTATGCTCGCGGTAGAGGTGCATTAAATTGTTGCAAGTATCTCTCATTTTCTGATAGTACGGATGGATCTACTACCTGTGATGGAAAAGTTTCATCAAAGAAACTCCCTACATATTGAGGTCTTTCTTGGGTAGAGTCAAAATGAAATGTTTCATCTTCCAAATTAGTGGGTGCTGTGTGATAAAATTCAAGAGGGACTGGATCAATTGATCGCCTGTTTAAACTCTCATTTTTTATTTCTGTTTTCAAAAAAGATTTACGTGGATCACTTTCATTATTAACGATAGTTGTTACTAATTCACGAAGAGGTCGCGTTATCGGTTTATAAGTTTCCTCCAATGCTAACTGAGATTTAGCAATATCAGTTTTCAAACTTCTATACTTTTGCCTTAAGGCATCTCGCGTCTTTAACAGCTCTGCTGCCACTCTACTATCCATGGTGAATGGTTGATAATATTAATGTCTCTATTTTATATATGAAAAAATTGATCAAAACCTTTTCGATATCTCCCAGAGTTGATTGGACAATCTTTATCGATTACAACGAATCCATATTTATCATTCCAACAAAATGCACAAAGTTCTTTGAAATCTTGGAAACTCATATCAACGTTTACATGATCATCATAGATATGTTTGAGATTGGTAAGGTCCTGAGGAAATATCACAAGAAGATTGGCATTGTCTCTACATAATTGTTTAGGGATAGCAGCGTAGGTTTGACATAAATAAAAACAATCAGTGTTTTTATGACGCCCAAAAGAAAAATAGCTTTTAATAATACTTTGATCACATGATACCAAATCATCGAATATTATGACTGAATTCGGTTTTATTTCTTCTGGAGGTATCACTGCATCCCCGTCATTATATTCGAAATATCCAATTTCATTCATAGGTTTCACAAGCATCCTCAGATATTCATATTTCGGTTGGTATAGAGATTTAGAATATAAATAAATATTTTCAAAACGTAAACCGTTAGGATGTTCCAACAAACTAAGCATTACATTTGTTTTTCCAGACCCAGAACTTCCAACTAGAAGTCCCCGTTTCGACTGTCCACCAAATAAAATACCATGTTTTTGAAAAGTCTTTGTCTTGGAAATTTTGTCGTGATTGACTATTGGTAAAATTGTTGCTTGCTGTTGAATCTGCATTGTGTTCAAATAATCACATCACACTAGTGTGAAATCGAACTGCATTAGAAAGAGAACTGCTAAAAACTGATCAAGCATAACCCTCTACTCTATATAAAAGGGTATTCTACAAAACCAAGAATCAGTTTATTCCATAATTTGGGATATAATGGGTCGAACCAAAAGTTCACAGCTTACTTGTACTAGAAACTCTAAAAAGAGAGGACGTGGTCTGCTCAATAGTATAATAAATAAACTTCCCGTGGAACTACATATACCTGGTTATAATTATTGTGGGCCAGGAACTAAACTCACAAAACGCCTAGAACGAGGTGATAGAGGAATTAACCCATTAGATGAAGCGTGTAGAGAACACGATATAGCATATTCCAAATTTGAAGAGGTTGAAAAAAGGAATCAAGCAGATAGGGAATTAGCTGAAGCTGCATTTAAACGTGTAAAAGCACCCGACTCTGGTTTTGGTGAAAAAGTCGCTGCATTGGGAGTTGGTGGGGTAATGAAATTAAAGAGTAAATTGGGAATGGGTCTTAAGCGACGAAAAAATCGTGATTCAACGAAGAAGAGGAAGAGAGGTGGACAAATAAATGTAAAGGTTGCTGTAAAAAAAACATTAAAATCAAAGAAGCGAGGGAAAAGAATTCTCAACACTCCAAAAAGAGGGGGGGTTCTTCCACTTCTGTTACCTCTTTTGGGAGCATTAGGAGCTGTTGGAGGGGGTGTAGCCGGTATTGTGAAAGCAGTTAACGATTCCAAGTCAAATGGTAAGGTGATAGCTGAACAATTGAGGCATAATTTGGCGATGGAACAGGCCGCTAAGGGGAAGGGTTTATATTTAGGCCCTCATAAGAAAGGTTCTGGATTATATCTTAAGACGTATAACAGCAAAAAAAACTAATTAGGCTACCTCACCGTCCACTTACTAACATAGATTTAATGAAATACTCGAAAATTCTAAAAATTCCAAATTTTCGAGGTATTTTCATGAGAGATACACTCCCCAAAAAAATTAGGAAAAAAGAATCTGGTATAGTAAATCTGGATATCAATGATGGAGATGGAACTCACTGGATTGCATATATAAAGAAAAATAAGGAAATAGTTTATTTCGACAGTTATGGAAATTTAAGACCCCCAGATGAGTTGAGAAAATATTTTTTAAGTGATGGTAGCCTGAATGAAATAAAATATAATTATGATTCTGTACAAAATTATGATTCATATGTCTGTGGACATTTATGTCTATTATTTTTATATAATCAATGTAAATAAGTTTTTCTTATTCATTTTCTAATAAACGTTCAAAGTATCACTATGTCTTTTACATTCGCTCTCAGTGGAGAATCTTCTGTATTAAATTACAATTTCAATCCACCGATATATTTAGATGATGAGGCAGATTATGAAATTGGATTAACTAATTTTGATACTTATAATATTATCCCAAATATTGACAACAACAATAATAAATTTGCGTGGGGAAGAAATAATGAACATATAGTTCAAATACCTGTAGGGTGTTATGAAATCGATGATATTTTAAAAATCATGACAAATAAAATAGTTCAAGAAGATGATGAAGCAGTTCTTAGGATTGATATAGATATTAACACATCCAAAATTATTATAAGAACAAACAGGATAATTAATTTTAACGTGGAGGATTCGATAGGTCCAGTATTAGGCTTCAAGAAAAGAGAGTTAAACGCTAATGATACTAATATTTCCGATGATCCAGTAAAGGTTTCCAAAGTGAATGCTATCTGCATTGACTGTAACATTGCTGTTGGTTCTTTTTTTAATGGAAAACCTGTTCACATCATTCATCAGTTCTATCCAACAGTTCCAATTGGGTATAAAATAGTAGAATCACCTCTAAATATTATTTACTTCCCAGTGAGCGTTAAAACCATCAACAACATCACAGTTAAAGTGATTGATCAAGAAGGACATCTTGTCAATTTTCAAAAAGAAACGATAACTGTTAGACTACATCTTAGAAAATCAATTCGATAATAAAATGGTGTTGATATTTAATTCAAGGTCTCCCATTCATACACAAAAACCACACTATAAAAGGATACGTAGGAAAAAAGTCAACAGTTCTAAAAACACTCTCAACAGAATAACATCAGCAAATCGACGGTTCTTAAAATCACTTGGATTCGAAGTATTAGTATAATGGAATTACTTAATATAACCGAGCAACCCATAATTGACAACTCCGTAGTAGAATATCAGTATCATTCATATCAACCCAATATATCTGGAACTCTAGATTATAATGATGAAACGAGAATTACCATTCAGGATTTAGATACCTATACAGCACCATGTTATAGCTATTTATACATCGAAGGAAAATTAACAAATGAGGATGGAACTTCACCTACCAACTTAGAGTTTATCAATAATGGTGTTGCGTTTTTATTTCGAGAAATTAGATATGAGTTAAATGGAATAGTAATAGATTCCGTGAGAAATGTTGGCTTAGTTTCAACTCTATTTAATTATCTATCACTGAATCAAAATGAAAGTGTTTGTATGGAAAATGCTGGATGGTTCCCAAAACAGAAAAAAGGTAAAAAACCTAAAATTTTGATAGATACAAGTGGAAATTTCAACGTCTGTATTCCATTAAAATTCCTGGTTGGTTTCTTTGAAGATTTTCAAAAAATAATCATTAACATGCGACAAGAATTAGTACTGGTACGTAATAGTAATGATTTTGACTGCATTACAAATACTAAGGATGAAGTAGATAAAGATGGTGTTGCTATAGATGAAAAGCCGAAAATCACGATTTCTAAATTATTTTGGAGAGTTCCACATGTTACCGTGGGTATTTCAGAGCAGCTTCGATTAAATAAAATTATAAGTAGGAATGTGGATCTTCCTATAACATTTAGAAGTAGGGAACTGATTGAATATCCATCTCTACCGGCCTCAAGCAGACATACGTGGCCTGTCAAGACATCTACTAAAGTTGAAACTCCTAGGCATGTAATAATAGCATTCCAAAAAAATAAGAAAGGAAATATTAGGGCTGATATGAGTAAATTTGATGATTGTGATCTTAGAAGCATTAGAGTTTTCTTGAATTCTGAAAGATATCCATACAATGATTTATATCTAGACTTCAAGAATAACAAATTTGCAACTCTCTATCAAATGTTTGCCGATTTTCAAGAATCCTATTACCCCCACCAAATAAATCAACCCATTTTCAATCCCACTGAATTCAAAGATTTTGCACCAATAGCTCATATTGATTGTTCTCGTCAAAAAGAAGCTTTACAAACAGGATCGGTGGTTATGAGAATAGAGTTTGAGACTGGCACCCCTACTACCACGGATACTAATGCATATTGTCTCATTCTGCACGAGAAGCATTTCACCTATAATCCTCTAACAAAAATCGTTCGTCAGCAGTAAAATGCGCATGACATATTTTTACCTATATATAAAAAAATTATAATGTAAATTATTAGTATGAATATGAGATCAGACTATATTCAAAAGTTAAAAGAACACAGAAAAAAATTACGTGACTTAAGAAGAGCGATTGAATTATACTGTATAAAAGAGAAGATGCTAAGAGAACTACAACGTTTAAAGATATGAAAATTATTATCGATGTTCAAGGATTTCGAATCGAAAACAATAAGTTTATTGTTAAAGAACTGGCAGGATATGATGGAATGAAAACGTGTCACTATATATTTAAACCACCCTACCCATTTAAGATGCTTTCACCAGACTTACAAAAACAAGTGTGCTGGTTAACAGGAAATTATCACTGCATTAAGTGGTCTGATGGCTTTACACCACTACACATGTTTGGAAAGATTATTGATAATTTGGTCACATCTGATGATTGTGTTTACATAAAAGGAGGAGAAAAGGCGAACTACATTAGACAGTTCACTTCACAACCCGTTATTGAATTTGAGGAGCAGCCACCTTTACGAAAATCTAGTGCAAAATGTTTTTATCATTTAAATACTAATTGTATGTGTGCACTTTCTAATGTATATTATTTGTATGAAAATTTTATAATGTCATGAGTAAAACAATAAAAAAACTATAAATGAATTTCTGTTGTTTTTATTTAAAAAATTTTATAACAATACAACTACTAACAAATACAATTCCAATTTAGCTACACATCTTCACTACTATCAGTCAGAATCCCCATTACAAGCTATTACCTTGCTGACAAGATCCGGCTCCAAAAATTGTTTTATCCGATCCAAATATGCGCATAGATTCAAATCTATCAAAGATTGCACAAAGCAGTGCTGACAGATCGCCCTCTCCAGAAAGTTGCAACATTTTCTATATGCTTCATCAAATCTCAAGGCTAGATCGTTACACGCATCCTCTTCGTACATTACCATTCCATAAACTATTTTGTATTTCATATTTGAAAATATATGTCTTAAATAAATCACACCACTTTCTAAATCAACAATTTTGATTTCTTCTTCCAAATACGCCAACATCTTGAAATTTACTGTTTATTTCTTCCCGAACTAAATTGATAGTCACTAAAGTGTCCGTGTTTTATAATGAAATTCCCACCTAAATATATAATTTTATCGTTGCATATACTCAATTTAGCTACACATCTTCACCACTGTCACTGTCAGAGTCCCCATTATAAGCAATCACCTTGCTGGCAAGATCCGGTTTTAAAAATTGTTTTATCCGATCCAAATACACACACAGATTCAAATCTATCAAAGATTGTACAAAGCAGTGCTGACAGATCTCTTCATCCAGAAACTTGTCACATTTTTGAAGACCTTCATCGTACTTCTTGGCTACCTCGTTACACTCTTCCTCTGTATAAAATCTACCCATTCCATAAACCGCTTCATGTTCCGCATCGAATCTCAAATTTGAAAATAATTGTCTTAAATGATTCACACCACTTTGTAAATCAACAATTTCGATTTCTTTCACATACGCCATCCACATTTTGAAATTTACTGTTTATTTCCCCCCCCCCGAATTAAATTGATAGTGACTAAAGTGTTAAATTAATGCTCCAGTTTTATAATGAAACTCCCACCTAACCATATACCCCACCTATTTCTTAAATGTCTATACAAAGAAAACAATTTTATCACTTGATTTACCTACCCAGCTGCACAGACAGCAGTTCTATTTTCAATTAGCAAATCAGCATTTGCATAGTTAACACTTTACAATCAGAATAATGTTATTATTGTATTATCTATCCACACAGTCAGCAGTTCTATTTTTAATTACCAAATCAGCATTTGCATAGTTGACACTTTACAGTCTAGACATAAATGTTATTGCAAGTTCAGCAAAACTATTCCTCCACTTAACCCAGCTAAAGAAAATATACAACTATAAAAGGAAACCTAAGCTTGTGAATGGCAGTTGCTTAATAAAATTTATATAACCCAAATTAAATTTAATATCTGAAATGAGTACAGTGTGTGTATGTAATATGTTCAGGAGTCCTGCAGTAAATTATTGCACGTGGAATTATAAATTGGTGCAAATAATTAAAGAACGCTTCCCTGAAGAATATGAAGTTTTGAGAAATTTACCAGGTCAACGTTGGGTAATAGCTGGCAGTTTTATATGTTTGCTATTAAAATTAACTAACACCAGTGGGGGTATGGACATATTTTATTTCAACAACGAATTTAGTGAGAAATGTGACAAAGCTGATTGGCATCCATCCTCAAGCTACCGCAATGTTTTTAATGTATTCAACCATCGAAAATATAATATACAAATTATAGAATTTATAAATGTAATACCAGGGATACATCTGAGCCATGAAATATTCCAATTGCTGTGGTGTTTTGATTGTGTCTTGGTTAGGAAAGCCCTACATTTAAAAAGTGCTTTATTTGTTGACTGTAATTTTGGTCCTGTGAAATTTGGAACTCCTTTTCGACAAGAAAAATATAAAGATCGTCTCCTGCAACCGATTATCACTCAGCCCAAAACACTGTACCTAATAGCTTATGAATGTATACACAAAATCTAATAAAAAACATAATCAGAGTATTAAAGTTGTTTCATTATATTGTACACACACATCCACTTTCAATTCATATATGATTTAACTGTAATAAGATGGGATGATTAAACGATAAAAAAACACAAAATTTTTATAATAGTGTTTTATTAGACAAAGTTAGTGATGTTATTCATATTATTTACAATAAATCAAAGTCCATTGCTAAATTTTCCTGTTCAATAATTTCATCGGCTAGCCTTAAAAGAATTGTGAGGTTATCTTCAGCGGTATTATGGTCAGCGTTATTGTGTAAATTACTGATAGAGTAATGCCCCCACGCCAAAGTTTTTGTACTCCCGGGTACAACATATCGTTTGTCGTCGTGTGCTGAGAGTGCAACCTTATTTTTTAGTTCGGTATATAGAGTATGCAGATGTGATGAGAATACATACATTTTTCGAAATATCAATCCACCATCCTCAACAATTTGTTTATAATCGATCAAATGTAATTGATTTTTTACAATACTTTTTGAGACTCCTTTAGCTTTCTTTGTGACGTCACCATTTGCTTGAACACAGTAAGCTTTTGCTCCAGTGCCAAAGAAGCTATCTATTGGTACACCTGCATATTCGTCTTTCATTTTGCCTACAACTGATTCCGTTTTTGGAATGTTGTGTATATTTGGAATAGGAAAATTTGATGTGTCGAATAAATCTATATATTTCTTAATGTCATCGTAAACGTTATCAGTGTAAATCTCTAGAATTAAAGAGTCTGTATCGGTGTAGCATAGAGAAGCTTTGTCATCATATTTCTTTTTTATGAAATTATAAAAAAAATCATAAACTATAGTTTTAGATATATCTAAAATGGTAAAACCTACATAGAGCGGCTTATCGTATAGTATTTTTAACAAAGACATTTGCACTGCTACTAAATTTTCCGAAAACACTGTACAGGATTTGAAATTTGGTTTTGCAATTAATCCTTCAGCACCAACACTGCCTATACTATTTGCCCAATGCGATACTAGCCTCACATCAGTTCTATTGTCTACATTTTCCATAGTTTTGCCAAATATTGCATTATTAAAAAATTTAAAAAGATCTCGCTCGAATGCATTTTTTGAACAATTTCTAAGTTTAGTATTCAAATCTATATAAGTTTTTAACCAAGCAGATTGTGAAAATTCAATGACTCTATGTATTTTTTTAAGTATTAACCCATGTTCAATGCATTGTTTTAAATTTCTGTAATGGATTATATATTTATGTTTATCATGTAAATTTAATAGTAATTTTGAATTTTTAGAGTCTGGAGGTATAATATTTTCAGGGCAGAAAGGCAAATCATTATGTTTATCATGTAAATGTTGTGGGTATTCCAAATCTACTTCAAGTACATAACCCTTTGGTGAATCATCACCAAGATTAGTACAATCAAAGTTTTCAATTTCACAATCATTTAACCATCTAAAATTTCCTGTGGGCATACATTGACTCATCGCACAACCGTAAAGGTTTGTGGCGTCTAAATATAATATATATGATGTTGGTTCTAATGGATTATAATTTAAAATAAATGGGTTGTTTGCCACAGCCTTTCTATTACTACACTGACTGACACCACCACGTATTCCCTTCCTAAAAAAATGTAGCATATCTATATCAGTTAAAAGTTCAAGTTGAATACCAGTTTTTCGTAACATAGCATCCCAACTTAATGACGGAGCCGTTAAATATTGTGCAGGATCTAATTTATATGTTTGCATGCATATTTGTCTGAAATTTTCAAAAATATCAGCAAGAAGCAGCACGTCCGATACCAAGTAAATGTCTGAATATTCACCAAGAGTTTGACAATTAAAGGTTTGCCACACATCACAAGCACGATTATAATCCTCCTGAGAAATTGATTCACCACTCAAAATATTAAAAAACTGTTCAAGTGATGGTAATTCAATGTCATTCAATTTATCCATGGATTCAACGTATGAATATGGGAAAACACCTTTTCGTCTTATTAAATTGAATTGTTTCTCATCACTGTAATATTTTTTCACTTCGAGGCATTGATGTGGTTCCAATGTTTGACTTAATTTATCTAATGAAGCGGGTAAAAAGCGAAATGAATCCACAAACCTCAATTTAATGTAAATATTTTTCGGTTTTTCATCATTAGATTTATCAACAAGAATGTGTTTGGAAAATGTAATATATTTTTCTTTATTTTGTGCAATAACTTGTATTTTTTCTTTCTTTAAGGCTAATTTCTTAATAAATAGATGAGAATCATAATTTGTTAAGTTGTGGAAAAATACTGGTATAAATTTAGGAATTTTGAAATTTAGATTACAAGAAGAATGCGCAGCTCCTCTAAAATTACCAGAAACGTGGCAGTGATCGCGGACCTTTCCTTCATCATTCTCAAATGGTTTATCACAAATATGACAAATTTGACTGTTGTCGAAAAATGTTTGTTGACTTTCTGTCAATGGCTTCATTTCGACTATATTTTTCAAATGATTCTGATACAATTGTAAAACATGTTCTTCCAATTTTTTAACAAAAACTTCCGCAACATCAGTACCTCGATAATATTCAAGTGTGGAAAATTTATCATCAAAATTACACTTTATATAGAAACAAAATGAATATGGTTCATGCTGATATGTTTTAACAGTAAATGATTTACTATCGCATGGTTCGTTGTGATGAATCGGTTTTAATAAACTTTCAAAGTCAGCATATATCACGAAAGGAAGGGGTAATTGTTTTTCAAAATTTGTAAATTTCAGGATATTCCCAGCAAGCCTTTCACCACACTTATTAATTAGAGGTTCTGGGTTTGGTAATATGGTACATAAATGGTTACAATCATTGCTTTGGTGGGTCATTAATTTCTCACGAGAGTTAAAAAAATATAGGCAACCATCACAAATATAATTTCTACCATCATGTTTTGATCTCTGAGAAGAAACTAATCGCGATAAGTCTTTAATAAGTGTGTAGTGACTGTTCCCTTTATTATCCGTAATTAGTAATAAGTTCACATGTGTATTTTGTCGACTATGTGTAAAATATAAGGGACCTACAATCTCACTGACCATTTCACCATTTTTAAATTGAGTATCTATTCCAAATACATTTATAGATATATTATTTAAACTTTCAAATTTATGAATGTCTTTAAGTTTAACAGGAAAATCTATACCTTCAAAATTTAATAATGTAGAATAATGAGGATAAGATGAAACTCTCCTTGGATTTCCATTGGCTGGGAAGATGGCGGCGTTGACAGCCCAAGCGAAACATTTTTCATCCCCACTCTCGATATTTAAAACAGCTTTTCTATTTTCTATTTGCCTCGGCAATTTAATGTATGATGATGCAAATAGTGGATTATACTTATTAATGTTGACCTCGAGAAAACTAACATGTTTCAAAGCCCATCCTGAGTCTCGCTCCTGAAATGTTGAGGCTTTCTCTAGTATCTCCTCCTTAAAGTCATTATATAAGTTTAATAAATCGGTTGAAAGTGTTACAACTTTATTTCTTGTATTGAATGATTTTATTTCTGACAATTCTTTCTCTTCAATAACATATAACCCAAATAATTCCACATTAATTTTTAAGCTCGAGTACATTTTAATACATTCCTCAATCAAACGGAAAACTTTCTCTTTTATTTCATCCAAAAACTGGGATATATCAACACTGCATTCCTTTGAAGAAAAACGAAAACTTGCAATACGATTCTTAAACGCATTCTGCAGCTTTTCAATTCCGTCTCCAGACATATCAATCCCTTTATTGTGTGCAGAACTTCTTAGATGACCAGTTAATTCATTTTTTTTCACTTTTTTATCACATACTGGACAACGAGTCTCTTGTGAATTTGTAGGAAACTCTATGCTAGATGAGGAAGAAGGGCCAGGTTGATTTACTGATTTATCCTCAACACATTGTGAATTTTTTACTTTCATTTTTTTGGTTGTATGACTTTCACTGATCTCTCTATAGCGACAACTTTCCCGTTGATGACGTAATAAATTACCTTTTAAAGTAAACATTTTCAGGCACTGAGGACACTGCATTGTTGAAATGTACGTTCCGATACAAGAAAAACTCTAGTATTAAAAATCAGAAATGTTCACATCTCTTTATATCTCTCAGAAGAAGTGGTGGGGGTACCTGCAATAGCATACTAAATTTACATAGGTCACCGTGTAAAAGATGTGCATCTGAAGTTATCTATTGTTTAAACGCTTCATTGCATAGTGGAATAAAGTTATATTAATCATTTAAGATTTCATTGTAAATAAATTTCATTTAATTAATAATAAATTTATGCTGTAATAAAATAAGTTTTATCATAATAAAATACTTTTTATTTACTTATGTGTTATTTAAATAATATATGAACAGTAACTGATAAATTGCGAAAATAATAGCCCATTGTTCTATTTATAGCTGGTTTTTATAATGAGGAAGTATTTATTATCTTGAATGAAGAAGCCTTTGTTTGTTATATGATTACACAACTGTGCTTTGATATTTTATCTACGGTGTTATATTTTATTGTCTTGATAATTTTATAAAGGAATGTTATTATAATAAATTGTGTAATAAGAATGGTATATGGACTGTAGGTAGTATACATATTTGTGGTAAGTACTTTTGGGGGGGGGTAATTTTTGGGGGTATTTTTTTTGGGGGGGGGGGATTTTTGTGGGAACTTTTTTGGGCCGGGTAATTTTTGGGGGAACTTTTGGGGGGGGGGGTAATTTTTGGGGGGGCTTTTTGGGGGGGGGGGTAATTTTTGGGGGTAATTTTTCTGGGGGGGGTAATTTTTGGGGGGACTTTTTCGGGGGGGGGGGTAATTTTTGGGGGGAACTTTTTTGGGGGGGGTAATTTTTGGGGGAATTTTTTTTGGGGGGGGGGTAATTTTTGGGGGACTTTTTTTTGGGGGGGGGTAATTTTTGGGGGTAATTTTTTTTTGGGGGGGGGGTAATTTTTGGGGGGGGGGGCAATTTTTGGGGGGACTTTTTGGGGGGGTAATTTTGGGGGGTATTTGGGGGGGGGTAATTTTGGGGGGTAATTTTTGGGGGCAATTTTTTTTGGGGGGGGTGATTTTGAGGGGGGGCTTTGGGGGGGGGGTAATTTGGGGGGGGTTGTGGTATATAGTGTAAATACAGTGAGTCATATCAATGAATAATACAAATTATGGTACTTCAATACTTGCTGACTACTTCTATTTATACGAACGTTACATGTTTGTTTCATTCCCATCAAAGTATATAACTTGATAATGCCTCGAAAGAGGTGATAAATAACAATGTAGATAAATAAGGAGCCTACATATTTTTTTATCTATTCATATCAATTCTTTACAAACAATACCCGCTTGCAAGTTCAGCACATTATTTCCTTACTTTGTAGTATGTGTTTATAGTTTCTGTATGACTTGACAATGCTTCTTTCATTATTATGATAAATAACAATGTAGATAAAAGACGCTTACATATCTTTTTCATTTCAATGAATTCATTTAGTAAATTATTACCGTACTCATCTATTCTTATCAATTCTTCACAAACAATATCCACTTGCAATTTCAGCACATTATTTCCATATTTAAAGCTTGACTTTATCAGAAATACATTTAGTTTCAGTCTCACTTTTCTTGCGTTATTTATCTACTATAAAAAATCATTAAAAATGTGTGCACAAAAAAGTTTCTCAAGTAACAAACGTTCGGCAACTCCTGATGAATTATATGAAGACATATCATTTGAAGAAAAAGTGTGTCAGCGAATGAACTCAATTCGTTCAGTTGAATCTGTAGATTCTGAGTTCTGCATTACTGAAGGTGATCTTGGAACTCTTCGCCCCATTTTTGAAGCAGTCCCATCAGCCCCATCAGCTCCATTAGCCCCATCAGCTCCATCAGCCCCATCTGCATCACATCAAAGAAGTGAGGTTGCTCGTCGTAGTTCTGAGGAAAATGAGGATGACTCGGAAGATGAGCTCTTCACAAATTATATTCATCAAGTTAAGAGGAAATGTGATGCTCATGATGATGAAATGAAGGGAGCTAGAACTAAATTCCTGCACGAGGTACGGAAGGTATTAATTGTTGAGTCAGGGAGGTATACTCGACACTGCCAAAATCAGCAAAATACTTTAAATAGGGAACTTAAAAAAATTGAAAAAAAACAACGAGAATTAGCCGATTTACACTCCCATATAAAAACGAAGCAAAATGAAATTGAAGGAAGTTTGGAATATGTGAGAGACTTTGTAGTAAATTTTCCATTTAAATAGAGTATTTTTTTATTGCTTTTTAAATTTATTTTAATTATTATTATTATTATTGTTAATACTCATTAATATATGCATATTCATAAATTGTATTTACAAAAATAAATGTATAAAATTAAATGTGTATTTTTGTTTTCTTATTACAACTCTAATTATACAGGGTGGTTCAATGAAAAATTAATTTATTTCTTAAATAAAAGGACACACATTATTGTTTGTTTTTTTATTATTTCACCACATAAAAAGGTATTATCATAAATATTTACAATTATTTAACACAGCATAAATCACCCACATTTTTGAAGCCCCCATTTACATACATTACATCTGGATTGCGACTCTGGTGGGCCATCCACATGACTATGCCATTCTGGTCGGTTATGGTGTACAAAGCAAGGTAGTTGAACCATTAGTTTAAAATCTTGTGTATATACTCTTGGTAATTTAGACCATGCATAAAGAAGTTCAATGGGTTTGACTTTTTCAATCAGATATATTAATGGGAAATGTTGTAACTCTTCCTCAGTAAAATCATACAAATTTTTACCATGCTGGTGCTCTTTTATTAATTCACTTCTTTGACAGTGTGGGCAGCTCAGTGCTGAATCCATATTTTCCGAAAAATCCTTACAATTGATCTGGTAACTAATCACGAAGAACACAGTGTGATGTAGTAAACTTTTACATCCGACACATTCATACACGATTAGTATAATAATGTTAAGGTGTTTAGAATTGTGGTAAAATATGTACTGATTAACCTATGACATCTCAGATTACCCTCTTCCATGGTAATTATGGGGGGGGGGGGGGAATTATAGTAGGGATGTGAGGTGGGGGGTTTGAATTATGGTGGGAGAAAGATTTTCAAGTATTCCTTTAATACACTCTTATCTGATACATATTCATACACAGACGGGCATAATGATTAAATGTTTGGAGCAATGGTAAAATATGTACTGCCTAACCTATAACATTTCCGATGAGGTAGGGAGGTGATGGGTGTGGCTTATGAAAAAATGGAGGGGGTTTCTGAGAAATTGGTGGGGGGATTGTGAGAAAAGTAGAGGGGGGATCGAAAAGTGGTGGGGAGATTGGGCGGGGCTTGGGGGAAAATGGAGGGGGGATCGAAAAGTGGTGGGGAGATTGGGCGGGGTCTGGGGAAAAATGGAGGGGGGATTGAAAAGTGGTGGGGAGATTGGGCGGGGCCTGGGGAAAAATGGAGGGGGGGATTGAAAAGTGGTGGGGAGATTGGGCGGGGCCTGGGGAAAAATGGAGGGGGGATTGAAAAGTGGTGGGGGGATTGAAAAGTGGTGGGGGGATTGTCACAGAACTGTCATTTCTTTACTACTCTTATCTACCCTTGTCCTTTTTTGCATACGAAATTTGCATTTAAAAATTATGAAAAAAATTGGGTAAATAGTCCAACATGTAAGTAACAACTGTGAATTTTTTAGAATTTTTTCGTACAACGGTAGGCCGAGAAAATTTTAAAAAACGAAAATCAAAAAACCCTCCACCACTCCTCCAATATGGCGGTTGCAGGCTTGAAACTTTGGGAAAATCATACTTATTAGGGTAAGCTCCTTCAAATAGAAGATAACAAACAAAATTTAGTTTAGGGGCAGATTTTACATGCTTATCCTGCATGCTTATCCCTTTGATAGTCGCTTTGAATATTGGTCAAGACTTCAGAGTCAGGCCCGCGCCGTCTATAAGGGCAAGTAAAGGCTCCGCACAGTGCGTGGAATTTTCGTAGTCTACGGGAACAAAATACCATTTTGACAAGTGTATGATATTTTCATAAACATCTTAATTCTTGAAATAAAATGGCCAAACTTCATCATATATGTATTTTTTATCAACAGCATTCAGAACACCCAAGCAATGGTCGTAAACTGTTGTGTTTTCTTGTTCACGATCTAGCAGTAGAGATAAACTTAACTGAAATGTTTCAACTTGTTAGGGTACGGACATGCCGAAGATGCTTAGTAGTTCAGTGTGTAGTTCACTACGATAGCCGCCATCAATTTTTAGAACAAACCTGTACATTTAAATGGGACCGCATATGCCGAGGATGCTTGCAGCAGTTCATTCTAGCAGTTTACATGGAAGTCACCGCGGTAGCTGGCCATTCATAATTTTATATATTTGGTGTGAGGTACGGAGATCCCGGAGTTGCCTCGCAGCTAGAAGTTCAGCCCACAAATTCAGTCTATGCATCGAAGTCGTCAATTTGTAAAACAAACCTGCACATTTAAATGTGACCGCACATATCGAGGATGCTACCAGAGCAGTTTACTTCCGAAGTCTACCAGCATGTTCACCTCGAAAAAAAATAGTTTGTTTTTACATGGTAGTAGAGAGGTAGACTTCGCGGGTGGCGAATATTTACCAGATTTTGAATAAATATTTCTATACATATTTTTTTAAGTTATAGTCAACAACCTTAATTATTGCTTTATAATTAAAATATACAGTATGTACGCGGATGGGGTTTACAATAGGTGTAATCGCAATTTTTTTTAACTTTTCGAGAAAATGTTATTCTTTATAAAAGTTTTTCCTTGTCTAAAAAATAGTAATGACTTTGAGAAAAATTATATTTTTTATACGTGGTGCGCAAAAATTACAAAACTTATAATTCCAAGAGTAAACTGGTTATATTTTTTATTTTGGAATAAAATGTAAAATAAAAAAGTTGTTTCAAATTATATGGTCTGTCCAAATTCAAAATTTCACTTGAATATTGCAATGTTTCGAAATTAGTGAATTTCTATTAAAATACTTGTTGGATTTTGTCAATTTTACTTCCACGTCCAGTGGAAGTATAGTAACGACAAAAAAATTTTTAAAAATTTTTATTGTCCAAATAGGCTTAAAATGTCATGAAACGTCGAGATTTTAAGTTTGAGCGAAAAAAAATTTCTGTCTGTCTGTCTGTCGGTCTGTCGGTCTGTCTGTCTGTAACTTTTTTTTGTGCGCACGTTTACTCTGGAACCGTTTAAGATATTGACTTGAAATTTGGTACACATATGTACTTTAACAAGATCTAGAACTAGATTATATTTTCATCTTGTTCCGTCGAAGGTTTGGGGGGTAAATTGGGGTAAATTTGGGGTAAATGGGTAAATCAAGCAGGTAAGAGTCCATGAAATTGGTATTTAGTATATACAAGAGAAGCTAAGGTCTCAAAAAAATTTTTGGCATTAGCCACCCCCATTACCACCCCCACCTCCTTATTAAAGGGGATGAAAAAAAAATGTGATTTAGTTTATGTACAGGAACCAGAAACCTCAAAATATTTCTTACTTCATCCACCCCCCACTACCACCCCCCTATCACCACCCCCACCCCACTACCGATGTGGGGTATCGTTTTATGGGTTCTTGGGATTTCAAATATTATATTATTAAAGTTCCATAAACACTTATTTTCACATACAAAGTTTTTTCGTTGTGAGTGACTTGGATAGAGAATCTGGATGTGGAAGTAGTGATTCCTTGGGCAGCGGTTTTTTTTGCTTACTTTTATTTTATTTTGACAAATACTACAAGCCGTAGAAATTTGGAATCCTATTTTATGAACATCTTCTATAATTTTAGTAATGTTCTATTTGATTGTTAGGTGCGTTGTTACCTAGTTACGTCTACATATCATGACATATCTGCATTACATTTTTTTTTAAATGTTAACTGTCGAGCAAAGAATTATTTTAATAGAGTACTATGGAGACGATGGGAGTTCATACCGTTACGTTCTGCAACAATTTAGTGAGAAATTTCACAATGTGTTGCATCCCTTAATTTATAGTGGTCCTCTAATTTTGTTTGTGTTTAAAAAAATAAATGCCCTGATAGACCCCAGGATGAGAGTATAGTAACGGCAAAAAATTTTTTTTAAATTTTTATTGTTCAAATAGGTTTAGAATGTCATGAAACGTCGAGATTTTAAATTTGAGCGAAAAAAAAATTTCTGTCTGTCGGTCTGTAATTTTTTTGTGCGCACGTTTACTCTGGAACCGTTCGAGATGTTGACATGAAATTTGGTACACATATGTACTTTAACGAGATCTAGAATTAGATTATATTTTCATCTTGTTTCGTCGAAGGGTTGGGGGGTAAATTGGGGTAAATTTGAGGTAAATAGGAAAATCAAGCGGGTAAGAGTTCATAAAATTGGTATTTAGTATATACAAGAGAAGCCAAGGTCTCAAAAAAAATGTTGGCATTAGCCATCCCCATTACCACCCCCACCTCATTATTAAAGGAGATGAAAAAAATGGTGATTTAGTGTGTGTACAAGAACCAGAAACCTCAAAATATTTTTTTACTTCTTACACCCCCACTACCACCCCTTATCACCACCCCCACCCCACTACCGATGTGGGGTATCCTTTTATGGGTTTTTGGGGTAGAGGATTTCAAATATTATATTATTAAAGTTCCGTAAACAATTATTTCCACATACAAATTTTTTTCGTTGTGAGTGACTTGGATAGAAAATCTGGATGTGGAAGTAGTGATTCCTTGGGCAGCGGTTTTTTCTCCTTTGCTGATCTTCAATATTTATTTTTTCATTGTCGACATGGGTTAATTGGAATAAATGGTTTTTAGGGTAGCGGTTGGCTGTATGGCTAGTGGCCAGATGCCAAAAAAGAAAAAGAAAGCTCCACTACGGGTTTATTAATATAACTAAAAATAATGAGTAATATATAGCACCCTCCATCCAATTTTTAATATAAAAATCAGACTATCAAATAATATGACAATCTATAAATTATCCAACATAGGAAGTTCCTAAAAAAGTTGACTCAAATTTAGGCCGCTATATTGGGCTGGCCATTTCGAGTTTCCAGTTTTATTAATTTTCTTGACAGTTTAGTACATATACTAGCAAAATTTCATGGTCTTAGCATGCCTGAAGAAGCCCAAACAAACAGATATAGCTGTTATATGACTTATTAACTACGTCGAGGCATCTTGCGAACAGAGTTCCCAAGGAATCAACTACTAAGGAATCACTACTTTCTCATCCAGATTTTCTACCCAAGTTTCTCATAACGAAAAAATTTTGTATGTGGAAATAATTGTTTAGAGAAGTTTAATAATATAATATTTGAAATCTTCTACCCCCAAAACCCATAAAACGATATCCCACACGGTAGTGGGGTGTGGGTGGTGATAGGGGGATGGTAGTGGGGGTGGAAGAAGTGCAAAAATATTTTGAGGCTTTTGGTTCTTGTACACACACTAAATCACATTTTTTTTATCCCCTTTAATAACATGGTGGGGGTGGTAATGGGGGTGGCTAATGCCAAAAAATATTTTGGAACCTTAGCTTCTCTTGTATACACTAAATACCAATTTTATGGACTCTTACCTGCTTGATTTACCTATTTACCCCCAATCTACCCCCAACCCTTCGATGGAATAAGATGAAAATATAGTCCAGTTCCACATCCCGTTAAAGTACATATGTGTACCAAATTTCAAGTCAAAATATCTCAAACGGTTCCAGAGTAAACGTGCACACAAAAAAAAATTACAGAGCGACAGACAGACAGAAATTTTTTTCGCTCAAATTTAAAATCTCGACGTTTCATGACATTCTAAGCCTATTTGAACAATAAAATTTATCAAAAATTTTTTTGTCGTTATTATACTTCCACTGCATGTGGAAGTAAAAGTAAATAAACTAATTACATAGAACAGAATAGAATGGAATTTATGTAATAATTTATAATTAAGCAATTTTCTGTAAATAAAACAAAACGCATCAAAATTTTTCTACCTGCGATAATTCCCTATTTACAGGTAAAGAGTACCCATATTTTATTGCTTTGGCAATATATGCATTTGAATTCGTTCAGTCCGCATGAAGCCACACTATACGTTTCCTGTGCTCATATGTATTAAAAAAGATACACACGTATGCACTCACATTCTTTTTTGTAGAAAATTTGATTCTCTACAAGTATTTATTATCAAAAAGTTTCAGTTAATTTTACCTACTATTATGACCAGTAGAGAATGTAAAAAAAGATTTTTTGCACAAATAACGTTTGTTCTGGCAATATTTTGCAGCACAAACAGAGCACAAACTTGGAAATAATAGAGAAATGTTGCACAATAAATAACACAATAACACACTTCACTAAGTACGTCTATGAACTAAATAAATTATACCCAAACTGTACCTACGTCGCCCGCACTGTTTTCCAAGGTTTTAAAAAACATAGAATGTCGACCCAGGTACTGCTTTTGTCTTTGTGGTTGGAAAATGATGAAATCTTATTAGCGATTTTTTTATTTCAAATCTGAGTACTCCGCTGGATTCAAACGGGTTTGTTCCAAATTTCGTGAAAAAAAAACTATTTTTGGATTTTTCCTGAAAGAAATAAAAATTATGAAATTGCCAATGAAAATCCACTTTGTCAATTTGTGTTAAGTTTTAATTATTTTAATTTCTGATTGCAATAATAATTATTGCCATGCAACTTTCATTACATTTCATAATTTTCATAATTTTCCACTCACAATAACAAACGCAGTTTCGTTATATAAAATTTAATGTATCACAAGAATGAACTTTTCAGAGATCTACGTTAAAACAAGCCCCAAATCGGACCTAAAATACATGTTTTATGGTGATGATTCCAAACAAAAGGCAAACACACTGCAGAAATAAAAATATTATTTACATGAGATAAAAGCAGGTCAATCCCCCGAGAGACTGAACAAAACACTGAATTGGTGAACTGATTGATAAACTTCTTCGGCATGTGCACCCAGTATCGCGGCATTAATTGACTGAAACTTGCGAGCTGAACTTCTAGCGGCGTGACATCTTCGACATGTCCGTACCCTTACTTGAATACCAGCTTCCCAGCGTTTTTAATGTGTTTTATAGTGACAATACTATTTTAATGGTATTTGATTGCTATATAATTTTTTTTTTAAACCATTCTATAAGGTTTAAAACGCAGATAAAAGTTTAAACTTGAGATAACATGGAAAAATTATATATTTTATAAGTAAATAAATAAATTTTAAATTTAGAGGAAGTCTCAAGTCAGACGTGACCGAGTGCTGACGTCTCAGTAGCCCCTTTTTTATGTGCCATCACTTAAGCTAAGTACAAAGTGTAAATGATATAATTTTAAGTTGCCAAGTGGGTGGCAAGTGTTTAAAAAGTAATACATATCTCGGTATGTGCGATTAGCGGTCGTGTGAAAAATATTAGTGATTAATTAAGTACATAATCCAGAACTCCATAGTGTTTTTAGTATAATGTAATAAATGAAAACAAAAAGGGAAAGGAAAAGAAGAGCAGTAATAACGTATCACGGATCAGTGTTGTTGCTAATTTTTAACGTATTATTTGTATTTTATATTAATAATGAGAGAATATTCTGCGGTATTGTACGTTCGGTTGCGTTATAAATGTTATTAATATTAAAAACTCTACTTCAGATAACTTTCTTAGAAACATAAACAAAGAAGTGTTTAGGTCTATCAAATCAAACCGTTGAAAAGTCGACAGCAGGGCAGGGCAATCAATAAATTAGTAAAGTATGGTCCTAATATTCCCATGTAAACCTCCAAGTAAACTATTTTTTATTTTTCATTATTATTATATAAAATATTCAAACGAACTTAATTTAAATTATACTCGAAATAATCAATAACGCTTATTCTTAAAGTATGGTCATATAAATTCCTTATATAAACATTCAAGTAATTCTTTTTTCAATTATTAAAAATAATCGAATTTAATATAAATTACCGATTTTTGCTGTCTGACTCGTATTTATCCTACATGTATTTGTATGTCAATATTTTTTATAAAATCCTTATTATCAAAATGAACCAAAAGAACCAAATGCCATACGATAATTTAATACACAAACATACCTTAAGAAATTACCTCGCGCAAAAACATATTTTACCGATTTTTCCTATATGGGACGTATTTTCGTATTTATCCTACATGTGTTGTGCTTGTATGGCAATTATTTTATACGTTTCTTATAATAAAATGAACCACAAAACTGAATGCTAATTCAATAAAACAAACAAAAAACATACCTTAAAATTTTACTACTTTGAGCTTGTCTGGCATCAATTTTACCTCCACCAATCTGTATGGCAAATAAATTTTGCCTTTCTTATGGTTCAATCAAAAACTGTTCGGAGATTATACACTTTTTAAGTGGGCACAAATTGACAAGTTCCAGGAAAGTATGGCACCCATATGACACTCATCAAACCGTATGGCGCTTTCAATTTTCGTTTAAAATTTCTTCACGCAACAAATGTAAGATGAAATTGAAAAATACAAAAAGATATGTCTAAACTTATTACCAACTGAAATTTTTTTCTCACCTCTGCTGTATGGCTGTCGACTTGATTAATAAACATACTTGACAACGAAAAATAGGTATTATTATCAGTAATTAGTCACGAGTAAAGTTCTAACGCGGGCTTCCATTTGGTGTACGGCAGGGCCAAGTGCTAGAGGGATGACTGTGAAATATAGCCTATCAGTGGCGTAACTAGACGTCATGGGGCCCCAGGGCAAAAAATTCTTGGGGGCCCCCTTTTATATTATTTTCTTAATACCTAATCCTAATCCAAAAAAGAATTTGTTTTGATCCCAACACAAACTTTTTCATCCCAACATTTTTTTGACGAGCGGGGAGGAGAAATTAAAAAAAAATGTCATCCTAACATTTTTTTGATGAGCGCTGGGGGAGGGGGGGCAGAAACCCAAAAAAAGAGGCGCCGGCTGGGGCCCTTGCCCTGCCATAGTTACGCCATAGTTACGCCTCTGCAGTCTATCGATCATTTTGACCCGAAGAGTTTTGCAAGAGGTGCCAGAAAGTTACCACTGAGATAACTGGCTTGTGGTGGCGAAGCGCTCATAACGAGGTGACGCTACTTTTTGATCGTTGGATAATGGCTTTTCCGACCCCGATAAAAAAAAAAAAATAAAAGTTGATGATTCGACAAAAATAGAATATCTTTATACTTCCAAAAACGAAATAATTATAACAAAAAAAGTACAAAAGAAGAGAAATGCATGATGGTTCTTATTAATAAACAATGTGCTAATGGCAAGTAGGTGTTATTCCTATATTGAACTGTAACTTTCAATTAACTACTCTGAGAATAACGATTATATTGGCTGACGAAACGTAAACGTTATTAATTTGATGACGGTGCCATCGATTTGTACATTTAATGAAAGTAATTCCAAATTATTCAAAACCAAGTTATTCTATGGAAGCAGATTTGTGTTGAATACTCAAGACATCAATTTCGACCAACTTTGAAGATAAAAGTGGAAACTATAAAAGTCAGATTTAGTTTCAGAGTAGAATCTGAGTTTAACAGGATCATTTAACATTACAACAATTCTTAATGTTAATTGCATTAAATACAACAAGGAAACTTGGGAATTTCCAAATTTTACTCAATTGGAGAAGTGCACGTCAACGTCACAAAATAAGATGATCTACTAGTATGACTTACACGGTTTTAAAACCATTTAGTAATCCTTCTTTCTCATAATGAGAAATCGAGCTTTATGACGAATTTCTATGAGTCACTACTGAGTGATACACAATTCCTCGATGCACAAATATTGGGTGTACATATTTCGTCAAGGGTCAAGGTTAATTGCCGACTTTCAGCAATCAGTTTTTATACCTATGTGTCACCTATTTGTAAACTCGAATATGAGAAGTTTCTTATGTTGTCGTCTTCTCGTTCATTTGCCATTATTTGAAATACCAGGAGTACTACAAGAGAGGAGTGTGAAAATAGATTCCTTAAGGGCGTGACAATTAATTATTGCAAGAAATTTATTGCTTTTCAAAATATACCACAATTGAAAAATATTATTTTGAGCATAAATGTAGATAATTTTTAGACACTCAATAAATATTTAATATTACGAAAAAACAAGAAATTACCTGTTCTTCATGGATTCGCATTCCTATGAGTATGATCCTAATCACGCCAGTATACAAATAAACCTAATCAATGACATCACTCTAAAAATATGATATATCAGTGTCTGAAAAAGATTATCAAAAACTTCCTCCTACGAAAGCCACTATCACCCTAAACAAATATAGTCCATGTAAAATGCGGTTTGACGCTCGGAATGTCCCCCTCAACGGGACCATTTTTATTCTACGTTTTCTGGGTCGCTAATCACGAAAATCGGTGCTGCTCTAAAAATAGTGCGTCACCCACAGGGGCCGTTACCGTACCGAAACCGTAACCGAATACCGCACCGTAATTACGATTTTTTTTCTAACCGAAACCGAAAACCGGATTGGCGCTACTTTGAAAACCGAAAACCAAATTAACGCTGCTCTGAAAACCGAAACCGTAACCGAAAATCGAAAATGGTGTGCGTTAGGTATACGCAACCGGAACCGAGCCGAAAGAAATTTTGTTTTCGTTCCCTGCAACCATTAATTTCATTTTAACCGAAACCCTAACCGAAAACCACACCGTAATTACGAATTTTTCCTAACCGTAACCGAAACCGAAAACCGGAATGTGAGATTCTGGAAAACCGAAACCCTAACCGAAAACCGAATTGATGCTGCTTTGAAAACCGAAAACCAAATTACCGCTGCTCTGAAAACCGAAACCGTAACCGAAAATCGAAAATTTTGTACGTCAGTTAACCGTAACCGAAATAAATTTCGGTTTTGGTCCCTGGTCACCGTAAAAATGCCAAAAACCACCCCTTTTCTGGGGTTTTCCGCGGTAATGTGAATAATACTGTAAAATAATGTTATGAATGTGCTAATTGTAATGATATTTTGCCAGTTCAGTATGTTCATCTAAAATAAGGACAAATTTTAGGCTGAGGGTTAACTAAAGAGGGTAAAACTACCCCTATTGATGTAAAATGGAAAAATTATGGAATTTTTTTCTTTCACTTTTTGATATGAGTTTAGATAAATGGGGATTATACAATGAAGAAAATTGTTTTCCAACCCTTCAGGGGTGAAAACTACCCTTATATTGCCTTTAAATTAAACTAACGCTTAGAAAATAAGTAGAAATGAATAATTTTTACGTTTGCTTGTAATTTCTGATAAACTTCCGTCGAAAAAAATACTAAAAAATGTTGGTCTTTCCCGTTCATACGGCGGGGAATTCAATTCGAATATCCTCCCACGAGAAAATAATTTTTCCTAATTTTGCAATCCCCATTCATCCAAATTGAGATTCAAAAAGCAAAAAAAGATTCTGCGTCCATTTATATTTAGGTTACCATAAATAAATACCTATTATTTCTGCTTACATCATTGTTAAAAAATATTATTTTGGGTATTCAGCAGATAACTTTCAAAGAAAACATTCGTTTCTTTCATATACCATTGGTGCAAGTCTGACCAAAAAGGGAAGATCGACAAGACTCCCCCCTACGGTGACTTGTCGACTTCTTTCAGAGACGAACCCACGGGGGGTTATGGGGGGGTACGCTCCCCCCCCAATGTTGATTGAGTTGGGAAAATCACCAAAAATGTAAAAAAATCTTTATTGGGTATAATTGCAAAAAAACGAATAATGAGTTGATAAAAATTAAATGACACTGTCACTATGACCATTTTTTTATAAATAATTTTAATTGATATTATTTATGACTAGATGTGACTGATGTGAGAGCCACCGAATAGTTGACGGACAACGCACAACGCCGACGGGCCTACGCGACGGGCCAACAAAATAAACTCGTCAACTCGCGGAAATTCGACGTTCGACCCAGTAGATGGCACGGCCAGAGCATACAATTCACAAAGACTGTCTTACATTAGAAATATTAGAATATTACTCCTTTTTGCCTTTATCAATACAATGCTTTGTCCTAGCTATAAACTCGTTGGTTGTTGGTTTATACTGAGTATCACTAGTATCAGTTACCAACCTCTCAACGAGAGATAATAATAATAACAAATTGTTGTCGGTCACAAATTGTTAAAATATTAAATTCTTAGAGGACACTGAATCAGAATCTGGGACTATTAAAGGGGTCTACAGACGATCCAGCTGCTGGGACCCGACATTGTTGGTACGCTTTGAAGATAATTGGAATTCCAGCGAACCAGTTCACTTTTACGAATGAGTTCAAAGCATGCCGACAAGGCTGGCTCCCTGCCGCTGGATCGTTAATGCTACCTATTGCGCGTAATCGTATTGTATCTTGTTTTTCTCCACGGTCATTAAACTATAACGGTTACCTCATCCAGTAGCTTCTAGACGAAGGAGAGAGCGGGGTCAACTTAGGTCTAGCGCCTACATCATGTAGTTTAGTTAAACTTCTTTTGCATAATATTTGTATCGCTAAGCTAACTTATAGATTAAATCTGAAATAAAAAAAAACATAAGGAAATATCAGTTGTAAAAAAAATGGGCAGTTGGCAAATTAGTTGTAGCTTTCCCCCCCCAAAAAAAATAGCTGGGTTCGTCTCTGACTTCTTTCATACACCTACCATATCTAAGATTCAGATGAAAAGCAATAAAACAACCACTTCTTCTATATATTGATGATTCAAGTCTGATCATGCTAATATATATAATATTAAGCGGTGAGCAAAATTCTATAACTATTTTCTCTGTGCTTTTTAGTATTTTCTTGACTTTTAAATGTAATAAACGTTTGATTGTGATATAGTATCCTCTAGGTAGGGCTAGAGATGCTTAATATTATATATATTAGCATGATCAGACTTGAATCATCAATATATAGAAGGAGTGGTTGTTTTATTGCTTTTCATGCTGAATCTTAGATATGGTAGGTGTATGAAAGAAGTCGACAAGTCACCGTAGGGGGGAGTCTTGTCGATCTTCCCTTTTTGGTCAGACTTGCACCAATGGTATATGAAAGAAACGAATGTTTTCTTTGAAAGTTATCTGCTGAATACCCAAAATAATATTTTTTAGGTTACCATATTTATATTTTTTTATTAAAAATATTGCAAACAATATGAAGTGTTCATTTATCTAGAATATTTCTACCTTCTCTTTCAATTCCCTACAAGCTCAATAGCCCCTAAAGGGGTGAAAAAATTTTTTAGTATTTTTTTCGACGGAAGTTTATCAGATATTACAAACAAACTCAAAATAATACATCTCTACTTATTTTCTAAGCGTTAGTTCACTTTAAAGGCGATAGTTTTCACCCCTGAAGGGTTGAAAAAAATTTTCTTCATAGTACAATCCCTATTCATCTAAACTCAAATCAAAAAGTGAAAAAAAAATCCATGTTTTTTCCATTTTACGTCAATTTGGGGGTAGTTTTACCTCCCCTGGTTAACCTCAACAGAAAATTTGTCCTTATTTTAGATGAATATACTGAACTGGCAAAAGATCATTACAATCAGCCCATTCATAAACTTATTTTACAGTTTACCGCGAAACTCCTGAAAAGGGGTGGTTTCTTGCATTTTTAGGAATGACGCACTATTTAAAAAGCTGCGGGACCTCAATTTTCGTGATCAGCGACCCAGAAAACATGAAATACAAGTGGTCCCGATGCGGGGAGGATTCCGAGCGTCAAACCCCACGTTTTACATGAACTATATCTGTAACCTTATTTAGAGAATACTTTATTGTATTAAAAAACACCTCACAAATAAAACATTGAAGCTAAGAATTATTAAAAAGTAAAATTAAGAAGAATATGTCACTTGCCATACTGTCGAAGAATCTCAAACCTCCGAAAATTTGTACATTTTTTTTCATTCTAATCTGAAATCTTCAAGATGGACATAAATTATTCGAAATAAAATTGCTGTTACAAAGTAATCCGACAATATTTTTTATGTATCTGATGATATTATATTGAGATGGAATATTTAATCGATTTGACAAACAAGATTCACTTCCTTATAGTCCCATACCTCCATATATATTAATATATTTTATTTCTGTTTTCATAATTACTGAAAAATATCTTTTTGGGTATTAGCCCAGGCAATGAAAGTTTTTTGTCGGAAGTAATTAGAGACAAACTGAATTTTTGCCAGTTGTTAGGACCTAATTAGAGGAGCATTTTCTCAGAAGTCCCCGCCCCTCACCCTTGCGCTTAATCCCTCACTCCCCCTTAAACATCAATTTTGCAAGCCTTTTATTTATCGTTCATATCTCCGTCATTATTTATTCCAAATTCATAAATTTTATACCGTGTTATTCCTTAATATCCACTCTTTAAAAAAGCTATTATAACATTTTTCTGTAAACATAATACTTTTACGAGAATTCGCTAAAATAGGCAAATATTTCACTTTATATTTGATTTTTTTTGTGGTTTTTAGGACACAACACTTTTATTTTTGATATCACAAAACAGTTTAAAGAAAGGTTGTAGCGCAGTTTTCAACCTATTAAATAATATCCATACTTCTACCCTTGAGGGATCGGGAACACGTACCAGAGTGCAAGAGATTTGTGCGTGTCCGTCGCGGCTATAGCCTGGCCTTAACTCGGGAGCGATTACTGCCACTGCCTCTTGTAGTCGGAGAGAGAGATCCTTAAAATATGCAACTCGAGAACGTACAGTCATATTCTCGCCTAAAATGACCTGCCGAATTCAATTATGGAGGTCGCGATTCGGTTCGAAATTGCGAAATCGGAAAAAATCGCACTTTTCTTTTCCACTATTTTACGAAATATCTGGGAAATATAATATTTTACATTTCCCATCCCATAACTTTGTTTCTATCCATTGACTTGACAAAAATTTGCACACATATATTCTGAAACATAATGAATCGATTGCCGTACATAAAATTTTACCAAAGATAAAATATCTAGTACAAAAAAAATATTTTCATTCGAGATTGCATAGATTTTTCAGTATCGGCATTGAAAAAGTCTGCACCGAGGAAACCTTTTTAATACTGAAGATAGAGTACTAGTATAAGAGAGTGAAATGTAGTTTAAGGTCTGAATTAAATTTTGAAAAAAAAATTGCTGTCTGTAACAGTTTGGCGGTCATAGAAGTGTAATAAGTTTGAGCGTGGTACGCGCTGCATTAAATCCTGACCGATGCAGCGAACCCTCAATTTAACCACTAGTATCAAAAACGGGGGGAGTCAATTTTTTTATACTCTTCGCAAAAACGAAGAGTACATTGCATTTGATCGGCACATTTCTAAAACGGGAAATATCGCTCGTAGAGAAAAAATTTTCATATCATCCTGATAGTGAACGAAACTTTCAAAATTGCCGTCCGTTTGCCCGTCTGTCTGTCCGTCTGTCCGTCACGTTTCTTGTAAGCACGATAACTTAAGAAAGAAAAGCCCGAAGTGTTAGCTAGAGGAAGAACCCTATTGTGTGGCTAAAGTTTTGTCTTCCAATTCAAAGATTCTATGTTCGAATCCCACACAGATCGCATGTTTTTTTTTTTTAATTTTTTTTTCATATATTTTTTTCACAACAATGTGGTATCACAAAACTCAGGCTGTCCAAGAACTGACATTATTGCCAAAAAACTGCGAAGAGTATCCTATAGAATGTGTAACAATTATATAAAAAGCTCAGTAAATTGGCGAAAAGTTCCTACGATTTTAGCTTGTTTTAATTACGTGTTCATTATGAGTCTATTGTAAATCAGTCAATATTTGAATAACTTACAATGAACAATTTTAAAAATCTGCTAAGTTCTATAGGAAATATCCCACTTTTCAAAGACATTTTAAGTTAGTAAGCATCAAGTAACTGTTTTGGCAACAGTTTCGAAAATTTGATATAAAAAATTATGAAAAATTTTTACCGTAGGAAAAAAGCTGTGTTATATCGATGACTCAAATATTATATACATAGAATACATATTTTCCGAGATATAACGGACTAAAAGCTAGTTATAATATCGATAAAAAGTGGGACATTTTTCAATATAACTTCAAAACTGTTCAACGTAAGTTATTCAAATTCAATAGACACATAATAAACAGATGCTTTTTCAGTTTTATCAGGTCTTCCGTTTTTAATATATTGACGGATAAAATGAGGGCTATTTTGTAACTATGCTCTCAGAATGTGACAACAAATGCTCTTTTTGTAGTTGGTAAGCCTCTAATAGTAATAGTAATACATATTAATTTAAAAGGCGATATTTTAAATCAATACACATATTGGCAATTATATGATGGGCGGGGACTTTTGGGAAAATGTACCTCCAAGTGAGTTCTAACAACTGGCAAAAATTCAGCTTGTCTCTAATTATTTCCGACATATGGTCATTTTAGCCCTTCATTGCTTGGGCTATATTTGGTAGATAACTTTCATACGCATATTTAATATGAAAAAAACAAGAAATTGCCTATTCTTCGTAAATACTGTTGGTCAAATTCTGCTCACCCTAGATATAGTATTGCTAATATCAATAGGCCTGTTTAGCAATTTTTTTTATTTTAGAAATCGAAAGTAGAACACTTTTCAAGGCAATTTCCAAAGTTTTTGATTTTTATTCGGACGTTTAAGCCCTTAAATAAATTATCAAACTTGGACCGCGTGAAAACGGGGTGGAGTTTCGCGTGTCGTCACTTTTAGTCGGGAATCAATCTTCTCAAAAGACGCTCCTAAAATGCCAGGATGTGCACTCAAAGATATACTTTTTAAAAAATATGTACATTATCTGGAATGACCTTGCGCATCTAAATCCAGAGGGCGCCATTCTGTCCGCGATTGCAAAAAAGCGTAAAAAAATTTTTTCCGAAAATTTTTGTGTCACTGAAAATTGATTAATTTTATGTTCCCATCTCATTTACAGGGTTATTTTTTAATATTTCTTAATGATTTTCAAACTAATGGAAAGCTTATTCCTTCTAGATTCTGGTACTGCTAAATAATTTTCGAAATTATTGTTAACAAATGCTACAGAAATTGTTTAAACAAAGCATGCCCGAAGAGTGCACGGTAAATTTCAGTATCGAGACATTTTAAAAACTATTATAGATAGATGCATACTTCTCTGATATAAAATTTGCGGAATAGAATGGATCAGTTTTTGGTGAAAGAATTATCTGCATTGTTTTATTGTTGTAAAAGATATCACTATTTTTGTAAAGCGCTCCGTTATTTCCGCTATCGTTTTGGCTGACACGTTCGCGCGCTGTGGCCGATCGGTAACTTGCTGACAATATACTGTGATTGCAAAAAATTTACGATGCGTATTACTTATACGTAAATATTATCATTTGTCATTATGAAAAAAAAAAACGAAGGTATTTAAAGATTAGTTTACTTGGGAACCAAAATTATTATATTTTAACTTAAAATATTGATTAGACAGAAAACAGAAATACATATAACTAATTAAATGAACTTAAATTTACTTTTTGTGCTTGAGAAATAGAAATACAAAAATAATAATATACATACCTACATTATACTTAAACTAAATCAACAGCTAATACATTTACCCTCTCAGTAGCAATCTATTATGCATTCCAACCCAGCTTTGCTACGACTGCAGTTTCCGATAAATTTTTTTATTTACATTTATAAAATACATTTTGAGAAGTTATATTGGGGCAAACATTTATAGTATTATAGTTATTAATTTAGGAATAAGTACGTTATTTTTCAAATCCCAACCAAAATCAATTGGATCGGGAAGTTCTGGGTTTATCTCAGTTGCACTCTTCCACAGAATAATTTGATACGCAGCTCTCAACATATGTTGATAAAAAGAATCTTCGGTAGGTGATAAATTCCTTATATCAGACGTCGACCATATAACATTTACTTCCACATCTAGTGGAAGTATAGTAACGACAAGAAAAAATTTGAACAGTTTTATTCTTCAAATAGGCTTAGAATGTCATAAAACGTCGAGATTTTAAGTTTGAGTGTCGATCTGTCTGTCTGTCTGTAACGTTTTTTGTGCGCACGATTACTCTGAAACCGTTTTAAGTTATTGACTTGAAATTTGATACGCGTATGTATTTTAAGGTGATCTGGAACTAGATTATATTTTCATCTTATTCCGTTGAAGGGATGGGGGGTAAACTGGAATAAATAGATAAATCAAGCAGGTAAGAGTTCATAAAATTGGTATTTAGTATTTACAAGAGAAGCTATAAGGTCTCAAAAGTTTTTTTGGCATTCGTTCTGAGAGACTTGGATGGAAAATCTGGATGTGGAAGTAGTGATTCCTTGGGCAGCGGTTTTTAAAAAAATACCGGGCCAGATTTTGAAAAGTAATGAAATCATTGAAGCCACTTTGAGGGTAATGAAGTAATCTTTGTAGTTCTTTATCTTCTGTATGTCTTAAACATTTTTTTACAGCGTTAGTTTTTCCTTTTTTAAATAGAAAACTGACTGTATCACAGTCAGTCAAAGCATAAATGCACAAAAATAAATTACCAAAATTCATTTGAGCACTCATTGTCTTCTCTATAGTTAATTCTCGCATCGTATGATAAATCGGTATAAATACATCAAATCTACGACACCATAATTCTAGACACAAAATACAGGGATAAGACAAAAATATCTGTTGTAGCTTCTATTATTATTCTACCATACTCCAGATTTGATAAATATAGGATGATCGCAAATATTCTAGTGTCGGCTTCATTATGATTATGATGAGAAAAATGCAATTGCGCTATTATTTTTGTAATTTCATCGGATACTTTGCAATAATAATGGAAATATACAGGCTATTAAACTAATACAAAAATAATTTTAAATATATTTTACATGAATTTATAAACAACACACAACACAGTTACTGTATACGCTACTCATAAGATTTTTTGTTATTACACTACACCTCAGCAGGTAGTCAACAAGCCTAAAAAGAGCGAGGCAATGCGAGACATACATGTACACTGTATATCTACCAAAAGACGAGCCGGATCACAACGCGTGCTGTACAAAAATAATCGTATCTTTTACAACAATAAAGCAATGTAGATAATTCTTTCTCTAAAAACTACTCCATTATATTTTGCAGATTTCATGTCATAGAAGTATGCATCTATCGATAATAGTTTTAAAAATGTCTCGATGCTGAAATTTACCGTGCACTCTTTGGGCTCTCTTTGTTTAAACAATTTTTGTAGCATTTGTTAACAACAATTATGAGAAGTATTTAGCAGCACCTGAATCTAGAAAGAATAAGCTTTCCGTTAGTTGGAAAATAATTAAGAAATGTTAAAAAATAAGCTTGTAAATGCGGTGGGAATATAAAATTTTTTACACTTTTTTGCAATCGCGGACAGAATGGCGCCCTCTGGATTCAGATCCGTAAGGTCATTTCGGATAATGTATGTATTTTTTAAAAACTATATCTTCGAGTCCACACCCTATGATGGATTTAGTGGCGCCTGATTCCTGACTATTTGTAGATGCTGGTCAGGCGACCGAGATTTAATAATTAAAAACATTGGAGGGGAAATAAAATGAAATTTTAAAAGGAAAAGGTTCTATGCAACTTTTCATACAAATTGATAGTCTTTAAGTTATAACGACTTAAAAATTGTGATTTTAGCTTAAAAAAAAAGGTATTTCAAAACAATATTCGTCAAATAACTCGAAAAGTATTACATTGAGCGAAAACATGCTAGAGACAAGAAAGCTACTAAATTGAGGATGAATTTTGTTTTTTTCTAATTCCTGTAGAGTTAATGGTTTCCGAGATCTGGAAGTATAAAAGTGGCGTCCGAACGTCTATAAGACGAAGTATTTAGCTTATATGTTAAATATCTCAGAAACTATGGCACTTACGTCAAAAGCGGTAAGAACAAAAATGAAAGACTATTAATTAGGCTTTCAAATGGTTTTCTATTTCTATAGCATAAAAAACAAATAAGTTATGACATAAACAATGTACTTCTTCAATGTTTGTTTATGCAAAATGACGTCACGAATCGGCGAAGCGCTTTGTACTGAAACCCAATCTTGGGGGTCTACACACGATCCAGCGGCAGGGAGCCAGCCTTGTCGGTACCTTTTAAGTTTGGCTGGGCGTCCGCTGGATAGTGGCAAAGCTTGCTCGAGCCAGCAGGACTAGGTCGGTATCAGTTAGCGAAAGACAAAATACATGCCGGCTTGCCTGCCGCATCGTCTCTTTGATGTTCCGCCGAAAGTTATGACATTAGTACGGTCGTTCACCACCAGAGTTGTCTAATTCCAGAAATATGTTATAATGTTTCAAATAAATAAGTGAACTGAGACTGAGAATTCATTTTACTTCCATATCGACGTGGTGGAGTGGAAGTATAGTAACAATTTATATGTACGTTTCGTTACAAAATTTAAAATCAAATGCATAGATTTACTTTTATTAACTTTTATCTCCCAACGGCTCGGGACCCGTCGGGAGGTAAAAGTAGCCTGTAAAAAAATTGAAGTAAAGGTTAATAAATAAAATAACGTAAATGTTCGTCTTTCTGTCAGTCCGTCCGTCATGTCTCTTTTAAGCTAAATAACTTAAAAGAGAAAAGTCCGATTTTATTGAAATTTGGAGAATACGTTAGAGTTAGCTAGAGGATTGCATTTTTAAATGCTCAAATAACTAAACATACTATTTTATTTTTGCACATTTTTAGCCGTGTACACTGTACGTGGCGTGAAAATTAAACTAGTATTCCGTACATAAATAACATAAATCTGATAATAAATAATATGAAAATTCTTTAAATAAATCCAGATCACAGTCATTTTAGGTGGGGATGCCTAGGCGAATCCACTGCACAGATGGGAAGTGGGGTAATTAAGAAAATGAGAAATCAGATGAAATCCGTAAATTGATTAATACGCCTTTATTGGTAATTGGTTTCTTGCTAAAATAACTTAATTAAGAGTGGTTTGTAGAAACATCATGATTTTTTACATTTATTTAGATTTATACTGCGTATTTTAACATGGCGTAAAATAATTTACGTTACCCCGATCTCCTCCAATGTCAAATATTTGTATGCTTTGCCGACAAGCAACAGGTCAGAAGCCCCTCCCACAGTCCACACGTGTGCACCTCCCGCTCTGTTGTCTAAATTGAACAGGCAGGTTAATATGAGCTTGCCATTTTTTTTAACCATAGTTCATCCATGTCGTCAAAACATTCTTTGTCTAATTATGAAGAAATGACAGAAAGAGAATGAGTTGACGTAAATGTATCAATAAGAAAATTCAGTACCTGTAAGAGGAAGGATTATTTAGACGACTAAAAGTAGCTAAAGAGAAAAGTGGCAACAGCGTAGTTTAAGTCTGTTTCTTTTCAGCATCTTATTTGTCCATTTCTCTTCTCTTCTACCTCACATTAGCATCGACTCAATATTTTACAATGCCACTACTGTAGGTATACTATTTGCTTTCGCATTTCCAAAGACTATAACAATACAAACGAAAAAAATGCATATAACCTTTTTTGTAGAGAATTTTGTCTTCTTCATTTTTGTATATAACCTTTTTTTCCATAAAAAGCATGTCCGCTAAATGTGAAGAGCTCCTCCCGTTGTCGTGCCGGTGCCGTCTTGTGATCGTGTCGGTAGCTGTGAAAACGAGAAAATTGACAAAAATTGATTTTTTTGTACCTTTTTTTGGAAAATTTCGAAATGTTCCAGTCCACTATATTGCAGGAAACTTAATATATTATATTTTATGTTCAAATAAAGCGATTAAAACAGTTTAAAGCTTTTTCCTATTTTCTTTTTCTAATTAATGCCTTTTTCGCCTCTGCTGACTGGCCTATTAAACCAAATACGTATAATAATAATTTGACCAATGAGATAAGGTTATAACCTTAGTACTTATAGTATAAAACAAATTGCAAGTAAATTTTAAACCACTTATTTCAGTTATTTGTAAAAGTTTATTTAGTATTTAAAACTGAGAAGGTATCCGACGGTTAAACTTGATTTTGTATCCGTCGGCAAACGACTGTTATCTTATTGTTTGAAATAAATAACTGAACTGAGAATTCATTTTACTTCCACATCGACGTAGTGAAGTGGAAGTATACCTAGCAACAAATTATATGTTCGTTTCATTACAAAATTTAAAATCAAATGCATAGGTTAAACTTTTATTAATTTTTACCTCACGACAGCTCGGGACGTCTGGAAGTAAAGGTTAAATAGAATAACGTAGGTATTTACCAATGTTTTAAAAGTACCCTTTACTAAATGTAAAAAGTATCTTTTTAGATAAATTAGAAACATTATGATATTGTTAGATTAACCGAACTTATGAAAATAAATCCCTGTATTTGGGACAAAACAAATGAAAATCATAAAAAGAAAATAGGCAGTTGGCAGTAAATCAGATATAATTTGTTAACTGCTGCCATGTTACTGCTCACACTTGCACACTTAAAAAAAATACTCTAGTTTAAGCTGACAGCCGATTGATTGCACCCAGCATGTCCGCTAAATGTGAAGAGCTCCTCCCGTTGTCGTGCCGGTGCCGTCTTGTGATCGTGTCGGTAGCTGTGAAAACGCTCTTTCGGCCAGTAAGCGCACGCACTAATTCACCCAGCAGTCGTACACACTTCCAGCTGCGAGGCCCAGCACAGGAGATTAAAAAGTAGCAAAAAAAAGCAGCCTGGCCACAGCATGCTGTGTCGTGTGTAGACCCTATTTTATCATTGAATATCTAAGGATTGGATATACTTATGATGTTGAAATTTTAACAGCTTATCTACATACGTTGATATTTATCGCGGCGATACTTTGACAGCGGCACAGATAAACGGCGGCGCTTTGTCGGTCTTTTCTTATGATTTACCAACTGGCTTTAGTAAGAGTGTACCAATAAAGCTAATCAGTGACAAAAGTATTCCAATTTATTTTTGTATTTCTCTGCAAATAATAAATTAGCATAATATTTTGCAACATGTAAACAAATTTTTCTTGTTTAGAAAGTTTGCAAAATAAATGCATAGAAATATGTGGTGAAAACAAAATATTTTGTAAATAATCAGAATTCTTTTATAAATTTCATTTATCTTCTAATGGTTACATTGTTTCCGCTTGGTAACCTTGCCTAATTTACGACAGACATCCGGTTTTTAAATTGAAAATAATTTGGTGTGTAGTCAAGTGTGAAAATTTCTTGAATTAATTTTTCGGTTAGAGAATTATTTTTTACGGTATTTTATTTCGGTGTTATCATTGCCAGCTATCAACCAAAGCTCGTATTACTTTCATGATATGATACTGATAAATATTTAACTAGCAATTGTTTGGTAATTATCTTAATAATTTGCTGTTAAATTGTGTTTTATACATAACTGGTTAAACATAGCTTGTATTGCAACATACGAAAACCTCTGGAAAATTTGTTTTACAGTTTTTGAACAAATTTTAAAAAACTTAGTATTTAAAAAGTGTGTGACGCAGAATATACAATTTGTGTGGAGAGCGATTGCGACAGTGATGTTAAATTACGTGTCATTTATGAAAATGTAATTATACGCGGTAACATTTCACGAAAGTAACAAATTTGCTGGTAATTTATGTAATTTATGAAATTTAAAATTTATTGCTCGTTATTGTGTACTATTAAAAAAAAACAATACAATTCATTACAATCATTAATATTATTATAAATTTAACTTAGTAAATAAAGTTAAAACGTTGTTTTTACAGCTTACCTAACTGGTGTGGGTATCTGGTTCACTTTTTAACAACTAAATAGTCTAATAAAAGGACACTAACCATACGGTACACGTTAACCGCCTGAAGACTCAAAGTAAGAATAAAAGTGAGGTTATGAAACATTAACTGCCAGAGTAAAATTGGCGCGATATTTAAAATTACGTGTAAATTAACAATAATTACAGGAACTTACGTAATTTACGTAGTTACAGAGGTTTTATAAATGACATAAATTGCACCACAATTCATGAGGCATGTAATATTACGGTAATTTTACAGTAATTTATGTAAGTGACAAATTGTCATTTTACCATTCACATCACTGGATTGCGATCCCATCAAATGCGATTTAGGTTTCTAACAGAAGCATTACCGGAAATGTAAGCACAAAGTAATGAATTTCCTTCGCCAAATCTGTATAAATGAGAGAGAAGTACATGATTAAGCTTTAATTTTGTTGTCGTGGATTACTAGAATTTGGAGATTAAGTGTTGACAACCTGATATACACAAATATTAATAATTTATATGAAGTACACTGAATAAAAGTTACTTTATGGTGACTGTCTAATTATGTGATAACTAACAAGGGAGTACCACAGGGAACTATATTAGGCGCACTATTATTTACTATTTATACAGCTTATTTTAACGTTTATCAATATCAATATTTGAAGTTTTCACCTTTACTTTGACTTGCATACCTTATCATTTATCGCTAAAGCACATAATTTGGTATTAAGTGGGGCAAGAACAGAGTTATTCGTATTCCTTAAAGAAAGTCAAATAATTATTGAAAATCCGAAGTTTCAAATTAAAATAAATAATCAATAGTAGAATTTAAAGTGGACTGTAAACATCCAACTGTATATTTAGTCATCAAACTTAGATTTACCAAACATGAAAATCATGTTGTTCAAAAATCGGACGGAAAATAAAAAACTATTTTACAAGGATAACTATGAGCTGACAAATAACAAGTCGACAGAGAGCGTGTAGCGTTTTGGACCACCACACTGCAATAATAAGCTTTAGATAGTGCTATCCTGACCCATAATGCACATGATTGATTGATTGATTTACCAGCGTGCGGTAGTCATTGCTGCCACTCCCAAGTTATACAGCTGGGCCTGCTACGTCCACGCTGGGTTGGACTAAGGTTATGCTTGTTGCCAGCAGCGAGAGCCACATGGCGCATGGTAAAGGAATGTGGGATGGGAGGTGTAGGTATTTGTGAGATGCGTTACCGCATTATGTCGTGAGGGAGCGTTTAAGCCCCCTTTTTTTGTGTTTTTGGTTCTGGGCTTCTGCCTATTCTGGGTCTTCTTGTGAGATATGTTGCCGCGTTGTGTCGCTGCTATCTGTGCTCCTATTTTTGTACTTCTGTTTCTACAGGTCTTCTTCTTCTGAGACTTCTGATTCTTCCGTTTCTGATTCTGGTAGAGTATATATCGCTCCGATTTCTTTGTGAAATTCATTCTTTCCCCTCGCTTTTCTTTCCCGGTATGTTTGGTCCTTTCCCAGTTTGTTCATGATCCTCTCGATTGTTGTTTTCCACATGTAACATGGTCTCCCAATTTTAAGTTTGCTGCTATTCAGTGTTAGTGCTTTCTTCAGTAGGTGTGTTGGTTCCCTTCTTTGGACGTGTCCCCAGTACTTCATTGCGTACATTTCTATCCTTTTTGTGATTGTCTTCCCTTCTAGTAGTGTTGATGTTTTATGTCGTTTTTGCCCTGTTGTTTTTCTGAGTAATTGGATGATGTCTCTTTCAGCTCTTCTCAAACTTCTTCTGTTGGCTTTTGTTGTTGCCGCGTTTTTAACTCCATATGTCATTGTTGGCAGTATGATGGCTATGTACAGCCGTTTGGCCAGGCCCCATGATAGTTTGTTTTTCTCAATGAACGGTATAATTGCTCTTGTGACTCTGTATGCTGTTTTTATTCTCTCCTTTACTGTTTCTCTCCTTTCCAGTTGGTTCGTCAGATATGTTCCTAGGTATTTCAGTTTGTTCGTTGTTCTTAGGGAGTAGTCACCTATTTTGTGTTCTTCTCCACTGATCCGACTTTCTTTTGTTGATGGGTCTCGCTCCATTATTAGACATTTTTTGAAATTTATTTTCAGCCCAGATGTGTCCAAATGCGGTTTCATGTTTTCTAGGAAGTTGAGAATTTGTTGCTCTTCTTCTGCGACGATTAGGAGGTCATCGGCGTAAGCTAATACGATTGGGGTTCTCAGTGTTTCCGTGTCTTCGTTAAAATTTGGTGTTTCCCTTATTGTGTTTTGTATCGCTTGGTCTAGGACCGTGGTGAATAGTCGGGGGGATAGGGGGCATCCTTGTTTGACTCCTCTGTTCTTTTGTCTGGTTTCCGTCATTTGTCCGAACCATTGTATGGCAGTTGTTTCATGAAGGCAGGCCTTTATTATCTTGTTTATTAGATAGTGCGGGGCACTCCTTTGTTATACAGGGTGTTGACTATGGCTTCGTGACTGATGGTATCGAATGCCTTTTGGAGATCTATAGCGGCTATGTGCAGTTTTGTTCCTTCTCTCCATTTTTCTTCCAGTATTCTTCTGGTGGTGTACATGTGGTCGTCCGTTGATTTTCCTTTGATGAATGCTGTCTGGTAGTCTGGCGGTCTTCCAATGTACTTCTCTAGTTGCTCGAGCAGGAATTGTGCGTAGTATTTGTATCCTATGCTGCAGAGTGTTATTCTTCTGTAGTCTTCTATGGTATGTGGCGAGTTGGTTTTTGGGAGGGGTATTTGTATAGTCTTGGTCCATTCCGTAGGCAGAGGTGTGTTTTCTGTCCATACCCTGGTGATGATTTCTAGGGTTTGCTCCTTTAGCTTTTCCGTGCCGTAGTGTATTAACTCGTTTATTTTATCTACTCCAGGTGCGGTGTTTCTTCTAGCTCTGGCTATTATTCCTAGCAGTTGGTCTTTTGATGGTGGCTTGTCCAAGGGCCAGTGGTCTGTTTCTCTTATTAGTTTTGTTCGTTCTTTAGTTGCTTTCTCTTCTTCCTTCAGCTTCTTGGTCCAATGTTGTATTGGTATGTATCTTCTCTTGTGGGTACTGTTGTTTCTTCTATATTTTTTCAGATATTTGAAGGTTTGGTTTAGTCGTTGTCCTGTTGGAAGTGCTTCTATGTTTTCGAAGAACGATTTGCATTTTCCTCGTCGTGGTTTCTCTCCGCTTTCCTTTTTTCCCTCAGTGCTTCTTTTAGTTTTTCGTTTATATTCCCCGTCGGCTGTTGTTCGCCTGTGGCCTTCATCCTTTTTAGCTGTTCGTACTTGTTATTTTTTTTCTTTCTTGTCGGGCTCATAGGTGATCTGTCCCTTTTTAACGTTTTTCTTGCTGCAATTTTTATTTTTGCGCCCATTGATGTCCAGTCTAATTCTTCTCCTGTCAGTTGGTTTTCTATTTCTTCACTGTATTTCTTCCGAAAGTCTTCGTGCTGTAGTAGGGAAATATTCCAAGTACTGTGTAGTGTCTTGTTGTTTCCTTGACTTGTTTTTCCTTCTTTTATTTCCAGTTTTCCGTATAGAATTTTGTGGTCTGTATTGATTTCTGCTGCCCTTTTTGCTTTAACATTCTTGATCCTTTCTCTTATCTCTCTGCTTACCAGGATATGATCTACTTGTGAGGTTGATCTTCCATTGGTCCAGGTGTCAATGCAGGTTTGGCTTTTGGCCCATGTGTTTCTTATTGATAGGTCAAACATGTGTGCTAGATTTTTCAGCGCATTTCCGTTTTCATTTGACCATGTGTGGAGTAATGTTTTTCGTATGATGCTTTTATTCTCCTCCGTCTGATCGTCTTTTCCTATATGCGCGTTGAAGTCTCCTAGTATTATGATGGGCATTTTTCTTTTTTAGTTTCTTCTGGTTTCTTGAGTTAGCTGCCTGAATACCCTTCCTGCTCTCTTGTCTGAGGGTACGTGGACTCCTATCATGCAGATGTTCTCCTTTTCATTTTGTATGATTGCCGTGACTATGTTTTCGTTTATATTTTCCGTCCTTATTTCGATGGGCCTCTCCCGTCTGGTTACCCATGCAACTCCTCTGCTGGTCTTTTCTTGCCCCCCCGCTCTATCATGTGTGTTTCTTGTATACATGCAACGTCGATGTTTTCTGCTTGCAAGGCCTCGTCGATTTTTTCCCTTTTTGCTCTTTGTATGCATCCTCTGACGTTCCATGTTGCCAGAGTTATCCAATCATCTGGTGCTTCCTGACTGTGTCCCTCTTCCGTTCTTTGCGATATTTGGAACCTGTTGATATTCGTCATTTCCTCCCATTCTGGGCGGGGGGTTATAGCTATGCTTGGGGGGGTTTGTTTTTTCTAATCGTTCTAGTTCGTTTCTTTTCTGCGTAGTGATTACGCTGTCGTAGTGATTTCTGCTGTTTCCCTGCTTCCTGTACACGATCTCAATTGGCATGTTGTCGTCTTCTTGTTGGTTGTTGGGGTGAAAAGTTATGATTTCGCCCTCCTCTTGGTGTATTATTATTGTCCTCCTCTTCAAGTTTGCTGTTGCTGCTATCGTCTCCTGCCCACCCCAGAAACCATCTTCTCTCAAGTCTCCGATGAACGCCTCTATTTTTTCTTTGTTGGTGCTGTGTTGATTGTAACGGGGTTCCAGTTCGTTGATGGATGCTAGCATGAACGGGGTGAAATAATCTATGTTGTTTTGTATATAGTCCGCTACTTGTTTCCGTAGATTTTTGATGGCGTTGGTGTGTGCCGGGGTTGTTATGTTTTCTCCTTCTAACTGATGGCTTATTGCTCCATATAGACAGTTTCTGTCGCCGTCGATTTTTTGTACCAGTAATTAGTGTGTCTTCGTTCTTACGTTCTGTAGTGGATACATTGTTTTTGTGTTTTCTGGAGAGTTGTTATTTCTTGCTTACTTTTGCTTATTCTTGACCTAAATTTTTTAATAAAATAAAATTCCTTAGCCTTACCAGAGCCGTACCAGACGTGGAGTGTAAACAGTCAGTATGTTTTTAAAGCATGCATGAGAATTTTCTAGATATTAATGGCTCTGAAGCCAGGATTGGCAACAATTTTATCCAAAATTTTTGTTATTTTTGAATTAATTTAATTAGGCGCAATGTACTGTTACTCTGATGGTACGCCCCTGGGGTTTAGTCATATATGTATAGCTGAAAGAGAAATTGTTTATTGACTTATCTAATTTATTGCCCGACCTGTTTATGAAATTCTTTAAGCTGTCTACAAAATGTGACTGGTTTATAAGTGGTAATTGGACACTTAGCTTTGATTTATGGTACCCTTTCTAGTCCGTCCCTTCGTCGAAACCTCGATCTGTCAGCTTTTCTCACTGCACAACACTGAAGAATTTAATCACGTATTTATTAATTATTGATTATTGGCACTTATCACTTAATTGTTGTTTTGTTGGCACCACCACCGTATGTAGAATTTTTTACTCAATAATTAGGTTAATTTTGACCTATTTAGGCCAGCTTATTACCGGCTTTTTTCACGATTTACACTCCGTTTGTAAAAAGCGTCTACTCGCTCTCAAGTACGAGCTTGGACTCCTCCTGACCCATAATGCACATGTACATAAATACACAGTCTTTCTCTATATGCCTAGTTGGGTCCCCGTACTGTATATTTTATTACTTACTAAGGTTATGTCGAAGAGCGAAAAATAAATCCATAAAAAATTAGTTCTACATCGTTGTCAGAGTAAAACCTGAATAAAGCAAATAATTAGAAAAGGTGAAAATTCAGTTTTGCATATTATTTCAACTGATGCCTTCTATTATTTTACTACAGCGACGATTCTTAATGTCTGATATTAAGCACTAAACATTAATCAATATTTTCATTTATTTTTACCTATATGACATATATAGTAATATGTCTTTACAAATATAGTATGCATTGCTATAACGTTAAATATGATTATAACCGGGTGTTTATTTCTATATTCTCGTGATAGGTAATGTCTAAAGAGCCTACAGAATTCAAGCTTCCTGGTTTTTAATCTTTGATTTTTAACGTATATTAATTATATGAATCTCTGGAAACTCTATATCACATAGATTATCCATTTGATCCCTATACAATTTTTTTTTTCTATTTCATAATGTTTAAATTTTTAATGAAAATAAGATGTCTTAAATACTTAGTTTTCATTACTTATTTATTTTATTTGTATGCTCTTTTGTCCATTTAGATTTTTTCGGGCTTTGTGTGTGCAAGACACATTTTCATAGTATCGTAATCACAATTTTTTTCAACTACGACTATTGTAACATTGTCCCGACGTTCAATGAAATCATCGTGAACATCTACTTGATTATCACTCTGTTTGTCTATATTCGTCTGTCCATATGTTGATCTGTATGCAGTAATTTCGCAACTCAAAAACTTCTCATGGGAAATTCATCAAATTCATATTTAATATTTTCAATGATATGGCAGTTATCACGTCAATTTGATGTGATCTTTTCTCAATCCATTGTGACCATAACCAACTTTGGGTGATTCTTAACTATTATTAACGCATAATTTTTTTTTATATGCTTATTGCGAGCTGATATGAGAACAAATCTCGTTCTAAAATCTGTTGTAGTGATTGACCTTCGAGACACCAAAAACTAGGTGGGATATCAACGAATTGATGTGTCAGGATCGTCCTTTAACGCATCTTGGTGACAAGTACCGAATCTGGTTTCAACTTATGGAAGGTCACCAGCTACACCCTGCTGTTGAAAACATCTTACCAAACTGTAGATCATGGATTTAAATAACAATATAAGAACATAGCAATAGTAGGCTCGTTGAGTCTAATGAATGATTTTCATTTCAAAATGAAAGACGATCAGTCATGAAACTTGTCACAATAAAATTCCTAAATGTCGTTTATAAGTGCTGAAAATAAAAAATAAAAGAAAATAAAACGAATTTTTTTAACCGCTCTGTGCATTATACACATTCCAACCACAAGGTCCTTGTCACCATATCATGAAATAAAATATGGTAGAAAAACGACTAAAAAATTTTTCGCATTCTTTATCGACACAGATATGTAAACATTTCCAACATGTGTATATTTGTAATTTTGTAGATAATTTTCCAATAAACTTGTTTTTATGAAATTTGTATCGCTGCGAAAAAAATTCCTTCTGGTCAAGCGACTTTAATAAAAGAATTACGATAATTGCACCCGTAACTGTGTAATTGTTATTATTTTATGTAATAAATTAATCACTTAATTGACAAATATGATCGCATGATTTATAAAAATAAACTGGTATCGTCAGTATTGACATATTTGGCGTACAACGTAATTAACTTATCAGCAATAACCTGGCGGTTTGTTCAATAACCCAAACAAAATAAGTACTTTTTTGCAGCAGAAATCAAGAACATCGACGTGCCTTTAGTGTAAATATTGAATTTATCAATTTTGCACGTGTTTTATAAACCATAGGATAATCAACATATTTTCACGAGGAGCAGTAATCTTTAAAAATATGCTAACACGTATAAAAATTAATTGCCATCACTTGTTACTCATCATATTCATAATTTCTATTTTTTTTATTATTCTGATAATGGAATTTACCATGCATACATATTTATTGAAAGTCTTGGTTGATATGATAACTGATAAATGATAAATGTCTAGACTTGCTTTATTTAAAAACAAAAAAATGCATAAGATCATAAATCATAAAAAAACACAGACTAATTTTTTTAAAAGCGCAACTATGCCGACACAGTGGACCGTTTGAACTATCAGGAACAGGAGAAAATGTCAAAAATATATTGTGCCTTATATTAATTAAATAACTATTATTCCTTAGCCAGGATGCTATTGTTTCGAGACTGATGCTACCTACTCAAAACAGTGAGTTATTTTATTGTCATTAATTGATACGCGATTAAAGGTTCAATCTGAAGGGAAAAGCAAGCAATCATGCTATAGTTGAGCTCGCTTTGAATTGTTTTTTGGTTTTCGTGAATAATTTCAATGAAGATTACGATAGTTAATAAATCGTACAAAAAATTAACAAAATGTTTATATGTCTACTCTTTGAAGGTGCTTTTTTTAGTTTTCGGTTAAATTTTCAAAACATAGACAATTAAATGAGAATGGATATAAAAGAGTTTTTGCTTGCAGCAACGTGCAGCTGTATGTGAGAGATTTTTTTTGTTTTAGGAAACGAAGGTTCAAAAATGTCCTGTAAAAAACTTTTCAAATAATCTGCTAGTGTCTTCAGACCTCGTAATTACTAGTATGATACCAGCACGCTCAAAAGAATCAAATAGTTGTTAGAAATTGGCAGGACCCGAATGGTGCCCGAAGCAATGGGAGATATTTGAGTAAAAGGCACGTTCGGTGACATCAACACAGCCGAGCAAACCTGGCAAGGGGAGCGGGACACTCGGTTACCAACTCTCATATAGGACTCATGTTATAATAACTTTTATTGAACGTGTACTATTTTCTAATTTTGTTATTAATACAATTTTCATTAAGTGTTAGACTTTTTCTTTAAAATCTTACATCAGAAGTGTGGATTCATTCACGTGCCCGTGCCACGTGTGAAAGTGTGCGACCTGTCGTCGGAAGGTGTGCCAACGTCACCGGCGTCATGACGCACGTGCCCGTGTAAAGTGTGAACGTGTTCAACCTGTCGTCAGAAGGTGTGCCCGCGTCACCGGAAGGTATCACGTCGAGGATACCGATAGAGCTGTGTTACGGAAGGCTACAAAACCCTCTCATAGTTGCCGGTCAGTAAGTGATGAGTCCGCTTCTCAATACCAGGTATTTTTAGATGGCGCGACTCATCATTTGGGTGCTGTTGTGTTGCCCAGAGGAAGTGGGCAAGTTGGGGGGTGTAGCAGGACATTTCGTGACTCTTTGACAGTGATGGGAGCTGATCTGCATAACAAGTGACGGGATGAAAATATTGGTAGTATTCCAGAGAGAAATTAATGGTACCGTAAGGTCCGTTGTGGTCCGTGGAAACAGAAGGAATGCGAAGGTGGCAAGTTGTCTACTGTGGTGTAGCACGATGCTTGGTCTGGTCTGGCTAGCGAGATGGATGAGTATGTACCTTGATGTGTTTTGTCCAGTATGGTTCCTTGGTCTGGTCTGACTAGCAAAATGGATGAGTATGTACCTTGATGTGTTTTGTCCAGTATGGTTCCTTGGTCTGGTCTGACTAGCAAAATGGATGAGTATGTACCTTGTTGTGGTTTGTCCAGAATGATACCTTGATCTGGTTTGTCCTGCAAGGTGGGTGAGTCGTTACCTTGATCTGGTTTGTCCTGCAAAGTGGGTGAGTCATTACCTTGATCTGGTTTGTCCTGCAAGGTAGGTAAGTCGTTACCTTGATCTGGTTTGTCCTGCAAGGTGGGTAAGTCGTTACCTTGATCTGGTTTGTCCTGCAAGGTGGGTGAGTCGTTACCTTGATCTGGTTTGTCCTGCAAGGTGGGTGAGTCGTTACCTTGATCTGGTTTGTCCTGCAAGGTGGGGACCATGTTTGACCTGATCAGTCAAACACAGTGTCCGTAGTTGTAAGGAGGGCTCGACGACTTGATCAGTCGGAGTCGCGGTACCTGAACATGGGTCGGTGTTCTTGTAGATCTGTATCTCCATTAAGGATCGTGTTGACTCATGGGTATCATAAGTCAGTTAAGTTAGTAGATAAGTAGCCATTACGATTTTGATTCAAGTGAAACATGCATGATGACTTTCACACAAATGAAAATTTGAGTAACTAAATATCTTTATGTTTTCTTTTGTAGTACCTAAGTACAATCGTCCCAAATTGCTCCTCGATCAAAGGAAGTGTATAGGGTAGGTCACGTTGTCCCAGCTATACCAGGGTTTAAGAGAGAACAATTAGCGCAGCGCAGTAAGTGACAATAGGATGTTCGGGTGACGAAAGAGTCATTGGACAATAAGAGGAGAAAAGGATGACGGAAAATCACAGATGATGGTCATGTCACCTGAGACAGAGGTTAGGAGAGGAGGTGCTACTGAAGGGTTCTCTTACCGAGTAGTAGTGGTACCGGACGTAAGCGTACTTCTTGTGGTCAGTAATGGTACAGGACTAGCAGGGTATTAGATGATCATCAAGCTAAGTTATCGCTTAGTACAAGGTTCTAGTTTAAGATTAGTTAAAAGTGATCTTATTTTTATATTTTTAAAAGTTATTTTTACTAACAAACTTGGCCAAGTCACTGATCAATTTACAGATTAGGTCAGACTGTGGGAGACTTTGGACTATAAAGTTACAGTCACGTGTGCCGTCTGAATATTATTATTTTTCTTATTTTGTTTATTATGTGTATTTTGTTTGTTGCATACATGTGTTGCTGAGACACATCTAACGCAAACAATTCGAGTTTCAGTTCCCCTCGACTCAAAGAGTGAGGACACTCTTAGGTCAGGAAAGGCCGTGTTAGAAATTGGCAGGACCCGAATGGTGCCCGGAGCAATGGGAGATATTTGAGTAAAAGGCACGTTCGGTGACATCAACACAGCCGAGCAAACCTGGCAAGGGGAGCGGGACACTCGGTTACCAACTCTCAGATAGGACTCATGTTATAATAACTTTTATTGAACGTGTACTATTTTCTAATTTTGTTATTAATACAATTTTCATTAAGTGTTAGACTTTTTCTTTAAAATCTTGCATAGTGCATAGAAAAACGTTTTAAAACAACTCTGAAAGTCCTTAATTTTCTTTATTCAAAGTGATAAATAGATATTATAATGTGTAAAAATAAAGTTCTTATATAAACTGTTGTTTTTTTTCTTTTATTTTAATGACCCACTGTGCCACTGTGTAAAAGCAGTCAAAAATCGGTATTTCTGAATGTAATAATAATGCCGCGAAATTCTACAGGTACTTAAAGTAATTGTCAGTGCATTCTTTAATAAATTTCCACTCGGATCATCCAAAATTCCTATTTACCAGAAAGACCCAAACGTAGCCGTTTGCTTCTAGCATATTCACCGATCGTACGTTATATTACCAATATTAATATTGTAGTGTTTGTGTCTAATCTACGTTTGTGTAAAATGAGATTCTTCAGGAAGCTGCTTTTATGTAAGTAATTTACTGCATGGATATTGTTAAGACAGAACCGTGTGTCCATATTTAAAAAACGTATTTCATTTGGGAGAGTCTTTCTTACTACAAAAATACATATATAATGAACACATTGACAAGGCAACTCCTTGATATTTATATGGAATCCTTAAAAACAAGCTTCTTTTTTTCTCCCGAGGTATTAAGTCTTATTGAAGAATCTTTCACTCGGGGTATTATGAGAAGACCCATGCCCATCCACTTCTGCTTCATCTGGCACATCAGAAGCAGAAGAAACTGCCTCAGATGAGACTAAAAGTGACGTTGTATTTGGACTATTAATGAATATAGAAGTATTCAAAAATGAAATGAATAATTATTTTATCGTTGACAAGACAACTCCTTGATATTTTATAATGAAATAAAGGGCGGACCTATAGAGGCCCCCTCCCAAAGCTCGACAATAACAATAATACTTCAACTCTAAGATCTCTGAAGAAAAAAATGTGATCAGACGATTAATGAGTTGGCTCTTGTTTAATGACATATACAGTGTTATTGCTCTTGAAGGCCTGATTTTAGCACACTCCAACAAATATGAAGATGTAAAAATACTAGAAGCTCCTACGATGTTCGACGAATATATGTCCGGATCAGTTTTGGAATTTACTTCAGAGCTAAAAATTTGAAGCCAGAAGTAGCAGGGGCACCAAACACTTCTAAAAACTGCTCTTGACAAGCTAAAAAATTGCGATGGAATGTTTTCTCTAAATATAAGAGTTCTGTTTTACATATTTATAGCTTTACCTGCAACAACATCTACTGCAGAAAGAACTTTTTCGGTTTTGAGGAGGCTCAAACTTACTGCTTTGGCGATAGTAGACAACACTAACTTCGACAAATGTAGAGTTGGCAAAGGCGTCAGACAGGGCTGTGTTCTGTCACCAATCGTTTTTAACATCTACAGTGAACACCTGATACAACGTATGTTGGAAGATTGGTAGGGTGGAGTAGCTAGATTAGATATGAAAGGAGGAGCTGCCGAACTTGGCCTTGACCACCGCAACCCCCGTGGACCTATTGTGGTGCTTCTAAATTCTTTATCCAGCTTTATCCTTTGTACCGGACTTCATAGACTTGAGAGGGGCTCCTTAATATAGCTATCTGTTCTGGTTTTTTTCTCGCCAAGTAGTTGGAATCTCAGGCTAGGCCTTCGTAGTGGAGCAGCACATGTACTGAGATTTCCTCTTCCTCTTGACAGAATCTGCTTGTTGCATCTTCTGCCAAGCCCATTAGACTCAAATGTCTACTGGGCCTACAGTGTCCAGTAAGAAGATCCACTATTATCCTAATGGCCTTTCTGTTTTGGCATAGCAGATCTTCCGTGAATTTGGCCGATCGTTCTGTCTCGATCGTGGGAAATTTTTCCACCACTCTAGAGATTTGACTTGTACCCATTTATTAATGGATGATCGTATGCATGGCTTAGCCACACCGCAAAAGGGTTCGGGTCCTATCAGGACGCGCCTACCCGGGCCAGTTTATTAGCTTTTTCATTTCCCCTATGTCCCTCGTGTCCTGGTACCCATGCCACGGTCACTTTATTCTGACTTCCTAGGTCCGTAAGGGCATTAATACTGTGGCGTGTATTCCTAGACATATCGGGATTTCCGTTTTCGACCTGATCATGTAAATCCCAGCTCTGAGTCCCTGTACTGTCTTTTAGCCGTCGGTATACCAACCAGACTGTGCCGATATCGGAAGGTCGTTCTTCCAGTACTCTCTGTCTCGTATTTTGATTTGAAATTTTTTATGGAAGTTATCCTTTGGGACCACAGTGTCCGTGGGCATTCCCAGAATGGGATCTATTGTAGGAGGTGGAGTAGCTATAGACAGCACCAAGATTTATAATTTGAGATTTACAGATGATGATACCACCTGAGTTGCAGCAAGCGAATATGAGCTTATATACCTACTAAACATGCTTCAGATAAGCTCTGATTATTGTAGTAGGTATACTTTTAGAGGGCAGAATATTTACTGACGTAATATTTTGTCAAACTCCTCTATACAAACTCCTCCTTGTCATCTGCTACCGACAATTTTGAAAATTATTTGACAAGTTCCATAAAAACTGGTGCTGACAAGGATTTTATTTTTACTGAAGTCACTTACAATCAAGTCCTAGATGTAATCGTTAATCTGAAAAACAAAGTGAGTGAGTGAGTGAAGATGCTTATGATATCATCAATAAAATTCTTAATTGTATTAAATACATCATTATCATTCCACTCATGAAACTAATTAATGAATGCATTAGAAAGAATGTGTTTCCAAAATTTCCAGAGATGTTCCGAGGAAACTTTCCATATTTGATAAAAGTCTGTAAAAGTCATGTAAATAATATAATTGTATGCACTTATTTGATATCAAAATGAAGCTTGCATCATCACGAATCAGTTCACCATAAAATAGGATACCAATATACCCAATGGAAAGTTAGAAGGAAAACTTTCTGGAAACTTTCGGAGTTTTCAAAACGGAAAGTTTCCAGGAAGTTTTCCTTGTAACTTTCCATTGGGTATATTGATAGGCTATTTTGTGGTGAAATCTGATTCGTGATGATGCAAGCTTCAATTTGATACCAAACAAGTGCATACAATTATATTATTTACATGACTTTTACAGACTTTCATCAAATATGGAAAGTTTCCTTGGCACATCTCTGAAAATTTCTTAAACTGTCAAAAGTGTTACCTTTATTTAAAACAAACTGTATTGATGACCAGGCAAATTACAGGCCTATTATTATCGTGCCATTATTTGCCAAAATCTTTGAGGTAGTTCTCAAATCTCAAATCTAGAATTATTTTGAAAATTGTAATCTTTATAATAGTTGCCAATATTGCTTCAGGTCAAAGTTGCCAACGACGTTAGCAATTAATTCTTGATAAATGTAATAAATAAAGGTTTCGAGGCCAAAGAATTTGTGCATGTGCAATTCTTAGAACTAAGTAAGGCTTTCGAATGTGTGCCTCACAATATTTTAGTGAACAAACTGAAATTTTACAGATTCTCGAAAAATTTATTATGTCGTATTTGACTGATCGTCATCAATTTGTTCATTTTAATAATGCTAATTCTGGTAATATTGATATTAAATTTGGTGTCCTTCAGGGTTCCGTTTTGGGATCGGTTTTATTTCTTATTTATGTTAATGATTTACCAAACGGTAGTCCCTTAACACACTTCACTCTCTTTGCTGATGACACAACATTGGTTCATTCCCATAAAGATTGCAACATTTTATTATCAGAGGCTCAAAACAGTCCGTCTATGGTTCATAATAACTGATTTTTAAACAATAAGCTAGTATTAAATAATGATAAAACAGAGACTATGATTTGTTCTTTAAGACAGCACTCCTGTACAGCTGACCTCTCTCATTGCGTTAAATTATTTTGGACAGTAAGTTAACATGGGAGGAACACACGTCCTACATCTGCAAGAATATATCACGTAATATTTTCTTATTGCGCAATTTAAAAAATTGTTTGACACAGTCAACGGTTTTAATGGCATATCATGCAATAATTCAATCTTTCCTTACTTATGCCATTTTAATATGGGGCCACTCGGCACATACCTCAACAGTTTTTTCACTGCAAAAAAGGCTGTCAGAATCGTCGCTGGGTTATCATAAAGGCATGATTGTAGGGATGCTTTTATAAGCCCCAAAATACCCACTTTTCCCTGTAATTATATACTGCAGTGCCTTGTTCATGTTAAAAATAACTTAAATACTTAAACATGTGAAATTGTACATACGTACTCAACTCGTAATGGAGGCAATATATATTTGGATTTTTTTTCCGTCTTTCAAAAAAATGGCACATGCTATTATGCAGTAAAATTTTTCAACAGATTGCTGTACAAACATTTGACTGTACTCGCTTTAAATATGTAATTAAACGATTCCTCCTTGAAAATGCATTCTGATTTTGACGAATTCCTGTCAACTGATTTTTCTCGTTTAATTTTATAAATTTACTCTATTGTGAGTGTTTATTTGTTCGTTATTCTATGTGCTTTATTGTTATTTACTCTACTTAGTTATTTATTTGTTTTATTTATTGTGTATTGTTTTCTTATTTAAAACAACCACTTTTTGTTGTTTTTTTTTACTGTATTTTTGACTTGTCAAAGCATAACTTGTACATATATGACCAATACAGATCTATCTACCTTGCACTGACGAGAGCTAACAGCACGAAACTGCAGCCTGCAAGTGGTGTCTGGCACGAGAGTTCCTTTGAGTAGGAATAAGTCTTTTGGCTGGTGTTTGTTGCAATCGAAGTTTCAGCGTTTTGTGAAAATACATAATTATTGCATTTAACGCAGTCAGGCTTGTAATTTGCAATCCAGCACTCGGCGGGGCATTAGCCCGGAGAATAGCTGTTGGTTGCAGTCTGGTTTTCTATTCCTTATATATTTAAGGAAATGTATACAGGAGTTCGACAAAATATTACGTTAGTAAATCTAATTATTATAGTTTAAGTATAAATTACAACAAAACCAAATGGATGATTGTAGACCGAGACACGTTAAGTAGGTGATGCTTTCGCTTGGGTCTGTAGACGTCTGACACGAATTCGTTGAACAGCCCATCGCACTAATAGCTCCATTCTCCAAGAAATACATCCCCAGCGTCGTATTCTTCCGAACCCCCTTCTTGTGAATAAGAACATTTTTATATTTTTTGTAACTTATACTATTTTATAATTTTTCATTGTATCTGGGTCCTAACCATTGTTGACGTGAGTTTCGGACAACTAATTTGCTCACTACTTGGTGGTTCCGTCCGTCCACCTCTTTATACCAGTTATACCACGGTTTTTAAAACCCATTTAAAACTATATGGGTGCTACATTCTTAAAGGACATTTATTACTTACTTTCAATAAGAAACTGATTATGATAAATACTGTTTTTTGTGGTTCTAGTAGTTCTAGAAATAGTTTACTTTAATATTACGTTTAATAATTCGAATATCTACAGTTTCAAGCATATCATCATCGGCAAATTAGTACTAGCCTACTCAGTATTCGCATCATCTTTACCTTTCACTTATCTTTGTTTCATATCGTCATACTTTTTATTTAAAGCGATGGACATGAGTACAATTTCTAAATATAGCACGGGAGGTATTGAACCATCAAAGCTGTTTTACCAATAAGTGTGTTTACGTATGTAGTAGCTATTTGTTACGCATTTCCCGTACGCTTGAGAGCTTTAGCACAATAATTGTATGCACTTTAACAAATGATACCTTCTATTCAATATGTGTAATTGACACAGGCGTTGGTGATTTTTTCCTTTCTCACAGTTTTTATCGCTAGAGAGGTGGGAAATGATACACTTCTCAACTGATAGTTCCCTGTAGAATGAATGCACTTAGATGTAAAGTCAAGAGCCGACCACAGGCTTTTTAGTTTTAACCACATGGATCAGTTTGTTTTAACATCATCCATTTAAAAATATGGAAGTATTGAGTATCATGGGATTTCTATTTAGTCAAGAAACGTTCAAACGTGGCCGTCTTGGTAATTTAATGATTATATTATTTGTATATTGTATATAGTTCATGGGAATGGTTATTTTCTTAATAAGGTAAGGAAATGGGTATTCCTCGAATGAGTGTGAGTTCTGTAAATCACACGAATTCGGAGATTTTGATAAAAAAAATTTTAAAAATTTCTCCCCCCCGCTCAACAATTACACAAAAAAAAATGTCGAGTGCTAGAAGGCAGACCTATGTATTCCCATGCATTTCGACCCGCTGAACACGAATCCGATGTCCATTTTGCTGGATTGGCTCTTGCATTTTTCCTAACCCCAAAAAACACCCTAAGACTGCCCGAAAAATCTCAAACAAGTAAATAAAAAGCTTTAATGAGCTGACCACCATTTCCATACGTATTTTGGGGCGCTGAAACCGAATCCGAGGTCAGAATTGGCCGATCAATTAGAAATTTTGACATAACCTCAAAAACACCTAAAAATGGACCGAAAAATCCCAAACAAGTAAATAAAAAGCTTACATGAACTGATCACTATATACGTAATCTGGAGCGCTGAAACCAAATCCAAGGTCAGAATTTATGCGCGACGATCGAATATCTTGTAAAATCCATATTTAGGATGAAAACGTACCCAAAAATGACTGACTTATAGCCCGAAATTGACTTGCTCTACAGAATATCTGAAGATATAATTTCCGATGTATTTTCACGAGCTGAACACAATACCGTAGTCAGAATTAAAGCGCAATCTGCAAACTTTATAGAGAAATATCATTTCAACAAATATTCTCATCTAGTAAACGGAGAAGGGTAACTTTTAAATTTTCAAGTATCTAAAGGAAAATATTACTGAACAGTGACATTTTTAGGAAAAAATTTTCGAACAAAGTTTGCTCTGTTGAGAGAGGTCTTAACTTGGTCTTAACATTTACTTACACCCTCCCTTGATGATTTTTTACTTTTTTTCCTTAAAGCTGTTTAGAATTGTATAGTTTTATTTATTCTGTTTGATTGTCATATGCCATTTGTTTCTTTTTCTATTTTTGCGACAGGACACGTGGTGACGGGGTGACGGCGGGCAACGATTTATTTCGGCTAAGTTCCTAGGTAAGAAAAACCCCGTCAATGCAAAAGTAGAGAAAGAGTTTACGATCCAGGGGAGGGAAACCCCAGTATCGGCGGCCGGTCAGGTTGGGAAAGCGGGACCGCGGGCGTCGTCATCATGCAACCGCAGCTCTAGTGAAGTGGGAAACTTGGCTTCCTATGAGTACAAGAAATTTGCACAACTGTGTAAATAATGCGAATTCCTTCTGTTTTGTTTATAGTAAATTCGAGGTTCCGAAAAATCGAAAAAAAATCAGCGATAAAATAAAAAATATTTATCTAAAATCTGTATGTGATAGGTTTAAGTATATTCTTCATTATGACAATATAGGAGCAAGTGTTCTTTTCCTTGTGTAAAGTATTTTCTAAAGTTTTTTTCTCTTTTTCTGTATGAGCTAGAACGAACATCACTTGATACTAAATTGTCTTTTTCCATAATCTCCGCTAAATATTCTTCCCTACCATTAGATAGACCAAGATTTCTAATAACATTATTAAGTTTATCATTTCGCCAAATATTGGGAGTTTTAGTTCTTATCGAACACTCACATTCACTATCTTCATATTTACTGTCATCTTCTTGGCTTTTGGAACAATCAGTTTCCTTTTAGCATTAATTTCGGAAACATTTGTATTGCTAAAAAATAACACTCTTCACGGATTCCAGGCTCGTTCCATATTGTTGGATTTTTATATTTTACTTTTTAACGTTCTTTCCATTTGTCCAACATCTTTTAACATGATGCAAGGTACCATGGAAAACCTTTATCCACTATTTCCATACTATTGTATTTAGGTCCAAAGATTTTTAATCAATATAATAATATATTTATGTCCACCAAAACACCTTACAGCTTTAAAAATAAAATTAAGTCACTTATGTTAGAAAATCAAAAAGAAAATTAAACATTTAAGCAATTAACGCCATGTTGATACCAACATTATTTTATGTATACTTGTTTTATTATAAGTTTTATTAAGTTGTTTGTATTTAAGGAAGGGCTGAAAAATGCTTAGCAATGCCCTTTCCTTTTGAGAAAATGTGTCTTTATATATTTTTTTCAATAAACATTTTATTATTATTATTATTATTATTATTATTATTATTATTATTATTATTATAACATTTTAGATAATTTTTTTTTATTTTATCGTTTTTTTCGATATTTCGGAACATCGAATTTACTAAAAACAAGGCAAGAATTTTACACAAATAAATTTAAACGAAGAATTCTAAATCTAACAAAACTTAAGACAAGAACTTTGCACCAAGAACTCTAAATGTAACATATTCTAAGACAGGAACTTTACACAAAGAACTCTAAACCAAGAACTCTAAACCTTAATAGTTCTTATCTTAGGAACTTAACAGTCTTGTCTTAATTCATAATAGATTTAAGTGTCTGGTTTAAAGTTCTTGTCTCAGGTTATGTTAGGTTTAGAGTTCTTGGTTCAAAGTTCTTGGTGTAATGCTCTTGCCTTAGGTTATGTTAGTTTTAAAGTTCTTGGTTTAAGTTTTTAATTTATTTGTATTTGATTTTTGGGAATTTTTTGGGTGTTTTTTGAGGTTATGTCAAAATTCCTAACCAGGGCTGGCTCTAGGGGGGGGAGGGCTCTAGCGGGCGGCAAAATTCTAGGGGCAGCAGATTATTCAAATCCACAGTTACCAAAAAATATAAAAAGCTAGGAAACAATTGTTTCACTAATATAGTAATAGTAATGTTAACTTTATATAAATAATTTGTTATTGTTAGTTTTTTTTTATATAAAGTATGTTACTTACATACATTCTGTTTCTTATATGTGATTTTATTTCTTGACTAATTTCTGTGATGAAGTATTTTTTTAAATTTCAATACGGTTCATTTTTTCAATTATTTTATTTTACCCTTTTAAATACAGTAATCATATTGCTGAAAATCCAAAAATTCCTGTAAATCTTATGAAAAAACAAGAATATTCAGTAGGTGACTCTTAAAATGTTATAAAAAATAACGGACTGAAGAGGTAGGGTCAGGCGGGGTAAAAATGAGACGGGAACGGGGTAAATAAAAGACAAGGTGATATCCAACCCAGATTGAAATAATTTAAAATTAATTTTTCATTAAAGTTTGTTTTGTACATTCAGAACTGTTTTGTTATCCAATCAGGTCCTATGCCTACTGTTAATGCGGGAAAAAGTATTATTCAGTAAACTCTTTAATTCACTTTTAAAAACTTTTTGAACGCACTTTAGTACTTTTTTGGGGATTTTATAGTTTCTCTATTTGCATTGTCCGTATTTGGCAGACGTCAACTAGAAGTGTCATTTTTCACATTTTGTGATCAAGTTTATTAATCTGCTAGTTTTAAATCATCAAAAATTTGATTCTAACGAAAAAATGAAATGCGGGGTAAAAAAGAGACTAAAGAGACCAAATGGACTGAAGCAGGCACATTTCAGCTTCCTAATTTAGGAGAAGCTAGCCCTTCTGCAAGCCCCTTCTTGTTTAGTAAAAATCTGAATAAATTGGATATAAAAGAAAAACCCTCTGTCTTATTTTTGCACTTCCATTTGTACGACGTCAATAAGAATGGGAATAAATCACGTGTCTTTTTTTTACCCCACTTGGAGGGTAAAAATGAGACACTGTTTATTTTTGTTTATCAATTAACGGTACTTTTTAGTAAAAAAATACATAGAAATATAGTTTTTCCTGTCATTTTTACATATGATACCAATCTTTCATTAAATATAACTCGATTCTAACTATTCTAAGCAACCTAAAAATTGAAAGATGTAATTTTGTCTCATTTTTACCCCGCCTGACCCTAATGTTATTTATATAAGAGAAGGGCGGCAAAATCAAACTGTGCCCGGGACGGCAAAATACCTGGAGCCAGCCCTGTTCCTAACTGATCGGCTAATTCCGACTTCATATTCAGTTTCAGCGCCCCAAATTACGTATAGATATAGTGATCAGCTCATTTAAATTTTTTATTTACTTGTTTGAGATTTTTCGGGCAGTCGTAGGGTGTTTTTTGGGGTTAGGAAAAATGCAAGAGCCAATCTGGCAAAACGGACATCGGATTCGTGTTCAGCGTGTCGAAGTGCATGGGAATACATAGGTCTGCCTTCTAGCACTCGACATTTTGTGTGCCTGTGTTATTAAGCGCGGGGGGCCGCCAGAGATTTTGATAAAGAATTTTTTTTTCAAATTTCTCCCCCCCCCCCCCACTCATCAATTATTAGGCGCGGGGGCCCGTCAGTGAATTTGGTACCAGGGCCCCATAATTTGATGTGGGGGGCCTGGTGCTCGATGACCTTTATTTGACTGAGAAAAATTAGAAATTTTCGTATTTTCAAAGCCTATTAAGCTCCTCTAAATGGGTCGAAATTTCGAGATCGATTATTAGGAAATTTTTTATCGGTAAATTGGATAGCGCATCCGATTCACAGTTGTCTCAAAATTTTAGCTCGATACCTCATATAGGGTGTTTGTTATTCATTTAAAATTTCTCACTTTTCAACTGGCCCTGTATAAAAGTCGGTTAGGTTTACTAAAAAGGTAAAGTAGTCATTCGACTTAAGGAACATCAGATACTAAACGAGGAAGAAAAAAGAAAAGTTATTCTTTAAATAAATAGTGCTCTATACATTACTCGGTTGCTGTACGTGAAAATTTTTCAAACAAATGGATTGGACGGAATAGCTTTTCTATTTTATTCCTTATTTAGTGACATCAACACCAGATACTAAATGAGGAAGAAAAAAGAAAAGCTTTTCATTAAGGCACCTACGTACAGCAACCGAATAATGTATAGAAACACTATTTATTTAAAGAATAACTTTTCTTTTTTCTTCCTGATTTAGTATTTGATGTTCGAATGACTACTTTACCTTTTTAGTAAACCTAAGCAACTTTTATACAGGGCCAGTCAAAAAGTGAAAAATTTTAAATTTGGCTATTGAATAACAAACACCCTATATGAGGTATCGAGCTAAAATTTTGTATAGGGGTATTTGAGACAACTGCGAATCGAATACGCTGTCCAATTTGCCGATAAAAAATTGCTTAATAGTCGATCTCGAAATTTCAACCCATTTAGAGGAGTTTAGTAGGTCTTGAAAATATGAAAATTACAAATTTTTCACAATAGTCAAATAAAGATCATCGAACACTATGTCTCAAAAATTTTTAAATCGATCTACGCGTTCCAAAATAACGAGGTGTGCAGTATTAAATAGCACACACTGTATAACTTACTACATGAGAGCAACGGGGACAGATATCATTGCAAAAATCTGCAGTGAAGCACAAATTACCATTCGTCAGAATTTTTCGAGGTTTTGGCTGTAAAAATAAAATTATGGAAGATACCAGTGATGGACTAATCTATCTCTGCCGAAATTCAGAACGCAGCTGATGAATGATGAGACAACTGCAAATTTACTATCAGGAAAATCCAAGATGAGATATGAAAAAACTTCGTAAATGGTAGAAGAAGAACAAACTCAAAAACTTTTCGAAATAGTAGTTCTGCATATTTTGGAGAGAAAGCTATGGCACTTAAGTCATCTTTTCTTTGGACTTCAATATTAGCAAATACCATGAATTAACAACTTTCTTGGAACGTCAACATGGGAATTATGAAGCCAATAAGTCTAAAGAAACTTAAATCGATAATTTTCTTCGTGATCTTGACGACGAGAAATTCTTGATGATAAAGGTAACTCATTTCAGTAGTCACACATTTTTTTCTGGAAAAATAATGGTTATAATTTGTTTTATTTAGTTGTTATTTCTGGATTGATGAACAATTGAACTCACAAATATATTGTCAAAGTGATTACATTGAAGACAAAAATGAGTTTTTCATATTAAGAATTACTGATACTAAGTCTAAGTCTAGAAATAACATTTTTGCCATAACAAATGGCGTATGCATTACCTAAATATACCTATACCGTAAATGTGTAAGTCGTAAAGCGACTTGATCATAAAACTTTTGAATCTGTGTATCAGTATTCCAGAGAACATGGAAAATTTCCTACAGTTGCAGTTGTGGAACGCAACAGAAGACAAGTGAATTTAAACAATAATATTATACATACGGTTAATGACAATTCAAGTTTAAGTACACGAAAAATAAATTCTATGATCAGTGTTTCTCACACGATATGCAGGACATTAAAAGAAGAACACTTTTACCCGTACCACATTCAGTTAGTACGTCTTGAACCAGACGACGAAGTTAACCGTCTGACTTTTTGTCGTGAAACTCGACGAGTAATTTACAGAACCTTATTCACAGATGAGGCGCAGTTTACAAGAGATGGAATCAATAATTCTAAGAATGCTCACATATAGGCCCAGGAAAATCCACATAACATGAATGCCGTTCACAACATAGATTTTCTGTTAATGTTTGGGTTGAATTTGTATGCGGTTACTTATTAGGGTCGTATTTTTTTAAGGTACACTAAATGGCACCGTCTATCTTAATTTCTTACAACCAGTGACGGATTAAGACCATTTGGCGCCCTGGGCACTACATATTTTTTCGCCCCCTATAGACAAATATTCACCAAATAAAAATATCAAGAATCATGAAGTCATATTGACGTATATTTTATTTAAAAAAACTGAACATAAATACTAAATCAATTAATTATTATTTATCCATTTATCCACTTTAATCATTTTATAGAATTTATGTTGATCGGGTGTTTCGGCTCCTATTCGAGTTTCGTCCCTGGGCAGTTGCCCATTTTTCCCTGTGGTTAATCCGGTTGTAAAACATGCGTTACCGAGTCTTTTAGAAAGTGTAAATATTCCAGGTATGCTCTTTTAAAATGATGGAGCCCCACCACATTTCTCCTACCAAATTAGAAACCACATAAATGATGCATATCCAAGCAGATGGATTAATGGTGGAGGTCCTCATATGTGACCGGCAAGGTATCCGGATTTCAACCCTGTCGATTATTTTTTATGGCCACTTAAAGAGCGAGGTCTACAATGTGAACATTAATGACAGGTAAGTAAATACATTATTTTGTAAAAGCATTTTTGACGGTTTTTCTCAAAAGACGGAATTACATTTTCATTTTCATCGGGATCCTATGGAAAATTTTTTAATGGGACCGTGCTATTTTTTTTTATTCCTCTTCTTCTTTTAGCGGGGCGCCTTGTGGCCCATTGTGCTACCGCTACGAATTTATTGAATTCCCCCATTCAGGTCAGATTCTAGCCCAAAGGCCAAAATCCTTCCTATAGGGGCATTCCTTATTTCCTCCAGCACCGGAAAACCAATGCCTAAGTGTTTGTACCTCAAGTTCATAAGACTAGGGCAGGAAATAAGGACGTGGATGGAAGTCTCCTCCTCGTCCCCGCAGAACCTGCAGTCGGGGCTAGTGTGCAGGTGTTTTTTTAAAGAGCCGTGTCCAGTCAAGAGACTTACCACGATTCTGACCTGTGTCCTGCTTAGTCGCAGGATTTGTTCTGCTCGCTTCGGCAAAGGCCCTGATATCAGGAGCTTCGCTTGCCGGAGTCCTGGGTAGGAGGCCCAGAAGCCAAAGAATTGGGACCGTGTCCAGTTCTCTACTGACTTATTGGCACTTGATCTAGGGTAGCCGAGAGCAGGCTTCGGACCCAGTAGAGGCATCTGAGAGCCCCCTCTGGCCAGAGCGTCTGCCCGCTCGTTACCCTCGATGTTGCTGTGTCCAGGCACCCAGAGAAGCTTGACCCAGTTGGATGAGCCAAGTTCACAGAGTACCTGTTTACAGTTTTGAACCAGTTTTGACTTGGTCCGAATTGATGCAAGGGCCTTGAGGGCCGCTTGACTATCGCTACATATATATATGTGCTTGTTGGAATATTTCCTTCGAATATTCTCCTGTGCGCAGACCAAAATAGCAAAGATCTTGGTCTGGAATTTTCTTTTATTAATCAGAAATAATGATACATAAACTTTGATTTATTGGCCATTAATCATTTCTTAACGATATCCTTCGTAATATTAAAAGTATTTTTAAAAGGTAAACACAAATTAAACAAGCTAACCTACATTTTGTTATGCTTTTTATCCCTGTTGGGATGATTCAGTACCTTTTCAGCAGAGGGACGTAGGACGACTCAGTACAATTTGACATGTTTAATTTTTCTTTTTTTTTCTTTTTGCATTGACTAAAGTAAAGGCTAACTACATTTTGAAATACAGAAAGGGGCTTCGGTTATATTGTTATACCGGACGTGGTCATGCATCTTTGTAAATAACTCGTTTATTTTTAATTTTTCGAAAAAGCTTTATTTCAGATTTTTTTGTCCAAGAAGATCCGTGCCTTATACCGGTTATAGAGATGGATCGCGGAATACTTAATTTTCGATTTTTGTTAGGAAACTGTTCGGTATTTGTAGAATTTACCAAAAAAATAAAGTTTTCCAGGATTTGTAGATTCGCTTTTGTTTTGTCAAATTTCTCACAAACGTCACCTAATAGACTTAATCGAGCCCTACAATCGCCATTTCTGAAAATCAAAATCGGACCTTCGGTTCGGAGTTATCAATTTCTTTGGAAAATCATACTCGGCCTTGCAATAAATACTTGCGGTTAACGGATTCGGGCCGCCAGCAATAGGCTTCATTTGTGGCCGTGTACCTTTGATCCCACCAAGTTTCATCTATATCCTGGACAGTTATCGTGCTTCGAGAAAACCAGTTTTTCGCAAAAAAATTCAATTTACGTTTGTTTTTCGACATAGTCTCCGGTATACTGATCTGTAGATCGTTGCGAGCGGCACCATCTCTTTTTTGAAATATCTCGATCCGACTGCCCGTTACCGAGTTATTCAATTTTTCCCGAAAAACTTGAAACGTTTATATCGGGTACTTTCGGTTTCCGAACGGAGCCGAGCTTCCAGCGTTAAGGTTTTCTAAAGGCCTCCTATTAACCACCCAAGTTTCATCGAAATCCGAAAACGGATTAGGGGGGGCTCAGCGTGACAGACCGACAGACAGACCGACGGACGGAATTTTCTAAATTCGCTCTCGAGTCGATAGATACGACTTTCATTTCGATCCGACGTTTTTTTCGGGTTTCGATGTTCCACTGGAAAAATGCAAAACCTATACTACATTTTTTTTCAGAATGTAGTAGCAAGAAATAATTTTAATAAAATGTAACAACCATGAATAAATAAAATAACAAAATTATTTAAAACCTAAATTATAATAACCCATCATAAAAATTGTTCAAACTGTACACCGTTTTGATTAATACACAGAGTAGCGCGACTTATTGTTGCACGTCTAACATTCTGTAGTTGTTGAGATGTTATTTGTGCAATTTCGTGTCTAGCTCTCTCTTCCAGATCTTACCTTGTGGTTGGAGCAGTCGCATAGACTCCATTTATTATTATATTTTGGAGAAATTCTAGATATCTTAATCCAGTTAGATTTTCGTCAAATATTATTGGACCTACGGTATAGTCGTCCCCCGCACGCCTAACCAAACATTGAAGCCAAACCGCTCCTGAAATCGCCCCTGCTTCATAATATGAGGATTTTCAATTGCCCAATATCGAACGTGGTTCCGATTAAATAACCCAAGATTTGTAAATCTCGATTCATCAGAGAACAAAATGTTTTTTTGATAAAATTCTCATTTCTTAGTTGGCGGAACTGTAATCAATTACAAAAGGTTATTATTCTTCGTTGATAATCATTCTCATACAAAAATTGATGCAATTGATACTTATAAGAATCATAGCCGTGTTTCTTGTTTCCTGATTCTTTGAAACCTGGTAATTCATGTTCAATTTGTCTTATCGAAATGGTTGAGCCAACATGCACTAATAGACCATGAGCTGCCAATATGACACCCCCCCCCCCCGTGGGAATTTATGACTCACATATTTTTTTGGTTTTAGTTGTTTGCCCCTTGTCAATTACAGCATATCCCGGAAAACCGCAGAGATATGGAGAAAATGACTTTTTTTGAATTCATTCCCATTTCATTTCAATTTTAAGTTAAAGAAAATATATTTATAACCAATATTTTGTGCAGAAATTCTTACCTGAGGTTTCCTTGGTTTTCCGGGAAAATAGCTGGAAAATAAAATTATTAGTTACATATTGGCAGAACGTTATTTAGTTCTTGGTACATCAGTGCCACTAATCAATGATTGCATATCAGTACTTCTCTCTTGAATCATAATCCCATGTGTTGAATGAGTTGTCCCACTACCCGATGGAGTTTCTTCATTTAGGTCGAAATTATTAAGTGCGACACAATGTTGCAGATATATTTGAAGGGAGAAGTTGATCATTGCACTTTATTTTGTTGCATATTATAGCAGTCTCTAACTCAATACGAGTATGACACACAATGACCATATCTATTTACCAAAGTTACCAGTTCTGCACTTCCTGTAAGGTACCTTATAGTCATTCCTAAACTCAAATGCTTTGACATTTTCCATTTACCATTAGTAATGCTATAGCATAAGTCTTGTGTATAGAAAGTCACTGTGCGTTTGACTTTGCCATTCGCAACTTGCAGTGGTTTTCCGCTCGTTACATACGAAAGAAATTCACTATCCTTCGCTCTATAAAGCTAATACATTAATTTCCGCTTCCTCATCCACAATAAATATTTCTTCAATTTCTGTATCGAGTTTAGTTCTAAATGGATGCTCCAACCGGGCGAAATTATTTCTCGAAGGTTGTCTTCTTTCTGAAAATCTCTGTCCATACAGAGTTTGTGCTCTAGTTGCATTACGTTGAGTCTCTCCATAAGTAATCAACATGTCAAATTTTTCATCTCTTGTATATTTTTCAGCCATTTTATATTGATTTACTTGTTTATAACTAATTCAATACACTTACTTCAGATAATCAGTGAGTAATGTCAAGAGTTATTAAATTGTTGTGAATGTCTCTCATTTTCATGGCTATCTGCCATTTTGGATTTAAATTAAAATTATCTGTTGGCGCTTACCTTTTAAAAATACTTTTATTATTACGAAGGATATCGTTAAGAAATGATTAATGGGGGAAAAAAATTAAAGTTTGTGAATCATTATTTCTGATTAATAAAAAAAAATAGCACGGTCCCATTGAGAAATTTTCTATAGGACCCCTACGAAAATGAAAATGAAACCTAAAAGTAGTCGTACCTATCAGTAATTCAAATGACTATTTTGTTCTTTACAGACAAGTCTACAACTTTACTAATAATTTCCATAGCCTACTTAGTAATTCTCTGACGCGGCCTTTTTGAAAAAAATTAAAAATTGTTCGTATCTCACATAATTTTTGGAATTTTTTAAATCGGAAAAAACTGTTGTACTTAGAATTTTATGCTTAATAAAAAACCATAAAAAATATAGTCATCCTATTTGAGAAAAAAAAGTTGATGTCACTTCCGGTTCAACCGGAATATTTTCGTTTCTGTTAGTCACTTTTGTTTAATTTAGGTGTACCAAAAACGAAATTATTAAATTAAAAACAACCAAAAAATTGTGGGAGTACATTGACTCGTGGCTACCCGGTATACTTGTTGATCTAAGTCTGATCAAGTTATTACAATAGTAAGAAATTCCCCTATCAAGTAGTACCTTTAGCTTTACTTTATCGTTCATTAATATTTGTTCCATTTCAAAGCCTATTTTATATTATTTATTAAATAAAAAACTCTTTAAAATCTTTAATTAGTATACACGCTGAACGTTTATAATTTTAACCAACCACTGTCACTTGCGATTTGAAATTTTTACTAAATGAATATATTATTAACAGTGATTTTTTTCAGCTCATTTTCATATAGAACACAGTTACTTAATATTAAAAAAAAAAATTCTGTATTTATTTCATCTGTTGTTTTCTTTGCACCTCGATTTTTTGGCTTTGGACCGGTCTATAGAATTAAGAGCTCGGCAAACCTTCTATTTCATCAAATTCAATCTGTATCATAATATTATGTTGATCGTCGTAAATGGAATGAGTCGGCGGAAAGACGGTTATTGGTCGATATTGGTGCTCGATGGTATCCCATGAGCAGCCTTGGAGACAGGCAAGCCGCGCCAAGGCTAAACCGGCGAGCACCAGACAGGATTTACCATGAAAAGTCGACGAACTGTGCGCTGCCCGCTGCGGTCGTCATGCACTGTATCGCACTATTAATAAACGTGCGCATGCTAATAAACATTCTTCACTTCAATGTGCCAGAAAAAACATTCATTAACAAACAAAAATGTGAAAATTAACTTTTAATTAACGACATTGTTGTAATTAAAAACGGTAGGTAGGTATTCACATTTAACTTAAATATGATTTTACACGGTGTAAAGACAAAATTACACCCTAATGTGATTATATTTTGTATTTACGTAGATTCGTATGGATTTACATTATATTATTATACAATATACATGGTACATATCCCAGAAATAGCAATCTTCCTGAAACAGAGATCCACATTTTTCACAAAACTAAATTTTCTTCTCCAAAGGATAAACATTTCAGACTAAAAATGGGCAAAAATTAATACAAAAAACAGTTATATGTACCTCACTGAGAGCAGAAATAAACCCCCATACGTCGAAGGAGACATAACTCCTGCCCTTATAGTCCAGAGAAATTAGCATTTGACCTGGACAAAATTAGTAAAAATCTGAATTTTCGCACAGACGAACCCAAATCCAAAAAAAACCCAAATCCAAATCACAAAAATCCCAACATGGTTACCCAAGATATTGAAGGTCAAAGTTTTTTGCAAATATCTCACGACCTATGCATCGGATGCTCATGAGCTCATGTGAAAGTTGTAGAGAATTAAATTATCTATCTAAGTTGTCTTTTTTATTTTTTCCCAACCCTTTTTCCTTTTTCCTTTTCGAGATATTCAAGGTCACAGCTTCAAAAACATGGTTTTTCGCGAATATCTCGTGCCAAAAAAAATCGGGCAGCAATATAGTTAACATGAAGTTATAGAGAATTCAATTATCTACAAGATTGGTATTTTGCATTTTTTTCCAAAACCTCGCCCTTTTCGAGATATTCAAGGTCGAAGTTTAAAAAAACGGCTCTCCGCGGATATCTCGTTCCCTATGCATTGAATCGCGACAAAGTCTATACCAGCAGTAGAGAACTTGAATATCTGCAAGATTGGTAAATTTACAGTTTCTAAAAAAATATTTTTTAAATTGCATTAGTTTCCACTAGAGATGCAACGCATAGTGTTTTGGCCGGATACCGAATACCGGATATTCGGCTTACTTCTTGTACCGGATACCAGATATCCGGCCAACTATCCGGCTTACATTGAAAGTTGGATTAAAAACACGTTTTGAGAACCTCGACGACAAAAAATACTTACTGGCAACTCTTCAAGACCCCAGATTTAAAACAAGATTTTTCGATAAAAATCAGACTGAAAAATCCCGTCAAATTTCTCTGCTATAGGTTTTAAAAAATAGTTGTGATAATTCATATTCAAGCAGTGATAATGAAAGTGGTTCTTCTCCTTCCAGTAAACAACGTAAGAGATATGCTGATATTCACAACATTTTTTGGAACTGCTTTGACGAAGTGGGTACAGAAAATAGTAGCGTTAAGGATAGAATTTTGCAGAGTGAGAGGGAAATATGCCTTTATTTTCGGATTATAATAAAAATTTAAAGTCATAAATGGTATAATCTTTAAAATTGCTCTAAGGAATACAGCTATCTACAGTTTTTATCATAAATTTTGTATATTAGTTAAATGCCATGCTCTAATAATGGAATTAGGAACTATTTTCATTGACAAACTGTTGCAATATTAAATACAACAGAAATTTATAATAAAAACCGCTGCCCAAGGAATCACTACTTCCACATCCGATTTTTTATCTAAGTCACTCACAACGAAAAAATTTTGTATGTGGAAATAATTGTTTATGGAACTTTAATAATATAATATTTGAAATCCTCTACCCCAAAAACCCATAAAACGATACCCCACATCGGTAGCGGGGTGGGGGTGATGATAGGGGGTGGTAGTGGGGGTGTATGAAGTAAAAAAACATTTTGAGGATTCTGGTTCTTGTACACACCCTAAATCACATTTTTTTTCATCCCCTCCAAGAATGGGGTGGGGGTGGTAATGGGGGTGGCTAATGCCAAAATTTTTTTTGAGACCTCAGCTTCTTTTGTATATACTAAATACCAATTTTATGGACTCTTACCTGCTTGATTTACCTATTTTTCCCAAATTTACCCCAATTTACCCCCCAACCCGACGGAACAAGGTGAAAATATAATCTAGTTCTAGATCTCGTTAAAGTACATGTGTGTACCAAATTTCAAGTCAATATCTCAAACGGTTCCAGAGTAAACGTACGCACAAAAAAAGTTACAGACAGACCGACAGACAGACCGACAGACAGACCGACAGACAGACCGACAGACAGACCGACAGACAGACCGACAGACAGACCGACAGACCGACAGACCGACAGACAGAAATTTTTTTTTCGCTCAAACTTAAAATCTCGACGTTTCGTGACATTCTAAGCCCATTTGAACAATAAAAATTTTTAAAAATTTTTTTGTCGTTACTATACTTCCACTGGATGTGGAAGTAAAAATAAGTATATGTAGTTGTATTCGTTAAAACAATAGCAAGTGTCTAAAATACTTTTAAAGATTATACTATTATATGTTTGGTTTCTTAAATATTTACAATAAATTGAAAATAAACGCACATTTCCCTCTCATTTTGCAAAATCTCATCCTTAATGACAGCGTTTCGGAAAAAATTTCAATGGTCAAGGAGATTGACTAATTTGAAAGGAGCACGGATCCACACTTCAAAGTAATAGTAATCCTTACGAATGATGGTATACTAACTCCAATCAGTATAATAAAACTGTTTCATTTTTTATATCAATTTTTATTTTTTAACTATCCGGTTTTGGCCGGATATCAGGTCACTATCCGGTGTCCAGCCGAATAGTAATAAAGTGGCCGGATAGGCCGGATACCGGATAGTAACCGGATATCCGTTGCACCTCTAGTTTCCACACCACCCATGAGGTAGAAGGCATGGCGCGTTTTTTTTTACATGGTTTCCCCTGTGTCTGTAGACCTAACCTATGAAAGTTGCATCGATTATTACATAAGGTACTCTATATACATTTATAATCCTACGCTATATACATTAATCCTACCATATACAACGTGATCTACCAGGACATGCGGAAAATTTAACAGTAGGTTGTCCCCACCGAAAGGAGTAAAAAAAATGAAATATTTTTAAAAAACAACCAAAAAAATTACAAAAAATTATAACCTTATTTTTTTGTAGGTATGCGCCGCCAATGACTTCAACTAATCTAACGTAATGCGGTACAACCATATCACCAGAGATGGGTAAACTCCCGGAGTTTTGATTACTCCGGAAGTTTCCAGGAAGCTTTCCTGGAAACTTTCCATTGGGAATATTCAGAGTCTATTTTATGGTGAAATCTGATTCGTAATGATCTAAGCTTCATTTTGATACCAAATAAGTACATATAAATATATTATTTACATTACTTTTACAGACTTTTACCAAATAACTGATATTATATGACACCCGCTATATGTGCCCTGTGCTGTATGAAGAATATGGAGCAATTGGGTGGTTACCCAGTAATTTGTTTTGTTTGAATTATTAAATAATTAAATATAAATAAAATAATTTATAGAATGTGATAAATATGTGGATTATAAAATTACAAATTTATGTAAATAATGTCATATGTAAGTCGTAACTCCTATTTTGTGCAGAAATGGAAATATAGAAGGCAAGACAGAAATAACATCTACATATTATTTAATTAAAATAACACTAAATGTATTAAATTAAATAATATCTTATAATTTATAAAAAAATAAAAGTATATTTCTTTTTAATCATTTTCGTTTTTAATGTAACAGAAAAAAATGCTAGATATTATTCATCGGGAAGCGATAGTGCGGGTATACAAATAAACGTAACTTATCATATGTCTGTCAACTCATCCTTGATCATAGCCAATAGCACGAAATTAGAGAAATTCTGTGCCAATGCCAATAGTAATAATCCGAGCGGTGACCATATGAAACCCTACGTCATCAAACATCCGATTAATTTTTGATAATTTCTAAAAAATATCAACAAATTAAAACTGATTTCTGGCGTTTGAGGTTATGTTGGATCATCGTGGCGGTAATTTCAAATTTATGAGTAAATATGTGTAAATAATAACTAAATATTCGTGAAAAATTTGGAAACTTTCCCGGAGTTTTGGAAACTTCCCCGGAATTTTGGAAACTTTCGGAATATTCAAATATTTTAAAGGAAACTTTCATTTTTATAAAACTCCGTTCCGGAAACTTCCGAAATTTTCCTGGAAACTTTCCAATGGAAAGTTTCCTTGACCCATCTCTGCATATCACTTTATCAGACTTGGGATTAACACTACTGACAGGAAAGCTGGATAAGTTACTTTTTGGTTTTAATCAAATCACACTACAAAAATACCGAAATAAATCGAAATAAATCGAAATAAATCGAAATAAATCGAAATAAATCGAAGACATTGATCTCATTGACAAGCAGATATAGTCTAAGAGATGACCGTAAAAAAATGCGACCATCAGTTAACAGAATAAAATGTTTTTTAAATGTTAGTACTCACAGCGACCATAAAAAAAATCACGCATTGCCTGGGCAGAAGTTATGCAGAAATTTCGTATGAATTTTCTACGGTACATTTTTCGTATACTAACCATACCGATCGCGGAACAGCTTCAAATTACTTTTAAAATTTAGTGTTTACAGAGTAAAAAAAAAACAATTGCATTGCCTCGTTCATTTTTGTGCAAATGTCTTGGCAATTAACTTTTTTGAATTTTTTTTTTGACCCTTACTGTACCTATCGATTAACAGCTTCAAACTACCACCAAATTATAGTTCAAACATTTATCTATTAGAAAAAACAACATTGCCACGTCTATGCCTGTGCCAAACACCCGGCAATGTCTCTCAAAGTCCTATGTTATTACTAATACAACCCATTACAGAAGTATTCAGGTAAAAATAATTAATCATTCAATAAACAATTATAATGATTTCAAAACAACAGTTTTTATTTATTTAAATATTTTATAAAGTTTAAATACTTAGTACAAAGAAATAATTTTCATATATAGTACAATGAAATTGATAGAAACTTACATATCTAGAAACATACATTAAAACATACATATTTAAGAATTGTCATTAAACATCATCATTGTTATCTTCATGATCATCGTCATCATTATCGTAATGACCGAATTAATTGTAAGAATGGTAATTGTAAGAATGTTAATGGTTCTATATTATTCATCTTCCAAAACAAATTCTCCTCAACATCTATCGCGGAATATTTTATGAAGAATGTAAAAAGATTTGATTCTACTCAGATTCCACCATGTTGAAAATCATTGAAACAAAAGATTTTACGAACAATTTATGTTACGTCAATGTGGCAAAATGCTACAGAAGCAAACTGCGTCAATTTCTCACCAGAAGAATGTGGATGGACACTTAATTATAGTAAAATTGAACCGCTTTGGTTTGTAGGTGATCCAACACCTCTTTTAGTTGAAGACATTGTCGTGGTAGAGCTTGATGAAGAAGAATGTAACGAAATTGATGATGATAATTATAACAATAATGATGATGATGATCATTGCGATAATGATGACGATGATCATGACGATAACAATGATGACGTTTAATGACAATACATAAATATGTACGTTTTAATGTATGTTTCTAGATATGTAAGTTTCTATCAATTTCATTGTACTATATATGAAAATTATTTCTTCGTACTAAGTATTTAAACTTTAAAAAATATTTAAATAAATAAAAACTGTTGTTTTGAAATCATTATAATTGTTTATTGAATGATTAATCATTTTTACCTGAATACTTCTGTAATGGGTTGTATTAGTAATAACATAGGACTTTGAGAGACATTGCCGGGTGTTTGGCACAGGCATAGACGTGGCAATGTTATTTTTTCTAATAGATAAATGTTTAAACTATAATTTGGTGGTAGTTTGAAGCTGTTAATCGATAGGAACAGTAAGGGTCAAAAAAAAATTCAAAAAAGTTAATTGCCAAGACATTGGAACAAAAATTAACGAGGCAATGCAATTGATTTTTTTTTTACTCTGTAAACACTAAATTTTAAAAGTAATTTGAAGTTGTTCCGCGATTGGTATGGTTAGTATACGAAAAATGTACCGTAGAAAATTCATACGAAATTTCTGCACAACTTCTGCCCAGGCAATGCGTGATTTTTTTTTTATGGTCGCTGTGAGTACTAACATTTAAAAAACATTTTATTCTGTTAACTGATGGTCGCATTTTTTTACGGCCACCTCTTAGACTAATATACGAGATATTTAGTTAAACCGGTCAATGACACGGCCGTGTAACTATTGTTCGACCGGAAGCAAAAAACGCGGCTCTCTAGGGGTCTACACACGATCCAGCGGCACGGAGCCAGTCTTGTCGGCATGCTTTGAACTCATTGTTACAATGTCTGAGCATTCGAAATCATCTATTTCAGCAGTAAAATCTTCCACTCCGGGCAATCGTCCGGGTTGCCCGGCCCTTAAGCCGCAACTGATTTTCTGTTATTTTCACCGCCACCTCGCTTCGGAGAATATTTTCGTTAATAATAATAATGCTTCATGTACGTCCCATGCATAGGAAGCGAGGTATTTGCAAAAAAACCGTTTTTTTAAACTTCGACCTTGAATATCTAGAAAAGGGCGAGGTTTTGGGAAAAAGTGCAAAATATCAATCTTGTAGATAATCGAATTCTCTACAACTTTTATGTTAACTTTTGGGGCGAGATATTCGCGAAAAATCATGTTTTTGAAACTTTCACCTTGAGTAACTCGAAAAAAGATAACTTGTAGATAATTTAATTCTCTACAACTTTCACATTGACCTCATGTGCATCCGATGCATAGAACGCGAGGTATTTGCAAAAAACTTTGACCTTCAATATCTTGGGTAGCCATGTGGGATTTTTGTGATTTTTGGGTTTGGGACATCCCAAAGAACGTCTGTGCAAAAATTCAGATTTTTACTAATTTTGTCCAGGTTTCCTCATTTTTTTGGCTAATTTCCCTGTAGTATTAGCAAATAAATATTGTCACGTCCTTCAAGCGAACGGCAGTGAGTTCTACATTATCACTGCATATGTGTTAACAAACTGTGTTAATATGAAGGTTAAATTTTAAGAAGAATAGAAAATATTAATTTTTTGTAAGGCTATGACGATGAAATATGAGAATTTGCAAGGGTTAGTATAGAAAGCGGGAAACTTTTTATTTTACGAAATAGTTACCAAGTATACTGAGAAGAAATAAAGTTAAAGAACGGAGGCAACTTTTTTATGTCAAAATATTTTCTAGGATTATCAGTTATGAGAAGATCGCATGTGAAAATACGCAACATCTTCTCGGATAAAACGACGCAGAGAACGGTGTAAACTTAGTAGACATTGAAACTTTTATTCGCTTTGACGCAAAACGCCACGTTGATAGCAACTTATAGGTAGCAGCACTGTAATTGTTTTTGATTTAATATACCAGTAGATCATTTATACATGTTTAAATTTGTTTTACGTATTAAGGTGGGCAGTGCTGCGGTCAACGTAATTCAACAATTTCTCCTACATCCCTAAACCGATTCAAAAAATGTTTTGTTGGGCTTTTAGAGACAACTTTGTAGAATGGTACTAGGCTATTGAAAACTAATGAATGAAATTTGTTTTTCTCGTGCGAAAATTAAAAAAAAAAAATTTGTCGATTTCAATAGTCTGGTATCATTCTATTAAGTTTTCTCTCAGAGCTTATCAAATAATTTTTTCAACCGGCTCAGGGATGTAGGAGAAATTGCCGAATTACGAAATCATTTTCTTAAGCACGGTACCGTCACCCTTAATTAATGTAATGTAAAGCAGTATATCCATGTTCAAAGGACCTTGCACAAAATACATTTATTTTTGTTTTCGGTTAAATTTTTTTGAAACTTTGGATTTTGGTAGTTGATTTGATGCTGATTAAATGTTCAAATGGCGACAACCCTCGAAAATCCTTTGCTCTGGAGCTACGGCCCTTTTAGGTACTAAAAACGTGTATTTTTCTGAAAATGATCAAGAATGTTTACTTTCTCGACGCAATTTAAGACGCAATTTAAGATTCCAAAATACGCTATTCTAGTATTTGCCAAGCAACTATCAGAAGACAGGTCATGAGCCTAGCCAGGGGCGTACCATCAGGGTAACAGTACACCATATCAAATTAAATCAATTTAAAAATATAACAAAAAGTTGGATAAAATTGGTGCCCATTAGCTTGGTTTCAGTGCCATTAAAAATTCAAAAAACCCCATGCATGTTATAAAAACATACTGACTGTTTATACTTCTGGTATGGCTTTGGTAAGGCTAAGGAAGTTTATTAAAAAGTTTAGCACCGTAATAGTAACAAGTAAACAGTAATCAAGAAATGATAACTCTCCAGAAAACACAAAAATAATGAATCCACTACAGGACGTAGGAATGAAAACACATCAGCTACTGGTACAAAAAAATGACGGCGACGGGAACTGTCTATATGGAGCACTAAGTCATCAGTTAGAAGGAGAAAACATAATAACCCGTTTTTTACCAGCCTTTTTATGTGCCGTCACTTGGGCTGGACACAGGGTGTAAAAGATATAATTTTGGGTTGTCTGGTGAGTGACGGGTAATACATACCTCGGGACGTGCGATTACGTGCGATTGGTGATTTTGTGAGTAGTGATTGGTTTCGTACATAATCCAGAACTAGGTACAGTGGTTTTGATATAATGCAATAGAACAAGTCAAAAAGGGAAGGAAATGGAAGGGAAGAGAAGTATTACAGATAAGTGTTTGTCTTTGACTTTTTGTTTGTGTCTGTTTTAATAGGAGTGTGTTTTATGATATTACATGTTTTTTGCGTTGTGGGTGTTATAATATAGTGTTGAAAATCTGACTCAAACAGCTATCTTAGAGGAGAGTCTGAGAAGTGTTTATATATCCAAGCCCTTGAAAGTGTCGACCGCTGTCATCATGAACTTGTGGTGGGCAGTAAATGATTAAAGTGTGACCGTGATATTCCTTTGTAGACCCGCAAAGCTATATATATTTTTTTATCATACTAACATAACAACAATTAAGTGATATAGCTAATATTTAAATAATATGGGTCACCACAGAGTACCTGAAATAGCTCTCTACCACAATCCGAAGACCCCCAGAAGAAATCGAAAAACAACTGACAGGAGAAGAATTAGACTGGATATCAATGGGTAATCAAAACTAAAAATTGCGACAAGAAAAACGTCAAAACGTCAAAAAGGGACAAGTATGAGCCCGACAGGAGGGGGAAAAATCTGAAAACGGACTGAAAACAAACCTCAAGAAAATCCTAATAATGGAGCGATACCCGTCAACAAAAGAGAGTTGGACCAGCGGAGAAGAACACAAAATAGATGAATAATACTCTCCAAGAACAACAAACAAACTGAAGTACCTAGGAACAGACCTGACGAACCAACTGGAACGGAGAGAAACGATAAAGAAGAGAATCAAAACGGCATACAGAGTCACAGGGGCAATCACTGAGAAAAATAAACTATCATGGGACCTTATCAAATATGTGTACAATGTACATAGCCGTCAAACGGCCAACGAAGACATATGGAGTCAAAAGTTGGCAATAACAAAAGCGAACAGAAGAAGTTTTTTGAGATAGACAATTAAAAAAAGGATGGAAATACACGCAATCGAAAACCGAGGAATCAGAAGACTAAAAAAAAAAAAAAGAAAACGAAGAAGCAGAAGCACAAAAAGAGGAGCTTAAACACTCCATATTGGGACACAACGCGGCAACATATCCAGAACCAAAAACACAAAAAAAAAGCTTAAACGCTCCCTCACGACACAATGCGGTAACGTATCTCACAAAAACCTACACATGGCGCATGGTAAAGGAATGTGGGATGGGAGATCCCACATTCCTTTACCATGCGCCATGTGGCTCTCGCTGCTGGCAACAAGCATGACCTCAGTCCAACCCAGCGTGGACGTAGCAGGCCCAGCTGTATACCTGGGAGTGGCAGCAATGCCTACCGCACGCTGGTAAATCAATCAATCAATTTATCAATAATATTGATTGCGATTTCAGAAATAATAGTATGTGTACCTCGTAGTAAAAGCACATTTCCGGACTTCAATGCTTGTTGGCCACGGCTAACACTTTGGCCAACAATTTACATCGTCGTCCGGGAATGTATTACTTTTACTACTAGATACACAATGTACATACTATTTTCATGCGTGACTTCTTCAAAAAACATAGTGTGGACTTAAAAATACATATAATAATAGTACATTGTGTATCTAGTTCTTCTAGTAGTAAAAGCAATACATTCCCGGACGACGATGTAAATTGCATTAAAGTCCGGGAATGTGCTTTTACTTTATTTTTCTCATCCCCTTTAATAATGGGGTGGGGGTGGTAATAGGGGTGGCTAATGCCAAAAATTTTTTTGAGACCTTAGCTTCTCTTGTATATACTTAATATACTATTTTTTCTGAAATTGCAATCAATATTATTATAAATATATAAAAATAAAAATGTATCATTATATAAATCAAAATGGATGAAGTAAAAAAAAATATATTGAGGTTTTTGGTTCTTGTGCACAGTACACACACTAAATCATAATCTTTTCTCATCCCCTTTAATAATGCCCAAAAATTTTTTGAGACCTTAGCTTCTCTTGTATATACTAAATACCAATTTTATGGACTCTTACCTGCTTCATTTACCTATTTACCTCATTTACCCCCCAACCTTTCGAACGAACAAGATCAAAATATAATCTAGTTCCAGATCTCGTTAAAATACATACGTGTACCAAATTTCAAGTCAATATCTTAAACGGTTCCAGAGTAAACGTGCGCACAAAAAAAGTTACAGACAGACAGACAGACAGACAGACAGACAGACAGACAGACAGACAGACAGACAGGCAGGCAGGCAGGCAGGCAGGCAGGCAGACAGACATGCAGACAGGCAGACAGGTAGACAGGCAGACAGGCAGACAGACAGACAGACAGACAGACAGACAGACAGGCAGGCAGACAGGCATTTTTTTTTCAATCAAAGTTCATATCTCGACGTTTCATGACATTCTAAGCCTATTTGAACAGTAAAAATTTTAAAATTTTTTTTGTCGTTACTATACTTCCACTGGACGTGGAAGTAATAAATTCGCACATAAAATAGTTTCTTTATACATATAATATATAAGATTGACTTTTAGTGTCCGTCGCCGATTATTACTTTCTTAACAGTAATACTCAGGCAGGCAGGCAGGCAGAATTTTTTTTCAATCAAACTTAAAATCTCGATGTTTCATGACATTCTAAGCCTATTTGAACAATAAAAATTTAATTTTTTTTTTGTTGTTACTATACTTCCACTGGACGTGGAAGTAATAAATTCGCACATAAAATAATTTCTTTATACATATAATATATAAGATTGACTTTTAGTGTCCGTCGCCGATTATTACTTTCTTAACAGTAATAATCAGCATCTTGTATGCATTCTTAACCCACTCGACTATTTAATGTTTCTCTTTCATAGATTTTATATCACATATGAGAAATACACTTTTCAGCTCCAAAACAAAGGGTTTTCGAGCGTTGTCGCCATTTGAACATTTAATCGGCGTCAAATCAACTACCAAAATCCAAAGTTTCAAAAAAATTCAACCGAAAGCAAAAATCAATGTATTTTGTGCGGGGTCCTTTGTTTTTATAATAATTTATTTTTTATTTCATATGTTTATATTAATATGAATTTGTTGAATGAATTTCATCAAGTGGTTTTATTTTTATGGAATTTTCTAACAACTTAAATCTCCAAATGTGACGTTCTCTCACTGTTGGTAAATTGTCTTCTTACAAAAAATTAACCACAAAATTAAATCATAACAATAATTTGATCAATGAACCAACTACTGTTATACGCATATCACTTATTGGATATAACAACTTGCGAGGTGTGAACTCTTGATTTCATCAACAATACCATTCTACTGAAGTCATGTTATAAAGTTAAGCTGGTGAAGACTAATTTTCGCGTTAACTGTACAAATTCAAGTGTTGTAGAAATAACACTCAAAAAGTTTAATGAAGTTTAGAGACGCAATTATTAATACAAAATTATGTTTTATCACAGTTTCTAGTGGATGGAATAATTCATGTAAATCTGCACGAGCAGATGTCTAGACTGTGAGTACAGTTATGAACGTTAATACAGTTAAAATAGTACTTACGTTACATTCTGTTTTAAATTAACAGCCATTACATCATGATTTCCTGGTAAGCTGAAAATGGTGTTTAAAAATTTTTCATTACCACCTGCACATTTGTGATTAGTACCGCTCGGGACGGATCTGCAGTAAGTAGGACATTGAGTATTTTTTCTCATTAATATACACAAAAACTTTATGTAGATTTGATTAGAGAGCATAGCGAAATGTACAAGGTGTACGAGAAAATTAATAGCACGTCATTATTATCACTTTAAGAACAAGAGTTACGGCTGTGACTGTAGGTAGAGGACATGGCCGATTCATCATAGTTACGAAGAAACATCGCTGTAAAGGGGACAGTTAAAAAGTGACTTTTTAGTTTTTAGAAAATTGGAAAATATGTTCTGGATTTTTTGTCTGATGATCTGCTAAGCGGTATCTATTAAAGAATATCCATCTGGTAATTGCAAGAGACAAAGAGCTGTAAAATAAATTTATTTCCAAAAATAAAACAAGATAGATTTTTGTAAATAAATTAATTTTACAACTCTTCGTCTATAGCACAAGCCAGAGTAAAATCGAGTGAAAAATTCAAAGTGCCCAAAAATCACGGGGGAATCGCTTCCCGGGGGCTTTCGAGGTCGCTGAGTCCAAATCTGACATCGAAACTTACCAGGGATGCTGGGGGTGGCTCTTCGGGGGTGAAATCGAATGAAAAATTCAAAGTGCCCAAATATCACGGGGTAATCGCTTCCCGGGGGCTTTCGAGGTCGCTGAATCCAAATCTGAATTTTTCACTTGATTTCACTCCCTCCCACACCCGAAGAGCCACCTCTGAGCATCCCTGATAAGTTTCGATGTCAGATTTGGACTCAGCGACCTCGAAAGTCCCCGGGAAGCGATTTCCACGAGATTTTCACGGGTTTCTATCAATTTCTAGAATTTTTCAAAAAATTATGCACTTTAGATGCATTTTGTGCACCCCCTGTGCAATTTTCTTCGAACGGCTTATTCACTATATCTAGACTTTTTTCCTAAGATTTTCCCGAAAACGATGCCGAAAACCGCATCTCGATCCGAGCTGTATTTCAAAATTTAGTTTTTCCGGGCAAAGATCTAATTTCTCTGGTCTAGTACTTCAATTTGTACGTTGTTCTTAGGGAGTATTAATCTATTTTGTGTTCCTCTCCGCTGGTCCAACTCTGTTTTGTTGACGAGTCTCGCTTCATGATTAGGCTTTTCTTGCCATTTGTATTCAGTCTAGATGTGTCCTGCGGCAATTAGAAGATCATCGGCGTATGTGTGTTTTCTTAGAAAATACCATTTTTCTGAAAGAAGCCTGCACCACGCATACCTTCGTTGAAGTGCCGTGAGAATTCAGTTTTGAGCAGTATATCAACAATGCCTCTATTTCAGGTTTAATTTAAATTAAATTCGTTTGAATACTTTTAATAATTATGAAAAACCTCAGTTGAAACATTTTTAAGAAAGTGTTATGACCATACTTTAAGAGTAATGCATTTGATTATTGCGGGTTTAATTTATATTAAATTCGTTTAAGTATTTTTAATAATTATCAAAAAGTAATTATTTGAGGGTTAACATAAGAAATTTATATGACCATATATTATTATTTCGGGTATAATTTAAATTAAATTCATTTGAATATATTTATAATCATTAGAATAATTTACTTGGAGGTTTACACGGGGGTATATGGTCACACTTCAATAATTCATTGCTGTCATAAATTTGTCGGCAGATGTCGACTTTTCAAGGGTTTAGACTTAAACATTTCAATGGTTTTTCTTAGAAATGAAAAAGTACTTGGCTCTTATATTTGTTATTTATTGCGTGGGTCAGGTCGTTTGTTTATATACACGTTTCTTTAAGCTCGTTTCTTTTGCGCCACACTGATTGCCACTAAACAACTCTGTATTAGTTATTTTCAAATATTAATTCTATTTCAACTTTGTTCTTTCACATCGATTTACGCGGAATTTTTTGAGCTACAATTCACCTGAGCTTTATCAAATTTAACGCAGTTTTACCCAGTATTTTCACGTTTTAAGAGGGAGCGTTTCAGACTCACATCCGTTCACTCCGACCTATCCCACTGATCTCCTTAATTAGATTTTCATTATTGATTAAATGTATAGTTAATTGGTAAATAAGTTCATTTTAGGACTTCTTAATTTCTAGAATAACCAGAAGTAGATTGTCGAAAGAATGCAAAGATTTAAAATTAATATTTTCTTACATAGATTTTATTTTGATTTTTCATACGTTATGCTTTCTGCTGTTTGCGAGATCCTATAAAAAATATTGTTTACTATAACTATAAACAAACAAAAAATGATGAATGATTTTCTACTACTTATGATCAATTCTTCAGTTTTCACTTTTATCTTTTTTAAATGCCAAGAGTTTCAAAAAGTTTCTTTGTATAGACTCTACGCCGTTTACGAGACATTGACAAATATAATGCCAAATAAACATTCTATATTCAAGCTTACGTATAAAAAATATAAAAGCTTATGTAATATGAAATGAAATATTGAAATAATATGAAATATTTTTGGAATCTACAATGTGTTAGAATAAAATCTAAAGCTTCAAATAAAACATGCTCAATATGAGATGATAATATAACTTATCCTTATCATCGAAATATATTAATAACTTTGCAACGAGTGAAAAGAGTTGAAATAATGTTAATTATTCATTTTTTTCCTAAAGAAAAAAAATATATTACACTTAGAAATATTTAAGCTAAGGCAATATAAGTAACACCAATCAGTAACATTGTCAATGACAGTCTGTATTAGTATGCAATCTCCAACAATTGTTTGATATAGTTTAAAGTCATCGGCAAAAAACAATTTTGGGTAATTGATTTGTTCAGCTAGGTCATTGACAAAAGATAAGAAAAAGCGAAGGACTCAAATTGCACACTTGGGGGACACCTGAAGCTATTTTATATTTAGCAGATTTAACATTTTCATGTTCCATAAATTGTCTGTTATCTGTAAAATATGACTTAAAGAGAAAAATTAAGTTCCCAGAAAAACCCACAGAATGCAATTTTTGCAAAAACGTAATGGTCAATTTGAAACGCCTGCGCCTCCTGAAAATCCATATAAGTCACATCTATTTGACCTTGACTGTCGAAAGTTTCATAGATGTACTAGGTAACACAAGAAAGTTGTTACATGATCTATTTTCCATAAAGCCATATTGGTTGGAGGAAATAATATATATAAATTGCCCCTAGGCCCAGTTCAATTTTGAACCCCCCCCCCCCCCCGGAATAGGAACAAGTTAAATCTCTTGTATTATAATATCTATGCTTACTATAAGTTTATGGGCACTAACCACTAAGATGAAAGGCAAAGGTGCCCCTAGGCCCGGGCCTATGAGGCAGTCAGAAAACCGGCCCTGTTTGTAGATAAGGACAGTTTAAACAAAAATAATAACAAGTTCACTAAAACATTAACAAAATCATTCACTGAGTTTGTTTTTAAGTTTTCTTTCAGGTGAAAATAATATCCTGTTCAAAGTATTAATAGATATATTAAATTTATTGTGATATGCAGGATTAGTTCCTTGTATTTGTCGAAAATATCTTGTGTGATATTGGATACACACTACCGAAGTAATTTGCAAAACCATTTAGAATTGACTGCGGATTGTCTATGTTGTCATCTTTTTTTTTTTTTAACCATTTAACGTCGGCCTATTTCCGCTACCAGGGCCTATCACCGACGCCAGGAGACGAGCTACCCCCAACCTGGAAATTTTGCCGAACCTCTTCCCTTAAGAAGAGTAGGGATCTTTTACTTGCCTAACATTTAATAGACAAGGGACCGCCTGCTTTACATCCCCTCCGAAGGATGGTATATCCACTACGTAATCCTCGTCTGAAATTACGTAATTTCCGCGTATACACTGATATACAAGCCGCTAGAAGGTGGGACGAGAACGCTGTAAGATAGGTGGGTCACCCATCCAAGTACTAACCGCGCTCGACGTTGCTTCAATGGAATATCGACTGATATTCACATTGAAGTCGCCTCTACGCTCGCCCCTTGTCATCTTTTAGTAGACCAAGAATGCCGTTAATGTCCTTTTTTGTTCTGAGAAAAAGACAAAAAATTAGAAGAGTTAGATTGAATGAGGTTTTCGGCAATATCAGGGTTGTTTTTGTATGTCTTATTCACCTGAACTTTAAAATTTGTCGTAGTATTTTGTACTGATTTTGGGAAAAAGTTTTACGATATTTTAAAAAGCTTCTACGAGCTGATTTCTTTTCCTAACACTAGATGTTATTTTTTTAGTATACCAAATGAATATCATCGATTTCTATTAATTCTAAGTGACACTGTTCGGTCAAAGATTTGGTTTAAATCATTATAGAATTTATCACAAGCTTCGTTAACGTAATCTATGTTGTAAATATGTGACTAATCAGCGACACTCAGTAACTCATAAAAAGGGTAGATAGAAAAATGGGTAATTAGCTTTCTGAAATTTAAGAAGTCGCAGTTAGTATTCGAAACATAGGTAATAGGATCATACAATCAACTACTTCCAGAAAAATAAGCTTCAGTGATCATTTTTATCACAATGACATAATAGAAACAAAATTAATTATTTTTTTTAGTTAATGCAGAATTATAACTGAAACAAAAAACTGATATTTCCGAAATGGATTTAAAAGTCCGTTCTTTGTTGAGATAATTAGAGCTATTACACCGTCGTTTTCGATCCATGTTTGATCTTTTATCAAAATCTTTCGGGTAGGCAGTTTGTTTTCCAATACTGTTGATTATTTGCGATCAGGTTTTATTATGATGTTTTACTTCCATATCCAGTGGAAGTATAGTAACGACAAAAATTTTTTTTACAATTTTTATTGTTCAAATAGGCTTAGAATGTCATGAAACGCCGAGATTTTAAGTTTGAACGAAAAAAAAATTCTGTCTGTCTGTCGGTCTGTCTGTAACTTTTTTTGTGCGCACGTTTACTCTGGAACTGTTTAAGATATTGACTTGAAATTTGGTACACATATGTACTTTAACGAGATCTGGAACTAGATTATATTTTCATCTCGTTCTGCGGAAGGGTTGGGGGATATATTTGAGGTAAATAGCTAAATCAAGCAGGTAAGAGTCCAGAAAATTGGTATTTAGTATATACAAGAGAAGCTAAGGTATCAAACAAATTTTTGGCATTACCCACCCCGATTACCACCCCCCACCATTATTAAAGGGGCTGAAAAAAATTGTGATTTAGTGTGTGTACAAGAACCAGAAACCTCAAAATATTGTTTTACTTCATCAACCCCCCACTACCACCCCCCTATCACCACCCCCACCCCACTACCGATGTGGGGTATCGTTTTATAGGTTTTTATGGTAGAGGATTTCAAATATTATATAATTTAAGTTCCATAAGCAATTATTTCCACATACAAGATTTTTTCGTTGTGAGTGACTTGGATAGAAAATCTGGATGTGGAAGTCGTGATTCCTTGGGCAGCGGTTTTTTTATAGGTGTTGTATATACACAATAATATATTATTATAGGTGCATACCTAACACCGAAAGTTTGATATGTTGGAATAAGTTTTCTAACCATATTGGAGAATAGTTTTCAGGTTTTCTTTTTACATTCTTGGTAATACCAAAGACTAGTAATAATACAGGGTGTAATTAGTTTCATGTCATTAAAAAAAACTGGTAATGGGGATCGACTAGACAAGACTAGACTTCTGGGGGGGGCACTTCGAAAAAAAACTGACCAAGGTCAACAATTTGAATATTAGGGTAGGAAACATATGAAAACCACTATCTTTCTAGGTCAATGAACATGTAGTTATACAACTTTTAAATTGTCATAAAAAGTGCACAGATTACCGACCGACTCGTTCTCGCCGGCCCGCGGCGGCCCGCGGTTTCAAAGCAAAGAAGGGCGGCACCTTTGATGACCGCCTCAACCGAACCAATTATAAAATTGTAAATAATTCGTTATCTCTTTTTGCAGAATTGCAAGCAAATGATAGGCGTAGAGGTTTAAACCCAGTATTTTTTACATGTGTGTTTTTTAATTTAGAACAAAATATTGGAGCTTTTATTGTTGTTTATAATTTATCAGATTTAAATGTGGTTTATTAACATTTGTAACCTAAATGAGTGTTCTGGGTTAAAAGCATAAAAAAGAGTAATTATTGCATGACATTGGGAAATAAAGAGTTAGACGTCTGATATACGATAACAGAAAACAATTATGTGTATTTTAAGTTAGGAAAAAATCTGATTTATTTAACAAATTGCCAATCAGGTATCGAAAACTAAAATATTCGATAAATCTAGAATTTACCTTAAATTGTTCGAAATGACCTCCATCTGCATCAATACACATTTCGGTACGTCGAACTAAGGACATGCACATGCACACTAAACACACTAAACTATCAACTAACATCAATAAATAATACATAAAAGAAAAAAAACTTGGTTCAAAACCCAAAAAGCAACTCAAAAAGAACGAATAAGTAAGTAGTGTCTGTACGTAATCAAGAACTTAACGACTTGAATACGTGGCCCAAAATTCAAAAAGAACAAAAACAATATACAAAAACAACGAACGGGTTGGATGTGTGTACTTAAGGTATTTCTACCGAGAAAGTCGTTAACGTCAGATTGTTTTCAAATTTCGGCAGGATGTAGATAATGGTTTGGTGAAACCACTGGTGAAACCAATTTTGAGAACGATCTTGTGTCTACTTTTCCAGTTATAATACATAAAATTCACGTTATTAGCAAGGAAACGATAGGGAAGGGTAATTTCCCGTGAATTTATCGCCATAATTTTTATCTCAAACGTCAGATTCTTTTAAATTTTTGACTGTGAGTTTTAATGGTTATTACAAAAGGTACCCCCACTTTGAGAAACTTCTTGTGTCTGATTTTTAAGTAATTCGTGATACAATGTCTGAAAACGATGGGAATTTCACGCATACATGAAAACTGGCAACATCGCATTAGCCAGTCTCGCCCGATCTTCAAACAGACGAACAGGGGTTCAATTTTTTATCCTTCGCTAAATAACGATATTTTTAGAATCGTTCGTATCTTGCGCTAGAGACAAAAACCAATTTTTCATCGCACGTTAGATAACGTATCCAAGTTAACAGCCATCGTTTCAAAGTAAGCGTGCGCTCATACAGTGCTATAAATCACAAATATCAATGCAACATCAGCAATAATTTTTTATTAATATTAACATAATTTATGCTAATACTATTTATGACAATAAATACGTAAAAATATAAATAAATATATATAAAATAAATATCAAACCCAAAAAAATATAATATGAATCAACAATATTTTATTAGAGTAATGCATGATTTTTTGAGCGATAATCGTCAGTACGTTCATTTGAAACAAGATCTGAAAAGGTATTGGTGGAGAACGGATTACGTTTATAGACTGGTGGTACATGACCAGTCAGGTGCAACGTTTTTAAAATGCATGCCAATCATATATATGGATGAAATTACCATGAATATGTCAGAAACGCAAATTTTAGTCGCGTGCAGAAGGGTGTGAAGAACACGCTGGATACTTTTTCACGGCTTTTCGTTTGGCACTAATGGCATCCATTTTAAAATTAAAAAAAAAACAAAAAAAAAAATAAAAAAATCGATTTGCACACCCTTCTGCACGCGACGACTGCCTAATATTTGCGTTTCTGGCATATTCATGGTAATTTCATTCATATATATGATTGGCATGCATTTTAAAAACGTTGCACCTGACTGGTCATGTACCGCCAGTCTATTAGTGCCGCTTTGACCCAACAAGTTGTTTATTTTAAAATTACGTACAATTTCTATTCGAACAAAAACAGTAAATTGTTTCCCGGTTTATAATCTTTACCTGGAAGATTTCTATTTTTTTGCTAGGAGTGATACTTTTCGATTTGTTTGGTAAAAACCGTGTTGAGGCGTCCGTTTTCGCAATCTGCAAAGAAGGCAAAACACGAAATCTTTGAACGTTCAGATCTTTTTTAATATATGAGCTGAAGGGTCATACTATGTCATTATGGAAAGAGGAAGAATTGCATGTGATGGACATCGTAAATCACACCGGCGAAATCGATAATTCGCGCCTACAAGAGCGTACGAGAAGTGACATTTTTTGACATTCTCATGTCATTGTTTACGTGTGAGATGAAAGTTGCGATGTTGCCACGTTTCGTCGCCACGCGCTATCTCGCTCCCACCGTGTACCACTCTCTCTCTCGCTCCGATAGAAGTGCCCACAGAAACTAAAATATTGCACAAAAGAGAGTATAGTTTTCTTCAGATCTACTAAGCACTCAGAAAACTCCGACGTCTACCGCACCGCTAAAGACCTTACCTTACCTACTTTTAAAGAGTCATAAAAAAAAGTGTGGTGATTATCAACTTGTGTCCTCGCCGACTCGCGGTCTCTATCAAAGGAACGCGACACTTTGATAAGGCCGTATTAGCATATTTGATAGTTAGAGGCGTCGACATACGCGAAGATAAAAGCCTATCCCAACATTCCAGCAGTTCTCAAACAATATTACTGAGCATTTTCGAAATTTTTGTTTATTTGTTTTTCTAAAACTATGGCCATGTTATGGAATTTCTGACACATGTTTATATAAGGTTTTTTTGTTCGTTTAGTCGTTCCCCACCACCAGTTTTTTTTATGATATGAAACTGATTTCACCCTGTATAAATAAAGACGCAACACTACGAGCAATCTCATTCATAAATCTCCCTTGGACCTCGAGCATTTAAATTGGCATCTAAATCTGGCAACTCTGCAATGTAGACCCCGAACCGCTCCTGTGAAGGACATCAAAACCAGTGTTGGCTTTAGGTGATATGTAATCGGGTAAAAATTTTCATGCATGTAACAAATATATACAAATAACAGTTTACCTATTGTACAAGGAAACATGGACAAGATGATACAAGGCGATGAAACGTTTATTATATTTCATCATTTCGTGGTTTTTATATTGTTTGGGAATGTCTCATTCGGTTTTTACAATATAATACATCTACGTATAAGCCGTCTCTGGAATTTCTGACACAGATTCGGGAAAGCTAACCTGCTGACGCATGCGTAAAGAAACCACGGGAAGTTTAATTTGGTATCTTGCCTGTCTCTTTCATGAAGCGAGCTTCTCTTTTCGAGTGTCGCGTCTTTATATATTATATTATTTAGCCTTTGCTAATACTTAATTGATGTTTATTATTTTATCACACTGTACTAATCACGAATTTACACTATCATATTTAACGACATTATGTGCCTAATCAATATTATGAAACGGTAATAAGTTAATAACATGCATATATTCTCCAGATGTTTCCTTAATTTATTATGTCAATTAGTTGAATACGACATAACAGATTTATAACGAATTAATTCTAATTTAATTATTATGTCTGCACAGCGGCCATTCAATTCTTACTAAATTATGGCGTAAAATTACTTACTAATGAATATTGTAATGTTCTTATTCAAATTATGTCCTAGCGGATGCTGCTGGCGGCATTCTCAACGCGATTTTTTATTTCTAAACAAAAGTGGTGCAAATAACTATCTGTTTAAAAAATGTACCACAGTTACAAAATAAGCAGCATATCCTTATAGCCGAATTTTTTATTGATCCCCCGGTAATTACTCACATTGAGGTTATTTACGGCATTATTCAGGGAATCAATAATCTTACCTTATTAGAGTTTTTACAAAGTAAAAATTCACCTAACATTGATTATAAAAATAACCTTTTCAGGAATGAATAAATAATTTGGCACATTGGAAATTAATAAATTCTACCTCAACACTATACTTTAACAAATAAAACACTGAAATGTTTATTTTTAATTTTCACTGGTATATTAATTCAACATGACAATTGTTTCGCTAAACATTAGCTTCATCAGATGTGAGTACAAGGCTACTTACAATTTAAAACTAGTGGACCTTAAATACCTAAAAGTTTATGACCTGAGAAATAATTTATTCTATAGCCTAATCTGAATAAATAAAACAGCCCCACAAAAAAAAAGTTCAAAGCAGCAAACCAGACCTATGTATCCTCATGTATTTTCGGTCGCTGAATCCGAATCCGAGGTCAAAAAAAAATCGTACACCCCCAAAATCATTAGCTAGAGCCAAAAACCACCCCTGAAATGGTCGTAGCAGAAGATTAAGCTACGAGAATAGTTGTTACATCTTAATCAATCGAATTATACAAATTAATGTTAAACATCAGCGTACATACAATAGATATAAAACACAACTCCAGGGAGGGGCGAAAACTAACCCCCATATAAAAAAAACGATCCAAAGCAGCAATGACTGCTGAAAAAGCTCGAAATGTCTAAGTTCTGTTAAAGTGATAAGAAACTGCATCAGGTCCGACGTAATCTTCATAAACTGCTCCTATAAACTTGATAACAGCCACTCCCAAGTTTAAAGGACACGAGAAAAACAAGAAAAAACGTAAAATGCAACAGGATTTCTATTTTCATGCATGCTATGAATGGCTGAAATTGCGTAGTACTCTAAAATAGAACTAGAAACTTACTTACCATCAACATCCTACAGTGTCAACCCTCAGAGGGTGTGAAAACTACCCCCTATGTAAGATTTGACTATAAAAAGTTACAGTGACTTCTATAAAAATTCGAAACACCTACGTTGTGTGAAAGAGAGAAGAAACTAGACTATGTTCGACGCTGTGCTTAAAAACCACCCCCACGGGGTTGCGTGACGCCACCCATATAAAAAAAGAAAAAAACTATGGCAATGAAACGAATAAGCAACAGTATAGCTTTTTCAGTAGTCACTGCAACATTTTTTTCGTTGCATCTTGAATTACGGTAGTTTACATCCTTTCTGTTACTTAATAACATTGATCCCAAGTAACAATTTAAGTTTTATCACAATCTACAAGAGGTTAATTAAGTCTATATAATAAAACTGATAGTAAAACTGTTTATACTAGATAACCTCTTAAAAGCTACAATAAAACCGGCATAAAACCAAAAAAGACCTTTTATAAAGGTTATAAATATCTTCCTTAAATCTATCAATAAAACCAACAGTACCTTAGAACCCAAATCTGCAAGATGTTTTCAAGTCTACCATAAAACCTTTTATAAAATCTTCTTAAAACCGTTAGTACTTGCAATCAAATTTTAAGCCTGCTTTAAGAACATCATAAATAATTGTGTCTTTAAAAATTCTTTGTCGAAAACTTGTTGCACTTTAACTGTCTAAATCAGAAAACGTCGCCAAGTAATAAAATATGTCTACCTCGATTGAAACATCTGCATGTGCTAACGTTTTAAAATTTGATATTGATAAACAACCTAGTATCAAAAAATTGTCAACGCAGACCACTTTATTGATAAAGTATATAAAAAAACTTAAAAAAAACACGCGCCTTTCATTTGTCAGCTTATTAATTATTATTTACAATTAATAAAAAAAATAGTAACCCTAGCTTACTCAGTATGATTTTGGGCTTTTTAGGGGTTTAGATGACATATTAACACATTTTAAATAGTTGCAGGCTAAATGTAAACAGTAAGAATAAGAAAAATATAACTAAACACTGTTGCCCCGACTTTGTTCAAACATGTCTGCTATAGTTAACAGAAAAAATATGGCTGAAAAATAAATAAAACCATTTATTTTAATAGAATACCCTATTAAGAGTTTGTGGTTTTAGGAAATATTTTTATAAAACAAAAGGTTTTGTTAAGTTCCAATTGCTCCACTTTATTACTATTTTAAAGCCTATAAGACTTTACCCAGCTTTACTACTCTTCTTTAAAACCCTTAAGATTTGTTTCTGACAATCTCTAATCCGAATGTACTTAGCTTAGATAACATAACCCAAAAAAACATTATTTATTTCGTGTGTTTTTGAGTGTGCGATCATTAATTTCCCGTTATTTCTGTGATTATAGCGTTAATTGAGCAAAAAAAGTGAAAAACTACAAGTAAGTAGATTTTAAACAGTTTCCTTATAATATCCTTTGAATACATGATGAGTGTATTAGGTATTATATGCCCCCTCTCTTAAGTTTAAAGGCGTAAGTGGGGAAACCAAAGGATTTATAAGTGCTTTATAAAAACCAAAAAGTTTTAACGTAGCTTAATAAAGCTACCAAAAAACTATTAAGTTTTAAGGAACCTTTACCAAATATCGTTAAATGCAAATAGTATTTATGATAACATATATTAAGGGTAAGACTACTTAAGAGTTATTAGTTTTATTGCTTGATCATAAGGAGTACTTAAAGGCCATATTTTAAAACTCCCATAAAACCTAAAGATTTATAGATGTCTACCACAAAACTTAAAATATTTAAATTCCACTATAAAACTTAATGAGTTTATTGTGGTTTTTAATAATGCAACAATTAAGTGGCTATAAAACCAATAGATCTTAAAGAGCAAAGAGGTTTAACAAATTGCTTTAAAGATAGCTTGAAGGCCATTTTTTAAGTACATATTATCTGCAGATAAATTGGTATGCACAAAAGAAATAATAAAACCCAGTTCGGTTTATTTACCTTCTTAAATCTGTGATAAAACCTGATAAATACTTGTTGGCATTTAAATTGTTACTTGGGATAGGACATGAGTTTCAAACTCTAAGTGTGCAACAGCAATTTGCCAATCATAGCATCCATAAAAATGTAAATCCGGCTAGTTTCTCTCTGTTTTTCCAGCATCCTATGGTTGGAGAGGTAGCATCTCGCAACCCCGTGGGGGTGGCTTTTAAGCACAGCATCGAACATAGTTTAGTTTCTTCTCTTTTCCACACAACGCAGGTGTTTCGAATTTTTATAGTAGTCACTGAAACTTTTTATAGTTAATTACATAGGGGGTAGTTTTCACATCCTCTGAGGGTTGACACTATAGGATGTTGATGGTACGTAAGTTTCTAGTTCTATTTTAAGTACTACGCAATTTCAGCCAATCATAGCATCCATGAAAATAGAAATCCTGTTGGATTTTACGTCTTTTCTTGTTTTTCTCGTGTCCTTTGAACTTGGGGGTGGTTGTCCTCAAGGGGCAGTTTATGAAGATTACGTCGGACCTGATGCAGTTTCTTATCACTTTAACAAAACCTAGACATTTCGAGCTTTTTCAGCAGTCATTGTTGTTTTGGATCGATTTTTTAAATATGGGGACTAGTTTTCGCCCCTCCCTGGGGGCGTGTCATATTCTATTGTATGTACGCTGCAGTTTAATCTTGATTTGTATACGTTTTTAGCTTGTTTAGGTATTGTTTATAATTTATTATTTGTGGCATATTCATGATTTCCTGTTTAGGTATTATGCAAATCACAACTTACACACTTTTTTATTTATTATGAAAATACCTACTTTCTGTATATTGTTGCCCTAATCTGGGCACGCTAATATACTACTCAGGTAAATACTTTAAAACACTCATTATTGGAGAATCAATCAAAACAACTACTCTTCTAGCTAATTCTGACGAAGTATTGAATTACATGATAGGATTCTTAGCACTTAAAGCAAAAAATATATTGAAAATAGCATCGTTCCAATTTTAGTATATGTACCGCCGAAGCGAGTACAAAACTTAAATAGTTTATTTAAATTTAGTCATTCACACTTTTAATATGAAAATACCTACTTTCTGTATATTGTTGCTCTAATCTGGAGACGCTAATATGCTAGTCAGGTAAATACTTTAAAACACTCATTATTGGAGACTCAATCAAGACAACTACTCTTCATGTAATTCAATACTTCGTCAGTATTAGCTAGAAGAGTAGTTGTTTTGATTGATTCTCCAATAATGAGTGTTTTAAAGTATTTACCTGACTAGTATATTAGCGTGCCCAGATTAGGGCAACAATATACAGAAAGTAGGTATTTTCATAATAAATAAAAAAGTGTGTAAGTTGTGATTTGCGTAATGCCTAAATAATATTCTCTAATTAGGAACTATTCTCATTGAGAAACTACGATATTCAAGTACAACAGAAATTTACAATAAAAAAAAATATATAGTTGTATTCGATAGAACAATAGCAAGTACCTAAAACAGTATTAAAGATTGTACTATGTTGGGTTTTTAAATATTTATAACAAATCGAAAATAAACGCATATTTCCCTCTCATTCTGCAAAATCCTATCCTTAAGTATAAGTTCTAGCAAACATTTGGTGGGGAGGTACCGGCGGCCTCCAGCAACTGCCAATTTTTTTAAGATAATTTCAAGTTGTTAGAATTTCGCATCGTGTGTGAGACAAAACCACAGATTACTTCGACAAAACCATACTTGTTAGAATAAACTGAATAAATATTTAAAACTACGATACAGTTTTGTTAGCAATTTTATTGTAAAATAAACGAAAAACCATTCTAACGTATAATTCCTCTCACATGCATGCGTCACGGAATAAAAACAGTCATTCTTTCAAATGCGTGTTCATATTTACGTCCGGTTTGTTCCAAAATATAATTTTTTCATTTAAAAATAGAAAATCAAATAACTAGGTACCAAATTCCATTTTACTTACCCACGAATTGAAATTAATGAACAATTTGCAATTTCGTTTATTTTAAATAATTGAAGTGAGTCATTTTCACAGCACGTAATTAAATATTTTTAATTCAATATTCACAATTCCTAATAAGAAGTAGTATATATATAGTTTTGTGAACTGAAAAAGGATTTATTTAGAATTATGTGTTACTTACAACTACATTTCGATTGTGTTCTCGTTGTTATAATTATTTAGCGAATTTAAAAAAAATGCCGGAAAGCAGGATATACTTTACATTAGGTGTTCGTAGAATTTGTATTGCATATTTTAGTTACAGAGTGATGGTTTGTAGGGGAATCAATTTTTAAAACACAAAAAAGTTACGGCATTGCTAACAGTACTGAGGCAAATAACGGACATTCTAGAAGAATGTAGTACCTAAAGAAATTTTTTTATCGATTTTCGCCATCAGCAGACTCTATCTAGGAAAATATTAATTTCAAATCTGCAATCTTTACTATAACTATACCTCGAGCAAAAAGTATTGACAGTGCATAGTGCCATACATACGCATCCTAAAGCACGTGCCGTTCCAGTTTTAAGACCTCCAGTTCGCATTCCTCCACTGGCAATACTTTTCGCTTGAGGTTATAGTTCCAGATCTCGCTATAGTACATAAGTGTACCAAATTTCAAGTCAATATCATAAACCGTTCCAGAATAGTCGTGCGCACAAAAAAGTTACAGTCAGACAGAATTTTTTTTCTAATAATTTCGTGATATTCTAAGCATATTTGAACAAAGAAAAAACATTTTTTTACTATTTTTTTTTTCGAGGAGGGGAAACCCACACAGACTGCCCATCCATCACTGGAATGGATCTGAGTGCCAGCCTCTAACTGACTAAAACCGCTCCTAGGGCTCGTCTGTAAAGAATACTCCGAGGTCACTGGAGTATCCTCGGCTCATTGTGCTCTCCCCGTCTTAGTTTACACTGTCCATTTTAATATTCCTGTATCAATGACAAGATGGTACAGGTCTCAAATTGGGCGAGTTTTGATGGTTTCCGGATCTGTTTGTTCTTGCCCGTAGATATTATATCTTCTGCGGTTCAACGCCTTGCAGACATGTATAATATGTTCTACAGTTTCTGGTCCCTTACCGCACAGTCTGCAGTTAAGGTCGCCAGCAAACTTTTCGATTAAATACAGGTACTTCTTAACGGGAAAATGTCCCGTCAGAAGACCTGTTATGGTTCTCAACTGAATTCTGTTCTTTGTGAGCCGTTCTCCAGTTTGTTTTGAACATGGTCCATTGATAAGTGTTATCCCATGTCGATTTCCTGGAATATTTCTGCAGTAGTGGTTGTGTTTACTCTTGACCAGTATTTGATTACCCTTCTGGCTGAGCCTATTGTGATGCCTAGCGCAGATTCTGGGCCGTAGAATATATCAACTGCTCCTTGTCTAGCAAGTTCGTCAGCATTTTCGTTGCTCTCTATAACAGTCTTACTCTGTTCCGCTCACCCAGAATTTTGAGCTCTTCGTGGCAATCCCAAACCAGTCTGGAACTCACCTTATTAAAGGCTAGTGCCTCAAGTGCCGCCTGACTGTCTGATGCAATTAAGATCTGCTGGTTCACATATTGTTGTTTGACATTCTCGCGTACACACTCGAGTATAGCCAGAATTTTTGTCTGGAATACAGAGGAGTGCTGTCCAAGAGGGATATTTGGCCTTTCACCATGTATTCCTGCTCCAGCTCCTGATTCCATCCTGGACCCGTCGGTATACCAGGCCAGGCCTTTACGTAAAGCATCAGAAGTACCTGATCATCCAGTCCTTCCTATCTCCAATGGTGATAATGAATGGCTTGTTGAATGTAATTTTTGGTGTCATGTAGTCCCATCTCTTGCTCAGTAGAGGATCCGCTACAATGTTTATTAGCCTCATGTGCCCCGAGTTGCCTCCAAGAGAAATCGGGTTCTGAGAATTTTGTAGCCTGTAAGCTCCCATTCTGGCTTCCTACCTGAATCACAAGACTCAGTGGAGGGAGGTCTAATAGGGTCTTCATGGCTGCTGTTGGGGTGCTTTTCATTGCACCTATAATTCCCAGGCAGGCCAGTCTCTGCACCCGGCTCAGCCTGTCAACAGCTGTTGTTTGAGTGATCTTGGGCCACCAAACTAAGGCTGGTGGGTCTTATTACACTGGTATAGAGCCAGTGCACCATACAAGGCTTGAGCCCCCATGTCTTGCCATACAATCGTCTGCATGTTGTCAGTATGGCAACAGACATGTATCACTCTGTCCAGGTGTTGTTTCCAGATAAGTTTGGAGGCTATAATGACTCCAAGGTACTTTACCTCCCCCGACATCTATAATTGTGTGTCTTGGAGAACTAGAGGACCCAATCCCTCCAGGTTTCTCCTTCTGGTGAATGGAACGATGTTGGTCTTTTGAAGACTGATATTCAGCCCCTCCTCATCGGACCATTTTTTCACCACATTCAGGGCTTTTTGTAGACGGTCCCTGGCTATGTTTTTTTACTATTACTATTCTTCCACAATGTGGAAGTAATTTGTTCGACGTGACTTATTTAGGTAAGTGATTCTTTTGCAAAACTAACCGGTTATTACACACTTTCCAATTACGAAAACGAAGAGTATATTGCATTTGATCGGAACATTTATAAAACTGTAAGAGAAAAATATGTCATATCATAGTGTTAGTTGTTGAATTCTAAACAACTTTCAAAATTTTCGTCCGTTTGGCTGTCTGTCTGTCTGTCCGTCTGTCACGTTTCTTGTAAGCACAATAATTTAGGACAGAAAAGTTCGGTAGAGCTGAAAGGAAAGTAAGTTAAGTTAGTGTTAGCCAGAGTAAGAACCCCGTTCTGAAAAAAATGCGCACCAAGAGTAGTAACCTTTTGATAAAATTCTGTAAACACAAGAAATATAGTAGTTACCGACAACCGTTTCGCTAATCAAGACAGTATCATCATGTGATGATTAAAATTAACAATTGCAAGGGTAAACTATAGAATGTTCATCAATTCTATGGAAAATTTAATAATCCGGCGAAGAGTATAATATGTATTCATCTAGTTTTTCACCTAGCTTCGTTGCTATGCTATACTCAGTGACTCAACAATCTTGGTAGTTTGAATTATCAGTGTAAAATATTTAAAATTTGTACTCTTATCTTTTTTGTGGTGTGTATGTTTTTTAAGGATTGTTAACTTTAGGGTGTTAAGTTGAAGAGTAAAAGGTGTTAAGTCGGAATAGAATTGAAGGTGGCAGACCAACAAATTCTCATGTATATCATCATTATGGTCATTACATATTTCAAGGCTTATTACTATACTATAGAATAACTTTTTGATAAAATAATAGAAGAACGCCAAATATCTTGATTCACATACTTTATTTCGAAAATCTGATATTAGTGAATGTTATTTTCCAAATTAAATAACATAAATAATTACCACTCAGACAGTGCTTCCTCTAATTCTACTTTTTCATATCATCAATTGCTCCCCCTTCTCAGAGTGTTCTCAGAGTGTATATGAACGTGTGTGTGTGTGTATTCAATTCTCAAATCTTCGATAGTGTTAGTTCCCTGTTTAAGACTTATAAGATACTGTGACGTGCTTACACCCTTTTTGTAAACACCCTGTATCGTGGGTTCGGAAATTATAACAAACAGGGTAACACTAAACACTAGTTTATTAACTTGCTTAATTACAACAATAACTACTTGGCTAGTAACACACTGTGTACTACTTGATCACTTTACTCTCTTCTGTTCTGATCTTACTACTCTTGTTATCTAAACTGAACTTTATCACTGTGTTTACTCTCTGACCATTTCAACTGACAATTAGTACTGCACTAACTTCTCCCTTTTGGTTTACTCCATGCCTTATATACTTAAAGATGACAGATCTAGAAGCTTCTCTGATGACGTCACCATACTCTAGACAGTTCCAGAACAGATATGTCATCACTCTCGACCTTCTAGTAAGTTCTTTCCACATTCAGACATCCGAACTACTGAATTCTGTGCCTACTTTTCAGTGCAACCAACATAACCTTAAATCTTAAGGGGTTGCAACATATTACAATACCATAAATAATAATAATCAAGAGTAACAGGATCAGGCGATTAAGCCAACATCTATCTACGCAACTGGTCCTCTATTCTAGTTATTACAACAAAGTTTGAAAATAAACCGAATGTAAACGTTATATCATTCGCCCCTTTATAAAAGTTTTTATATAATTGTTGAACATTGTATAGGACGTTCATCGCAGTTTCTTGAAAATAAACTAATTATCTAGGTATAATTGCTTCCTTTCTTGGAATTTCTGGAATCGCAGGTATCATCTTCCGATGATTCCTGATGATTTCAGCATGGTTGACGAAAGGCTAGTCAGTATGTTATGCAGTATTTTTGTCTTATACGCAACCTAGATTTTTTTAAATAAAATGTTTAACATCTTTAATATTTCCTGATCGATTGATTTAAAAGACAATAGAGTTCTTCCCTTAGCTAACGCTAATTTACTGTCCAAGTTTCAATCTGGTTGGACTTTTCCTTCTTAAGGATAGGATTTTGCAGAGTGAGAGGGAAATATGCTTTCATTTTCGGTTTATTATAAATATTTAAAAAATCATAAATGGTATGATCTTTAAAAATAGTTTCAGGTACTTCCCATTGCTCTAAGGAATACAACCGTATACAGTTTGTATCATAAATTCTATATATAGTTAAATGCCATAATGAAATTAGGAACTATTTTCATTTTGGTGCTAAGGCTTTCGCGGAGCTGGTGATCTGGCTGCTGGTTTCCGGGTCCTCTTCCGCGTAGACTTGGTTAAGTGCTTGACGTTTCGACCATCTTGTCGTGGTCTTCTTATCAAGTGAAGTGAGCTCTGCTGGACTGAGCTACTCTATTTACACAGGGTATCAGGAGGTGTGTTGCGGATCATTGCTCCTGTGAAACATTGACTTCCACGTTATTGGTAATTGTAGTCCGGTGTCACGATTATAGTTATTCGGACGTTAATTTATTTCAATGGCTTCTCTGTATATGGCCAATAATTCTTGGTGTTGGCTAATTTCTTTGTCTTGTCGAATTTTATTAAACGGCCGGTTTCTTCTGAGTGTTCGGCAACTGCTGATTTTGTAGAATTTCTCTTCTTTGTGTTGCTAATGTGTTCTCTGAGTCTGGTGTTTATATGTCGTTTGGTCTCTCAGATGTAAACTTCTCCACAGGAACATGGAATACTATATACTCCTGGTGTTTCTAGTTCTTCTTGACCTTGGTATTTGGGAAAATGTTGTGCCACCTTCTGTCTCGCGTTATATATTACTTTTTCTCCAAAAGTCTTCCGATTCTATCCGTACATCATTGTATATATGGTAGATAAGCTGTTGCCGTGTATTTCTTTTCTTCTTTTTCTTCTTCTGTTTTGGTTGTATTTTGTCTCTTTATTGCGTTGTCTATGTCCTTCGGTTTGTATCCATTTTTAAGGTCCGATATTCTTCTTGGAGATGTTCTGTCTCGCAAATTTGCTTTGCTCTATGTACTAGTGTGTTAACGAGGACCTGTTTTTGCGCTGGGTGGTGGTGAGAATTAGCGTGTAGGTATTTATCGGTGTGCGTCGGTTTTCTGTATATCTTGTGTCCTAATCCACCATTGTCCTTTTTGAACACGAGGAGGTCCAGAAATGGGAGTTTGCTATTTGTTTCTATTTCCATGGTGAATTTGATCTTATGATATAAGCTGTTTAGGTAGTCCTTGAAATTCTCCAGTTCCTCACGGCCATGTTGCCATATAATGAAAGTGTCGAAACCAACATTTTGGTTTTAATTGGTAGTTGTCCAAGGCGAATATTTCGAATGCTTCCATAAATATGTTGGCGAGTACTGGTGATAAAGGTGAACTATTGCTGCTCCATCTTTTTGTTTATATAGGCTTCCATTGAAGTTAAAGTAGGTCGAGTTGACACAAAGCTCCATCAGGTCTGCTAAGATGGTGTCCAAACCGTTGTTTTGCATTTCTTCCCGAGCTAATTCTATCGCTTCATTAACTGGTATATTTGTGAAGAGTGATGTTATATCAAAACTGACTAGTATATCTTCTTGGTCCACTGTGATGTTCTTCAGCTCTTGTTTGAAATTGTGTGAATTCCTGATGTGGTGTTCTGTTTGTCCAATAAATGCTTTGAATATATCTGCTAAATATCTTGCTAGTGCATGGGTTGGTGAATTCACTGCACTTACAATTGGTCGTAACGGAACTCCTGCTTTATTGATCTAGGCAGTAGAATTGTGTTGTCCTCGATTCTGATGGTATAAGTTTCTTCTGGTGCTCTATTGGTACGCAGAATTCCTTGATCGCCTTTGTTACCTGTTTTTCGATGGTCCTCAGGGCCTGCGGAAGGGGTGAAACAGCGAAGCAGATGTTTCAGGCGGCATTTTTTTTAAGGGCGGCATTTTAAGACTTGATTTATTACCTTTTTATAAATTTCAGAAATTCAAAATTGCACAAAAATCTCAAAAAAACATTTTTTGACTCCGAATGGGTGTTTCATTGTGAAGCGTTACATATTCTAATCTACTCTCTACTCATTTGTTTACTCCGTACTAAATATGTCAACGCCGCGCTGGCCGTCGGCCGCATTTGTCTCAAGGACAAGTAACAATTGAAATTTCGGGCAAAACACGACTGTTACAGCGCACAACGTGGCGAAATTTGTCCTTGTAAATGTTTTTTCTTAGGGCGGCAAGCAAATATTTGCTTCAGGTGCCAAATACCCTGGCGCCGGCACAATAGCCCTTGTTGGATTTCTTGTGATTTGGACGTAAACTTGATCTTCTAACAAGTTGAGTACTTTCTGCTGATAATCTGCTCCATCCATCAGTACCGTGGTATTTCCTTTGTCCGTTGGCAGAACTGTTATGTTGGCGTTGTCCGTGAGTGTTTTTAGGGCCCGTTTTTCTCCTCTCGTTATGTTTGGTTTCGGTGATTTGGCTTGTTTTAGAATGGCTGCTGATGCTGCTCTAATTTCTTCTGCGTCTTCCCTGGGTAGCTGGTAAAGAGTCGATTCCACGGAACTTACTATGTCTTCCTTCGGTATTGATCTTAGAGTAACGGCATAATTGAAACCCTTGCAGAGAACTAACGGTAATGACGACATGTTTACGACAACTGTATTGCTTTCTAATTTCGGTTGATCTGGATGCTGTGTGCTGTGGAGTTTCTCGAACTTTTTCTCCTGAGTTTCTCTTGATTTATCTGCCGCTGCCCTTCCCTTGTTGGTGGAAAGTCGGTCAATGGTTCTTCATCTAGGATGCTGATTAATCGAAGGTGAGCTCGTAAAGCCGTTTGGATACGCCGTCTAGTTGCCTTCTGTTATCCTGGATTCGTTCTCTCAGCAGGGCTTGGCCGGCTCGGCTCTACAATATTCAAGTACATACAGTAAAGAAAATATATAGTTATATTCGCTAGAACAATAGCAACATATCTAAAACAGTTTTAAAGATTAGACTACGTTTGGTTTTTTAAATATTTATAATAAATCTTGAAAATAAACGCATATTTCCTTTTTGCTCTCCTAGGTATCATGTTTACAAGAAACGTGAGGGAGGTGCGGACACACCGATAATTTGAAAGTCATTAAGTTGACTAACACGATATGAAAAATTTTTCGCCACGAGCGATACTTCCTGTTTTAGAAAAGTGTCTGGCAAATACAAAATATAGTTCATAACATATATACAGTGCACATAAAAATTCAAAGCTGCCAACGGAAGTAATATAAGGGGAGACATGGCCATGCTTTATTTTTCTACGCCATTTTAAATAATAAATATAATGTATTACTTAATAGATAAAACATCATTACTCTAATGTAAAGTATGTTCTGGATGATCTCTTTTAATTAAGGTTTCTAATTCTTGTGATATAATTACGCGAAATCACCTCTACTACAAAAGCGCTGTTTATTATCCTACCCTGGCGTTAAACCTAGAGATTCGTACTTCGAATTTATCTGTCAATGTCGCGAAGGACGGGCAATGCGCTCAATGAATAAGGTATTCTTAGCCTGACATGAGTAAAACAGAGTAAGACTTTTCAATTTACCAGAAACGGTATTAAGTTTCCATTGACCGAAAACACTATTTTTAAATCTCTAGTATTATTGTATTCATTGTAATACACAAAAAATTGAAGTACGTCTCTGTAGTACACTTTTCAGCACATAATATCGCCGACTTTGATATTTTTATGGGCAGCTTTTGCAGCCTATTTTATGTGCGATATATAAATGGAATAAACTATACCTACTTTTCATTTCTGCAAAGATATAACATGTACCAGTCCGTATTTGAAAGTTGTGGGTGATTCCAATGTGATTATCCCAATTTAACAATTTCCTAGCTCCCAGTGATGGGAATCAAATTTGCCCCACCCAGTACCCAGTATATGAACAAATCAAATTAAGATTCAATATGCCGGATCCAATGTATTATATATGTTCCAAGGTAAGGGGATAACAGATCGTGATATTGAAACTTGCTAAATGGAAGATAAATGGCATTTCAAAAGAGTTATAGATTACAATCTCAACAAGTCAGACTGCATTATGATTCAAAGTTAATTGTTGAAAGAATCCGCCCGAGGTACTTGAGAAAACAGTAATACTTTTCTGAGACTAAACAAACACCTGTATTTTCGACAGTAAATACAATGTAACACTATTTATGTTCTTATCCACCTTGTATGATTCGCTATGGTATGTAATTAAATCTACATAAAGTTTTTGTGTATAATAATCAGATAAAATTCTTGATATGTCCTACTTAATGCAGATCCGTCTCAGGCGTCACTAATCAGAAATCCTGGCAGCTGGCCATGGTTGGTTTAAAAACTTTTAAAACACAATTTTCTCTTGACTAGAAAAAAACATTGTTATTCAAATATTAAGAATCAGATGTAATATTACACTAGAAATTCGCTCAAGCGAAGTTATAGTTGTCTTCAGATCTACCATACATTCAAAAAATATCGGCGACTTTATTTTTACTTTAATTTTTTTACTGGAAGTTCGATAACAAAGGTACCTATGTGAAAATATTGATTGTATTAAAGAATAAAAAGTAAAAATAAAAATACTATAAACATTATGGTAAAACTTGTTTGTAGTAATCTTTCTTTGTGTTGAATGTCATGGGATCTAATCGTTGTTCTAGTTAATCCATCCCTTCGTTGCAAACCACATACAAGCGTCGAAGCTTCAGTTACAAGCTTTACTCCCTTTTTCCACAGTTTGCGTCGTGTGATTAGGAAACTTTATTTCGACTATCATAGACAATTCAGAATTATTTATAATTTGATTAAGGTCATCTTCGGATAAGTTAACTGGTAGTGATGGCTCATCATATTTACGTTCTTGCCAATCAATCATCTCATAGTAATTTGTAGCATTTAGTTTCAACGGAGCAAGTGTAAACTTTCTTAAGTTGGTAGTGCTGCCTTTTCTAGCTTTTAATATTCTGCGAAAGGCCAACTCCCTAATACACCAGTTTTTATCGCCCAGCATTCCCAGTAGTATGTTCTCAGGGTGTGCAAAATATCCATTTCGTATTATGACGGGATCAACTACTCCTTTCAACTCTTCTGATAAATATCTGGATAATTGTATGGTCTTTTATAAAGTTGAATCACCTTGCAGACATAGTGGATGTGCTTTTATTTTGAACCACATTGGCGCATACACTTTGACAACATACGTTGCTAATACAGTATCGGAAAGTCTTGGATTAGGCATGCAAACAGAGCTGCCCACGCACATGTGGTGGGGAAAGCAGGTGGCACGAGTAGGATGTGTTATACGATAAAAAAGAATAGCCTAGTTACTTCGCTCTCGCTTGCTCTTATTGTCATACCTAATCAAACGCTTGCCGATACTGTATAACCAAATCTGCTGAGAGTGACGCAGAAGCAACGTATAAGCGAAGTATTCTATTTGCTGTCGTCGGCCATCGCGAGTGGACTATTTTACCAGGTTCTCGTTTTGAAAGGCTAATAGAAACACATCTCGTTACTGCTGCTTGGCATATTTCATAAAGATATAATTGATCTGTGTTATGATATTTTACCTTAACTATAGGAATTTCGGATTTAATAATCTGGCATCTGCTCGAATTTGACTAACGACTTTCCTATTATACCTGAAAATCCTTTAGGTCCAGTTATATTGTTCGATCAAGAAGTTCACTTGCATGCAGTTGGCAAATGAACCATTGAAGAGGTCTCTTAAAATGTTTCTCAAGTAGAGATATAACATAACACCACCTTTAGGACCAGTATTTGTAGCCATTCCATCACATCCGACGATTTTTAAGGTGTTAGTTGAGATTCGAGAGTTTTGAAAATAACTGAGAATTAATGATGTTTACAGCTGAATCTGTACGTGTGACATGTCCCAAATATCATGCGTACATTGGATAACAAATACGTAGGTAATAATAAATAATTTAAATGTAATAGCGTAATTAAACATAGTTTAAAGATATTATTTATTAATAAGTATTGATAATATTTGTAAGGGTACGTACTATCTCTTTCATCGTTGACGCTAACCCGCTACACTTAAGTCTTAATATTTTGGTTTTAAATTTTTACCTGTTGCTTACAACCCTAAAACACATCTTTTGCGCACCCGCCGTTGTTTAAATATAAAAAATATATTTTATAGCTTTCTTTTCGATGCCCCTAATATACAGGTCGACTTAATAAAAGCATGTTAAAAAGATATTGGCACTTATTTTCAGTGATATTATTTAAAAATGAATTATGCCGTATCCGAAAACTATTAATCAAATATCGCAGTCGGCCACGCCCCATTGCAACTTCTACTCGTTGCATTTGAAAGACACGTTACAGACCACTTTCATGGGAGATTATAATTACTTATAATTTTACACATTAGTGTCGCCCCATGAATTGAGTTTAATATCTTCCGCATAATTTCAGAAGCAGATTGTCATGTAGACGTTCTGCCAGCACATCTGGGCATTGGGTAAGTACCGACTAAAGCCACTTTAAAGTACTACTAAATATGCGAGAAAATACTTTTACCTCAAGTACTATAGAGTATCAAGTAATTTACTTAAGTGCTGAAGATAATGCAGATAAGTTGTATATAAAGAGGTTGAGGTAGTCATTGAAATACTTGAAATGGTTATTTAAATACTTTTGTTGTATTTTTCAATAACTACTTCAAGAACTTCAAATATATCTGCTAATACTTGAAATTTGCATTTGTCATTGGAAGGAAATTAAGTGAGTTGGACAAAGTCATTGTGTTTGGATTTTTAAATCACTTTATTTACTACATTTTGCAGTAGTTTATATTGTTGATCATTAATAAATACTGTGTCACATTGTAATTTCTATGAATAGTTCTTGAACTTTTAGTTCTTTATACTCTTATCATAATGATGGTATTCACTTTTTGAGGTTCGCTTAATTTTTTTTAAGAGATATTTTCAGAGATGGGTAAAGGAAACTTTCCATTTGAAAGTTCCCGGAACGAAATTTTGACAAAAATTAAAGTTTTCAATAAAATTTTGAAAGTTTCCAAAATTCCGGTAAAACTTCGCTTGAAAACTTTCGGAATATTCAAATATTTTATTGAACACTTTCATTTTTATCAAAATTTTGTTCTGGAAAGTTTCACTTCGAAAGTTTCCTTTACCAATCTCTGATTTTTATCATAACTTCGTTCGAGAAACTCCCAAAAATTTCCTGGAAACGTTTATTGGAAAGTTTCCTTTACCCATCTCTGGATATTTTACAGGCACATCTTTTTCATCATTGCCTACAAAGCTACAAGCTACTAGATGTTTGTAGAAAAGTGTGCAAAAAATATATTTGGAAAATACATTTTCTCGAGTCGAAAATTTACACAATGTTCAGCATAAAGATTAAATATGTGTTTGACAATAGCTATTTGTTGCAATTACTGTTAAATATTGTAGTATATTTAGAGATATTATCAAACTTATTTAGTGCTGATTTCAGCTTTTAAACATATTAGAAGTACATTCATATTTTCATAAATACAAATTGTATAAATTAGTCATGCTCTATTTTAGGCACCCCAATAATTCCAAATATTAATAAATTTATTTTTAAATACATTATGATATTTGGAGAATGACGGCAAATATAATTCATTCATGGCTAAAAATAAAAATTGTTACATTGTGGGTATGCATATAGTAATTTTTAACATCACAAATAAGCGAGATAGTTCTAGGTAACTCTGATGTCAGATTTATCTGGATGCAATCATGCCATTATAATAATCATGATAATTAGTTAGTACCATGTTTACAGTTTTGTTTATTATTGATACAGCATGTTCGAAGAACATGGGTTAATGGTATAAAAATATATTGGCTATAGTCAAGAAGTAAAATAAAATAAAAAATTTAAAATAATCTCTGATAGCCAGTTTGGATTTCAGGAACACAAAAGCACAGAAGACGCAATAGCTGCTTTAACCAAATCTATATATTCTGCCTTAGATGAGAAAACACCGTGTCTTTGCATATTTGTAGACCTCGCTAAAGCATTTGACACCGTATGTCACAGACGATTACTAGACAAGCTACATAACTATGGTTTAAGAGGCAATATATTTACTTTACTTAAAAGTTACTTAACTGACAGAACACAACTTGTTAAAATAGACGATGTGACTAGTGACCCCCAAACGGTGACATATGGTGTCCCACAAGGAACTGTTTTAGGACCAATTCTTTTTTCCCTGTATATAAACAGTCTGCTTACCAATACTGTTAGTTCTGGAAAAATCATCAGTTTTGCTGATGATACAGCAGTTCTATATAAAGCTAATAGTTGGGCTGAAGTAAAAGATACCGCGGAAAATGAATTTAAAAAAATAAAAGATTGGTTTGACTATAATAAATTAACGGTAAATTTTAAAAAAACGACCTATATGGTGTTTACATCATATAATATACACCTACCTGATTTAGGACCTTTAATAATAAATGGGGATTTAAAAATTTTAGAATCAGAATATGTTAAATATCTAGGCGTAATTATAGACAGACACTTTCGGTGGAATTTACAAATACAAAATGTAATAAAAAAACTAAGAAGCTTGCTGTCAAAATTTAAACATTTAAAATCATATTTAGACATAAATAATCTACGTATATTATACTATGCTTTAATACAACCATACCAATCTTATGGTATAATTGGTTGGGGTTGAGTCTGTGACCATTACCTCAAAAGTTTAGAGACTTTACAAAAGTGGTTTCTCAAGATTATTTATGCCAAAAAAATTACTTACCCTTCTGAAAATCTCTATAAAGATAGCAAAATGTTTGACATAAGGCAGCTGTTTGGTCTAGCTGTACTTCTTTTTAATTTTAAAAATAAAAATGATATCAAGCCAATAGATCATCAATACGAAACGAGATATAAAGAAGGAAAGTGCCAGCAACCAAAAAGCAAGAAAAGAATAGGCCAAAAAAGTTATGTTTACTTATATCCAAAACTATATAATATACTACCGGTAGATATAAAAAGTATTAAAAACGTCAAATTGTTCAAGAAAAAAATTAAAATATGGATAACCACCATTCCTAGAAATAGATTAAAAGATATCATTTGTAATAATATTTTCTTATAAATAATATTTGGAAACTGTGTAAAATGATAAAAGCTATAAATCCTTTCTATATAAAATACAAAAGAAAAATATAATAACGTAAAGACACCTATTAATTACTGTGATTTAACCCTTAATGTGACTATATTCAAATGAATAATACCTATAATGACTTCATTACCCGAACGTAAACTAACCCCGATTATAACATCATCTCCCGACTATGTCAATAAATATTATATTTAACTATAGATTATATTTAGTCAATAAATATATTGTAAATTTAATCAACAAATATTATGTTTTACTATAGGTTATATTTAGTGTTAAGAAATCGCGTACAAGTATAATTAACTATACTTCAGCGATGTTGCATGTTTGTTTACATTTATAAGCGAAGTTAATATAATTGTATAATTGTATTTAAATTTGTTTTTCGTAAATAAATATTATTATTATTATTATTATTATTATAGTAGTAGGCATGCTTTACTACTTTCTTGATTTCTTTCAATTAACGACAATTTTTTTCAAATAAAATTCCTTTTGTGACATAGACAAGCCAATATTGTTAATACAAGTTGTTCATAATAAGGAGGTGCAAAATTTAAAATAATCGGCATACTTTAATCTTTTATCTCGATCTCGTCTCGTCTTGGCGAGATCTCGACTTGAAAAAAACTCGTCTCGTCTCGACTTACTACTGTTACTAGCGTGTTTCCAAAGTTACCCAAGTGATAGAACACAATATGAAGAATCTCCTGGTTCCAGTCTGTCCAATTTCATGCTATCTGTGGAGTTTCACAGGGTTCCATTCTGGGTCCCTCCTCTTCGTATTATTTAGGAACAATATAGTGGATAATTCGGTTGTTGGCATCCTACTGTATGCTGTTGATGGAAACATTTTTACGGTAATAATTTAAGTTACTGGCTGTGGAAAGTTACAGAACAATCTATTGACAATAAAAAAGTGATGTGATTCAAACACAATTAAAAACAATAAATTTGACATAGCAATTTCTTATAAATAATGTAATGTTATCATTTTATGTTGTGACTAGCTGATGCCCGAGACTTTGTTCGCATGGAAGACTTCTTGCGCGTGGAATTAAGAACATTGACATACTAACTTGCCTATAAAGAACTACTACATACTCACTGAATACTGCTATAGTGCTCAGGAAGTACACTCGAGGGAACCCACTGCACATCCATGGTACGCGGGACAACCCGCTGCGCATTCATTGCACTCAAAGAATAATTCTGCGCAGAAAAGCCCGTCGCTGGAATATCACGTTTCTGACTTACGCGACTTCAGGGTATCATTTAGGTATCCTTTAGACCATCTACCACCCCCGTTTTCACCCCTTCAGAAAGTGAAAACCAAAATTTCGTCTTACTTGTGTCTGATAGATTCCAATGAAGAATATTTCTGCTAAATCTGACAAGTTTCATGCTTCTAGGTCGAACCGTTTCCGAAAAGCCCCCCCCCCCCCCCCCCCCCCTCTTTTTGAAAACCGTCGAATACGTGTCTCCTTATTTCTTCAGAAGAGCCTTTCGCTGGAATATCACGTTTCTGACTTACGCAATTTCAGAGGTACGGGTACCATTTAGACTATCTACCACCCCCGTTTTCACCCCTTTAGAAGGTGAAAATCGAAATTTCGTTTTACTCGTGTCTAATAGATTTCAATGAAGAGTATTTCTGCCAAGTTTCACGTTTCTAGGTCTAACCGTTTCCGAGAAGCTTAAAAATCTCCCCCTCCCCGTTAACCCGTTCGGGGACTTAAGCGATTTCAAGAATACGGGTGCGCTTTAAACCATTTACCACCCCCGTTTTCACCCTTCAAAAAGTGAAAATCGAAATTTCGTCTTACACGTGTCTAATAGATTTCAACAAAAAATATTTCTGCCAAATTTCACGCATTTAGATTTAACCGTTTCCGAAAAAGCCTAAAATTTCAACCCCCTTTTTCACCCTCTTGGGGTCGAATTTCGAAAAATCCTTTCTTAGTGGTTGCCTACGGCATTCGAAGAACCTCTATGCAAAATTTGAAGTTTCTAGACCCAGCGGTTTGAGCTGTGCGTTGATAGAGCAGTCAGTCAGTCAGTCAGTGAGTCAGTCAGGGTATTCTTTTATATATATAGATTTTACTGTTATGTACAACTTGTATAACTTGTATATGTAGTATACTTAGATTAAAGAACTTATATCTAGATACATAATTGTACTGATTTGTATGTTGCTGAGATAGTTACACTCTAAGGCACTTCTTCCCATAAGTTCTTGATTGGCTAGTCGATCTATTCGCGGCCGATTCGGGCACGATCGGTAAGTTCGATAATCATAATCTCAGTTTGACACTTTTGACAGTGTCCGCCATTAATGTTAATAAGTGTTTTTCGATCAAAATGTGGTGGTATTTTAAGTTGTGATTTGCTTAATACCTAAATAATATTCTCTATTCATATTTACACAGTTTAGTGACAATATATTTAGTGCAAAATGGTTAAGTGCTGTGCCGTTCGCAGAAAGCAGTTTAGAAAAGAAGAAAATCGATCGTTCCATGGTCGTAACATGATGAAGTTCAGTTTACAGTTATAAAGTGAATAGCAATTAAATTTTAATATCCTTTCAATACATATTTCTTACTGTTTATCGTATGCCTACATCACGTTGTATAAAGAACCGGTAATGCAGGAATTGCAATAATTCATTTTAATGAAAATATTTACCATTCTACACATTTTCTACACACACAACGCCACTGTTGCCTATGGGATGTGATGTTCATCTATTCTTTTTAATAGACATATAATGTGACTATGTTAGGAGCAAACAAGGTATATAGTGAAAAGATAACCTGTTATGTATCTAGATATAAGTTCTTTAATCGGAGGTAGTATATTATTTAGCATCCAGTAATTGACGCTTGCACTGGTGTATTTCTAAAACATAAAATAAAACGGGTACACTACTAGATTTAATCTGGATTTAGTTTCTATTTTGCAAAAAAATTTCACGTTTATTATTAGGAAAGAGGTATTCTATGAGCCACGCACTGTTTATATTTTCCTATATCAATGGATACGTATTCTAATGGGAATAAATAAATAATGATTATTATTATCATTATGTGTATAGAAGTTAAAAAAAAATTGCCATTTCCTACTGTGAAAATGTTAGGTTACTGAGGTAGACCGGTTACTAATGGAAATGGAAACAACTATTTTATCGCAGTAATCGTAAAATATTTGTTGTTTATCCGAATGTACGTCTTTTTGTGGAAGAACTGACGACTCTATTAATACCGAAGTTTTAATAAAATAATATAACAAATGGTTTTATTGGTTCTGTTGTATGTTTCTTTGGAATTGTCAGATTTATACAATCGATTTTTTTTATTTGATAACAGTTTAGGTATAAGATTATGATATTTTCTGTGATTGAAAAATGTATACCTGTATAAGTATACGATTGATTATATTATTGAATAATAACATAAACATTAGACGTGATTTCACTTAACAATACATTGCCAAGTTCTAACTTTTTAGCGATTGTTACATAATTTAGTAGTCTGTATTCAAATTATATCAGGAATTCCAGTTCATCAACTAAATATAGTTATGAACATTCATTATAAGAAATTCTCGCTCTATTCTTTTAAGAAAAACAGTGCACTATGAACTTATGATATTATGATTTTTGTTTAACTACGAAAGTCTCATTCCAGCAGAATGGAATATTTTGTAGATATATGTGAGAATTCTCTCTTTGTGAATACTAAGTCGCAAGTCTAATATGTAATTTGTATCAAAAGTTTAATTATCATATTAAAAACATCATCTGGCAGGAAAGATCATCTAAATCTTTCCTAGTTTCTTTATCCATCTCAGTCAGATCAGTCTTCTGATCAAAAACTGACGGAAATTTGAAAAATAAGTGCCTCTGTGAATTTTTATATTTTGAATTAACATTTTCATAGTATATTGATGGGAAGTTCAGAAGCTTCTGAGGAGAACAAAAAAAACGTGAGGTTTACTTTAACTGTGGAAAATATAATAGATTACCCACTGAAATTAAAACATGTCAATCTCTGCAAATTTTTAAAAGACAATGTTATACTTATGTATATAATAATGTAGATGTGTAATTTATATTAATGTTAAATTTAAAAACTTTTTGTTAAATTATATATTATTTTTGTAATGTAATTAGCTATTGCTAATAAAACCTATTATTATTATTATTATTATTATTATTATAATACAAATACAATACAACAAATTATAATAATAATAATAATATATTTATTAACCTTTTCTGCCATACAATAGAATGGATAAGGTAAGTCAGTAATTATATTGTATAAAAAATACATGAATATATAAAAACAAAATATAGTAAAAAAACAAACAAATGATAGCATAATACAAAACATTTGATAAAAAAAAAAACAAAATATCAATACGCAAAATATACATACAAACATAAAAAGAAACATATAGTACAGGAAATCACCACATAAGTTTTCACACGTCTTGTGTCATGTTGCAACCGGTAATGAACTCGTCCAGTGTGTAAAAACAACCTTTGACTAAAAACGATTTTAACTTTCTCTTAAACTCTGCAAAACAATGTGATGATTTTATTGCAGACGGCAAAATGTTAAAAAAACTACAGCCTGCGTAGACTGGAGACTTCTTATATTTCTCGTGAGAGATTTTGCCAAGACAGAACATGTCTTTATTTCTAGTGGGGTAATCATGAAAGTCGACATTTTTTTTAAACTTACTTTGATTTAAAAATATGAAACAAAGTGTTTTAAGTAAATAAATTGATATGAAAGTCAATATACCTTTTTTCTTAAAAGTCATACGGCATGATTCCCTGTAATCTAGGTTAAACATTAGTCTTAATATGCGCTTTTGTGTTATAAAAACACGAGTAGCTTCTGTAGATTGTCCCCATATTGTGACATTATAGCTCATTGCTGAGTATACTTGGGCGTAATACAATGACAACAAGGAATCCTCATTTAAATCATTTTTCAACGATGACAGCGCAAAAAAAGACTTGTTCAACCTAGAGCTTACCCATGAATAAATGTTTAATAGAGATAATAACAGCTGCAAAGGTAATTACCCACCCCCCCAGGCCTAGAACATTAAAATAATTTTTTGCCTATCAATTTTGAGATTAGGCCAAAAAATTTGTTTTTGTGATTTTGCCCCCCACGCTCATCAATTTTGAGACAAGGACAATTTTTTTTAGCATTTCGCCCTCCCCCTCTCATCAATTATTAAACTTGGACAAATTACTCCTCCTACAAAAAAATAACTATTTACGCCCTTGAACATCTGTGCAAAATCATGCCTCAGATTTATAAGATATGTTCCAAGATATGTTCCTCCTATTGTAAGAGAGCTTTAAATACTTAAATTAGATGACCAACATTTACTACACATGGCATGGGAAATATTAACAAACACCTGAGGGTCGCTAAGGCCGGTTTTCGGCCTAATTTATTTTTGAACAAAAAAACTGAAAAGCATTTTTTTTATTATTTAATATCAATATCGAATCGATTCCACCCCAAACGAAACTTTCCCGCACTCACCTTCCCTATTTATACACCCCTAAACTATTAAATAGTCAGCATTCAGTTGATTTTTTTGAAATATTTTAACATGACTGTTGCTGAATAAGGATATTTTTGATTAGTTGTTTCCGAAGAGGCGGGAGGGGGAGGAGGGGGGTGACAGGGGGTAAAAAAGGAGGGTGGGGGAAAGTTTCGTTTGGGCTGGAATCGATTAAATATTGTTAGTAGATACTAAAAAAATGTTTTTCGAGTTTCTTCCTCAAGAAATAAATTAGGCCGAAAACCGGCTTTAGAGACCCCCTCCTCCTTTAGAACAAATATCTTACCATCACGCCTAAGAGAACGTTTAGAAATGTATAGCTGTGTGTTCTTACGATATTCCACAAGAATATAAATACTACATAGGAATACCGGGTGACACAGAAAGTGCACCCCCCCCCCCCAACTTTCCTCTACAGTTTTTAAAAATCATTTTGAAATATGGAGTATCGATTATAACTGTCGATTATTCAAGTCAATTTTTTCCCCAAATACCCATTATTTGAGGAATAAATTGACAGTAGGAAAAAATCTTGATCACTTAGAGCATTTTTATCATCAGATCTGGATTCAGCCAAAATACATATATTATCTATTAAAAAGTTAATTAATATTAGGTATATTTCACACTTCTGTAAGAAATGGTATGTTAGAGAATTATTTAATTCTCTACAAACAACCAATTTTTGCCTTAAAATTTTGTGTTTCCGGGATTTTCGAAAGAAACTCATTTTTCCAAGCTTTTATTTAACTTGCCCTATTTGTATGTTAGTTAGTATGTTTAGGTCAAATTTTGCAAGCCAATTTTGAACCACTTAACGACAGACGTCTAATTGAGCTTAAATTTTGCATACACATGTAATTCTGACAACAATACAATAATATGGTAGCAAAAAGTGTGTTTTTTTAATTTCTAAATTATAATTTGATCGGATAGTGTATTCACTTAGACGTTGTATTTTAAGAAATGGCAGAGGATCCGGTAGTTTTAAGTAAGGACGACGCAATGAATATATAATAAAAGGAAACTAATAAGAATAATTAAGACGTAACTAAAAAAATTTAAAAATAAAATATATGTAAAAAAAAGTTTTTAAAAATAAACTTTTATTATTATTTAGAGGTTGGTGCTAAAACGAAAAAATAAAATAAATTGTCTTAAAAGCTTGTCGCGCGAATAGAAAAGAAACTTACTTAGGTACTTACAATCTCTGTCAAACAAAATTAATGCCTGTATGAACTTCTCGCGCGTGACAAGCTTTTAAGACGATTCGTTTTATTTTTTTCGTTTTAGTACACCTAAATAATAATAAAACCTTGTTTTTAAATAGTTTTTTTTACATAAAATTTCTGAAGATTTCAACCCTTCCACTAAAAATTTACCTGAGGGAGTGGAGCGTGGTTTCTTTAATACATTGGTTACCCCCCCCCCCCTCTTGATAAGTTTCCGTAAAATATTCTTTGCCAAGTCGATTACATTACTCTTTAGTATATAATCTAATAGACCGGAAGGTAGCGACACATTTTTGGGACTCAACATTAAGGCTGATTTTCACATATGTAGTAGTTTATTACTTGTACATCCAAGAAACGGCGCGGCGGTCAGCTGCGCACCCCGGGGTGGGGGAAGCTACGAGAATGCCACCCACGCGTAAAAAATTTATTGAAATAAAAAAATTACCATCAAAGTTGAAATTTTGTACGTTGTTTAATAATGTTAAAAAGTGATAAAAAATTATAGTCAGCTGTTAAAATGACGGTAGATAATATATCCGCTACTTATATAAACGTGTTGATTAAAAATTTGAATTTAAGTAATTTTAACAAGGTTCAAATTTTATATAACAATATGTATAATGTATTTACCGAAAAACTGAGTCAGCTGATGGTGAGAAGGGGGAAAGTCGTCAGCTTACGCCATAAACATTGTAGTTCGCGGGCCATACATTCAAATTTTTAATCAACACGTTTATATAAGCAGCAGACATATTACCTACCGTCATTTTAACAGCTGACTATGATTTTTAATCACTGTTTAACATTATTAAACAACATACAAAATTTCAACTTTGATGGTAATTTTTTTATTTCAATAAATTTTTTACGCGTGGGTGGCATTCTCGTAGCTTCCCCCACCCCGGGCGCGCCAACTGACCGCCGCGCCGTTTCTTGGATGTACAAGCAATAAACTACTACATATGTGAAAATCAGCCTTAATGTTGTGAGTCCCAAAAATTGTTTTCGTATCAAAAGCTGAGGTGGCGTCCGAAAGTTTATATGACGAAGTATTTAGTTTAAATGTTAATTATCTCAGACACTTATGTCAAAAATGCCAATAACCAAAATGAAAGACTATTAATTTGGCCTTTAAATGATTTTTTGATTAGCTCTATAGCACAAAAAACAAAGAAGTTATGACAAAAACAACAGCCAATCAGCTGGGTCTGTCATAAGGGAAAAGCTGTCAGCTTTCGTTATGAAAACAATGCGCGATGCTCGATAAGTATGGCTCGCGTGCTGCGCGCTAGCCACGAACTACAATGTTTATGGCGTTGGCTGTCAGCTGACGACCTTTATCCCTTCTCACCATCAGCTGACTCAACTGATCGTTAAATACATTATACATATTGCTATATAACAAAATTTGAACCTTGATGAAATTACTAAAATTCAAACTTTCAATCAACATGTTTATATGAGCAGCGGACGTATTATCCGCCGTCATTTTAACAGCTGACTGTGATTTTTTATCACTTTTTAACATTATTAAACAACATACAAAATTTCAACTTTGATATTTCAATAAATTTTTTACGCATGGGTGGCGTTCTCGTAGCTTCCCCCACCGCGAGTGTGCCAGCTGACCGTCGTTTCTTGTATGTACAAGCAATGAACTACTACATATGTGAAAATCAACCTTTATGAAATGATTAGGTCCAAAAGGTCGCTGTCTCCCGGGCTATAATGCTCAACTTGAAAATAGATACCTATGAGGAGCCAAAAAAAAAATTACAAATCAAAAATATTGAAATATATAAAGATGGGTGACGAATTCGTTATCCCCGGGTTCCACAACATTTTACGTATTTTTAATGTTATAATTACTAGGTACAATATACAGGGTTACTGGTAATTCGATACATTCCTTTGGAGATGTGATAGGACATGACCCAAGGAGTAAATTTAACCTAATATGCATTATCCAAAACTCAATAGTTTTTGAGATATTTCAAAATATATATTTATATATATTTCTCAAAAAAGTATATCTTTATGTCTTAAAATTTATTTTTCAAAAAATCTACTCGACATCTTTTTGATTTTTTAACTGGATTACTTGTCCAGCACTATGGTCATCCACTGAAAAAATATCCGGAAATATTTCCAATACGTGAAAATTTTTTTTTTCTTTAAATAAGCTATGAATTATACCTTTAAGGTTTTTCACAAAATTTTCTAAGTAACATGCGTATAAGTTGGTTTAAAAACTTCCTTATTTCAACAACATCTAACGAGATACAAATATTCAACGTACCTTTGATAGTCCTAATAAATAATTAGTAGAAATGATGCAGGAGACATAATTTATTTAATTGCTGCCGACCCTTTTGTTAATGAAAATCGTGCTTCATTTCAATCCCAACTAACACATAAAGTCGCGGGAACGTATCGGCGACTATAAAAGCCACGATAAAGTGAACCGCTACCATAGGCAGCCACGTCCCTGCTACGTGGCAGCTACGTAGCCGCCACTAAAATGGGGAAAAATTTGTAGTGGCCGGGTAGTTTTTCGGGTAGTCCCGGCCTCTATAGATGTGACTATGTTTAGTTACTATAAAGGATCGGGGTAGTAGCGGGTACTACTCCGCGACTCGGCGGCCTAGTAACCGCTACGTGGCTGCCTAGTAACTGCCTCTATCACTTTTTAAAATGGTGTGTATCTTTCAGCGACCTCTTCGTTTTTTTTCTTTTATAATAATGGCGCAGTGAAATAATATTATACCAAAAAGATATGTACTTTAGGCGCGTGTTTAAAGTGCTTCTTTAGCCATTTTTTCAAACGCAAGTTACTTTTTTGATATAAGTTGACATATTAAATGATAAAATTTCAACGCGCTCTCAAAATAACCGTTTCTTGTAAGTTTTTGACAAAATAATTTAAAAAGGCAAGATTAAAAAATTTAAATATTTATTAGGGAAACATTTCATTTTTCGTAAAAGTTTATGATAAGATATTAATATAACCATTGTCTATGTTTGATTAAACCCATTTTTTTTTCTAAAAATTTTAACAACTAATAATGGCCGATTTTAACAAAGGTACTATAAAGTTAGGCCCTCCACCATAAAGTATCTGTGACTTTGGTGACCCAATAGCAACTATCCTGATGTGATTCTATAGTATCAGATTCTATTTTTGAACTGTAAAGTACCAACAGGAACTATTTCGCTATCCATGTTGCCACTAAAATGCCACGATACTTTAAAGTTCCAAGTGATGATCACTGGAACTATTCTGGAACCTAGATTGCTTCTCTATGTACCCAGTTACTTTATTTAGGCATCTTAGTGGCACTGGTGGGTGGCAGTAACTGATTCACTGGTACTATATAGTTTTTGCCACTATAGAGTAACAATAGAATGATACTGTTTAGTTCCAGTAACTACCCAAATGTTACTTTTACTTTGAGTATTTACAGTTCCAATAAATAGTACCGGTGTGGTAACAGTTACTTTAAAAGAACCATATAAAGTAGCCTTACCCAATAAAGTAGCAATATTAGTACCAGGGTGTATCCCAGGAACTAAGGCTTCGTAGCAAAATCGAAATCGAAAGTATTTGGTACCATGTGTGTTACTTGGGATCAGTTAGTCCTTGACTTGTTTACTTGTTTGCTTCTGCATAAGTTTCATTAATTGACATTACCCCGTATTCCTTAAGTTTGTTGCTCTTTTTAACTTAGTTGTTGAAAATTTTGGTTTTGGTCTTTGCTGTTATTTCGTTTTAAGTATCATGGCCGCCTATACCAACGCATAATATGCGGATATCTTGTTTACATATGGATATTGTAATGGAAACGCTGCCGAAGCTTGTCGAGAATACGAACTTTAGTTACCTAACCGTCGCTTACCAAATGCGTACTACATATCGAAATGTTGCTCGAATTGGCTCCGTGAAAAGTAGACGAGGTGAAGCCGGTACTCCTCCCATTTACCGACCAGATGATGAGGAAGAAATATTGAGACTTTTTGAGGAAGACCCAACTATTTCAACTAACAAAGTTGCAAGACTAACAGGAGCGTCGCAATGGAAAGTTTGGTCTACGATACGCAGAGTTGGATGCCATCCTTACAACTATACCCCTGTCCAAGGCTTGGAGGAAGGTGATTTTGGAAGGAGAGTGGAATTCTGCCGCTTTATGATAAACTCTGATGCAGAAAATGCAAATTTCCTAACAAGCATTTTGTGGACGGACGAGTCAAAATTTAATCGCGAGGGTATAACAAATTTCCACAACCTGCATTATTGGGCCGAAGAAAATCCCCATTTAACAAAGGAAACTAGCTTCCAAAGAAAGTTTTCCGTTAATGTATGGATGGGAGTAATTGGCCGCTATTTAATATGGCCACACTTTTTCCCTGAAATTTTTTTTTTTTATCAAGGGATGATCTGCCGGTTATCCTGGAAGATGTTTCTCTCGCTGTAAGAAGGCGAATGATGTTCCAGAACGACAGCTGTCCAGCACATTATCGGCTGAGTGTCAGACAGTTACTCAATCAACATTTCCCTAACCGTTGGATTGGAAGGTCAGGCCCGATACCCTGGGCAACACGAAGCCCTGACTTAACACCTCTAGATTATTACAAGAGATAGTCTATGCAACACCAGTCAATACAATATAAGACCTTAGACAAAGGATAGTCGACGCTGTTCAATACATACGGCATAGATTGACAACCAAAGTAACAAGGACGGAAATTAGAAGACGCTGCTGAGCATGTATACGGAAAAGGGTTCCCATTTTGAGCAAAACATGTATAGAAATTAAGTACAACTTTGAAATTCACAAAGAATTAAATGTTAACTTTACATTACGTTTTATTTAATGTTTATCTAAACATAAGTGTCGTACTACTTCCATCATTTTTACTAATTATTTATTAGGACTATCAAGGGTACGTTGAACATTTGTTTTGTATCTTGTTAGATAGCTGTTGAAATAAGGAAGTTTTTAAAATAATATGTACGCATGTTACGTAGATAATTTTGTGAAAAACCTTAAAGGTAAAATTCATAGCTTATTTAAAGAAAAAAAAATTAAAATTTTTTATTTGAAATTTTCACGTAATGGAAATATTTCCCGATATTTTTTCATTCTAAGTGGATGACCATAGTACTGGACAAGTAATTCAGTTAAAAAATCAAAAAGATGTCGAGTAGATTTTTTGAGAAATAAATTTTAATACATAAAGTTATACTTTTTTGAGAAAAAGAAAAAATTGAAATATATCAAAAACTATTGAGTTTTGGATAATGCATATTATTTACCCCATAGGTCATGTCATATCAGATCTCCAAAGGAATGTATCGAATTACCAGTAACCCTGTATAAATCACCTGATATGAGAATTGGCAAAAAAGTATAACGCGTATTTGTTTTAGCTTAAAGCAGTCATTATGGTATTAATAAATAATTCTCACAGGGTAACAGTAAAATCAGAGCAATTGTTTTAGAAGATAACAAATGATTCATATTGAAATCTTATGTTTATCGTTAAAATTATTGTGATTCACGTTTTATTTGTACATTATACGTAAATGATTAATACGTAAAATATGCACGAACAGTGTACAGCATAATTGCGAGAATATTCAGATTATTTTTAGATATTTAACAAAAGAACATGACTCGGTGTTCTCAAGGACTGAGACGAAAAAGTAAATAGTACAATTTAATCCTAACAAAGGCGGCGATATTAATAAAATAAAATCTTTATATGGTGGGTATTTTCATTGCACTACAAAGTTCGAATACCTACCTGTACTACGAAAATCAATCTTGGCTGGCTCGCTAGCTACAAAGTGCGTGATTTCTCGTCTAGATTAAGGCTTATCAACAAAGTCGGAGAGAATTTTACGGAGATAAATTTCTTTTAAGAAAACACGTGCTACCACTACGTTTCTGACTTATTGATAAGATAATGAGTACATGTTTGTATAAGATACGCGCCATTTTGTAGATGATGATGATTAATTATTTGGTACAATATTTCCTATTCCCTCTCTCATTTCCTCTTTTTCTTTCAATGATCCTTTTAGTCTTTCGTATCAGTTCTGCGTCCGTTATTGTCTGTCTGAGGCCTTCATCTTTTTTAGCTGTTCCAATTTGTCATTTGTTTCCTTTCAAATTGACGGTAAGACCAATAGGTACTTAAATAGATTTAGAATTAATCGATACTTGATTTTGTATATGCTGATTAAATCTATGAACCTATAGACCATAGAAGCACCAAAGAGGTATAGTTAAATAGATGTCGCACGTTTCTCGTCTAAGGGGCCTATCAAGCCGGTTTTAATTTTCTTGTACAAACTGGGCAAGGCCTCGGTAAACAGGGAGAACAACATGAGGTTAGACAATAGAACCTATGGATTATTATAACTAATATATCTAAATTTTTACTCAGCAGATAACTTTCGAAGAAACCATTCGTTCCTTTCATATATCATTGATCTAAATCTGACCAAGCTAGAATAGCAACAAGAAATTCCCTTACGAACCGACTTGTCAACTTCTTTCATACATTTATTATATCTAACATTCAATATGAAAAACAAGAAAATAATCATTCTTTCTTTATACTGAAGATCTAAGTCTGATCATGCCAATATATTAGAAGAAACTTCCCTTGCGAGGAATTCTTTCTAGTCTCTCTAGCCACAGTGGGCTAGAACCACCTTTAAATGAAATATGCATGCACTCTCTCAATTCCTACGGGAAATGGTAGCTTTATCTGTCCCGAAACAATTCCCGTAAAATCTGAAATCATTCCCTTGGCCGTTTTCTAGAAAATTCACTTTTATTTATTTATTTTTGAAAACTGATTTTTTGCATTGATAAAAACAAGAATCTACTACATTTTTGAAGCCTCTGAATACCCGGACATATTTCAAACAACCTATCAGTTAAGTATCAGTTATCTTCTTCAATCCGTGATTCTTACGTTTATAAAACAGACAAAGACAATATCTATTTTCATCGTGCGTTCTTGCATGATTTGCATTGCATTTGCATTTTGCATAATTTCTTTGATTTTAATCATGGTCACAGAAAATGTTCACTCTTGGAGTCTTGGATTGTTTGCCTAGTGAAGTCTAAAGAGTAACTGACCGAGCGACGCCAATATTCTTTGGCAGTGATGACGGTCTCAGATATCTTAGGTCGAGCAGGACTACTGCTCTTTACCCTAGTACATCGCTGTAGACCTGGACCGGCCTCGAACGGGGTGGGCGAGCTTACTTTACATTAACCCCACTCACAAATGTGAGCGGTGTGGATGACTTCGGCCCACCTCCCCGGGTCGCATATTGGCAAAATGTACCATTATATGGTCAACAGTGCGATTTTCCCTGCTCTGATTGGTCGAGACCAAACGCTGATACGTTATGCCGAAACGTGACTAAAACAAGGTACATTTTGCAAATCGGACCAAACGCAGGTACGTATTGCCAAACTTTACTAAAACGTGGTGCATTATGCCTTAGATCGAATAAATGCCATATTAAGCTTTTCACTTCAACTGTAATACAATATAGTATTGACATGCAATAAAATATATTGCTTTTGGGTTTTTTAGGAATGCTTACAATGTAAAGGCAACTTTTTTATAAAATACTCTCGATAAAAAAATATACACTTATCTGTTATTTTAGGATAATTTGCCGGCTATAATTACAATAAACGATGACCATAGCCACAGCATCAATACTGCTGATATACTTAGTACATTACCTGCCGCACCTAATACAAAATCAGTTTTTGAATCTTACTTCGATAATGGATTAGGCATTACAGAGGCTATTAATTTCCATATTTCAAAACTTGAACTGGAAATGGAAGAGACCGATTTGGCAAAAATTTATCTAAATCAAAAATATCTGACAGTAAGATACTGGTATGATTCTTGGCGAACATTACACCTAGGTCCACGCACTGGTATTGGCATTTTGGAGGTAAGAAATACATGTTTACTTTTGTTATTGAAGCATCTTTGAAAGTTGCCTTTACTTTGTAGAAATTAAAATCCAAACAAGAAGAATATGCAAAATTGGGAATTATTGTCAGAATTGATGAACAACCATTTGCTATTGTTATTGTAACACCTGTAATGAAACGAGCTCACCGGTTAAAAACTGCCGGTGATATTGTTTTTGTTGATAGCACTGCATCTTGTGATGCAAAACACAATTCACTAACATTTATGTTAACAGTTACTGTCGCTGGAGCTGTGGAGCTGATTGATTTTCCAATAATGTTAGGCAAAGTATTTGCCTAACTAGTATACTAGCGTGACCAGATTAAGGCACCAATTATTCGTCTAAGGCATAATGCACCACGTTTTAGTAAAGTTTGGCAACACGTACCTGCGTTTGGTCCGATTTGTGCTATGCGGGCAAAATGTACCGCATTTTAGTCATGTTTCGGCATAACGTACCAGCGTTTGGTCTCGACCAATCAGAGCAGGGAAAATCGCACTGTTGACCATATAATGGTACATTTTGCCAATATGCCCCCGGGTCTTGGCCTTTTGGACTTTGCTGGCTAAGGCCTTTATCTGCTGGCGCTCCTCTGTCTTGATGATCTTTCTTCGCCAGTTTGTCATCCTCTGGGTAGTCATCTGTCTGTTCGAAAACTTTGGGGTATTTTTGGCTGGGGACTGCCGGTATGCAGAATGTCAATTGACATCCTGCCATCCGGATCATCGGTTAGGTAGGAATGAGCTATGTAGCTCGAGGAAGTGCAGACCTAAGTGCTTTGGTAGCACTTTCGATCTGCACGGAGCTAGGTGACTACGAGTACTGGATGGCATTTCGTCCGATACCTGCAGGGTAGTGGGTGGGTGGTTGGGTTATCGTCATGTCTCTTCTGTGGGTTGTCTTCATCGGCGGTGGTATAGTTCTCATACTCACCAGTCACCTGACTGAGCGAATGGAAAGTCTACTCAGATGGCTAATAGAGGCGCTTGGATTTCCCTATAGTAAATCCAGTTACGCAAATAGTAATGTTATTCATTGGTTACGGATATATTGGTAGACAAAAATTGCTATCATTCAAAATAACATAGGAATAGATCTAATGATTTTGTCTAAATTGACTACTTGGAAAGTTTATATAACCCGATTATTATCAAAACGTTTGGAGTTGTCGAGCATGAGGTATGTATTTTGTATGTTATTTCCCCAAACTTGGCTTAAGTTGAAATTTGTATTGGAATGTTCAATTTTACTTTCTTGATTGACATTTTAACAAGCTTATCAATGCAAAAAATTAGTTTAAAAAAAAAAAAATTAAAAGTGAATTTTCTAGAAAACGGCCAAGGGAATGATTTTAGATTTTACGGCAATTGTTTCAGGACAGATAAAGCTACCATTTCCAGTTGGAATTGAAAGAGTGCATGCATATTTCATTTAAAGGTGGTTCTAGCCTACTGTGTAGCCCTACCTAAAGGATACTCCACTAGAAACAAACATTTCTTATTATCCTTTAACCATAATTTTGTTTTTGAATTGAACATATATCTCTTCTGATGAGTTCTAAAGAGAATGAAAAAAGTTGTACAATTTTTAGGGGGATTTGATCAGTCCGAACGTTGATTGAAATATTTTATTTATTAAGACATGTGAGTGAAATTTTATGCCTATTTTTTGTGCTTTTTAGTAGTTCTTGGCTTTGAAATATAACAAATGTTTGTTTGTGAAGGAGTATCCCTAGAGATACTTGATACGTAATATATTGGCATGATCAAACTTAGATCTTCAGTATATAGAAAGAATGGTCATTTTCTTGTTTTTCATATTGAATGTTAGATGTGGTAAGTGTATGCAAGAACTTGACAAGTCGATTCGTAAGGGAACTTCTTGTTGATATTCTAGCTTGTTCAGATTTAGATCAATGCTATATGAAAGAAATGAATGGTTTCTTTGAAAGTTTTCTGCTGAATACCCAAAATAGTATTTTATAACAATGATGTAAGCAGAAATACAAGATTTTATTTTTTTAAAAGGTAATTATATATTTTAATAATTCTACTTTATAACGCTGATGTATTTACGGGGAATATTAAAGCTATCGTGCCAAAACTTGATCGGTATTTACGAATGAATACATCCATATCTCGTAGGGGATGTAAAGTAAAACCGTTGCCAGAGGTGTGTCCATTATTCTTTCATACTGTTCATAACAACATTGAAGCAGTCATTGTTTCTGTTCTTCATAGCTAACTTCTCCTTTCTTAACATTTTCCTGGTCATAATTTTTATTTTTGACCCCATGGATGTAAAGCCTATTTCTTCTTCTGTTAGTTGTTTTTCTATTTCTTCGCGGCATTTCTTCGCGGCATTTCTTCTCATATTCTATGTATTGTAGTAGAGAGATTTCCCGGATATTGTTTGGTGTTTTGTTATGTTCTTTACGTTTTTCCTCATTTTGTATTCTCACTTTCCCATGTAATATTTTGTGGTCTGTATCAACTTTGGTTTCAAATTTAATATCGCATTTATCTAGAAATTAGGATATGGTTGCAATAAAACTGGTTTTAAATGTGTAGTACAGTACTATTTCGCGCACTTAACAACTGCTACAACATTTTTCTCATGAATTAACAAACATCACTAATTTTTTAATTCACTGAATGTACGTAGACGTTGATGAGACTCGGAATTGTATTCAAAAGCGGAAATTATGCTAATATTGATATAACAGCCCACCTATGAAGAATATTGGTGTTGTTATATAATATGATGTTATGTCATACATACCTTTAACCGCACGTTGGACTGGACGTGTTGATCACCAATAATCATGGTCATATTACACACTCAGTTAGGAAACTCAATAGTACGGCTTGTTTATTAATAGCGAAGCATTTGAACGAACAGAATATAACACCCTATATAAACTTTTTAATATCCGGCCTATATTTCAATCTGCTAGAGTATCTGGTTGCCAACTTTAGCTTGAGGTGTAAACATTCTTGGAAGAACACCTACAGTTATTTAATTTGCCATCCTTTCGCAACTTAAAGAAGATTTAATTACCGCAAATAAGGCACATCACATCGTAACAGGTGTTGTATTAACATATTGTCATGTTTTCAACTCAACAATTACGGGCAGTCACGTGGTTGGAAGTATCAACTTACCATACTGGAGTTACCAAAGAAACTGAGTTCGTGGACGCACACGTTTGAAGTGAAATATCATCACCTGCTTTGAATAAAGATTCATTAAAATTCAATAGTGGATGTGAAGAGTCGGGATTTTCTCGAAAAAAAAACAAAATCGCATTTTGCCCGTTTTGCCCCCCCCCCCGTTTTCGAGGGTGCTGAACAGGAATAGTAGGGTGAAAAAAGTTTTTGATCATACGCACCCCCTCAATCGGCCAAAAACCACCCCTTTTTTGCTTATTTCTCCCTCGGGGGGTGGAATGTACCATGTACCCTGTCGGGGGGTGTAAAATTGTTTCCTTCGTTGTTTCTTGGTAAAGATGTTTACCATGTTGATCAAGAAAAAAATGGTTTTACTCTGGTTCGACCCTTCCTTTACTCTTAAACGTTTCATACGTTTCACGATATTAATGCTCGTCAGGGCGTTCTTGGAGGAGAATGGCTGGAAATTTAGGCGGAGTTCCCTGATAAGTAAAGGACAATGGTAAAAGTGAATTGTGACAATCCCAGGGGGTTGGTCCCACCCTATCAGGGGTGGAAAATTGATTTTATCTCTCTCTCTCTCTCTCTCCGCATTAACCGATTAACCTTTCCAGGATGCTAATCGAGAAAAAAATTGATTGAAGATTGCTAGTTTTAAGAAAATGAATTTCAAATCCTTGCGAGGATTGGTTCTTCTTTGATGAGGGTGTTTCGATGGCAAAATGATGACTTTGAAACCATTCCCACTCAATATTCAAATTATAAAATGAAAACAAATCAATTTTCCACCTCCTGAAGTTGTCACAATTTACTTTTATCATTGTCCTTCGCTTATCAAAGAACTTCGCCTATATTTCTAATCATTCCCTTCCAAGCACGCCCTGGCGAGCATCGATATTGAGAAATGTATGAAGGCGTGGTTTTCGTCTGTTTAACGGGAAAGGTTGAACCAGCGTCAAACCATTTTTTCTTGATCAGCATCCTCGAAAACGGAGGGGTAAATGTCTTTAACAAGAAACAACAAAGGAAACAATTTTACACCCCCTGACAGAGTGGATTCCACCCCCAAGGGCGGTGGCGGTCCACTAGGTGACATCACCTTTCAGTATCTGTTAGATACCCATGAAAAAACAAAGAATCCCTGCAAAAATAGTCGATGGCAAGCTGAGAAACATCAGAAACAAGCTAAAATCGTACGTACTCTTCGCCAATTTATTGAGCTTTTTATATAATTGTTACATATTCTATAGGATACTCTTCGCAGTTTTTTTGTAAATAATGTTAGTTTTTGGACACCCTAAATTTTGTGATACCAATTTTGTTGTGTAAAAAATATATGAAAGAAAATTAAAAAAAAACATCCAACCTGACTAGGATTCGAAGACGGGATCTTTGGATTGCAAAGCAAAAATTTAGCCACTGAACCATCAGAGATCACTACAAAAAATGAATGTCTCTAATATATATCTTTCGAGAATCATATTTCAACGCATTAGACATATTATTATAAAACATATATTTATTAGTAAAATGCATAAACAAAAAAATATATATTATAGAGTTAACATTTCGAAAGATTTCTATTTAAGTGCAAGCGACAAAAATTAAGAAAATATATTTTTTTTAAATTAAATGATTAATAACTTCCTTATTTACTTATTGATTTTCTTCAAAAACAATAGGGTTCTTCCTCTAGTTAACACTAACTTACTTTCCAAATTTCAATACAATCGGAGTTTTCTTTCTTAAGTTATCGTGCTTACAAGAAACCTGACGGACGGACGGACAGACAGACAGACAGACGGACATTTTGAAAGTTGTTCAGAATTCGTTCACTAACACAATGATATGAAAATTTTTTCTCTTCTCGGTGTGCCGATCAAATGCAATATACTCTTCGTTTTTGCGAAGAGTATAATAAGCAGAGATGGGTGGTTTTTGGCCGTTTGAGGGGTGACTGAAAACTTGACTGAAAACGTGACTGAAAACTTTTTCACCCTGTTATTTATGTTCACCACTCTCGAAAACGAGAGGTGGGACGGGTTTCATAACTTTAGCACGATTTTGCCTACTCTTCCAACTCCTAACATCCACTACAACTTGTTTTTTTTTCTACGACAATTTCACTTGTCATTCCATTTACGAAATGGCTTTCTTTCACTATGATAACAAAATATTTAATTTTATCTGTTTTTTCTATTAATGGACATGTGTTGCAGTGTGTTATATTTGTATAGGTTATATTATGTATTTTCAGTGTTTTCTCTACAGGCTGATCTTTTTGTAATAAAGTAAAAGTTATACAGTGTCAGAAAATTTTTTCATTTGGGTCGGCAATGAGAGCAAGCGAGAGCGAAGCAACTAGGCTATTCTTTTTTATCGTATAACACATCCTACCCGTGCCACCTGCTTTCCCCACCACATGTACGTGGGCAGCTCTGTCTGCGGGAAATGTAAAGAATTATTTGACTCGTTTTGAAAGTATAACGAGTTAAATAATTTTAGTTATTAAAGCACGTAATAATGTTACCTATACTGAACAGAGCCAACTACATCCTTTGAATAAATGGTACTGAAATTTTTAATAGCAATGATGTACGTGTTTTCTTAATAGCGCGTCATTATTTGCTCCCTCTACTAGGGCACTGGCACACGCCTTTATTGTAGGCGGTCTCTCAAGCCGTTGAAACTATGCCTGCCACCCAAATCCAAAATCTTCCGATACTGTATATTTAGTTTTAATGACATTTAAGGTTAGTAATTAAAATTTAACCATATATGTATGTATTTTAGGCTATGATCTGTACTATTGCATACCTCATTCCAGCTGTAACCCGTATGTATAAAGACATCATCAGTAGGAAATAAGATGACTTTTAAAATTTATTATTCGCCTAATACTGTTGATGTATACAAGGAAGCATATTGGACCTAACACCGTTCCATGTGGTACACCAACTGCCACTTTCCGTGGATAACTTTTATATGTACTGTACATAGCTATATACATAACCGTATTAGTAACGTCATTTGTCACAATTTTAAGGAAACTATTTCTTATTTGTTACCTGAATAAAGAGTTATTTTTATCACAAAGATACAGGAAAGAGTATTTACAAACGCATGTTGGTGAATGGAGAAATTATTATTGGGATGAAACATATTCAATTAAATGAAAACTTTGAATATATGGTGCATCCAGCCATACTTACTGTTTAAACTACAACGCAGAGTAAATAATGCTTTCAATTTAATTTTATACACACAAGTAATTAGCACAATAAAAATATACATATACGTATTCAGGATAAAAGGATTGGCTTGTGTATCTTAGCCATTTTTTAAACTTTCTTTGAAATTTGAATAGTGCTGTGGCTAGTTAAATTATAGTCTGGTACCTTAAATTTCATTGCGAACAGCTTAATTATAATAAATATATACAATCTAATTGAAATTATATTGTACTGGAAATTCGTTAAACCATTTAATGTCCTCATTAAAAATGTACAAGTCATGGCCATAACGTTATATTAAATTTATTCAAAGAACATGGAAGGGTACATGTTTCAACCCCCATTTATAATACAATCCCTTATAGTTTAAAACCCAGTTTATTTTAATTTTATGAGGATGACTCGTGTTTTTTCCTCAGGTTTCGCTGTAATTTGATATAGAAATCCCATCAAGCAGAAAGCTTGTGTTGTAAAATGTAGGAAGTTATTTGCGATAAAAAGAGCCATGTTATTAGTAATATATAGCATAAGCAATGATTATATGTATGGATGAATTTTATAATAAATTATACAAGGTTGTTAGTTATTACATTTTACTAGAAAGAGTTAATGAGGTATACAGTGTGTCCGTGAGAAAACTTTGCATCCATATAACTAAATATTTCAGGAAGCTTCTTGAAATTTTGGGGATCCATAGAAGTGAAACAGAGATATTAAATCAAAAGTATTGCAATCTAGTTGTGTGCACAGGAATGTTACTGTAACAATCAGTTTTTACGATTTTTTCGTTGTAAAAGGATATCTTAATGTGGAAATGGTGATTCCTCAGGCAGCGGTTTTTTGAATACTGATAGATTTTAAACATATAGATCCAAATCTGAAGAGAATTCTGTGAAATTAACAAACATTTTGAAGTATTTGTTTCAGCGATGAACCCATGAATCTGCATTTTTGTGAATCAAAAACAACTGCTGATACTGGGAAGTCATTTCACATCTTTTTCGGAAAGAGTATTCAAAAATTGAATAGGTTGGCTTATTTCGCAATACAATTGCAGGATCACTTTACAAGGAATATTTGATATGAAAGAAAATATAAATGACCAATGATGCCTAATATAAAATAATCTTCGAAATGTTTATTTCCTGCAACATGAGCACTTCCGAATAGACAGGACAGCAGATAGATATATACTATTTTGCTTAAAGACAATTGTATAGAAAAAAAGAAACTTAAAATTAATAAAATTGCAACGTTTACACGTTCTATAAACACACTTATCTGGTATAACCAATTAAGAGATTTATTAAGTAAACTAAGCGTTGTGCATTCTTTTATATTTATAGATAAGCGATTAGACTTTTAGACCCAAAATACTTACTTTAGTAACTTATTTTAAATTAGAAAAATTGGCATATGGATTAAATTTTGTTTTTTTTTATTTGATAACCTAATAATAAATTTCTATAAGTTTCGAAGATATAGAGAAGTTTAAATGTTACATATTTCAGAAACTAAGGCACTTACGTCAAAAATGTTAAGGACCAAAATTAAATATTAATTAATCATTCAAATTGCTTTTTTGTTTCTCTTCATAAACAACAAACTTATGAAGGAAACAATGTACGTCTTCATATCTTTTTAATAAAAACCGCTGCCCAAGGAATCACTACTTCCACATCCAGATTCTCTATCCAAGTCACTCACAACGAAAAAACTTTGTATGTGGAAATAATTGTTTATGGAACTTTAATAATATAATATTTGAAATCCTCTACCCCAAAAACCCATAAAACGATACCCCACATCGATAGTGGGGTGGGGGTGGTGATAGGGAGGTGGTAGTGGGGGTGGATGAAGTAAAAAAATATTTTGAGGTTTCTGGTTCTTGTACATACACTAAATCACAATTTTTTTCATCCCCTTTAATAAGGGGGTGGGGGTGGTAATGGGGGTGGCTAATGCCAATTTTTTTTTGAGACCTTAGCTTCTCTTGTATATACTAAATCCCAATTTTATCGACTCTTACCTGCTTGATTTACCCATTTACCCCAAATTTACCCCAATTTACCCCCCAACCCTTCGTCGGAACAACATGACAATAAAATCTAGTTCCAGACCTCGTTAAAGTACATACGTGTACCAAATTTCAAGTCAATATCTTAAACGGTTCCAGAGAAAACGTGCGCACAAAAAAAGTTACAGACAGACAGACCGACAGACAGACAGAAATTTTTTTTTTCCGCTCAAACTTAAAATCTCGACGTTTCATGACATTTTAAGCTTATTTGGACAATAAAAAAATTTTTAAATTTTTTGTCGTTACTATACTTCCACTGGATGTGGAAGTAAAATGTCGCTATTACTTCCACATCTAGTGGAAGTATAGTAACGACAAAAATTTTTTAAAAATATCTATTATTCAAATAGGCCTAGAATGTCGTGAAACGAGATTTTAAGTTTGAGCGAAAAAAAAATTCTGTCTGTCGGTCTGTCTGTCTGTAACTTTTTTGTGCGCACGTTTACTTTGGAACCGTTTGAGATATTGACTTCAAATTTGGTACACATATGTATTTTAATGAGATCTGGAACTAGATTATATTTTCATCTTGTTCCGTCTAAGGGTTGGGGGGGTAAATTTGGGGTAAATAGGTAAATCAAGCAGGTAAGAGTCCATAAAATTGGTATTTAATATATACAAGAGAAGCTAAGTTCTCAAAAAAATGTTTGGCTTTAGCCACCCCCACCTCATTATTAAAGGGAATGAAAAAAAATTGTGATTTAGTGTGTGTACAAGAACCAGAAACCTCAAAATATTTTCTTACTTCATCCACCCCCACTACCACCCCCCTGTCACCATAAAACCTTTTATAAAATCTTCTTAAAACCGTTAGTATTTGCAATCAAATTTTAAGTCTGCCTTGAGAACATCATAAATAATTGTGTCTTTAATAATTCTTTGTCGAAAACTTGTTGCACTTAAACTGTCTAAATCAGAAAATGTCGCCAAGTAATAAAATATATCTGCCTCGATTGAAATATCTGCATGTGCTAACGTTTTAAAATTTGATATTAATAAACAACCTAGTATCAAAAAATTGTCAACGCAGACCACTTTATTGATAAAGTATATCAAAAAACTTTTAACAAAATCACGTGACTTTCATTTGCCAGCTTATTAATTATTATTTACAATTAATAAAAAAAATAGTAACCCTAGTTTTAGCTTATGCAGTATGATTTTGGGCATTTCAGACATATTAACACATTTTAGATAGTTGCAGGCTAAATGTAAACAGTAAAAATAAGAAAAATATCACTAAACACTGTTGCCCCAACTTTGTTCAAACATGTCGGCCATAGTTAACAGAAAAAAATATGGCTGAAAGATTAATAAAACCGTTTATTTTAATAGAATACCCTATTAAGGGTAGGCTTTAGGAAACAATTTTATAAAACAAAAGGTTTTGTTAAATTCTAATTGCTTCACTTTATTACTATTTTAAAGCCTGTAAGATTTTACCCAGCCTTACTACCCTTCTTTAAAACCCTTAAGATTTGTCTCTGACAATCTCTAATCCAAATGTATCTACTTAGCTTAGATAACATAACCTAAAAAAACATTATTTATTTCGTGTGTGTTTTAATGTGCGATCATTAATTTTTCATTATTTCTGTTGATTGTGTTCTTCGCTGTAAATTAATCTAATCAGATTTTGTTACGTTTTTCCGAAATAAACGATGATTTTTATATTTAAAAATATCAGCAATTATTTTCCCCTCCACCATTTTTACCAATAGTTGGAAAAAGATTTACCTGCTAAAATAGTTTCAACACTTACACCTAATTTTTGAACTTCAGCTAGAAAAGAAGTTCGGATATACGCTTTTTTAAATATGTAAAAGGCAGATGACTTTTTAAAATTGATGGCAGCCCATATTGTGAATTGCACTAAGGTTAACAATTACGAAATGTATATGGTAAAGTCTCGTGATATTCAAAGTAGCAGGTGAACCTAAAAATTGTTAAATTCTAATTGCTCCACTTTATTATTATTTTAAAGCCTGTAAGATTTTACCCAGCCTTACTACCCTTCTTTAAAACCCTTAAGATTTGTCTCTGACAATCTCTAATCGAAATGTATCTACTTAGCTTAGATACCATAACCTAAAAGAACATTATTTATTTCGTGTGTGTTTCAATGTGAGATCATTAATTTCTCATTATTTCTGTAAGTGGGGGGAACCAAGGGATTTATAAGTGCTTTATAAAAACCAAAAAGTTTTAACGTAAGCTACCAAAAAACTATTAGGTTTTAAGGAACCTTTACCAATTATCGTTAAAAACAAATAGTACTTACGATACCATATATTAAGGGTAAGACTACTTAAGAGTTATTAGTTTTATTGCTTGATCATAAGGAGTACTTAAAGACCATATTTTAAAACTCCCATAAAACCTAAAGATTATAGATGTCTACCACAAAACTTAAAATATTTAAAATCCACTATAAAACTTAATGAGTTTATTGTGATTTTGAACAATGCAGCAATTAAGTGGCTATAAAACCAATAGGTCTTAAAGAGCAAAGAGTAACAAATTGCTTTAAAGATAACTTGAAGGCCTTTTTTTAAGTACATATTATTATCTGTAGATAAATTGGCATGCACAAAGAAATAATAAAACCCAGTTCGGTTTATTTACCTTCTTAAATCTGTGATAAAACCCGATAAATATTTGTTGGCATTTAAATTGTTACTTGGAAAGCCCGGGCCCCTAAACTCAGTACCCAATAGACCCCCTCCATATGGGGGCCTGCATAATATATAGACTCTGAAACCACACATAGACAACTTTTGAAACGGTTCGAAGTATTTTGAAAAATAAAAAACTGAATTTGTTTTTAACTAATTACAGGATTGAGATGGAAAATCGAGTATATGAATACATGTGAAAAAAATCTCGAAATTAACTTTAATTTCCTTAGATTGGCAGAAAACCGCGTTTTTCAACTTGTTGTTAATAACAAAAAAACAGTTGTTAATAACAAAAAAAATACACTCAACATTTCATAAAACACTTTTTTCTCGTAAGCCGACCAGCGTAATTTGACATTCCCATTGCCCCATTCATCGGTATAAACATACATTTCAAGAAGATGCCTTCAATGATGCACGTGTTTGTGGTCAAAGTTTTGTTGCACTATACATAGAATAAACAATGAAATTCACGGTCATCTATAATATAGCATAAATAATAAGTAATTTTATTTAGAAATCCCCAACGTTCCTGGTTAATTTTTTAAGTTTTAATAAATTGCAAACAGTCATATTTTATATTCTTGAAATTTTTATTTCATCATTTAGTACTTGGAAAGACAATCGATTTTGTTGATTGTGTTCTTCGCTGTAAATTAATCTAATCAGATTTTGTTACGTTTTTTCCGAAATAAACGATGATTTTTATATTTAAAAATATCAGCAATTATTTTCCCCTCCACCATTTTTACCAATAGTTGGAAAAAGATTTACCTGCTAAAATAGTTTCAACACTTACACCTAATTTTTGAACTTCAGCTAGAAAAGAGGTTCGGATATACGCTTTTTTAAATATGTAAAAGGCAGATGATTTTTTAAAATTGATGGCAGCCCATATTGTGAATTGCACTAAGGTTAACAATTACGAAATGTATATGGTAAAGTCTCGTGATATTCAAAGTAGCAGGTGAACGTAAAAACGAAAAGCATTACAGACCAGCGTTTATTAAAAGTGTGGTTTCATTAACACATTCTCGTTCTGCTATGTATAATGTTGAGGATTGCACTCAAACAGACCAAATTTCTATTTAAAACGTATGAAATAATAAGGTAACTAATGATGATATACGAGGACTTCTTGAAACATAGTATATTTCAAATTTCAAACTATATTAAGAAATATTCTAACTTGGTTATTCACGTTATGAGCAACCATTTTAGTAAAGTAATTTACAGGAAATAGATTAAAAATAGGGACACTTCATGCAACATAACTTTTCTCCTGAATCAGAATATGATTGCTTTAATTGTGTCATTTAGAAGGAAACTTAATAAGAGACAAATTAAGAAATTGAGACAAACCATTTTGTGTTGCGGACAATGATGGTGTCATCATATCCTTAAGAGTGCAAGGTGTGCTACAACCAAAGTTGATGCCACTTGGATTTTTTTTACACATTCTTGGATGTATATAGAACCAATTTCCACGATATTTAAAATCATTCATCGCAGATTTTTTTTTACAAGTATTTTACTTTTTTTGTTTAGTGACAGCCACACAAAAAAAAGTGGTGTGGCCTGCAGACTACAGACCATATGTATTTTGAACCCGCTGAAACCGGATCCGAAATGAGAATTGTCAAGTTGGCTCATTTTTCACTCCTAATTCCAAAAAAACACCCACCCCCCCCCCCCCTCCCAAAAAAAAGGTCGGATCATACCAGTGTATCATGTATTTGGACGCTCTGAAACATGATCCGAAGTCATATTCGCTCGGTTTTCACCCCTGACCCCCAAAAAACATCCCAAAACAAAAAAGTGTCTGGCCTGCGGACTAGACCAGTGTATCCTTATGTATTTGGACCCGCTAAAACCGAATCCGAAGTCAGAATTGTCAGATTGGCTCGTTTTTCACCCCTGACCTCCCCAAAAAAATGGTCTGTCCGGCCGACCATATCAGTGTATCCTTTTGTATTTGGTAAGGATACACTGGTCTGAAAAACTGAAAAACGAGCCTGACAATTCTGACTTCGGATTTGGTTTCAGCGGGTCCAAATACATAAGGATACACTGATCTAGTTACTAGTCGGTAGGCCAGATCACTTTCTTTTTGTCTTGGTGGTGTTTTTTGGGGTTGGGGGTAAAAAGGTGAAAAACGAGCGAATATGACAATTCTGACTTCGGATTCTGTTTCAGAGGACATACATAAGGAAATAATGGTATGATCCGACCAACAGACCATTTTTTTTGGGGGGGGGGGTTCTTTGAGGTTGGGAGTGAAAAACAAGCCAATCTGAAAATTCTGACTTCGGATTCGGTTTCAGTGGGTTCAAATTCAAAAGGACACAATGGCAGGCCAGCCCAAGGAACAATTTAAAAGTCATTTGGATTTGAGGAGGTTTTAAGAAAGGTTTGTCGGGGTTAGGAAATAGTCTTGTGCTTTATTGATGTTGCGGTTAAGGTCTTTTAGGCTTCAAGTATACTTGCTCTTATATGGTAAGTTTTAAAGCATTCTGTAAAACCTAATTATAAAGCTAATTTGCTTCTAGGATAATACGTATTTGTAACGGGTTTATTGTACCTACATAAAATTCTCCATAAAGCTAATTAGTTTTATTAACGTCTTAACATTCAGATTTAAAGAGGCTTTAAATTATTCTTTATGGTTTTAATATATTTGCAATAAATACATTTTAAATCCTTTTTAAAACTAGACATTTTCAATGCCTATTAGTACTTATTGAAGGCCATTACAAAACTAGACTCTTAAAATATTCTTGACAAATGTTGTGATGAAACCGTTATGAAGAAAAAAAGGCCTCCATATATCTAAAAGGCAAATTTTAATTCCATAAAACACTTTCTAAAACCTCAATAAAACATTTATTATAAAAATAATACACAATATGTCTGCCTGAAGTGTTGATGAATGTGTGTACACGTATATTTAGAACACATACGCGCGCGTCACACTATCAAATTATTTTGAGGTTAAGTTTTTTTTATCAAATGTCAACGCGGTTCATCTTGGAGGCGGTTCTTTTAAATCTCAAACGTTTTATTACAGCTTTTATCAACTCGCCAAGTGCATTTGCATTTATGTGAGGAAGGGATTATTTGTGATAGTATACAAAAAGACTAAAAGGACTTCATTTAGAGTACTGTAAAATGACAATTAGATTTTTAGTTGGCCGGCCATGTTTTTCATGTTATATAAAAATATTCAAGGTCAATCTCACAATTATAATTATTAATAATTATCACTTTTTCTTTAGCAAATTAAGGTAGAATTAGAAGAAACAACTGAAAATTACCGTAGGAATCGAGAAGCAGCTTACTTTTTTAAATTTTCTGATTACGCGTCTATGCAAATTTTGTATGGATATTAAAATCATTATTATTTCTGAGGTGCCCTTGTTTTTTAGGCCTTTCTTTTGTAGTTTTAACGATAAACTGCCGTTGATTTTAATTTTTTTGTCATACCTAATATCTTTTTATCACCTTTTAAATCGGCCTTAGAGAGGTTATAGTGCCACTCTACGCTTTATAAATTCCAAATTCCATTTTATCTTCAATAAGTCTGATGGTGTGTTTGCTTAAATCAGTTTAGAAAAAATAAATGCAATAATAAAATTATTTGGATTCCTTCGTGGACATTCTTATAGCTTCTCAGTTCTAATATGGACTTATAAGAGTTTTAAAAACCAGTTTTAAGGCAGCCTTCTAGGTGTTTTCTAGAAATGTAGGAAGCTAATAAAAAAGCTTCCCACAGCTTTAAAATTGGTTTGGGGAACGGTTTTAAAACGGCCCGAACGAGGTTTTCAGGAGCGGCACTGTGCCTCACTAAGGAGTTTTATGATGGAATTTAGAAAGGCCTTAACAACCTTCATAAAGGTGGGCCCTTCTAGTCTACAAGTTGCTTTATAATGCGAGTTTCTCATTTATTTTGGCATAATAGAATACATGTATACATATTTACAACTAATAATGTATGCATATTTTAATAAATCCTTGCAACGACGAACCTGAAATTAAGCCCAAAATTCCGAACACTGCTCATTAAACAAAAAATAAAATACATTTAAAAAAAAATTCTGCGATGAATGATTTTAAATATCGTGGAAATTGGTTCTATATACATCCAAGAATGTGTAAAAAAAAATTCCAAGTAGCATCATCTCTGATTTAAATTTGGTTGTAGCACACCGTGAGCGCTGCCTTTTCTGCATATTTCAAATTCTAAGATAGTTTTACTATTCCTAATCGTTGCACAGTGGGGTGGAAAAAAAATACCGTTCAAAAATCGCTGTAGATCTCAGGATTTATTGAATCATCTAATTTTTTGTTAAATGTTTGTTATTAATTTCTTCATCAATCTCCGGAGCCATATTTTCGATTTTTGTCCATGGTTCTTAAAAATTTTCCAAAGAAGTTTGAATTTTCATAAAAAATTTTGAAAAATCAGGGACAAAACTCGAAAATTTGGCTTGACAGATCGATAGACAATTAAAAAACGAAGATTTCAAAAAAAACTTTCCGATTACTTAGTATTCAGACCTGCAAACTGATGACAAAGTGACGCAGTGACTTTTTTTTTCAAATCAGTTTTTTTGATATCTTCGTTTTTTAAATGCCTATCAATCTATTATGCCAAATTTTAGATTTTTGTCCCTGTTTTTTCAAAATTTTTGATGAAAATTCAGATTTTTTTGGAAAATTTTGAAAATCAGGAGCAAAAATCGAAAATCTGGCTCCAGAGATTAATTTAATAACGAACATTAAAAAAAAATAAGATGATCCAATAAATTCTGAGGTCTACAGCGATTTTTGAAAGGTATTTTTTTTCCACTCCACTATGCGCTGGTGTATTTTTAGTTGTCCATTGGCTTCTATTTCATATGTAAATTTTGCTGAAATCAAACGGCTATTTAATTTAGAAACAAAGTTTTTGTTGTAAATTAACACTAAAATCATAACAAAGATGTGAACCAGAAATAGAGTGAAGTAATAGTATATTGTGTCACAAGGGCACAAAATGAGCATTAGTAGCCCGCGGATATTAGCTGCCCGAGCGATCGAAGTAGACATGGGCAACACTGAGTTGAAAGGCGCTATGATACATTTCGCTGTATCACGTGTTGAAACAATAAAAATAGCTAACATGACATTGTGACACTTTAATGCGGACCGCACACGATCAATAATATTGTCAGTATCGATTTGACAATATTATTGTCAATACCATTCAAAATAATTGGATATCTTCAATATCAATACCTCAATAATGAGCGCACACGGTCAATAATATTGAAAGTATTGACAATACTATTGATCGTGTGCGGCCCGCTTAATAACAATTACACTCAATATGACCGCGGCTGAGGGTCCGTGTGCGGTATCACGGATCACGAGTATTAATTTCTACCAAATTTTTTAAATTTTCATTTCGAGTACATTTGTAGACAAACAATCTCGAGACGACAAACTGTTATGAAGCATTTTTATGTGGCTGTTAGTAGCTCTCTGGGAATCCTCGAATTGCGCATGATATCATAAAACAGTATTTTGTTTTTGTTGTCATTTCAACATTGATACTGATAGTTGATAGATACCCTAGCGCAAATGTCTTACAGTACTTGAAACCAGTTTACTGTGTTATTATGACACAATAATTATGCTGATACCTTGTGTTGACACTTCAAGCAGTGCCAGTGCCAGTTCAACACAAGAAAACTTGTGTTACCCATGACTACAGCGAAACGAAGCGAAGGCAGATGATAAGGCTTGCTAAGCTAATGCGTTTTCTGCATGTGTGAAATACAATTGTTATTGAATTCCTTTCGATTTTTGTTTTTCTTAACTCCGTGATGTATTTGTAATAAACGCCAACACTTTATTATGCTCTTTACATTACAACACTGCATGTACATGCACGTACTAAGACTTCTATTTTAAAACTGAAACTGCCTCTATTTGCCTGTTACATTTTCAAGCGCTGTACGCATGCGCAGTTTATTTACAATAAAGCCGTCCTAAGACTAACTTTATAAAAATAATAACAAAAGAAAAAATTTAAACTGAACAACTGTTTCTCGCCTAGCATTAAACAAAAAAAAAGGAAAAATATAACAAAAATGTCTTATTTGTTTTGATTCCAAACTTTGGTTTTAACACTTTTAACTGACGTTTAATAAAAAACTATGTGAAACATCAAAGTATGCAAATGATAGTCAATAGTGTCTAGAATGTGAAAAACTACAAAATCGTGTTGTTATGAGATTTTCGTCATACCCCCCTCGTAAGTATACTATAATTACATTGCCTTGTCGCTCGTTAGTGTAGCTTTATGTACCAAATACTTGTCATTGGCAACGAATGGTTATTTATCAAATACGTACCTAGGGAAATAAAGTTTTGGGAGAATTTTCTCTTTTGTATTACAGGTATTAAATTATATGTTTTATGATGAATATAAAAATAGTAAATCCAGACCTTACCTTGGTAGGTCTTCTGTATCCGACATTATTTTCAAAAATGTCCAGAGCTAGTATAATAATATGATTTAATTTATCTTGACAGTAGTAGTTGTCATTTGAATAGAAGCCCCCTCATTGACGGTTGCCATGTCCATGTCCAGGCATCGCTACTTTACTATTTGTTTAGCAAATATGAAATCTTACTTAAACAGTTATAGGTTTTTTCAAGTTTTTTTTCTAGTTTAGTGATCCATGGGTATGACGAAAAATATAATATGCACCGCGGGTCGTACAGTGCGATTTGTTGGTCTCGAGTACTTACTTGCAAACCTCGGCCCTACGGACCTCGAATTGCAAACTTTATTCTGGACCAAAAAAAGTGCACTTACGACTCTTGGTACATAAATAACTATAGCGGCACGAGGGATGATAAACATTACTTTCGGTCATATTTTTAGGATTAATATGATTCATTTTCACATATGCTAGGCGAAAAAGTATATATCATATCAATCCAATGGCATTAAGTAATGAATGTCATTAACCCAAATATATTTCAAAAATCGACATAAACTATCGTGATGATGAGTTTATGCGCTAAACCTAATAAGGAGAAGGTTTACAATCACTCACAATACTGTTAGTAGGTAGTTAATTTTGCGATCAATGGTTTTCTAAACAAAGTGCACTTACAATACATAATAAATATAATTATTAAGTTGACGTCTGTTTATAAGGTTGTTAACCGACACTTACGTCATTTAAGTTGGCTTATAGTTGTTGTACAAGATGACACATTTATCCATTTAATCATAGATCTTTACTAACAATATGTAGATTTGTATAAATTACGCTCAATGTAGAGATTAGCACCGCTAATAGCAAATCCTATATAACGTTTTTATCCCTTCTATTAATTAATCCTTCAAACTGCACTCTCGGGTCAAATTAAATTTTTGTAATGTTCAAGTCAATTATAATTATTTGTTTAGCGTCAAAAATTTCAAAGCATTACCACATGCTTTTAGTGATGCAATGGATCGAAGCTCTAATTTGCTGGAAGATTATTAAGTTCTGCACCCCTGCAAGCAAGTATGCAAAAATTATTTTTTACTTTTAATTTCGGCTATTTTTTTTATTAACAGTCTACCCAAGATACAAGTAATATATAGCAGATTATTGGAAGCAATTAGAGGAGTACGGTGTCTTCCATAGTCATATTTAAAACTATAATAGGCAGTGCGATGTTTGAAATAAATGTATTATTTTGAAGTTTGTGGAAAAGCAGGAAAAGTATCGATGATGGTCCATTTCGATATAAACAGTAAACACACACAAAAAAATAGCCTCTGAAGTCTCTTGAATAGTTTTGAACATTTTAAACCTGTTTTAAACATATCATTTAAAACATTGAGAAAAAAACTGTTTTAAACAAAAAAAACTGTTTTTGTTTAAAATGAAAGAATTTTTTTTTCCAACCCTGGCCTTAGTTCAGACAAGGTATAACAGACACGGACTCTCTGTCAAACTTGATAAAACAGAGCCTATACTGTTTACGAAAAAATTTTGAAAAAAAACTGAACCGCCTTCAGAAAAATCTCTAAAAATTATGAAATAAAATTTCGTAATTTTTAGTAACCTTTTTTGAATTTTTTTTCATCATTTTTAGTTACCTCTATTTAGTTTCTTTCAGTAAAGGAACGTGACTTAAGCTTTAACGTCAGGTTTGTTATTATAGAATTCTGGAATTCTAGCAAAAATAATACAAACATGGCAGCCTTATTGGGTTCATCATTTTGAATTCTTAATTTTGAGATCAGATTTGGTATCAGCTATTACCACTACCAATTTTTATGCAATTTCGAAGAAATTTGTGCGGCGCCTTCGCCAAATTTTCAGCTAGAAAAATCTTGTTTTCAATTTCTGCTCACCTTGCACTTGATAAAATTAATAGGGAACCACCGCCGAGCCATAGCTTGCAGTTTGAGGAGATGAGCAAATTTTATAGAAATCGATTGAGCCAATTTAGCACGTTGAGCCCCGGAGTGGATAATATTTGACCCTCACATTTCAAATTTCTTCATTGCAAAAACATTTCACATTAGTAATTTTTTCATATATTTTCAAATAAAGGAGATATCTGACTTAGACACATTCCTCATGTTTCAGATTTCCCGTCATAACTCTTAAAGCAGGCCATTGATTTCTAATTTCTTCATTTTGTAGCTTGCAAAAGTCGATACAATTTTTGTAGAAACATTTTTTTTACACAATTGATATTAAGCGAGATATCCTCAAGGGCCCTGATAAATTGGACAGCCTGTATATTTCTATTGTTAATAATTTACTGTAATGCATATTCTGTCTCAACGTTTGATAATTAATTGTAAATTATTTGCATGTTAGTGACTAAATGATTAATAATTACCAGAAACATAAGTAGTCCCATAATTGGACCTTGGGGAATTCCTAAAGTTTGGATTAATTTTATGATCGGTAGCCAATATAGCATGGATTTAATGTAAAGTATGAAAACAATAGTGTTATTTAACTAACGTTGTTGTTGTGGATTTCGTATATAACAATAACCGTAAAATGGAAGTTAGAAAACTACATTGTGATACAAATCTTATGTTCTTTGTTTTGAGATTCTCCATATTGTTAATCAACTGTTAATACTAACAGGAATCAAATAATAAAGCATTGAAACAGTTAATATACAAAAACAAAGTTATGCCACACGAGACTATTATGAAATATTTAAACAATTTAAATTAAGTTCACATTACCTATTAATCCAGTGTCATAATGTATTGTTACAAAATATGTGATAAAAAGACTTATTGCGGTTGTTAGCTTTAATAATTAATATAAATAACTTTTGGATATATGAAACATTAAGACAGAACTGTTAAGCAATTAGTATTAAATTAACGTTGACAATAATTACATGGCCTTCTAGCAAATTACATTAAATATTGTTCCATAATTTCTAAATAGCGGCAGATATAAAAAAATATATACTTACGCAAAATTAATGTGCTTTGGTCTGACGCGTGCACAATTTGTCGTTCACACCAAGTTAAGTAGGGGCTTAACTGAATATACCATTTCCAGGAGGGCATTTAAAGACTTCTCACTGTTTTAATGTGAAATATATACATGATAGCGTTTCATTTTAGAGAGTTACTATTTTTTCCCTTTCAATAAAATACCGAGATTTTCTCTGAAGATTATATTAGTAGAAGTTAAAGAATGCAGAAGGATCTACTTTTGTTTTTGTAGATAAACCCATTTGTGATTTAAAGAAAATTGGAAATATAAGATAAGCCCACTGTAAATTAATGTTCTAGGGCCTGCAGATCACCCCCGTTTTAACCAACTAACCGGTTAGGTTGAGGTAACCACTTCTAACCTGGTTTTTCTTCAAGTTGACATCGAAGAGTACTTACAGTAAAAAAAACCGCTGCCCAAGGAATCACTACTTCCACATCCGGATTTTTTATCCAAGTCACACAACGAAAAAATTTTGTATCTGGAAATAATTGTTTATGGAACTTTAATAATATAGTATTTGAAATCCTCTACCCCAAGAACCCATAAAACGATACCCCACATCGGTAGTGGGGTGGGGGTGGTGACAGGGGGTGGGAGTGGGGGGTGGATAAAGTAAGAAAATAATTTGAGGTTTCTGGTTCTGGTACACACACTAAATCACATTTTTTTTCATCCCCTTTAATAATGGGGTGGAGGTGGTAATGGGGGTGGCTAATGCCAAATTTATTTTTGAGACCTTAGCTTCTCTTGTCTATACTAAATATCAATTTTATGAAATCTTACCTGCTTGATTTACCTATTTACTCCAAATTTACCCCAATTTACCCCCCAACCCTTCGACGGAACAAGATGAAAATATAATCTAGTTCTAGATCTCATTAAAGTACATATGTGTACCAAATTTCAAGTCAATATCTCAAACAGTTCCAGAGTAAACGTGCGCACAAAAAAAGTTACAGACCGACAGACCGACAGACAGACAGAACTTTTTTTTTGCTCGAACTTGAAATCTCGACGTTTCATGACATTCTAAGCCTATTTGAACAATAAAAATTTTTAGAAATTTTTTTGTCGTTACTATACTTCCACTGGATGTGGAAGTAATTAGCCAAAGTTAGTTGATCGGAACATATAAATAATTGCAAAAAACTGTAATTTTTATTATCACGAATTTTGTCGAATTTCATCTTCAATTCGCGATATCTCGGCAAATAATGAATATTTTTAGATAAAATTTCAGTACGACATTGTTCAATTTATTCTTTAAGATATTATTTATTTCACAGATGAATATAGTGATTTTTCAAAAAATTTCTTTTGTCAAGCCTAATTTTTTTTTTCAAACACAAAAGTTTTGTGACGAATTTTTAACACGATAATTTTTGACAAACTTATATTAAAGTACAATATTTAAAGAAGTTTTCTGTAAAGTTTTACGTATTCATATTGTATATACAAAAAGTTATCGCACTTTGAATTAGCAAGATTTTGTTTGCAAACGATTAGAAAAAACTAATAAACCCGCAAATTTTTATGATACATTAAATCGCTCGAAATTGAAAACTTTTACAGACATGATGAAAAAAAGTTCTGTAAAAAGAGCAGATAATAGCACAAGTAAAGAATATGTTTCTCCAGAAAAAGTGAACCAAAGAGCTCTGATTCTATCCAAGCAAAGAGCTGATGTAAGCCTTGAAAAAGTTCTTAGTGTCCCACTGAACTTCTGCTCTATTTAAGGAGGATGGTAACAGGCGAATATCGTCAAAATCTGATTTGTTACATGCGATCGAAAAAAATATTGTAACATCTGTGATTACAGAACCTTGCTGGACATAATTACATGATAGAATAATAGATGGCAGATTTGCATTGTTTAAATACGAAATATATGAAATGATACGAAGATGTTGGACAATATTTTTTGAAGTATTTTCGAAAACTATTTGAAACTTTTTCTGAGTCATTTTCGATCGCTATGACGTTAGTATAAATCCTAAATCGCAAGAGAGGTAAAAAAGGTATAAACTAAATTCTAATATTTACGATATTAATGCTAGTCGACCTATACCAGATTGGGATAAAGTTATGTCTACAGATGCAAATAAAAATGCTTTGAGCCTATTTTTATGCGACTACATCGAAAAATATATTGAAATCCCTCAGACTTCTGATAAAATTATTAATAAAAAATTATATTTGGCTGGTGGATACAAAAATCATCTTGTTACTAAAAAAATCACTAATTCACTTACACGTGAGATTACAGATTATGCTGAAGCTGATTTTCGAATAATTTGTCATCTGATCTACATTTCTAAACAATACTTAGACACTCAGGACATGCTAGTGATCGTTAAGTCCCCAAACAGATGTGTTTATTCTTTTAATCGCACATTATTTTAAAATAAATACAAAGATTCAAGTATGGTTTCAAACTGGAAAAAATAGCATCAAAACGGATTTGCGGCGCTTTATCCCAATACATATTATATGCCAAGAACTAGGAAGTAGTATTGGTTTAGCATTACCAATAATTCATGCATTAACCGGATGCGATACGACTTCCGCTTTCTATGGAATTGGTAAGAAAAAAGCTCTCAACGTAGCATAAAAAATGGGCACAGAACATTTAGTCCAGATGTCTCAAATTGAGAATAAATTAACACCTGAAATTGTTAATGCTTGGACAAAATTTGTGATTGGAATTTATGACTTCAAAAGTAAACAAGACAACATTAACGACGTGAGAGTAATTTTAGCTCGAAAAAAAAAAACTCCGTTAAAAAATTACCTCCATCGTTCAACACATGAAACGCTGTTTTTGGCAAGTGCACGTATGGTATAATCGGCTGCTCCAAGGAAGAACACAGTAACCAACATTTGCTCCAAACTTGATAATTTCACTCATGTGCTGATACTGTGCTGTGCTGCGTCTTTTTATCCAACAGCATTTTATATCCTTTGCAGATAGAACTACCGCTGTTGGCTCGGCTGTTGGATAAAAAGACGCAGCACAGCACAGCATGGGCGCAGCCAGGGGGGGAGCCATGCCCCCCCCCCAAGCCGTCTTCCATAAGCCAAAAAATAAAGAAGCAGTACAAAGCAGTATCTAAATTATCCCTTGAATTAAATATTTTGTAATTAATTCCAATTATCTAATAGAGGAATCTACATTCACATCCGTTTTCAAGCATTTTCTGAAAAATTTTCCTCATCCTCTGGGGAGGCCGGTTCTATTGCCCCCCCCTAGATGAATTTTCTGGCTGCGCCACTGCAGCACAGTATCAGCACCTGAGTGAAAATCTCAAGTTTGGAAAAAATGTTGGTTACTGTGTTCTTCCTTGGAGCAGCCGAAATGCTCACTTTTTGAAGCACTCAATCTAACTGATTTTGGCTGGAAATTTGAAAATGAAGAACTTTTGCCAATATTGTATTTTGAAGGACCAACAAGTTTGGAGCTGCTTCAAAAGTATATTGGTCATTGCAGATTAAAAAAAAACATCTTATGATAAAGAATTTTGTTCGTGCTACGCTGCTGGTATAAAATGCTGTCTCACTTGTAACTCTACATCAAATTGCTCGTTGCAGCCCATAGATGTTGATTCAGATTAAAAATATTAAAAACAACCCAATGTATTATCCATTTTTTAATTTATCAACAATTAATTTAGTATTACTTATTTCCACTTTACAGTAACCTATAAAAAGGAAATATGTAACAAAACATTGCATTGATCTGATAGTAAACGCATGAACTACGGCAACCACCACAATGAAACATGCCGCGCGTAAACAACATGTCTGCTGCGCGCGGAGACGCTACTTCAAAGTGCGATAACTTTTTATATATACAATGTGAATACGTGAAACTTAACAGAAAACTTCTTTAAATATTGTACTTTAATATAAGTTTGTCAAAAATTATCGTATTAAAAGTTCGTCACACAATTTTTGTGTTTGAAAAAAAAAATTAGGCTTGACAAAAGAAATTTTTTGAAAAATCACTATTTTCATCTGTGAAATAAATAAAGGTTCAGACCAATTCAATATCTTAACGAATAACTTGAACAATGTCGTGCTGAAATTTCATCTAAAAATATTCGTTATTTTCCGAGATATCGCGAGTTGAAGATGAAATTCGGCAAAATTCGTGATATAAAAAAATTATAGTTTTTTGCAATTATTTATATGTTCCGATCAACTAACTTTGGCTAATTACTTCCACATCCAGTGGAAGTATAGTAACGACAAAAAAATTTTTAAAAATTTTTATTGTTCAAATAGGCTTAGAATGTCATGAAACGTCGAGATTTCAAGTTTGAGCGAAAAAAAAATTTCTGTCTGTCGGTCTGTAACTTTTTTTGTGCGCACGTTTACTCTGGAACCGTTGGAGATATTGACTTGAAATTTGGTACATGTACTTTAACTAGATCTAGAACTAGATTATATTTTCATCTTGTTCCGTCGAAGGGTTGGGGGGTAAATTGGGGTAAATTTGGAGTAAATAGGTAAATCAAGCAGGTAAGAGTTCATAAAATTGATATTTAGTATAGACAAGAGAAGTTAAGGTCTCAAAAAAATTTTGGCATTAGCCACCCCCATTACCACCCCCACCCCATTATTAAAGGGGATGAAAAAAAATGTGATTTAGTGTGTGTACAAGAACCAGAAACCTCAAAATATTTTTTTACTTTATCCACCTGTTATGTTGAGCGCTGACCAAAAACTATATGAGAGTGAGAGAGACAGATGACCGTAACATAGGCGTTATGAATATCGTAAACATTCAATATAGGGCTGATTGAGCGAAAAAAACTCTATATGCTTATTTTGCTTTACGATTGCTGTTAGACCATCGCAGAGCTCGAAAAGGTTGTATTTTTCCTTCGAAATAGGAGGTGGCGTTTTATAGAGTTTGGGTATACTTTTGTCCATAGCAGAGGAAGTTTGCCTTTTTAAACTGATTGACCTGTACTGGTTTTCTAGGTGGCTATGCTTAAAATAAATTTTTATAGGCTCAGTTTTTTCTTTACAGGAAATTCACAAATTTCATTCCAGTTTATCTTTTTTTTTTTGAAGTCAAGGAAGTCAGTATAGCTTAAAGGAAAAACAGTATAGTGATTCTTCCTTCTTGTCAGACGAAATACTGGAATTAGTTGCGAGGGAACCATTATATCACCAGCCTTTTTTTACAACATTTGAAATAGCGCTGTGAGCAGAGTTCCCTTCGTTTTGACCATGGGGAGGAGCAAAGAACCTAAGAGAAACCCCTTCTAAATTTGTGCTACTGTTGATTATATACAAAATAATAGAATTTTTATTTTGCCCCCCACAGCTATCTGAGAAAAGGTATGACTTCTTAATTCCATCTTAAACATACTTAGTAAAAAGTTACACAATGCTGTCGCTATCTCACATGAATATCTTTTTCCATTTTCTTCGTTCCAGGTAAAACAAAAGCAGTCTTTCGAACCAATATCGTAAATAGCAAAGTTAAATAGAGCAAGCCGTCTTTTGTAGAAAATTTTGTTATCATTTGATATAGGTACATGAAAAACCTGCTGCAGGTCAATCGAAGCACAAATCACAAAAGTACTGCGAAGCTTCTTCTTTTCAATTTTTTTTGTATGTTTCTTATACCGATCATTTAAATTGGCCTTTGTCAGTAATTCCTAAAGTATTTAAAAACATACTTTTACATACTTTCCCCTTTTTCCCCTCCAAAGGAAGAAAGAAATGCTTACTCTTATCACGCCTTGACTCGTGTGTTGTTACCGTTTTCCTCTTTATCATCAATAAAACGAACTATGTACTCACGTAGCAGTTGCAAATCCCCTAGCTCATTAAATTTAATAAAAATTTGTTGCCGAATATCATCTTTAAACAAGAAACATTTCTTACCAACCTCATCGCAAGACTCAGTGTTGCAACCGATACCCATTTTTCGTTCAGGTACATTATTATACTCTTCGCAAAAACGAACAGTATGTTGTATTTGATCGGCACATTTCTAAAATCGTAAATATCGCTCGTAGAGAAAAAAATTTCATATCATTGTGTTAGTGAACGAATTCTGAACAACTTTCAAAATGTCCGTCTGTCCGTCCGTCTGTCCGTCTGTCCGTCTGTCCGTCTGTCCGTCTGTCCGTCCGTCTGTCCGTCCGTCACGTTTCTTGTAAGCACGATAACTTAAGAAAGAAAAGTCCGATTGTATTGAAATTTAGAAAATAAGTTAGTGTTAGCTAGAGGAAGAACCCTATTGTTTTTGAAGAAAATCGATCAGTAAATAAAAAAGTTATTAATTATTTAATTTAAAAAAAAAATTTTTTTGTTAATTTTTGTGGCTTGTACTAAAATGGAAATCGCGAGATATTATTTCCATAACAAAATTTTTTTTTGTGTATGAAGTTTACTAATATTTCTTAGAAGTGAAATATGTATGAATGTCGACAGATATATATTACAGACAATCAATTTTCCTAGCAACAGGTGGTGGCGCAGCGGCTAAAGTTGCCCACCCCTCAAACATCCATCCCCAACCATCCTATCCCATAATTTGTCGGGTTTCTGGGGAATCCTGCACCAGGCAAACAGAAATTACAAGAGGTATCACTACTTAAAACCTCAATACAACTACACCATTTGCCTTATTAATTTGTTGTGTTTTTATCATGCTGACTATCCTTTTCAAGCAGGTTTTTAATACTATTTTCCTGCATGATCGATAAATCGTTTTTCATCTTTAATCTATTTACATATATTATTTCAAACTTACTGTGTAATACATAAATGCGTATCTATCTTAGAAATACGCTAAATTAATCCATCAAATAATAAAGGCTGACCGTTTATTCCCTGGGTTACCAGCAGCCCATTTACAGACGCATCTCGTCTTCGCGACCTAATACGTTTGTAAACACATATTACATTGTATACCAAATATAATAAATGAAATGCCTTTGACATGTAAATACCTACAAACAATAAAGAGATTTTTAAATGGCAAATGGCAATGGCTTTTCGTTGCAATCCAAGGGTCCCGTGTTCGAATCTCGCAGGTTGTATTTTTTTTTCATTTTTTTTCATACAATTTTTTCACAACAAAGTTTATATCACAAAATTTAGGATGTCCAAAAACTAACATTATTTACAAGAAAACTGCGAAGAGTATCCTATAGAATGTGTAACAATTATATATAAAAAGCTCAGTAAATTGGCGAAGAGTACGTTTTTAGCTTGTTTTTACTTATATTTTTGACCAGAATTTCTTAGCTTCTTTGCCTCTTTTTCAAATTAGAATTCTTGATCATCTTTACTGCATATTCTCTTAATTCTCCTTCAACAACATAATCTTCGGGGTTTTTGATCAGCATATTATTGTTATTATTAAAAATATCTGTGTTTAAAACAGCGGTTTTCGTTATTTCGTGCCCGATAAAAATGCTTTCATTTAACACTCTTCCATGTTCTGCACACGAGGAATTCTCTTGCATGAAATGTCTCCAGCAAAATCAAACACCTAAAATATAAAGTAAAGACTTCACTGCTGCAGTATCGAACTTCACATGTCTATACATAATCAGGGTCATCCGGATCTGAAATGGATCTTCCTTTTATTCGTCAACTTCACTTCCACTGAGATACTTGTTTGTAAAAGCTCGTCTAAATGTCCCACTTATAAAATTTTCCATTTTTTCTTGCTAACAATTATTTTGGTTATCAACATTAATTTCGATTGTCTTCATGAACAAAAGTTTCTTCATACGTTTTCATAGTGCAGATATCTTCATCGAATACTTCTTGATTCTTTTAATATTTTTTCGAAATTTGGTCTAAAGGAATATCATTTCAACTCGATTGTAACAATAATTTATTGTTCTACTGTCCAAATTTGATAGAGGCTCTTGTGCCTAACAGCAACTGTTAAGAACATAACATTAAACGCAGGAGATGGTGAAATATTTCATAATAAACAATTAATTTTTACCAAAAGGCCTAAATGCCATTAAGCCTCTTTGTTCCATATTATTAATACGATTAATCAAATAAGCCCTAGGAGCATATTGTCTTTTTAAATTACCCATACAAAATCCAGATAACCCTTTGTGGCAACAAAAAGCATGAAGAAACATACACTTTGCAGGGCTTAACTCAATTTTGCATTTTTGTGGGTTAGGCCCCTACGTGCTCGGGACAACGAATTCTCGAATGAGGAATAGTTGATTTCTAAATTAAGAGAAAATGAGCAAATGAAACGCCCGCAGGAATAGAAGTGAAAAATGAGCCCAACGACTTTTTGGGCATCAATGCTCCGAAAACTGTTTTCCTTATGATCCATGAAATATGATAGGCTATCATTAATTTGAAATCTCAAATCTCACAAAATTACCAAAGCTGAAAATAGCACCGCTTCATTTTCTTGAAATCTAAAATATCCATCACAAGAAAAACAGATAATAACATAAATTTTGGAATTCAATAAATCGAGGTTTTCTGGGTAAACCTCATAAAGTCAAGCAATAACCACACTTCTAATATTTGTTCTATTTTTAAATAAATTTTAGTTGTCATAAGCGTTATGCATTATGAATAACAAATATTTGTGGAATTCTCGATTTTACGTTTGTTAAATTTCTCTTTTTCGTAGAACTAAATTATGACATAAAAAATACGCGGATTTAAACAATAACGTGACTTGTACAACTGAGTAATTTGTTTACATGATATGTCATTAAAGATTTTAAATTGGACGACTATTATTCCAAAGTTCAAATGATAATTTATTTTCTACAAAGGTGATTAACAACATATTTTTCACAAAACAATTGAAGAGCTAAGTGGATAAAGGTGTTATGTGACATTTTTGAAAATTTTGAGATTTCTACACAAACAACTATTTTACCTTATAATCTATCATTTCAATAAGTTTTTGGGATAATAAACCTTTCCTAAATGCGTTTTAATGTTTGATAAAGGTTTTTATATAATTTAATGGATAAAGGTGTCATGATCACATACCACCTTTATCAATTACTGTGTGATATTAAATTGTTTTAATCCAAAACACTTTGCTTTTAAAGTTATGTTATATTGACAGTAATGTGACAAGTTGTGTTAAGTGTTCCTTACTATTATAGTGAAAATGGCCAGTCGTAGTAAACTGATATTACAAATGGCAATGAATAAACGATTTCATGAATCATGTAAGATGTTTATAAATTGGCTGATATTTGGAAATAGTGCTTATAGTGTTTTAATCCATATATTCATTTCGTTCAATTTCGAAATGGTATGACATGGTACAAGAGTCGAGATGGTACTTGAGTATCTAATTGCTGTAAATACATTTATACCTTTTGGCAATTCAGCAGAAATCAGTCACATAGTGGCAATTTCTTCCCAGGCAAGTTTTAATAATGTTTTAAAAACAAAACATTATCAATATAAAATGCAATAATAAAATACGAATTTACCAAAGTATTCTAGCAAATTAGTCTGTAAATCAGAAATAGTGGAAAGTGACGCTTTGCGGTGTTGATTTTTGTACAAATATTTTTATGCTGACAAGTAGAAGAGGGCTGGACCGTAGAAATTTTTATGACAAGAGCAAAACTGATATCTGGTATGGCTTCTGCCCACCCAATATTTTGAAAGAGCATTAAATTGTTTAAGGCAAATCTGGCGAATTCCGAAATTCTTGCGGAAAAAATAATAAGTATGATAATTACGCCAATCAAGTCAAAGGTCATTTGGGTTTGTAAGATTATCGTTTAAGAATTACAGGGTTCGCTATGCTTACATCTATTGGGTTAAAAGAAATAAAAAAAAAATAAAATAAATAATACTAAAGAATACGGAGAAACAAACTAGCTTTCGAACAACAAAAGCGTGACGGAGCAAAAGTTACAGTAGATAGAATGATTTGTTTTCTTACTTTAGATCTTCAGCAAACCATGCCGCTGCCAAAATTAAGTACATCGAAAGCATTTTACCTTCGTCAAATGTGGTTTTACAACCTTGGCATACATACATTGAGGAATACTGAAAAAAAAAAAACGTTCTTTTTCACATGGACAGAAGATATGGCCAGCCGTGAAAGCCTAGAAATTGCTAGTTGCTTACATACTTTTTCACAAATTTACAATGAATATTTCCAAGAAAAGATCGATCACATTATAATATGGCCCGACTCCTGTGGTGGACAAAATAAAAACTTCAATATCATTACACTTTACCAGTTGTTGATTTTAAAGAGAGAATTTAAAGTTATCGACCATACATTTTCGGAGGTGGGACATTCATATTTAGATTCAGACAGAGACTTTGGCAGAGTCGAGAAAATTTTAAGGAAACATCAAAACATCTACGTTCCGGACCAGTATCGCGAAATTTTAAGAACTCCCAAAGACGCCGTTGTCATAGATATGAAGAATCATTTCAAGGATATTGATGGAATTGCCTCAAAATTCAATTTGTACAACAGGAAGAAAAACTTGAACAATGAAAAGGTTTATTTTCACGACGGTATAAAATGGCACCCATGGGTGCTACCACGGTCAATAAACGATACGGTTGCATCAATCAGCAGCTTTAAAACGAGAGAGACGCGGGGGGCGGGAAATAGAATGAAAGAGATAGACATATCTGATTTCCGTGCAAAAGACAGAGACAAAGATGCTTGTAGTGTCTACAGGTGACGTAGGCTGTAGACCCTACCAGAATCTTTGTCTCTGTCTTCTGCACGGAAATCAGATATGTCTGTCTCTTTCATTCGATTTCCCGCCCCCCGCGTCTCTCTCGTCTTAAAGCTGCTGATTGATGCAACCGTATCGTTTATTGACCGTGGGGTGCTACTATTACATCACTAGATGAAATGACTCCATTTTACAAAGTCGATATTTTAAAGAAAAGGAATATGCATAAGATAAATTCCGACTGTATTGCTCTAACGGTGTTTAATGAAAACAAGGGCAGCCTAAGTGTAGGAAAACTGGCCAATCTTAAAGAACAATTACCATTTATAAATGAATGGTAAGGCCGTATTATCACAACATACTTGGAAATGACTAAACTGTGGCTCAAAACCGTAGAACTGTCCGACTACCTAAAAATTGTACAATGTTTTAATAATAATAAAATATGTTTAATTTCTTAACACTTTTATTCACTAATTCCTTATTCATATCAGAGAAACTTATGAACGGATAAAGGTGTTATGTACATTAATTTTTTAAAATTTTCGAAAATAATGACAACTGACAACTTTAACTATTTGTCTCTGAAAAGTACATCAAATGTCAATATCATCGCAAAATGCAAGCTATATAGTCGTTATAACAAAAAAGTTCTCGCCTAAAAACTTTCGAGTTAAATTACTCAATAACGTGTTTTTGTGACATAACACCTTTATCCACTTAGCTCTTCAATTAGTAAAAGGAGATGTATACAGAACCTTTTCAACCGACCCACAGTGTGCCATTTGCAACTTCTAGGTAGACAAAATTCTAGAAATTTCTAAATGAGCTTAAAATAGTTGTTAGAAGAAAAATAGTGAAAAAATTATAAGTATTCAGGGGTGATTAAGGGGGTGGGTTTTGAGGGGTTGAAAAATAAATTTGCTTCTAAAGTCCCAAAACTCTGTGAGTATGATAATGTGATATCTATGAATTAAAAATAGTTAAAAAATAGTAGAGGGGTTGTTTTTGAGGGGACTGAAAGATAAATATTATTTTAAAATTCTGAAACTTTGTGGAGATGATAATATTAGATCCGTGAATTCGCTAAAAATAGTAAAAAAAAAATTTAAGCAATAAGGGATTTGAGAGAATTTAAAAATAAATATATGTATACCTTAAAAAGTATGTAAAAAAAGTTTCAAAAAATTTTTTTGCCAATGTGCATTGGCATCTTGGATCTTTCGCTACACTCCTCAAACTTTTTTATTGGTCGCCCAGTTGGTATCCCAGCAGAAGTTGATGGCTGTATGTTTGAACCATTCCACAAAAAAGTAAAAGTGCTCTGAAAAAAAAAGTTGTGCTCGAGTGTGTTGGCTAAACTACATATTATTACAAATAGAAATGGCCCAGCTATGATATATAAAAAATTTAGCCTGGATACATGTGTGTACATGTTATTTACAGACATTGAAAGTTATTAAGCAAAGAAAAAATAACATGTATTTTTCATGTTTTCAAAACGTTCTTTTATATTGTTTGACTAACAGACAGATTTATATTAACTAAAAAAATGTTGTACTCACCCTCAGAAATAACATCCATCATTAAAAATTTCCACTCAATTACGAACTGCCACAGTTAGATGTTGTCGAAAGTGTCGTTAAAATGTATTCTTTAACTTTTAATCCCTATTACCCTTCACTGTGGCCCAACCCCTTATTGCTTAGATTTTTTTACTATTTTTGGCGTATTCACGGATCTAATATTATCATGTCCACAAAGTTTCAGAATTTTAAAATAATATTTATCTTTCAGCCCCCTCAAAAACAACCCCCCTACCATTTTTTAACTATTTTTGATATATTCACAGATATCCTATTATCAAACAGACAAAAATTCCAAAAACTATCTTAATGTATTTTATTACTCATCTTACATCCTCTCAGATCAGTTTCTAACAAATATTTTTAATGTACAGACACGCCAACTCTACAGATTTATTATATGTATAGATAAGACTAGACTTAATGAACAAGGGCAAGAATATAATTATTTAGGGGTACTGTTGACTAAAGATGTTCTACGGAAAATAGGGAGAGGACGAACGATAACAAACAAATTGAATAAATACAGTGCTGTGGAGTAAGAGCATAAGAAACGTCACAAAGATTCGAATGAATTAGTTGAAAGTACAACCACCTTTGGCTCAGAAGTTTGGACAATGAACACAAACCTTAAACGAATAATAAATGCAATGGATTATTTAAGAAGATGCTGTGGGATTACCCTCTTGGACCATATTAGAGTAGAGACAATAAGAGATAGATTAAAAGTAGAGAAGATCCTGTCGGAAAGAATAGAAGAGAAACAGCTATACTGGTACGGAGACATGAGAAGGATGCAAGAACGAAAATTACCAAAGAAGAACTTTGAGTGGATACCACATAGAATAAGGAAAAGAGGCCGACCGCAAACACGATGGAAAGACACCATACAAGTAGCAATGGATAGAAGGGAGCTGGAAGAAAATTCGTGGGAAAATAAAAAGGATGCGACAAACGGCCACGCGTGCTGTAAAGAAATGACGTTGTCATCTATCTATCTATATCTTTACAACACTTTACAATGTCGTTGTCATATATTATTATATATAGATAAGGTCAACGCACTATGGTCAATTTCCTAATATTAGGAGGAAAGTATTAAAAAATAAAATTTATCCAAAAATTAAAATTAATATATATGTCGATACCTGAATAACCGGACTATCAGAAACCAAAAAAATATTTTGTTTATGCCGCACGTGTTTATGGTGGTGACGTTACATAGTAATTGGGTGGTTCCGCGGCAGATAATTTACCGCTAATATTCATCCAAGCAAGTTGTTTATTGTATCCAATATTATAAAACTGTTGTCGTGTGCTGTTAATACATGCCTTTAATTATCGAAAAAATGTCACGAGGTATGTGTCCTCTTGGGCAAAACCGTATTACCGATTTATTTCGCGGAAGCCTGCATTTGCGCACTTATATTTGAGTTTTAAAAAAAGTTTCACAAAGTTTCACCGAAATTTCTGTTGTATATCGTAGGTCAGTCTCTCTACTTTGGAACATATACTGAGAGTTTACTTTCTTGTACTTTTATTAGAAGATATTTAATTTTACTGCAGATGTCATTTCCGTGAAGAGAAATTACCTGTTTGAATTGCTGCTGAATGAAAAATTGTTAGCTGATGGAGCATCCGTAAGGACAGTCCACAGGATAATTGAATATATTGAACAAGAGAAAGAAGACTAGCGCGGGTTGTTAGGAGAAAATGAAGAACTTATTCAAATTATTAAGCTATTCTTATGTAATTTACTTAAACGCTGGCAGTCTTGCAAATTTAATGTGGCTTCGTTTAAAAAAAAACACTCTGGTTAGTTAAATGGAGAATTAAAATATGAGACTAATAAAGAAAATGTATGTGAGCCTTCTAGGTCGAAAGTAGGTCAACCGTCAAAGAGTTTTAGTAATAGTGAACAAAAGTCGAAAAGAAAAAAAGTGCAACCATTATTGGAACATACTCCAAAAGAGTTAAGCTTAGCAACTCAACCCGCATATCAGGCAAGTGGTAAACGTAATGTGGCTTCCGTAATAAAAAAACTTGGAAGGAGCTCTCCGCGTACAGTATTGCGGGAGTAAATTTTGAGAAAGTTCCGAAATATAAGTTTGCATGCAGCAATAAAAGAGGTAAAGAAAAACGGTGTATATATAATATACTTTTTTTCTTGAAATCGTCGAAAAAAAGTTGTCACTATAAAGTATCAGCATATAGGTGATTAATTGCAGAGGCATATTAAATAAAAATATATAAGGTGTTTGGTTTGAAACAATTGAATTATGACAGTTGAAATATGTAAAACTTTAAATCATCGTGGAGAACACCTTGTAGAATTGGATTCAACTCTGAGAGTCCTGTAAATTAGTACATGGTCTCGACTAACATTGAAAATGAATTGACGCTCAAATTTACGAAAATGCCTCTTTTACAGATTTTATTATTGGGTGTTCCATTTAAAAAATTCTGACATTAGCTTGCTACCACTCTGTGAAACAACCTATAGATTTGAAACTAATTTTTGAATATTACATTCTTCATCTCCTACAATATTTATCTGAGACATTTTTTCTAATTTCAAACGGTTGAGGAGATATTGACTGTCCCCATGCTACTGACTCACCCTGTATATATTTATGTATGTATTTTTTTATGCATCGTACCAGAAATTTAACATATTTAAACAAAAATATACTTCTAAACAAAAATATAGCTAGAAATGAAGTGTTAATAATATTTTCCTCCTAAATATGGCAAATTGACCACTGTGCAACGTGAGCAAAAATTGAATACAATATTTTTTTAGTTGAATTTGACGAAAGCAAATTTTTAATTGCATTAAAATTGGTAGGGTTAGGTATTTTAGGAGCTGATACTGAATCTGATCTGAAAAATTAAGAATTCAAAACAACGAATCTGTTATGGCTGCCATAACTGCAGTATTATTGCACTTTATATCTGAGCTAGAGATTTCAGAATTTTTGACATTAAAACTTAAAAATTCAAAACGATAGATATGTCACTTTATTGTGTAGAAGTTATAAAGAGGCCACTAAAAAAAATTAATTGTTCTAAAACCTTGTCACGTGAATAGAAAAAAAAACTTACTTAGGTACGTAAAATCTCTGTCAAACAAAATTAATGCCTTTATGAAGCACTCGCTCGCGACAAGCTTTTAAGACAATAATTCTTTTTATATTTTTATTTTTTTCGTTTTAGTACACCTAAATAATAATAAAAGCTTGTTTTTAAATAGTAGATTGTAATACAAGTGTAGCAAGGGCTACGAGTTTTGCAATGAAGCTTGCCACATGTGTGTTACATACTATTTTACTTCCACGTCCAGTGGAAGTATAGTAACGACAAACAAATTTTAAAAAATTTGTATTGTCCAAATAGGCTTAAAATGTCATGAAACGTCGAGATTTTAAGTTTGAGCGAAAAAAATTTTCTGTCTGCCGGTCTGTCTGTCTGTCTGTCTGTCTGTCTGTCTGTCTGTCGGTCTGTCTGTCTGTCTGTCTGTCTGTAACTTTTTTTTTTGTGCGCACGTTTACTCTGGAACCGTTTAAGATATTGACTTGAAATTTGGTACACATATGTACTTTAACGAGATCTAGAACTAGATTATATTTTCATCTTGTTCCGTCGAAGGGTTGGGGTGTAAATTGGGGTAAATTTGGGGTAGATGGGTAAATCAAGCAGGTAAGAGTCCACGAAATTGGTATTTAGTATATACAAGAGAAGCTAAGGTCTCAAAAAAAATGGCATTAGCCACCCCCATTACCACCCCCACCCCCTTATTAAAGGGGATGAAAAGAAATTGTGATTTAGTGTATGTACAGGAACCAGAAACCTCAAAATATTTTTTTACTTCGTCCACCCCCCACTACCACCCCCCTATCACCACCCCCACCCAACTACCGATGTGGGGTATCGTTTTATGGGTTTTTGGGGTAGAAGATTTCAAATATTATATTATTAAAGTTCCATAAACAATTATTTTCACATACCAAGTTTTTTCGTTGTGAGTGACTTGGATAGAGAATCTGGATGTGGAAGTAGTGATTCCTTGGGCAGCGGTTTTTTCTACGGTTGTGAAGTTATTTGCCTTTTTTCAAGTCTTTCCAAAATTTTAAATTTGCTGCCTGTCAGATTTTATTTAAAGTGACATTTTCCGCAGTCATTCTGAAGTTACAATATTTGACTTTGTAATTGCTATTCATGTGTAATTAATGTACATTTATAGAATTTAATTGTTATTACCAGTAAGTAATATAAAATTCTTTAAGGTAAACACACTATTTTATTCCGGTGTGTGAAGATGTAATCAAGGCGTGTGGCAAATTCTTTGCCACACGGCGTGAGGCAAAGTGATATTTTCTGCAGTCATTTTGAAGTCAAAAAATTTGACTTTTAGCACAATCGTAGAAAAAAGTTCTATTTTACATTTAATTTTTTCTTTTTTTCACACAAGATTCAGCATGAAAAGCAATAAAACAACCACTCTTTCTATATATTGTTGATTGAGAGGCATTAATCCATCAAAATGTATGAAATACTTCATTTATTGGACATGCATGCGGTGAGCGAAATTTTATAACTATTTTCTTTGTGCTTTTTAGTATTTTCTTGACTTTGAAATGTAATAAACGTTTGATTGTGATGTAGTATCCTCTGGGTAGGGCTAGAGATACTTAATATTATATATATCAGCATGATCAGACTTGAATCATCAATATATAGAAAGAGTGGTTGTTTTATTGCTTTTCATGCTGAATCTTAGAATCTTAGAATCTATGAAAGAAGTCGACAAGTCACCGTAGGGGGAGTCTTGTTGATCTTCCTTTTTGGTCAGACTTGCACCAATGGTATATGAAAGAAACGAATGTTTTCTTTGAAAGTTATCTGCTGAAGACCCAAAATAATATTTTGTAATTAAATATTTTAAGTCTAACAGAAGTTATTGTGTTTACAAGAAACGGTATATACACACACACGCACACACACACTTACAGACACAAAGACATTTTCTATTCGATATTTGAGTTCAGTCTGCTATGAAACAGATATCTGTACAAAAAAAATTTCTACGATGATTGTTAAAATATTTTCTCAATTTCTAATAAAAAATCGCTGCCCAAGGAATCACTACTTCCACATCCAAATTTTTTATCCAAGTCACTCACAACGAAAAAAATTTGTATGTGGAAATAATTGTTTATGGAAATTTAATAATATAATATTTGAAATCCTCTACCCCAAAAACCCATAAAACGATACCCCACATCTGTAGCGGGGTGGGGGTGGTGATGGGGGGTGGTAGTGGGGGTGAATGAAGTAAAAAAATATTTTTGAGGTTTCTGGTTCTTGTACACACACTAAATCACAATTTTTTTTCATCCCCTTTAATAATGGGGTGGGGGTGGTAATGGGGGGTGGCTAATGCCAAAACTTTTTTTGGGACCTTAGCTTCTCTTGTATATACTAAATACCAATTTTATGGACTCTTACCTGCTTGATTTACCTATTTTCCCCAAATTTACTCCAATTTACCCCCCAACCCTTCGACGGAACAAGATGAAAATATAATCTAGTTCTAGATCTCGTTAAAGTACATATGTGTACCAAATTTCAAGTCAATATCTCAAACGGTTCCAGAGTAAACGTGCGCACAAAAAAGTTACAGACAGACCGACAGACAGACAGACCGACAGACCGACAGACAGAAATTTTTTTTTCGTTCAAACTTCAAATCTCGACGTTTCGTGACATTCTAAGCCTATTTGAACAATAAAAATTTTTAAAAATTTTTTTGTCGTTACTATACTTCCACTGGATGTGGAAGTAATTATAATAAAGTTAGAATACAGTTAAAAGATATATAATCCATTACTGAACCATAACAGATACGAAAAAAATTAATAGAAACATTATTGTAGAAAATTTAGTCAGCTTTAATTTTGCATATAACCACTTTTCGATTAGGGCTAACCGTTTTCGAGATATGAGCGGAAAACCAAAAACCGGGAACTTCTTCATGCACCCCCGCACCTCCTATGTTCGGGGACTTTTGGTATGTTTACCCCCTAAATAGTCCAAACACAGCCATCAAGTAAAAAATTGTGATCTCGGCATTTCCCTGCAGAAACCATTCATTGACAGGACTAATTAGTTTGTTGACGATGATAAAATATTTATGAGAAATATATCTTTCACAGATCGGTATTACTTTTTAGATATTGGTTTAAAATGTATATATATTTTATGTACCTATACATTTTGTTTATTCGTATCAGATTTTCCTTTACAAAACGAAACAATTTAATTAATAGTTTCTACATGGGGAGACTCATTTCATAGTCGAACGAATCTCGCTTCTATTCAAAAACAGATTATATTGTATTCTACCTGTGTAAAATACCGGCCGTGAAATTTATCATTTTGTCCTTTAATTTTTGGATATAACCGCCACATTTAATTGTTTGTTTGCTAAACTATCTAATTGGCACCAATTATAATTTTTCAGAATTTGTCTACAAATAAATCGCTTGCATGTCATGGACAGACGTCTGCGTCAGATTTGGGTACTGCAAGCTCTTTTATTAAAACGCCGAGTAATTGTTGTTATGTCAGATTTGTCAGAAAAGTATAATTTGTAGGTAAATACGTCGATTATTTCAAAAAGAACCCCGTACAAAGCATATGGAAAAACGCAAAAGCACTCCCAGTCAGATTGACTCATATTGTAGTGTAGTTTTGGTGGTCCTAAGTACAAGACTCAATGTGCGAGACACTTGAAAATGACTATACCTCGAGCATAAAGTATTGACAGTGGAAGATTGCAATATTAAAAAAAATGGAGCCTTGATTCTTATTATACGTACACTAAATCTCAATTTTATTGTTTTGTTCCCTTTAATAATGGGGTGGAGTTGGTGATGCCAAAAAAAAAAATTGAGACCTTGGCTTTTCGTGCATGCACCATACCATAATTCCAATTTGCTTGCTTTACCCATTTACCCCCATTTACCCCCAACTCTTAAACGGAATAAGAATAGAATATACAGTGTGTCCCAAGAGAGATGTAACAAAAGGTGTAATGGACCAAAAATTTTGGAATTTTGGAATGGTATTTGGGGATTGAGTCCTGCTTGTTGTAAAACTAAAGTATACCAAAAATGACTTGATTTGGTGTTCTACAGGGTGTTTTATAAGCAAAGTTTTAAAAATCACCACTAATAAAGTACCTTTATTTTTCAAAATATGAAAAAATTCCACTAAGAAAAGTTATTTAGAATGCAATTTTATACCTCTATACCAAATTTCAGGAATATAAAATAATTTTTTTGAAACTTCCCATTATTTCAATAAAGTAGTATTTTATTTTGAACCATTCAATTAAAACTGCGTAGAAATTATTTTTTGTGAATTAATATTTAAAGTTATGTAGAAGCTAAAAGTAGGCTATGAGAAAAGCAGTGGATACACATTTATCATTTATTATTGACATATCTGTCAAACGTAGTCAATATTATCCTTAATTTCTGTTTCAAATTAACGAACCAAGCATGAAAAATTAAATGAAAATGGTACTCACAGTGCGTGAAAAAATTTATATTGTGCAATGCTACGGAATTGGCGGTGAAAACTCGCTAAGAGAAGTGGTAAGCCAATTTAATTTGAAATTTCCAAACACTGCTTTGTCACGTACTCAGGCTAGGAGAATAATTAAAAAGTTTCTGGCTATTGGTAGTGTTCTTAACATGAAAAGAAAAATAAAAGCATATGATGAAAACAATGTTGGGGCTATTATAGCTCATGCCTCTGTTATAGAAAATCCTAGGATGCCACTAAGAGAGAGATCAGCTCTTATTAATATTAGCAAGTCTGAACTCCAAAGAATTTATAAGGCAAAGAAAATTAGGGCATATAAAGCAAATTATAAACATACGCTTGAAGAGGGAGATGACGGCCGTAGGTTGGATTTTTGTTTGACCATTGGAGAAAAAATCATGGAAAAGAGATTTCATCATTTCATAATTTTCTCAGATTAATCCACATTCACAACCAATGGTGTTGTTTCATCTCAGAATTGTCGCTTTTGGGCTTCTAAAAATCCAAATTTTAGAATTCATTGTAGAAGACAATATTATAAAAAAGTGAATGTGTGGTGTGCCGTTTCTTATCACGTTGGAGTTATTGGACCTTATTCATTGAGGGAAGGTTAAGCCAGCACACTTATTTACAGCTTCATGAAAGATTTTCTGAAGAACATTTGAATATTTTATGCCTTTAGTTCATTTTCAACATGATGGTTGCCCTGGCCACTCCACAGAAATGGTTAATCGGTGGTTGAATTTAAATTTTGGAGAAAATTGGATTGCCAGGAATGGACCGATCAAGTGGCCGGCGAGATATCCAGACCTATCAATATTGGATTTCTTTTTCTTTTTCTTTCTCAAGCAGTTGGTTTACGGTGAACCACTTCCTACCGATGTAGCAGTATTGAAGCAGAGAATTACAAATGCCGTAAACTCCATACCGTTAAATCATATTCGAAACAGTTTTAAGGACTTCAGGCGAAGGATCGAAATGTGTGTGGATGTGGGTGGTAGCTACGTCGAATAATAAAAAAAATGTAAACATTGTTTTGTATTGGTCAATAATTAATTTGTTTGTGAATCTGTTATGTTTTTGACATTTATTACTTGTTAAAATTTTTAAACGTCATTAATCTTCTGTTAGTAATTGTTTCTTGTTTTACAATTAGTTCGATTAACATTATACCTTCTTACATCTCGTATATTCAATTTTTTATTTACCAATAGCCTACTTTTTGAGATGATAAACATTTGCTCCTACACAACTTTAAATATGAATTCAACTCTCAATTCGCAAAAAATGGGAAGTTTCAAAAAAATAATTTTATATTCCTGAAATTTGGTATTGAGGTATAAAATTGCATTCTAAATAACTTTTCTTAGCGGAATTTTTTTCATATTTTGAAAAATAAAGGTACTTTATTAGTGGTGATTTTTACAACTTTGCTTATAAAACACCCTGTAGAACACCAAATCAAGTCATTTTTGGTATACTTTAGTTTTACAACAAGCAGGACTCAATCCCCAAATTTCCAAAATTTTTGGTCCATTACACCTCTTGTTACATCTATCCTGGGACACACTGTAGTTCCAGATCTTATTATAATACATACGTGTACCAAATTTCAAATCAATATCATAAACCGTTCCAGAGTAATTGTGCGCACAAAAAAGTTACAGACAGAACGACAGACAGACAGAATATCTTTTTGCTCAAACATAAAATCTCGATGTTTCATGGCATTCTAAGATTTCTAAGCCTATTTGAACAAACCAAGTTTTTTAATTTTTTTTTACGATTACTTTCACTGCACTACGTGGATGTAGGAGTAATTCTATAATTTTTCCAAAATTGCTACATTTTAAATTGTTAAATTAAAATTATCAAAAATAGTTTCCGCCATAAACTGAAAATCATAACTCCAGATAGAATAAAAATAGAAGTTTTTTTTAATACAACTACTGACAATTTCCAGAAAAAAACGGACACTTGTGAAAAACGGGCCGGACACACGGACACAACAATGTACAGTCCGTTATAAAAATGGACGTATGGCAAACTTACTAGTAATTTGATTTTAGTAAAAAGATGGAATAAATTATTATAAATATTATAAAATTATTTTACTTATATTTTTGAACTAAAATCGTTGAAAATTTTCCTAGGACTTAAATATTTGATAGTATAATAAATAATTTAATATTTCACCGCTATTAGTGAATTAACTTTTATAATAAACGATAAAACTTTCTAAATTCAAATATACATATTTGTTATTTGTAATCAAGGATATACTTTTGTCCTAAAATAGTTGGAAACTTTTTTCTTACGTTTCAAATCCCGAATTTCAAATAATGTAAAAAAAAATAATTCACCGCTTTTAGTGATTTGAATTTAATAATAAACGATAAACTAAAGTCTTTTACAATTCGTTAACAATGTTATTTTTGTACTAAAGTTACTTTTATATTTAATAAAACACATCAATACGTAAAAATATGAAACTAATATAAGTATAGTAGCAGGGCCGGATTATCCATAAGGCTAACTAGGCTATAGCCTAGGGGCGCCAATGCGTGAAGGGCGCCGTGAACTTTTTGCACCCTCTGCTTATTAAAATTCCCCCATTTTCTGCCCCCGCTCATCAAAAATTTTTCCCATTTTCTCCCCCCGCTCATCAATTTTTTAACTTCGTAAACTGGTCTATGAATAAGAGGGCGCAAATATATGATTAGCCTAGGGGCGCGCTAAACCTTAATCCGGCCCTGTATAGTAGTCGAAGTCGCATTTTGATATTTACTAAGAGGAAATATCGTATCTATTACGCCAACTTTTTATAGATCCTGTTTGTCATATTTAAGTGTCAAATTTTCTTACCGCATTTCCACGCATACTCTGTCTAAAGTCAATTGGAAAATCGTAAAAAGACCGACAGAGCATCGAGTTTGATCTGTGCCGCCATCAAAGTACCGCCGCGGTAAAGATCAACGTCGTTTTCTCAATTGATAGTAGAAATTCTATACCTACTTGAATTAACAATCGAACATTTTTTCTCGGTTTCACTCATATACGGCGAGATCTTAAATCAAGGGTTTGAGGTACGAGCTACGATTATGAATTTTTGGAAACTTATTCAAAAGACTCTAGAGCGCTTCTAATAGTCCTTACCAAAGTTTCAAAATTTAAGGCCTTTTGAAGAAAATGAGCCTCAAAGTTGCCACTAGCAAATCCGGGCATTGAAAACTTCATCATACGAGCAACTACATTAATCTACTTGGGATAATTAAAATTAAGCTCTCATTTAGTTACACCTTCAAATAAATAAACTGCCAGAAATAAGCTCGATAGAGAAGTGATTTTACTCCACTAATAATTTTCACAACAAATATATTATATTTACTTATACTACGGGAGCCCACCCTAAGTGTCCGTGCACCCCCGATCCTTGGGGACAATGTTTTTCATAAAGATTAAAGCCTAAGGAACAATTTAAGACATGTCCCAAAAAAAAAAAATTGGCTGTACTTTCAAAATGGCGTCGTTTAAAAAAAAATTTGCAATTATTGTTTTTGTCATTTAACACAAAAACTAAAAAAGATAGAGAAAAACTTTCTGCACAAAAAACAAAGTGCATAAAATTTTCTACAATTTTGTTCCTATACAATATTTAGGAGTTACCATTTTCCAGATAAATGATTCAGCTCTTAAAATAAAATATAAAATTCAATATAAAACGTAATACTACGGGAGCCTACCCTAACTGTTCGTGCACCCCACCGATCCTTGGGGACAATGTTTTTCATAAAGATTAAAGCCTAAGGAACGATTTAAGACATGTACCCAAATAGAAAAACTGGCTGTACTTTCAAAATGGCGTCCGTTTAAAAAAAATTGCAAATATTGTTTTGGTCATTTAACACAAAAACTAAAAAAGATGGAGAAGAACTTTCTCCATAAAACACAAAGTGCATACAGTTTCCTACAATTTTGTTCCTATACAATATTTGGATAGGAGTTACCATTTTCCAGATACCATTGTTACCGCTTTCGAGATAAATGACTGCAAATTATAATATTATTATTATTATTAAGTTTTTTTCAGTTTATTTTATTTTTTGTTATGTTAATAATCAGAGCTGGGCAAATACTTTGAAAAAGTATTTAAATATTAAATACTAAATACTTTCAGAAAATTGAAAGTATTTAAATATTAAGTATTTTCAAAAGATAAAAGTATTTAAATAATAAATAACAAAAGTAATTAAATAGTTTAAACTTAGTATTTAAATACTTTCTAAATATTTAAATACTTTGATAACACTCAAATATTTTGAAGCATAGTTAAGTGTAATAAAAATAGCCTTTAATGGCTAAACTTCGCCAAATTGTATTTTCTATTTTTGTAGAAATCAATAAAGACTTAATATTATCATTATCATTATTATTATTATTATATTAAATACTATTTGACTATTTGAGGTGTCAAAATTTTAGGTTTCATGACTTTCATGAACTTCTACAACACTATTTTAATAGGTACCTCTATACTTAATCAGTTCTAGTTGGGTATTGGACTTCTACTTATCTGTAGAGCTAGACCTTTGCGTCTTCTGCAAATACCCAAATAAAGCACAGAGACTATGGCACTAGTTCAACGGTTCTCTGTCGCAATCGCAAAACATATACATGCAGAGTGAGAGGGAAACATGCGTTTATTTTCGGTTTATTATAAATATTTAAAAAATCAAAAATGGTATAATCCTTAAAATAGTTCCGAATACTCCCCATTGCTCTAAGGAATACAACCATATACAGTTTTTATTATAAACTTTGTTTATAGTTAAATGCCATACTTTAATAATGAAATTAGGAACTATTTTCATTGACAAACTACGATATTCAAGTACAACAGAAATTTACAATAAAAAAATATATAGTTGCATTCGTTAGAACAATAGCAATTATTTAAAACAGTTTTAAAGATTATAGTATATTTGGTTATTTAATTATTTATAATAAACCGAAAATAAACGCATATTTCCCTCTCACTCTGCAAAAGCCTAACCTTAACAGTTAACACTTACTGTTTATGTCTGCTCTCAACCAACTTTCTGGGAATTAAGACGTGTATGACTGAAGACTGAATGATGCAATGTGTATATTAACTACATAGTATGGTACATGTCTTGATTCTTGACGAGTATCTGCCTGTCTCCCTGGTGTATTTGATTATATTTGTTGTATTTATTTAAATACTTTTGAGATCCAAATACTTCTGAAAGTATTTAAATACTGTCAGAAAAGGATTTAAATACCTTTTTAGAAGTATTTAAATACTTCTCAGTTATTCAAATGGTTTAAGTATTTAGAAATACTTTAGGATCATTTTCACAAATACTAAGTAGTAAATATTTCAGATAAAGTATTTGCAAGTATAAATACAAATACTTGTTGCAAGAAGTATTTAAATACTCGGTATTTAAATACTTATGAGGTATTTGTAAGTACATATTTGCCCAGCTCTGTTAATAATATAAAGTTATATTATACGCCTTACAATAATTGTCACAGTTATTTCCTCTAAGTGGTTTACCGATATATGAATTTCCATGTTTTCTTAATTTTGGACCCATTTATCTGGAAAATGGTAACTCCTATCAAAATATTGTATAGGAACAAAATTGTAGAAAATTGTATGCACGTTGTTTTTTGTAAACAAAGTTTTTGTCCATTTTTTTTAGTTTTTATGTTAAATGATAGAAACAACATTGGCAACAGTTTTTTTTAACATATGGCCGCCATTTTGAAAGTACAGCCAGTTTTTTTTTTTAGGACATATCTTAAATTGTTCCTTAGGCTTTAATCTTTATGAAAAACATTGTCCCCAAGGATCGGAAGGGAGGGTGCACGTACAGCTAGGGAGGGCTCCCCAACTATTACATACATTTTCATAAAGAAAGAATGACCGCAAATATCGCTTGTTTCGCGGCCCTTGAAATCGAACTTAATTTTAGTCCTAAATGATATTTTATGGTAAAATATTGATTTCTTTTAAGATTCAAGTTGAGCCTACTTTGAGTTACTAAGTTATGAGATCTTAAAGTTGGTGTTGCATACCATCAGCCTTCTGGATTGGTGCCAGAAATAATACAAGCCCACAAAAAGAACTAGTCTGACGTCGGATTTGTGTTCAGCGAATCCAAAAACATAAGATTAGCCTAGTGCAGATTAGTTTTTTTTTTGTGGCTTTGTGTTATTTCTGGAACCAATCCAGAAGGCTGATGGTATGCAACAGCAACTTTAAGATCTCATAACTCAGCAACTAAAAGTAGGCTCAACTTGAAACTTAAAAAGGATCTATATTTTTACCATAAAATATGATAGGACTAAAATTAAGTCCGATTTCAAGGGCCACGAAACATATTTTTGACGTCTTCTTGCGGTCGCTCTTTATTTTGCAAGAATACAGTCTTCAGATGTAAAACTTATTCTTCCTTCATTGCCCTCCTCAATGGACCTAAACTGTCGGCGCAATGAAACGGCAGCAAAGTTTATTTTTTTTAGTTCTGTAATACTCAATATCTGCAACTTTGCTCAAATATAACAGGCGCACGTTGAGAAGAGAACATGTCTCGATATTTATAATAAAGGGGTTGAGAAATTCAGTTTTTCTTTTATCACAGGCACACACACAAAAAAAATAAAGGTCGTGTACTTTTTTACATATCCATATGTATTTTGGGGCGTTGAAACCGAATTCGAGGTCAGAATTGTCACATGTCATCAATTTTTTCACGTAAGCTCAAAAAACAGCGTAGAACGAACGTGGAACCGGGTAAAAAGTAAATCAATGGATTAAATGAGTTGACCCATGTTTTTATATGTATCTTGGGGCGATGAAACCGAATCCGAGGGCAGAATTGTCACATGTCAATATTTTCATGTAAGCTCAAAAAACAGGTGAGAACAAGCCAGTGGCGGATCCAGATTAAGCTTTCGGGGGGGGGGGGGTGGCGTTAATTAAAAATAAGGAAAATTTATGGAAATAACCTTTACTCAATAAGTACAAAACAAAAATAAAACAAATTCCGTATGATTTTTCGTGAATTTTTTGAAAAACATCGTATAAAGATAAGAAAAGTGCTATATTAAGGATAGGATTTTGCAGAGTGAGAGGGAAATATGCGTTGATTTTCGGTTTATTATAAATATTTAAAAACCAAACATATTATAATCTTTAATACTGTTTTAAATAATTGCTATTGTTCCAACGAATACAACTATATATATTTTTTATGTAAATTTCTGTTGTATTTGAATATCGCAGTTTGTCAACGAAAATAGTTCCTAATTTCATTATTAGAGCTTGGCATTTAACTATATACAAAATTTATGATAAGAACTGTGTATGGTTATATTCCTTAGAGCAACAGGAAGTATCTAAAGCTATTTTAAACATTATACTATTTATGATTTTTTAAATATTTATAATAAACTGACAATAAATGCATATTTCCCTCTCACTCTGCAAAATCTTATCCTTAACTAAAAGAAATAAAACGTAAAAAGATGCATTCTTAATTAAAAGAAAACGCAATATATCAAAATACCAAAAATACTTATAATAAAAATTCTAATCCTGTTTTTTGTTTTGGCCTTTATTATTGTACTACTTAATAACCATAACATTTTGCTTGATTTAGAAAAACATGTAAAAGAACCCTTCTGTTTGGGTAAAAGTAAAATTTGAAGTACTTGGCTATTTGCCTTAGATTTATTAAACTGCGGGAGACGACATGTAAAGAGTTTGCTGGGGACCACCGGAATTTGTCCATTCGTAGAAACAGACCCTTAGGAGAGACAATTACCTACCAGTTACAAATAAAGAACTTCGAAAATTCGTTACGGCTCATAAAATATTTGAGATTTTTAAGCATTACGGAAATACCATGAAAGGAAGTCACGACTCGGATTAGCTATTAGCTAATTGAAAATATTATATTCAAAATTATACTCTCAAAGCTGTGTTAATTATTAATTATTACTTACGTGTGGTGACAGGTAAAGTCTTCCGAAGGTCCGGGGGGGGGGGCGATGGCCCCCAGCGCCCCTCTCTGGATCCGCCACTGGAACAAACCTGAAATCGGGTAATAAGTAAATTGGAAGATAACGAATTAACCCATGTTTTTATACGCATTTTGGGGCGCTGAAACCGAATCCGAGGTCAGAATTTTCACGTCATCAATATTTTCATGTAAGCTCGAAACCAGCCTAAAACAAGCCTGAAACCGGATAAAAATTAAATTTCCAGATTAAACGAGCTGACCCACGTTTTTATACGTATTTTGGGGGGCTGAATCCGAATCCGAGGTCAGAATTGTCAATATTTTCATGTAAGCTCAATGAACAGCTTAGAGCAAGTCTGGAACCGGGCAAAAAGTAAATAGGGTCATTTAGTGATATGGCAGTTTCCTACTTTTTCTTCCTCATCTTAAAGTATAACAAACCAATAGCCTCAGAAAAAAATTTCAGCTCAATTGAATCAATAGCCACAGAGATATTCACATTTGAATAGAAACACGCTCGGCCGGCCAACAGTCCGTAGAGTGACGTCACTTGGCGTGCTCCGATACCTATATTAGAGCAGCGATTTCGTAAGTTTATCGTGTCGGTTTTTTTTTTGGCGTAGAACCAGGTCAAACATGTTAGGTTCCTTTGAGTATATGAAATCATGTTTTACGATATTACTTCCACATCCAGTGGAAGCATAGTAACGACAAAAAATTTTTTTAAAATTTTTATTGTTCAAATAGGCTTAGAATGTCACGAAACGTCGAGATTTTAAGTTTGAACGGAAAAAAAATTTCTGTCTATCGGTCTGTCTGTCGGTCTGTCTGTAACTTTTTTTGTGCGCACGTTTACTCTGGAACCGTTTGAGATATTGACTTGAAATTTGGTACACATATGTACTTTAACGAGATCTAGAACTAGATTATATTTTCATCTTGTTCCGTCGAAGGGTTGGGGGGTAAATTGGGGTAAATTTGGGGAAAATAGGTAAATCAAGCAGGTAAGAGTCCATAAAATTGGTATTTAATATATACAAGAGAAGTTAAGGTCCCAAAAAAAGTTTTGGCATTAGCCACCCCCATTACCACCCCCACCCCATTATTAAAGGGGATGAAAAAAAAATTGTGATTTAGTGTGTGTACAAGAACCAGAAACCTCAAAATATTTTTTTACTTCATCCACCCCCACTACCACCCCCCATCACCACCCCCCATCACCACCCCCCATCACCACCCCCACCCCGCTACCGATGTGGGGTATCGTTTTATGTGTTTTTGGGGTAGAGGATTTCAAATACTATATTACTAAAGTTCCATAAACAATTATTTCCACATACAAATTTTTTTCGTTGTGAGTGACTTTGATAAAAAATTTGGATGTGGAAGTAGTGATTCCTTGGGCAGCGGTTTTTTTTGTGGTCTCGAACTTTTTAAATAAATAAAAAGTGAAAAAATGTATTTTTAAATAAAACTGTTTTTTTTTTGTTTCCACCGCCATATCTTTAAAACTATTAAAGGTACCGAAATTTGTTTTGTGTCAAATTAAAGCACACACTGTAGCGCTTTTACCAATATAAACGGTTTGGGCACAATTCGCACTTTCATTTCTCTAAAAATCAGATAAACTAAAAATATATATTTTATGTATTGAAATCTTCACCAATCGATAAACTTTTTTATTTTTGAAAATATTTACATACATGCAGCGAAGAAAATAAAGCCTAATAATCACAAAAGTTTTTGAAACAAATATATCTTTTCCTAAAGTGTGCCGTTTGGCAACAGCGATTTTTTTTATCAGCGCTAAATGAGACATTGGGACGCAATTAATACACCTGGCATGCAGGGTTGGTCAGATTAGTCGCGTAGAAGTGGCGTTTGTCGAAAATCATTAAGTATTCATTGTTCGAATAAAAATTGTGACAATCGAAAATGTGCTTGTTTTAAGGAAGGCCTAAAATGTTGTAACGAGTGCAAATGTCGTTCCTGTAACAACATTATTAAAGATTTCGAGGCAGATATGAACGAATTAGAATGCTATTAATGTAGGGTCTACATGAACTACATACTACATATTTATCTATCCAAATATAAAATTTATTTCAACAATAAAACTCATTTTATGCGTACGTTTTTACTTTCATTCATTTAAAAATGTCTAATAAACTTACTAATTAGGTGGGTAGTTAGTAACACTGATTGATATTTATAGATTAGGTATTTATATCTACCTACCTGTCTTTTTTTATTAAAAGGAGACTATTTTATATTTATTGTATAATTTCTTAATATTAACAACATATGATCAATATTACTGTACAATATATGAAATATTGAACAATAATATTGATCCCCTAGATGCTTTTGATCACTATTGGTTTTGTACCTATTGATATAAGTTAAACTACTACATACACCCCGACCGGGACCGTCAGATCGTTGCAGTCGGCAGGCTTGCTACAGCCAAGCGCGCAAGAATATGACTTTGGCCCGTTAAAAAAAATCGCTGACTCAATACTATGAACGGGACATGAAAAATTTTTATCCTAAAAACTTTTTTCAACTATTGGCTTCAATTTGTACGCAGCATGTATATACAAATTTTCATAAATAAATGTTTTTCTAAATTGTCTAAAATTACGCTACTGAAAATAAGTTTCCTATTATTTTTCCAACTAAAAAAAAATAAATCGGGTTCACGTGGGACGTTGTTTGAAGCGCTATTGTGTCTACTTTAATCTAAAAAAAAATAACTTGATAGCACAAATATTTTCAGAGATATAGCGGTGGAGACGTTAAAAAACATATTTCATTAAAAATCTATTTTTTTGAGTTTTTCCGAAACAAAAAAGTTCTCGACAACCAAAAAATGTAAAAAATGATTTCGTGTACACGATTATCTTACTAAAGAATCCCACTAAATCTGGTTTGGTTCTACGCCGTTTTTTTTCTCGAAAACTAAGCGACGTTACTTCCAGATTTTACTCTACTAACTTGCATTCACAGCCGTGTTCACTGGGCGGTTCAGCCATCTGACGTCACAACTCGACTACGTGGTTATCCCGAGCGTTTTTAAGCGCGCCGAATTTAATAATTTTTGTATACATGAAGGCGGCGTCAGTAAATTCTAATTTTTGACATACTTACTATACTCACCAAGCTCTTTCAGAATATGTAATAATAAAAAATTGTTAAATGAGCCTATTAACAGGTTAAACGTGTTGACCCTTGTTATTATACCTATTTTGAGTAGCTGAAACCGAATCCGAGGTAAGAATGTTCACATGTCGTCAATACTTCCATATAAGCTCAAAAAACAGCTTAGAATAAGCCTGAAACCGGGTGAAAAGTAAACTGACAGATTAAACGAGTTGGCCCATGTTTTATACGTATTTTGATTTGCTGAAACCGAATCCGATGTCAGAATTATCACATGTCGTCAATATTTGGACTATGCTAAGGGATGAAGTATTTGTTGTCGAAAATCTGCATGGGTTAGTTTCAAAAACGTCGTGGAGAATTTTTGGGAAATGTAAAAAGTGATAACTATAAACGTGTAGTACCAGAAATGGAATTTAAAATTACATTTCCTAGATTCTCATGCTGATTACTTCCCAGAAAATCTCGGAGCTTATAGCGAGGAGTGAGGTGAACGGTTCCATCAAGATATAAGAGAGATGGAGCGTCGCTACCAAGGAAAATGGGACGTAAGTATGGTGGCCGATTACTGCTGGATGCTTAAATAATTTGCCAGACAGTGGCAAGAAAAGGAAGAGAAACCCACTGCATAGGTCTTTTGAATCAAAACGAATACGATATCACAGGAAGAAGTAAAGAGCAATTTTTTACGCATTCTCAAGGATAATTTGGGTCAGTATTCACGGGTTTTTTGAAAAATTTAAACGTTTCAACGTGTGAATTCCATTCTGACACATATTCGATTTTAATGACCAAAAATACGTGCTGGTATGATGACTTGCTTATTTAATTTTTTTTATTTTACCTGTACATGCATTTTTGACCATTTTTGAGATGTTTTTCGAAATTTTTCTGAGGTTATGTCAAAATCCTGACATGATTCAGTTTCGGCGCCCCAAAATTGGCCAAAATTCCTTTAAAAACCATGGGTTAACGTTTAATCTGTCCATTTACTTTTTACCCGGTTGCAGGCTTGTTCTAAGCTGTTTTTTGAGCTTACATGAAAATATTGACAACGTGTGACAATTCTGACCTCGATTTGGTTTCAGCGTCCTAAAATACATATGGATATGATAGTCGGTAAAAAAATACATGATCTTTATTTTTTTGTGTATACTTGCTTATTTCGTAGACTTCAAATAGTTTCTAAAGTACCTACACCTAACTGCATGCTTTTGCCACACCCTGTATGTTAATGTATTACTCATTTATCAAAAGATTGAAAATTAACGGTCATGCAAAACTTTCAAATGTATTGTAGTGGAAGACCAGACCCTCTGAATTCGACACCCTCTATACAACTCGCGAACACCCACCTAAAAAATAGGTAATCTGATGTAAAATAACCTGCTAAACTTGATTTTTGAATTCGCCCATTGATTTGAGATTGCCAAAATGACCAAATTGGCAATTTTCTAAAAAAAATAAAAATTATGTGTTATTTTTTGTTTTTCATATAACACGTCATATATTTTTTATTTTACTTCAGAATTTTTTAATTTTTTTACATAATATTCTCTAAGTATTCTTTGATATGTTGAAAGTAAAAAACTTTACCTAAAAAATAATTAGTTGGCAAAAAAAAAATAACAACTTTTCTTTGACGCAAAATCTTTAAAATTTGCAGAGTAAAATGTCCGATCGAGGTATCTTTTTTATTTTTAAAGTTAGGTGCCTTCTATAATCGAAGAAAATGTTCCGAATGAACTAAATAAAATCTTTTATAAGAAGTTTTTTTTGAAATTTTGCTCCCTTATCGAAATATTCATTGATTGTTTCAACGTCCGAACGAATGCGCGCTACTATGAATCGGCCGCAATCGCATCTAGAGCTAAACGCAGGCACGTGCCGGGTGATTATTATTTTCCAGTGTCCATTTATGTTAAGTGAAAAGTGCTTTTTGCCTCAGTCCTTATATTTAGTGCGTTATAAACACATAGTTTGGCATAAATTATAATTACTCGGATAGGAAATCAAAGGAAACAAGATAAAAACGTACTCTTCGCCTGTTCACTGGATTTTGTATATAATTGTTATACATTCAGGGCCGGTTTTATAGGTACAGATTAAACCTAAGTTTAACTAGAAGATTCTGTTGAGGCCCGAAATAAAGTAAATAGCGTATTTAGCAAAGTGTATATTAAGCACATTCATCAAACAGGAAATTAACAAGAACCTTTTATCAAGAACCCAAAAAGACGCTTCTCACAGCAGTTTTTTTTACTACAAAAATCATTCGATAACTATCGATAATAACTCAGTAACAACTATCAATACCACAGAATCTTTATTCAAATTTAATTAATAATTTCCTATTTGATGAATTTGCCTAATATACACTTTGCTAAATACGCTATTTACTTTTATTTCGGACCTAAACAGAATCTTCTAGTTAAACTTAAGTTTAAACTGTACCTATAAAACCGGCCCTCAATAGGATACTTTTCGCAGATTTTTGTAAATAATGACATTTTTAATTTTATAGTACAATCTAGTTGGTAAAAGACTTGGTAAAAAAAACTATACCAAACCCCATTTGGGTTTCGAACCCGGGACCCTTGGATTCCGAGTCAAAAGAACTACACCACCACCTTACACGTAAAAGAATGTAAATTTTTACATTATAAGACACGAGCTAAAATCATATTTTCACGGTTGTATATTAAATTATGAAATGTATATTTGTAAAATATATAAATATTTAGATATCAAAATTAAATATCATTTCACCAGATTTCTATTCAATTACAAAAACATAAAAATTTTAAAAACATTTTTTCAAATTTAAATCATTAATAACATTTTTATTTACCGATCTATTTTGTTCAAATAGGGTTCTTCCTCTAGCTAACACTAATTTACTGTCCAAATTTCAGTACAATCGGAATTTTCTTTCTTGAGTTATCGTGCTTACAAGAAACGTGACGGACGGACGGACAGACGGACGTTTTGAAAGTTGTTCAGAATTCGTTCACTAACACAATGGTATGAAAATTTTTTGTCTGCGAGCGATATTTACGGTTTTAGAAATGTACCGATCAAATGCAAAATCCGATGACATTTCTGTGGCTCTAAAACAATATTTAGAACAGAAAAATTTATTTTTATCACTAAATCCAGTTTACCAAGCACAATGTAGAAGATCGTATACCCGAACTGCTTATAAACAAATATCAGAAATTGTATATCCTAGTACAGAGAATACAAGTAAAAAGGGCATTTCTGCAATGTGCTATTTACAAAACAGCCTACCAAATTAAGCCGAGAATTCCAAATGTTTTAGATTTTGGATGGTACCTAAAGGAGGAAATCTTATTTCCAAAGATGATTTCAAAAAGCCCAACACCCAATTTTATTGAGTTAACTCCATTTTGTAAATGTAAATTATATAACTGTACTACAAGCTGCAAGTGTAGCAAAGCAAACGTGCAATGTAACATAAGTTGGTTATGCGAAGGAAAATGTAATCTTTAGTACCCACTTACTGTTATAATTAATGAAAACATATTTTTTAATGTGTATGTTTCGAGATTATATCTACATAATTTTATAACATTTAATTGCAAATAGAAACTAAATAATCCGTAGACTCACGTGATCGCTTAAACGACACCATAGATGGGCGACGTTAACAGAAGTTATACTTTAAATTAATGCGGACGAGTTGCGCGGCCGAATTCAACAGCGGCATCTCGTTACATGAGCCGAATTTCAAAAAAATTTCTTTATAAAAAAGTTTGTTTAAAGTATATGGAACATTTTTCTCGTTTATACTATAACTCTCTCTTTAAAAATAAAAAAGTTACCTCGATCGGGTATTTTTCAATGCAAATTTTAAAAAACCGCGACAATAGAGGGTAATTATATTTTTTTAGGCACTATATTACTAGTTACACTATATTCTTTGACGTCAGCCTGTCCAAGTATATTGGAGGGATAATGTGTAAAATATTGGTCTAAATCGGCATTAAAATAAAAAAGATATGATGTGTTATGTGCAACACAAAAATTAACACATAATTTTAAAATTTTTCAAAAAATTTGCGAATTGACCGATTTGGCAATGTCAAATTAACGGGCGAACTCAAAAATCAAATCTAGAAGGTCATTTTACATAATATCATCTGTTTTTTAGGTGGGTGTTCGCGAGTTGTATAGACTACTTTTAAAATGCTTCCTACAGATTGGCTGCTCTCCGACTATTGTGTAAATATAATATTCTCAGCAATATTAGAACTTAGATTTTACAGCAATATCTCAACAGTCATGCACCGTCAGTCACAAAGTCCAAATCTCAGATATAATGCTATGGGCGTAGGCGTCTGCTGTCTGGGGAAACTGCGTTACATTTTGTATTGTAAAAGAAGTGTACCACCATATTCCTGATAACGATGTAAATATATGTTAATATAAATAAATGGTAATAATGAGAACTACGAAGTAAGTAAATAAGAATTTTAAATATTATGTGACAATTGAACACGTGAACCTGCGTTATAGGATAGCATCAAAAACGAAACAAAGGTAGACGAACATGCATTCCAAGAAGATTTTTATAGCGAATGCATGCATAAACAGCGGTCGGCTGACATTGGAAATTGCGACCTTGCAGATCTCTACCAGCGCTATTTATATATTTACACTTTTTTAGAAGACGACGATGGGGGCCGACAGCCTGGCCAAGGATAAAACACGTTATTACCATAGCTTGGTAGTCCCCAACAACAAAAAACTAATTTCGTGTTTTCAAAGCGTAAGCAACTTGTGATTTCATTTACAGATAGAAACGGCCTTAGCGTTATGACTGATATATTTACTTTTCCACATAGTTGATAGCATTTTGTAGGTTAGCGATTAATGCAATTAATTATTTTAACACAGATATTTAATTACAAATATATTCCCATTCTTCGCACGGAATATTATTATTATTATTTTTTAACAAACAGGTATTTTTAACATTACAAAGACAGTTGTCAGTCTTTATCCAAATATTTTTTGTTTCACCTTCTAGAGTTAAATAAAAATATTGTTTTTATTACTTACTCTAGAGCAAGCTACATAACCATGAGAGAAGCATGGTTTTCTGAAGTCAATTCCCAGCAGAGCACCCTGTAAGTATTGTGGCTTCAAAGACATAAGGTTTTAATGCAAGTATATGAAGCCCGGTTCCTTAACACATATGAGAGGGATTTAAGTTTCTAAGCAGTATGATGAGTACTCCAACTGAAAGCCCTAATTTATGGGGTGACAATTCAGAAGGTTGAATGGACTGTAGTAATTCTATTAGACAATTAACAGATCAATTAAAGGACTATAGCTGAAAGCTGAATTTTCGTTTGTTTCCATATCAAATTTCTTATCTAAGTTATTCTTTTTCTCATATTATCTAATGTAGTTAGTTGTACTTGTCTTTATTGTCTTTGATCATGTGTTTCTTGATTTCTCACTTTCGAAATTTGTTCCTTATTTTGCTTGGCGTCATCCGAGAAACTATTTTTTTTACTGTTAGGTCGGTCCCTTTTAGTCTCATTAGGCCCCCTCGGGATGATTTGAAATTGCTTGAATTGCCATTACACCGTAGTGTTCTTCTTCCAGACGTGCACCAAATCGGTTCCCCAAATATGTCAATAATTTCACCTTGACCATAAACCTCGAAAAAGATATTATATATCTGGGATGCCGCCTAGTAACAGGTTATTTCCATACGATACGAAATACATATCTTCTCTTGGCGTGATTGTTAAGACCTGAAACTCATCCCAGTTTTTGACCACATCCATCCCCTGGAATTTGAAATAAATCACGTCCAGGCAAAATCCAATTTTGATCTCAATACATAATTTACGTATTGCTGCTCAAGAAAAATAAAAAGATTTATTCGTCTTTCTAATAATCAGATATAGGATTCTTGGGCGTATTGACGTAAATAACAGTGGCGAACTGGGATAATGAAATAATAAACTTTTTTATGGTTTATTGGAGGAAGGATGACGCAATAAGTGTGGAGGAATTTTACAAAACAACAGTATGCGCTCAGGGACTTCTTCAGGGACAGCTTCACACCATCAACATGTCAGAATAATTGCTAATCCACGTTTTCACTGTTTTTGAAGATGCAGACTGCCACGTCATTCTTTACATCGATTAACGCACTACAGTAAACAGAAAATATAGACTAAATAAACTAGCTGTAAACATTATACTATTCGCTGGATTATTGAATTTTCTACATAATTGGTGAACATTCTATAGTATACTCTTCACATTTTTTTGGAAATAAATAAATTTTTTAGTTATTATTGCTATATTTGACATTTTAATCTGATGATGCCATTAGTGACTAGCGAGTCGCTTATCAGTATAATATGAAGACTTTTGTGTTTGTAGAATTTTATCAAATAAATAACACAGGCCCGCAAAAAAAAATTGCATGAACTAAAATTAAGACCCACAGACACGAATCTGTCGGAATAGCATGTTTGTGGATGAATTTTCGAGGTAAAGGTCAAAATTGGACGAAAATTATGGAAAATCTTGATTTGTGATATTTCCAGGCTCGAAATGAATAGAAAAAATTTGGGAGACATGGAAATATAATTTTTTTGGAGAAAATACAGTATATTTCAATGTATTGCAATACTTGATAGAGCCTCATGTATGGTGAGTTCACTTTGGACCGCACTATTATACAAAATTTTCGAGGATATTACTCCCAACAGTGGTTTATAAACATATTCATGTAGATTGATTCGGGATTGTACTTGTGTTCGCGATGTTGAGCAGAACTGCACACGCCGAAAGAACAATGAGAAGAAGCGGGAATTATATCTCAGGATTGTATGGAACACTCAGTCTGTGAGATTGGACCCTCGCCGGCATCGACTTGTGATGAAACCTTTTGACGCTTACCTTCGGACGACCTTGCACCCCTGTTACAATCACTTTTTTATTTGAGTGTTTCAACATTTATCGGTCTCTATTTTCAGTATAGTAACTTAATTCGTTTATCAAAACGCATTTCTCTAAATTTTGAGATCAGTTATTTTTTGCTCGTTTCCTGACTCTTTTATTATCGAATGATCTTCTTTTTCGTTCATGTGCCTCTTGGACTGTTTCTCTCTTTAATGACCAACAAAAGTCTGCCATCGTATTGATATTCCGTCTTCCTTGATACCGTTTCTCCATTTCCTTAATATCTTGACGGAATCGCTCGCCTTGCTCTTCACTGAAGTCACCTAGATTGTCAGGAAAATAACTCAGATGCGAGTCGAGTAGTAATTTTAAATTCATTAAACAACCTATTTTTTGGTCATTCTTGATCATGTCAGCTACAATGCTTTCGTAGTCATCACTTCTATGATTCCCTAGGAACTGATGGACTACTGCCTTAAAGCTTTCCCATGCGGCTTTCTCTTTTGGAGTCATCGTTGTAATGAACATATCCATCCTTCAAAATCTTTCGAATCTGGTTCATCAAAAATTCCTTCCTTAAGTTTAGCTTCCGACAACTGACCGAATGTTCGACTTAAATATTCAAATTATCAAGTGCTTTTACAAACTGCTTCATCAAGCCTAATTTTATATGCAGGGGTGGAAGGAGGATTTTCGACGGTTCAACCAGTGGTTGCTCTATTATATTCTTATCACCCGGTAAGAGGCATGATCGCGTGGGCCAGATCCTTTTTTTATCGCCTTATTAGATAGCCGTAGGCTATTCTACCACTCAACCAGGAGAGACGGACACACTTAGACAACGTCACAACACCCATTCCCTGCGACATAGCCGTCTGCCGTAGCTGAGACTCGAACTCAGGAGAGGAGAGCGACTAGACCGTGTTGTTTCTCACACAACCGCAGTCTAGCCCACTGCTACCGTCTCGGCAACACGTGAAAAACGCCACTACACATCCATACCCTAGCCAGGATTCGAACCCTCGCAGCCTAACACCTTAAGCACTGCGCCGTAGTGATTATTTCGATCTCTACTATTCCATTCACAAAGGAAGCAAGGATAATTTGTAAATACTGACTGTTGATCTAAAATCATGGAAGTAATTTTAAAATCACCTCATCTCTAAATTGGTGTATTTTTAATTTTCAAAATTATTTTTGTCGTTACTATAAGATGATTGCAACAGGTGCAAGGGGTCCAAAGGTAAGCGTCAAAAGGTTTCATCACAAGTCGATTCTGGCAAGGGTCAAATCTCACAGGCTGAGTGTTCCATACAAGATATAATTCCTGCCTCTTCTCATTGTTCTTCCTGCGTGTGCAGTTCTGCTTAGCACCGCGAACACAATTATAATCCATCCCAAATCAATCTACACGAATATGTTTATAAACCACCGTCGGGAGCAATATCCTCGGAAATTTTGTATAATAGTGCTGTCCAAAGTGAACTCACCGTACCTGAGGTTTTATCAATTAATGGAATACATTGGAAAATGTATTTTGGCCCAAAAATGATATTTCCATATCTCCCAAATTTTATCTATTCGTTTTGAAACTGGAAATATCACAAATCCCGAGTTCTCACGATTTTCGTCCAATTTTTACCTCTAGCTCGAAAATTTGTCCACAAACATGCTATTCTGACTTCAGATTCGTGTTTAGCGCCCCGAAAAAGTGGATATCAATAATCATTTCAGATAAATGTAAAGAAACTTTAAATTCCACTGTGAACAGAGTGATGGAACAGTTTCTTAACTGGTGTGTTTCAAATCATTTCATTATTAACATTAGCAAAACGGTATGTGTGGAATTTACAGGAAAATATAAATATCCTAATAAAGAGTGGAGATTTAACCTAAACAGCACAGCTCTTGAAATATCACTCAATACCAAATTTCTTGGTACTTATTTAGCCTACAGGATTAGTTGGAACAATCACATACATAATGTTTGCACTAAGTTAAGTAAGTCGTATTTTTCCATTGCCACATTAAAACAAACATTAAACGAAGAGACACTTTTAAGTGCCTACAATATAATATCATGGGGACAAGCAACTGAGATCGATCGCGTCTTCATAATTCAAAAAAGAATAATTAGACTTATGTTAATTTGACTTATAAAGAATCGTGCAGACATAGCTTCAAAAACAAAAAGATATTAACAGTAACTGGAATTTATTTGTTAAAGCTATTGTGTTACATGCACCAACATGCACCAAAATCAATTTGTAACTAATAATAACATACATACACACCTCGCTAGGACTAGAAATCACATACATATCAATCGCTTTAACCACAGCTACTTAAAAAAATCGCCCATATATACTAGGTGCACATACTACAACTTATTACCAGCAAACTACAAACATTTAACGATCATAAGATTTAAAATTAAAATATAGAAGTTCCTCATAGAAAACTGTTTCTATAATTTAAGAGAGTTTGAAAACTTCCTCAATAATAGCTGAACGCTCAATTATATACAAAAATTAATTTTTGCTTAATCCATTTTTATGAATAGAACGTCGATAAGTAAATCAACAAATTAAAAAAAAAAAAATGAAATAAATAAATTAATTAAGATTCTAAAATCTAAAGATGTATCTCGAGAGGATTTTTTTTTGTTGTTTACATTCTGTAGTATTATATATCATATGTATTGTCTCTTTTTATCTGTTTGTATTTTAAAAATTTTATGTGAATTTTTGACTTGCCATATCCACTTTATTGTGGCAACCAGAGGTGAATAAAGATTATTATTATTAAGGACAACACTATTCATGTATATTAGGGTGGAACTTAACTACAAGGTGAAAATAAAACTTTTTTTGTTTTGATATGTAATAGTGAAATTTGTTTTCCTTTCTGGATTCTTAAACTGTTAGTAAAAAGCTTTTATGGATATTCATTTATTTTCCGGTACCGCACAGGCGTCAAAGTTTTGAAATCTATATACAAAGTAACTAAAAGAAAAAACGCAGCTCTTAGCTCAAATGTGCTATATATTAAGCAAATTCTACCCAGAAGTCACCACAAGGCGGTGGCTGCGTAACGACTTCCAACCTTCCTCTCACCCTTTTTTATATTAGCTATTCAATCTATCGGCCTATAGTCCTTTTTAGTATTAAACTTTGGCATAACACTTCGAGACTTTCCCAAGATAAAACCATCTCTAGCTTCAAATCCAGACACGACTGACGCGGCTTCCGTGACAATCTTGACGCACCTTTCTACGGCTTGAATCTCCGATTTGTACCATTTTTTTTACTTCTTCGTCAGATAAGTCCGACAAGACAGGAGGTTCCTTCACTTTACAATCGTTCCAATTTATTAGATCTATATACCCAAGAGCTTCGAAGTTAAGGGGAGTAACTTCAAAACTCTTAACAGGTTTATTAGACTTGGATCTTGCTGCAGTTATTTTCCTAAGCCCAAGTTCTCTAATATATCGCCGGGAATCAGTTATCATTGCCAAAAGTATATTTTCAGGATTGCCAAAAAAGTCATTCCTTTGAATTACCGGATCGATGATATCCTTGTGCTGTTTCTTGAGGTACCTGGAACATTTAATCATTTCCCACAAATGAGGCAAATTAATAGAAGCATCCTTGCAAGAAGGTTTTACTTTAATTTTGAACCACATAACTATAAACTTTAATAACATATTCGGCAAGAACCTGTAAATTTGGAGAAGGCGTTTCATAGGTTACGCACGATAAACGCAAAATTCTGTTGGCTGTTGTTAACCAACGGTTAACCTTCCTTTTTGCTAAGTCCTGCGGAAATATGCCGCTTGACACTGCTTGAAAAATACTTCTGGTCCGTACTTAAATCCTTAATGTCCACATCTTCGCATTTTTCAAGTTGTTTCCTATTGGACCAGAAAATCTTTAGGACCCGCAGTTTTCCCATCGAGCTGCTAAAATAAATGCCTTCAGGGAAGCTCGTTTGCATGTAGTAAGCAAATTATCCATTGTAAGGATCTTTTTAGTCTTGTTTCCAATATTTTGATAACTCCAGATTTATATCCCTTATTGACGACGGTTCCATCGCACCCAATAAGTTTTAAATTTGAAATATTAATATTATTTTGAAAATACACCAAAATTTCATTGGCTATATTATTAGCGCACTTTATGTTAATTCGGGACACTAACCAAATCTAATCTGTTATGACTCGCATCCAAGTAAAACAGATACAATTATACATCGGATAGATCCAACGCCTGCTACGCAGGCTAAGGTTAAATATCGTTACAGTGACCTTTTGCATAGGATCCAAAGTAAACTTTTCTCCATTACAGGACTTCAACACTTCTTTCTTTTACGTTTTGCATAATAATAACTTATTGATATTTTTAAAATAGCTTTAATGCAATGATTGTTTTTTTTTGTTTTTTTTACATAATAGGCTTTGAGGCACCGGTAAATATTATTTGAAATTTAAAAACTAAATATTTTTGATATACAGAGTTAAAAAGGAAAAGTATTTTCACTATTAGAATATAAAATTTGAAACTTCGTTTTTAAGTTTCACCCTAATGTATATTTCTTCCTCAAAATGTTTCATAACTTTTTTTTTTCAAAAACAATAGGGTTCCTTTTCTAAATGGTACTAATTTACTATCCAAATTTCATTCGATTTTTATTGTGCTTACAAAATACGTGGAAGATGAACGGACGAAAAAACAGACGGTCAGACAGATAGACATTTTGAAAGTTGTTCACAATTAGATAACTAACATAATGTTATGAATTTGTCTCTCTACGATCGATATTTGCAGTTTTAGAAACGTGTGTATTAAATTCAATATACCTACCTTTCGTTTTCGTATTTACGAAAAGTAAAAAAAAAAGTCTGTATACTCGCCATAGACATAGACACAACACATTTATAAGATCCAACTTGCTGGAGCCAAGATTCTCGGTATACTTTGAACTTATTCGTAAAAGTGAGCTGGTCTGCTGGAATTCCAGCAATCTTCAAAGCGTACCGACAAGGATAGCTTCAGCAAGTTAGATCGTCTGTAGAGCCCTTGGTCTAGGTATTGTCCAGATAAATTAACTAGACAAATTTACCAATAACAGCTCGCAAGTAATCATTTTCCTGTGTAAAACCGACTTTTAGCTTTGAAATCACCTATAACAATGGTAATTTTCCTGTTTGGAATTATGTGGAGTGAGATTTCTGGGTCTTCATAGAACGTTTTCAATTCCTCCTCTTCATAAGGCACATACACTTGTACCTAATTCATAGTTGCTGGTTTGATGTTGGAAGATTAACTGATCGCTGGTAGCTCTAGCATATCTGAGGATTGAACGAACTACTTCTTTAGAGAGTCTGAATTCATTCCTGCTGATGCTTTGTTTCCAAGAAGTATGTCATGCTTTCTGTTATAAGCCTAAAATATCCGAAGTCCCTATAATGCACCTGCAAGGAGTCCTCTAACATTCTAAGTTGTAAGTCGAATTTCTTGGGGAGCTTTCATGGTGTTCACGTTAGTTAGTTAAATTCGCACGAGGAGCATAGTGGGCCAACTCCATGTGACCAGTAGCCAATTTCACACTGTCCTCTCTGAAAAAGGGACAACGCTGGACGAAGCCTGTCCGAGGTCTCGCTAGAATTCATCTACATGGCCTTTATTCGAAACAGATTGAGTGCAGTAGTTTCCCTTCCTTTCTGCATTTTTAGGAACAGTCGGCCGCTCTGGGTCAGACACTAGGAGTCTGTATCCGCTCCTGGCGCGGGGTAGCGGACTAAACAGGACAAATAAAAAATTGTTGTATACGATGGTGATCAGGCCGGCCATCACATATGCGGCGCCGGTGTGGTGCAGCATCCCGGCCACGACAATGCGGAAACTTAGAGTTTTAGAACATAAATTTATGCGCCTCATTTCAGACTCCGGTAGGTACACCTCCCTCAGAGACCTCTACGCACGTTGCCACGACATAACCCCACTAGCGAACTTCGTCCGGGAAACATCCCAAAAATTCTACCAATTCAAATTGGTCCGCTAACTCGAGACATAACACGAATCAGACAGCATAATGCCATACTTTTCGATATAAGACACCCATTACCATACCAGGCGCTGCCTATCTTTCGGCAACCTCCCTAGCCAAATCTTTCCTATACCAAAATTTCCATTTCACCACCTTTTACTCCCAAACCCCTCCTCTATTCTCTCTATTAGTCTAATTTTTGTTCTTTTGTTTCTTTTTGTTCTTTTGTTTCTTTTTGTTCTCTTTAAAATCCCCTCTCGACCAATAACTTCTTACAAATCAAAACCTTTTAAATCATAACTTCCCCTTCACCCTACCTTTCCGAAGGCAGGTAGACCATCGGATGAAGGTTGTCATTTGTTCGAACGGGTTTTTTCATTGAGTTTTTCCCGTACTAGTAACCCGACCTCTTAAAACAATGCGCGTGTGCGCCAGTGCGCGTGTGCGCGCTTAAACAAAATTCGCCATTTTCTATTTATTTCTAAGTAGTTCTAAGTATTTTAAAATCGTTCATGATTATTTTTCAATAAATTGTTAGGTTTAAGTTTTATTTCTTATTAAAACAGGAGCCCTAACCTTCACCCATTTTATTTACTGTTCTAGCCGAGGCTGGACCTGCCCCACCCGGCCACCCATCTACCAGGGCGTTGCGCGCCGTGGTGGTGTGGCCGGCTCTGAACCGGGTTCCAACTCAGGCGCATTTTTTTTTTTGTAACCGAAATGTTAATAAATCTTTTTGAATTGAATTGAATTGGGTCAGACACTGGTTGTAGCCGCCTACTTTGGGTCAGGCGCTACCGTTGTCTCAACTGCGCTATTGAGTATTTGACGTCGAGCCTTTGAGGAAGTTCCTCGTCAGTAGCCTCGATCCAATAATAGTAGCACTGCTGCTCACTACCATTTATTGATAAAAAACTATTTCTTAAGAGAACTTTTATCCACTATCCGATGATTATCTCCAGCAATTCACCATCAGTATTTGTTTTTATCAGCCTAACAATGCTCTTTGCAGCGTTGTTGCAATAGAGTCATTTTATGAAATTTTATTCTGATGTTTTTTTAATTTACTTTATAAAGTATTCTACGTTCATGTCCAGATATAAACATAATGTTGATTATAGTCAAGTAAACTCTTAAGCTGGTGCGCCCAAAGGTCGCTTCATCTTATAAACTAAGAGAATAAGACATACGCAACTAGTTCATCTCTATGTCACTGCGGTAGCTTTATGCGCATCGCATATCAAATCGTACGTCGTGTTACCAACTCATACATACGACACCTTAGAGTTTACCGGACTATATTACTACAAAATCACTAATTCCAAAAAAAACCTGCTACCTAAGAAGTCACTAGTTCCACATCCAGATTTCCTATCCAAGTCTCTTACAACGAAATAGTATATTGTTAGTACGTCGGATGGCTGGCTTTATCGTTCACTAACCCAATACCGAGGTATCACCAAATAAAACCTATTTCATTTTATTCAGCAGGTTTTTTTACATAGGAAATCACTTTTGACGACACTCTTCATTGGTCGAGACTGAAGTTACAAGAAAAAAACAAAAAAAAATGAAAATAACAAAATTCAAATTCAACCACGAATAACTTTCAAACGAAAAAAGATAAAATTATATATTTTTTTAGTTTTATAGTACAAACGATTCTCTTTAATTTGATGTATAATTTATTACAAAAATAATAACTTTAACATTAAAAAATTGACGTTGATTTAGATGGTACACAAATTGTCATTTTTTTTGAAAGGTCTAACTCATTGTAACTCGCTTATGTATTGAGCTATTCGAATGTTTTATTCACCAAAAACTGCCAAATTTCATAGACTTCATTTTGTCTCAATTAATGCTGCGTCTAGCTCTGTAAATAAAAGCGGTACAGCCTTTTAAACACAACGAAGCGCGCTATGGCGACGGAGTCGCGAGGCTTCCCCACTCGTTCCCGGTACATCCCGCGTTCACCATAAATAAAGTAAAAAAATATTTTGAGGTTTTTGGTTCTTGTACACACACTAAATCACATTTTTTTTCATCCCCTTTAATAATGGGGTGGGGGTGGTAATGGGGGTGGCTAATGCCAAAATTTTTTTTGAGACCTTAGCTTCTCTTGTCTATACTAAATATCAATTTTATGAACTCTTATCTGCTTGATTTACCTATTTACTCCAAATTTACCCCAATTTACCCCCCAACCCTTCGACGGAACAAGATGAAAATATAATCTAATTCTAGATCTTGTTAAAGTACATATGTGTATCAAATTTCAAGTCAATATCTCAAACGGTTCCAGAGTAAACGTGCGCACAAAAAAAGTTACAGACCGACAGACAGACAAATTTTTTTTTCGCTCAAACTTGAAATCTCGACGTTTCATGAAATTCTAAGCCTATTTGAACAATAAAAATTTTTTAAAATTTTTTTGTCGTTACTATACTTCCACTGGATGTGGAAGTAAAATCATGCCAGCTAGTAAAGTTTTTACTTTGCTTCGTATATTTTAATATTTTCCATAAAATGTCAGAGGTAACCACATAATCAAAACAATTATTTGCCATGCTTTCACTAACTCGTAGAGGCTCTGAACGATTAGTTGGATTTTTGTACATAACTATATTTTTGTTTTCATGTAAACTGGAAGTGTTAAAATCGGTTAAAATTGGATAGACGATCTAAATATACTTGTGTAAATAGGCTGTTCTTTTTTTTTAAATAATACTATTCCTAGTGGGATTTTTACCATCTAGCCTGTCTTCGTTTTGATCAAAATTATCGCTGCGATAAATGTAATTGTTTTCTTCCGAACTTACTGGAGGAACTCCAGGTGGTATAAAAATGTCGTCACCAGTTTTTACTAATATGTAACTAGCTAAAGACGTTAAAAATGTACGTATTTCACCGTAGGAATAACCATAGCCAAAAGAATAAAGCATATCATTAAGTTCTTTTTCTTCTGACGGCACGAAACACATGTAGTGATATGTTATGGATTAAAAAAATGGCCTAAGCTGATTATTTTTTTTTTCCATAAGTATTAATATAAATTCCATTACTATAGAAATAACGTTTAAATCAAATTTGTTTGTCCTGACATATTTAGTATCCACGACATAAATGTTTATAACAAATCTGAAACTTCTTGTTTACATTTATGTTCATTCAGATTAGTAGTCGTGTTTTTTTAATAGTTTTAAAACATCCAGCTATAGCTTCTCTTAAGATACCGGCAGCTTTATCAGGAATTGTCAATTCATTCTCATGAACCAAGTTTTCTTCGCCTGATTCAGTTGTGACTGACAACAAAAATCCTTTTAGCTTTATTATCACTTGAATGAACTGTTGTTGTATTTTCTTTGTGTTCACAAAACACTTTGTTTGCTTAAATGCTTTTCTAATCTCTTTCTTATATTTCCACTGCTATAATAATCTATTTTTTTTTCCGTCATTTCTTCAAATATATCATTAAGGCGTGTTTTTAGAAATATTAGAGTTAAGAATTCTTTTTTGCAAAACAGTAAGATAAACCTCCTTAAATAAAATATTTAACGCTACTTTAAATTCATTTTTTTCTTTCGGTTGTTTAGTTTGTACACATTTAATTTTTTTTTGCTAATATATTTTTTGCATAATAAATTTTATGATAATTTCCATTAGCCCAAATAAATCTGAATAAATGCGTAACCTGCCTTGTATTTCTGTATCACAATGCGACACTGTAGCTTTAATATATATTTTTTTCTAGTTTCCGCACCCGTTCCTGTACAAACTGGTACTTAAAGATGTTCTTAATTTATTCTTAATTTTTCTGGATTTTCCACAAATCAGACAATGCCATTTTATTTTAAACTGATTTTTTTTCTTTATTATAACTACATAAAGGCTCACTTGCATTTTTTTATCGCATTACTAATATCAGAGACAATACGTATTATCTTTGCTAATGTTATTTATTACAAAAAGATGTCAGACAAGAATAATGAAATCGGTATCGAAGGGTGTGTAAATAAGTGCCACCACTTTGTATTATAAAAATTTTAATGAAATTACATATTTTCTTTCATTTGCACAATTAATAATAGACCTGATGCCAGTAACAGTTGGTTTTTTACCACTAGATTTTCACTGCTTTCAGCAGTTTCGTAAAACAAACATGTAGTTTTTCTCCATTGATAAAAATGAATCTACAATATACATAAACTGTAATAGCCTACATGTAAGTAAAATAGTATATACTTATTAATATTTATCCAGACAATAAATAATGAGGCCAGCAGCCGATATGTTTCTTGATGGGCCGAGAAAGTAGCGGGGGCGGGAAAGGAAGCCTCGCGTCTTCATCGCCGTACTGTGCTACGTTGTGTTTCAAGGGCTGTAGCGCTTTTAGTTAAAAAATTAGATCCAGCATTAATCGAGACAAAATGAAGCCTATTAAATGTGTCAGTTTTTGGTGAAAGAAAAAATTGAATACCTCGTTATATAAGCGAGTTATGGCGAGTTAAGAATTAGAAAAATATTGCTGATTTGTGTATCTTTTTGAATTTTGCTAGTTTTTTTATGTTAATTTTTTAATTATTGCAATAAATTATACTTCAAATTAAAAAGCAATGTTTATTTGTCAAAACCAAAAAAAAAAATTGTATTTTTATCTGTTTTAGTTCTAAAGTTATATTTGATTAAATCTTAAATTTCTAAATTTCTTTTTTTTTTAGTTTTTTTCTTATATCTTCGGTCTCGACCAATGGAGAGTGTCGTCAATTTTGATTTCCTATGTAAAATAACATGCTTTATTAAGTAGTGAAGGTCCCATCTGGTTATACTTCAGTATTGGGTAGGTCAAGAAAGAGAAGGCTTTTCGCGCTCTGCCCGACGGGCTATGTGTATTTAGGTGTGAAAGCAATACATTCCCGGACGATGATGCAAATTGTTGGCCGAGGCGCTAGCCGAGGCCAACAAGCATCGAAGTCCGGGAATGTGCTTTCACACCGAAGTGCACCTACTATTTTTTTCTGAAATCACAATCAATTTTAATATAAATTAAGGAATTTGTATTAATGCATAACATTTCTTCATTACAATCTAACTGCTTACTAATAAATGCAATTTTAATGTGAGTTGGTTTATCTGCGTGCATTTATTTACTATCTAAAATATACATAAAAAACCGTACGGGAATGTTGATCATTGCTTGGCTACGGATCTTTTCCGGTCTGTTTTCTGATAGTTTCTTAGCAACGGACTAAAATACTGGAATTGTGCATTTTTCGATTTGAAATCGCGCCGAAAATGTAGACATTGCCGATCGATTTCAGAAAAAAAATTTTTTCTTCAAGCGTATTAAAATGTTTAAATTATGTCACCAAAAACAGAAGTAGAAGTAGGACATTGTTTTACTAGTAACAAAATGTTAGTACCGAACGCCACCGTAGTGGACATTGTTTTACTAGTAACATAATGTTAGTTCCGAAAGCGCCACCGCAGTGGGTATTGTTTTACTAGTAACATAATGTTAATACCGAAAGCCACCGGTGGCGCGCTATCCACTAGCCACTTGTCATATTGTGTCAACATGTAAGACTGTAGTTTGAATATACATTTATGATAAATAAATGCATTTTTGCATTTTAATACGCTTGAAGAAAAAACAGTATATATTACACGGAGTAGAACGCCTTTTTTTGTGTTTCGCCCAGTTTGCGGCTGAGGCGAAGCCGAAGCCGCAATCCTGGGCTCAACACAAAAAAAGAGTGCGTTCTACTCCTAGTAATATAATATACTATTCCACTTCACTCCACTACGTGGTTGTGGAAGTGATTCCACAAAATCTGTGCGGATGAGCCACAAAATATCAATCACCTACGCCGAGTATTTAAATTAGTGAATAAGCGAATATTGCTGTCCTGTCATACGGACATTCTGTCATATAAACCTCTTCAACTGGCTAGTTGTAGATCTTCGAGTGCTAAAAATAATACGCTAAATAGATATATATTCTCAACACTCAACACAGCTTTCTACAAACGACGGCGTATGTGGGTGGGCAACAAGATTACTATTTCGTGCGCATGAGAGTGTATATTGAAGAACCAATTCCATTATTTTGTGCAAGCATTTTTAATTCTTTGTACAACAACTCGAACTTATCCCGATGTTCTATTATTCCTTAACAGACCTTAACCTTCCTTGCAGTATTATTATTTTTGTTGTTGTTTAACTCCATTTAAAATAATTTAACATCGGTAGATACATATCTAGTTTCTCTGGGAGAATTAGGTTATGCTACTTTCTGGTAAATTAAAATTACCAGGATAGTTACATTGTATCAGTTTTATCTCAACCTAACTTATGGTGTCTATAAATATTCAATACCTTATCTGAGTTTACGACTTTACGACTGCAGTAAATTAATGATCTTATTACATATATTTTATTTTAGAACTACATCCTAAAAACTTACCTAATTTACATAAAATTAGCACTTAGCAAATCAATTATTTGTAATAATTAAAACTGATTGAAAATCTATCTAGATTTAACTCAGATTGGGGCCCCCGCAAAATTTTTTAAAGGGCCCCCCCCTCTCACTTCTTCAAAACAAAAACACGAGATGAAAAATTTTTTTTGTTCCTAATTTTGTTCTCTTTACATTGCGTTCTCACTTTTGTTTTGGTCTCTGTTTAATTCTCAGAAATAGAACGGCATGCATGGTCTTTTTGTTCTTACCCCAATTTTGTCTTCAGTCTCCGCTAAAAATATTAGTCCACAGTACATCGCCCTTTTTTTTTTTAATGATTAGTAACAAGCTGAATTTTCGTAAGTAGCTTCGTTTTGACGAGACGCCCAACTTTTCTCTCTGCGAAAATTCTCGGTAGTTAGCTAGTTAGCTAATAGCAAAAATTATTTTTTTCTTCAAGCGTATTAAAATGTTTAAATTATGCCACCAAAAACAGAAGTAGAAGTAGGACATTGTTTTACTAGTAACAAAATGTTAGTACCGAACGCCACCGTAGTGGACATTGTTTTACTAGTAACATAATGTTAGTTCCGAAAGCGCCGCCGTAGTGGGTATTGTTTTACTAGTAACATAATGTTAATACCGAAAGCCACCGGTGGCGCGCTATCCACTAGCCACTTGTCATATTGTGTCAACATGTAAGACTGTAGTTTGAATATTTGTACATTTATGATAAATAAATGAATTTTTGCATTTTAATACGCTTAAAGAAAAAATAGTATATATTACACGGAGTAGAACGCCTTTTTTGTGTTTCGCCCAGTTTGCAAATCCTGGACTCAACACAAAAAAAGAGTGCGTTCTACTCCTAGTAATATAATATACTATTTCTATTTCGCACGAATTAGACAATTCGACAACCTGTCAAATTATTTTGGCAACATATTTTTCATTCGTTAAATGTTTGTTAGTTTATTTTTCGATTGCCTTGGTTACGTTTGCGCGAGTTAATTATAATGAGCCCCGTAGTCTACGTGCCCGCGTACATAAATGCAATTTATACAAACATATCCTCGTATAACTTTTTGTACGGCATAATTTCGCCTAGTCTATCACTTTTTTCCTTTGCGAAAATTTTCGTAAACGCGGCGCGGCGTTCCTCCTCGGAATGAAAAAGACGATTTCCACGCGTCGGACTGGAAAATCGGCAAATATATTTTGTCGGACAATTTGAGAATTGGATTCTACATATATATTCTATATATTTCTACAAACTGTCGGACAAATATTTTGGAACGTTGGAACCACCCTAAACATAACATAACTTTAAAACATTTATTGATAACCAGCTGTTTTTTTCAAGATTGCTTAATAAGAATATGTAGAATCTAATTTTCGAATCGTCGGACAAAATATATTTTCCAATTTTCCAGTCCGACGTGTGGAAATCGTCTTTTTCATACCGAGGAGGAACGCCGCGTTTACGGAAATTTTTGCAGAGGAAAAAAGTGATAGACTAGGCGCAATTATGCCGTACGAGAAGTTATACGAGGGTATGTGTAAGATTTTAAAGAAAAAGTCTAACACTTAATAAAAACCGCTGCCCAAGGAATCACTACTTCCACATCCAGATTTTCTATTCAAGTCACTCACAACGAAAAAATTTTGTATGGAAATAATTGTTTATGGAACTTCAATAATATAATATTTGAAATCCTCTTCCCCAAAAACCCATAAAACGATACCCGACATCGGTAGTCGGGTGGGGGTGGTGATAGGGGGTGGTAGTGGGGGTGTATGAAGTAAAAAAATATTTTGAGGTTTCTGTTTCTTGTACACACACTAAATCAAAAAAAATTTTCATCCCCTTTAATAATGGGGTGGGGGTGGTAATGGGGGTGGCTAATTCCAAAATTTTTTTTTTTAGTTTCTCTTATATATACTCAATACCAATTTTATGGACTCTTACCTGCTTGATTTACCTATTTACCCCAATTTTACCCCAATTTACCCCCTAACCCTTCGACAGAACAAGATGAAAATATAATCTAGTTCTAGATCTCGTTAAAGTACATATGGGTACCAAATTTTAAGTCAATATCTCAAACGGTTCCAGAGTAAACGTGCGCACAAAAAAGTTACAGACAGACAGACAGACCGACAGACAGACAGAAAATTTTTTTTCGCTCAAACTTAAAATCTCGACGTTTCATGACATTCTAAGCCTATTTGAACAATAAAAATTTTTTTAAATTCTTTTGTCGTTACTATACTTCCACTGGATGTGGAAGTAAAATTGTATTAATAACAAAATTAGAAAATAGTACACGTGCAATAAAAGTTTATTATAACATGCGTCCTATCTGAGAGTTGGTAACCGAGTGTCCCGCTTCCCTTACCGGGTTTGCTTGCCTGTGTTGATGTCACCGAACGTGCATTTTACTCAAACATCTCCCATTGCTCTGGGCACCATTCGGGTCCTGCCAATTTCTAACATATATATAAATTGCATTTATATACGACTACCGTGTTTGTCCACAACATATTGCCAAAATAATTTGACAGGTTGTCGAATTGTCTAATTCGTGTGAAATAGAAAAAATAATTTTTGCTATTAGCTACCACTACCGAGAATTTTCGCAGAGAGAAAAGTTGGGCGTCTCGTCAAAACGAAGCTACTCACGAAAATTCAGCCTGTTACTAATCATTAAAAAAAAAAAGGGCGATGTACTGTGGACCATATGTTTAATGCCATAAATTTCACCATACTGATTTCAATAATTTAAAAATAAATTGATTTACCTTTATTTAATATCCACTGAAACAGGATTTTTCCTCCATGCTTGCAAACTTACTTAATGTTAATGGAATTCAAATTTACCCTTAGATTTTTAGTATCTCTTAGTATAAGGTCACATATAACTTCTTTGCGCCATTAAATCCACGGTTTATAGTGTAGTAAAGTCAAATGAGATATTGATTATTTATAGTCGTCCGTAAATTAGAAGGAAAAATAATGCTAATATAACCATGTTGATAATTTTGCAGCAAGGCTGTAATAAAATTTCTACAATTTCTATGTAGGGTGACAAGTTTATCTTTAGTTTATCAACTTAAGAATCTTTCTCAGCTGATTTTACGCGAATCTACATCATTATCCTTTTAGTATTTAATTGATATTAGAATTGCAACTATGAACTTACAAAGTTGTAGAGGAACACGTGATTTTAACTTGGGGTGGGAAGCGACAACAGTCTTGCTGCGAACTTAATAAAAGTTCACATCGATCTAAAAATTATACCAGTTTTTAGAGCACACTCTTCCCTTTTCAAAAACCTAAAATTAAAATCGATTCTGTTCAGGAATAACCAATTAAAACTTTTACTATTACTTTTATCAGCGAAACTAAGCGTTGACGGGTTGAGCTGAAATAGAGCATACACCCAGCGGGGTGTGCAATAATTATTTAGATTTTCTAAATAAATCTGACGATTACAAAACATATGTGAGTAATATTTAGGATGGCCGACTCAAAATGACTTAATCTAGAGACTCCCGGTTGACTGGAATATACGTATAATAATAACTATACACGAAAAAGGAGACCAAATGACATGTGGCAACTATCGAGGAATCATCCTCCTAAACGTAAAGTACAAGGTACTGGCTTACTACATAATCGCCCAGTAAGCATATAGCGACGATATAATAGGCAAATATCAAAGTGGATTTCGTAAAGAAAAGTCAACAACCGACAGGTGCTACAAAAGACTTACGAATACTTATTCATAGATTTCAGAAGCACCTAGCATAGATAGAAAGTCACTTTATAATTCCATGATAGAATTTAATATCCCAAAACACCTAATAAAATTAGTTAAGGAAACCGTCACAAAAATCGAATGCTAAATTAAGGCACAAAACATGTCAAGATACTTTCAAACACAAACAGGACTACGACAAGGATATAGTTTATCATGCTTACATGCTTTATGTTTAACACGGCCCTAGAAAAAGTCAAAAGAGAATCAGGTATAACGACTGGGGGAACTATTACACAGCCCACAAAAAAAAGTTCAAAGCAGCGAACCAGACCCATGTATCCCGAATCCGAATCCGGGGTCAAAAAAAATCGTACACGCCCAGAATCATTAGCTAGAGCCAAAGAACACCCCTGAAATGGGGTAAAAAGAATATTAAGCTACGAGAATAGTTGTTACATCTTAATCAATTGAATTATACAAATCAAGGTTAAACAGCAGCGTACATACAATAGACATGAAACACACCCCCAGGGAGGGGCGAAAACTAGCCCCCATATATAAAAAAATCGATCCAAAACAGCAATGACTGCTGAAAAAGCTCAAAATGTCTAAGTGATAAAAAACTGCATCAGGTCCGACGTAATCTTCATAGAAGAACAATCGCCCCCCCAAGTTTAAAGGACACGAGAACAACAAGAAAAAATGTAAAATGCAACAGGATTTTCATTTTCATGGATGCTATGATGGGCTGAAATTGCGTAGAACTCTAAAATAGAATTAGAAACTTACGTACCATCAACATTCTACAGTGTCAACCCTCTGAGAGTGTGAAAACTACCCCCTATGTAAGGTTTGACTATAAAAAGTTACAGTGATTTCTATAAAAATTCGAAACACCTGCGTTGTGTGGAAGAGAGAAGAAACTAGAATATGTTCGACGCTGTGCTTGAAAACCACCCCCACGGGGTTGAGAGACGCCTTTAAAAAAAACTATGGAAATGAAACGAATAAGCACCAGTACAGCTTTTTCGTTACATCTTGAATTACGGTAGCTTACATCCTATCTGGGGGTGTTACTTAATAACATTTATAGGACATGAGTTTCAAACTCTGTGTGAAGTGTGCAACGCGATTTTTGCCAATCATAGCATCCATAAAAATGTAAATCCGGTTAGTTTCTCTCTGTTTTTCCAGCATCCTACAGATATAGGGGTAGTATCTCGCAACCCCGTGGGGGTGGTTTTCAAGCACATCGTCGAACATAGTCTAGTTTCTTCTCTCTTCCACACAAGGCAGGTGTTTCGAATTTTTATAGAAGTCACTATAACTTTTTATAGTTAAATCTTACATGGGGGGTAGTTTTCACACCCTCTGAGGGTTGACAGTGTAGGATGTTGATGGTACATAAGTTTCTGGTTCTATTTTAGAGTACTACGCAATTTCAGCCAATCATAGCAACCATGAAAATAGAAATCCTGTTGGATTTTACGTTTTTTCTTGTTTTTCTCGTGTCCTTTGAACTTGAAGGTGGTTGTTCTCAACTCAATAGGGGCAGTTTATGATTACGTCGGACCTGATGTAGTTTCTTAACACTTTAACAAAACTTAGACATTTCGAGCTTTTTCAGCAGTTTTCAGTTTCATAACATAATAAGTGTAGAAATCAAGAGAATAATATACCTGGCTAATAGAGCATAACTTTGGGCTAAAAAAAGCTTCTAACATCAAGCATAGCAACCAAAAAAAATAAGGTATTTATATATAAAACACTTATTAAAGAAACAGAAACATGGACGATGACAAAAAACGATGAAGAGCTGATGAGCTGCTTTGAATGAAAGATGCTTCATCATATCTATAGAGGTGTATACGAGAACGGGACGTGGCGCTATAATTTCGAACTCTACGGCCTTTACGAAGAACTTGATAATGCCCGATCCATGAAAGTCAACAGATTAAGGTGGTTTGGACACATAGAAAGAATGGACGAAATGGAAGACCCAAAGTAAATATTCTTCCAAACACGGCTGAAACTCGAAAGAGAGCCAGATTTAAGAATCAAGTAGAAGATAACCTAAGAACGCTGAGAGTCATAAATTTGAAACACAAGGCAAATGGGTGGGAATGGAAACTAATCCTGAAACAGGCCAAGACCCACCCTGGGTTGTAGAGCAAAAGATGATAATGATTTAAAATGATCAAATAAACATTGTTCCCAAAAAACATTAAAAATGTAAAACTTCGGAGTTGAGAGAAAATATAATTATAGAACAAAAAGAAGTGATATCAATCAGCCAAACTTAGTCGAGAAAACCACACAATTAGAATAGAATATATTTTATTAACCATAAATCATTGTTACAATATCGGTTTTGTCAGTAAGTGTATTAGTGTATAAGATAAAACCAATTATAATAAAGTGTATAAAACAAAACAAAGTTATACAAAATATGTAAAATCAAAAACACAAACAATATGTGCATACAAATATATACACGTGATTAGTAGATTCACAATCTGGAGCGAGTGGAAGGTGAGCGTAGATGCGTCTTCACTGTGTATGTATCTCCGTGGTTGTCTGACTGGCTCCGGGACAGGATCCGGCAAGGCAATGTACATGCAATTTTAAATAAATAGTTTGCTTTGCTTTGCTTTTCGTATTTATCTCTATACTCCTGTGAAGCAACGTGCAGCGCGGTTAGTACTTGGATGGGTGAAATCCATATTGGGAAACACAGCGATCTCGTCCCACCTTGCGGCTTGTATATCAGTGTATACGCGAAAGTTATGTAATTTCAAGACGAGGATTATGTAGTGGATATACCATACTTCAGGGGGGATGTAAAGCAGGTGGTCCCTTGTCTATTAAATGTTAGGCAAGTAAAAGATCCCTACTATTCTTACGAGAAGAGGTTCGGCAAAATCTCCAGGTTGGGGGTAGCTCGTCTCCTGGCATGGCGTCGGTGATAGACCGTGGTAGCGGAAATAGGCCGACGTTAAATAAATAGATACAAAAAAATCTGGAGTGCCTCTATAGAGGTCTTATAGATAACGGATGCGTTTTACGACGTATTCTATAATAATTTGCGTAAAAACCCGGTCAAGAGCTGGTTCAATAGGACGAAATTATGTTTGTGTTGAAATCTACATAAATTGATACATATTAGCATAACAACAATATAGCTAATATTTAATTAATACCGGTGAAGTGTCCAGATATAATATTGCTTAAAATGTTCCAGTGCACAAAAAAGTAAAAAACACATGGCGACAAGGAACACCGAATCCCAACCCTAAACCACCAACTTGGAGTAGCAGCAATACCTACCTCACGCTAGTAAATCAATAAGTCATGATTAGTAGATTAACAATTAAATAAATTGAGAAAAATTACATTTTTGCACGATCGAGTTTTTTGTTTATTTACAATATCTGTTGCCAAGACGGTAGGTTACGTCTGCTGATTGCTAGGCTTAACACGTCGGTAAGCAATTTACTTACCGATGCACAGTGGGATGAAACCCCAGCGTGCCACCCAAATCACTCTACAAGCCGTCAAGTTAAAGTTATCGGAAACTTTTTTTAATGTTCGTTTTGAAATTCTATCAATCTGTCTAGCCGGCTTTTTATTTTTAGCTACGTTTTTTAATTTTGATCTAAAATTTAATTTTTACTAAAAAATATCATTTTTTTTCAATTAAAATCAGTCACGACATCGCTCAGTCTCCAAACATTGCAGAAGCAATGTTCAGTCAAAAAGTTTATTTCTAAATAGCCTGAAATAATTTACTGATTTTACTTCCAAAGAAAGTTTGTTGTATATATAATTACCAGCATAATACGTAATCTCTTGTATTTGCTAAGATTGCAACTTTTAATATGTTTTTCTTGCGCACTTCTGATGGGGTAAAATATTATTATTGGTATATAATTTAGGGAAATTTTTGTATACAAAACAAGAAATTCTAAATATATATAACTATTTTTTTTTTTTTGTTTAAATGTGTCTCTACATGATTCTCTATAATTTAAGTTAAACAATATGTGAATAATTCTATTTTGAAATATTAAAAACTCTGCCCTAATCGATTGTCCTCATATACTGATATAGCTAATAACATAGTATGCCAAAGAATAGTGGCATGTTATTAATCCGCAAATCTTTAGCACTCTTTTAAATTCAAAATGGTGAATGTTAATTTCGCTAACTTTGAACAGTGAATATCAACTAAATATAAAATTTAAAATTGAATTTATAACAGAGCCTTAGTCCCGTACCTTCATGTTCAGGTAGGCATCACTTTACAAAACATCATGTATACTTCAGCAATACTGATATCTCATGCATCACCATTTCTTAGAAACGTTTGTAGATTTGAGCAAGCACCTTGTTATTATTTTGCTTTTTAGCAAAAGTGAAATTCCAGAATTTTAAGAAAAATGATGAAGGGTTTGATTTTATTGCACCTTAAGCGGAGCCTATACCGCTTACGCCTAAAGCTGCCCCTGTCGATTTTATTAAAAAAACAGGCTTTTTCCTAACTTGTCAAAATTTTAATACAATCGGACTTTTCCTTAAGTTATCAAATCAAATCAAATTAAATTAGATTTATTTCATATTTAAAACACAATGTTTTCTCGACACTCGTTTCCGTGTCCACCCGGACATCCGCTAGCCAAGGCTCCGCGGCAGTTGAAGGGCTGGGCAGGAACGAGGTCGAGGTAGAATAAAATAAATTGTCACAATTACCCTACTCTTACCTACCTAGTAGGTTCAGTAAGAAAGTAATTTAGTCATATGTCTTACGGATTAACACAACTGAAAAATTTAACAAATATAACTCGTTGCAGAAAAAGCACATGCATTATTAAATTTGGATTGTTGAGACAGCAAATCAACCCACTGAAAATACCTGCTGTAGATAATGAAACGCAAAAAGAGAAAGGCTATGCTTCTTAAGTTATCGTGCTTACAAGAAACGTGACGGACAGACAGACGGACAGACAGACGGACATTTTGAAGATTTTTCAAAATTCGTTCACTAACACAATGATATGGAAATTCTTCTCTACGAGCAACATTTACGGTTTATAAATGCAATATACACTTCGGTCTCGTATTTGGGATAAGTAAATACCGATAACGATTCAAGTGCTGGAAAGTGCTTGGATCTGTGACTGTTTGGAGTCCGAATTCTGTGCCAGTGCCCACCTAAATAACTGAATAAATCTCTATTGATTAACTCTTCCGCTAGCAAACTATCAACAACTTTTGTTAAAAAAATTATAAGAATGCCATAATCAAGTCCAAATCAGGTATCAAGTAACATTTATCTGGACAAAAGGCCATGTTGGAGTAATAGGGAATGAAAGTGTAGATCAGGTAGCTAAAAAAGCCACTGAACTTTTCAAAATTTACTTTTAGCGTCAACAAATAATGATATTATCCAAAATCTGGAACAAAATATTTGAAAAAATTGGGGAGAAAATATGATTAGAATATGTTGTCTACTAAGAACTACTTTTTAATACATCCCACCCTTCCCAAATCTATTCCACATATTTTAAAATTTTCAGATAACAAACAATATTCTTCAACAATTACTCAACTCAAATTGAATCGTCGATGGTCTTTTTAAAATAGGTATTAAAGATACTCGATATTGCCCAGGTGACACTCTCTAGGCGATTTAAACCATTTTTTCTTTCCCTGCACCAGTTATTCACAAACTAGAAAAGAATTTGAAAGTTGTTTAAAAACCTTAGATGTTCACTTTCTCACTAACATCATTTCCATTTTAAGTACGAAAAATAAAGAAATTTAGGATGCCATAGTAGCCTACTTGCGTAAAGCTGCAATATCGATATTTTGGTTCAATCTGCTAAAGCATAGATCTTCTGTGGCTAATGGAAACTTCCGAAGCCAATTAACTTCACACACATAAACACACACTCAACTCCAGAATATCTTTTAAGTAATTTTCACTGGACGACACTAGAGTTCGAAAAATATGTCTACTCAGGCCCACACTTAGGATTTCTTTTGGAAAGTGATTTTTGTCTACCCATACATAATAGTAACACAAGTAAAATCGGAAATGCGCTGAGGCGAAAATTTTGAATTTTTCAATGTAAATCAGTCTAAAATTAAAAGTTACCATTTCGACCTACAGTGTACCCACTTAAGATCATAATACAAGTAAAATTGAACATTTTTAAAAACCCCCGATCAATGTATCTAATCGTACCAGTTTCACATGACCGAATCAAAATGAGGCCTAAATCATGTTCGGGTACCATAATTGTCAGCACATTTTCAATTTTACTTCAATCGGACAATTTCTAGAGAAGTTCAACATGGCGAATTCAAGATGGCGACCAAACATCAAAATCTAATATGGCCTATAACCTTCTCGACAAAATACTCTTTCAAATAAAAAAATTTCATCAAAATCGGATCACCCGTTGAAGAGATATGAAGCCACAGACAGACAGACAAACAAACATACAAACATACGCGTCAAACTTTTGGGGTCGGGGGTTAACGTTAATTGATGCTGAATTAACTTCAAACTTCAAACTTTGGTGGTAAGAGAAGATTGATAATGTGATTCTGTAACCAGAAAAACATTCGCCTCCTATAAATGCCTATAAATGCAAAGCCACCTGCGCCACCAAAATATACGGAAAAAATCAAAAAATCATATTAGGCATTTTTTTAACGGAAAATTTTTGTTAATGAAACTTGTTAAGAATTTCCAAAAACCTCAAGTCCAAAATTTAATCAAAATTAAAAAATTGAAAAACTGAAATTTAAAAAATTTTAAAATTAATTATTTTTAAAAAACTGCAAATTGCTTGACAACTACGTGGCAGGTTGGGTTTAATGTCAAACAAAATTGTCATAGTACAGTTTTCTAAAACAAAAACCATTAAAATGATATTTTCGGACTTGGACATTATTTTAATAAACATTTCAATATTTTTTTGCTTTGATTAAATTTTGGACTTAAAATTTTTAAACAATTCTGAACAAGTTTCATTAACGAAATTTAAAATGCCTAATATGATTTTTTGATTTTTGCCGCATATTTTGATACCGCAGGTGGCTCTGGAGGCGTAGGCGTAGGAGGCGAATGTTTTTCTGGTCAGAAAATCACCTTATCGATCTTTTCTTACCACCAAAGTTTGAAGTTAATCAAGCATCAATTAACGGGTATACAGGGATGTTACGATATTAAGTAGGTCACACTGTATAAAAGAATTGCTCTAAAAAATGGTTTTTCTGAAATCGATCAAGAATATCTACATTTCGGGGAACTTTAATACATAAAGCTAAAATTATTTATATTCAGACATTTATTCCTTATTAATTTCACATCCCAAAATACGCTATTCTAGTATTTTAATCAGTTGCCAAGCAACTATTAGAAAACAGTCCTGGAAAGTTACGTTCTACGGCCTAGGCTGGGAAAGTAAACTTTCCCGGACTGTTTTTTATATATATATATTTTAATATGTAAATATTTTTTTATCAGAAAAAATAGTATGTGTACCTCGTAGTGAAAGCACATTCCCGGACTGCAATGTTCGTTGGCCGAGGCGTTAGCCATCGCGTCGTTCGGGAATGTATTGCTTTTACTACTAGATACACAATATACTATTCCACAATTGTTTAAACAATTTTCGTCTTTGTTGATAAATTAGTCTATGTAATGAAGCATTAAAAGACGACTCTTTCGTAAATATTTCGTGCAAAGACGAGATTACCTCCCCCCACCTATTTTCGAGGGTGCTGAACACGATGCAAGTGGTGGGAGAAGTTTTTGACTGCCGCAACCCTCTGAAACGGCCAAAAACCACCCCTTTTGTGAATCCCTTTATGTTTTCATATATAAACGATTCTAGGGAGCGATTTATCGACGGATTGTACTTGAAATAACATGGAAGGGGATTATAGAATAAGTGGAATCCAGACAGCAGGCCTAGGGGGTTGATTAAACCCTTGCGAGGGATGGAAAATATTTTTTTTTCAAATAATTCGGTTCGAACGCGTATCCCCCGTTTTTGCATATCCCTTCATTTTTTTTTTTGTCAACATTGCCATTGACGACAAAATATATTATTCATTATATCCTACTCAGCAACCTACACAATCATCGCCCCAGTGATAACTGGTGGATGAGGGCAAGTTTCCGTCTATTAGAGGGGTTGAGGAGGGTTGGAGATGAAGGTGAATATTTTTATCGTGATTAGGGCCTGTCAAAACGGGGGAGGGCGTATTGACGATCCAAAGTGTAATTAATGAATTTTACACCCCTTGGAAAGGTTGAAGCAACCCCCGAGGTCCCTACCACCTTCTCTTCCGTGAAAAATGAAGGAATATGCACAGGAATAACGATCATGTGTCGAAAAACCTGTAAATCCTGGATAGACTGCTTTCTGATGAGAGAGAGCTAAAAATGAATATTTTTCTCGTGATCAGCGACCCTGAAAACGGGCGGATACGCGTTTGAACCGAATCATTTGAAAAAAAATTATTTCGGGAGAGTTTAATCAACCCCCTAGGTCTGCTGTCTGGATTTCGCTTACTCTATCACCCCCTTCCATGTTATTTCAAGTATAACCTGTCGACAAATCACTCCCTAGACCCGTTTATATATGAAAACATAAAGGGATCCATAAAAGGGGTGGTTTTTGGCCGTTTCAGAGGGTTGCGGCGGTCAAAAACTTCTCCCACCACTTGCATCGTATTCAGCACCCTCGAAAACGGGGAAGGGAAGTAATCTCGTCTTTGCACGAAATATTTACACTATTTCTGCCTTAAATATATAGACTATATTGCAGGCAGGTACATATACAATTCATTTGGATCGAATTTATTGCATGTCATATAATTATAAGTAAGAAAACGTAAACTACAGAGAAAGATGTAGAAATTACAAAAAGTTTAGAAACGCAAATTTACCCTCAACAAGTACACCTAATTCTCATACTGTAGTGCTCGGAAGTCATAAATGTGAACAATTTTTAATTTTCAGCTTTAGTGCCCCCGGCACAACCAAGTGGTACTGGGCGGCACAAACTCGTCACTAGGCGGCACTAGTGCCTCCTACTTTATACGTTATTTTATGCTCTGCACAACTCTTCTGTTCATGGCCATAGTACTAGATGCGGAGTTACATAAAATAAGATGGTTAACATGAACAACAACAAAAATCTCCGTAAAGGCTGAGAATTGCATTTGTGTTCATAGCACAATTTTTTGTTTATTCTAATCACCTGAACCTATTCCCCAAACGTTCGCTGTTTCTCAGCAACCACCCTGTATATTGGATTTCAAAACACGTTTAAAATGGATAAGAATTTAACAAAATCTATTCATTCTCAAACAAAATATAGTTTCAAGAAGGCATACATTGTAAATATACAAAAAATTATTATCAAAATGTTCTGGTTTTTCTTTTCGGGCAGTTCACCTTACTATTACGCAATATTTCTAAATTTACTCTAAAACCACAGTAGACTACTCAAGCGTGGTCAAAATCCTACGTGTTTCATATTATAACATCAATATAGACCCCAAATAATATTCCAATATTGACATTTGGAAAATCATCTACGTACCTACCTACGTATTTAAATTTTACCGTTAAAAGGTCATTTCAACTCATGCGGCTTTCTTTATTTTGTCAAAACGTGCGTCATCACATATCTACTTACCTGTGATTTTCCAGGGTAGTAACATTTGACACGTATTAATGACCGAAAACGGGGATTGAAAAACGGCGAAAAACAACACACAATCGCATTGGAGATTAAACTGCAGCTATGTTATGCAGGCTGCCAAGCATGCGTCGTTATTCAGCCCATGCTCGAATCTGCAGCATTTCATCGACATTCCATCTTTGTAAATATCATTCGATATTCTTGATTATCAAATTGCTTGGAATTAATCCACAAACGTGGTTGCGCTGAATCGCTAGATAGTTCTGAATTGAATTCAACTAGGAAAAATTATACTGACATTTCAATAAAGAACTAAAATTCGGTTGGGGTAAGATGTATTAGTAAACTTTTTTATTTTTTTCAGCAAATTATTACCAAAAAAACATTTTTGTTGTACTTGCCATTAACTGTGGGCAAGTAGGTAAAAAATATACAAACATATTTTAAAAAATGTGAAAAAAGTTCCGCATAAATGCAGATAATTATCTGCATGAATGTCTGCATCACAAAATCGTCGGCAAAATCAAATGTGCACGCTCCGCAAGTTGTTTTATCCAATAAGTGCTATGCCTATAATATTATAGTTCATTGGTCAAACTACTATCAATTTTTAAAGTGGTTAATTTTTGTATGTATAATTTACTAAATTTACCAACAACAGTGAAGGAGACTGGAGATTAAAGACAAATAGTCTAGGATATAGCGTGCAAATTCGACGACGAATGGTTACCGTCTGCCAGTCGGTAATCGAAGAGATCATATAAGTACAAAATTATTTCTCTCTGGAACTTTTTGGTTTGGAGGAGTGATGGGGAGAGGGGGGCATTTATTTTTTAATCGAATGATTATCGATATCTGTCATAGGTAGTTAGTATATGTACTTCACATCCCCAATTACGCTGGCAAACGAAACTAGAAAATAGAAAAAAATAATTTAGTTTCCATTTCCGGTTAACGCGCGTGCCGACCGGAAGTTTCGTCTGCCAACGTAATTGGGGTATGTGAAGTACATATACTAACTACCTATGCGGACAGATATCGATAATCGTTCGATTAAAAAATAAATGTCCCTCCCTATCCCCCCACCATACCTAAAAGTTCCAGAGAGAAAAAAATGTTATACTTATATGGTCTCTTCGATTACCGACTGGCAGACGGTAACCATTCGTCGTCGAATTTGCACGCTATTTCCTACGCTAAAAGTAAAACGATGGGGGAATATATTTAATAATATAATTAAAGTGTATAAATTACAGTCAACACCGAACTGTGATTTTCAAGAAGATGGTAAAAAGATTCCTAGCGGAACATTGTTTTTACTCTTACGAGGAATACTACCTCTTTACTTAATGTTCTCCATCTAATCTTACAATTTTACCTACTAATGCTGTGATAATTAAAATTTCACCCATTTATTTATTTATTGTTATATCTTTATTAGATTTTAGTTGTACATCTCCTTGTTTGTTTGTCTATTTTTCATATGTTGTCTAATCTACCTCTAACTATATATACATGCATATTATATATGTACATATTTTTTCTTTTTTTGTTTTGTTCTATTTTGTATTTGACAATTCCAATACTGTAATAGTCTATGGAAATAAACTCATTATTATTATTATTATTATTATTATTATTATTATTATAACTCATTAGAAAATTTAATAATAATAAAACTACATTCAATTCAAATTAATAAAATTGATTATACATTTCCCTAATAGCACAACATTTTTCTATGGATATCTGAAGGACGCCCTCGACGGACATACAGGAGGTTCGTCTTTGGTTCAAAGTACATCCTACGAACAACCGAGAGACGTCCAAATGTCACAACTTTGAACAATATTTGTACATCCCTGAGGGATATCATGCGGATGTCCATAAATTACGATATATGAACATCCTACTTTTTTTTATATAGATATATTATTCAGCGCGCTTCGACACTTCGACATGTAAGTACTTTACTTGATAAAAATGAAGTGCATAAACATTGTCCTATGGATATCCGAAGGACGTCCTAGCGGAGATTGAGGGCATCCGATGAATCTCTTTGTTAGCATCCGTATATCCTATTTACGTTAACACATCTAATATTGTTTACCATAACTACAATGCATTCTCACAATATTGTTTATTAAATTATTAAATTCATTTTATTTTACTTACTTACCAATTCCCGTCGGTAGGGATCGAACCTGCATGCCTGCGTTATCTCTATAACAGTTCTACTGATTTACCCACTGGGCTATCCTGGGTCCGTTATTTTGGATACTAAAAATAGTATACTAATGTGTGGAAAATATATAGTGAGAAACACACTACCTGCCATCTATATAAGTTGAATTTTACATATTGTAAGCAAAACTCACTGTAAACAAATCGCACGGGACACACAATTATAGGTGGCTTATATCGCTGACGCGGGGTTTAAAAAAACAAATGCCCCTACGTAATTTTCAGACGCTGTCAAAACTGACATAATATTTGTGGAATAAGATTGTTGACTAGTAAACTAAATCCAGATTTTACTAAATAGATGTATGATCGTGGGTAATATGCTTCTTACAACACTCATTAGGTAATATACTATAAATGAGATTATCAGTAATAATGTCTTTATTATTATGTGAAATTGACTTTTTAGCCTTATTTAAAATATGTGAAAGTCGTTCAGGTTCTCTTTTTTTTTTCTATTTTTTACTTGTGTTCCCAAACCTGAATTTTTCCCGTTACTAGCATTTATATTTACTTTTAATTATTAAGAAGATTTTATTTAGTCTCTAACGAAAAAACTGTGATATTGTGATCGAACTGTCACCAGTATCACCTGAGAAGTACAACTAGTTGTTGAACAATGTAATATTACATTATATTAATTCATTGGCCGACCCAGCTTTTTGGGGCGGGGGGGCAGTCCGTTTAAAAAATATATTTTCCTCAGATCTCAACATTGAAGAACAGGGGGTCACTCATCTCAAATTTGATGAATTAAACTTTTATGATTAAGTACTTATACTGTATACAAATCTGGGAAACGTGTTGGAGACGGAAAACCGGTAAAGGAATAATATCGTCATCTACAACATAAATATAATATTTACATCAGCGAATTATAAATAGATGTCCTGTTGCTGTCCCTGTAGGGACCTAAAATGTGTGGACTTGCCGTACATAAATTGGTCATCCAGAGGACGTCTGTTGCGACACATATGACGCACGTTCAGTGTGGTATTCGTTGGTATGTATACGTATCTCGGAAATGTATTGGAGAGAAAGCGGTATGGAGATATCATCATTTATTACAAAAATAAAATATTTAAATCAACGGACACGAAATGGACGTCCATCTCCTGTCCCTATATGGACTTAATATGTACTTACTTCCCGTACATAAAATGGGCATTCAGAGGACGTCCATTCCGTACAATTTCAAAGTAAATCCGATGATAGACGTCCGGTGGACGTCTAATTTATGTCCATGGACGTCAGTACGTTAAATGGACATAAATCGGACGCCCGGCGGACATCGCGTGCTATTAGGGTTGTTAACGTTTAAAAAATGTCGGCGTCTTTGGCGGTGCGGTGCGGCGTGTTTGATGGTCAAAGGCGTCAACATATTTTGAGTGCTTAGTAGACCTAAGACAACTATATTAATATATCACTAGTTGAGCCCCTAAAAAATATTCTTTGGAGGCACACCTTTGAACTTACTACCAGCACTTATTTTTCGAGAAATTCGCGACCCTGTTTCAACGTAATGATATCACTTCTTCCTAGACAAAAACAAAAGAGTCTACTCTATACATCCTCCGTCAAATGTTGATGCCTTTACTCCAGTTAATTATATTATTATTTTAGTGACCACCTTATCTTTTTCACTAAAACTAAAATAGGTTTCTTCATTAGCAATTGTGTTTATATGTCAAATATTATTATTTTCCGTACTTAACATTTTTTCCTTCATTACTTTTTTTTTGGGGTGTTCAGTCTCTATATTTTTCGATCAAAATATACCAGATTTTTTCCATGATAATAAGCCTGCCGAATATTATTTTTCTCGGTCAAACATTTTTTAGATATAGAGTCAAGATACTAATGCAATGCACTGCAATTGAACATAACCAATGTATGCACCAAATAACGATAACAAATTTCATTTTCAGTTAGATTATTAATGGGCTATGTATAAGATGGGTCACAAACAACAAAACACCTTCATAATCTTAACACGTTCACTGCCGACAAAAATTTAGGATCTTTTCCAAAGGCCGAAATATATTGTTCGAAAATCACATACAAAAAGTGGGTCTTAGAGCCCCTTATATAATTATTAATTGTTTTGTTAAGTTTTTAGGCGCAAATTAACCATGACTCAAAGGTCGAGTCATTGGTCTCTATGGTCCGTTTCATCAAGAAAAATCAACATTTGAGTCGTACAATTGAGTAAAATTTTTTATGAAATAAAATACAAGCAAGACTGACTATGTAGTAAGTAGATGCACTTGACCCAACAGTTGAGTCATCGGCCACTGATGTAGGTCGTCGTAACTCAACAGTTGAGTCATCGGCAGTGAACGTGTTAAAGATAAACAAATTAACAAATAAACAATTGGCGTCACCTAAAATGGGAATAACATGTCGTACCATGATGAAATCGGGTTTTTTCAGTCAACTGCGGCCTCTACATGCTCAGTTTGATGTAGTAGGGGCCATCAGTACGTTATAGTTCGAGCGCTGAGGCTCATTTATTTATTTCAACTTCTATTTCGTGTTTTTATGTATGAAAATAATAATTTAAGAAAATAACAATTAGTGATGACACATCTGTGGATAATGAGCTTTATTTAAAAAAAAAAGAATCATCAAAATCGATTTAGTTGGAGCCGCTGGCGAAGACTGAAAGAAAACGGCTTGCGTTTTAAATATACAACGTGATCTACCAGGACATGCGGAAAATTTAACAGTAGGTTGTCCCCACCGAAAGGAGTAAAAAAAATTGAAATTTTTTTAAAAAATGACCAAAAAAATTACCTTCTTTTTTTTGTAGGAATGCGCCGCCAATGACTTCAACTAATCTAACGTAACGCGGTACAACCATATCACTTTATCAGACTTGGGATTGACACTACTGACAGCAAAGCTGGATAATGAAATAGAAGTTACTTTTTGGTTTTAATCAAATCACACTACAAAAATACCAAAATAAACCGAAGACATTGATCTCATGCTGAAATGACAAGCAGATATACGAGATATTTAGTTAAACCGATCAATGACACGGCCGTGTAACTATTCTTCGACCGGAAGCAAAAAACGCGGCTCTCTAGGGGTCTACACACGATCCAGCGGAACGGAGCCAGCCTTGTCGGCATGATTTGAACTCATTCGTAATAGTAATTTACGTTATAAGTCCGGTAGGTGACTTATTACAGTACGAGTTGTTTTACGGACGAGGCGACGCAGGAGCCGAGTCCGGAATATAAACGAGTACTGTAATGAAACCTACCGGACGTGTATCGTATAATATTTTATTTCATACTGTCCAGTAAATCCTTTTTAAAATGAATAAAAAGTTATAATTATTGAAATTTGAGAAATATTAGTTCGTAATCTGACAATCGCATCACCGTAACGATGTTATAGCCATTGTTTTCCATAGCTAATTATGATTGTCTCTAGCTTGTCACTGTCAACTAAATAAAACCATAATTTTTGCATTGTTTTGTATTATGGAGATTTCGGAGGAGACTTAAAATAAATGTGTTGAAGCAACCGGAAAATTATCCAGAAAAAATCATCATATTTAGTGTAAATTAAATAATCTGTATATTGGCTCCAAATAAAATAAAGAACTTTAGAACTAGAGAGCTTTTTTACTCAAAATAAAATAAAAATTACTAATTTTAGTTAAGCAAAATATTAACAATTTTGTAAGTAGAAGCCTAATTTGTAGTTATCTAACATTCTTCATTTACTAAAATTGGTAGAAAAGTATGTTTCATAGGTAGTGGTAGGGGCCAAAGTGCTTACTTCACAATAGTATCAATATGAATTAATATAAGTTCAAATAAAATAAAAATTACCAACTTTAGTTAAGCAAAATATTATAAATTTTGAAAGTAGAAGCCTAATCTATAGTTATGTAACATTCTTCATTTACTAAAGTTGGTAGAAAGTATATTTTACAGTAAAAAAACGCTATATAGCGGTGAATGATTTTCTTCAATAAAATACTTCTCGGGACGCATTTTTATAGTTGGCTATGACTCCATTCTTGTGTGTTTCTTTGAATTATGACCGATAGTTGTTTTTGTTATAGATATTGAATAACCTAATACATATTATTATATCCTCGTTTTTCAACAAAATGGCAAAAAGGTGTACTCAGTTTTTGTAGAATTTCGTGATATTAATCGTCATCATCATTTAACGTACTTAACTGACTTACTTCGTAATTGTACTTTAGAAGCGGATGATAAAATGTTGTTCCGGAAAATTCAAGAGGCTCTTTTAGAGCCTTCTGTCAAACAAGACGAAAAATCGAATTGTCTCAAGGTATTATATTATATGAAACATAAACATTTGATCGTCTACGATTTTCATTCCACATATTCACCATTAAGGAGAGAAATTCTGAAAGAATTTGAAAAGCATTCGAAAATAGTGTTAATAAATAATTGCTAAAACTGTGTATTTAAATATTTTATTTCTTATACTTTTAGGTGAAAAAGTCAAAAGTCAAAACTTGCTTACTAAAAACAATAATATGATAGTGTTGCTAGGTAACACATTACAGTATCAGATACCGTAATGTTCGCAAGTAACACATTACGGTATCAGATACTGTAATGTTCGATTTACCGGCCGCAAATGAGTCCGGGAAATAGTCATTTACCGGACAGTATGAAATAAAAGTGAATTGCTCCGCTGGAATTCCAATTATCTTCAAAGCGTTCCAACAATGTTGACTACCTGCCGCTGGATCGTGTGTAGACCTCTTTTTTTGATCTCGCCGGCCGGCTTCACTTTTTATGCCAATTAAGGAAATGTAAACAACTCGAATACGTTTTTTCACCAGTAAGTTCGTCGACCTCTTCAGAATTAGGTCAGGACTTACACAACATCAGTAGTATATCTTCGCAAATTGACTAATAATTTAATATACTAAATTACCTCAGAATCTTCTAAAATTTTTCAGGGGCTTTCCCACATTGAAGACTAGCACACCATTTTATTTTCCGCATTTCTTGGTAGATCACGTTGTATAGATATTTTAAGCAATTTATGTTTAGATAACAATGATGCTTATATTGAGTAATTGTTAAAAAATTAAACATCTTTTGATGTATTTATACTTTGTCATACTATCTTTAAGTATTAATATATTCATAGTTTTTTTGTTGTTCGTGTTCTAGTTTGTTTGTTAAAAAATTTAACATTTTCTCAAAGCCAACATTATCTTACGGAATAATATTTAGTTTTGCTTCTTTTATGAAAAGCGACGTATTACCAATAAACATATTTTAAAAAGTCGTATGTCTAACATAAACTAGATCATAACTTTTTAAAAGTTAACAGAAAAAAATGGTATTTGCAAAAAAGGCTCGGTATTAAATACCTTTTCAACGATGACGCCCACCGTCATGTATATTTTTATCCACCCTAATTTTGAGTGGCAGGTAGTACGAATATAAGATTTTATACAGATTTTTTTTTCTATGTAGTTCACAAGAAAAACGCATTTCCCTCGATAAAGGAATCACCCTGTATATTTGAAAACTTAAAATAAATGTTCATTTGTGCAATATATCATATTTTATTATTTTTTTAACTATATGCAAGTATAGTAGGGTGACCATATGTCCGGAATTTCGCTGGAAAGTCCAGCATTTTGGAGTACTGTCCAGCATTTACAAGTGTCCAGCAAAAGTTCAGCATTCAGACCATATGTCCGGAATTTCGCTGGAAAGTCTTACAAGTGTCCAGCATTCAGGTTATAGTGAAGTTACAGCATTACGTTTTGCTTGGAAAAAATTTTTTTTCGGATAATTCTCCCCCGCTCATCAAAAAAATTTTTCCTCTCGGTCATCAAAATATGTTGGGACCAAGAAATAATTTTTCGGATTGCTGCCCCCCGCTCATCAATTTTTTTCCCAGCAGAAGTGTCCAGCATTCACTTAACAAAAATCTGGTCACCCTAGAGTACATTTTTTATCTTTGCTTGTGGTGCCAAAAAGAGTAAGACCGGCCCTGACGGTAAATATTTATTATTTAATAATGATACCAAACTATCTAACCAAACACGACATAAAAGCTTCCCTTGAACTTTCCTTATTGGCATATCTGTATTTCTGATATCGTTGACACCTATGCGAGACAAAAGAAAAATAAAATACCAACGGAAATGCTAACGATTAGTTGCGTTTGGACAAGAGAATTCAACAGGATATCGAGACATATCTGCGGTTCGTCGGCATTTCCGTTTGCCTGCAACCAAATCTTAAAATAATCCAAATTGTTATCGTCTGCTCCGATCTTTGTTGAAGCAACTGCTGATTTTTGAATTATTTAGTGCTATCTGGTTTACACAGACATATTTTGCACCTGCTATTCATTTTAATTAATTTACACCTGTTGCTCTTTGAAAGCCAATGAAGGCAAAAATCGCGTGAAATTTAATTTTGTACAAGGTGGCCGCCAGAAAGTGGTGATTTTTTTTAACATCTGATGTAATAGTGCATCTGCCTCAAATTAAATTTACGTTATGGCTAAAATTAACCGTTTAATGACTTAAATAGGTACCTATTGGAAAGTAATGCAGACAAAACCTTGTTACATGCCCTAGTCGTTAACGTACTTCTCGTTTAAATAGCTAATTGAATATAATTTAAATAAATATTTCATTCAAATAATAAAAATGCTCTTCATATTGTGGAAATAATGAAAATAAATTACTTCATACTTATACTTCATACTTACATGAATATTAAAAAAAAAATGATTTGAACTGATTTGATTTACCAGCATGCTAGGCATTGCTGCAACTTCCGAGAAATATACTGCCGGGCCATTAATCGTTAAATTCAATATTTCTATTTCACATGTCATGTTTATATACATGTATCTCTTTATTTTAGTGTACAATGATAAATAAATAAGTCGGCGTTACAAACGTTCACGAACGCGAAACACCCCGCTCGCCGATTTAAGCCAGAGAGAATTATATACCTAGCATGAATTATACAAGACATCGCAGAAGCTTATGCGAATTAAATTAATAACAAGCTAAAAACGACAAAAATTAAGAAAATAGTTTTTTTTAAATTAAATGAGTAATAACTTTCTTATTTACTTATTAATTCTCTTCAACAACAATAGGATTCTTCCTCTAGCTTACACTAACTTACCGTCCAAATTTTAAAACAATCGGACCTTTCTTTCTTAAGTTATCGTGCTTACAAGAAACGTGACGAACGGACATTTTGAAAGTTGTTCAGAATTCGTTCACTAATACAATGATATGAAATTTTTTGCTCTACGAGCGATATTTACGGTTTTAGAAATGTGCCGATCAAATGCAATTATACTCTTCGTTTTCGTATTTGCGAAGAGTATAATATACAATGTTTAAAATAATGAGTTTATAGGGATCTTATGGGGGATCGGAATTTATCATTAAAGACGCAGGAAAATAATTTAAGAAAAAAACTGCTTTATGAAACATCGTCATGAGATAAAAAATTATAGGTTTGGGGAGAAAAGAATAAAAAATTCTATGTGAGATACAGTGTAGGTGTGATATTTGGTTTTGTGTTAATATTTCCTCTCGCTGGATTTCGCAGGGGGGATTTGGGGGAGGGTGGGGAGGTACTACCGGGCCGGTTACATCTATACTGAGTTGGTTTTGGGTAATGCTTGATGTCAGCAGCGAAGCCATAGGACGTATCGTAGAGGAGTGTAGTATAGGAAATGTAGGCTAGGGTGGGCCGAAAAAACACTCGTTTTTATTTTTCTATCGCTATACCCTGGAAAGTTGCCTATCATCTAGCTAAGCAAAATGAAAAATAATAATAATAATAATTCAAATAAAGAAATATCTTCCGTTCGCGCACTGCACTCAATTTTTGAGAAATGGTGAAATTTTGGTGCTTTTCGTCAATTTTTTATAATTACTACACTCACTACTATCGAAACGGTATAAGTCCTAATGTGAAGTTTGGGGCATGAGGAATTCGAAAGAAAATTAAATTAAATTTCAAAACATTTATTGTTCGCGCAAAAAGCTTAAAAACACAATTTTTAGTAAAAATGACAATATTTCGTAATTTCCGATAATTCCACTTTTTCATTTTTAGTAAACAAACGCTGAATATACTTACCATTTCTAATTTTGTTATTAAAAGAGTGCACTTTAAAGTCAAATTTTTGGGAAAATCCTGGCGTAATAGATTTTGATAGAGAGGATGTCCTAATGAAGCCATCTCTTATGTCAACGCCACAAACTCTTTAGATGCTTCGGTCACAAGTTTGAACACCGTTCTACACAGCCAGGGTGACAAGGGAAGCTTTGAAAATCCGGATGCAGCGGTGTGCCTGTCTGTATTAGATTCCCATTTCTCAAGTTGACTGTCAAAGTGCTGAGCAAAGATCAATTATCACTACCTGATATTTCTGCTACTATTAAGTCAGGTACAATTTTAGAAGATTTAGCAGCTTGAGATCCTGGTCCGCTTTCACACTCAAGATGATTGATGACAGTAGACTATAACGTGAGCTTAGAAAACCCAGTAATGAAACTATACAGTGATACATTTTATTTTGAAATGTCTGGTTCAAAAACAAGACCACCAAAAATTTCACAAATGGCCCAAAATAGTTTTTGAAGCCATAAGAGCATCAAGGTACCTGACTCAAAATTGACTGTCATCAACCCAGTAAATTAGCGAAACGCTTTCTTTGCTAACCCCTAAAATTTGATCCTTGCAGTGATTGCATATGAAAGACGACATATCAGAGAACTGGGGCTGCGCCAAGTGTTGAAAGTTCTATCACTTTCCAATTCGAAACTTCACCACGCCAAAACTCAACTTCGAAGCAACAGACTACGTCAACATGATTTGGTGGGATAGTTGCAATATCTCGCCTCCTCCAGTATTAAGGAACATCGCGGATGAGCACACTGCTGCAACCGGATTTCCAAAGCTGGCCTTGTCACATTCAGGCTATAGAACGGGTGTGTCAAACTTGTGACCGAAGCATCTAAAAAAGTGTTTGGCGCTAACGCAAGAGACAGCTTCATTAGGACGACCGTCTTATCAAGATCTATTATGCCAGAATTTTCCCAAAAATCTGAATTTAAGGTGCACTCTTTTGAATAACAAAATTAGAAATGATAAATATATTCACCGTTTATTCACTAAAAATGAAAAAGTAAAATTAGCCGAAATTACGATATATTGCCATTTCTTCTAAAAATTGTGTTTTTTGAGATTTTTGCACGAACAGTAAATATTTTGAAATTACATGTTTTAATTTTTTTTCCTGTTCCTCGTGCCCCAAACTTCACATAAGGACCTATAGCGTTTCGACAGTAGTGAGTTTAGTAATTATAAAAAATTGACGAAAAACAGCAAAATCTCACCATTTTTCAAAATTTTGAGTGCGATACGCAAACGGAAGATATTTTTTGATTAGGAAATTTTGTTTTCATTTTGCTTAGCTAGGTGATAGGTAACTTTTCCGGGGTATAGCGATAGAAAAAGAAAAAAAAGTGTTTTTTCGGCCCACCCTAGTGTAGGCATTTGTGAGATGCGTTGTCACAATGTGTTGAGATATGGAGTGTTCTCTTTTGTGTTTTTGCTTCTAAAGCTTCTCTTCTTCTAAATCTTCAGTTTCCTCCGTTTTTCATTCCGACAGAGCTATCAATGTAATTGCTTTGTGGTATTTATTTTTTCCTTGCTGTTCGTTCCTAATGTGCTTGGTCTTTTCCTCGTTTATTCTTAAAATTTGTTATCCACCAGTAGTGTGTCTCCCTAATTTTAATTTGTTTTTGTTTAGTATTAGCGCTTTCTTCAGTAGATGTGCTGGCTGTTTTCTTGGACCATATTCCCTGTACTTCATTGCGTGGTTTCTATCATTTTTGTAATTGTTCTCCCTTCTATTAATGTAGATATTTTATGTTGTTGCTTTATTTTTATTGTTTTTGCTAGTAATTGGATGATATTCCTTTCAGCTCTTCTCAAATTTCTTCTGTTGACTTTTAACTGTTGCCTCCTTTTTAACTCCGCATGTCATCGTTGGCAGTATGATGGCTATGTATATTCTATTGATCAAACTCCATGGTGGTTTATTTTTTTCCATAAAAAGTAGAATATTCCTTGTATCTCTGTATGCCGTTTTAATTTCCTCTTTTACAATTTTTCTCCTTTTTAGTTGGTTCGTCAGATACGATCCTAGGTATTTCCATATGTTCATTGTCCTTGTGAAATAGTTGCTTATTTTGTTATTCTTTTCCACTGACCGGCCTCTCTATTGTCAACGGGTATGCTGATACGATTAGGGTCCTCTATGTTTCTGTGTCTTTGTTAAAATTTATTATGCTTTCTTTGTATCACTTGATCTAGGATCGTGGTGAATAGTCTGGATCCTTACTTGATTCCTATATTGCCCTGTATGGTTTCCGCTGTTTGTTCGAACCATTGAATCGCAATGCATTCGTGAAATCAAGCTTTTAATACCCTGTTCATTAGGTAGTGCGGTACTCTCTTGCTACGTAAGGTGAACTTATCAGTCCCTATCAGTCAATGAAACTATACAATCAAATGCCTTCTGGAAATCTATTGGGACTATGTGTAATTTTGTTCCTTTTCTCAATTTTCTTCCAGGATTCTTCTGGTGCACCTATAGTTGTTGGTCTTTCTTTGTCCAAGGGTCTGCAGTCCGTTTCGGGTATTGATTCTGTTCGTTGTTTCTTTGTATTCCCTTCTTCCTCTAGTTTTTTGGTCCAATATTGCAATGGTATGTATCTTCTTGTTTGCATATTGTTGTTTCTTCTATATCTTATAAGATATCTGAAAATTTAGTCTAGCCGTTATCCTGTTGGAAGGGTTTCTATGTTTTCGAAAAATACCCTGTGTTCTTTCTCGTGATTATTCCCCGTCTCTCTTTTTCTTTCAATGCTTCTTTTAGTATCTCTATTATGTTCCACGTCCAGTGTTGTTTGTCTGTTTCCTTCATCTTTTTAATTTATTTTTACCGTTGGAAGAAAAAGTTGCTAATATGAAATAAAACTTCACCCAGTCGTCCTATGAACTGGACCATAACTTTTTGTTTTTTGACATACGAACTTGAAATATTTTTGCTGTATGGCTACCAACTTGCGAGAGAGTCAGTGTAGTTGAATTTCCTGCGGTGGACTCTAGATCGATAATATGTGGCTAATATAAAAAGATTATAAAGCACATTTTTCTTTTCACTAATTGGCAAAGGACAACTGTTATCACAAAACCTGGACAGTTTCTCACCCACTAAGATTACCAGCTTTATCGAGTGAACTATAATTATTAAGAGTGAGCTACAATAGACCAAATGATTGCAATGGACGTTCTGATTATCCACTTATGTATTAATCCCAACCTAACCGTCGAAAAAAATACTCTGGTTTGACTACATCACAATATCCTTGAAATTTCTTGTTCTTGTAGACAGGGAGCTATTTACGTGGTTTTCTAATAAAGAAATTATATTCTTAATGCTATCTTGATGTTGTTGGCGAATAAAACGAAAATCGGGCAGCTGGGTGCGGGAGTGTTTGGTGGGGGTGAGATTCTAACCTGACTAAACGCCTCCACAGTATTGACAATGATGCACTACTGTACGTGAACATGTCATACAACTAAATATTTTTTTTTGTATGGTTAAAGGCTAGAACATAATCAAGAACGATTTTCTATACGTTTTTTCCCATGCGTTTTTCCGTTTATTATTCTTTTTGTAATAAATTCCAAGGTTGCCTACTAAATATTTTAAATGACCACTAAAAATAAAGAAGAATTGTGAAAATGTCAAGTTCTTAGAAGTCCTATGTTGTGAAATGATTACTCAGATATATTTAGCAATTTGATATTTATTCGTCAATTAATTTGATAAAAATATGTTTAGGCGGCGAAGCATCAACGAAAAATAAAATATGTAAGGTCAGGGTTCTAAATAATGGCCACAAAGAAGTGTTTATCACCACTCTCAGATAGGTATTTATATCGAAAACATTTTATGCGGCTCTCATTTGCATAATTTGGCTGGCAGAATCCTTTGTTTTTGTTTGCCGAAAGAAAATATAAATTGTTTTTATTGGTGAGAACGAAATTAGTAAATAAATCATATGCGTCTAGACGATCAAAAAACATTTCTAAAGTTTACTCCTCCGTACCTACGTGTCGCAAATTAGGACAAATTCGTTTATTTACCCGCTGGAAAACAACAAAATGTACAGGGTGTGTCACCTAAAAATAGTTTAATCAAAATATCTCGGCTCTTTGAAACGAAAACGCATAAAACCTCGGTGCATAGATTAAAAAAGTAGATGCATAAAGGAGGGCGGGGGAGTGAATTTTGGAAGCTGCAGAAAGGCCACAATAATAGATTCTTTTTCTTTTTATTCACACTTGGCGGACGTTTTATGATCCATAATTCTAGTTGAGCTCTTATGGCAATAAACCATAATAAATATAAAATTATAATTTATGTTAAAAACTAAAAATATAACATTCAATAATATTTTGTTATTATTATGTATCCATGACAATACCCAAGCAGCATTCAAAGTGATGGGAACTGGCATCTGAGGCATCGGAACTTTAATACAGTAGGAATGACATAACTGTTACTAAATTTGCGGCTTTAAGGTAATATTCACTTTGTGGTATGCATTTGTAGTAACAATTATGTAGATTCTACCGAATTCAGGCATTGTCTAGTTATAACACTTTCAAGTAACTGCCGCAGAATCGCAGCGCAACGTCGCAGATACTACTCTGCATTACTTTGAAGCATCCTCAACTGAAAAGTGAAAATTGGTAGTAATGCCGACCGCACAGCGTTACCAAAGGACCACTTCAAAGTAACGATAACTTCAAGTGTTCAATTTTAAGTCCCTGATACGTTGTTGGGAAATTTTCTGGAACCTCATTGTTGTCTAACTTATTAGTGACATCTTGAGTAAAAAAGAGGTTATTTCTACGAACATAGGGGCTTTGAAGTTATTTTTACTACTCCCCACTAATTGAGAATGACTACAAAGTTATATATACCTTAAAAACCTACTATAAAGTGATATCAACTTTTAAGACAATTTATATCATTATTGGCATTGAATAAAATGGCGGCATCTGAAATGCTCAGTAAAAGCAAAATAAAGTTTATCGGCACTCATCATTGTTTTATAGGAAACTGAAGAAACAGTTAAACAGTAGGAGAAATAGTGATTCTTCAGAATATGATGCAAACATGAAAGATTATTTCGCCACAGCAAAACCATCATCTTTGGTAACAAGTGCAAAAATGTTCCCATCAACACAAGGAGAAGAGTAATCGAAAACTATAACAGTTGTAGTGATTAATGACACTGTGTACTGCTCGAAAATTACAACTTGTCTTTAACACACAGATTGACTCATAGTTCAGTTAGTGATCCACTGAGCATATTAAATGAATTTGCCGATTAAAAACTCCAAATTTAATAAATATTGTGTTGATGAGGAACGGACAATGTCGGTATAACGGCATAAGACATTGTTTATGTACAATAAATTGAATTGAATGAAATTAAATGTAAACTGATCACTAAAATATGAAAACTCTTATGTATTTTTTCCATTATTACACACCTTACGTTAATAAATATATTTATCCAACACTTTCATATAAAGTGATCTTTATTGATGAGATTTTAAAGGTAATAAAGTGACTCATAAGTCACTAGTGAGATAAAGTAGTAAGCTAAAGTGAGGTAAAGTGATTTAGTCACTAAAGAGTAATTTTAATATAAAATAAAGTCCAAGGAATTTATTTATCTCCATTACATGGAAAATTAACAAAACAAAGAACCCATGCACTAACATTTATTTATTTATATTTATGTTAACATTTATTGTCATTATATTCGATTTTTCACAAAGAAAACTGCTCTTCTGTACACAATTTTTCTCTATACTAGTAACGACGTCTGTATCCCCTGACTCGTTGTGCTGCTCCCTCCGCCACGGTGGATGATTTATATAGATATTTTTTTATCTCATATCTTCGACGCTTAAGAAGGTCAGTTCACCGCAACGGCAGGCACCGCAAACTCCCAATATCAATGCAACCTAAAAAACCCAAACATTTAAATAGGTACATAAAAGCAAGATCATAATAAACACCTACCTCTGACATAAGATGCTCACCGTCAGGGGCATCCGTCAAATATTGTTCGATATGTGCTCTTTCCAAATAATATCAGATAATAAAAAGTACTTAAAAAGTATAATAATTGTTATTTTTAATCCACATATTCCCATCGCACACAGTGACAGTGACACTTTAACAGTTATTACCGCGTTGCCAATTACAAAAAAAATTACCTATATAGATTCTGCCAATTCTACCAACATGAAAATAAGTTGGTAGCAACAGTTACTAAGATCTTTTAGCGTCATTGGTCCCATTTGCTACATCTAGGTAAATATAACTACACAGTGAAATTGTTGTAGTTCCCGTCACCACTTTTAAAGTAACAACAACTATAACGTTGGTGGCATCTGCTACTTTATAGTAAATGTAACTTGTAGGGAAATAATTTTGGTTTTTGTAACCTCTAAGTTACTGCAATTAAAATCGTCATTTTTCTGTTGTTGAATGAAGACTCCATATTGACACAGATAAAAATATAATTCAATGAAAAATTTCTTTTTATTATAGTCATTTACAAATATGTTCTCTAAATAGATTATTACTTTATAATATATAAAATTAAAAAAAAAACGTTTTCCATAAAAAATTTTGCAGTTTTGTTTGTACACATAATTTTTGCAAAAAATTTTTTTTCCGAAAAAACCATTTTCTCGAGGGGGCTTCTTTTTTATCGAAGCATCATGATAACATTTTACAGAAAACAAGTGGTGGTTTTAATATCCACACCCAGGGTAAATGCAAAACATCATGATTTATAATATATGCTTATGCATGTTGTAAGTCATTAATTTGCTATTCGAATAACAGAGAGCCAAATATATAGTTTGCGCTCTCATTTCGGTCAGCTGAGCTGTTCCAAAAGTTAGTCATTTCTACTACTTGGTTACATTCCTTTTACGTAATAACCTAGTCTTCAACACGGTAATGGTGTAGAAGTACCGGAATAGTAATTTGCTACGTAATTATTATTCCCCATTTTGGTGAATACTTGGTAGAAGGATGGTTCCCATTACGTAACAGTCCTTAGTTGCGGAAACCTTTAAAGTTCCCCTAATGGCAACTATTACGTAGAAACTACTAAAATTGCTGCTTGGGTACATATTAGTCGAATCAATTTATCTTTGAACGGGCGTCACTAACGCGAGAAGCAAGCAAAGACTATCGTTTCTATGTTGGCGTCTCCCTTCTTACAATCGAACTGCTTGAAATGGACGTAAAGATGTGTGTCTTGCACGTACGTATGCTTATCCTGCCTGTTAGAGCGAGTACACATTAGGCGTTTTGAAGCGCGCGGTTTAACAACGCGCGTTTTAAGAACCAAGGTGGCCTGCGAAGGTGTACTCATTCAAGCGTGCGTTTCTGGTCAAGCGTGCGTTTCTGGTCAAGCACGCGTCAGACGCGCGTTCTCAGATTCTGGTTTGAACGCGCGTTAGACGCGGCATACGCCGCCATTGTGTTGTACATTTGATCGTGCGCTTTCGTATCGAGTGGACGAACTGGTATGCACACCCTCTATTACAAAACGCTCAGCTTGCTAAGCGCGCTGTGTGTACGCTACCGACGCGTACCGAACGCAACGCCAAGCGCCCAGTGTGTACTCGCTCTTAGATTTGAGAGTAATGGTAACGCGTACGTCTAGTCCATAGAGAAGCGCATCAGTCTCGTGCATCAATCGTCAGTGGCGCACATATTGTTTACTTTTCGTAACGCAATTAATTCATTTAGTTCATTATGCCTGGAAAACATTTAAATAGCTAGAAATCTGGTAGCTAATTTAATATCATATTTTATATTATAGAAAGAAAACTAGACTCCACTGAATTCTGTCAATGCTGTCGCTGCCGTTATTATACTCTTCGCAAAAACGAAGAGTATATTGTATTTGATCGGCACATTTCTAAAATCGTAAATATCGCTCGTATAGAAAAACTTTTCATATCATTGTGTTAGTGAACGAATTCTGAACAACTTTCAAAATGTCCGTCTGTCCGTCCGTCACGTTTCTTGTAAGCATGATAACTTAAGAAAGAAAAATCCGATTGTACTGAAATTTGGACAAAAAGTTATTGTTAGCTAAGGGAAGAACCCTATTGTTTTTGAACAAAATCGATCAGTAAATAAAAATGTTATTAATGGTTTAAATTTGAGAATTTTTTTTTTGATTTTTGTTTTTATAAAAATTTACATTTTTTACATTTTTTTACGTGTTTGGTGGTTCTTACGTTTTTGACTCGGAATCCAAGGGTCCTAGGTTCGAAACACCACATGGGGTATGCTATGGTTTTTTTGTTTTTACTTTATTTTGACTGAGTCTTTGACCAAATAAGTTTGTTCTATAAAATTAAAAATGATTAAAACTAACATTATTTACAAAAAACTGCGAAGAGTATCCTATAGAATGTATAACAATTATATAAAAAGTTTAGTAAACCGGCGAAGAGTACGTTTTTAGCTTGTTTAAATTTAATGTACTTGTTTCTTATCAGTAGAATCCAGGCTTTCACGGCCGTTGCCCAATGATATTTTATATTTCTTTTTACTCATAAATAAATTATTTTAGCGAGTAGCTAGTACATTGAAGATTATTCTACATACTGTGTCTAGTATAAAAATACGAATGGAGAGAAATAAGTCACTCAGCACTCCAGGAACTTCTCGACCTCGAAAAAAAGCCCTGACAAGAGATTTAGACGAAGCAAGAAAATGTGAACCTGCTAAAATAAAATAAATAAAATGTATATCCTGTACTTATGTATATCCCATCGCACGGTAGTTCAGTTGGCTAAGCGTGGCTAATATGCTGGTCGCACTGTGTATCGCATTCTGGGTTCGAGCCCCAGCCCCGCCATTGACAATGCGGGGGGGTCAGCTGTCTGCGTTTTTCCAAATGTGCAACCCCCTTCTGAACAATCTTGGCTTTGGATTTGCTGCCAATAGGTCCGAATTTTTCAGGAAATACAAAGAGAATAAAAATTCACCTTTTCAAAGAGAGTTAATATTTTTAGATGAAAGATTCCTTTGTCAGTTGTTTGAGTTAAGGCACTCTTTTAAATACACAATCACGTGCAACAGTGGAGTTTCGTTGGCATTTTCAGAATTCTTATTTCTTGAAAAATACAAAAATAGGTATTCTTTGGTACAAATTCATTTGAGGAGTGGCCAAATCCAGTGGAGTACTCAGATTACAAATAAAGAAATCTTCAATAAGATTTCTTCATTTTCCACTCCGTAAAAAAACGCAGTAGGCCGAGTTTTGATATTTTATAAAACGTAATATCACAAGAATGCACTTCTCAGAGATTCACGTTAAAAAATGATGTAAATCGGACCTAAAATAAACTTTTTATGTATATATGAATGAATAAGCATTTTCAAAAATTAATATTTCATTTCATGGACATCTCAAGTGTAAATTAAATGAAAATATAATTAAAATTGAAATATTGTGAAAGGCTAATACAAATGTATGTAAAGTTTTTATAACTTTTTAGAATGTACATGTTTGATTTTTATATTTACTCATTGAACTTACTGACAATGGCCAATACTGTAGTCTGGTCCAATTTACAGTTATTAATATTATTATTACTTATTAATTTCCAATAGATATCTTAATAAAAATTTGCTACGCCTATGGTGCGAAATCATTGTCATACTTCAATGAATTAGTTCAGGCAAAGGAGAATTCTGACGTCAGTTTAAAGATCCATTGATTCAACTATATACTCGCCCCTGTAAAAAGAAAAAAATCAACTTACCAAAGTATCAATATTAAAGATGACTAACAAAATCAGATTTGACAGGTAGATGACAGAATAGCATGTACTTGGTTGAGTAGATAAGAAAGTTCACAATCTTTCAATTGAACGTCTTTCAGTAATTGTAAATTGAAATTCATTGAGTGTATAGGAGAAATTGAGGTAGGTGAAATAATTGATACCTTAATAAGAGGGACTACTAGCGCAGGGAGTTGTATAAGCAGAGTACTCACCTACACATGTACAAAATAAATAAAATGAACAATCTTCTGGATATAAACTTGGGATTGTTCAGACTGTCGAGTTGCGGTGAAGGATCTAGTGATGGTTCCAGTGTTGCGGTGGAGAATCTAACGTGATCCTGTGTTTATAACGGTCCTGAAATCCTGTCTTTTGTAAGTTCCGACTATCAAATACGAATTCTTTACTTGAAGTAGCACGATCTCAGTATACGGTATAGATTAAACTATAGGTCTTCGGATATTGCATCTTATGTCAGAGCTTGAGGTTTTGATCAAAAATTCCATAAACCAGTTGGTAGTGTATTATTATCGTCCTCTCTATCTCTCACGTTCACGAAATGGCAATAAATCATAATAGATATAAAATTATAATTTAAAAGTTTATATTAATAATTAAAAATATAACATTCAATAATATTTTGTTATTATTATATATCCGTGACAATACTAATATGTAAGTGAATACGCTACAGCTCTCCTTGCTGAGCAGCACGTCTGACAGCATCACGTCATCTATCGTAGTTCCCTGTTAGACGCGTTGCCTCGCCATTTTGGAAAGCGTCTTCTTCGCCTGTTACCATCTGGTTTTTCCTAAACTATCAACCGTTCTATATTTCCCTCTCTCCGGTTGATGTGGACTAAAATGAGAGGATTCGGGAGAATGTGATGCTGAAGAGACGCTTTGGGACACATATTTATTGGAGAATTGAGCTAGTGGTGCGATGGTCTATCTTGAAATCAAGTTTCTCTAATCTCAGAGGCGTAAAGAAGGAGAAAACTAAAGCGTTGGCAAGTTTGACCTTTGTGTGTTTCGAGGTATTTGTTTTGCCCAACTGGCAAGTTGCCCATCTGCATTCTTCGTCGAAACTCATATTCGCAGTTTTAAGAGCTCCAAAGTATATCATCTTGTTTACTCCCTCACAATGACCCAAGATTTGTAGACTCAGAGGTTGCCTAAACAACACATTTTTCCCACCAAAAATGTTGTTAGCCAATGAGCAGCTGATGTGTATCACACTATAAAGCAGGGTCGGATCTAAAATATTAGTAAGAATTCGTGTAATGTTAATTAAGCAAAGAAGTCGTAACTGGAATGGGTCGCAATGATCCGCTTGAGGTCGGGGGTAATTATCTAAGAATTTTGAGTAATTTTTTGCATGGTGGTGATGACGATATGTTGTAGAATGTAACGCCACTGATCATAGTATACTCCAGACCATTATTCGGGCCAGTACGGTAATACCAAAATTGGCAGTAAGTATATATACCAGAAGCTAAGATCTTAAAAAAAAATTTCGGCATTAGCCACCCCATTATTAAAGGGGGTGAAAAAAATAAAATTGTGACTTAGTAATTTACAAAAATCAAAGGCCTCAACAACTTTTTTTATAGCATGATAGACTACTCATTGAAATTGGATCATATACGTCATACAGGGTGATCGTCAGAGGCGTGTAAATGGTTATGTTTTATTATAATTTTAGAGCAAAATGTTACAAAGGTTTTTGATTAAAAACATAAAAAGATATCTAAACTGCAATATGTATAAAGCGTGTATATCAGATTCCAACAAACTTTACGTAGGTTAGATGATATGTCGATTTTACCTTAAAATGTTAAGGTATTATTAATAGGATTACGAAACGGATGAAAGTTGTAGTCGGGCGTTGCACAATATCTATCAAACACGATAACTTCTGTTAGACATAAAACTTTTATTTCAAATAAATAAACAGCATTGCAGAACGCCCTTAATTGAAATTATGCCATATCCGTCTTACAGGGTGAACGTCAGAGGCGTGAAAACTGTCTTGTTACACATTTAACTGCTTTTTTTTTAGAATTTTGAAGCAAAATGTTACTAACATTTTTAATTAAGCAAAAAAATAGGAAAATGAATAAAATATCGAAATTGTAATATACAGCGGTTATTCCGAAACGGATGAAAGTTGCAGGCGGGCGTTGCCGACTGTGAATGCTTATTTCAACAATAAAAATAAAAAAACATATTAATAGTATACTTAATCTCAGTGGCAACCTTTAAAAATGAATTGTGTCGTGTTCGAGCAAAATATTAGTTAAATAGATATTCCAGGCCATGTCCGACTGCAACTTCTACTCATTTTAGAGTCGGAATCCTTATTCTATAAGTCTATCTTTTTTAGACTATTAAATCAAAATATTATAGTTGGTAACACTACCAGATAAATCGTTTCTAGAGTGTAACGGTCCATTTTCAATGGCCCCTTTATTACAGATTAGTATTGATAGTTTATACCGATTTATATTTTACTGCTAACATTTTAATATCTATGATGATACTCTGAAACCTTGAAGCCCACCCTGCGGTCAAACTTGGTGTCCTTAAATCTAACCGCTTAGGAGAATACCGTTGTGCAACGGCTCACGTCATACTTCCATATAAGGTAATAATATGAAACCCGGCCAACGATTGGCCTAATTCAATCAGTAAGTGATGTCAAAGAATTACTCCCCACTTTGTGATATAAATAGAAAATACCCTCGACTCCATCACAATTGTTGGTAGTTCTGAGTAGAGTTCGAGTACAGTTGAGTTCTAGTAGAGTTCCTATTAGATAGGGCTGCTGGCCCAGAGGGGCCGGCTTAAGTCAGCCTTTCTACCTCCCTTCATTGATAGATTTGGGCTGATTGCGGAGTACACTATAAACAGACAACAGCAATAAATCTGACAAAGTTATTTTTCTAGTTAGAAAATATGCATAGCTTGTTCTTAGTGAGTGATTCCTTTGCAACAAGTAAGTTGCTTTTAATTGTTTGCAAAGAAGGCCCACAGCTGTAATTAATCGAACTGGATGTGATCTGTAAATACGTTCAAAACTTCCCTTTCACGGCTTTCATCATCCTCTGAGTATATTTCTGGTAGCTGTACACCTAGTGCTACCTAAAGTAAAGTGTGTGCGACGAATTTGAATTAACTTTCGTGAAAAGAATTTAAAATTAACGTTGCTTTTGCGTCTTTAAATTTCTAAAAGAAATAGGAAATGAAATTATTATTTCCATTAATTTTCCTGGTCAGTTAGACCAGTTAACCAGTTAAACCAGTTAACCAGTTAAAATTTTGTTAACATTATTGTACAGACGATAAAAGTTATTGTTTATTACATTTTTCTATGTAAAATTTTTGATAAGTTAATGAAATTTAAGTAATTCACTTTAGTTTGGGTCGGCCGGTAATTCTTTTGATAGATAACTTTTTGTTAATGTCAATAAGTACTTAACTTTAGTCATGAAATATGAAAATTTTTTTGTGGTTTATTTGTTTAACTCCATTCATGGATCATTTTTTGGTTAATTCTATAAGTAACCTTCTTAAAAAATTGTGAATTTTTTATGTGTTTTGTATTTGTTTAAGTGAAAACGATACCTATTGTTTTGCCCAAACCTGTAGAATGTTTCTTGCTCTACCAATATAACTGTTGTTAAAGTAATATATGGTTTATTATTATCACAGAGTTTTAATTATAATCTTCATAAGTAATAGTCCTGGACCTTAATGGTTATTTTAAATTTTGAGCTAGCTAGGTAAAGTATATTGATTTCTTTGGTCTAGGAATAATTTGCCTCATTAAGGAATTTAAAATAAATGTCCTCATAAGAGATTTTCTCTTTGGGTTTATTGAACTGAACTCAGTTTGATTACGCTAAAAAGTTTTTTTTTTTTTAATAAGCTTACTTACAAAAGAGACCTATATGTGACACTTATTTACAATATTAGGTAACGATATGCTTATTGGAATGTAAACTGATAGTCTTAACTTAAGAAAAACAATTATGATGTCAATTGAAAAATCTAAATGCCAAAGTAGCACGTACAGAATCTATTTGCGGGGCAAATCCCAGACGCCTCCCACCGGACTTTGGCAGAGGAATAAGGTTGAATTCATCATTTTCTATTCTTTCATCTGTACGAAGCTAGAGGTATTTCACTTACGTAATTATTTTATCATCCGACATTCCTTTTAATAAAATACGTTCCCAAACAAATAACATGTTACGATTCCTTTTGTATTCTTTAATTATATTATGTTATTTATTATAATTGCATTTTAAATGACTCAAGGATTTCTGCTTATTAGATTCTCACTGATTCACTAAGAAATTGAAATATCATCCCCAAGTTCAGTCTACGTCAGCGTCACTACGTATTTCACAACAGAAAATTTTCAATTATCACACACAAAAATATATAAGAAGTGGCATGATAATATGAAACGAAGAGATACTATTTCTCTCCATATTTTTATTATAGACCAATAATCTACAAAATATCAATCATCAAGTAGTCGTGTTTGCTGATAGTGGAGTCAAAAGAAATTTAAAATGGAATTGTTTGGCTGCAGTAATGTTATTGTTTTATATATAATAAGTGCTATCTATGAGCAGTTTTGGATGAAATCGGTAGGTACCATCACAAGGAACAATTTAAAAGTCATTTGGACTTGAGGAGGTTTTAAGAAAGGTTTGTCAGGGTTAGGAAATAGTCTTGTGCTTTATTGATGTTGTGGTTAAGGCCTTTTAGGCTTCAAGTATACTTGCTCTTATATACATTAAAATTTATAGCATTCTGTAAGACCTAATTATAAAGCTAATTTGCTTCTAGGATAATATGTATTTGTAATGGGTTTATCATAACCTACATAAAACTCTCCATAAAGCTAATTATGAACGTCTTAAATTCCATTTAGATTTAAAGAGGCTTTAAATTATTCTTTATGGTTTTAACATATTTGCAATAAATGCATCTTAAATCCTTTTTAAAACTAGACATTTTCAATGCCTATTAGTACTTATTAAAGGCCATTACAAAACTAGACTCTTAAAACATCCTTGATAAATGTTGTGATGAAACCGTTATAAATCTAAAAGGCAAATTTTAATTCCATAAAACACTTTCCAAAAACCTCAATAAAACATTTATTATAAAAATAATAAACAATATGTCTGCCTGAAGTGTCGTTGATGCATGTCTGTGTGTGTGTGTGTGTTAATTAAAAGCATTTCACGACTTACTGATGTGTAATTAAGTCTTTTTTGGAAAGGTGGAAGAAAATAAAAAAGAGTGGCCATTTTAAAAGGACTGTTAAAACACACACACATACAAATTATTTTGAGGTTAAGTTTTAAGTTTTTTGTATCAAATGTCAACGTCCCAAACGTTTTATTACAGCTTTTATCAAATCCATGAGATCTTCGCCAAGTGCATTTGCATTTTTGTAAGGAAGGGATTTTTTGTGATAGTAAACAAAAAGACTAAATGGACTTCATTTAGAGTAAATGTTCTAGGTCATTACCATTATTAGAATATATAGTTTAATGAGAGGACTGTAAAATGACAATTAGGTTTTTAGTTGGCCGGCCATGTTTTTTTTGTTATATAAAAGTATTCAAGGTCAATCTCATAATTATAATTATCAATTTTTCTTTAGCAAATTAAGGTAGAATTACAAGAAACGACTGAAAAATTACCGTGGGAACCGAGAAGCAGCCCACTTTTTTAAATTTGCTGATTACGTGTCTATGCAAATTTTGTATGGATATTAAAATCACTATTATTTCTGAGGGGCCCTTGTTTTTTGGGCCTTTCTTATGTAGTTTTAACGATAAACTGCCGTTGGTTTTAATTTTTTGTCATACCTGATGTCTTTTTATTACCTTTTAAATCGGCCTTAGAGAGGTTATAGTGCCACTCTACGCTTTATAAATTTCAAATTCCATTTTATCTTCAATAAGTCTGATGGTGTGTTTGCTTAGGTCAGTTTAGAAAAAATAAATGCAATAATAAATTTATTTGGATTCCTTCGTGGACATTATTATAGCTTCTCAGTTCTAATATGGACTTATAAGAGTTTTAAAAACCAGTTTTAAGGTAGCCTTCTAGGTGTTTTCTAGAAATGCAGGAAGCTAATAGAAAAGCTTCTGACAGCTTTAAAATAGGTCTTAAGAAAGATTTTAAAACGGCCCGAACAAGGTTTTCAAGAGCAGCACTATGCCTCACTAAGGAGTTTTATGATGGAATTTAAAAAGGCCTTAACAACCTTCATAGGGGTGGGCCCTTTTAGTCTACAAGTCGCTTCATGATGGTATTAAGGATATTGTTACAGCAAAATAGATTTTTCAAGGCATTTTATAAATAGTCTTATAGCACCCTTGTATATATTTAAGAAACTTAAATTGTTCCTTGGAATTTCTTGTAAAATTTTAGCAATTTATTTTTAAACACTGAAACTTTCTGCTATTTGCCTTATTATCTCAGGTCCTATAAATCGTATCACAAAAATAAAAATATCAAACTGTTCGCAATAAAATTATGAATAAAACTAGACATATGAAAAACTTTTTGATAATATGTTAATTTGTAAAAAAATGAAAACCACCAAAAAATGACTCATAAGTATAGTTTTATTCCAAATTGGCTATAGCGTGATAAGATCAAAATTGCCCCGCCTGGATTTTTATTTCGAATTGGCCAGTCGAAAGGACATATTTGAAACCCTTTCAGCCAAATTTTCTGCCCCCTAGGTGCTAACAGGGTGCTCGTATCTTAAAAAACGTGTTTTTTCGAAAAAAAATTATCCTGCGCGAATGTTTGCTCCAAGAAATCTGAAAAAATTCATGAACGTGTGTTTTTGAGTAAAAAAACACCCTGAATTTTTACAGATTTTTCGGATCAAAACTGGGGCCAGGAAAAATATTTGAATTTTAGAATTACCATTTTCAGGCCGGAACATGCTCAAAATTTAAAAACAGGATCATCAAATAATTTTATTTCGTCTGTTTTCGGAATAGAAAACGAAATAAAATTTTCAGATTTTTGCAACGTCTTGCCGAAATGCTTTGGAGTAAAGAGTATCTATCATAAAAGAGGATCTATTTCGTGATCATACTTCCATTTATGCAAAAAAACTTTTTAAATTATCGAACGTGCTTGTTTCGGTTTTCGATGGGATTTATTTACGTCACCAAAAGAGTAAAAATAATGACTACCAACGAAAGTCATATTCAGGTCAGAAGAAATATCCTTTGGTTAATCCATTAACTATTTGCACCACTGGCGGGTTCGTCGTAGATGTTCCTGGTCCATTTTTAGCCACCGAAAATGATGAAGAAAGTGATGGAAGATCCAGATGGTATTAGAACTATCATGAGAAAAGGTGATGTTTGTGTTGTGGATAGAGGTTTTAAGGACGTGGTACCTTATTTAGAAAGTCTTGGTCATAAGATTCTCATGCCTGCCTTGAAAGGAAAGAGACCTAATTTAACTACAACTGAATCTAATGAATCTCGTTACGTTACGAAATTGAGACAGGTAGTAGAGACCGTTCACGGTATTCTTGGAAAAAAATATAAGCTTCTCCATCAGCAGTTGGATAATAAACTTTTACCAAAAGCTGGTGCATATTGTAGAATCGCATGTTTCCTTAACAACCGTTTTGGAAAGCGTTTAAATAGCGATAAAGATGACGATGGATTGCAAGATATAATCACTGAAAGAATCTTAAATTCTAATCAAAATGAAAATATTTTGGCATTAGAAGCTGAGAGAGCCAGATGGTCTAAATGGCCCACTACTACGACCAAGTTAACATCCGAAGAAATCACTGACTTTCCGGGGACGACTAAAAGGGATCTCAAAATATTTTTTTCGGATACCTATCAATTAGGTCAAGCCGTCTGTTATCTGGCTGAGTTAATGGACGATAGTGATAATATCAATTTGGAGTATGTTAAGATGAAACCAAATATTATTAAAGTATTAGTAAGATCCAGGCATGTAAATAGTAATACCTACAAATGCTACGTTGAGTACAAACCTGATTCAATTGGATGCAGCGGTATTCTACGACATGCATGCGACTGTACCAATGGATTACGAACTGTAGGCTCCTGTTCTAAGATTGCTGCAGTCATATATTATCTCAGTAATGCTATATATAAATCAAAAATTATTAGACCAGTGAAAGTTCTTTCTGATTTATTTTCTACTATAGATACTGATCCAGTGATAGACGAAGATAGTGACGAAGATTCAAAATATTATAAATAAATGTTAAAATCCTTAAGAATTTTAATTGATGTAATTTTGTCACATATCAATAATTAATAATACATAATTATTTTATTATTTTCATGAAAAACGAACATATTTATAACTATTTCTGAAATCGATCGGCAATGTCTATATTTTCGACGCTATTTCAGATCGAAAAATGCACAATTTCAGTATTTTAGTCCGTTGCTAAGAAACTATCAAAAAACAGACCGGAAAAGATCCGTTGCCAAGCAACGATCAACAAAACCGTACGGGAATGTTACTTTTCTGAAATTCATCGGCAATGTCTACTTTTCGGCGCAATTTCAGATCGAAAAATGCACAATTCCAGTATTTTAGTCCGTTGCTAAGAAACTAGCAGAAAACAGACTGGAAAAGATCCGTTGCCAAGCAACGATCAACAAAACCGTACGGGAATGTTACTTTCCCGGCCTAGGCCGGGAAAGGAACATTCCCGTACAGTTTTTTATGTATATTTTAGACAGTAAATAAATACACGCAGACAATTCAACTGACATTAAAATTGCATTTATTAGTAAGCAGTTAGATTGTAATGAAGAAATGTTATGCTAATACAAATTCCTTAATTATAATAATATTGATCGTGATTTCAGAAAAAATAGTATGTGTACTTCGATGTGAAAGCACATTCCCGGGCTTCGATGCTTTTTGGCCTCGGCTAGCGCCTTTGCCAACAATTTGCATCGTCGTCCGGGAATGTATTGCTTTCACACCTAAATACACAATATACTATTCCCGGCCTAGGCCGGGAAAGTAACATGCCCGTACGGTTTTTATGTATATTTTAGACAGTAAATAAATACATGCGGACAAACCAACTCACATTAAAATTGCATTTATTAGTAAGCAATTAGACTGTAATGAAGAATTGTTATGCATTAATACAAATTCCTTAATTTATAATAATATTGATTGTGATTTCAGACAAAATAGTATGTGTACTTCGGTGTGAAAGCACATTGCCGGACTTCGATGCTTGTTGGCCTCGGCTAGCGCCTCGGTCAACATTTGCATCGTCGTCTGGGAATGTATTGCTTTCACACCTAAATACACAATATACTATTTTATAAACATTATCTTAATTTCTATTAGAAATATTTACTTATTTTTAGCAAATAAATTTTCAATTAATGATTAATAATTAATAATTTTCGAATAATATGAAGTTTCCCTATACCTAAAACTGGCTGTATCATGTAAAACTTGATTCTAAAAACTTTTTTCACTTGGAAAAAAGTCCTAGAGTATTTTTGGGTGTTCTAGCACCTATTGAACTATCTAATTTTGAGGTTATGTGCCAAAAATATGGAAAAATTCGGAATAAACGGTATTTTCAAATTTTGAGCAAGTTGCGGTCTGAAAATGATAATTCTGACACCGGCATTTGAAAGTACGGGAAAAAGTACACAAAAAATTGTTATTTAGAAGTTAGCCAAATATAACCTTCATTGCGTAAAAAATCATTGAAAAATTCAAATATTTTTCCTGGCCCCAGTTTTGATCCGAAAAATTTGAAATCTGAAAAATCTTACGCAAAAACCCACGTTCATGAATTTTTTCAGATTTTTTGTAGCAAATAGTCGAGCAGGAGGAATTGTTTTCGAAAAAACACGTTTTTTACGATAGGACCTAGGAAAATTTGGTTGAAGGGGTTTTCAAATATGTCCTTTCGAATGGCCAATTCGAAATAAAAATCCAGGCGGGGGCAATTTTGATCTTCTTATCACGCTATAGCCAATGTGGGTATATTTGTTTTGGCGATGCGATTACTAGAATTAATAAGGAAAATAGCAAACAAAAATTGTTTATATCTTACAAGAAGCAATGGACCGATTTAATCCAAGACTTCTCATAGCACTTGTTATTGTACCTACAACTAATTAAAACAATACAATTACTGCAGCCAGAGAATTCTTTATTCAACTATTTTGATGCTTAATTTGACTCTACTAAGATAATAATACTCGTTGTACTATCAAAGAAACGAATAGACAAAATCTCGAACAATCTACAATACATACAGTGCAATGTTATGCGATTTTACTCCAGCACTTCAGAACTCTTCTGGGGTACCTTCATAATTATCCATTTGCACAACGAGGAAATTAGATCGACTCTCTGCACATAATTCTTTGATATAGTAGAATTAATTTTAAAGAGCACATAAACTATTTGTCTCCAGAAGTAAGCTCCTTGTAATAATAAACGGAGCTTAATTCTGGAGTCAGAGCATAAGCTCTGAAAGTACTGTCAACCAAAATTCGCCAAACAAGTTGAAGACAAATATTCAGGGTTCTAGCAATCTTCCTCGTACTCCTCTCAGGATGTTCGTCGATTTTTTGTAGCACCGCTTCCTCAATTTCTTGTAAAATTCTGTATCTTCTCGAACTTTTAATTTATTGATGGGGATGGGATAGAGGTCAAAGGAGCCATTTCCGAAAGTTTTTCAATAAGAGTTTATTGATCAGAAAAACACATATTTTATGTAAAAAAAAGTTTTAGCCAATTTGACCGAAAATTTTTATCACTTGTTATTTTTAGGCAGAATTTTCGGCGCCTTCGCCAAAATTTTTCAAACTTTTTTTACTGCGCTATTTTAATTAAAACAACAAATCTTTTTAGTGCAAAATATTATAAAAGACTATTAGAAAGTATCCCAATATTAAATGTATGAAAGAAAATAATGAATCTGAACATTTTTTAAATTGACTTATACATTTTTTGTATCCCAGAAACTAGATGTAGGATTGAGTTGGGACCATGAGAACTTTTGATCAGAAAGTCGAAATCTACAACATATTACGAATTCAGCTAATTTGACCTGTACCACTTTTCGATATGCTCTGTGAATGGTATATGATTGATATAAAAAAACACAGAAAATAACTGCAGTAAGAACTTTTCCTCCGCAGTGCACAGAGATGGCGTTGCGGTGCTAAATTATTTTTCGGCGGCTAGAATCTTGAAACATTATTCATATGATTAAATAATAAATTATGAATAATTTTGATTTATAGATAATTTCGTAAAAAACAGCCGTTTTGGAGCTACTTTGACTATGTAAATTTTAAAAATTAACTTTTTGTTAATAATTTTAGAACATCGGTTATTTAGAACTTTTTTCTTATTAAATACAATACTCCCTATATAATCAGATATTTTGAAAATATTTATAATTTTCAAAATTTTTCAAATGCAATATTTCTAAAACTTGATATTAGCAAAAAATTTCAAAATTTGTAATAATATAGGCTCCCTACATTATTACATACATGCTTTTAATAAGATACGAATTCTAAATAACGGATGGTCTAAAATTATTAACAAAAAAAATTTTTTCAAAACTTACAAAAAAATTACGAAAAAAATTATGTAGCTCCAAAACGGTTGTTTTTTACAAAATTTTCTATATAATCAAAATTATTCATAATTTATTTCTCAATCGAATGAATCATGTTTCAGAGTTCCAGCCATCGAAAAATAATTTAGCACCACAGCACCATCTCTGTACACTGCGAAGGAAAAACTCTAACTGCAGTTATATTTAAGGCCTTTTTTGGTATCAGTCATGCGCCACTTCAAAATTTCAGATATTTTTATTATTTTTCAAGATAATTGCTTGGGGACTTTTAACTGAAACACCCTGTATATAATACGGTTTTCTGCCTCCGCCTTTAATATTATTTACACTGCACGCTATAAATTTCTAAAAGATCCGTTTCTGAAACCACTGAACGTCTACATTGACAATGAAGCATTTTATAACATGAACAAAATTCTGGGCCTTCAGGCCCTAAATTTCGGGAGCAAGCGGAGATTACCGGATATTTTATTAACAAAATCTTAAATATTTTATGAGGGTATTGTACAGTTAAGTTGCAAAAAATACCCTGTATAAATCAGTTAATTTAACTTGATTCATTTGTGGTGGTGGGTAATTCTTATTATTATTCTGATGTTTAGATTTAGAGGTTTCTTTTTATTCATTTTAAAGACGATTCGTTACACGCGAGCTTAAAATTCGTAGTCTACCAAGGGCAATGAATAAATGAATGAAAACGCTTGTTTACTTTACATTCTTTAATAAAATTTTAAGTACATACTATGGCTCATAGAAAACATATTCATACAAAAACTGGATAATAAGAATTTTACAATTATTTATAAACACATTTACAACATGGTATTAAAATACAGAAATAGAGCAATTAAAACGTAAACTATTTGTATACATTTTTTACACAATATCGTAAAGGCTATACTATTTACTTGCTAACTATTTTATGTAAATTATCTTACATTGGTTTGAAATTAAATATAATCCAGGCGATAGGCGAGAAAAAACACTAAAAATGTCAATGTTATCCGGATTGGTTCTTAGTTTTACTTACGAGTTAGGGAAAAACTTATCAAATATAATCCTTCGAGGTCAGGAACTATTCATAATTTTTCAGATATCAAAATCTGGTTTTTGTCCAATAACTCGTTTTTAGTATCGTCAAAATGGTACTAAACAAGGGCGGATTTAGCTTTCTGTCATGGGGGGGGGGGGGGGTAAACTTCCGGATGAGTACGATTTTTGAATAAATGCAGAATTAAAATTAAGCAATTAAATAAAATTTAAAACATTTTCTTTTTATCAAGCGTTTATTTTATTATTTTTGAAAGTAGTAGGAGTAAACGAGTAAATTTTCAGGCATTTCTAAGTTGCGGGATTTTGGGAAAATAGTTTTCAATACATTATTTAAAAGGAGATAAACTACAAATTTATTATGAAAAGTAAATACAGTTTACACATACAATATAAAAACAAAATCATATTTGGAAAACAACTAATTAAAAACAGTAAAAATTTTAATTGATATTTACTAAAATACATTAATTAAATAACGTCCGTTACTCGTCTTTTGTTACTAGCAAAACTACCTACCACCTTTATTTTTATTAAGAAATATTAGACAAAAGATAACATTTCTAAATTTTCGTTTCAAATTACTTATTTCACCAATAATTTTTTTATATCTTCGTAATTCATTACACCCCCCATAAATGGTACTAAATGATAAGTCTATTATTTTAAGAATTTGCGCAATTCGTCGCATTCACCGGACGTAGCAGGGCGCTAATGCTACCGCTACTGTTATGGGGCTGTCCCAATGTTCTCTGATATTTAATTGAAAGGATCTAGCATGATAACCATATGAAATGTGCCTCCAGAACTGAATATGTCAACTACTATTTTGTTTAATAGGTTATCATTTATACTATCATTTATATAGTTTTTACTTACCTATCTCACATTGCTGAGTAACGTTGAAAAGTATGTATTTGAAGATGTGTTTTTTAAACTTTTTTTCTTTGAATCTAATAGAGATACAGTGATGAACCAAAAATGTTTGTGTAGGGAGTATCATGAAGAAAAGTAAATATATTTTTTCAAAATTTTTTTTCAAATATGGGGTTCAGGTCTGAGTGACCAGCTTAGAAAAGTTCATAAATATACCTATACATATGTATATAAACTGATAAAAGTTTCATCAACATAGTGAAAAATAAATAAATGTCTAGTTGATCCGCGGTTTCGCCTACTCTACAGGTTATAATTTTTCGATTCAAATAATAAATACTAATAATAATAATAGCTTGATTTATATTTTGCATTAATCATAATCACTATCATGATTCAATTACAATAGATACACTGTCTTTTTCGAATATTTTTGACAACATTTTTGTTGGCTTAATTGTTTCAGGGAGATACCTAGCATAAGATAAATATATATCACGGCTGCCACATGTGAACGGCAGCCCACTTCTAAGACCACTAAGGACAATCACAAGTATAACGCTTGATGTTGGTGTACCGTGGAGAACATAATCAACATAATAAGAATGATAAAGCTGACAGTTTTTGTGCTGTGATTTAACTTCAACTTTAATAATATTTGGAGATTCTTTCACATATTGTATTTCAGGATTGCTTTGTTCGGTGATTAATTCAACCAAATATTGAACAGTCTGAGATAATTGGTAAGAGCCGGTAAATAACATTTGCAACTCACATTCACTAAATTCAGGAAAATTTGACATCTCCGGTGTCAAAAAACTTCTATCATCGATCTATTTTTTTTTCGCTGAGATTATTTCGTATATTCTTGTTGTTTATATATTCAATGATTTCATCAGCCAAATCACTCTCAGAACCTAAACGTTCTTATTATATTGATTACGTTCTACATGGTAAGAGCTACACCAGCATCAAGTTTTAAAGTGGTTTCAATATATCAAGCGTGCACGTCACGTGGTCTGTTCGGCGGACCATACCAATGTATCCTTATATATTTGGACCCGCTGAAACCGAATCCGAAGTCAGAATTGTCAGATTGGCTCGTTTTCACCCCCAGTCCCCCAAAAAGCATCCCTACCCCCCAAAATGATCTGTCCGGCGGACCATACCAGTGTATTATTATGTATTTGGTAAGGATACACTGGTATTATGGGACATATTTGAACATATGGACATATGGACATATTTACAAATCCCTATTATAATATAAATGATCTAGCAAATTTTCTAGTCAACACATACCAATCATTAGTGCAAAAACACTTTCCCCTGAAGAAGTGCTTTTCTGACAACAAACCTCCTGTCAACTGGTTCAACGATGAAATTCGCAATATGAGAGATACGCTAAGTACCATAAAACAAATATATGAAATAACAAAAGATCCTACTGATAAATTAGCTTACAATACATACCGCAGAAACTACAAAATGTCAATAACAAATGCAAAAAAATCCGCGTACGATACTTTTATAGAAAACTCCGAAAATAAGGCTAGGGACAGCTGGAAACTGATAAATTTTGAAAGCAATCGTAATAAAAATAAAAACGAAGAAACTAATATTGATCCGGATACTTTCGTTAATTTTTTCGCCACAGTAGCTGATCACATAATAAACACCTTATCGAAAACAAATGGAAATTCAACACAATTTTTGAAACATACACCAGCACCAAACACTTTATTTTTTCTAGAGCAGGTCACCACATTGGATGTTAGTGATGCAATCAAAGCCCTCAAAAACTCATTTAGTACTGATATATATGATCTGAACAGTAAAATAATTAAAGAAACATTAGATTTTTTGGTTTATCCACTAACTATTATTATAAATAAATGTTTTAGAGAAGGATATTTTCCAGATGCTTTCAAGATTGCGAGAGTGATACCAATCTTTAAAAAAGGTGATAAATGTAGTCCCGACAATTATCGTCCCATATCGATCATTCCTATTTTTGGCAAGATAATTGAAATCATTCTAAAAAACCGTCTAATTAAATATTTTGAGAAGTATTCATTATTGCATAAACTCCAATTTGGTTTTCGAGCTAAGTGCTCGACAATAAATGCAGTCTGCAAGATTGTGAGTGACATTGTGGAGGGCTTTGAGGAGGGCAAACATACAGCGATTACGCTGTGCGACCTCAGTAAAGCCTTCGACTGTGTTCATGTTCAACATAGTATTTTAGTGGAAAAACTCAGTTTTTATGGTATTAAGGGAACACCACTATCCCTCCTTAAGTCTTATCTGCAAAATAGGCAGCAATGCGTTTCAGTAAGTAATAAAAAATCTAACTATAGATCAGTAGCACATGGAGTGCCCCAGGGCTCTGTTCTGGGGCCACTCCTATGCATTATTTATGTCAACGATTTATTCTATTACTTGTTTCCGAGTCAAATCATTATGTTTGCTGATGACGCTACCCTACGCGATTCAGATAAATGCCTTGCAAATCTACATGAAACAATATGTTAAACTGAAAGTCGTGCTGAACTGTGGTATAACTCCAATATGCTAAAACTAAATCGTGATAAAACTCAAAAACTAATTTTTTCCACAAATAACAATATTACAAAAGGGGACAACGTCAAACTTTTAGGCGTGGTCCTCGATGATACTTTAACCTGGTCATCCCATATTGAGCAACTCAGTAGTAAATTGGCTAGCTACATCTTTCTTGTGAGACGTCTAAAATATGTGGTAAATAATAATACATTGCTATCGGCATACTACTCACTGATTCACTCTCATATAAGTTATGGGGTCGTACTATGGGGAAACTCAAGCAATGCTCTCAGGATTTTTAGACAATAAAAACAAGCCATTAGAATTATTGCAAATGTAAATCTCGATGAACACTGTCAACCATTATTAATAAAATATGGTATTATGCCCATTCCCTCGTTATATATATATATTTCTCATTGATAGAAGTACACAAAAACATTAGTCTTTATGATAGGCCAGTTGATTATCATAATCATAACACAAGGTCAGCAAACTTACTAAAACCACCTAGATACCGTCTTACTAAATCAGTTAAAAACTCTCTTAACTTAAAACTGTACAACAGATAAAAAACTTAAACACAAATAAATTCAAGAAAATTATTAGGACCCACATTCTTACATACTGTTTTTATTCTGTTGATGAGTTCATGGGCACAGAACTTGATATCAACTTATATACTGTATGTTAGTGTGGCAGATACTCACAGATTTTAAATCATTTTAAATATTTATATCTTTTATATATTATTATGTACTAGTGCCCATTGTGTAAACTGCTGACTGTAAATGTAGTATTCGTCTATTTGCTTTTATGTAATTTACATTATTCTTTGTATTTTAAAAATATTCCTTTTTAGTATGTGCCTATTTTAAAAATGTTTTGTCTACAAACTATGTGTTAAGCTTACTCAACTGAAATATCAGTAGTGTTGACAAATGTATGATATGTATATAATGTAGTCAAATAAGGATCTATCTATCTATCTATTGTCCGCCGGACAGACCACTTTTCTTTTTGTTTTGGGTGAAAAGCCAATACATAAGGATACACTGGTATCTGCCGGACAGACCATTTTGGGGGAGAGGGGCGTCTTTCTGAGGTTGGTGAAAAACGAACCAATTTGACAATTCTGACTTCGGATTCGGATTTAGCGGGTTAAAATACATAAGGATACATTGGTATGGTCCGCCAGACAGACTACTTTGTTTTTATTTTTGTTTTTTTTTTTTAGGGTTAGGGGTGAAACCAATCTTACAATTCTGACTTCGGATTCAGTTTCAGCAGGTCCAAATACATAAGGATACACTGGTTTGGTCCGCTGGACAGACTATTTTTTGGGAGGGTGTTTTTTGGGGGTTAAGGGTGAAAAACGAGGCAATTTGACAATTCTGACTTCGGATTCGGTTTCAGCTGGTCCAAATATATAAGGGTACACTGGTCTAGTCCGCCGGACAGACCACTTTTTTTTTTGTGGGGCTGTGTTATTTATCTTATCGTATCATATCTTTCTGGAACAATTAAGCCTGCAGAAACGTTGTCAAAAATATTCAAACAGTGTAATAAATCATGTTAGTAATAATAATTAATAAAATATATAAATAAACAGTGGTGCAGCCAGAAAATTCATCTGGGGGGGGCCAATAGAACCGGCCTCTCCAGAGGATGAGGAAAACTTTTCAGAAAATTGTTGTAAACGGATATGTATAGATTCTTCTACTAGATAATATTGGCATTAATCACAAAATATTTATTTCAAGGGATAGTTTGAATACTGCTTTGTACTGATAGAGATTATGCGTCTTTATTTTTGGTTCATGGAGGACGGCTTGGGGGGAGCCCGGGCCCCATGGCTCCCCCCCTGGCTGCGCCCCTCTAAATAAAGCTAGTATTTATTATTTGAATCGACTTATTATAAATTTTCCTAGGGTGGTCCCTCTGACGAACCCTATAAAAATCACCTTTTTTTGTCAAATAAAAATATTAATAGTTAAGCGAGACAATTGAAAAAATATATAATTCAGAGAAAAAATGTTTAATATTATTTATTTGCACAAATTGTTTCTGTTGCTTTATCAAGACCTGGAGCGCAGTCTTCTAAAATTGGGAGAAAATGTTACACAATTTATTTCTGCGTAATATACAAAACTGAAGCTAAATATATTCTTTACAAAAATGCATGTTTCTTCTCAGCAATGGCCGCACGAATAAGAAAAAATCTCATACAACATTAATAACACAGGCCCACAAAAAAAAAAGTTGTCTGCGCCGGTGTACTGACCATACCTATCCCTTGTATTTTGTGCCGCTGAACACGAATCTGACCTTAGTTTTTCCCCTATACGTCAGGTTTTTTTTTTAACAGCAAATAAATATATAAATATCACGATTCAACACGACTTTTTTTGCTGTTAAAAAAAAACCGGACGTGTAGGGGAAAAACTAAGGTCAGATACGCGTTCAGCGGCTCAAAATACAAGGGATAGGTGTGGTCAGTACCCCCGCGTAGACCACTTTTTTTGGTTGCCACTGTGTCACACTTAGTGTGGCGCAATCCCACAAAAAAAAGTCATCTGCGCGGGGGTACTGACCACATCTATCCCTTGTATTTTAAGCCGCTGAACACGAATCTGATCTTAGTTTTTCACCAGCACGTCAGGTTTTTCTTTTAATAGCAAATAAATATATAAATATTAGACTTTTTTGCTTTAAAAAAAAACCTGACGTATAGGGGAAAAACTAAGGTCACATTCGTGTTCAGCGAGTCAAAATACAAGGGATAGGTATGGTTAATACCGCAGCGCAGACAACTTTTTTTTTTGTGGGCCTGTGTAATGCATACTAGTGGAAGTAAGGAGTCGGAAAGTATGCAAAATTGTGCCAAAGTTATAAAATCTTATTTCTCCCCCCGTTTTCGAGGGTGCTGAACACGAATAACAGGGTGAAAAAGTTTTTAGTCATGTGCGCCTCCTGAAACGGCAAAAAAACACCCCTTCTTGTTAATTCCTCATATAACAGCTTGACATCGACTATTTTTGTAGGGATTCTTTATTTTTTCATGGGGATATAACAGATAACAGATGGTGAAAGGTGATGTCCAGGTAGTAGACCGCAACCTCCCTTGGGGGTGAAATCTATCCTGGCAGGGGGTGTAAAAAAATTGCTTCTTTTTTTTTTTGTTAAAGACGTTTACTCCCCGTTTTCGAGGATGCTGATCAAGAACTATGGTAAAAGTGTATTGTGACAACCTCGGGGGGTTGGTTTCACCCCCCTGGGTGTTTGTTTTTTATTTTCTAATTTGTATATTAAAGGATTTGAAATTTATGTTCCTTAAAGCGGAATATTGGTACAATATAATATTTGTTACAAGACATTAATATATAGTAACTTAGAGCGCTTACAAAGAGAATTACACATGATTCATATTCCTCGAAATGAACATCACATTCAATGCTATTGCCTCCTTCTTTATTGCACTCATCGTCTGTTTCAGATTCATAATCGGAAATATACACTTCGGGTATAAAATTTAGGAAGTTTACAGCACTATCATAACTATTATTGGATTCGTCTGTTTCTACGCTTGGTTCATCGGCTTCAACCTCTGACTACGGATACCTTGAGGACACATGATTTACATAGAAAACAGTAAAGGCGGCAAAACCAAATAAAATGATAGTACGAGTCCCTAATATCAGCCAAGTCACTACCTATTATTATTATTATTTTCTTTATTTTAGTGTCTTAATAACAGTGCTGGGCTCACTGAGCCATAAGCACTGTCATTCGTGTACCAACGAGGTGATTAAAGGTCTAGAACTATTCTGATCAGATTTGCTGTTCCAAGTAATGCCGCTTTCTGGATAACTCGCTTATTGAAGTTTTTAAGATCTAAATCTTTCATTGTATGTTTCCAGCTCTTGCTGACCAGTCCATTTGTTGAGATGACCACTGGTAACTACATTCCGTCTCTGCAAATAACCCGGACGTACGAGGCCACTCAGTAGAATCTTTCATATCTACATCATCAGATGTTATTTTGCTGGTGAAGCGCCCATGTAGCTCTTTTCCTTTCCAATTAAGGACCCTTTCTGCTGCTGTCTTAAGATCCCGGGTACATACTGCTCTGTGCATTAGGTCTATTTGTGTTAAAAAATACTCTCTCAGGCGTTTCCCTCGAGTTCTGCACATATTCTGTAAGTTCACTAGACCTCTTCCCCCGCTATTTCCTGGTAGATATAGTCATTCCATAGAGCTTCTAGGGTGGTGGATTCGATGTTTCGAGAGAGTAGTTCTAATCTTTCTATCGAAAGCCTCAAGCTCTGTATCTGACCATTTGACAGCGCCGAAGGTATAGGCACCTACTGGGATAGCCCATGAATTGATAGCGGCTATTTTGTTTCTATTCTCTTTCTGTTATTATTATTATTATCATGAAAGGGGTGGTTTCCGACAGTTTAAGGGTGAGGGAAGCGTCGAACCAGCGTATAACCATTTTTTTCTTGATCAACGTCCTCGAAAACGAGGAATAAACGTCTTTAACAAAAAAAAAAAAAGAAGAAATTTTACACCCTCTGACAGGGTAGATTTCACCTCTAGGCCGGTTGCGGTCTACTACCTAACATCACCTTTCACCACCTGTTATATCCCCATGAAAAAACAGAGAATCCCTGCAAAAATAGTCGGTGCCAAGCTGTTATATGAGAAATAAGCAAGGGGCCGTTTCAGGGAGTGCGCATGACTACAAACATTTTTCACCCTGTTATTCGTGTTCAGCACCCTCGAAAATGGGGGGAAATAGGTTTCATAACTTCAGCACAATTTTGTACTTTTTAGGGAAAATCCCCACTCCTTACTTCCACTATACCACCATTTTGAATGAACAGTGAACAGAAAAGTTATTATACGAAAGCCAGACTTTGATAACTAACTTACAAAATTTGCATAACTTGACGCTCAAACCTACCACCTGGATTAAAACAATGGAAGAAAATATGGATTATTTGTGTGTGGATTATTTATTTATTGATTGATTGTCCTCGCGTATCTTTTTAAGGATTATAGATTATGTATGAAACCTTTATTAACTTACAAAACTTTAATTCGCAATATTTTTGTCTTTATACAACTTCATCATAGGATGAAACGTTCGGGAAATAAAAACAAACAAAAAAACGCAGAGGGGATGGTCCCTAAAATATAAACTTTTTATAAATTATTCCCCAATTTGCTTCTTTTTACCTAAATGGATTACAATGAGGAGGTTGCGTTAAAAAGTATTTCTCGAACAATTTAGAATTTTGAATTAAAAATGGCTGATCTCGAAGTTTTTGAGTTAAAAAGATGTGCATGAGCATTGTATACATGTCTATTACAAAAATAAGGAAGGATACAGAAAAAATAAATGTATGCGATGTCAACGTATGAAAATAAATTGTGCGTTTTCTACATACAGTGCGAACACTGACATCAATTAAACAAGTCTATGGGATTTAAATCTGGACTCTTTCTGGCTCAGTTCATTGCAGGTGTATTAACTCATTTGAGATATTGACAGACGTGGGAAAGAAGAAACTTCTTGTTAAATCCAAATGGATCTGTTAATCTAAATTAACAAAGAATGAAATATCTCGAGTGGTGTGTCAAAATTTCGAAGAAGTTGAATGAACTGTATCTTGAATGAACTGTCTACAATGAACTATGTTGGCCCGCTAGAACTCAGATTTAAATCCAACAACCTGTTTTATTATTTTTAGCTGAAATTTACAATTTAAAATAATTTGTATGTAAAAGGAGGGGAGGGCCTATAAGAACTTCCCCCAACCCATCGCCCTCCATGTAATCCCATTAAATTATTATAGAACCAGTTTACATTAGTACACATGCTTAGATGTTTTTGAACTTGAAAATCATATTTCCAAAGGCGGCATGGTTAAGTTTTAAAGGCGTGTCCACAAAATTTCTCGTACCTAATACCAAAGATCCAGAATACAGAAACATTGTATCAAAAATGATAAAGAATTACGAAAAGTTAGGTTGCATGATGAGTTTGAAATTGCGCTTTCTCGATTCACACCTGGATGAGTTTCCAAAAAATAACGGCGACTTCAGCGAAGAGCAAGGAGAAAGATTCCACCAAGATTTAAAAGACTTTGAATGTCGATTTCAGGGTAAATGGGATGTCAACATGTTAGCAGTTTACTGCTGGATGCTACAAAGAGAAATGAAACCAAAAGGAACGAAACGACGAAGAAACCCCTTATACAAATCGTTTGAAGATAAGCGCGTTCGAAAACGAAAACCCATATAAAATTAAAATACTATATATCACGCACAGTGATTGGCTATTCTGAGAAAAAAAAAACAGATTTTTGACAGTTTTTTTATTTTTCTCAGTGTTTTCATCACTGACCCCAAAATTTGACTCCAGATTCGTGATCAGAAAAAAATTACTCGATAAAGGTATAAGCAGACCATTGGAACACGCTATGCGTTCATGAAAAAACGCGACATCCATGAAAAAAAACCCGATTTTTGAGTTTTTTTGATTTTTTCTCAGTATTTTCATCACTGACCTTCAAATTTGACTCAACATTTGTGATCAGCGGGAAAAATTACTCAAAAAAGGTGTGCGCAGGCCATCGTAACACGCTATGTATTCATGAAAAAAACGTGATATCCATAAAAAAAACATAGTATCCGTTTTTTTTATTTTTCCTCAACATTTTGACAATTACCTCTAGGTTCTAACAATAGATTCAAGGTCAGTGGGGCAAAAAACATAAGAAAGATACATGCAACCTAGCCGAACACGCCACATGCAAATTTTACCACCCAAAAAACCATAAAAACGCATTTTTTGACAGTTTTTCGGGTTTTTCTCTGTAATATGTGCATTAATCCCTATATCTGACTTCAGATTCGTAATCAGCGGGAAAAAATACTAAAGAAAAATATATTTAGAGGTCCAGTTCAAATAACTTTTTTTTTTGTGGGCCTGTGTAATGTAAATAAAAAATCCCTTTATGACTAATAAAGGTTTATGTTAGTGGGGGGGAGAGGGTGCTTGTCGTTGGGGGTTGGAGGTGTTGCAGAGTAGTAGGGGGAGCTTAGGGTGCAGTTTGTTCAAAAGAAATGTGATTTTCAAGTTCAAAAACATCTGAACACGTGTACTAATGTAAACTGGTTATTTAAGAATTTAAGGGATATACATGGAGGGGGAGGGTTGGGTAAGTTCTATTTGGGGCGGAATAGATTAGATATTGAATATGTTAAAAAAAAATGTTTCGAAATTTTTTGACCAAAAATAAAAAGGGCCGAAAACCGGCCTTATAGGCCCTCCTCCTTTACATTGCGAATGGGAAGGAGATCTTTTGCACTCACAACTACTTCAGAAATTATTATTATTGGTGATCAAAGCAATCCCATGGGCTTATAATGCAGCGGCCGCCCATTCAAATTGTATCATCAACCTATCAATGGAGTAGAACAAAGCAAACTATATATCAGAATATTAGTAATAACTTATTACATCACAAAATGCATGTTATCCAATCTATAAGTTGGTATAAGGGGTAGTTACAGCCCAAAAAGTAATTTTTTTTAAAAATATGTGTTTTTACTTACCATTTTTACTCTAATTCGATGAAACTACATGATAGAGGATATTTTTTTATGCCAAAATGTTCACAATTATTTGCTGAATTCGTCCATACATACCAACTATTTAAAAATCGCAAAACTAATAATTCACGGTAAATCAAAGGGGGAGTAACAGTGTGCGTGCCACGGTAAGTCCAAAGTTCTATTGGCCATAACTTTTGATTTCACGCTTACCAAATTCTGATACATACATAGAAAACTTTGTTATTCTCTTAGCTTTAATTTAAGTACAAATACATGGAGCTACGTATTCATTTTGTGATAATAATAGTATAAATTGTAACCCAATGTCACGAATTTCTGCGTACCAAAGCTAAGTCGGTCTTATGAATGCGTGGTCATGCGCGCTCGAAAAATCGACCTTATTGCTGATTTGCATAAGGGCATGGAAGAGAAAATATGCCGTTAACTCATGTTATAAGGCTTTGAGCTGTAATGAACAATTAAAATTAAGTATGTAAAGTAAAATGTTTTATCTCATGATTTTTAAACATATATACACTTTTATTAATAAATTGACAGTTACAAACTAAACAAAAAGTTCTTGTTAAAAGTACCAAGTTATTGTTTGTATATGGAACAAAACTTAAAAGCGAGTTTACATTGTTAGAATTATTATTTCATATATATAGTGTGTAATGAAAATTCTCGAATAGTAAAAGCATCAAACAGCGAAAGTTGTACAGACAGCCATTATTGCTCTATTTTGTCCATTTAAGTTGAAAATGTTTATTTTTAATAATATTTTAATGTGACATAATGTCAAACAGTCACATGACAAGGAAAGCCATCACTAAATCTTTTGCAATATACACATACATAACAAAAAAACAAAAAGTGTCAACAAATATTAGGCTGCAAGCATGAGCGTCCACAAAAATATTCTTAAAGGGAGCAAATATGTATATGCACCTACGACATTAGAGTAAAATATATCCCTATCTGCTGAAAAATTTAACAGTATCGCAAATAACTAGATTTGCTCTGTGTAACCATGTCTACAGATGTCCCATACAATTTAAAATTCATCTTCGCTGCTAGATGCGTATAAAACCTCCAAATCCATATTGTTCCAAAATAAGGGACATTTGCATATATCACTACATTTTAAACCAGCCTTAAAACACTCACATTTTAAAATATCACATGCATCCTTGTCTTTACAATATAAGTTCGCGTACTTCCTTATGCGCTGTTTCCAAATAGACATCACTGGTAAAATATAATTTCCATCAAAGGACCATCCCATTCCAACAGGATTTGCCCTATACGATGAGTCATGACTATTACACCAAATTTTTACTTGTAACAAGAAACGTCTTACGTGATGTATAAAGGAATCCTCAATTGGTGGAAAATTAGCAATGGTCGAATTTTGAAGAAGATTGTACCTTAAATCATCTACATCTTTACAAGTTTTTGATTTGTATAGCAACGGAACTTATCTACGAGCAATTTTGACGACATCGTTTATAAAGGCTGTCGCTTTATCAAGTAGAAGCGTGCTCTTATTTTGTTTTAAAAAGGTATATGCAATTTTTTTTTCCAATCCCGTATAAATCACTAGTCGTGTTGCATCCAGTTAAAGCATCTATGGTGGGCAGTGACAAGCAAATACCAATCCGTACATTATTACGAATTGGTATATATTTTATATGTCGTATTTTATATATCGTAGGTGAATATGTATTTAGAATAGAATAGAATAAAGTTTATTTAGCATAAGTTATCTTCCAAAGTAACATATATTTGTACATAGTCATTTATTATTTTGTGCTCTGTCGTCTATATATAATTTAGTAACATTTTAGTAAACAATTTTAAATTACTAAATATTTGATTTCCGTGGGCAAAGCATTGAATACGCGTAGGCTATCGCTAACAGTTGATTTTTTTAAGAATGATATTTTTGTATTCATGTTGCAGTTACCAAATAATTGTTTCGATCTCTTAACTAAGAAGGGTTTAAGGTAGGTAGGTATTAGATTTTTCTCGATTTTATATATTAAAGTTGTTTCAATACTTTGTTCCACTGAAATCCAACCCAACTGGTTGGTTTTGCCAATGTTCTTACATAGATAATCAATATATTTTGAAAACGTCAACTATTGATCTAAAATAATTCCTAAATATTTAATTTAACTTACAAATTCAACTTTCGCATTATTAATGTACAGAAACAGTTGATCATTTAAATATTTTCGGCAATTAGCTTTAGTTCCAAGAACCATACATTTAATTTTGTCATTATAGAGTTTCAATTTTTTGTTGTACATAACCATATATATAACATACAAAGCTCTTTATTCATTATATCTGTGATTTCAATTTGATTTTTTTCAGATACATATATTCCTCATCCTCAAAGAGCTTTATATATGAACTTCTTAGGACATGATTTATATCATTCACATATGTAATGAATAAAAGAGACCCTAGCACACTGCCCTGCGGTCTGTGGTACCCCATACGAACTAGTAATTTTAGTAGATGTTTTATTGTTTACTTTAGTTTTATTTTTATTTAGTTTTTTCACTTTAGTTTTATGCTCCCCCTGAAAATATGTTTGTGGACGCTCATGCTTGTAGCCTAATATTTGTAGATACCTCTGTTCTTTTATACATGTGTATATTGCATGACATGAGGTTTAGTGATGGTTTTCCTTGTCATTTGACTGTTTGACATTGTCGCAAATAAGTTTTATTAGAAATAAACATTTTCATTTTGAATGAACAAATTAAAGCAATGCTATTTTTGTTCATAAAATCTGTCTATACAGCTTTTGCTGTATAGACTTATATGTACGGAATAATAATCCTAAAAATGTAAAATCGTTTTAAGTTTTGTTTCCTACAATAACTTTTTATTTATTTTGTAACTGTCAATTTATTATTAAGTAAAAGTGTTTATATGTTTAAAAAATCATGAGATAAACAAAACCCTATAACATGAGTTAACGGCATAATTTCCCTTCCATGCCCTTATGCAAATCAGCAATAAGGTCGATTTTTCGAGTGCGCATGGCCATGCATTCATAAGACCGACTTAGCTTTGGTACGCGTGACATTGCGTTATAATTTATACTATTATTATCACAAAATGAAATACTTAGCTCCATGTATTTGTACTTAAATTAAAGCTAAGAGAATAACAAAGTTTTATATGTATGTATCAGAATTTTGGTAAGCGTGAAATCAAAAGTTATGGCCAATAGAAGTTTAAACTTATCGTAGTACACACACTGTTACTCCCCCTTTGATTTACCGTGAATGATTAGTTTTGCGATTTTTATATAGTTGGTATATATGGACGAATTCAGCAAATAATTGTGAACATTTTGGCATAAAGAAATATCCTCTGTCATGAATTTTTATCGAATTAGAGTAAAAATGGTAAGTAAAAACACATGTTTTAAAAAAAATTACTTTCTGGGCTGTAACTACCCCTTATACCAACTTATAGATTGGATAACATGCATTTCCTGATGTGATAAATTATGACCTACATTTTCATATATAGTTTCTTTTGTTCTACCCCATTGATAGGTTGCTCGCTAAATATGCATCTTTGGGGGCTCACGCCGCTACACTATTATAGTCTAATTGAAAACACTAAATATAAAAATAAAAATGCTATTCTAAGGCCTAATATATTAAATGTATTCGGAATTCTCAAATCAAAGATAAAGCATCGCTAAAACGCTAATAACATACTTTTGAGGTGTAACAATAGCAAATGCCAGCAAATGGCACTATAAATATCTTAGGAAACAATGACTTTCAAATGATGTGTCTACCAATAGAATTTGTATATAATTTCTCTGAGAATTACTCATGGCATGACAGATCGTAATTTCTAAACGCTTACTCACAATAAATTAGCTGGTCGGCTGACTATTTCGTTGCATACCACAAATTATTTTAATTGTACGAATGTATGTCGAATGTTTTTAGTCACTCTTTTGATATGGAATGTTGCAACACAACAAACAGCAATTATAACAAGTGATAATAAATATCATTTTTGAGATATTATTTACCTCTCCTTTTAGCCTAGTGAGGATAATAAAAAATAAGGTAGCAAATTGCCAAAACATATGCCAAAACTTTGCTTATGTGGATTCTGTTTAATAAACGATTACTTACAAAGGGGCAATTATTATTTATAGGTCTAGTTTGATTCGAAATTTGTCACACGTAAAATAAATTAAAACTATAAAATCGCTGCAGCAAGACAATTCCTTATTCATTTTTTTAATGACTCCATTTTGAGTATTATACTAAAAATTACTATATAACTTGTCTCTTTTAAATACTTATATTAATCAAAATAATAGTTTTAATAACGAGCTATTTAAAATTAGAGCATATTACATATGACATTTTAAAATAATATATTACAAATAAGGCGTATCTATTTGTTTAATTATTTTAAAATAAGGTACTTAATTATTTTAACGAAATTATTAACCATAACAATATTTAAACTAATAAAGATCAACATTTACTAATGGAAACATTAAAAATTACGTCAATACATAACTAATTGTTAACAGTTTTTCCTTTTACCATATACTTTAGCTAAACAGATTTCTGTCGAAACATTTTATATGATGATGTCATTACATGATTTTCCTTACATAACTTTATGAATTTTGTGAAAAAGTGTTTAAAGTAGTGGCATATACGAGTAACCAAAATAATACTGTAGTAGAAAGCCGCCTTTAGTACATTCAGGGTCGGATTATCGATAAGCCTAACTACAGCCTAGGGGCGACAATGCATGAAGGGGCACACGCTAGAGCATGAAAAAATTATTTTGTCCCCTCCCCGCTAATCAATTTCAATTTTAGTTATTTTACTTTTAATTTCCATTATGAATAAGAGGGCGCAAATACATGATTAGCCTAGGGGCGCGCCAATCCTTAATCCGACCCTGAGTACATTTAGTAGTGAGGGGATATACTAAAACATGTCAACAATTTTTAAACTCTGGGTAAAAGTCACATAAGGCAATATTTTGTACTTAATTTGTTTCATTGGCTGTCAATAAGTAGCACCATTTTAGCGAGTGAGCCATTTATTTAATATTAAATCATATTCATTTATCAATTTTAACACCCAATTCATGGACACTATTGATGTCGTCTTATAGAGCCGACAGTCACCATTTGAATGGGTAATATTTCTAATATTCAACGAATAATCAACAGTTTTGTTCAGCTTATGTAGTAGATCTTAAAAAATATCAGAAACATAAGAGGCTCTAAATTTGAACCTTGCAGTACACCACTATTTGTATTAAAGTATAATTAATTTAATTTTTAAATATCATCGTTTATTTCCCTCATACACTGACGGATTATATTTCGTGAAATTTTAAATATGTACCGATATACTGAACTAGATTTTAATAAAACTTACACACAAAAAAAAATTTGTTAGGAGCAAACAAAAACTTTGTTAACAAAAATTTATTAACATCAACCAAGAAATTGCTTTGTATATACGCAACAAAATTTTTGTCAAACAATTTTGTTTGGAGCAACAAAAATTTATTAACATCAACCAAGAAATTGCTTTGTATATACGCAACAAAATTTTCGTTTGCTCCGAACAATTTTTTTTAGTGTGTAATGGCGATTAAACCTACCCAACTAGAATAATGCATAGATCACAAAAAGTCTGCCAAAAACGTCATTGTGAATAAGAAGAAGAAGAAGAAGAAGAAGAAGAAGAGAAACCGACCATAACTTTTACATTTAGAATTTACTTGCAATAGCCTCGCAAATAATGCATTTTTAATAAGTAGTATAAGTAGTAATTTATAAATATAATATTTAATATTTAAAATTTGCTTAGCAACAAAACTGCTTGATCAGGGCGCCGTCGAAGTTGCAATTGTATTACGTTTTCAAAATGGAATGTTTTGGTAAAACAAATTTTGTAACTAAATTGCAGACCAAAACATACTAAAAAGACTTATAAATCCACATGAAACTAATTCCTTACATTTTCTGAGGAGCACTGCAATCCAATGGTTCAAATAGATAACGGAAATTAAACAGAAAAATCTATATAGGTGTCAAGCAAGGATGCTCCCTATTTCACCCACTATTTACCACGATCCTAGATAAAATGATACAGGCACAAGAAAGGAAACTCCTTTGACACAACATATCTCGAAATTTGACGTTTCAAGTGTAGCGCTCACCGAGACTTTTGATCAGGACCATCATATTACAATTTGACTGGGGCCACTTTCCCATATGTTTTGTGCGAGGCCCTTTTCACGAAAATACAGAAAATTGATACCTCGATTGTACTAAGTTCAATTGCCACGGAAGAAGGCCAGGATATCCTCAACTTCCCAGAAAACAGGAAACTGCATCTGGATACATCTGGACTGAAAATAAACTTCAAGAAGAGTCTAATGATGGTGAACCCATCAACAAAAGAGAGTTCGTCAATGGAAAAGAATACAAAATAGGCGACGATTCTCTAAGGGAAGAAGAGTTAAAATTTACGGAAGTCTACTACGCCAAAACAGAAAGGCCATTAGGTTAATGGTGGGTCTTCTAACTGGACACTGTTGGCTTAATGGGCATATGAGTCTAATGGGCCCGGCAGAGGATGCAGCATACAGATTCTGTCAAGAGAAAGTGTAAACCTCAGTACATGTGCTATGTCATTGTGGAGGCCCAGCCAGACTGAGATTCCAACTACTTGGAGAGGAGAAACCAAGGGCAGATAGCTATACTAAGGAGTTCCTATCAAGAGTCTGATACAAAAGACAAAGTTGGACTGACTAAAAAGGAGATAAACTTTAAAGGAAAGAATTAAAACGGTATACAGAGTTACAATTGCAATTCTACCCTTCGTTAAAAAAAAACACAATGGAGCCTGATCAAGAGGATGACGATGGACATTCTGGGTTAAAAAAGCGGCAACGACAAAAGCCAACAGAATAAGTCTGAGAAGTGCTGGAAGGAACTTCGTCCAGCTACTCTGCCGAAATCAGAAATGGGCGAAATGGAAGGTTTAGAAGAACGAAAACACATATTAAATGAAATAAAAAATCATATATTTTTATTATTTTTAAATGAAAGTATATCAATTAAAAAAAACCAATACCTCTGAAAGAAGAATAATAAGATCTGTACTAAGGGATCCATTCTGGGCCCCGTATTTTTTATCACTTTTATTGCTGATTTACAGTTTATTGCAAATTCCTGTTAAATTCACATGTATGCTGATGATATTCATATTAATCCAAAAAACGCCCCTGAAGAAGCCAGAAAGATTAATAATGATCTTTCCTTAATTAACAACTGGACCAGGCAAAACTCATTGGTACTCAATCCTAAAAAGAGTAAATGCATTGCATTTGGCACTAATAGTAGCTTGCAGGCAACGGCCAACTTTGAATTGTCAATAGATGGTGAAACAATTTCTCGTGTCACTACTATACAGAAGCTGGGACTTGTCATCAGTAATAATTTGAAATTTACAGATCACGTCAGTTATGTCTGCCAGAAAGCTTTCATTAACTTAAAAAAGCTTTCTCCACTAGATCCAAAAACTAAAATAATGTAAATACCTATTTGCTAAATCACCAATTGTTTTAACGACTGCAGACTCACTACGTGTGCTGTGCTCTATTTTATTTTTATTTCACGTATGTTTTGTAATAACTTAATCTTGTTAATTTTGTCCTTTTATTTTGTTTGTTTAGGGTTAGGTTTAATATCAGTCTCTGTATCTAATTCCTTTGTGCAAATGTATTTGACATTTTGGACAATAAATTATGATTATTATTAGAAAAACCTAGGAATATCTTGAAAGACTATGCACTCAACATGAAAAAAATCGACAAACGAGAAATGCTCCTGATACAAAATGAACATTACTACAAAATGATCCAAGCAAAAGGAAATGGAGTTGAACTGTTTTTACTCCAGAATATAATAAATTCATTTGATTCAACAAAAGTTTTACAAACCTGCTACTGTTAAATTAGCTTAGAGTGGAAAAGCTGCTAGTCGTTCGATTGATCATTTCAAAGAAAAATTACTCCAAATATTGTTCTTCCTTTCAAGAAGGATGGATATAATCAGGAAGAAGTACAAAAGGTGGCAGACAGAAAATGGCTCTCTTGCTAAACAGCGAAATTTTGCGACTTGCTGATATACTCACCATTTAAATAAATAAAAATCTTCCTATTCATTCGTTCAACTTTAACCTTCCAATCGTCATGGAAGATCTGTATTCCAGATTTTATCCGGAAAATAGACCTCTTCAAAAATGTTATGTACTAACGTAATTAAATCGAACTAAGTCAATAAATAAAAAACTAATTAATATATACTATTTTTCAAACGGAGGCCGGCTGGGGAGGAATCCATCTAAGGCAACTGGGGTCGACCTCCTTTAGGAGCGATCCCCTTCGTTTCACCCTTTCGACGTATTCGTCGAGCACGTCCTGCTTCTTCAGAATGATATGTTTACCTTTCCAATACTTCATCATACCTAGTGCCTGCAACGTAGACACGATGTCGTAGGAGTGGATCGCCATTTCCTGACTGATGTCTTTCACGGAAAGCTGGGTGCCAGCCCTCGAGCACAGGTAACCGAGAAGGACGTCTTTCCAGTAAGATCTGTAGGAAATGAGGCCTAAATCGCTGAGGGGCTTCTCGGGTGAGCCTATTTTTCCTTCTACACGCGTCAGAAGGTAACCTGGAACAAAAAATATGGTTTTATGATGTTGCTATTTACCATTTGTTTGTTTTAATTCGGTTAATTTTAAACATTTTTCAAATAAAAATGGGGCTCTAGTTACTTATGATCTTTTGGCTGCGATTATAAAATTTTTAAGAGATCGAATCTGCCAATTATTAAAATACCTTCATTTTACACACCTGTCTTTATTTATATAAACATTATTCGAAATATTTTAATTTTATCTTTGCTAAAATTCTGGTGAAATTGATATTTTTATTTGTTCGTAGAGTTACTAATATTGTAAATTGTAGCTGAATGTTCTTCTTATAGAAAAAAATAACGACAATACAGCCGCTTTCGTGCATGAGAGATTTTGGTGGCGAAAATTTAATAACTATTTAGACCATGTGCCAGACCTCTTAAAGTCATTATAATTTGGGGGGACTGAATGAAACTTTTACCACCTGTTTTTGGGCTCATGTGGAGCAAAAAAATCGGGGGGGTCCATCATGGGGAGGTAGCTTTCAAATATGGCGGCCATTCAAAATGGCGGCCCGACTGCGAATCTTTAAATTCAATTATCTCGAGATCAGGTGGAACAATCTTGAATTTTTTCTAAATGTAGGTTAATGAATTGACTACATTTTTGTTCGTAATGTTTACCGCCAAAAAAACAGTATTTATCGGTCAAAATTCGAAAAAACTAAAAATTGGGTTTTTGAAATTTACGTTCTGCTGCTTATTGGACTAACAGTTGGGTATATCGAGAACGTGTTCTGAATAAGAGTTTTAGAGCAACATCTCACCTTTAAAACGCAAAAAAGAAATTGAAGATCGGATCAATAGAACCCGACATTTCGAGATTCAAAGTGGACGGGGCGGGGTTGAGCATTAATACCTCCGATTAAAGAACTTATATCTAGATACATAACAGGCTATCTTTTCACTATATACCTTATTTGCTCCTAACATAGTCACATTATATGTCCATTAAAATGGATAGATGAACATCACATCCCATAGGCAACAGTGGCGTTGTGTGTGTAGAAAATGTGTAGAATGGTAAATATTTTCATTAAAATGAATTATTGCAATTCCTGCATTACCGGCTCTTTATATAACGTGATGTAGGCATACGATATTACAGTAAGATAAAACAGTAAGATAAATATGTATTGAAAGGATATTAAAATTTAATTGCTATTTACTTTATAACTGTAAACTGAACTTCATCATGTTACGACTATGGAACGATTGATTTTCTTCTTTTCTAAACTGCTTTCTGCAAACGGCACAGCACCTCACTATTTATTTGCACAAAATATATTGTCACTAAACTGTGTAAATATGAATAGAGAATATTATTTAGGTATTAAGCAAATCACAACTTAAAATAAAATTACTTTTTCACCAGTTTTTGGTCGGAGAACACGAAAAACATTTATTGACATTAATGGCCGAACTGTCAACTGCGATTATGATAATCGAACTGAAGCCGATTGTGCACGAGCGGCCGCGAATACGCCGATGGGCCAATCAGCAACTTATGGGAAGGAGTGCCTTAGAATGGGAGTCTTTCAGCGACAAATAAATCAATGCCATTATGTATCTAGATATAAGTTCTTTAATCGGAGATTAATACTGTATTTTAAAATAATAGTGTTTATCTATCTGTCCATATAATTTTGTAATCGAGCAATGTCGTCCTTTTGGATGAAATATATAGACCTAGTGGAGCAACTTCTCGCTTTTCTTCGGGATAATCGGGAAGGAAATTGGTTTCTGTTCTTAGCTGCCGTTGAAAAAATGGTGCCTTGGTGTTTTGCACTGGATAGGGTGAACTACTCACGTTATCTATCATACCACTTCATTGAATTAAAACTGGAAAAGGATACCCCTTTTGTTCACCAATACTTCGTAGATGGAGGTTTTTCAGTACAACTAAGAAGCAAAAACCCTTTTTCTAGAATTCCAGTAGACCAAGCCATCGAAGACACCCAAACTGTTGGAGGTACTAAGGGTTTCAGTCTAAAAAAGCAGGCTGTAGCACGGTACTCTGTTAATGCTGAGCACAGAGCTTCTGCAGTAGGAAACCTCCGCAGCGGCCTATCATCCAGCGAAACAAATCACTGCCAAGGAAGTGTTCAAATATCCTCTGGCGCCATTTCCATGAACTCTGAAAAATGTTGATGGGTCTTTGAAGAAAACCTGCAAATCAGTGTTTGCCCATCACTTACAAAAATACATCACCCCTGCCAGTGAATTTTCGTAACAGTTGGTGAAATCTGCTTCAGGATCACATCCACGACCGGTTCACATTAAAGACGGTCGTGTCACATCTACTAGGAGCGAAACTGTTCCTGAGCTGTTCTGCACTCAAGAAGAAGCTGATTCCAGAATGATGCTGCATGTAAGGAACGCGGCTACATCATATGAATCAGTTCTTTGCTTTTCAAACGATACGGATGTATTAGTTTGGGCCGTAGGTTTATGCAAAACCATAAAAAGCAAAAACTTATGTATTGTGAAGAGAAACAAAAGTGTTTTAACAGTTATTCAAATTTCCCAGATAGTATCTGCCTTAGGCGAACAGCTTGTTACAGCTCTCATCGGGTATTATTGCTGGTTTGGCTGTGACGCAGTCAGCGCTTTTACTGGCCAGGGAAAACTTAAAGGATTTAAGCTTTTGTGCAAAAAGGAGCAAAGATTTATTGAAGCGTTCAGCAAGTTAGGCAGAGATTGGGTGCTGTCTAATGATGTTGATGATACCATAGAGGAATTCGTGAGACAGCACAGTAATCGTGCCAACTACCAGGCCGGAATTTGGCTCAGAAGCCTGGAAATCAGACCAATAATTCCGGATCCCTTTGCTCATGGGTGGGAAAAGAACATTTCTGGTAACTTATGCGTCAAGTGGATGGAAGGCGTGCCAGCACCGGAGTGCGTACTTTCCGTTTTGCGGTGCCACTGCAAGAGGAACTGTGTATCAGAAACTTGCTCGTGCTTAACAACTCAAATCCAACGCACCGAGCGCTGTGGGTGCAAGGGACGTACCAAAGCAACAATAGATGAGGAAGAGTACAATTACAATAGCTGCAATAGTGACTCTAGTGAAGAAGAATAAATTCAAGTTTATTAATAATATTAATAAGGCATTTTTATTTCTCTTAGTTGTTCACATATCCCTCTGTTGCTTTCAAATTTGGCTCGCCGCCGCGTCTCGCCTCACGGTGCTCAAAGCACCGAGCGCTTTGTCAATGCGCTCAACCCCGCCCCGTCTGCTTTGAATCTCGATATCTCGGGTTGTGTTCATCCGATCTTCAATTTCTTTTTTGAATTTTAAAGGTGAGATGTTTCTCTAAAACTCTTATTCAGAACATATTCTCAATATACCCAACCGTTAGTCCAAAAAACAGCAAAACGCAAATTTAAAAAAACCTTATTTTTCGTTTTTTTGAGTTTTGACCGATAAATATTGTTTTTTCGGAAATAAACATTAGGAACAAAACTGTAGTCCGTTCATTCACCTACATTTAAAATAAAAGAAATTCAAGATTGCTCCATCCGATCTCGAGATAATTGAATTTAAGAATTCATAGTCGGGCCGCCATTTTGAACGGCCGCCATATTTGAAAGCTACCTCCCCATGATGGATCCCCCCGAATTTTTTGCTCCATATGATCCCAGAAACCCGTGGTAAAGGTTTCATTCAGTCCCCCCAAATTATAATGACTGATAGGTCTGGCACATGGTCTAATTAGAAAAGAATAAATTTCAGTACAGTACCTAAACATAAAAATATCCAAAACTTAGAAATAATGTCATGTGTAATAACAATTTTTTTATAGGTGATTTTAGTGGTAGTAAAATGTATCATCTTCAGTTTCCACATGGTCCCGATAGTTGCTCTTACCACAAAGGATGGAAACCACTCCTAAATCGAAAAATTTAATATTTTTATATTTCATCTTTACGACGAAAAGTAATTCTTTATAAAAAAATCTGCTTGTCGAAAAAATGAATTTACCTACGATCACTACTGTAAATAGTAAAAAAAACACACCCTGGCATATATGTAAGTTGAATTTTACATATTGTAAACAAAACGCACTGTAAACAAATCGCACGGTAAACAAAACGCACAGGACACGCAAATATAGGTGGTTTAGTTCGCTGACGCGGGGTTTAAAAAACAAATGCGCCTACGTAATTTTCAAACGCTGTCAAAACTGACAATATTTGTTGAATAATATTGTTGACTAGTAAACTAAATTCAGATTTTACTAAATAAATAAATAAATATGATCGTAGGTAATAGTATATTACGTAATAAGTGTTGTAAGAAGCATATTACGCACGAATGGAAAAGTTGCGCACGATGCCGCGTAGCAGCGAGTGCGTATTTCCATGAGTGCGTAATTGTTTTACAACTCGAATTATGTACTATACTTTACCTACGATCATATTTATTTATTTATTTAGTAAAATCTGAAGTTAGTTTACTTGTCAACGATATTTTTCAACAAATATTATGTCAGTTTTGACAGCGTTTGAAATTTACGTAGGCTCATTTGTCTTTTTAAACACCGCGTCAGCGAACTAAGCCACCTATATTTGTGTGTCCCGTGCGTTTTGTTTACCGTGCGATTTGCTTACAGTGCGTTTTGTTTACAATACGTAAAATTCAACTTACATAGATGGCAGGTAGTGTGTTTTTTACTATTTACAGTAGTGATCGTAGGTAAAGCATAGTACATAATTCGAGTTGTAAAGCAATACGCACTCGCCGCTACGCGGCATCGCGCATAACTTTTCCATTCGTGCGTAATATGCTTTTTACAACACTCATTACGTAATATACTATTACCATTTAGAAATGTAATGGGTGTTAATGAATTCAAAAACATCAAAATGCCTGAAGAGAGAAGTACCTTTATTTAATATTCTGGACACAATGTTTATAAAACAAAGTTGTTTATAATCCAAAATGAAGTCTAAATACCAATTTTGAAGTCTAAATTTTGACTTTTATGTTTTTATTGTGTTTATCTTTTTACGTTACTATATTTTACTACTTTAGTCTCTTTATCACTGTGTTCACTCTCTGTACATTAACTCAACTAGACTGTCTGTACTGAACAACTCAATTGCTCTGCTGCTCATTCAACTGACCATTAGAACTTTACTAATTCAACTATCTCCACACACAGCTTGTATTCCTTATATAACCCAGGTTATGTGTTCTAGACAAGCGCGGATCTAGAAATTTCAATAATTTTTTTCTCGTCTGTGGCGCATGGGACCCATACGAAATATGGGAAATAACATCTCGAGAAGCACTTCTCTAACGACCCCTAAAAAATTTTGAAAAAGCAGTTTGCGAAAAATTTTTTCAAAATTCAAAATCATTTTTTTTTGTCATATGCATTTTACTTTTTATAAAAATACAACACTGTGTTTTGAAGTTTATGAAAATATTTTCGTTACTAACTGAAATACAACGAATTGAAATTTTGTGATTTACAATTTAACAAATCACAAAATTTCAATTCGTTGTATCTCAGTTAGTAATGAAAATATTTTCATAAACTTCAAAACGGATTTTATGAAAAGTAAAATGCATATGACAAAAAAAAAGAATTTTAAACAGGACTCCCTAAACCCGGGGGGTGGGGGGCGTTAATCGAATTTTAAAAAAAAATTTCGCAAACTGCTTTTTCAAAATTTTTTAGGGGTCGTTAGAGAAGTGCTTCTCGAGATGTTATTTCCCATATTTCGTATGGGTTCCATGCGCCACAGACGAGAAAAAAATTATTGAAATTTCTAGATCCGCGCTTGGTTCTAGATCTTTCCATTACATTCCAACATATTCCAACACAGTCTACAATGTTCTAAAGGATGTCTGTTCTCTTCTAGATTTTTCTACATGTCTCTGGAGGGTTGAAACACATAACAATATGAATAAGAATTCAAATTAAAAAACAGAGAATGCTGTCGATAATATTGAATTGACAAACGTCATTGTGTAGCATATTACTATCTTACATCTGCATTTGTTCATAAATTATTCTGTTATCTTTTTCTAGGATTTCAGTTACTATTATCGTTATTGTTCTCTTTATTATTTACAAAATGTTTACTAAATAAGAACGAATTTATTTGATTAAATGTTATGGAATTATCGATATGCAATTGATCTGTTGCACGAAAAGTTCCCCAACACAGCGGTATTGCGCCAATCATTGCGCAAACTTGTAAACAAATTTGATGAAAATAGATCTCTATATAAAAAAAAATTAAAAGTAAAACTTTAGACTTCAAAATTTGTATTCAGGGTTTATTTTGGATTATAAACAACTTTGTTTTATAAGCATTTTGCCCAAAATAATAAATAAAGGCACTTCTCTCTTGATGCATTTCCATGTTTTCTTAATTCATTAACACCCGGTACATTTGATCAAAGATTTCTATATGGTAAACTCATTTTTCCGACAAGCAGAATTTTTTATAAAGAATGATTTTTCGTCGTAAAATCAATAATAGAGATGTTTTTCCTCTTGTCAATTCCATCCGGGAACACAGTGTATTTACGTTTTTGAGGTCGATGATTATTTTGGTAAGTTGCACCCAAATAAGTTGTTCTGTTTATATCTTTTAGCATATTACTTGTAAAATCCGCAGGCTATGATAAATATTTTGTATAATTGGCGAATAATAAAATACTATAGTGAAAAACCGTCAAAATCCTGTACATCGCCGGGTAATAAGAGGCGTGCGCAAGCGTCTCTATATACTACCAGCGACCGATGAGAAAGCCAGTCTGGCCCGCGCCAGCAGTTAACTTGGATGGATGTGTAGCCATGGCACCAGCTGCAAACGTAAGGGAAAATATTGCATAAATCCGCTTTCGTGAAACTATCCTCCAGTCTACATTACTTGATACTTGCACGCATCGTGGTTTGTCACTCTCAGACCTCTGGAAGACAGGGGATAGCTAGCAGTTAAAATTAGAACGAGCAGAGAGTTCTAAACGAGCTCTACATCCGACCAGACAGGCAAATTTTTCTAAGTTCAGAGGCCGAAACCCAAAATAATTACAAAGTCCACGTATCCGCTGTGGTGAAATATTCTCCGCTGACGTCATTTCATTACTTGTACGCATCGCATTTGGTCACTTTCCCCACTTGACCTCCGTTTCAAGCTAAGAAAGCTAGCAGTTGGAATCAAGACAGCACCACAGTTACGCCTGACCGACTGACCGTGGAAAACGTTCTTCAGTAGGACCAGTAAGTAAGTTTGATGGAAGAAGTTCCCTAAGTCGTGCAAGTATCCGTACTCCGAAAATATTACAAGCCGCCCTACGCCATTACCAATTCAATTCAATAACAATTTATTAATAGTTAATTTTAGAAGAATGTGCCTAGCCGGATCCCGGTCCGGAGCAAGCCGTGAAAACACGGCGCGCAGCGTCGTGGTGAATGCGCGGCTGGGTGGAGCGGGTCCGGTTCGGCTAGAACGGCAGATCTTTATGAGTTAGCACCCTTTGTTTAAACAGGTAAAACTTAAAGCTAACAATTTGGTTATTATATAGAAAACATAAAGAACTTTTAAAAACTTAAAATTACACTTTTGACTGGTTTTATTTGCACGAAACACTGCACTATTTACAAATTCTGATTGCTGATACGGGGAAAACCCGTTCGAGCTAATGACGTCCTTCGTCCTGGTGGTCGTACCGCCTCCAGGAAGGTGCGGTGAAAGGAAGATTATTATTTAAAATGTTTGGATTTATTCAAGAGGTTATTGGCCGAGGGGGATTTTGAAGAACAAGGACAAAAGAACAAAAACTTAAAAAACCAACAAAAAGAGAGACGAATAAAGGGAATCGAAAAGGGGTTTAAGATAGGTAAAAGGTGATGAAAAGGAAGAATTATGGTGTAGGAAAGTGTGGCTAGGGAGATTGCCGAAAGATAGGCAACGTCTGGTATGATAATGGGTGTTTCATGTTGAAAAGTATGGCATTATGCTGTCTGATTCGTGTTATATCGCGGGTTAGCAGACTATCGCCCAGTTTGAATTGGTAGAAATTTTGTGATATTTCCTGGACGAAATTCGCTAGTGGGGTTATGTCGTTACAACGTGCGTAGAGATCTCTGAGGGAGGTTCGAAATGAGGCGCATAAATTTGTGTTCTAAGACATTGTCGTGGCCGGGATGCTGCACCATACCGGCGCCGCGTATGTGATAGCCGGCCTGATCATCATTGTATACAGTAATTTCATATTCGTCCTATTTAGTCCGCTACCCCTGGCCAGGAGTACGCCATTACCGGTGCGCTGAAGGAAATAGAGTTCCCCAGCCGTGGCCACCGAAGCCAGCTATACCCCGGAGTTGTAAGTAACCCGAGTAAGTTTGTAATCTAGAGTAAATAATTTACCGTGTAAATAGTTTAATGTAAATAAATACTGTTGTATTCTGAATTGTGTCTTTTACTGCTGTATGTGTGAAAGTCTAATTTTCCCTATTTGACCCCCTGAATATTACCGTTTCTCCGCTGTAGTTACTCCAGCCTTACAGTACCGGCTGTTTGCGTAATATAGGGAACTGGAGCCAGAGCAACCGATCCGTAAATACCACTGTTGCTAAGGTGCCAAAAGTGACGCTTTCAGGCTTCACCAGGAAAACACGTCACAAAATTCAAAATTAAAAAATTTAAAATGGCAGCTCCAACATACCTTTAGAGTTTAAGTGCAATTATTTTTTAAAGGAAGTACTTTAAACGGGCAAAAAATGAGCATTTAGCTATATATTAACAAAAAAACAGTATATTTGAGATATTTTTAATTACTGGACAATTACAGTAACAAAAGGGCGACGTTTCTATTAAAAAAATATGAAAGCACGTCTCGGTCAATAATTTCTTTACTTTTTATACTACAGTAACAAAAAATCATTTTAAAGATTTTAAAGAACTTATTTATTTAACGTCGGTCTGTAGAACTAATCTTCTATGAAGTTACAGCGCGTCAATGTTTGTAAAGAGTAGTTTTTTTAATATTTCGTAAAGTGTTCACCGCCCATTAAAATGTCAAATAACAATCATGTAGAGTATTAAATTCTCTACACATTTCGTAGCACTAATATTTTATGGGCGACAGTCCGCTAAATGTTACAAAAAAATTGTTTTTTGAAAATATCTCTCAAACTATTCATCGTACACTCAAATATTGTGTTATCAATTTTGTAGAGCACTAAATTCTCTACAATCTAGTGCTCTATAAGTTTGCAATTATATATTTTTATATCCGATCAATAGTTGACGATTGACGTTGATAGATTTCTTTAAAATACAATAGGGTTTCTCCTCCAGCTAACAGTAACTTACTGTCCAAATTTCAATCAGATCGAACTTTACCTGCCTTAGTTATCGTGCTTACAAAAAACTTGACGGACCCTCTGTCCTACTCGATCCCTTGATCTTCTGCCTATCGACCAGGTGAATTTGAGACGAACTTAAAAATTGCTGCTAGATTAAATTGAACTTCGGTATGAGAAGCAAGTAGCTTGGGAGGAAAAACTACAAGAGGCAATAAATCATTTAATTCGATGTATGATGTTATCGATTTTAGCGTGAAACATTCAACCACTTTTCAAGAATATTAAACCATTTGTTTCGAATTGAAAAAAAACCTGTTTTGGTAAAATACAAATACTATCAATAATACTCTATCAACTAAAAACAGGATAGACTACTTTGTAACAATGCTATATATATTGTATCTATAACTTAGTTTGGTAAATCTGATTTATCTACCCAAAAGCTTATAAAACCTCACAACGCTTTGTCTGTTTACAAACTTACCATTTAACAACTCAAATAAAATAAATGTATAAACTTGGATATTTTCAAACTATACCAAATATGCTACAAAACTGTAACATTTAAGTTCTTTTCAATCACTTATACATATAACGCTAACTGTTTAACTTCGATAGCTTTTTGGACAAAAATAGGTAGTATAACTAGATGTAAACATTGTGCTCTTTGTAGAATGATTAAATTTTCCACATAACTGTTGAACATTATATGTATAGTGTATTCTTCGCAGTTTTTTGAAAATAAGTTAAATTCTTAAATATCATTGCTATGCTTGTTCAGTTTATTCGTCTCCCGATGATGCTATCTTGATCGTCAGCATATTATGCAATATTTCTGTATTTATAGAATTTTATCGAAGGTACAACACGCTTCATGTGCAATTTCTCTTAAAATGTTTCAAGACTTTCACTAGTAGGGAAACCAATTGACGTCAGACTGACTTGAGTTATAACGACAAATAAAAAAGGTCTTTTTCATGAAAATTTTTAGCTCAAATAGCAGTCCTATTAAATACATACATTTCTAATCACGTGTGCTGAAACGACCAATCACAACAGAATTACAGTGAAAAGATCCCTTAGGGATCTTTTCACTTATGTCATCCAGTTTGACAGTTCAATAATTTAAATTTTATTTTTTGACAATGTCGATTTGGAATTGCAAATAATGATTTAATGAATATAATAATAGAGGAAAACACTCCAAATAATACATAATACATAATCTACATTTAATTTTACAAACTGCTCTTTTAATAATTGTGTTTTTAATAAATAGTTTTGAACAAATAAATAAAATAAATTGCAAAAAATTTTCTATGCGAATACCCCTCGAACGTTGATAAATAGCTCATAATTTTATCACAACTTCCTCCAGCACGTTGCTTTTAGGTAATATCCCTCCGCCTACGGCGGAGCAAGTGCTTTCGGAAACTGTGATAAAATTATTTCGTATTATCAAAGTCCTTGGGATATTATATCTGAAAAATTGCCTGCTGTCACGGTCTTATTGTGTGGAGTATGCAGTTACGACGTCATCGAGATGGTCGACGCCGCTACCTATTTATTAGGCATATTAAATGTTCAATAAAATGGTTCACAGATTCAACTAGCAGTATTATAAATATTGAAATACTACAATGCATGTTTATAAATGATAATGAGGATGAGGATGAGAATGAGGATCATCTTCGTGAACATTGAAGTTGTACTGGTTGAAGTATTTTTAGTGTGTTTTCCTCTATTATTATATTCAATATGACAAACATCTTCCATGTATTTCTAATATTTGTATTGCATTGACACGAGGTCAGTTCTGAATCTTTCAATGATACCTATCAAAGTTGTTACTGGTAGTAACTGCTGATTTTGAATCGTCCAGCCACTCTAAAAGACTAGGGGCGAGCTTTGCCTTAATACACCAGCAGTACGCCAGGAAAATGCTTGACCGTTTGCTTTTTGAAAATGGTGAAAAAGCGCATGTCTAGATGGTGAAAGCTTTTCAAGCCCGTTAATATGAAACGTAGCTGCTCTTAAGTGGTTTATGTTGTTTGTCAACGCCTTTCAATTCTGGTTTTCTTGAAGTATTTATTTCAATGAGGAACTTCTTACTCTTTGGGATGTATTTCTAGCTCAACTCCGAATAACTTCCCAAATCCCCCAAAGGTTTAAATACTGGCCAACTTGACTTCATTGTACGACAATAAAACGCACTGGTATCATCACATTCTGTTAAAGCGTGGCAGTCCAGCAAAGTGTTTCACATATTCGTGGCAATTGATCCTGCAATATCATGTAATGCAACACATTTCGTCTTCTTAGATGTCTCAAATTTTATCCGAATCATGGTCGGTAACTTTTCATGCAAATGAACCATCAATAACGTTACCACGACTGTTAACTATCTCAAATCCAGAGACCCTGAAACCTATTCCGTGAAGAATGAAGCGTGTATCAGCTTGCTCATGATTAGATCGCAAATGGTCTACGTTCTCGATTGGTCTCTAGCTTTGAAAAAAGCCAACATATATTTGTCATTATTTATTTTCTAATGGATTATATCACTGTAAAACTGTTGTTTCGTTTGTCATATAAATAGTATATTATATTACTAGGAGTAGAACGCACTCTTTCGCACTCTTCGGCTTCGCCTCAGCCGCAAATCCTGGGCTCAACACAAAAAAAGGCGTTCTACTCCGTGTAATATATACTATTTTTTCTTCAAGCGTATTAAAATGCAAAAATTCATTTATTTATCATAAATGTACAAATATTCAAACTACAGTCTTACATGTTGACACAATATGACAAGTGGCTAGTGGATAGCGCGCCACCGGTGGCTTTCGGTATTAACATTATGTTACTAGTAAAACAATACCCACTGCGGTGGCGCTTTCGGAACTAACATTATGTTACTAGTAAAACAATGTCCACTGTCCACTACGGTGGCGTTCGGTACTAACATTTAGTTACTAGTAAAACAATGTCCTACTTCTACTTCTGTTTTTGGTGACATAATTTAAACATTTTAATACGCTTGAAGAAAAAAATAATTAAATATGTCCGAGAAAAATGTAATATTTTTAAAAATATTTCAATATTTATAATACCTACGTAGTAGAATCTCTGAATGCTTTTCTTGAGCATTTAATAAGTTTACATATGACACCTCACACGAGTAAATCGGTTCAATAAGTATAGAGTGACATCATAACTGCGTACTCCAGACAATAAGAATGCGTCAGCGAGAATTCTCCCACGTAGGAGAACCTTACAGAATACGTTCTTGCCTGATGTCTTCTAACTTCTAACCCAGCTCCATCCGACGAAAATCGTTATTTGACGAGTTATTTTATTTTGGCCTACCTAGTATATATACACTTACTGATCGACCCGAGCTATCATGCTTACTAGAAATATGACGGACGGACATTTTAAAAGTCGGTCGGAATTCGATGAGTAACACAATGCTATGCAATTTTTTTAGGATCAATATTTATGGTTTTAGAAATATGTCAATCAAATACAATATTAGTCAGGAATCAGGAGCCACTAATTCGATCATAGGGTGTGCACTCGAAGATATAGTTTTAAAAAAAATAATACATTATCCGAAATGACCTTGCGGATCTGAATCCAGAGGGCGCCATTCTGTCCGCGATTGCAAAAAAGCGTAAAAAATTTTTTTCCGAAAATTTTTGTGTGTCACTGAAAATTGATTAATTTTATGTTCCCACCGCATTTACAGGCTTATTTTTTAACATTTCTTAATGATTCTCAAACCAACGGAAAGCTTATTCTTTCTAGATTCAGGTGCTGCTAAATAATTCTCAAAATTGTTGGTAACAAATGCTACAGAAATTGTTTAAACAAAGCGAGCCCAAAGAATGCACGGTAAATTTAAGCATCGAGACATTTTTAAAACTATTATAGATAGGTGCATGCTTCTATGACATGAAATCTGTAGAATAGAATGGAACAGTTTTTAGTGAAAGAATAATCTGCATTGCTTTATTGTTGTAAAAGATACGATTATTTTTGTACAGCACACATTGTGATCCGCGGCGTCTTTTGATAGATATACAGTGTACATGTATGTCTCGCATTGCCTCGCTCTCTTTAGGCTTGTTGACTACCTGCTTAGACACTGAGGTGTAGTGTAATAAAATAACAAAAATCTCATGAGTAGCGTATACAGTAATTGTGTTGTTTATAAATTCATGTAAAATATTCGACAAACACCGAGCAAAGAATGAAGTAAAAAAATATTCTGAGGTTTTTGATTTTTGTACACACACTAAATCACATTTTTCACATTTAATGGAGTGGGGGTGGTAATGGGGGTGGCTAATGCTAATTATGTTATAGCTTCTCTTGTGAATGCTAAATAACAATTTTATGAACTCTTACCTGCTTAATTTATCTATTTACCCCCATTTATCCCAATTTACCTCCCCAAACCTTCACCCCAAAAGAGGGTATTAAAGTTTAACGCGTATGTTTGTCTGTCTATCTGTGGCTTCATATCTCTTCAACGGGTGATCCGATTTTGATGTTTTTTTTATTTGAAAGAGTATTTAGTCGAGAACGTTATAGGCCTACTAGATTTTGATGTTTGGTCGCCATCTTGAATTCGCCCTGTTGAACTTCTCTAGAAATTGTCCGATTGAAATAAAATTTAAAATGTGCAGACAATTATGGTAGCCGAACATGATTTAGGCCTCATTTTGATTCGGTCATATGAAACTGGTACGATTAGATACATTGATCGGGAGTTTTTAAAAATTTTGAATTTTACTTGTATTATTGCCAACATATTTTGGAAGCTGCGTATCAAATTATTCTGTGGAAAAGTTCAACTGCGATAAACTCTGAAATTCCCAAACCCCCGACCTCAAAAGAGAGGTGTTATAAGTTTGACGCGTATGTTTGTTTGTCTGTCTGTCTGTCTGTGGCTTCATATCTCTTCAACGGGTGATCCGATTTTGATGCAGTTTTTTTTTATTTGAAAGAGCATTTTGTCGAGAAGGTTATAGGCGATATTAGATTTTGATGTTTGGTCGCCATCTTGAATTCGCCGTGTTGAACTTCTCTAGAAATTGTCTGATTGAAGTAAAATTGAAAATGTGCAGACAATTATGGTAGCCGAACATGATTTAGGCCTCATTTTGATTCGGTCATATCAAACTGGTACGATTAGATACATTGATCGGGGGTTTTTAAAAATTATCAATTTTACTTGTGTTTGGGATTTGAAAAATAATGTACTTATTCCTAAATTAATGACTATAAATCTTCGTCCTCAAAATGTATATTTTAAATGTAAATTTCAAAATGTACCGGAAACTGCAGTTGTAGCAAAGCTGGGTTAGAATACATAATAAATTGCTGTTGTGAGGGTAAATGTATTAGCTGTTAATTTAGTTTAAGTATAATGTATGTATATTTCATTATTATTATTTTTGTATTGTTATTTCTCAAGTACAAAAAGTAAATATAAGTTCATTTAATTAGCAGTACGGTTTTTTGTCTCTATACTCAATATTTTAAGTTAAAATATAATAATTTTTGGTTCTCTAGTAAACTAATCTTTAAATACCTTCGTTTTTTTTTCATAATGACAAATGATAATATTTACGAATAAGTAATACGCATTGTAAATTTTTTGCAACCACAGTATATTGTCAGCAAGTTACCGATCGGCCACAGCGCGCGGACGTGTGAGCCAAAACGATAGCGGAAATAACGGAGCGCTGTACAAAAATAGTCCTATCTTTTACAACGATAAAACAATGCAGATGATTCTTTCACTAAAAACTCCTCCATTGTATTCCGCAGATTTCATATCATAGAATTATGCATCTATCTATAATAGCTTTTAAAATGTCTCGATGCTGAAATTTACCGTGTACTCTTCGGGCATCCTTTGTTTAAACAATTTCTGTAGCATTTGTTAACAAAAATTTTGAAAATTATTTGACAGCATCTAGAAAGAATAAGCTTTCCATTAGTTTGAAAATTATTAAGGAATATTAAAAAATAACCCTGTAAATGAGGTGGGAATATAAAATTAATCAATTTTTAGTGACACAAAAATTTTCGGAAAATATTTGTTTACACTTTTTTGCAATCGCGGGCAGAATGGCGCCCTCTGGATTTAGATGCGCAAGGTCATTCCAGATAATGTACATATTTTTTCAATACTATATCTTCGAGTGCACACCCTGACATTTTAGGAGCGTCTTTTGAGAAGCTTGATTCCCGACTATATACTCTTATTTTCGTATTTTCCAAGAGTAGTTTCACTAATTAGACAAAAGATGAAGAAAATATAGATCGATGTAAGAACGATAGCAAACAAATGTGGAAAACATTGAAAGAAATAGTTAATCAAGATAATAAAATAAAGGACATACAGTCGGTTGAGTTTGAAAACAATTCTTTATAGTCTAGGTGCACGCGTACAAAAATGCAATTTATACATATCCTCGTATAACTTCTTGTACGGCATAATTACGCCGCATGAAAAATACGATTTCCACACGTCGTACTGGAAAATCGGCAAATATATTTTGTCGGACAATTGTATTCTATATATTTCTTCAAACTGTCCGACACAAATTTTGGAACGTTAAGGTTGTCTACTAACCTAAACATAATATAACATAACATAACATAACTTTAAAACATTTATTGATAACCTGCTGATTTTTTCAAGATTGCTTAATAAAAATATGTAGAATCCAATTTTCGAATTGTCGGACAAAATATATTTGCCGATTTTCCAGTCCGACGCGACGTGTGGAAATCATCTTTTTCATGCCGAGGAGGGACGCCGCGTTTACGAAAATTTTCGCAGAGGAAAAAAGTGATAGACTAGGCGCAATTATGCCGTACAAGAAGTTATACGAGGATATGTATAAATTGCATTTTTGTACGCGTACACCTAGACTATTATCTATGGAAAATAGTATATTAAAGTATAAGTGGATATTAAGGTCTTTAAAACACGCGCGATTTTTCGAGCACGACGGCGCAGCCGGAGTGCTCGAAATAGAGCAAGTGTTTTAAAGACCAGTTATCCACGAATACTTTACGCTTTTTTTTTATTGGTACACTTTGAAATCATAAATACTGGTATTATTACTACAAAAAATGGAAATAAGAATTAAGAATGTAAGATGGTTGAATTCGTGATGTGACATCAGGATACCTGTCAGTGTCATGAAAATGAGAAAACAAAAATTAATTTCCAATCTGTCACACATGATTAATTATTGTCACTACAGTTGTCACTGATTGTATATTGCTTTGAAATGAGTTCTAACATTGATTACTTAAATAGAAAAGCAGAATCGCGGTTAATACCGCACAAATCGGAAGACGCTTATAAAAAAGAATACGACAAGTTCATCAAATGGATGGAAGAGCAAAAGGTAACAGATACAGATGAACGAGTTGTACTTGCTTATCTTTGATGTTTCCATGGTAACTTTAAAACACGCGCGTTTTTAAAGCTTGGATTTAAACACTCTGAGGCGTACTTTAAATAAGCAAAATAGGGTACCAATAAAAAAATAATTTTAATATTTATAAGAACAAAGTCAGTGGAGAAAATTTATCTCCACTGGCTTTGACACAATAATATTACAGTCTACGTTAGTAAAGTCCTTTTTGACGTTATTGGATATCCGTTATTAACAATAATCCAGTCGACGAAGTACAAAAATGGCCGAATAGGGGAAATAATTCGTGTAGTGGCCAACAACATACTAAAAGCCCTGATTGGTGGGGGGGGGAGGTGTTTTAAAGGTCCCATTTTCACGTTTCTCTTAAATAACTCGAAAACTACGACCTCTAGCGAAAAATTGTTCTTATACAAAATTAAAATAGATGACATTTTCTACAAATACGTTCCTATTCATTTTACTTCCACGTCCAGTGGAAGTATAGTAACGACAAAAAATTTTTATTGTCCAAATAGGCTTAAAATGTCATGAAACGTCGAGATTTTAAGTTTGAGCGAAAAAAAATTCTGTCTGTCTGTCTGTCGGTCTGTCTGTAACTTTTTTTGTGCGCACGTTTACTCTGGAACCGTTTAAGATATTGACTTGAAATTTGGTACACATATGTACTTTAACGAGATCTAGAACTAGACTATATTTTCATCTTGTTCCGTCGAAGGGTTGGGGGGTAAATTGGGGTAAATTTGGGGTAAATGGGTAAATCAAGCAGGTAAGAGTCCATGAAATTGGTATTTAGTATATACAAGAGAAGCTAAGGTCTCAAAAAAATTTTTGGCATTAGCCACCCCCATTACCACCCCCACCTCCTTATTAAAGGGGATGAAAAAAAATTGTGATTTAGTGTATGTACAGGAACCAGAAACCTCAAAATATTTTTTTACTTCATCCACCCCCCACTACCACCCCCCTATCACTACCCCCACCCCACTACCGATGTGGGGTATCGTTTTATGGGTTTTTGGGGTAGAGGATTTCAAATATTATATTATTAAAGTTCCATAAACAATTATTTTCACATACAAAGTTTTTTCGTTGTGAGTGACTTAGATAGAGAATCTGGATGTGGAAGTAGTGATTTCTTGGGCAGCGGTTTTTACTTCCACATCCAGTGGAAATATAGTAACGACAAAAATTTTTTTAAAAATTTTCATTGTTCAAAAAGACTTAGAATGTCACGAAACGTCGAGATTTTAAATTTGAGCAAAAAAAAAAATTTCTGTCTGTCGATCTGTCTGTAACTTTTTTTGTGCGCACGTTTACTCTGGAACCGTTTGCGATATTGACTTGAAATTTGGTCGCATATGTACTTTAACGGGATCTAGAACTAGATTATATTTTCATCTTGTTCCGTCGAAGGGTTGGGGGGTAAATTGAGGTAAATTTGGGGAAAATAGGTAAATCAAGCAGGTAAGAGTCCATAAAATTGGTATTTAGTATATATAGAGAAGCTAAGGTCTCAAAAAAAATTTTGGCATTAGCCACCCCCATTACCACCCCCACCCCATTATTAAAGGGGATGAAAAAAATTGTGATTTAGTGTGTGTACAAGAACCAGAAACCTCAAAATGTTTTTTTGCTTCATCCACCCCCCCTACCACCCCCTATCACCACCCCCCACCCCGCTACCGATGTGGGGTATCGTTTTATGGGTTTTGGGGGTAGAGGATTTCAAATATTATATTATTAAAGTTCCATAAATAATTATTTCCACATACAAAATTTTTTCGTTGTGAGTGACTTGGATAGAAAATCTGGATGTGGAAGTAGTGATTCCTTGGGCAGCGGTTTTTATGTAGGATCAGTACTTTACGACATATAGAGATAGTCCAGTCAACGGAGCGCTAAAGGACTTTTGGTATGTTGTTCAGGGCACTCTTTCCGACAACTATACAAAAATTTGCAACTACACGAATTAATTCCCCCATTTTTCCTTCGTTGATTGGACTATAAATTTAATTAATAAATCTCAGAAAACTGGAAAAATTCCTTCCGATCTAAAATGTAGTGTTATTGTGCCAGATCCCAAAGTAAGTGATCCTAAAAAAACAGAACAATGTAGGCCAATAAATGTATTACCTACGGAAGAAAAAATTATGAAAATAATAGTACATGAGCAATTATATGACTATTTTAATATAAACAATATTTTGTATAGTGGACAGTCTGGATTTCGACAACGACATTCTTGTGAAACATCAGTGCAGTTAGTGTGTTCAAAATGAAGACGAGATATTGATCAAGGTGATATTGTCCTTAATGTCTTTGTGGATCTACAGCTAGCATTTGAAACGATCCATAGGCGGGATTTAATAGAAAAATGTGAATGGTATGGGGTAAAAAATGATGTTTTGGCTTGGATTAAAAATTATTTAGAAAAAGGTATCATAGAACTAAGTTCAATGGGGTTTTATCTGATAAAATCAGAAGTGAATATGGTGTCCCTCAAGGGAGTGTGCCGGGTCCTCTAATATTTATTGTCAATATGAATGATATATGTAATGTACTAAATAATTCATTTGTAAATCTATTTGCTGACGATACACTTATATCAGTATCTGGTAAAAATGAAAAAGAAGTAGTTGAGATGATGAACCATGAAATGGAACACCGTTATGCAACGACAAATTAAAGTTTTTTTTTATGGCTTTCAGTCAAGGACCATACTGCCAGCCGCAATTTTTTAAACAAATTAAAGTTAAATTCATCCAAAATCAAATGTATGGTTTTGGGCACTAGAAACAGCTACGAAGCATTCATGAGTCAAAATTACTCTGTAAAAATAAATAATATAAAAAATTTACTTTGTAGATGAAATAAAATACTTAGGTATTGTTTTGGATCCATATTTAAATTTCACTAAACACGTAGATTTTTTAGTTAAGAAAATAGGCAAAATATTAAGTACTTTTATAGAATTTCAAACAATCTCTCTAAATGGAGCAAATTGTTAGCACTATTATTTATCCTCATTTTAACTATTGTATGTCGTTATTAATTTCCTGTAGTAAGTGAGATCTTCACAAATTGCAGATATCGCAAAATAAAATAATGAGAGTAATTCTGAAATGTGTTATATATGAACTAATAAAAATAATGTTATCTAATTTAAGATGGCTAAATTTTGAAATAATCGAACAATCTGCTCTAATATTAATATATAAAATAGCAAATAACTTAGCCACTCAGTACTTACAGATATTCTTAATTAAAAGATCGACCATACATACACATTAGACAAGAAATTAGGAAAATTATCATATTGAAAAATGCAATTCAAATGTTCTAAAAAAACCTTAAACTTTTTAATGAATTGCCCACAGAAATTAAAATGTCAAAAAATTTTCAAACTTTCAAGCGAATGGCAAAGATGTTATATTTAAGTGTAGGTATATAGTTTCTATTTTATGTTAATGAAGTTATATTTAAAATTGAACAATATTTTAACTTTGTATATATTCTTTTTCTTTATGTTTGTAACGAATGTTATTAATTCTTGTAACTAGCAAACTGCTAAATAAACTGTTTATTCATTTATTTATTTTATATAATAATAGACCCACTTAACTCCCAGAAATAATTAATTGAATCTGTCGTCATATTTTAAAGTCGTCCTGTATAAATCATCTGTTAAAACCTACAATAAAGCCGTACTCCGACAGATATTTTATTAATCAAACGAAAATTAAAAAGAGCAAAATTTTGAATGAGCACCGCTCAAGGAGGCTGGAGATTTCAAGTGTAATAAAGGCGACAAAATTGTAATTAGGCAGTGTTTTAATTGTCGCTGCCTCACGAGCTCGTCTGGGCGTGGCGTCTGGCGTGACGTCACCCATTGACGCCGCCGCGACGCTACTACGGAGCCAGACGTCGGCTATCGACCCATTGAGGTCAATACTCTCCCCTCGCTCCACCCGAAGCATCAGGCTTCACAGACTCCTGCGATTATTGTTCGCCCAGGAACTACTGCGATGCAGTACAATCGGTTTAGCCCGTACTTAGAAAATTGTACAACTACATTATTCCGTCGATAATTGAAGGAATTTTTAAATGATAGTCTGAAAGAAAAGAATTCTTTAGCGCTGAGAGCAACAAGCTTTAGGCAGTTGAGTTGCTAATATCCTTAACGGTAATTTAAAATTAATAGGAAGGAGCTGTAAAGAACTTTTAATAAATAACTGACTTTTTTCGTTTTTTTGGCAGTTTGTTAAAAGTTTTTTATATTTTTATTATGATAACTGAAAATTTCAAAAATCACCCTCAGGACTGAAAGCATCATAACAACTGATCCTTCAACTGGCTTTCATACCTTTTCAAATTTTTTTTTGCTTTTCTATCAAAGAAAAAAAATAATACTTTATGGATATACAGGGTGGACCATTATAATAGGCCATAATTCAAGGGTAGATTCTTTGGATCAAAATATGAGGATATAACCAAATTGTTGCTGCGGAAAAAGATAAAGGGTGTCAAAATAGTAATTTTTTTTGCAATATCTCAATTACCACTTGACCGACCTTCTCCCAGTTTGGCAAGGATACATCTTTTAAGCTAAGAAACAGTAATTTATGTATTACATTACGCTAGCCCGTGGAGGGCGCCTCATGAGCTATAGCTGATGATGAATATTTTTTCTCTTTTTTTTACGAAACGTATATCACTTTTGACTAGAAAACCTCATGCAGGAGTCATTTCTACACTGTAAAAAATGAGGGTAAATTTATCGTCGTTGCGTGTAAAATTTCCATGTAATTTTACCCGCAAAGAGAGCGGAAAATTCCATTAGTGAGGATTACCCAAAATATAGGTGACTAGAAATTCTGCCTGAATAAGGGGCAATTTTGTTACTGGTACAAAATTGCCCCTTATCCAGACAGGATTTTCTTTCCATAGTAAATTTACCGTCGTTGCGTGTAAAATTACCCCCAATTGTAATGGAATTTTACCCGCAAAGAGAGTGGAAAATTTCTATTTACCATATATTTTGGGTAATCCTTCCTGGTAAATGGAATTTTCCGCTCTCTTTGCGGGTAAAATAACATGGAAATTTTGCACGCAACGACGGTAAATTTTTTACAGTGTACGTAAAAAAGGTACACTTGATAGAACTTGATAATTCCAACCGTTTTAGAGAAAACTGTCGCAAAGATTTCAAGAATTCTTTGAAACCAACTTAGTTTGAAAAGGATAAATTGTGTTTATTGAAAAGTGTGCTTTGGTGACGTCTTAGTTCTGTCAAAATGTCAAACTAATGAAATTGTACGTAAATGGCAGAACAGAACTAAGACTAAGACAATTTGTCCTTTTCAAATTAAGTTTGTTTTCAGAGAATTCTTGAGACTTATGCGGCAGTTTTCTCTAAAACGGTTGGAATTATCAAGTTCTATCAAGTGTACCTTTTTTTTTAAGTAGAAATGACTCCTGTATGAGCTTTTCTAGTCAAAAGTACCACTACGTTTCGTAAAAAAAAAGAGAAAAAATATCCATCATCAGGTATAGCTCATGAGGCGCCCTTCGCGGACTAGCATGAGGTAATATATAAATTATTGTTCTTAGCTTAAGAAATGTTTCCTTACCAAATTGGGAAAAGATCGGTCAAGAGGTAGAGATATTGCAAAAAAAAAAAAGAAAAAAAATGACAATTTTGACATCCTGTATCTTTTTCCATAGCAACAATTTACTAAAGCATGTTTAGTTATATCCTCATATTTTGGTCCACAGAATCTACTCTTGAACTATGGCCTATTATTAATAGTCCACTCTGTAGACTTGTAACTGTTGGCAATTCAAATGAATATTCCCGCATTTAGCAACCCATGCTGCGTGACGTCACGATAGGGGGGGGGGGGGGGACTGTTTGGCGTCAGGCGTTTTCACATTGTATTCCATTAGTATAGGCCATCTCATGACGTTTTAAACGATTTATATTAAAATTTTTAGCGTGATTTTCTGTTTGCAGATAAATAAATGATAATATTGCCATATTAAATATATGTACTAAAATATAATTATTTTAATCAAATATCAAATACAGGGGCGGTTTCATAATAATTAGAATTTTTTAAATATATTTTTTAGGGGTGCAGCGGATCTGATTTTTGCCGGTTAACCGGATGCAGTAATCCAGCCCGAACCCGCCGGATAAAATTCGGCCGGATTAAATCAGGACGGATTTTGCGTGTGCGTGTAGAAGAACACACTGCCAGGCGTCAAATTGACGCGACACCAATTTACATTATTTATAAGGGCGCCAGTCGCGTTATGCCTCGTTCTTCCACTCCCAAGCGGGTTCAAGATAAGATGCACACGATAGACGCGTAATAGATCAACGCTGCACTACCTCAGATCATCAACGGCGCTCTCTCAAGATGTGATTTCAATTATTCACTGACAATAAGGGCCTTTACGTCTTTGGATTATTGCGATTTTTGCATTAAAAAAATCTCTATCGAAGATTTCTCTCCGACGGGATTGGAATTTAACGTGATTAGGGTTGTTTAGGTGTTCCAAACGAGAACTCCAGAGATTAAGACTAGAAACAAGTCCTTACATCAATAAAATGCAATTAGTTCAAGGAATGCCATTCATTTAATAAGTGTCAAATAATACAGTATTATGTATAAGAATCACGCCTCCCCAATTAAGGCAAATGTCTTTTTAACTATACAAGTGAGAACGTACGCTAACAATCGATTTGGTAGAAAAGATTCATTTAACTTCCGCAAGCCTTTTAAAAATAGTTTAAAAAATTTTATATTTTGGTAATTATGGCTGACTGAAAATAATATAAAAATATTTTACTTAAAAAATGTTGGTTCGCTTATGAATAGCTTAAAGGTCTCGTGATTTTATCATTCACAGGACGGAGTTCGACTACTACAAGTTTGATAACTTTCGGCGAGTCTTACGACGTACTTGTCCCCATGCAGGTTCAATATAGGAAAAATGACAGCGACTCGCCTCCGATCGACTTTTGGGCAAAATGGACTTTTGAGTCCTTTGTGCACAAGGCGGTTTTCTCTATAACTTTATTATTTGGACAGCCCTGCTATTGGCTTTCCTACCATCGCTTTGTATTGACCACCCAACGCACTCGACCAAATTACGAGTCGCTAGGTGAATCCAAACTTGTTTTATGCGAGAAACCAGCCTTGTGAATTTTTATTGATTTTTTGCCAATTTTTGCTTATAGGCGCTACGCCGCTATTGCCAAATTCGTCGGTTTCGCCTTTTTGATACATTTCCTTGTTAAAATTTCATAGTCAGTCTTTAGAACAGGGTATATAATGACTGTACCTCCATGGTCAATATTTTCGGCGGAGGAATTAAAGTTGAAAATATTTTGGATATTTTCAAAGTACCTTTTTGGCGTACTTTTTAAAAAGTATGTGATTCATTTTTCCATGACCACCATATACTTTCAGTCTCATATCCTGGACCAAAATATATTTTCCTAAGTAAAAATTCGGTGCTCCTTCGAATTTTTACCCGATTATGCCTAATGTCTTATCGAACTCATAACGGTCTTTTTGGACTAGTCTGTGGCTCTGAAGTCTCTCAGACTCTTGAAAATGTCCTTAAATGAAATTTTTGCCTCAGTCGAATTTTTATTTTGACTTCGACTTAGGTCAATTCTGGAAGGTTCTACAACATGCGCAGAGCCGCAGATTTTTCATGAGGGGGTGCATGGAGCATGGACCTTCTCACATGTACATGTCTAGACAAGAAATACAGTTAGACTTTGCAGACACGGGAGTTTATTCTGACTGTGCTTTTTAGTTTATTACTCATTATGCAATGAATTTGATTAAACTTAACATAAAATAGCTATTGTTTATATTTCGTTGAATTTTTTAAAATCGTTCATTTCTGTAATATTTATAAGTTTGAGAGATAGTCCAGTAGAATTAGTAAAAAAAAGACAGAAATTTATTGTAATTCGTTTCAGGATGCCAAGTGGATTAAACGATAGTTTTATTGATTACGAACATGACCCTGAATTTGGTCCACTTTTTGACCACCGGAACATTGTTTATTTAACGATTTATTGTTGGAAAATTCAAAAAAATCGACTTTTTTAAAGATAACTCAAAGACCTTAGACGATAGGTTTTTCAATTTGTAGATACTGTTAGAACTTTGGAAAAACGGTTAATTTCATAGATGTTTCGTTTGAAACGTTGAAAATTTGTTTAAGTAACCGCGAAAATTTTAGCAATTTGCAAATATTTTTCATTCTTTAACAAAAGCACTTTAGTGCTTGAAACTTTGAAAAAATATCTTTTATTACCCCAAAGTTATCCCTAAAATTTCATCAAAAAATTTTAATTAGTTTAAGAGATATTCAATTTGTTTATTAAAAACATAAATAATGTAAAATGCAAATTCACCCAGTTCCCGTTGTCGTAGAGGGTTGATCTGGACATCTTTTTTTTTGTTGAGACTTAAACTTTATGTTTTCATTAATGGCAAATCAAATTTGCATTATTTTCAACTTAAAAATGGCGTTTGAAAAAGTGTCACATTTTGAGGTTAGGTTTTTTGCTAATACCTTTTAAACAAATGAAGATTTTACAATATCGTTCTCATATCTTTGTTGCCGGTCTTTTCACACATTTCAAAAAAAAAAAAATGACTGTAGCCTTATTAGAAGCCGAGATGGTTTTTTTTAACAAATTCGTAAAAAATTTTTTAACAAAAAATAATGGTTTATAACAAATTATTGTTTAATTAGGAAAAAATCGACATGACAGATATTATTATTTCATCACGCTACCGCAAATCAAAAAAAAAAAAGTCAAAATCGGAGAAACGGTAAATTTTTGATTGACGGATTTGAACTCGTCTCAATCATTTTATGAACGTGTTACAGATATGACCCATGCTTCTCACTCCTGTTCTGACGCTGATTTAAAATTGAATTGTTATCGTTGCAAATTGAATCTTTTCCCCCAAACTCAGCTGTATTACAAAGACAGACTATTAAACTAGTTGTTCGCCAAGTTTCAGCTGTTAATGTTTATTAATAAACAAATTACAAATTTATTAAAAAAAAAATCATCTCGGCTTCTAGTAAGGCTACAGAGTCATCTTTTTTTTTAGAAAATGTGTGAAAAAAACCCAGCAACAAAGATATCAGAACGATATTGCAAAATCTTCATTTGTTTAAAAGTTATTAGGCAATCCAAACCACGTGACTTCCAACATGGCGCTGAGGGCAAACATCCGGCAATCCTTTATTTTCATTCGTTAAATGAGTTTTTTTTCGGTTGCCTTGGCTACGTTTCCGCGAGTTAATTAAAATAAACCCCATGTTTGCCCTCAGCGCCATATTGAAAAATAATTTTGACAGGTCGTTGGATTGCCTAATTAGCAAAAAACCTAACCTCAAAATGTGACACTTTTTCAAACGCTATTTTGAAGTTGAAAATAATGCAAATTTGATTTACCATTAATGAAAACATAAAGTTTAAGTCCCAACAAAAAAAATGGTGTCCATATCAACCCTTTACGACAACGGGAACTGGGTGAATTTGCATTTTACATTATTCATGTTTTTAATAAACAAATTGAATATCTTTTAAACTAATTAAAATTTTTTGATGAAATTTTAGGGATAACTTTGGGGTAATAAAAGACATATTTCTTCAAAGTTTCAAGCACTAAAGTGCTCTTGTTAAAGAATTAAAAAAAAATATTTGCAAATTGCGAAAATTTTCGCGGTTTTTTGCAATTATTTAAACAAATTTTCAAGCGTTTTAAACAAAACACCTCTCAAATTAACCGTTTTTCAAAGTTCTAACAGTATCTACAAATTGAAAAACCTATCGTCAAAGGTCTTGAGTTATCTTTAAAAAAGTCGATTTTTTGGAATTTTTCAACAATAAATCGTTAAATAAACAATGTTCCGGCGGTCAAAAAGTGGACCAAATTCAGGGTCATGTTCGTAATCAATAAAACCATCGTTTAATCCACGTGGCATCCTGAAACGAATTACAATATAGATATTTGCTAATTCCACTGGCCTAAGAGTAGATAAAAACTTTTCAAATAAAATTTTGGTTTTTATCCCAGACGTTCTTAAAAAAATACTGTGGTGTACTAAATTACTTTCTTTTTAAGATTACAGTGCAAAAATTTTACTAAAATAAAGATTAGACCAACAAAAAAAAATGAAATTTCTGTATGAAAATAGCCCCCCGTTTGGGGCTATTATTGATACACCGCGGGGCTAGTATGACACATAGGTGTTCTTTATCTTATCAACTGTAAAAATTTGGTTTTTGTGGCTATAATAGTTTTTGAGATATTAGCGACTTTATATTAGCGTGTTTTTTCAGTCTCCTGAATAATTTTTTTATTATAAAATTCATAAAAAACTTGTGAAAAATAAGTAATTTAAATCAAACAAAATTTATTACTTTAGAACCTAAAAAATAATCTAACATTTAAAAATGGGGTATAGGTTAAAGAGTAAATCTAAAACATTTGTTTAATGAAAAACGTGTTTCTTTTTTTTTATATTTACGAACCATTTTAGGCTCTAAACTTTCACAAAAGACCTTTTTGATCGAAGTGAAGAAAGACCAACTCGGGGATAAGCGACCCCTTAAACAATCTACAAGCTCTAAACATTACGGCTTCGAATTTATTAAATTTTGATTTTATGACTTCGACACTAGGTACCTGCAACAAAGAGAAACTCACTGCAATAAAAACACGATGAATATAGGTGTTACATAACCAGATAAGATTCATCATTTCGTGTATCATATTAGCCTCATAACCTGTATATCACAATAGCCCCTGAAAATGTATCAAAATAGCCCCCGAGCTTTGATAGCTCTTATGACCCCATCAACAGGTCATAACAAATTATACATCAAAATACTGTATAATTGATAATTTATTTTACAAAAACATCGGAATACCAGTCGTGAAACTTTTCCAAAGAAAAAAAAAAACGTTTTTGGAGCGCAAAATCACATGACGCAAGCTATATTTTTTTTCCGGTAAAACTTTATTTTTAATCTGTAACATGAATATGGTATCATATTATATAAGGTTTGACCAATCTGGCCTATTTTTTCATATAGTTTTGTTGCAGATATACATTTTTTTTTTGTATGTATCACAATAGCCCCATATTTTTGGGTGTCACATTAACCCCCGTTGACCCCATTGTTTTTGTTTCTGTTAAGAAACATATTTATTGTTTGGTTTGTATTAAACGTTTAAAAAATATATATTTGATATTTACTAAAAATAATAAATCCGGCCTGGAATCGGGCTTTCCCGGCCGGAACCGGATAGCCGGTAAAAACGGTCGGATTAGACGGAGCAAGTATGCAGGCAGTATATCCGGTGCTCTTCACAAATACCAATACCATATTGCATTTGATCGGTATATTTTTGAAACAGTAAAAACATAGCTCTTAGAGAAAAAAATTTCATACAATTGTATTATAGTCATCCAATTCTGAACAACTTTCAAAATGTACTACCTGTCTGTCCGTTCGCCTGCAATGTTTTTTGGTAGGCACAATGAGTTGAAAACGAAAAATCCGATCGTATTGAAATTAGGACATTAAGTGTTAGTTGCAGTCCTATTGTTTTTGGAAAAAACGACTAGCTAAAATTCATAGTTCAAAGTCTCGATACACTCATTTTATCACTTAATTGTATAATGAGATAAACAATGCATAAAGTATTGCTACTCGCCAATTTTGATTTATTTACTTTGACTGTTGAAGTTTGCATTGACATATTCACAAAGAACATTGTTTTATATTTACCCCCCAACCCTTCGGCGGATCAAGATGAAAATATAATCTAGTTCTAGATCTCGTTAAAGTACATATGTGTATCAAAGGACAAGGGTAGATAATCTATATAATTTTCGCCCACTAATTTTATAAAAAAGAAAAGTTCTCCTTAAAGTCATTAAGCGTTATTTATTTATATTTGAACATATGATCTTTATGTTTCTATATGTTTTACATTTGAAAAACAACAGTAGGTCATAGTAATATCATTTCAAAGTGGGCATGTTTGCAGTTTTTTAGTCATTTTTGTCCTTTTTCCGAACTTTTAAGGTATATTTCAGTTAGATGCGCTCGATGAAACAAGATAAACTATACTTCATTTCATTGTTGAGCACTTAGGGCCAGTATTATAATATTAGATTAAACTGTGCAGTTTAAACTTAGAACTTCGAACACCTTCTATTACATTAATATAATTTCTTCGTCGTCATTAGACAGTAAATAATAATAAATAAATAATAACTAATCAAATATTTCGATTATATCCATCATATTACATATAAAAACAAAATTATCGACATTCTAAAACAGACGTTTTTTGAAGGACGTAGTTTAATCCGCACTCCGCGGTTTAATCCGATATTGTAAAACTGGCCCTTAAGCTTTTAAATAATGGTTATTACTTCCACGTCCAGTGGAAGTATAGTAACGGCAAAAAAATTTAAAAAAATTTTTATTGTCCAAATAGGCTGGCTTAAAATGTCATGAAACGTCGAGATTTTAAGTTTGAGCGAAAAAAAATTTATATCTGTCTGTCTGTCTGTCTGTCTGTCTGTCTGTAACTTTTTTTTGTGCGCACGTTTACTCTGAAACCGTTTAAGATATTGACTTGAAATTTGGTACACATATGTACTTTAACGAGATCTAGAACTAGATTATATTTTCATCTTGTTCCGTCGAAGGGTTGGGGGGTAAATTGGGGTAAATTTGGGGTAAATGGGTAAATCAAGCAGGTAAGAGTCCATGAAATTGGTATTTAGTATATACAAGAGAAGCTGAGGTCTCAAAAAAATTTTTCGCATTAGCCACCCCCATTACCACCCCCACCTCCTTATTAAAGGGGATGAAAAAAAATGTGATTTAGTGCACAGGATCCAGAAACCTCAAAATATTTTTTACTTCATCCACCCCCCCCACTACCATCCCCCCCTATCACCACCCCCACCCCACTACCGATGTGGGGTATCGTTTTATGGGTTTTTGGGGTAGAGGATTTCAAATATTATATTATTAAAGTTCCATAAACAATTATTTTCACATACATATTTTCGTTGTGAGTGACTTGGATAGAGAATCTGGATGTGGAAGTAGTGATTCCTTGGGCAGCGGTTATTTTTATATTGTTTCATCAAGCGCTTCGATGTATAAAAAACAAAATCGTTTCCGCGGGAGCCGTAGTAGTATCGACGTTGCGTGCGAATTTAAACGTGTCAGCGCTCAAAACCACATATTGTGATATGTATTGAATAAGAATATGTTTATCCACGACTATCGTATAATCATTGCATTCTACATTTAACAATTGTCAAATAATGATAGTCATTATTCCAACCAAACGTATAATGAACATAATCTGATTCTAACACATATTTAACCAAACAAGAACTAGTTGTTTTCATTCTAACGCACCTTTGACCAATCAGGAACTAGCAATTTTCATAAGGAAACGGCGAATCCATTTTTCCATGTTTTCGTGCATATTTTCGTGTTTGACGTTTAACACGTCAACGTTTTACTGTAAATGAACTTTATTTTTTCACTTTTAAACGATTAAAACAGTTAAAATATGCGATAGTCGTGGATAAATTATAGTATTCAGTTCGTGTATAATGGCTATTACACACTCGGATGATTTACGACACGCCTTCGTCTCGTGCCGTAAACATCACCCCCGCGAGCAATAGCCATCATTATACGCTCACTGAATAATCTACTATTCCAAAGATTAGTTTTTTATTACTCGTCAAGACATATACTACTCGGAAAATATAATGACATACAACATGGCCGATGGGCGGAAAAAGGCCCTTATCTACCCTTGTCCTTTCAAACGGTTCCAAAGTAAAACGTGCGCACAAAAAAAGTTACAGACAGACAGATTTTTTTTTTTCGCTTAAACTTAAAATCTCGACGTTTCATGGCATTCTAAGCCTAATTGAACAATAAAAATTTTTAAAAAATTTTTTGTCGTTACTATACTGCCACTGGATGTGGAAGTAAATTATCTACAAAAAGCGCCGGCAGAACACAATAGAACACAAACTGGCTCGGTCTAATCCCGATTTAATTACACCAATCTACCTAAAGACGTACCAAAAATTATCTATGCTATAAAACACAATAGAAAACAAAGGAACACAAAGTAACCCGATTTAACCGATTGATCTATCGACTCATATCCGAAATAACATTATTGATAAAACACCACAGAAAGTAGTGGAACACAAATTGACTCGATCTATACCAAACATTGTTGATAAAACTCTAAAGAAATCAGAAGGCAATATAACACAAACTTGCCCAATTTGAAAGGTGAAATAACTTATTGCGGGTGTTATTGTTATTTAGTGGATTGTGTCAGTCGGAAAAATACCCGAAAAACCCGACTATTGTCTGATGCAACCAAAGTAGTTCTCCCCCCGTTTTCGAGGATGCTGAACACCGTGGTAGTGGCAGAATTTCTCGTTTCACCTCCGCAAACGGCCAAAAACCATCTCAAAACGGGTCCAAACGCGTATTGATAATGTTTCACGGAATCTAACTTATTGATCCCCCGTTTTCGAGCATTCCAATTATGGGGAAGACCATGAATACTAAAGGCAAGACAATACTAAAGACAAGGATAACGTACGCCGTGCTTTCAACATTTCCGTGAAACTGGAAGAAAGGAACAGGCGTTATAGATGGCGCAGCGCTCACGAGCACACTGGAGCGCAAGCTGCTCATTGGCTAATGGCATTAGCACACTGGAACGCGAGCTGCTCATTGGCTAATGGCATTTTTGCTAGTGTTACTAGCGCCATCTTCTTTCTTCACATTTTGCGGATCAGTTTTCATCGGAATTCCCGTTAGCGTCCGTAATCCTTGTCTTTATAAGTCATGGAGAAGACCCTGGGACGCGTGCCTGACACCCGCCCACCCCTACCCTATCAAAAATATACATTCATCTTTTTTCAGCTCCACAGTAAATGAAGATGACTATTTTGTTGACGAGATCCACGTCTTCTTAATGTTTTTTTTTCTGTGTAGCATTGCCCGAGGGTATGCTGAAAACGCACTTTCACCCCTTTGGGGGGTTGTTATTGGCCATTTAAGGGGGTGGGTCGCTCCGGGGAGGAATTCCACCATCACCATGGGATCACCAAACAATTATAATAGGCATTTGGGAGTGGTTGTTGGCCGTTTGCGGGGGGGTGGGGGTGAGAAATTCGGCCACCACCACGGTGTTCAACATCCTCGAAAACGGGGATCTCCAAGTAAGAGTCCTTCAAACAATTATAATACGCGTTTCACCCCATTTGGAGGTGGCTTTTGGCCGTTTGCGGAAGTGAGTCACCCCAACGAGAAATTCTGCCACCACCACGGTGTTCAGCATCCTGGAAAACGTGGGGAGAACTAATCTGGTTGCATCAGACAACAGTCGGGTTTTCGTCCGACTCACACAATCCACTAATTAGCATACATGAAATCCTAAATAACATAAACACACCACAGATAGTAGGCAATCCCCAAATCCAAAGCCAAGGCTGTCCGGAATAACTCCTAAACTAAGAAATTTCGCATAACATACATGGAGATCAAATCGATACATATCGAGGTCTTCTATCACCCTGCTCCGGCTGGCCCGTCTTCAATAGAACCCCCTGTATATATAAAAAAATTGAAAAATACATGTTTTTGCAAAAATGCAGAGAATTTATTGCTTGTGTTTGTAATTTCTTCTCCAAGAACCAGATATTAAAAAAGATAATAAACACCTAATAGTTAACCTTTCCCTTCCTCTCAGACAGCTCGCCTACGACTACGCGTTAAGAATAGGCGTCTGTGTACGGAGCTGGGACAAATCAATATCTAAAAGAACTCAAATTCCAATTCATATTCCCAGGAAAAATTATGATTCAGACGCTTTTATTAAGGTTAAATTTATTTCAGGCGAATTAATTTAAAGTTTTTATCCAAATGAATTAGCAGCTTTTTTAAAAAAAGTTATTAGAAATCCAGATGTACCGATTTCAAACATTGAATCATTAACGAAGTGATTTCAAGTAAAAAAAAAAATAAAAATCAATCGTAGTTTCTAGAAGCTTGAGCTCACAGTTGGCGATTTCAAAACAAACTTAATTAATTCGATTCAAAAACGGTTTTCAGGAGCGTGGGACAAACAAGGATCGTGGCGGAGCAAGCGGCTTCTAGAAAATTATATACGAAATTATGGTAAATGCCATATACCACAACCCTGCACGTGTATGAATGGCGTCTACGCAGCGATATTATTCCACGTAAAATATTTATTATCAATCATTTCCTTCCTTTATCAGTTTACAGGAAAAACGTAAACAACCAGCATTTGATTTCATATGTACATATTGATGTATTTATTTAAAATAAATACAATATTCAAATAATGTTTGTTAATACCATGTGTTAAAATTGGAATGCCATTTTTATTTTTCCATATATCGAGTATACAGTATACAGGGGAAGTGTTGTGAAAACATTCGATTTTGAGTTTTTGATGATTTACCCGTTTTCTGCAAAAAAGTGAATCTAAAAAATATCCGTCTGTCATCTGTGGTCGCATCTATGATCCAAACCACTGGATAGATTTTGCTCAAAATTTAGCATGCGTATTCAGGACGGTCACTCCTCGAGGAGAAATAACAAGCTCAGTACTATAATCTATTTGCCAAAGACAAGGTCCCCCCCAAGGTTCTGTTAGATATCAACTTTCGTTTTAAAATTTTAAATATTTGGGAAACAAATTACGAAGCAAAAAGTATCGGCTGGTAGTCTTCTCGCTATCCTGTTAAAAGAAAATCCAACAAATTAACGTCATCGTATTGTACCGGCGCACAGTGAGGCAAAACGGTCAGTAAAAAAAAATGTTTGTTGTGATTTTCTATCCACCCCCCACCCCCCTTCCCTCATCAATTTTCATATTCGAGGAAATTTTTTTTCCGATGTTCTCCCTTCCCCTCCGCTCATATCAATTTTCAAAGCTTCCCAGCACGCGCCTGTCTGGGGGCCAAAATCGTCTCAGCACGCGCCTGATTTAGTTGTGTTTATCAAGTTACTGGAGGGGGGGGGCTAAGCTTAAGGCCGAGATCCGCATTTGTCTCGGAGCCCTTATTAGCGCAGCGGATCTGGTTTTGAAATGAAACCATCTTCTTTTAATTTTTTTTTTTTTGACAATTCGGTTACACTCGTTCTCTTTTATCATGTTATCAAGTCAGTTCAGCTTAATCACATGGGCTGGGGGAGGAATTCGCATTTAAAATTCGCAAAAACACGGTTTTCCAAGATAGCTTTGGTATTATTGACTTGACGAAAAAAAAAAGTTGAATTAAAAATTAATGATCTCGCGAAGGCGCATAATCTTAGTCGAGGAAATATAACACAAAAATAGCCCCAACCTTCAATTTTTTTTGCAGTAAGTCGGATTGTGATGGGGTTTTTGGCATTCGCTTCGTTAACTCGTCGAGAAACTTTGTGCCATATTTTGGTCTTGTACTTTTTTGAAATTGCATTGCTGCATCGAAAAGTGCATTCTTATAAGTGCATCTTTTCAAGTGATGAAGAAAAAATTCATATCTTCCAGAAAAAAACTCCCGAATCATACGAATTTCAATACTCGGGGGTTTTTTGAGTAGTACCAAGAGCGGCGACCTCTAGCCTTAGTGGGCTATACCCACTGTTTATGAAATCAGATTTGAAGGAAACAACTACACAGCGGGCAAATACCCCGACCTGCATTGAATTACACCTTCAAATAGTTGGTTACTGATCACGATTTGAAGGTGTAATTCAATGCAGGTCGGGGTATTTGCCCGCTGAGTAGTTGTTTCCTTCAAATCCGATTTCATATATATATATATATATATATATATATATATATATATACAGGCATAATTACTTTTTACAAATACATTAAGTTATCAAAAAAGCTTTTCTTAATTTTACAGTTTATTCTAAATATCGTCCGCCTCATCAACTGATACGTTAGTACTTTCTTCATCGAGAGTGTCATTTTCGGCGGCAATTAATTGTTCTGTGGAATATTTCTCGACGTTGGTGCAATTTGAGCTGGCACAATTTTTGCAAGCGATATTGCAAATCAGGCCGTTTTTCCTACACCCACAGGAATAACCGCAGTCGGTTTTATATCCACAGAATATCAACTTCATTATATTCGGTGGGCCAGGTGGTTGTGTCATATCATCAGCTTGTCGTTCTCGTTTTTCCAACCCCAATCTGTTTCGATCGATTTGATAAGTAATTTCAGTAAAACTCCAGGAGATGACGTTATTAGCCAGGTCGCGCGCACCAGGTCCTCCGGGGGAGGTTGCCGATATCAGATTCGGGATGAGCGGCCCGAAAAACCCCCGGATAACGAGTTTCGATCGACTTTCCATGGGAACTCCAGGTGATGACGTTCCTGGTGCCGTCCTGACCTCCAGGTGCACAGGGGGCTCATTTGGACATCACATTCAGTCCAGCGACTCAAAAAACTCGCGGGTACTGAAATTCGTATGATTCGGAACTTTTTTTCTAGAAGATATGAATTTTTTCTTCATCACTTGAAAAGATGCACTTATAAGAATGCACTTTTCGATGCAGCAATGCAATTTCAAAAAAATACAAGACCAAAATATGGCACAAAGTTTCTCGACGAGTTAACGAAGCGAATGCAAAAAACCCCATCTCAATCCGACTTACTGCAAAAAAATTGAAGGTTGACTGCTATATTTCCTCGCCTATCTGGTAACATTAAAAGAACATTTCAAATCGGACGGTAACTTTTCGTGAACATTTTTAAAGGCGTTTTTTTGCCGTAACAGTAATATACAAAAAAGTAATTCCTTGATGGACCCGCACCTTTCTTATGTTTCGGTGATTTTTTTTGAAATTCAGGGAAAATGTAGGTCATGTCTTGCTGCTCAAAAGTCTCAATAGGCACAACTCTCAGAAATGCGATTTTCATGGTGTAATTGACGTCCAAAGGTGACTATTTGCGACAAAAGTATATCTCTCATTTATAGGTCTATAGCATGTTTTTATAGCTTTTTTGTTTTAAATAGACTACTACTTCTATGTACTAGATGTTTCTTAACATAAGTAAATAGTGAAATGAACACAGTTGTATGTGCAAAAATGAATTTTGAGATATCCGTATAGGCTTTTCTGTATAGAGGGGAGTTCAGTGGGATAGGTTAGAGTGAACGGATGTGCGTCTGAAACTGAAACTGAAAACGCGAAAATACCGGGTAATACTGGGTTATATTTGATAAAGCTCAGGTGAATTGTAGGTCAAAAAATTCTGCGTAAATAGATGCGTTATAACAAAAGAACAAGGCTGAAATAGAATCAATATTTGAAACTACAGTTATTTAGTGGGAATCAGTGTGGTACATAAAGAAACGAGCTTAAGGAAACGAGCTTAAGGAAACGAGTATATAACCAAACGACTCGACTGCGGCAATAAATAACAAATATTAGAGTTAAGTACATTTTCATTTCTAAGTAAAATCATTGAAGTGTTTAGGTCTAAACCGCGGCCGACTCTAGTAACAGGCCGCGAACAAGGAAAACTGGCAACAATGCATGTGGTCCTTAGTTTCACTAAATTTCCATAGCTGTTTACGGCTGCTTTTGGTCGGCTCTTGTTTTAATTGCTGGAAATTCATATCTTTATTTTGTAACAATAGTGTAAGTGACTTGCTAATTGAAGTGCATTTAGTTTAGATCGTGTGATATTAATTATAGGACGTTACGATAGTTTTAATCGAGTTTATACTCTGTTTAACAATGTGTGAACCGACCTAACCTAAAACGCCCAGACATTGTGCCGTACCAGGCTGTAAGACAAATAATTATACTTCACAACGAAAACAGACGGTCCCAAGACCACATTTAGTTTAGTTTAGTTTCCCTAAGGACGATGAATTAAGAGAAAAATGGCTTACAGCTATTCCCCGAAAAGATTGGATACCATCAAAACATGCTGTTGTATGCGAAATACATTTTGATCCCGGTGAGATTATTAAATTTGATAAATAACTTTTACCAGATGGAACATTTAAAATGATTCCTTATAAACCAAAAATAAAAGAAAATACTGTCCCATCAATGTTTCCAAATTTGCCTAAATACTTATCTACAAAAAAATCAGTCCGTCGACAAGATCCAGAAAGTAGGCGCAAAAATCAAATTCATCAACATGAAATTTTAATCCAAAACTTTGAGAAGTCGGATATTATTGAAAATTATGAGGAATTTATTAAAGTTTTATCAAAAAAAAAAAAAATTGCTGGAATGTAAAAATTTTTACGTCTAAAGTTGTATTTTATACGTTAAATTCTGATGCTGATATTATTAGTATTGAAAATCAAATTTCAATTAATATTGACCTAATATAGACGAAGCAGTTAAAATTTATATATCTGGATATGCATCTCATGCACTAGTTAAAAAAAATTCTTGTAATATTTGCCTTTCACATATTGTTGAAAATAAAGGGAATTTTACTGGAAATCAATATTTTGATTATCTACAACGTGGTGGTCTATCAGTACCTACGAATAATATGACCATAATTTTATTTCATATGTACGCCATATTAGAACATATCATTAACAACAATAGTTTAGAAAAGGAGTTCCTACAAACTGAAAATCAAAAAGATTTTCTTATCAATCTAACTTTACATAGTTTAAAAGTCAGATAATTTTTATTTAGATTTTTTAAACACGTGTATATGTGGGAACAATATTGACTATATTTTACGAATTATTTGTTCAATATTTGCAAATTTACTTCTAAATAATTATGTAAAAACGCAGAATAATCGGGCACTTGAGCAAAGTAGATTAAAATCTCGGTTACGAACTACTGAAAAAGATGTCAATAAAATGAAAAAACGAAAATTAGACACTTTCAAAATAGCAAAGTAGAAACTTATATGTATCAATTCAATTCCATATTCGTATTTTATTCATAAGTAAATATTTGTTTATGTTTTTAAATTTACTTACAGCCTGTTACAGTCCTGTTATTTTTAATTTACTCATTCCCGAATCATCCTAAATTCCCTTCCCATTTTCCCTTTATTCTTCCCGTCCCGGCAAAATTACATTTCCTAATTTAATATTATGGGATATCTGTATTATTTTATTACTCGCTTTATAATATAAAAATCTGATATTTCGTATTATTAAAAAAGGATTATTTAACTCTTGCCGTTGGTTTTGCTGAACAATTAAACATCATTTTTTTGCTGTGCAAAATTAGGCATAATTCTGTACAAAATATCGTGATGTTTAATTGACCGAGCAGAGATTTAAACTTCGATTGAAGCCTCAATTGATTAAACACATGAATGATTTATAATATGTATCCTAGCTAAACAAACGTATCATATAGAATCATGAATCAAAACGCATATAAATAAATAAAATACAATTAAAACACGGCCGCCTATTAAATTTAGCTTCTGTAATGCAAACCAACCATCGCACATCGGACTACATCTTTACTTGTGTGCGGTGTTGCCATCTATTACTTCGTGGCCTGTTAACTAGAGTCGGCTGTGTCTAAACCCTTGAAAAATCGACATCTGACCACAAATTTATGACAGCAATACATTATTGAAGTGTGGCCATAATACTCCTGGGTAAATTATTCTAATCATTATAAAAATATATAACGTATTGTTCGTAAAGCATGGTCATATAAATTTCTTATGTTAATCCTCAAATAATTTTTTTTTTGATAATTATTAAAAATACTCAAACGAATTTAATATAAATTAAACCTGTAATAATCAAATGCACTATTCTTAAAGTATGGTGATAACACTTTCTTAAAAATTTTCAAGTGAAGTTCTTCATAATTATTAAAAGAATTCAAACGAATTTAATTTAAATTAAACTTGAAATAATCAATGAGGCATTGTTGATATACTGCGTCAAAACTGATTTCCCACAGCACCTCAACGGGAGGTATGGGTGGTGCAGGTTTCTTTCAGAAAAATTGTATTTTCTACGAAAACACACATATACGACGATGATCTCCTAATTGCCGTTGGACTGAAAACAAACTTCAAGAAAAGCCTAATAATGGAGCGAGACCCGTCAACAAAAGAGAGTTGGACTAGCGGAGAGGAACACAAAATAGATGAATACTCCCTAAGAACAACGAACAAATTGAAGTACCTAGGAACAGACATGACGAACCAACTGGAACGGAGAGAATCACAACGACATACAGAGTCACAAGGGCAATCATAACGTTTAGTGAGAATAATAAACTATCATGGGACTTTACCAAATGTATGTACATAGCCGTCAAACGGCCAACGATGACATATGGATTCAAAAAACTAGGCAACAACAAAAGCCAACAGAAGAAGCTTTTGAGAAGAGCAAAAAAGGGACATCGTCCTAAAAATAGAGAGACCATGCTACAGCGGAGAACAACAACTGAAATCAAAGAAATCGCAACGATATATCGCCATAATCGGAAACCGAAGAATCAGAAGACTCAGAAAAAGAAGATTCGAAGGAGCATAAACGCTCCATATTACAACACAATACGGCAACATATTTCACAAGAAGACTCAGAAGAAGCAGAAGTCGCAGAAAACGCATCTCACAAATACCTACACCTCCCATCCCACATTCCTTTACCATGCACATGTAGCTCTCACTGCTAGCACAAGCATGACCTTAATCCAACCCAGCGTGGAGAGCACAATAAGCCCAAGAGGCTGCAGTGCCCTCGGAGTATTCCATACAGACGAACCCTGAGAGGAGGGGTTTTAGTCAGTTGGAGCCTGACACTCGGACCTATTCCTATTCCTAGGGATAGGCAGCCCGTGTGGGTTTCCCCCTTCGCCAAAAAAAAACCAGCGTGAACGTAGCAGGCATAGCTGTATAACCCTGGGAGTGGCAGCAATGCCTACCGCATGCTGGTAAATCAATCAAATCAAATCCGTATAGGCTTTTCTGTATATAACTTACTAGTGCAATCAGCACAATCTAGCAATAAACAAGCCAAAAATATGCACGCAGCAGCGTGTGTGTGTATGTGTGTATGTGCATACGTGCGCTTCCGCGAGATCTTCAATTCTTTATTCAACTTTTTTTTCGTTAACTCAATAATAACGAGGTTATCGTGGAAAAACGTGTTTTTGTAAATTTTAAATGCGAATTCCTCCCCTACCCCGTGCGATTAAGCTCAATTAACTTGACAACATGATAAAAGATAACGTGTGTAACCGAATGATCAAAAAAATAATTTAAAAAAAGTTGGTTTCAAAACTTCTCTTTTTCTCGCCAGATCCGCTCCAGTATATGGACAATACCCGCAATTGCGAATATGAGATTTGACGAAGAATACAGATGGCAACTTGCTAGTTGAGCAACATTTGGCGTGACGAAAATATTACGAAACGCCGCACAAAGATTAGACTTGCTAACACTCTAGTTTTCCCCTCTCCTCTTTACGTCTCATATACTTGAGCACTTGGGATCTTAGAGAAGCAAAGACTTCATACTGATACTTTCGAGATGTGGGTTTAGAGACGCCCCCCCTTAATATGGGTATCAAATGAAAGGGTTTGACGAGTAAAATACGATAAACTATGTGGCGTCATTCTAAATTCAATATGGCGGACGTCCCAAGACGGCGGGTCGCCTTTCCCTTCACAACCCCCTTGATATGAGTATCAAATGAAAGGGTTTGACGAGTAAAATACGATAAACTATGTGACGTCTTCTAAATTCAATATGACGGACGTCCCAAGATGGCGGATCGCCTTTCTCTTCACAACCCCCTTAATATGGGTATCAAATGAAATAGTTTGACGAGTAAAATACGATAAACTATGTGGTGTCATTCTGGGAAGAGGTGGGAAAGTATTGGGAAGGTGTGGGAAGAGGTGGGGATGGGGTAGGAAGGGATGGGAGGGGTGGGAAGAGGTGGGGAAGGGGTGAAAAAGGGTGAGAAGAGGTGGGGAAGAGGTGAAAAAGGGTGAGAAGAGGTGGGGAAGGGGTGGGCAGAGGTGGGGACGGGATAGGAAGAGGTGGGGAAGAAGTGGGAAAGGGGAGGGGAATGGGTGGGAAGAGATGGGGATGGGGTGGAAAGAGGTGGGAAAGGGGGGGAAGAGGTGGAAAAAGGGGTGGGAAGAAGTGGGAAGTAGTGTTAGAGAGGTGAGAAGACGAGAGAGGGAAGGGGTGGATGGCGGTGGCAAATGAAAGGGTTTTGTCTGTCTGTTTGTCTGCAAAATAAGTAGACCAAAAAGTAAAAAATAAAAATATAGTACTAAAAGTAAAAATATATTTTATAAAATTCATACTCCTGGAAACCAAAAGCTTTGGAGGCGGTCAATTGAGCAAAGTAACTATGCAATAGCGCTATATGATCGTCCCCAAATATTTTGGTTTCCAGGCGTATGAATTTTAAAAAAATATATTTTTACTTTTTAGTATTTTTTCAATTAAAATTTTTATTTATATAATTGTATTAACTGTTCATATTTGTTGTTGTTTTTGCTTTTTGTTGGGTTAATAGGTGACTTCTCCCCTTTTAAATATTTTTGAATATATTAATGTCCAGGCAAATTCTTCCTCTGTCAGTTGTTTTTCTACTTCTTCTGGGAATCTTCGTACTTTAATAGGAAGATATTTCAGGTACTGTACGGTCTTTTGTTATTCCCTTTACTTCTTTTCTCTTTCCGTACTTCCAGTTTCACATATAGTAGTTTGTGGCCTGTACTGACTTGCTGTCCTTTTTACATTAATGTCCTTGGTCCGTTCTCTTATCTCCCCTTACGTACCAAAAGATATATTCTGGTTTCTTGAGTTGGTTGCCTAATACTCTAATTATTAGAAATAATTTATTCCGATTTTTTATTTTATTTCAAATTAGGTTTTTGAAAATATTTTTAGTTACTTCAATTCTCATTCGATTTTCGTGTTAAAATATTTCTTATTTGAGATGAGTAATTCAAACTGTTACAAACGCAGTTCAGTAAATTGACCAGTCTGCATCAGGAAAATAGCAAAATGAAATACGACGCAAAACAGTTTTGCGTCCTATTTCATTTTCATGACATTTGACCACTTTGGTCTCGGCATTCCGTTAGTTCTCGCCATGCTATAATGGCCAATCAACTAATACAATTCTTTATAATACTTTTCTTTTTACTTCAGTTTGAGTTTTTAAAATGTAAATTATAATTTAAAGTAGGTACTATATGTCATATTAGCCTGATCAAATGGTAGTTTTTCGGTAACATGAGTCCGGTAGAAGGTTTCTCAACGGAATTATATGTTTTTTTGGGGTGCTGAACGCGAATCTGAAGTTTGCTGCCTCGTAGCAGTACCGGCTCAGTTCGAAAAACGCAAAAAAATTTCGGAGTTTTTCCGGTTTTCCGCTCGTATCTTGCAAACGACGCGTCGTAAGGAAAATATTACTGTAGAGTAAAATAAAATGGACATTGCTATCAGATATTTTCTATACATCGCATCTTCACACTACAACTTACTTGCTCTTTTTTCTGCTATTTTTTCCAGCTGACTATATTGTCAGCGACCTTAGAAATTGGAAGTTAGGGAGGTCATTCGACGCAGAATTTAATGCTCTTCAACTTTGAATACAGTAATATTTTCCGTTCGATGCGTCGTTTGAGCAGAAAACCGGAAAAACTCCGAAATTTCGAGGTTTTTTGCGTTTTTCGACCTGAGCTGCTACTAGGCAGCAAACTTCAGATTCGTGTTCAGCACCCCAAAAACATATAATTCCATTGAGAAACCTTCTACCGGACTATGTTACGAGACAGGCACTTTTGAACACCATTTGATCAGGCTATATGTACTTAAAACAAATATGTTATTTGGAATAGTCATTAAAAATTATTTATTTGAAACCAAATACCTTAAAAAGTGTTTTCGCCTGCAAGACTATGTTTTATTTACTCTTTCATCAATCAAATCTAAAGATTTTTATTAATAAAGAAATAAATTATTTTACTTCTAGAAATTATTATTATAGAAGTAGCGGCTTGTGCTTGTGTAAATTACCCCCATTCTTCAAACAATAAAATTAAAAAGTTACGGTGTCTGTTGTGGAAGTTCTATGAATGGGATTTAAAACATCACATTCGGAGTCTTCCTCGGCTATTTCTCTTTTATATTATCTTTTATTACCCGGAGCAGGATATCATCTCCTCTTATGGTCTTGAGAACCTCACTAGATCTTTATTGTTACACGATGAGATCATGTTTTCCTTGTAAGTATTTTCTTTAATTAACGATATTATTAGAAACTAATAGAAGGTAATTAGTAATGTGAAATCTTCCGTGTCGAAGTGGTGATTACTGTTCACTAGGATGCAATTGGGACTAATTAAAATTTTTAACCTTAAATATTTCGACTGTACTAAAGTGGATCAAATAAATTTAAATTATAGTAAACTGCGCGTCGTTACATGAAGTGGAACAAACAAATCAGGATAAACAAATAATAAAAAAATGGAAGGTTGATATGCAAAAAAAAATTAAACTAAAAGAATGGTGCATTACAACCTTTCACTTGATATGCGGCCAGAACCGTGAAAGTTATGAGAAAAATAGACTTAAAGTGATTGTAAAGAATTAAATTTTCTACAAGAAAGTTATTGACAGCATATCTCTATCTGAATAGTGAGACGTAAAGTGCGTTCAAAGATGCGGGCATAGCAAAACTTACTCTGATGTAATCCCAATGTATGTGAAATTGCAGCATGCTAGATGCCGTGAAGGTTTTCAAATAATAAAAATTTAATATTTTATGAACTGTAAACCGCAAATACGTAAATAATCTATGCTATTAGTGGAGTACTCTGGATAGTGCTATAAAATTTTGCATACAGCTTATACTCGTATATCTATCTAGTAAGCATTGAAAATCCACCGGGAGGCACTCTCTTAGGCATTCAGCACACACGCAGTGGCGTCATTAAAGTCGCGTCCATAAAACGCTCTCTTGATTACAATATTGTTGAGTATTTCAAGAAGTACAATTCGATTTTTATTTTTTTACCACTATTTAAAAGGTATTTAAAATTTTTACACAAAGGTTGTATACATGTTCAGCGTGTATGCGACAGTTTCCATTTTTATGCACAGCCTAAAAAAACGATGCCTAAGAAATAACTATTTCATATCCAGAAAGGGGTAGGTGGTGGTGAGGGTGCCAAACAATTTTTGAGGCCTTTGGTTCTAGTGTACACTCTAAATTACAATTTTTTACTCTCTTTAATAACGGCGTAATAATGGGGGTAACAGTAGGGGCGACCGATGCCAAAAATTGAGACCTTGGCTTCTCGTACATACATTAAATCTCAATTGTATGGACCTTTACTTGCTTGATTTACCTATTCACCCCCATTTACCCCTTAACACTTCAACAGAACAAAATTAAAATATAATCTAGTTTCAGATCTCGTTAAAATTTATAAGTGTACCAAATTTCAAGTCAATATCATAAACCGTTCCAGTGTAATCGTACAAACAAGAAAAAACCGCTGCATAAGGAATCACTTCTTCCACATCCAGATTTTCTATCCAAGTCATTCACAACGAAAAAATTTTGTATGTGGAAATAATTGTTTATGGAACTTTAATAATGCAATATTTGAAATCCTCTACTCCAAAAATCCATAAAACGATACCCCACATCGGTAGTGGGGTGGGGGTGGTGATAGGGGGGGTGGTAGTGGGGGTGGATGAAGTAAAAAAGTATTTTGAGATTTCTGGTTCTTGTACACACACTAAATCGCATTTTTTTTTCATTCCCTTTAATAATGGGGTGAGGGTGGTAATGGAGAGCAGCTAATGCCGACAATTTTTTTGAGACCTTACCTTCTCTGGTATATACTAAATACCAATTTTATGGACTCTCATCAGCTTGATTTAGCTATTTACCCCAAATTTACCCCAATTTTCCCCCCAACCCTTCGACGGAACAAGATGAAAATATAATCTCGTTCCAGATCTCATAAACGTACATACGTGTACCAAATTTCAAGTCAATATCTTAAACGGTTCAAGAGTAAACGTGCGCACAAAAAAAGTTACAGATAGACAGACAGAAAATTTTTTTCCTCAAACTTAAAATCTCGACGATTCATGACATTCTAAATTTTAAAAAATTTTTTTGTCGTTACTATATTTCCACTGGATGTGGAAGTAAAATTACATTCTAAGCATATTTGAAAAAAAAAATCATTTTTTTTACCATTACTATATTTCCACTCCACTACTCGGATGTAAAAGTAATAAGAAAAAACCGTTGCCTAAAGAATCACTACTTCCACATCCACAAAAATTTTGATACTGTGTTTGCACTCCACTATGTGGAAATAATTGTTCATAGAACTTTAATAATATAAAATCGATTTTTTTTAACCGTTACCATACTTCATTCCACTACGTGGATGTGGAAATAATATACAGTGTGACCCATTTAAAATGGAAACACTTTTATAACTTTTTTATTCTTTGCCCGACTTGAACCAAATTTTACCAAAATATAGAACAAATTAGGATCTACTTATGGCCAAAAAAACATTCGCCTCCTACAAATGCAAAGCCACCTGCGGTACCAAAATAAATGGAAAAAATAAGGAAATCATATTAGGCATTTTTTTATCGGAAAACTTTATTAAATTTATTTAATGAAAATTGTTCAGAATTGTCCAAAATTTCAGCAATAATAAAAAATATTGAATTTTGTTTTTGAAGTCCAAAATTTCCACAAAATTAAAAAAAAATACAAATCACTTGACAACTACCAGACAAAAACAATTAAACTGATATTTTCGAACTCGGACATTGTTTTAAATAAAATTTCAATATTTTTTAATATTGCTGAAATTTTGGACTCTAGGTTTTTGGGTAATTCATCAAGTGAGTTATTACCATTACTGCAAGTTGAATACTATACTTTATCTACGATTATAATAATAAATATTAAATTGAGAAAATTAACTGTAAAATTTAATTTTTGTACACACTTTTATAATTTGTTTTGCGATTTTTCGGGCAATAAATTATGTATTGCATCATTAGCTACTTGTCTTCATTCTGGTGGTGTACATATATATTAGTTCATCTTCACTAACCGAATTCATCATTTTTGACACAATTATTACTTAACTTGATTTGAAAACGTCGAAACTATTCAAACATGATAAATCACCTTCCTCCCCTCAATAGTAATGGACCGTTCTATTTCACTGTATCGGAAAAGAATTTCTCTCGGACAGAGCCCACCTTCGTGTCGCGCGTTACGTCGATTGGACAGATTAGGCATGAAGATAAAGGTGATTGGCTCTGTACCTAGTAATTTATAATAACTCACTCATTATAACTCACGCTATTTGTTTATGGATACTATTAATTGTTCAAAAGCAGTTCATTAATTAGTATACGAGTATAACCTAAGAAGAGTAGATAAAAAAGTTTATATCCTCTTTTCCGCTCTAACTGTGGACATACTGTACATTCTAAAACGACATCTTGCTGCTACTATTTTTTGTCGCCATTTTATTACACTTGTTTCATATCTTTCAAACGCCCTGTATAATTACGTTCCCTTAATAAGTTCTAACGCTATTTTCTATCACAAATTAAAAATAAATTTAAAAACTAATAGTGACTTTATTATTTTTTTCTAGTTAGGTTTTTAAATTTCAGTATAAAATATGTAGAATAAGCTCTCGATATTACGTTTATATTCCTTTATAAATGGAGACCAGGCGAAGGAAAATGGAAAAAACGACATTAAGAAAGGTCGGAGAGGCTGCTCCTTGGGAAAGGACAAATTAATAACGTCTAAGTTCCAGACGGTTATAAAAACGGCGTGAGTGAATGACTTTTAGGATTAGTATTTATGGGCTAGTCTGCGATCTTTCTTGTAAAGATATTTTACTTGGTTTATTCCAAGTTAGCTTCATTCTGAATAGCTAATATATAAGGGTTTTACTACAAAGAGGCATGCCGTAAAATACATTACAAATGAAAAAAAAAGAACATGGTTTTTTAATTAAACATGGAAAACTCAAAGTAAATACTTCAATTGAGTACACACGCAACTTAACTTATTATTCTTAAAAGAACGGGATTTTGCAGAGTGAGAGGGAAATATGCGTTTATTTTCGGTTTATTATAAATATTTAAAAAATCATAAATGGTATAATCTTTAAAATAGTGTCAGGTACTTCCCATTGCTCTAAGTAATACAACCTTATACAGTTTTTATCATAAATTTTGTGTGTAGTTAAATGCCATACTCTAATAATGAAATTACGAACATTGACAAACTACAATATGTTATGTTTGTATCTGTTTAGCTCGCGTAGATTCTAATGTCTTCTAATAAACCACAAAATATTATATGTATTTGAATGTATCTTTATTTTACATTGCCTGTCATATCTTGACATGCATAAACTCCTATATATATATTACTATTATTTCTAATCAATAGTTGCATATATAACAATCCTCCTTACTAAATTAAAACAAATGAACTATTTCAATTTTACAATAATGCATATACAAAAATATAAGTTTATAAACCAAATCTCATAGGTGGTTTTCTAACTCTATTTGATCGCCTTAATGGTAGTTCTTGACTTTTAGTAGGTGGCTCTAATTTTTTTGGTATAGGTGGTTCATCGTTTATTTCTGGTTCCGAGATATTCTGTGCGGTATCTCCTGAAGAAGTTCCAGCCGTGTTCAGACTTTCCAGGTGTGGATTGTGATTGTTCTCTCTGTTCATAGTAATTGAAGGTATATAAATTACTTCGTTGTCAATACGTGGCTCCACTGATGTGCTTCTCATTTGATCAATGTGTCTCCTCCAAACAACTCCATTCACCAATATTTTGTAATGTAATTTTCCTTCACGCTCTATTACCTTTCCATTACACCACTTTTCATCCTTATTATGATAATTTCGGGCCAATACTTTACTTCCAATATCAAATTCTCGAATTTTATTTAAATTAACAGGATTTTGGTGTTCACGCATTTCCACAATAATGTTTGGTCTTATCAAATCGATTCGTGTACGAATATTTCTTTTGAGCATTAATTCTGCTGAACTTCGACCTGTGGTTGCGTTTATCGTCTTCCTCTGTTGCATTAAGAACAAGCATATTTTATATTCTATATCGCCTTGATCTGACGTCATACATCTAATGCTTCTTTTTACGGTTTGCACATATCTTTCTGCTTGTCCATTAGTCGCTGCATGGTATGGTGCACTAAACTTGTGATGTATACCATTCAGATTTACAAACGTCTTGAACTCTTCGCTGATGAATTGTGCGTTCTCTAATTGTAGTTGTTGACGTTATTTTCTTCATAGGTACTACCTCTAGCCATTTTGAATGAGCATCAACCACTATTAAAAAGTACTGTTCCATAAATGGTCCTGCAAAATCTATATGGATGCGTTGCCATGGTTGACTAGGAAATTCCCATGGATGTAAAATAACTTTTGCCTCTTCTTTTTGTAACTTAGAACAACTAGTACAACTTTTAACTTTCTCCTCAATGCATTTATCAATATTCTTCCACCAACAGTAACTACGTGCAAGTCCTTTCATTTTAACCATGCCTATATGGGCACTATGTAGTTCTGCTAATATGATGTGCTGTAAGGATTTTGGAATTACCACTCTTATTCCTCGTAGAATACATCCATTCTCAATAGTCAGTTCATTTTCCTTTCCAGCAAAATCTGTTCCCTTTAAACTATTTCCTGTCTGTAACAACATATAAAGTTTCTTCAATTCTGCATCTTCTTTTGTAGCTTTACTAATTTGTTTTGCTGTCACTGGTAACATTTCAATTTGTCTTAATTGAAATAGTGAATACTCGTCACAATTACCTTGCTTCTCTGTTGCATTTAACGGAAATCTAGAAAAATAATCAGCATTACTATTTTCTGTTGTTTTCCTGTAGACAATATCATAATCAAATCCAGATAGAAATTGAGCATAATGTAACATTCGTGTCGCTGTCATAGCTGGTAAATTCTTCTGTGGATTAAATATTGTCGTGAGTGGTCTGTGATCTGTTATCAATGTAAACTTTCTTCCATAGCAAAACTGGAAAAATTTATGTAACGACCAAAATATAGCTGTAGCTTCCTTATCAATCTGACTGTATGATTTTTCACTTTTAGTCAATGACCTTGAAGCAAATGCGATTGGTCGTTCAACTCCCTCGATCCTGTGAGATAAAACACTTCCAAGTCCGTGCGGTGAAGCGTCTACCGCCAAGATGAGTGGATATTCAGGATTGTACGGTACTAAAACTCGATCACTTGCAACTTCTTTTTTAATCTGTTCCATAGCTCTACTCTGGGCAGTCGTCCATTTAAAATCAATACCTTGCTGTAGTAAATCATGTAATGGTCTTAATGTCATTGACATATTTGGAATAAATCTGTGATAATAGTTTACAAAACCTAAAAGTGTTCGTAGTTCATTTACATTTTTTGGGTATGGAGCTTCCATCACCGCATTTATTTTGTCATCACTTTTATGTAATCCATTTCTGTCAATGGTATGTCCCAAATAATTTACTGACATTTTCAAAAATTCACATTTCCCTTTATTTAGCCTTAAACCATATTCTCTAAACTTTAGGAAAACCTGTTTCAATCGGTAAATCATTTCATTTAAATTTTTACCCTGGATTATGACATCATCAAAGAAATAAGTTGTTCCATCTAAATTCCCCAACATCTGATCCATAAATCGTCCCCAAATGCTAGGTGCTGTCTTGACTCCAAACATTAACCTGTTGACCTTGTACATTCCTTTGTGAGTGCATATTGTCTGCAAAGCTGCGCTTTTATCTGTCATCTCCATGTGCAAATATGCTTTCCTGATGTCTAATTTACAAAATAATTTACCGCCATTCAATTTTGCAACGATTTCTTCAATTCTTTTAATAGGATATTTGTCATCTTGTAAATGTTTATTCAAAGTAACTTTGTAGTCTGCACAAATTCGTACAGATTTATCTGCTTTAACTATCGGAACAATAGGTGTTCCCCACTCTGCATGAGCTACCTTTTCGATAATGCCGTCATCTTCCAGTCTATCTAATTCATTTCCAACTTTGTCAACTATAGCAAAAGGTACTGGTCTCGGCTTTACAAAAATGGGCATTATATTATTTTTAAGACGTAATTCACCTTTGTAATTAGATATTTTTCCAATTCCAGGTTGAAATAAATCTTGAAATGCGTCCAACAATCTGTTTAATTCGTTCTGCTGGTCTACTGTCTCCAATTTCTTAATTTCCTTCCAATCAATATGAATTTTCCTTAGCCACTCGCGTCCAAAAACGGCATCAACTTTCATTGGTAATACATAAATATCATCATAAATTTTCTGATTTTTATATACAACCTCTACTGTAGCAACTCCTTCTGGTTCAATAATCTGTCCCGTATATGTTCGTAACTTAACATGTGTCTGTCTCAATTCTTTATTTGGGCATAAAGCTCTAAATTCCTTTATCCCAATTGACGTAACTGCTGCACCTGTGTCTAATTCAAATGAATGTTGTTTTCCATCTATGAAAAGTTGTAACATAAATTTATCATTCTTTGAATTATTTGAAATATTATAAATTTCATGCATCTGTTCCCTGTTTTCAAGTTCACTGTCACCGTATTCAATCTGCTTTGTTCCTGCTATTTTTGAATTTGAGTTTCCGTCATATTTCCTCGACCTTACTGTTCCATTTCTACATACTTTCGATATATGACCTGTCCTTCCACATTTGTGACAATTGGCATTTTTAAAATTACATTTAAAACTCATATGATTTCCGTCACCGCATCTGTAACATTTTCCTTTTAATGTTCCCTGGGTGTCATTGTTATTGTACGTTTTTGGCGTATGCTGCTTGCTAATGCTGTTTGTATTATTTCTCTTCATTGCGGATTTCAATTGATTCATACCTTTCCCTTCTGTACTTCGAATTTGTTTACTTTCTATTTTTGCAGATTCAATAGCTAATGCTAATTCATATGCTTCTTTTAATGTCAATTTATTCTGCTGTAATAACTTTTCTCTAGTTCCATTATCTCTCAAACCACGAATAAATTGCGATCTTAGATGGGTGTTAATAGTTGAAACATTACAACTTGTACATTTAAAATTACAATATGTGGTTAATTTCTTGAGCTCAGTAAAGAATGTTGCTATCGATTCTCCTTCATTTTGTATACGTAATAGAAATTTATGTTGTTCTGAAATTTCATTTGGTATGGGGTCTAGATGATCTTTTAATAACTTAATTAAATCAATATACTTCTTTGTTTTGGGTAAATCTGGTGCTGTGAGACTTGTTAGTAGCTGATAATATTTTGTTCCAATGCAGTTTATTAATATTTGTACCTTTTTGTTATCTATTTCTTCCGCTGTTCCTGTTAGATTTTTCAATAATATGAAATTTTCTAAACGTTCCACATATGTTGTAAATGTTTCCTGTATATCATCATATGGTTGTAGTTGTATGCCTCCAATTATGTTTCCATTATTACTGTTACCTCCACTTTGAATTACTCGAATTAATTGTGCAATAAGTTCCTCAGCGCTTGCTGTCATTTTTTTTTATGTCACACTGTTAGTTTTATACTTTTACATAACCTTTAGATTTCTCGTCGCCACTGTTATGTTTGTATCTGTTTAGCTCGCGTAGATTCTAATGTCTTCTAATAAACCACAAAATATTATATGTATTTGAATGTATCTTTATTTTACATTGCCTGTCATATCTTGACATGCATAAACTCCTATATATATATTACTATTATTTCTAATCAATAGTTGCATATATAACAAAGTATAACAGTTTACAATAAAAAAATATATAGTGGTATTCGTTAGAATAATACCAATTATTTAAAACAGTTTTAAATATTAACTATGTTTGGTTTTTTAATTATTTATAATAAACCGAAAATAAACGCATATTTCCCTCTCACTCTGCAAAATCCTATCATTGGCTAACGTCTTGGTCGCTAGTTCTCACCAACTTCAGAAACCAAATTATTTATTGTCATCCTTGTAGATGATGGATCGAATTGCCATAACGTGCTGGCAATTAACTAAATGTCACTAGATACAAGAAACTTTTCGTGTAGACAACATTACAGCTTAGGCGCTTAAGTTAATTAGTGAAGACTGAGCATCCTTCATACACCAGGGAAATTAGACAAGAATGAGGCAAATCTGTAGGAAAAAATTTCAGGAAGCAAAATTTTTATATAAGCCTTTATTACGTAATTTGAAACAATGTGTCAAAAGTCCCCCCATCGAAAATGACCCCTGCCAAAGATATGTCTTCAAGTTTTAGTTCTACGACAAAAATAGGTATTATAAAATTTATAAATAACAGACGATCCAACCAACCAACCAACCGACCTTCTTGGTACACTTTGAAGATTGCCATGCGAACTCGTGAAAGTAAGCTGGTCTGCTGGAGCCAACATTGTCGGTACACTTTGAAGACGCTGGAATTCCAGCAGACCAGCTCACTTTTACGAGTTGTCATGGAAATTTTCAAAGGTTTTCGAGAAGGTTGGTTGGTTGGGTGGTTTGGTCGTATAGGGGTCTACAGACGATTCAACTAACCAACCGACCTTCTCGGTATACTTTGAAGATTACCATGCGAACTCGTAAAACTGCTGCAGCCAACATTGTCAGTACGTTTTGAAGACGCTGGAATTCCAGCTGACCAGCTTACTTTTACGAGCTGTCATGGCAATTTTCAAAGTGTACCGAGAAGGTTGGTTGGTTGGGTGGTTCGGTCGTTTAGGGGTCTACAGATGAACCAATCGACCAACCGACCTTCTCGGTACACTTTGAAGATTGCCATGCGAACTCATAACACTGCTGGAGCCAACATTGTCAGTACGCTTTGAAAACGCTGGAAGTCCAGCAGACCAGCTTACTTTTACGAGTTGTCATGGCAATTTTCAAAGTGTACCGAGAAGGTTGACTGGTTGGTTGGTTATGTAGATCCCTTTAGGAAATTATCTACAAAAAAGTTTTTATGAGTTTTTTCGCTTTCCGTTTTATGAACTACGGTTTAGAAAGTTTCAATCTTCATACTTCTGAGGAATAATGCACTCCTTTCCGTATTAGGCGAGATTTTTTAAATGTGCTGTCCCCAATAGTAATCCCCAAAGTTTTTTTATTAGGAAAAAAGTTTCTTCTTATTCTTCTTCAATATCCTCGGTAGGCTAAATGTCCATTATTTATGTGTCCTATCTCTTCAATTTGCGCTAAGAAATTGGTAGGATCTATATCTTCATATTTGTCGACATTGCTTTCTTCTGTTGTATCGAGTGCTCCATTGAGACAAGACTGGTCATGGTAATTACCACACACTACTGAGCAATGCAAACTAATTTTCATCCAGTCATAATTCGATTTACGGTCTTTGGAAGAATCGCAAAAAAATGTTCAGCAGAATATCTGGAGCAGGTAGGTGGTAACAGACTATTGAGCTTCAAAATGTCACTGCTCATTATCTGACTCATATTTTAGGATTGAGTTTGTTACCTAGCTGTTGCACTTGGTAGTACATCCGATATAAATATTGCTGAGCAGCACTGATACCTTTTTAGTTGAAGCACCACACGGTACCAAAAGAAAGTGTATTCCATTGGCAAAAAATTAATTCTGGCAAACATTCTTTTATCTAAAAACATCAGCGGAATTTCTTAAATGGTCTCACGTTTTTCTAATATTATTAAAGTTTTTGCTTTACTTTTATTGAATAGAGCTGATGTACTTCACCCAATGCATGTAAAAATGAAATATGGTCTTTACTTTTTGTATATGGTTCAAAACTCCTTGAATAATATATTTTTGTTTATACTTTGGTTTCTCCTGGTTTAAGAAAATAAATTTCCTTATCTTAAAAAGTACTATGCAATTATGAATATTACTAGATCTACGTCTTCGTCAACAACAATACTTGCATTTGTATAAGATTGTTCGAGTGCTTTTGCCCAATGACAACGTCAGCATCATGAGCTTGTTTAACGTTGATGTTTGCAGCTTCTAATTTTTGCGACAGCATAAAAATAAATCTGCGTTTGTTGTTTTTATTGGAAAGAAATGCGACATCTATTATCTAAACGTGTAACTGGTGAAGTGAGGAAAACAATTATTTTTCCTATTGTTTACCTGTTAATGTTTTTCAAAAAATAATAAATGTAAGAGTACAAAGTTGCTTCACAATATCTATTAATTTTCTAAAATGACTAGTAACAGTCAGGAACGGATTATCTATAAGCTAACTAGGGGATAGCCTAGGGGCCACAATGCGTGAAGGGGCGCTCGCTAGGGCATCAAGGGCGACGCTCTCTGCTTATTAAAAAAAAATAATTTGTCCCCTCTCCAAAAATTTGTTTTCCATTTCGTCCTCCCTGCTTATCAATTTTGGTTTAAAATCTGGACAAAAAATGTTTCTTTCAGATCCCCCCCGCTCGTCAATTTTGTATCTGGATAAAAACTGTTTGTTTCCGATTTCTCCCCCCGCTCATCAATTTTTTTTCATTATGAATAAGAGGGCGCAAATGCATGATTAGCCTAGGGGCGATTGGCGCGCCCCTAGGCGCTAATCCTTAATCCGGTCCTGCTAACAGTAAAAGATATTGTTCAGTGCCTCAGTGCAGTACATATTGTTCAGAAGCACAGTTCTTCTAAAGACAAAAAACTTTGCAATAAGTGAATAGCTTTAAAAAATTAGAAACCACCTAGGAAACGTGTGTAGCCAACATTTAACATAATTTGCTACATGGTTTTTCAATTTTTAAAGCTATTGTCCACTTACTGCGAAATTTTCTATCTTCAGGAAAACTGCATTGACACGGCTTTTGAAGTATATGTACTGATGCTCTGAGGCCTGAACATTATCTTTTACTCTTACTAGTAATTTTAGAACTTTGACTCATACTTAGAAGTAATTTTGCACTCTTACGAATATTGAACTTTTATTATTCCTTGAAAATTAACAGGTAAGTAAACAAATACGAGAAATAACTGTTGAAAATGCTTATAATTTCTTATTCAACCTTGTGTTGTTAATGGCTTTGCATTTGAAGAGGGCATATGAATTCGAATTCATGGGGGTAGGTCTTAAAGACCTCTTGTCTTTTGAGACCAATTTGATTTAAATCAGATAAAAACTAAAAAGTTATAATAATAATAATAACGATAATAAATTGACTTTATTAAGGCGGGGCTCAGCCAAAGGCTGCTTAGGCCCAACCTGTAAGAATTAGAGAGTTAAAAATAATACATTTACTCTTAAAATAACTAAAATATTATGAAAACTATAAAACAATCGTAGTAAGTAGTAAAAAAAGAAACAAAACAAAACGAGATGAAAATAAGAAAAAAAAAGAGATTGGCAACTGACAATGATTATTCCAAATTTTAATGGTGATGCTTACTGAAATATTCTTTGATTTCTTTTTTGAAGGTATTATAACTAACAATATTTTTTATTCTTGATGGAATTTGATTATATATGAAAGAGGAATAGTATGTAAAAGATCCCTGAAACGAAGAGGTGGAGTGCTGGGGTACATGTAATAAGTGAACATTTCGCATATTTATATGAATGTTAAGTGAATCACTCTGTATTTGGTCATTTAAAACACCATAAAATTTCACTGTTCTTATATAGCGTTATTTTCACTTGAAATAAATTGTTATATATATATTATATTTTGTGATTCATCTAGTTTTAAGTCCGTATTATTATTAACGAATATTAATTTAATATAGCATTGAAATAAAACAATTTAAAAAATCTCGTTTATCCAACTTCCTCTTCTTTTTCACAATATATACAGTATCGTCAAGCGTTTGATTAGGTACGGCAATAAGAGCAAGCAGGAGCGAAGCAACTAGGCTATTATTTTTTATCGTATAACACATCCTACTCGTGCCACCTGCTTTCCCCACCACATGTGCGTGGGCAGCTCTGTCGGAATTTCAATTTGTTTCCGTCTTGCACCCTTCCTTTCTCGTTTAGCCTAATAAGCAAAAGTTTGATTTGTTTCTATTTAGTAGCTACTCAAAATGTCAGTTTATACGCCTGCTGAAAAGGTTCAGGTACTTAAATGGTCAATGATGTACATATGATTTTCTTGATGCGCGTGTCACCCCTTTTCTAGAGCACTGGTAGACACCTTTATTATTGTGGGCGGTCGGTTAAGTCGTTGAAACAGGACTTCCCGATACTGTATGTACCATATCGTTAAAATAATTCCTAGTTTGCAGATTGGCCTGCTGTGCAACTGCACATGCATTTCCATTTTTCAACATCACATTCTAAATTCATTCTAACTTCATGGGGAGCAAACACGAGGCAAAGATTTGTTTTTTCACGTCTTCTTGGCAAAGAATTACATGTCCAGCACTAAATATCGCTTATAAGAGTCTTTAATCTATGTACCACTTCACCTTCCCTAATGGATCTACTTCTGCATCCGATACATAAGTAAACATATCACACAATTCTAATTCTACCTTCGGCATATTTGAAAACAGTTCGCAAAAGTAAGGAAATCAATAAAATAACAGAGGTGACGTTATGACAACTATAATGTTTTCCTCACCATTTCCGACATTTTGAAGTTCACTGCTACCATCTGTTGACTGTGATTTCCCCCTACAGCCCCTTATTAAGGCATCATACTAAAGTTAATTTCTTGTCTCTCATAAAACACAAACATTGTCGAGGTTTAATCATGTTAGTTTTGGAAATTAAAACTACATATATCAAACTTACAGTACCATAAAACAGATCTTTTTAATTTCTTACGATCGCAGCGGACGCGGATGTTTCGTATACAGCCCACACCTGAATAATGAAATTTGTAATGGTTGGAAAAATATGACGATGACTATTAATGCGCTTCGTGAAGTTGAAGAACGTGTAACGAATGCTGAGATGTTTCCAGTGGTTTATTTATTTTTAACAGTATAACATTACCTTAGATCGACGAGCGATTATTCTAAAAAATAAGCACCGTTAAGGCGAGAAGGAAGGTCGTCTTCTACGCTGTTGCGTTTCACAAAAAGGAAATATACGTGACAATGCGGGTAATCCTCAAGCCATGACGAATGAGTCCTTCACGAAGATGATATCACCGGGGAAAGCTTTTCGATTGTTGCGATTTTTTTAAGAGGAAAATATGCATTTGTAGTCTATGCATCGCGTTGTTTGTACTCAGAAGTATCGGATAATTGAATATAGATGACTCAGGCACAAAGCGGAACGGTTAGATATCGTGTAGTTTTCTTGAAATCAAAGCTATTTCAGTAGTCGAGGAGGTGGTGCAGATACTTTTGCACTTCTATGGATGTTAATTAGATGGATTTGCGATCTTTATTGTAACAGTTGTCAGCCATTTCCCACCACTTAGAATGATTGATTATATACCTGCCAATTTTCGTTGAATGTAAAAAAAAAAATTAAACACATTCACATGTAGAAGTATAGTTACAGCAAAGAAAAATAATTTTTTTTGTTCATAATAGGCTTCAAATGTCATGTAACGTCGAGATTTTATGTTTGAGCAAAAAGAAAAAAATCTTTTTGTGTGCACGTTAACTTAGGAACGGCTTAAGATATTGACTTGAAATTTAGTACTCACTATAACGAGATCTGGAACTAAATTATATTTTAGTCCTATACCGTTGAAGGGTTGGGGGTAAATGGGGTAAATAGGTAAAGCAAGAAATAAGAGTCCATAAAATTGAGATGTATGTACAAGAACCAAAGGTATCAAATTTTTTTTTTGGCATCAGCCCCATTACCACCCTATTATTAAAGGAGGTGAAAAAAAATTAAATTGTGTTTTAATGTGTGTACACCTCCCCATAAATAAAAGTAGGACAATTCTTGTTCACTGAAAACTGTATTTTTTAGTTATGTAAATCGATCTTGGTAGACGATATTCGTGCGGCGGTACCAACTCTATTGTATTTTCCAAATAATACAACTGCACATTAGACAGTAATTTGTTAAAAATATCTAAAGTAATAAATAATTTTATACATATAAAATAAACTAAAAAAAAAATAAAAAATAAAAAAAAAACAAACAAAAATATGAGAATTCAATATCTATCTAGTCATGGTCCCGTTATTATTTATTACTTCTTGCATTCTTCTGGGCATTGAATCATCGATCAAATTTGTGGTAAGGTTATGACTTTCCGCCAGATTTTCCCAGGTTTCCTCAATGAGAGACCATAAATGATTTTTATTTAAGGGGATAACATTTTGTTTCTGCATTTTCGTAACCATTATTCCCCAAATGTTTTCCAACGGATTCATGTCGGGACTTTTAGCAGCTGAAGGCAGAACCTCAACATTATTTTCATCTAAATAATTTGTCGCACAATTGGCGGTGTGTACTGAGCAATTATCATGCTGGAATATAAAATTGTCATCAGGGAAACGTTGTCTAACATTACATTATCCAAAATTTCCAAATATTTTCTAAAATTTAGCCTTTCATCGATATCCCAGCAAACCCCTAAACCTTCCATTGACATCCACGCCAGAACGTTCACTGAAAACCTTCCAGATCTATCATTGGGTGCAATATAATTTTCATTAAACCTAGAGCGTGGTGGCCTATACACCCGAATACGACCGTCATTGTGGGATTGAAATATTTTTCATCAGAAAAAATTACACTTCTCCAAGAATCTGCATCATTTAATAAATGATTGAAAGCAAACATTATTCGTCTTTGCTTTTTCTCCTCTGTTAATTTATATTTTTTTTGCGGCTGTACAATTTTTAAGATCAGACATTTTCACTCTTCTTAAAGCCGTCCTTCCGGAGGCGGGGAAATTTGTTTCAACTTTAGCCTTTAGGAACGAGCGTAGAGGCGACTTCAACGTGAATGTCAGTCGATATTCCGTTGAAGCAACGTCGAGCGCGGTTAGTACTTGGATGGGTGACCCACCTATCTTGGGAAATACAGCGTTCTCGCCCCACCTTCTAGTGGCTTGTATATCAGTGTATACGCGGAAGCTACGTAATTTGAAGACGAGGATTACGTAGTGGATATACCATCCTTCGGAGGGGATGTAAGGCAGGCGGTCCCTTGTCTATTAAATGTTAGGCAAGTAAAAGATCCCTACTTTTCTTACGAGAAGAGGTTCGGCAAAATTTCCAGGTTGGGGGTAGCTCGTCTCCTGGCGTCGGTGATTTACTAAAGTAGTGTCCTGCTCCTCCGAGATTTTTCTTGGTCTACCTGGTCCTACTTTTCCCTCAACAGTTCCTTAATTTTCCCATTTTCTTTTAATTTTCAAAATAGTATTCCTGTTAACATTAAATTCTTCCGTAAGAAGTCTTATTCGAAATAATTCGTAATTTTTGAATGATGCTTAATTGTTGTGGCATTGTGGAAATTAAAAATAATAATTTTTGACAAATCAACAATTGTCAAAATTAAATTGTCAAAGGCTATTTTTCAAAACTAAAATAAAGTGTCCTAATTTTATTTGTCGGGAAGTGTACAAGAACCAATGGCCTCAGACTTCTTTTTGGTATGTGGAAGTAGTGATTCGTTAGGCCAGTGGCGCAGCCAGAAAATTCATCTGGGGGGCAATAGAACCGGCCTCCCCAGAGGATGAGTAGTAGTAGATTCCTCTACTAGATAATATTGGCATTAATTACCAAATATTTATTTCAAGGGATAATTTGGATACTGCTTTGTACTGATAGAGATTATGCTTCTTCATTTTTTGGCTCATGGAAGACGGCTTAGCTCCCCCCTGGCTGCGCCCATGCGCTAGGCAGCGGTTTTTTCACAAGTCTCACTATAAAGTTACATTTTTATCAATTAGATAAGCGTTACGCTTACAATGTGGGATATGTATTTTACAAAAGAGTTACGTCATATTTCAACATTTGCATTGAGAGTGGTAAACTGTTTTCACTTACACAGAATAACAGAGATTGACAACTCAGATCATCTGTGACTCGAGCAATGAAATCTGTTCAGAGGGCGCTACGATAACCGCTTTAAGGGAAACCGTTTCGTGATGTGTACATTCATATTCGATACATAAAGAAAATAATAAATATAGCAATTTTTATTTAGTGCAATGAAACATAGGATAAGATCAGTTGGAAAAGAAAACAGTTTTCACAAGAAAAAAAAAATCCAAAAAAGTGGCGTTAAATTATTGCGAGGTTAAACAAAGTATCGGTATATGATAGAAAGTAATTGCTAGACCAAAATTCACGACGAAGTAATTTTCGACCGCTGGAAATCGGTAGGTGCAAGTAATGACAGGTTGCCGCATGTTTAGTCCAAGTTTTTGCTAGGCAACCTATTTTTTCCGTGTTCTACACACCGATAGTTATCGTTTGGTCAAAGTCTCGTCATGAAAAACGATGACTGTTGTTAAAAAAAAAAACTCTTTACTAAGTGTTGCCTGGGATGCGAGACAAGATGGCGGCTGGCAAACCTACATTTTTCGCTCATTATTATCTACGAAATTGCATGCTATTTTTTATGGAAGAATGTGTCGGTAGTTTATTGAAATTATTGTCGATGACGGTATATACCACGCAGTCGGATCTCGCACTATTAGTCATATGATTTTGAAGTAGAATCTTTTTTCTTTTTATAAATTTCCATTTGCTTTTATCAAATCAAACAGTATAATGAAATTTGCAGTTTCTAATGGTAATTAGGGTGAGAATTTCGATTTCGCCTTGCAATTATTTAATTGTGTTCTCAGATTTAATTACTAGAGTTCTTCTATATACTAATATTTACTCGCAACATCAACTTAACACAATTGTTTGCCCGCTTGACAATACCATCTTTATTATTGTATTAGTGATCATAAATAACTTTCTTGCCGGTGCTTTAATTATCGCAGAATTGCCGCCTGCATAGTAAATTGCAGTGTGAGGTCAGAAGCGTCACAAATTAGATTTGTCGCTTTGAGTAAAGAAGTAAATTTGATCAATTATTATGCGTTCCAGTACAAAACTTCAAATAAAGAAAACCGTAATGATAGTTTCATAATGAATTTAAACGCCATTGTTTATTTTAATGTAAGGAATTAATTTATAATTTTTTATTCCATGAGATATTTAATTCAGCGCTTATTTTCATGCGACGTGATGGTGCGATAAATTATAAAAAACCGCTGCCTAAGGAATCACTATTTCCACATCTAGATTTCCCACCCAAGTCTCTTACAACGAAAACAATTTTGATACTATTGTACCTTAAAATTTAAGGTTATGTTACTAAAAAGTAGGCAGACTTCAACAGATCGAATGTCTGAATGAATGTAGTGTATTTGCACCTACTCGAAGAACCTACCAGAAGATTCCAAAGTGACATCTGGAATTATCGAGAGAATGGTGGCGTCATCACAGAACAATCGAGATCTGTCATTTTTAGGTATAAAAGACCGATCGTATTCTCGGCGAGTAGTTCAGAAAGTTCAAAAAGTATAGAAAGTGAGGTTAAGACTTCAAGGATAAACAAAGTGATAAACATTGTGATTTTGGTCAGTAAAGTGTATTTAAATTAATAATAGTATTGTGAAGTATCCAGTAAATATTTAATAAAGTGTGTTAGTGGACATCTCTTGTTATAATTTTTGGAACCCACGGAATTTGCAAGGGGTAGTTTCCTAAGGGTGGAAACACGCGACAAATTGGTGTCAGAAAGCGGAATTTTATGACAAGAGGAGCACTGAAGTTGTGCAGGAGTGTTCGAGAAGTATTCTCGAGGTTTAGTGCTAACACAGTGGACTAATTTACTGGACATTGTTCGAGGGTTATTTTCGGACAGGAAAATAGTGTTAAGTGCATTTTTGAGACATTGTAGAACATTTTATTAGGACATTAGTGTGACAATTAAATCCTTTGAACTGAGAAGTGATAGAGACACTGAAAAAGACTCATTTAGTGCGTGAAAATTTCTAGAACTTTTCTATTTGGACATTAGTGGAGATTATTAAATTCTCTGAACTGGATAGTGACAAAAGACTCTGGATAAGACTTTTTCGTGCTATTTCGAGATTTGTCTAGAAAGTTCCATTACCGATATTGACGTGACAGTTAAATTTATTTTATTTTAATTTCATCGTATGCCCGTAACAACAAGAAGTATGGCATCCGATAAACAAATACAGGACTTATTCGAACAATTCCAAAAAATGATGGCACAGCAGCGCCAGGAGGAGGAAAAACGGCGTCAAGAAGACAAAGAAGAACAGGAGAGAAAACGTCAAGAAGAAAAGGAAGAGCAAGAAAAGCGACGTCGGAAAGAAAAAGAGGATGAAGAAAGAAGACGTCAAGAAGAAAGGGACGAATTAAAGAAAATTATGGAAGATCAAGAAATAAGACGTCAGAAAGAAAAAGAGGATGAAGAAACAAGACGTCGGAAAGAAAAAGAGGATGAAGAAACAAGACGTCAGAAAGAAAAAGAGGATGAAGAAAGAAGACGTCAAGAACAAGAAAGACAACGTCAAGAGGAAAAAAACGAACTCAGAAAAATAATGGAAGACTTGGAAGAAAGACGCCAGGAGGAATTAAGGAAAATCCTGAGCGATCAAATAAAAATACAACAGGACGCAATCATTTCTGTCAAGGAAGAAGTTAAAGAAGAGATAAACAAGGTCGAAGAAAAAGTAGATAAGGTTGAAGGAAAAGTAGATAAGGTAGAAGAAAAAGTAACTGAGTTTGAAGTAGAAATAGACCGGCTTAAACGACAGTTGAGAGATAGAGGAAGCCAGCAGGTGGTATCATCAGGTCAGCGACTAAAACCTCCTTCTTTTGACGGCCAAAGTTCCTGGACGACGTACAAGAGACAGTTTGAGGCAGCAGCATGTGCGAACAACTGGGATAACGAGGAAAAGGCCATGGCATTAGTTCTGGCGTTAAGGGGCCAGGCCTCAGAGTTGCTTCAGACTATCCCAGTGGAGAAACAAAGGGACTTTAAAGTCTTGGAAGCTGCATTAGACTTGAGGTATGGCGATCAACACCTTGCCCAATTATACCAGACTCAGCTGAAATCCCGGATGCAAAAAGCTGGGGAAAGTTTACAAGAATTTGAAGCTGCGATAGAGAGACTGGCACACCTGGCGTATCCGAGTGCACCTAAAGAATTCCAGGAACAATTAGCCGTGGGGGCCTTTTTAGATGGTATAAGGGACGAAGAGGTCAGGCGAGTTCTGAGGCTGACGAGACACCAAAGTAGTAGCGAAGCTTTGGTGCGTGCACTCGAAGTAGAAGCCGCTTACAGGGATACTCCAAGGAGAGTGCGAGCTGTGACTCTTGAAGAATCTCAACTAGAAATGAACCAGAACCCCTTGCTGACTGAGATGCAGAAAATATTCACCAAATTATGCGATAAATTGGATGGCCTCGGAAATCAGGAAAAACAACAAAATAAAGGAAAGCCGAGCGGAGGTATTAAATGTTTCAACTGCGGCAAGATGGGACATATGAAACGAGACTGTCGACAGCAGAACTCGGAGAGTCGAGTAAATGCTGTGAATGTTGAAGAGAAGCAGGAAAACTAAAGATAGCCAGCACCAAGGGGGCTGTGCTGGCTAGGGAATGCGGTGCCCCCAGAGAAATAAAGATTTCTCAGCTCCAAAGAATTCCAAGCAGTCTGTTGTTGCAAGGATATGTGAATGGAAGAAAATGCGTGTTTACTATTGACACCGGTGCTACGTCATCAATAGTGCGGCCAGGGTTTATATCAGGCTTGCAGATTGACAAGAAGCAAAATGGAGTAATCATTCGGACAGCCACGGGGGACAGGGCTGCGGTCCATGGAGAAATCAACTTGGAACTGCAGGTTGGACGGTTGAGGTTCAATTACAAGGTCATTGTGGCTGACATTATGGATGATTTCATTTTGGGTCTGGACATCATGGGAGAGCAGGGATTTATTGTTGACGTAGGGGAGCGAGTCTTAAAAATTGGAAATGAGGAATTTATTCTGGCAACCGCAGATGACCAATTCCATAAAGCAAGGTTGTTAACAACACAGACAATCAAGATTCCTGCTCATTCAGAACAAATGATCGATGCTGCCTTAGAAGGAAATCCTGGAGGGTACCGTGTTGGCCTAGTTGAAGAAGACGAATCGATTAAGTCCCTACCCAATATTATTGTGGCGAGAACTTTAACCCGGACTAAAGACAAAATCCCAATTAGAGTCGTTAATTTAAATTCCCACTCGGTGACAATTAAGGAAGGCAAACCGATTGGCTCCTATGAACCGGTCTCATGGGTAGCAAGGTGCGAGGAACAAACAGAGGGAAGTTCATCTACGAAAATAGACCAGGAAGTTTTGACCTTGCTGAGTACCCAGTTGGAGCATTTATCTGAGGATGAACGAAGGGAGGCAATCAAGTTCCTGGAAAAGGAAAGTTCAGTATTTGCCAAGAATACAGAGGCCCTTACAAAAACAGACATAGTCCAGCATCGGATAAATACTGGCGACTCACCCGCTATTCGACAACCACCTAGGAGGCTTCCATTAGCGAAACAAGAGGATGCCTCGGCAATGATAGACAAGATGCTACAAGATGGAGTCATTGAGGAGTCAACAAGTCCATGGTCATCGCCAGTAGTTTTGGTTGCCAAGAAGGACGGAACATAAGATTTTGTGTCGATTATCGAAAATTAAATGATGTCACGAAGAAAGACAGTTACCCATTACCACGAATTGACGACACGTTAAGCACGTTGGCAGGCTCACGATGGTTTTCTACGTTAGACCTTAGGAGTGGATACTGGCAAGTGGGGCTTCATCCGGATGATAAGGAAAAGACAGCGTTTTCAGCAGGCAGTGGTCTTTATCAATTTACCGTGATGCCTTTTGGACTTTGCAATGCGCCAGCTACCTTTGAAAGATTGATGGAATTCGTACTGCGAGGGCTAACCTGGAGGACGTGCCTGGTTTACCTTGACGACGTGCTTGTTATGGGACAAGACTTTACAGAACATTTGAAAAATCTTCAAGAAGTATTTGGGCGAGTCAGGAATGCCCATCTGAAGTTGAACCCGAAGAAGTGCCTGCTATTCCAGAAAGAAGTCAAATTTCTTGGTCACGTGGTGTCTTCGGATGGAATACAAACAGACCCCGACAAAATTTCTGCTGTACGAGATTGGCCAAGACCATCTAATGTTCATGAAGTACGGAGCTTCCTTGGCCTCTGCACTTATTATAGGCGCTTTGTGGAAGGGTTTGCAGAAATTGCGAAGCCATTACACCGGCTGACAGAAGAGAAAGTGCAGTACCAATGGACACCGGAATGTGAAACGGCATGGAGAAAATTGAAGGCAGCTCTATGCACTGGTCCTGTGCTAGCGTACCCACAACGGGAAGGACTTTTTATTTTAGACACTGATGCCAGCAATTCTTCGGTCGGATCTGTGCTGTCTCAAATCCAGAATGGGCAGGAAAGAGTGATCGAGTACTTCAGCAAGGTGCTGTCCAAACCGGAAAGAAATTATTGTGTAACTCGGAAAGAGTTACTGGCCATCGTTAAATCAGTGGACCATTTTCATAAATATCTTTATGGACGACATTTCAAGATCCGGACCGACCATGCTGCATTAAAATGGCTGTTGTAGTTGAAAACCCCTGAAGGTCAACCGGCTCGTTGGATAGAACGGCTGCAACAGTATGATTTCAAAATAGAACATCGACCTGGAAGATCTCATAAGAACGCAGACGCTTTATCTAGAAGACCATGCAAGGAAGATTGCAAGCACTGCCACCACGTTGAGAAATTGCAGGGTACGGTGGCTGTCAACACTATTAAAATAGAGGTTCCGGACGATTGGACAACCGAAGCCTTGAGACAAGAACAACTAAATGACACAGAAATTGGGGCTATATTGAAAGCAAAGGAGAAAGGAATTCGACCAGCGTGGAAGGATGTTTCGGACAAGGCAGTTGGATTGAAGGCTTTGTGGGCCCAATGGGATTCACTCAAAGTTATGAACGGGCTGCTAAAGAGAGCTTGGGAAAGCCCGGATGGCAAGGAAGTTGTTATGCGTCTAGTGATTCCCAGGTGTCGAGTACCGAAAGTACTTCAGGAAGTGCATAATGGAGCATCCGGTGGACACTTCGGCGTTAATAAGACCCTGAATAAAGTACGAGAACGATTTTATTGGGTAAATAGTCGTCAAGATGTGGAAGCTTGGTGTCGCAATTGCAAAATTTGTGCAGCAAGTAAGGGACCGCAGACTAGAAGTAGGGGTGCAATGAAACAATATAACGTCGGAGCTCCTTTCGAGAGGATTGCGATCGATATAGCCGGCCCATTCCCAGTAACCAAGGACGGTAACAAGTATATACTGGTTGCCATGGACTATTTTAGTAAGTGGCCAGAGGCCTATGCAATTCCAAACCAAGAAGCAGTCACTGTCGCCAAAGTCTTGGTAGATAATTTGATATGTCGGTTTGGTGTACCCCTGGAGCTGCACTCAGATCAAGGGAGGAACTTTGAGTCAGGGGTGTTTCAGCAAATCTGCAAGTTATTGGGGATACACAAAACACGGACAACAGCCCTTCACCCGCAATCAGATGGAATGGTGGAACGACATAACAAGACCATGAAAGAACATCTTTCTAAAGTGGTTCATAAGAATCAACGCGATTGGGATCTCCACATACCGTTTTTCCTCATGGCATACAGAGCTGCTATCCACGAGTCTACGAAACAAACACCAGCCCGTGTAGTATTTGGACACGAGATCAGATTGCCGTGTGATTTGATTTTCGGAACACCAGGCGGAGAACAGCTTCCTGTGAACAGCTATGTGGATGAAATGAGTGAACGGCTAAGAAATGTTCATGAGCTGGTTAGAGACCAAATCACCATAGCCAGTGACCGAATGAAGGCTCGATACGACCGTAAGGGTAGTTCAGAAGGGTTCAAGGCAGGAGATCTGGTTTGGCTGTACAACCCACAGCGGAAGAAAGGGAAGTCACCGAAACTTCAACCTCCTTGGGAAGGACCTTATACTGTTATTACCCAAATTAATGATGTCGTCTATCGTATTCAACGAAACAAAAAGTCCAAGATGAAGATCGTACACTTGGATAGACTGGCGAAGTATGTGAAAGAGGCTGAATTGCCTGACCGGGACGTTCAGGCTTAAGGAGGGGGCAGTGTAATATGTTGCACCCCTTAAAATTTAAGGTTATGTTACTAAAAAGTAGGCAGACTTCAACAGATCGAATGTCTGAATGAATGTAGTGTATTTGCACCTACTCGAAGAACCTACCAGAAGATTCCAAAGTGACATCTGGAATTATCGAGAGAATGGTGGCGTCATCACAGAACAATCGAGATCTGTCATTTTTAGGTATAAAAGACCGATCGCATTCTCGGCGAGTAGTTCAGAAAGTTCAAAAAGTATAGAAAGTGAGGTTAAGACTTCAAGGATAAACAAAGTGATAAACATTGTGATTTTGGTCAGTAAAGTGTATTTAAATTAATAATAGTATTGTGAAGTATCCAGCAAATATTTAATAAAGTGTGTTAGTGGACATCTCTTGTTATAATTTTTGGAACCCACGGAATTTGCAAGGGGTAGTTTCCTAAGGGTGGAAACACGCGACACTATATTTGTACTTCACTATGAGGAAATAATTGTTCATAGAATTTTAATAATATATTTGAAATCGTCTACCCCAAAAACTCATAAAACGATATGCCCATCGGTCTGGGGGGGTGGAGGTGGGGGTGGCTAATACAAAAATTTGTGACCTTTGGTTTCTATATACGCACTAAATTATAGTGGTAGCTGATACCAAAAAAATGTTGAAACCTTAATTTCTTTTATGATAGCAGAAATAAAAGATATTCTTAAATATCCAATGTATGTACAACCGGGATCCGGCTTACATTTTAATACAAAAAAACCTATCTAATCTACATTTAACGTCAAAGAGGTGCAAAGTTTCCGATGATTTTTTAAAATACCGCCAACCTCTGCACTACATACAGAGTCGGACTGGCTCGATTTGGCTCCGGGTCTAGGAAAAGTTCTTTGGCTCCGCCACACAGAAAAAGCTATTTTAGTTACCCCAAATGCGATAAAAGATATTTATAACGTATCCATATATTAGGAGTTTTCATTTAAAATTGGTTACAATACAAAAAAAAAACGGAATGCAAATAATACGAATATATTTTTATTAGGCACTAAATAGTAATTTACGTTATAAGACCGGAAAGAGGTGTTTTGCAGATCAGCCCAAGCAGATTCCAGAGTGAGCTGCAGGCGAGTCCTGGAAGCTCGGGGAAACCTGCAAAACACGGTTTTTCGGTCATGTAACGTAAATAACGTACACTGTCATACAAAATCAATTTTGCATTATTTTTTTAATAAATTTTATAAGAAATACAACGACAAACAATAATAACTAATTAAATAAAATATTTTTAGGACCGACACTATTATACAACTTCAATTTCTGCTTGTAACGCTTCAAAATCTGAATTCATATTTTCCATAACTTGTGAATTGACATTTGAAAACTCGTAAAAGTTAAGTGTATTTATCTATTTGACAATTATCTCAACAATTAACACAAGTTCGTTTCCTTAGCAACAAGAAAGCAAAGCCACCTTATACGATAAGTTGGCAGCATTCTTTACCTTCAGGGATCGGAAAAGCTTTTGCCGATCTCTGATGTTCACTTTCCGGTCCAGCCCGGGAAAACGTTACTTTCTGGAGGATAATTTCTCCAGAAAGGGTATATTTTCTGGTCGGCCGAAAAAAAAAAGTATTATCATGCATCTACATATACATAAGAACCAACTAATTTTTAGGTTGATCTACACTTTATTGTATGATGAAGTTTTTTTTGGTTGGCCAAAATCTCAGTATTGAGACATCAGACCACCTAAACCAAAGATTAGAGATCGTTTATAAGATCCATCCAAATATATCGATATGATCCCTGAGAGAATTTGAACATTACAATCATGTTATTAATTTTCTATAAATTCATAAGAGTATAAGATAATGCATGATTGATTATTGTCAGTGATTTGTATGTGGCGTCATCTAGGAATAATTTCTGTAATAGACTACGTGGTAAGCAAGCAAATTTTATGGTAATTCCCTTTTAGAACTTCTAGAAGACAACAATAATATTGGTTTGTCTACAAAGTACAATAATACAGCGAACTAATACTGGGTTAGAATTACAATTCGATAATACTTAAAAATAAAGTCTATAGACCAATGAAATAAGGTAAAAAGAAAGGCCATCTGCGGAGTGAGGCCGAACAAGCTGAATTTTTGCAGAGACCTTCGTTTTGATGTTCCAATGAAGCACAAAAAAATCTCATATGCCTACCCTTGTGCGTCTTGAGATATCGAAGGTCAAAGGTCATGAAAATCGGTTTTTCGCGAAAATCTCGCTTCCAGTGCATCTAATGTCGTAAGAATCCATAACATAACTTACGTAAAATAGTATTCTCTACAAAATTGTTCATATACATTTTTTTTGTACAACCAACCGTTTTCGAGATATAGCATGATAAAGCGGGAGCGCGCATTCGTAATAGGTAATACTGTATTATACTGCAGAGCTATAACTATAAAAACACTTTTCTTAATCTGTTAGACTAGAAAATTAAATTCCCATTATTAAAACCGTTAAAAATTTGTTTATTTATAAAAAAATATATAATAAATAATTAATACCAAAACAATGTATTATTTTCACACCACTTTTGTGGTGTGTGTGGTTTTGTATAATATGATGGAGCCTGTCAATATTGAACTCAATGAAGATAATGTTACCTACGTCATCGATGGTGGATTTTTGCTACATCGTGTCGTATGGAACAAAAATGATACATTCTCCGACACTCTCGATAGATATGTTACATATTTACAAAAGCATTATGGTTCTAACATAACTGTTATATTTGACGGATACTCAGACAACTCTACAAATATAAAAGCAATGGAGCAATTAAGACGAAGCACTGCACTGTCTACATCTTATGAAGTTCGCTTTGATGCAACAATGATTGTGCCAGTCACCCAAGAAAAGTTCTTATCAAACCGATTCAACAAAAAAAATTTTATTGAAATGCTTATTGAACAACTACAAGCTACAAAATAAGCCAAGGATGATGCAGATGTTCTAATCATCGAAACAGCCATGGAAGTATCGGAAAAAGAAAGAACCGCCATCACCATTGGAGAAGACATCGATTTGCTTGTTCTCTTAATAGGACGAACTCAGTCACATCACCGACAAATTTTCTTAAAGAAAATTGGCAAAGGGACTACATCAACACTAAGTCTCGACAAATATCGTCTTTGTAAAGAACATATTTTGTTTTTGCATGCCCTCACTGGATGCGACACTACATCGGCACTATTCAACAAAGGAAAACTTAAGGTTATGACAATGTTTGAGAAACATTCCGATTTGACTCACTCGGCTCAAATATTTCAAGCAGAAAACTGCCCGCCAGATACAGTATTTCAGAACGGAAAGTGTTTTCTGTTAGCTATGTATGGTGCTCCAAAAGATGAAGTGAACCTTGACAAATTTAGATACACCCAATTCATTAAGGCTACACGACTTAATAGACCTGTTAAATTGTCATCCCTTCCACCTACCAGTGAAGCAGCTCGACAGCATATTTAACGGGTCTACTACCAAGTACAGATTTGGCTAGGGAAAAATCTACAACCCGAAGAATGGGGTTGGGGTTTAAAAAACGACATATTACAGCCGAAAACAACACTACTGCCACCTGCTCCAGACGAACTATTAAATACAATATTCTGTAATTGCTGTGGTGCGCAGTGCGGGTGTAGAAAAGTCGGGCTGCCATGCTCCAAAGTTTGTGGTCAGTGTCACGGACAGGCATGCCTGAACCCGTCAACAGAGTTGCAAAACATCGAAGACTTCAATGACCTTGAGCCTGAAAAGGTTTTGCCAACAGATATAGAGGAAGCGTCTGACGAAGATAATGTGTTGATCGAGGTGCTAGTGGAACCCGACGAAGACGAGGAGGAAGGCAAGGAAACATAAGGCGTGGTGTGGAAAAGAATGTATTTTTTTGTTATTAATTATTTATTATATATTTTTTTATAAATAAACAAATTTTTAACGGCTTTAATAATGGGAATTTAATTTTCCAGTCTGAAAAGTGCTTTTATATTTATAGCTCTGCAGTATAATACAGTATTACCTATTACGAATGCGTGCTCCCGCTTTATCATGCTATATCTCGAAAACGGTTGGTCGTACGAAAAAAATGTATATGAACAATTTTGTAGAGAATACTATTTTACGTAAGTTTTGTTCTTACGACGTCAAATGCACTGGAAGCGAGATTTTCGCGAAAAACCGATTTTCATGACCTTTGACCTTCGATATCTCAAGACGCACAAGGGTAGGCATGAGATTTTTTTGTGCTTCATTAGAACATCAAAACGAAGGTCTCTGCAAAAATTCAGCTTGTTCAGCCTCATTCCGCAGAGGAAGTTTTATTTCTCTGGACTACTACTATTTATCTAGTTTCATTTGACAAAATTCTACAAATTATTAGTAAGATGAATAAATTATAGTCTTATGCACCTATTTTTTAAGTTAATGTTTATTTTGTTGTGTGACAATCACCTTTTGTTTAAAAATACTACTAAATATACTTCAATTTAACAAAATGAACAATATATATACTATTTTTTTGATTGATTTAAAACATATTATTTGCAAACAAAAGCGCTGATGCGACGTCTTAATTCATCAAAGTGGATGGCAGAACGATGTTATGTTTATGTAAACAGAACTGCGGGTTAACTCTACAATAATATTGGTTTATCTGTCAACTATAATAGTAGAGCAAACTGCTACTGGGTTTACAATTACAGTTTGACAATAGTTAAAAATAAAATATACTATTATCTAGTTTAATTTGACAGAATTCAACAAAATAATAGTCAGACGAAAAAAATAATTATTATTTTTTAAGTTAATGTTTTGTTGTACGACAACTTTTTATTAATTAAAATAACAAACACCTTTTGTTTAAAAATACCATCAATATAATTTAGTTTAACAAAATTAACGATATTGTTAGTTAACCATTTTTTTTTTTTGTTGAATTTACCCATACTATTTCTTCGAGTGTAATGTTGGTTCTTAATATATTTAACTTGGGAATGACGCAGACTAGATTTTGAAAGTTTTCAAACATTTTCTTAATTTTTTCGCATTTTCCTAACGTTCTCCTACAAAAGAGAGTAGACCCTCGTATCCCACGGGAAAAATACTACAAGAAACCACCTGAATTTCGCGTAATAAGCTCTGAATCTTAAAAAGTTTACATTTTGAATATTGCAGGCTTGAATTTGTGAATTTTTAACCATTTTTTTAATATTTCCGCATTTTCCTGACATTTTTCGGCAAAGCGAAGTAAAGCATCATATTCTATTAGAAAAATACTAAAAGAAACCACCATAATCTAGAATAAAATATTATAGATCTTAAAAGTTTAACTTGTGAATATCTCAGACAGGACTTGGTAAATTCTCAAGTATTTTCTTAACTTTTCCACATTTTCCCGCCGTTTTCCGTAAAACCGAATACATCATCGCATCCTACGGGAAAGATGCTATCAAAAACCGTGTTCATTTTCCGCTGTTCAGCTTAAGCCAAAATTAGCTACTTTTTAACATCCTCCTTTCAGGTCAATATCTTAAACGGTTCCAGAGTAATCGTGCGCACAAAAAAGTTACAGACAGACAGACAAACAAATTTTTTCTTGCTCAAACTTAAAATCTCGACGTTTCATGACATTCTAAGCCTAATTGAACAATAAATTTTTTTTTTTAATTTTTTTTGTCGTTGCTGTACTTCCACTGGATGTGGAAGTAAAAAATACGATTATAATTTTAATTTTGTAAAATTAATAAAAATTTGTTTTTAAATCTATTTCGAGGTTTGGATACGGAGTCTCTGGACTCCTAGTCCCCCTGTCCAGTCCGACGCTGACTACATGTATAGAAAAACGATGATGATAATGTCTGCCAGCAGACAACAAATGCATAACGCAATGTGCGTGTCGGCGGTACGCAACGTGTTTACAGGTGGTCCTGGTCGTCGCCCCTGCCTTTCCACCCCGGCTGCTGTGTGCGAGTTGGGGTAGGTCGCGGCTGCAGACGGATCCATACGCAGCAAGAGTGCTGTGACCTGGCTAGACGGGATGGGGTAGTCGCTCCTGCCACTGTCTGTCTGTCTCTCCTCCTGCTGTACGCCGTTCTGTCACTGTTTTGCTCCCGTTGTTGCCTTGCCGAAAGCTCTGCGGACGGAGTTGGGCCTACCCCGTTTTATCCCGTGCCGTTCGATGAACTCGATTACTTTGTTTTGGTGTCAACGACACTCGGCAGGCTCTGTGATGTCCCCATGTTTGATTTACATGGGGGGTTGTTTTGGCTTTATGGTTCGGGGATATTTAGAGAGGTTTTTTTAGTGGTAAAAACCATGAAAATATCGTTTTTATGATACGGTGGATGCGTGAAGTAGCGCGTAAATTCTGCGAAATATAAAACTGATTGCTGATCGCTTGAGAAAATGTACAAAAATAATATTAAAAATTCAACAATATTATTTTGGGTATTTAGTAGAGAGATAACTTTTAAAGAAAACATTCGTTCTTTCCATATACTGATGATATAAGTCTGATTACGTTAGTATATCAACAAGAAGTCTCACTTATGAGACATCTTATCAACTTCTTTCATGCTCTTAATATCTAACACAAGAGCCGAGGCGAGCCAACCTTTTTTGGGGGTTATTTTTTAATAATTTGTCATAATCTTAAAAAGACAACTCTGTAAATAAATAATTCAAACTGAGCAACTAAGTTTGGTTTTTAATTTTGTTAGCAAGCCTACGAATGCAGTAAATAAACTTGTAATATACAGTGTGTCGCACTTAAGAGTGTAACACCTTTATATATATTTTTTTTAAATTCCAAGTTGAACGAAATTTTTCTTAAATACAGAACAAATTAAGATCCACTTAAGGTCAAAAAAATATTCGCCTCCTGCAAATGCAAAGCCATCTGCGATACCAAGATAAAAAAAGACTTTTAGCTTAATCGATAATTTTTAATTTGGTTTCTTAACATTTTTGGTGCAAGTGCCATAGGTATTTTGACTTAAAAACATTAGACGCCATTTTTAAACCTTTATATCTCCGAAAAAAAACAAATAGTACAGTACCTAGAGGTGAAAAATATGCATGACTTCGGAATAATGTCATATTGAACGGATTTCGTTCATTTTTGGCAGTATAATAGTAAATGCTTCACAGAAAAGTTTCTATATTGTACGGGAGTTTGCCAATTTATAGAGGGTGGATGCCACCCCCTCTCAGGAAGTGGCACTTAAAAAATATACATATTTACTGGAGCTGAAGTAGAATCAAATTTTAAGAAGAAAAGGTTCTATGCAATTTTTCACATAAATTGATAGTTTTTAAGTTATAACGACTTCAAAATTGCGATCATAGCTTAAAAAAATAGGTATTTCCAAACGGCTTTCGTCAAGTATCTCAAAAAGTATTACTTTATCGAAAAAATGTTAGAGACCAATTACAGAAAGTACAAATTGGGAATTAATTATATTTTTTGTTTATTGATGCAGGATTAATAATTTCGGAGATATTTAAGTTTACATTTGGCATCCAAGTGTTCATAAGATAATTATTTAGAGTGAGAGTTAAATATCTCAGAAACTGTGACACCTACGTCAAGGATGCTAATAGGTAGAAAAATAGGTTGTTAATTAAGCTTTCAACTTTTTTAAATTTGTTTCTGTACCATAAAAAACAAAGAAGTTATGACCGACGCAATGTGTGTCTACACATTTTTTTAATAACAACGTCGCCATTTTGTTACTGTAATTAGCCAGTAATTAAAAAAAAGGAATTTCACACACTGTTTCCCATTAATATATAGCATGACGTATATGCTCAAATTTTTTGGTTTGTATACAGCACTTGCTTTAGAAAAAAATACAGTTTAAACTATAAAGGTATTTTCGATAAAACGTAATTTTTTTTCCTTTTCCAAATATCTCAATAAATATTAGTTTTATTGAAAAATGGGTAGACACCAAAAATAAAGCTCATAAACTGATAATGATAAATTTCGTTTCTTTATTTATTTACATAGATTTAATAGTTTCGGAGATATGAAAGTTTACAAATGGCGTCCGAACGTTTATAAGACGAAAAATGCAGTTTAAATGTTAAATATCTTAGAAATTGTGACACCTACGTCACGCATGCTAAGAAATTAAATTAAAGACAATTAATTGCGCTTTCAAATTATTTTTTACTCGTTCCTGTAGCATAAGAAATAAAGAAGTTGTGACGGAAAAATGTGCGTATTTATATTCTTTTATATAAATAGGTCGCCATTTTGTTACCCTCATTAGCCAGTAATTTAAAAAAATCGTTAAGATGTAGCATTACCTAGATGCTCAAATTTTTTTGCTCATTTAAAGCACTTGCTTTAGAAAAAAATGCATTTTAAACTTTAAAGGTAATTTCGAAATACTTGGATACCAAATATAAACTTAAATATATCCGAAATTATTAATCCTACATCAATAAACAAAAAATATAATTAATTCCCAGTTTGTACTTTCTGCAATTGGTCTGTAACATTTTTTCGATAAAGTAATACTTTTCGAGATACTTGATGAAATCCGTTTGGAAATACCTTTTTTTTAAGCTAAAATCGCAATTTTGAAGTCGTTATAACTTAAAAACTATCAATTTATGTGAAAAATTGCTTAGAACCTTTTCTTCTTAAAATTCGATTCTATTTCAGCTCCAATAAATATATATATTTTTTAAGTGCGTACAATATAGAAACTTTTCTGTGAAGCATTTATTATTTTACTGCCAAAAATGAACGAAATCCGTTCAATATGACATTATTCCGAAGTTAAAACCTCTAGTTACTGTACTAAAAAGTTACGGAGATTTTAAAATGGCAAATTGCTTCTCAGTTTATAAACTTTTCCTTGAAGGTTTTTAAAGTGATACTTTTCGATTCATTCGACAAAATCCGTGTTGAGACACCCGTTTTCTCAATCTGCAAAGAAATCTTTAAACGTTCACCATGTCATTATGGAAAGAGGAAGAACTGCATTTGATGCACACGTGAATCGCACCGGTGAAAGCGAAAATTCCAGCCTACAGAAGCGTACGAAAAGTGACATTTTTTTTACTTTCGACAAAATCGATGCCCTACTATGACAGACTAAATGGGTTATGGCACACGCGATGTTTTTGAAATTTAAATCATCTATTGTGATTGCTCAACAAAAAGTGTTGAAAAATGAATATGAAGCCTTGTGATTGGTCCTTGCACAATGAGTAATGAATTATTACCCACGGCCGTGAGTAATGAGCTCAATTACTTGTTAAAAAACGTACCGATCACAGGCACACAAAAAAAAAGTTCAAACCCAGGAAACCGACATATCATTTCCGAAGGATTTTCGGGCGCTGAACACGATGCCATAGTCAAAATATATGACTTAAGGGAATTGGGGCGAGCGTAGAGGCGACTTCAATGTGAATATCAGTCGATATTCCGTTGAAGCAACGTCGAGCGCGGTTAGTACTTGGATGGGCTCCCATCTTGGGAAATACAGCGTTCTCGTCCCACCTTCTAGAGGCTTGTATATCAGTGTATACTCGGAAGTTACGTAATTTCAGACGAGGATTACGTAGTGGATATACCATCCTTCGGAGGGGATGTAAAGCAGGCGGTCCCTTGTCTATTAAATGTTAGGCAAGTAAAAGATCCCTACTCTTCTTAAGGGAAGAGGTTCGGCAAAATTTCCAGGTTGGGGGGTAGCTCGTCTCCTGGCGTCGGTGATAGGCCCTGGTAGCGGAAATAGGCCGACGTTAAATAGTTAAAAAAAAAAAGACTTAAGGGAAAATTTCGGAGATAATCGCAATTACTTCCACATCCAGTGGAAGTATAGTAACGACAAAAAAATTTAAAAAAATTTTTATTGTTCAAATAGGCTTAAATGTCATGAAACGTCGAGTTTGGGCGAAAAAAAATTTCTGTCTGTCGGTCTGTCTGTAACTTTTTTTGTGCGCACGTTTACTCTGGAACCTTTTAAGATATTGACTTGAAATTTGGTACACATATGTACTTTAACGAGTTCTGGAACTAGATTATATTTTCATCTTGTTCCGTCCAAAGGTTGGAGGGTAAATTGGAGTAAATTTGGGGTAAATGGGTAAATCAAGCAGGTAAGAGTTCATAAAATTGGCATTTAGTATATATAAGAGAAGCTAAGGTCTCAAAAAAATTTTTGGCATTAGCCACCCCCATTACCACCCCCACCTATTATTAAAGGGGATGAAAAAAAATGTGATTTAGTGTATGTACAAGAACCAGAAACCTCAAAATATTTTTTTACTTCATCCACTCCCACTACCACCCCCTATTACCACCCTCACCCCACTACCCATGTGGGGTATCGTTTTATGGGTTTTTGGGGTAGAGGATTTCAAATATTATATTATTAAAGTTTATGGAACTTATTTCCAAATACAAAGTTTTTTCGTTGTGAGTGACTTCGATAGAGAATCTGGATAGGGGTGGCTAATGCCAAAAATTTTTTTGAGACCTTAGCTTTCTTATATATACTAAATACCAATTTTATGAACTCTTACCTGCTTGATTTACCCATTTACCCCAAATTTACCCCAATTTACCCCCCAAGCCTTGGACGGAACAAGATGAAAATATAATCTAGTTCCAGAACTCGTTAAAGTACATATGTGTACCAAATTTCAAGTCAATATCTTAAACGGTTCCAGAGTAAACGTGCGCACAAAAAAGTTACAGACAGACCGACAGACAGAAATTGTTTTTCGCTCAAACTTAAAATCTCGACGTTTCATGACTTTTTAAGCCTATTTGAACAATAAAAATTTTTAAATTTTTTTTGTCGTTACTATACTTTCACTGGATGTAGAAGTAATTGCGATTATCTCCGAAATTTGCCCTTAAGTTATATATTTTGACTACGGCATCGGAAATGATATGTCGGTCTCCAGGGTTTGAACTTTTTTTTTGTGTGCCTGTGATAATTAATGAATTATTCAATAGTCTTTTTTCTACGAGTATTGATACGTTCTTGAACATGTAATGGGGCTTATTACTTACAGCCGTGGGTAATGAATCATTACTCAATAGGCTAGAACCAATCACAAAAGTTCATTTTCATTATTCAACAGTTGTGGGGCAATCACGAAAGATGATTTAAAGTTCAAAAATATCGAATATGGCAGGACTCAATTCAATCTGTCATGCAAATATCAATATATGACATGGACATCTAGAGTTCTTTAAATTTTAAAAATACTATCACGTTTCTCTTACTAATTTGTACAAGTCTGTTGTGAAAAAATTATTCAAGCGTCGAGTAGTCATGGAAAAAGTATAGTATTCTTCTCGCGTGTAATAGCTATTACTCGCTTAGATGAATTATAACACACGCCTTCGGCTCGTGCCGTAAACGCCATCCTCAAAAGTAATACCCATCATTACACTTTCGTTGAATAATATACTATTATTCAATATGTGACTTTAAGCGCTGATACGTTTAAATTCGCACGCAACTTCGACACCACTACGACTCCCGCGGGAACGATTTTGTTTTTTATACATTGAAGCGCTTGATGAACTAATATAAATTGACCATTATTTAATAGTATATTATTCAACGAGCGGTAATGTAGGTAATAACTTACGTAGATGAAAGTTATTACCTACAGTAATTCATCAAATGAGTTATTACCATTATCGCAAGTTGAATACTATATTTTATCTACGATTATAACAATAAATATTAAACTGAGAAAATTTTGTTTAAATTACTCAGTTTGTTTATTAATAAAATTAACTGTAAAATTTAATTTTTGTTCACCCTTTTATATTTGTTGTCTTCAAAGATTTAGCCACCTCTAAGAGGGGGTAGAATGTGATTTTTAATCGAAATAGTGAATAAACTGCTTGTAGACAAAAAAATCAGCTTTGTAGATTAATATTACGCGGCGGAAAATGCAAAACTTCTCCGCGAACTGCAATAGCCCGGAGCGCATATGCGGTCAACAGTCTTGTTTCTTACGTTAGAGAAAAAATTAAAAAAGAGTCGGAAAGCTCAATGAGTTCTCTTTACATAAGCTGTCTACAAATTTTTCGAAAAAAAAAAACGATAATTATCAAGATATTCGAGGAGCTACGCCACTTTGAGTGTCATCGCGCGGCGGCCGCGCCCATCATGTGCCCGGTGGAACTGCCCTGGCTGCGCTGATGAGACCAATTGTGAATTCCTCTTTATATATTATTGGTGTTTTATAAGATTTATTGAATGAAATTTAACTTGTCAGACTCAAAAAAGGACTTTATTCGGCTAGATAATTGACATTATTGATCTACTGGGAAGTAGATTAGTTGGATCATCATTTATATCCACGACTGGTTGTTTGTGCAGCTGGATCCTCTACAGCTTCGGCACATGATGCTGCAGTTCAGACCAGAGTTTCTGCACTCGCACCGGGCACCGCAGTCCGCCTTGCAGGCATAGGAAATTAGCCGTAGCTGGCTATCAGAAGCTGGTTGCCTTATGGTAGGAACATGCATATTAGTTGAGTGCTGCAAACTTTCGGGAGATTAAATCCTCACAATATTCTCCCTAACTCCTCTCCTCTCCTCACCTAGAAGACTGGGGGTGGAAATCAGGACTTCAGGGCTTGGTTCCGATTCCTGTTCCTACCACAAGGTAGCCAGCTCCTGATAGCCAGCTACGGCTAATTTCCTGTGCCTACAAGGCGGACTGCGGTGCCCGGTGCGAGCGCAGGAACTCTGGTCTGAACTGCAACATCATGTGCCGAAGCTGTAGACGATTCAGCTGCACACACAGCCAGTCGTGGATATTGATCTACTTCCCAGTAGATCAATAATGTCAATTGTCTAGTCGAATAAAGTCATTTTCTGAGTCTGACAAGATAAATTTCATTCAATAAATCTTATAAAACACCAATAATATATAAACAGGAATTCGGAACTGGTCTTATCAGCGCAGCCAGGGCAGTTCCACCGGGCACATAGTGGGCGCGGCCGCCGCGCGATGACACTCAAAGTGGCGTAGCCCCGTAACGGGTGACGCTACAGAGAAGGTAGACACACCAATGGAAAATCCAAAGTATGAAGAGAAATGTTTATTCGGGTACGTTTTCCCCTCCGAGTCTTCATTTATCCGCAATTAAGCCTTTTCGAAATTTTTTCAATTTTTGAAGTTTTGACAGCACTAGAACGGAAAATTATGAACGAAATATGCATAGAACATACGAAATACGAACGGATATGCTTCTCCTGAGCTTTTCTGATAATTTCGACCCAAATCGGACCAGTAACAACCTTTTTGGTGTACTTTATAGCCAGTTCTGAAATTTCTGCGACTTAGGCCCTTGTTGCTCCGAAAAAACAGGGAAGCCGACGGGGGAGAGTAGGGGACTTTTTGGTACGTGTTGTCTTGGACCAAAACTACAATCCTGCAAATTTTCAGCCTTACAATAATTAATTGAAAGTCAAAAACTAAAATTCATGTGCTACATGGCTTAACTAAGATCACTCAATTTTGCCGCACCAGTGAACCAATGAATACACTTAGAGAACTGTCAAAGTTAATGAACTAAGGGTATAGCTTGTCTTGCGCCTTCTTAATTGTTTAGACTAGACGTGATAGACGCAACAATGAACGCACTTAAATGTCCGAGTGTCGCCGCTGCGACACTCAGAATGGCGTAACTCCGTAACGGGTGACGCTACAGAAAAGGTAGACATATCAATGGAAAGCCCAAAGTATGAAGAGAAATGTCCATTGGGGTACGTTTTCCCCTCCGAGTCTTCAGTTATCTGCAATGGCTCCATTTCAGAGTTTTTAAATTTTTAAATTTTTGAAATGTTGACAGAACTAGAACAAAAAATTATGAACAAAAATATGCATGGAACATCTGAAATATGAACGGATATGCTTCTCCTAATCTTTCATGATCATTTCGACTCAAATCGGACCAATAACAACCTTTCTGGTGCACTTCTTAGCCAGCTCTGCAATTTTTGCGACTTAGGCCCTCGTTACTCCGAAAAAACAGGGAAGCCGACGGAGGAAAGTAGGGAACTTTTTGGTACATGTTGTCCTGGACCAAAATTACAATCCTGGAAATTTTCAGCTTTACAATAATTAATTCCGGGTAGAAGCGATATATTGGCTAAAATTCCTGCGCTAATGGGACGATTTTTAAAAACATTAAGAAAGGAAAATGGGATTTATTTTTCATCTCGTGAGAACGAATTTTTATATGTGAGAATCTAATAATATTTGTATTGTGACCAATAGCTTTCACACATTATTATCAACACAGTTGATGTGCAAAAATAATAAACATATGAAGAATTTACCACAATCGATAAACAAACACAGATATAAATTGTACAAGGCAAAACTAATTTGGCGCAAAACATTAAAGACCGGATGTTATTAAATACTTTAGCACCTACTCAAAATTATTTAAATATCTTAAGGGTACGGTTTCAAGTTCAAGGATTTAATATTAAATGTTTATTTCTGATATTTCTATCCCTCCGAAAAAAATAAAAACATTAAAAATGTTAAATTTTGGTGTTCACAAAAAGACTAATCAATAATCATAGAACAAAAAGAAGTGATATTAATCAGTCAAGCTTAGTCGAGACAACCACAAAGTGGTTAAATCGTGGTATATATGTGACGTGCTTCAAGGCTCTCAGTATCTCAATTTTTATGGTAAACTGTATATTCCACATTATTGCCTATAACATCAGATATCAACGTCATTTATTCACTGCACGATTACTATTTAACCTCTTTATACACTAATAGATACTTTAAACTACCAATAAGGCCCATGTCATTGCGATGTAACGGTTCACTTTTTAACCATTAATAAATTTCTATTAAACTCTGCTAAGTTACATTATTTTATATTTTATCAGCCGCTCCTGCTTTCAAGGTACTTTAGGTATTCCAGAACATGGCGTGTAAACAAACGCTTTGAAGGTCTAAATGTGGTAACACCCCAACCATCTTCCAGGCAGAAATCTATCAATTTATGCTATAGATCTGTGTGCCCAGGAATGCCTTAACAGAGGCACTCGAAGGGCAAAGATCTATATACTTTCAGACAGCCAGGCAGCACTAAAGGCTCTCAGGTCCTATACCTTCGAGTCTGAAATTGCCTGGGAATGCAGACAATCCCTGAAGCAACTGGTAAAAAACAACAAGGTTACCTTGGTGTGGGTGTCAGGGCACGAGGGAATAGAAGGTAATGAACTAGCTGACAGCCTAGCGAGAAAAGGGGCTGAAGCCCCCATTTTTCGTTTCGTGAACTATTTTGTGGCTTATCTAAGGGACACATAACGAAGGAGGTCTAAAAATGGGAAAAGAAACATGACATAATGAATTGTGAGGGGATTGTATCCTACGCGCATTTTGGTACATATAATATGACGAATTAATGAGTTCGATTTACTTTTCGATAGGCTTCGGCCTTAGAAGTCGTCAACTTGTGTGCTATCTAATTAATTATTATGGTGAATTTTACCAATCAGTTGTGAGAAGTTTAGCACAAGAATTGGTTTAGTGAAGTAGTGAAGAATAATTACAAGTAGAATTTGTTTGTGAGTAATAGCTGCTTTAAGTGCAGTTTAATAAGAAAGGACATTATTGTAGTAGTGTTTAATACACCTAAAATGGTATAGTTTTGCATTTTCGCATAGTTACTGTTGATACCAATATATAATTTGTTTATGTAAACACCAAATGGTGCATTCGCTAGGTTCCAGAAGTTATTGACATTATTGTTCCAGCAGTTATTGTAAGTACAAAAACATTCATATTTCTCCAGGGTCTCAGCATTTTCATCGTACGTTTTGTGCGGTTTCGTTAAATTCCATTTCTTTGTGGAATGTGTAACTTTAGTGTTCTTCACGTTTGAACAGACAAAGGAATTTTTTCGCGAGTGCTTTATCTTTGTTGTTAAACACAACATGTTTACTATTTGTAAACTTTTGTCAATGTTCTCTCCAAATAACATGTATGATATAATTTCATTTCTTTTGTCAATACCTTTGGTTATATTTAGAGATTTGTTTACTGATTTAAGTATCAAAACATGTTGTTTATTAGTACTATTTTGTGTAACGTTTTCGTAGAGTAGCATTCGTTGGCCAACTAATTACTTTTATTTTTTAGAGTATTCCTTGTAGTGTTTATGTATTGTGGGCATTTTGCCAAGCCTTATTGCCTTATATTTGTGGATTACGGTATAACTATTACCTTTTTTTACGTATGTCCGTCTCTCTGTGTACGTTATATTTTGTATAAATTGTTGGTAGAATATTATTATCGTCGGCACATTTTATTTGCCCGCACCCTGTATATCTCTTTGCTCTACCAATTTTATGTAATATATTTGTCATATTTTTAATGTTTGGTTTTATTTTAAAACTATGTTACAATTGCAAGTTTAACTTGGGAGCTAGACAGGTAAATAATAAAATTATATAAAAAAAATATTTTTAAGAAAAAGCTTTTATCTGAAAAAACTACTAAAAAGTAAAAATATTTTTTTTTAAATTCATACACATGGAAACTAAAAGCTTTGGGGGCGGTCATATAGTGATATTGCATAGTTACTTTGCTCAGTTGACCACCCTCAAAGCTTTTGGTTTCCATGTGTATGAATTTAAAAAAATATATTTTTACTTTTTAGTAGTTTTTTCAGATAAAAGCTTTTTCTTAAAAATACTTTTTTTTTATAATTTTATTTTTTACTTTTTAGTCCACTTATTTTACAAAAAGACAGACAAAACCCTTTCATTTGCCACCGCCACCCACCACTTCCTTCTCCCGTCTTCTCACCCCTCTAACACTATTTCCCACTTCTTCCCACCCTTTTCCCACCTCTTTCCACCACTTCCCCAGCCCTTTCCCATCTCTCCCCACCTCTTTCCACCCTATTCCCACCTCTGCCCACCCTATTCCCACCGCTTTCCAACCTCTTCCCCCTGCCCTTCCCCATCTCTCTCCACCTCTTTCCATCCTATTATCACCTTTTCCCACCTCTTCCACCCCTTTCCTACCTCGTCCCATCCCCACCTCTTCCCACCCCTTCCCACCTCTTCTCCACCTCTCTCACGTCGGCCATATTGAATTTAGAATAACGTCACACACTTTATCGTATTTTACTCATCAAACCTATATCAGGGGGGTTGTGACCAAAAAGCAGATCCGCCATCTTGGGACGTCCGCCATATTGGATTTAGAATGACGTCACATTGTTTATCGTATTTTACTCGTCAAACCCTTTCATTTGATACCCATATCAGGGGGGTTGTGTCTAAAAAGCCGATCCGCCATCTTGGGACGTCCGCCATATTGGATTTAGACCGATAAGGGCTATACTATGTTGCATTGTCACCGGACTTATACACGTGTGCCAAATTTCAAAGCTCTAGCTTAATTAGAATTAGTCGAAATTCAGCTTGCAAGATTTGACCTAAACCAACAAACAAACATACAAACAAACATTGCAAGTTAAATAAAAGCTTTTAAAAAAGTAAAGTATTTCTTTAATCTATGTAGTATCAGATTAGTTTTCTTAATTTGTGACAAAGAAAATAAAATTTCTAATATAAATATAAATGAGATGTAACCCGTTTTAGCGAATAAATGAAAACCGACTTCACCAGCATATGTGTCACATTCGAACTAGCAGGAGATCTCTTATGTTGTTCTTCGTTCTAAACAACTTTGCTACTATCATTTATATGATTATAAAAGGATAGATCAGATAAATTACGCCAAAATCGCATTAATGTTGGGTATCCAGAGCTAAATTTCATCAATGAAATAGTCGTATTTTATAATGTGTTTCAAAGCAAAGGACATAACGTTATATTTAGACGGATTTAAATACATATTGATTTACACACTAAGTTTTAATTTTGTTTAATGCTAGATGTAGCTTATTACAGTCACCAGGTCACTTAATAGTAGTGTATGTTTTTATATCATCCGCGCAAAGTAACCAATTTTCTTCCATATCAATTATATATATATTAAATAATAATGGTCTCAGTATGGATCCTTGTGGGACCTCAGAGTGGCAGACATATCAATAGATTGTTGAACATTGTACAAACTGTTTCCTATCTTTAAGATAAAATTTGAAAAATACTGCAAATTTTAACAGGCCAAAATTATCTAATGTAAGTATTAAGTAAAATATAGTAATTGAGTCTATCAAATACTTTCCATCTGCATCCATCTGCAAGCTAGAATAAAATGCATCAGCTATATATCGGGTTAAACAGAATAAGCTAGTAGTTGTGGATCATCCCTTCATGAAACCATATTCTATTGATATGATTTTATATTTTAGATGGAAAAAGAGAAAATCAAGAACTACCATTTCAAAGACACTACTTGTTATTGATAATAGTAATAAGTCTATGATTTTTAATTTGGTTTTTCCAGCTTTCTTTTATACGAGTATTTATTTTCGAGAATTTCCAGGAAGAAGGCATAAGTAGACGTTTTAATAAAAATATTAAATATTGTGGTAAGTGGCGTTGAAAGAAGACATGCACAATCACGAAGGAAAAAGCAGGTATTTGGTCCGGACCGACAGTACATTTGGGTTTAAATTTTTTAAGACTATTAACCTTAATCTCAGTGAATTGCTTTAAATGTAAGCTATCGGTTAAGGCATCTTGATTGGTAGCTTCAGAATGAGTGTTTTTTATTATATGAGAACTTTGAAAAAAGTCTGCAAAGGCATCTGGAATGTTTTATGGACTGTTTATTAATCTATCTTTATATATCATATTATATGGTATACCATATCATCTTAACACTAAGTACTTCTATATTATGCGAAAACTTGTTTCGATATGGAAAAAACATTAATGCTCAACAACGAAAATCCGTAAATGATAATTTATTTCCATGCACATGCAGAATAATGCATTTTTAAAATACGCTGTCACGCAACATGGCACTTAGGACTTACAAGTTAAGTATACATCATTACTGTACTCAATCAACCTTTTTATGCAATTTAATGTGAAATGAGTTTGTGTTTAATATCAATAAAATATCTGATATGGCCAGTACGTAACTTGCTTGCATAGTGGTATTATTTGATGACTCATAACTTTTCCCAAAAATGTAGACCAACGAAGGTTTAAAAAGAAACGACGCACAGTGAGTCGTTTAGTAAATCTAGCAGGGCAAAATTCTTACAGAAATTGCAACAGATATACACTTAAAACTCCCCAGGCTTGTAACTTTTTTATTTTTTAAGCGACACCATGTTGGGCACATCAAATTGTAGATATTTTTAGGGCATTTAAACATGTGTACAGAGTGATTTAAAAAAATTTTTTTTGAAAAAATTGTGAAGAAAGAAAACTTAATTTCCTAGAATATTTTTTTACCTCATCCTGTACATGAACTGCGTTAATGTTTTCTTATAAAGGTTTTAATTAGCTTCAATTTATGTTATTACGTCATATTCGAAATTCTTTTTTGTTTTAGAGAAAGAAATTAAAAACACTGATTCCAAACTGATTGTTTTTAAATAACTGAAAAAAATGTAAATTATAATTTTATGCTTTACTTGTAAAAGACATATCACAAACAATACTCAACGTAACAAAACAGCAACAAGAAACAAAAGAAATAAATATTTTTAAAAACAAACTTTACTAAAATGTACTAAATAATGGAAAATTGCAAAATTTGTATTTTTTTACTATTTTTTTTAATAATAAATTGAAGCTAATTAAAACCTTTATAAGAAAACATTAACACATTTCATTACAAGGTGAGGTAAAAAAATATTCAAAGAAATTAAGTTTCCTTTCTTAATAATTTTTTAAATCACTCTGTATGCATGTTTAAAGGCTTTAAAAATGTCTACAATTTGATGTGCCCAACATGGTCATCGCTTCAAAAATAAAAAAGTCACAAGTCTGGGGAGTTTTAAATGGCGCACCCTATACATTATATTTATTTTTACTCACTTCAATTTATCATTTTAGATTTAAAAAAATTAACAATGTCCATTTAAAAAATGCAACGAAATTATACACAAAAACCCAACACAATTTAATGCAAGATCTACTAGACTGTAGATAGGTAGGTATATATAAATTTTATTCCAATGTGCTGACATTTGGACCTGCAAATTAACTGTAATAATTTAAGTTGTTATTTTTGATTTCAAAATTGGCGCGACTTGCACTTGGTGTCCCAGGTTGGATTTAAAAAATAAAAACAAAAAGAAAATCGCAAATCGTGTTGGCTTGCGACCACGGGGTCCCGGGTTCGAATCCCGGCCAGGGTATGGATTTGTAGCGGGCGTATTTCACCTGTTGCCGAGACGGTAGAAGTGGGCTAGCCCGCGGTTGTGTGAGAGGCAACACGGCTAGTCGCTCTCCTCTCCCGAGTTCGAGTCTCAGCTGCGGCAGATGGCAATGTCGCATGGAATGGGTATTATGTTGTTGTCTGTGTGCGTGTCCTGGTTAAGTGGTGAAATAACTATAGCTAAACTCCGCCAAGACCACATATAAATCCCATATGCGACACTGAAAAGGACAACGATATTTTGTGCAACACTTAGCAGAGATATATCCAGATTAAATAGCCGAGACTCATGCGCATATTGTAGAGGTGAACATCAACTAAACAGTTCAGCTGCAATAAAAGATTGAATTTTCGTAAGACGTACAGATTTCACAATTATTTTAAAATAAGCATTACAAGTGCTACAAATAGGTACTGTAAGGAATTATGCGATGTAGGTAAATGTATTATAAGATGCAGATATAATAACTATACGATTAAAATCCTCTATTACCTACTTCGATCAGGTACTAAAATTCCCATTTCGGATTATCCGAATCATCCCGAGCGTATTTAATCTTGACGTGAGTCTAATTTAACATAATAAATGATTTAACATTTAACCTAACCTCTTTACCTTTGCGAGTTTGACACGATTTTAACATTAATAATTTACCTTAATGCAACCTAGAAAATAATTTATGTCACTGTAATAAGTTAAACAATTTACAAACTGGCAACATGTCAAATGCACAGTAAATGTCCGAGGTCATCGGCGGCATTTGTGCTAGATCAAAGCATATGGGATTTATATGTGCCAAGACGTTAATATAAACAAGATGTTAAAATAATAAAAAAAGAAATACAAACGATATATGCATAATCAACTGCACATAGCAATCGATCACACTTTCATCAGGCACTTTTTCGATACCGGAGATGATATCGCCCAGAAAAGAAGTCATCAGAGTCTGAAATAATTCTCGAGACCGTGGCTGTGAAAGCCAAGTGGGTGAAGCGAAGACACCCTGTGTAACAAAGCTGAAGTAGTACTGAACATATTTTTTTACAAACGTGAGATTTTAATTGATACGTTGTAATATTCTTTCTAAGATCAAAATATTGAAAAAATATTCGACAAATACACGACAAATAAATTTAAAATTAAAAAAATAAAAATTTTAATATTTTCGCAAAACCAATTTAAGTTTTCCCAGATTCAAAGTGCGCTCCTGTGGTGTATGTATATGTGGTCTGGTGGCTCAGTGAAATAAAAAATTCGCTAAATGTTTGGACTTTCAATAATAAAGAAGTAAATTAAATTCTCAAATAAAAAAAATACCATTTTGGCGTGCCTACTTTCTAGACATTAAGAAAATGTGTAGACGTTTGGCGTCTGCTTTCTCAATATTCCAGTGGGGCGACTCCTGCAAAATTCCGAACCGGAAAGGCTGGCGGGGATGAGCAGACCGATAGACAGGAAGTTGCGAACAATGCAGACATGAGTTTTGGTTGGTGGCTTATTACACACGCCGCGCGGAAGAAACGGTAACACTTTTAATTATAACTAATTGTGGCTTCAATTATAAATAACCTCCAACGTCGGCAGATGATTTGAATTTTTAATAGCGCTCTTCGCCTTCCCCAACGCTAATGCTGCTTTATAAATGTGGTGTTTTACATACGTACACGAACGGTATAGTAACTTCCTACAGAGGTTCCTACGCTGTATTTAAGCCCTTCAATATTTTCCATTTCTTGGTTGTGTAAATTGTTATGAACATTATTAATTCATACTAATATGTATTTGATATAGTCGTTACAAACACAAATTACCTTAAGAAATACTTAACTGACACAAACCCACGTTTTAATATAAAATATGTCGATAAAATGAGCTCTGCAGAAATTAGAGATTTATTTGTATTTCATTTTTTATTAAAAGTCTTTATTTGCATGTTCGGTACGGTAGCGCAGCGGGCTAAAGCGTGTTGTGTGGCGAATACGCTTGGTCACACTGTCTATCGTGCACTGGGTTCGGTTTCCAGCTCCAAACACTGGCAATGTAGGATGTAGGTGTAATAGAAGTAATACCCTTCTGGACAGTCTTAGTTTTCGATTTGGGATTGTCCAATGTGTGTCGTGTGTTTACATGGAAATTCAATCGGCAACAGTCGGTAGAGGTGCGCTAGAGAACATAAATATAGTTGAAGCAATCCTAACAGTGAGCGGGGTTATGACATTATGAGGGGGTGAGAGGAATGAATAGGTCGGCAAGTAGATCTCCCGTCCTTACTCCACTTTTACATTAAGTGAGAGAGAAGATACCGGCCATTCCATGTCAACTATCTGACGTGCGGTGTGGGCGTAAACTTGTGAGTGTATATTGTTTAACCCAGGGCCGCAGTTAGACACCGCATTCGAGCTTATACTGTCAAAACAGTTAGAATAACTAAACCACCAGCTCCCTGGCTCACAGAAAATATAAAAGTTATGATGAAATTAAGAGACAAAGCAAAATTAAAACACAAGAAATCAAAGAGCAATGCGGATTGGCAATATTACAAAGAGTTGAGGAATTTTGTCAATATGGCCGTTAAGTCTGAACAAAGAGCATACTTGCAGAGTCAATTTAAGAAAGACCCAAAAAGTTTTTGGAAAGTTTTAAAACATTTAAATATACATTCTAGCAGCCATGACCCTGGTAGAGGTTTAGCTGATTCTAATGTGTTCAATGATTATTTTGTAAACAAGATCCCTCAAGGTAATATAGATGAAGCATTTATTGCCAACACGTTTGACAAGAAAAAATTCCCTAGTGTTGACAGAGAATTTAATTTCCAGCCTATTTCGGTAAAGAAAATGGAAGAAATATTTAAAAATGTTATCGTTAGTTATACCTTATTTAAGTGAAACTTAACATTTATAACTAATAAATGTTTATCAACTGGAACATTTCCCAATAGCTGGAAAGAAGCTTATGTTATTCCTCTGCCTAAGACTAGCAATCGTTCAAGTACTTCCGATTTTCGTCTTATTAGTATCCTTCCCACTATCTCTAAAATACTAGAAAAAATTGTATATGAACAACTGGCTGCCTACCTAGATAATAATAATGTATTACCAGTCACCCAGTCAGGATTCCATAGAGGACACAGTAGTCACAGTACAACCACTGCACTACTACATGTTACCGATGAATTATACAGAGCTGCTGATAATCAGAAAAAATCCTGTCTAGTTCTATTAGATTACAGTAAAGCCTTCGATACCTTAGACCATTCAGTTTTATGTACTAAGTTGAAATACTTTGGCCTCGGTGAAGGTGTTGCACAATTTTTTTCTAACTACCTAGGTAAGTCAAAGAGTGGTTATAGACGGTGTGCGGTCTGATAAAATTGATGTCAAAAAGGGCGTTCCTCAGGGTAGTGTGTTAGGTCCACTACTTTTCTCGATTTACTCCGCTGATTTTTCTAAATTTTTGAAGCACTGTAGCTCACATCAATACGCTGATGATTTTCAGATATTTTTTAATTTTTCGTTAAATGAGGCTGCTATTGCTTCAAATAAAATTAACGAGGACTTAGCCACCATTTGTCATATATCAAAAGCCCACGGTCTGATTCTAAATGAATCTAAAACACAACTCTTGGTATTTGGTAGGCACAGAGACCCACTTCTGAATAACCCAAATTTTAACATTAATTTAAATGGAGTCACTTTATAACACCGTCTAACCATTGTAAGAACTTGGGAATATATCTTGATGATAATCTAAGGTTTCAAAGTCATGTGAGCTACATCATCCGAAAATCCTACAGTAGACTTGAAGTATTATATTTGCACAGAGATAAACTTACAATCGACGTTAAATTGAAGCTATGTGATTCATTAATTCTTGGTTACCTCTCGTATTGCGATGTAGTGTACTGGCCAGTGCTGTTAAGTAAAGATAAAGCAAGCCTTCAAAGACTACAAAACAGCTGCCTTAGATATAGTTATAATCTGAGAAACTATGATCGTATTTCTGATAAACTTAATGACTCAAAATGGCTGAACCTGGATGAGCGGTTCAGAGTTCACATGGCTTGTCTTGTTTACAAGGTAGACATGTCGAAAACTCCCAAATATCTACATGATAAATTAATGAAAACAAGTGCCCATGACCGCCCAACTAGAAACAACTTTTTATATACTGTTCCTCGACACAATACCTCTCTTTTTGAAAGATCCTTTAGCTACAATGCTGTAAAAATATTTAATCGGCTACCTCCGACCCTCAAAGCTCTAACTAGTTTAGAATCATTTCAAAAACAAGTCAAAGCCTGAAACGATACTAGAAATAATTAATATCTTATCTACAGTTATTTTTTTTCTATATTTTTCTTAGTTCTATTTTTTTTTTATTGTTATTTTTACACATATGTAATTATAATAGCTTAACATTATGTACAGCTCGAAGTGGTTAAGTGGAAGAGCAGCTATGTTGAACTTCGCCACTTCTTTTAAGCCCAATTCATTGCAAATTTTTCTAAATCGAAATAAAGACACTATTATTATTATTATTATATAATTTGATAATTACTTTATATTTCCTTATTTGGTAATGTGCTTTTGAAAATAATTTTAGTAAGTTTTGTTACCAATTCATAGCAGTGCTTTGGGGATATTGTAAATGTAATATTATAAATTAGTAAAAAAGTAAACGAGCGAACAATATAGTTAAATCCAGCTCTGCGTTCTGCAGCCATTGCGTCTCAACAACACCGCCTAGATAGGCGGTACGTCGATCACTATTGCGATTGCGACAACTATACCAGTGAGCTAGGAATATACAGAGATGTACGCCCAGGGTTACGTCACAGTTATTAATTGTTTAACATCTGCCTGATAGGAAGAATGCTCATAAGGACCTTTTGCGGCCTTGACAATTCTTGAAAAATAGAATAGATTTCACGAACACAGTAATTTTCATTTGTTATTTAAGACGTTTTTTCTACAAGAATCAGTCTAGATGTGCAGAGTTGGTCATTTTTAGACTTTCGGCTAAAAATTAGGAGAAATCACCAAAAATATCCTTATTTTTGATGACTGCTCCATTTTTATATGAGCGCAGCAGAGCAACACTTTCATTTTTATGTATATAATCTGGTATGACATACTTTATCATATATCTAAAACAGAAAGTTTGTCTCATTGCGCTCGTAAAAAAATGAAGGAGAAATCACCAAAAATACGCAACTTTGAAAATGCGAATAGCTGAAAAAACTGTGTATTATGGGAGGTAATGCTTAACAAGTAAAAATTTTTATAATATTACAAGTATTTACAAGGCCATATTAAGTAATTGGTCGAGTTCATCGTCGTCGCCGTTGATGCTGACGATTGGATTGCCGTTGGTACACGAAGCGCGACAACTGCTGCACACAAGCGAGCAGGGTATGCCTGCTTTTCCTCCTCAGCAACACAGGACATGGTAGCTGATGCAGGAGAGCAGCTTTTCTTGGCATTGTACCAGGCCTCAAAAGGAGCAGACCTGAACCGGGCACGACACCAGAGAGGCCTTTGTTAAAGCCTCGACAAAGCCAAAGCCTGATTTTGCGGCACTTCCACCCACCAGAGCGGCTGCTCGCCTACACTCCCTTAGAGTTCATTTGCAAGTTTGTATCAATATATGTTTATATTAACTTATGTTTTGTATTGTGCTTAGACAAGATTGTGTCACATTTTTTTAAACTACAAAGGACGAATTATTGTTTGCAGATTCAGCAATGGCTATATGGAGATCAGCAGCAGGAGCCAACTGCTTGGGGATGGATCAGGGGGTCGGATGGCTTCCTTGCCCTCGTCACAAGTACGGACCAGTTGCGCCAGAATCCGTCCTAAATAACATATTTTGCGGGTGCACAACTGGTTGCGGGGGCCGAAAAGCAGGCATACCCTCCTCGCCTGTGTGCAGCGCTTCGTGTACCAACGGCAATCCAATCGTCAGCATCAACGGCGACGACGATGATGATGATCTTGTCGATGAACTGGACCAATTACTTAATATGGTCTCGTAAATACTTGTAATATTATAAAATTTTCTACTTGTTAAGCATTACCTCCCACAATACACAGTTTTTCCAGCTATTCTCATTTTGAAACTCACGTACACCCTTAATTACTGCCCCTAGCGAAAAAATGAATAGAACATTTTTTGTAGACAATTTAATTTACTTTCATTTTGAATTATAGAATGACCTTTTTGCTAGGATGCTTAGTTTTCGAGGTAATAACGAAAAACCTATAAACCGACCCTGTCCACCCCCCTCCCGCCTAACGCATGAGGCCCACGGCTGGGGACTTTTGGTATGTTACTCCTAAGGGTCAACCCAACAACTTAAAATAATAATCCATTGAGTACTATTTATTTCCGAATTGGGTGATTTTTCGGTCTTCGTTTCCTGTACTAATACAGCGGTGAGAGCATAAATCATGGGGTTTAGTCTGAATAAGTGCGGGAGTTTTGAAACTTTGGGAATTTGTAGATTTCGATGCCGTGAATGAAATAAGAAAAAATGCAAAATGTGAACTCGGCCGCTGGCGCCGCCATATTAAAAAAATGGCACACAAAACAGTTTCTTTTAAATATCTCGCTTCGGGTGACTCATACGGCAAAAATTGTTCTTAAGAGAATAAAATAGCATTAAATTTTCTACAAAATATCTTCTATACATTTTTTCGTTAAACTGATCAGTTTCGGTGCAGCAGCCGATCGAAGTCAAGCATTCTTGACAAAGTTATGACTTTTTGCAATTTCTCAATTTAGTGCGACTTTTATGAAGGAGTATTTTTGTGTTGAGACAAAATTTGTTTTCATACCTGAAAATCCTCAAATATAGTTGATTTTACTTGTCTACTACGCAGAGCTCAATGTTCAATACTCGTTTCCAACCACCTTGAGGTAGAATATATGGCGCGTTTTTTTTTACGTGGTTGTGTCCTATAGGCATAATCCACGACTAGCCTGCTTCTTAAGGCGTTTTAGGTGCTTGATGTCGAAGGTCCAGGTTCGTTGTAGTCTTCAACAATACTTGCTTCGGAAATTGTTTCAATTCAACTTTTTCAAGATGGTACTGCTGAACCGGACCCGGACGCTATCGCTGATGCTGGAGAACACTTTATTATTGCACTGTATGGAGCCAAACATGGGGACAATATCTCTCTGGATGCTTACCGTTACCAATGTTTCGTAAGATAACTCACAAAAAGCAAGTTTAACATCGCGTCTCTACCACCTACATTCGCAGCGGCACGGCAGCATTCATTCAGGACATATTATCAAGTTCAGGAGTGGCAGGGGGTTTGTAAAAATGTTGAAGAATGGGGATGGAAACAGAGCAAAGCTGGGCCAGTAACAATGCTGAAACATCCTGCTTCTGAAAAGCTACTTAAATCTCTTTCTTGTAAATGCAAGAAAGGGCGCAGTGCAGCATGTGGTTGTAGAAAGGCAGGGTTAAAATGTTCTGTAATTTGCAAATTTTGTAACGGACAAAGTTACGACAACGCACCAGCAACAGTCGACGAGCTTCATGACGACGAGGAAGTCGAAACATTTTTCGCAAGCATAGAGAACAATCAATAGATAGAATCAGTGGAAAGCGCAACGGAAGCAATTTCTGAAGAAAGTATTGTTGAAGACTACAACGAACCCGGACCTTCGACATTAAGCACCTAAAACGAATCAAGAAGGAGGCTAGTCGTGGATTAGGTCTATAGAGTAAAAAAAACGCGCCATATACTCTACCTCAAGGTGGTGTGGAAACAAGTATTGAATATCGAGCTATGTGTAGTAGACAAGTAAAACAACTATATTCGAGGATTTTCAGGTATGAAAACAAATTTTGTCTCAACACAAAAATACTCCTTCATAAAAGTCGCACTAAATCGAGAAATTGCAAAATATTATAATTTTGTCAAGAATGCTCGACTTCGAACGGCTGCTGCACTGAAACTATTCAGTTTAACGAAAACATGTATAGGGCATATTTTATAGAAAATTTCATGCTTTTTTATTTTCATAAGAACATTTTTTGCTGCATGAGGCACCCGAAGCGAGATATTTAAAAAAAACTGTTTTTTGTGCGCCATTTTTTCAATATGGCGGCGCCGGCGGCTGAGATCACATTTTGCATGTTTTCTTATTTCATTCAGGGCATCGAAATCTACAAATTCCTAAAGTTTCAAAACTTCCCCATTTATTGGGACTAAGAATGTACCTATCTACTGTACTATAACTATTGTATGTAAATTCTATTTATATCTCCAACGGTGTTGATCTAATTGGTAATAAAACTTAAAAAATATCGTCTGTCAATGCGTATACACTTCCTGCCTCAAATCAACTTAATTTATAGGTACTTCGAATTTTTAAATTAAGTACACGAACACATTAAAACGGGATTAAATATAAAATTATGTGTTCACTCATTAATTACGTTGAAATTTCCATAACCGTGTTAACATGACATAAGCTTGTTAATTTTGGTTCCGTAAGTTTTGTAAATGTCAGTTGATTTCACTTTCTTCAGTATATGACAGTTATTTAAATAATGATGTATAAACACCAACAACACAGCAAAAATACCTGTACAAATAAATATTTATTCAGGCGATGCAAGTCAAAACTATGTCGACGCTTAGGTCGCAAAATTTAAATGTTAAAACATTCTTGACACATTTCAGGAAAACAACTCAGGAATGGATTTTTTCGAGAAAAAAAGGTGCAACAATCACAAAATCGCGTATTATTCGACTACTCCATTTTCATATAGTTGAATGTACACTTCTGTGCAATAAAATCCCGTACACTTGAAAAATCAAGTAATCCAGTTTTTACTAATATTAAGTGATGTGAATCAGTCTTTTTGGAATTTAGATTTTTTATTATCATATAGTTTATAAAAAGTGACATTGATTGTGAAATGTCATAAGTAAGTTATTTGGAAAAATGTTAATGATTTAATGATTCCGATTTATAACAAATATAAAAATTGACGTTGAAAAATTGTGTCCGAGATAAGGCCAGATTCTGAGCTCAAAAGATTAAAAAGCGGTTTTCGATAATTTTACTTCCACATCCAGGAAATATATTAACAATTACCCATGATACGCCACGCTACACCGCCATACACGCTTATCCAATCCCAAACATTAACAGAAAATCGCCCGGACCTGTTCCGCGGAGATACGCTCGTTCGTGAAACCTGGTATTTGCAGGACGGTACACCCGAATATGTCCGTCATTACAAGACTGAAAAACTTTTTCATCGGTAAACACAACATTGTTCCAAAACTCCAACAGGCGATAGACATAATTTAAACAAAACAGAATGCGGGCTTGCTTATGTTCTTCTGTTAATATGGTCTTCTTGGCACTTACACAGTTTTTTAATTCCGATTTTCCTATCCTTCGGCTAGCTGTTGACCTCGATACTGGAAATTTAGTCATGGACACAGCGTCTACTGCTGTTTGAAATGGATTTTCCCTCAAATAGCCAAGGAGCGCTTCATCTTGAGCGAGATTTGAACTTCTCGGTCGGCCTGAACTTTTTTTCTTTATACCTTCCTCCTCCCACCTTTTCTTCACACTCATAACGGTACTTTTATTTAAGTGATAATGGTTAGCAACTGCTCTGATAGACCATCCCTCTTCAATTTTAGAGAGAATTAGAATCTTTTCATGTTCAGTTAATTTCGGCATTTCGAAAATATGACACTGACACTGACACTGACAAATAAATAAAGAATGATTTAATATAGCGAAAAATAGGTGTACGGGATTTTATTGCACAGAAGTGTACCTTTAAAAAATGTAAACGAAAACATAAAACTAAAAGAAGAAAGAAAGAAAGTTTGTCGTAATAGTGAAGACAAATGAAGTATCAAAATAGATGAATAAGGAATTCTCTGGCTACAGCAATTTTATTGATTTAATTTATTGTAGGTATAACAATAAATGATGTGAGAAGTTTTGGATTAAATCGGTCTCCGCTTCTGAATTTAAACAATTCCTGTTTCAACACTGAAATTTTCTACCATTTTCCTTATTATCTCCGGTCCTAGTAATTGCGTCGCAATCAAATTTTTCGCAAAAAAAGTTTGAATAAGACAAGGCCTATGAAAAAACTTTTTGATAATTTGTTAATTTGGTGAAACTATGCCCTTTATTGAACTAAACCTTCATGTCAAATTTTAGCGCAAAATATTTATTCAAACGGCTAAAAACCAATAATGATTTCGAAATTTCCATCGCTTATCGAGTTGTAAATGGACAATTTTTATCAAAATGTAGGTTTTTACATGTATTTTACAATGGTATTAAGAAAAAAATATATCTTCATTTAAACCGTTTTTTTGATATTTGTTTATAATATCAAACATACTCCAGGCGTTTTAGACTTTTGCTGCCAAATTCGTGCCCTACGCATATTTTTTTTATTGTGTTTATTTGGACGTCTTGAATAACACTTGGTAGTTACGATACACCTGGAGGTCTTCGTGAAAACCGCGTCGGAAGGTCGCGGTAACCACGGATTCGCGATTAACTCAGTTTTTATGGCCCAAATTAGAACAACACCTATTATAAAAGGTGTACATCTGTAAATTCTCTATCTTAAAGGACTTATACATTTTTTTCGTACGCCTAACCGTTTTGGAGATACGACGCGGACTAAGTGAAAGTTCCGCCAAATCTCTTTCGCACCACATATTTCGTAATTATCTTGCTTTCTATGTCTCAGAATGAAAATTAAGTATTGCTGTTATAGGCCAGACGACAGGTAGTTCAATAAGGAAATAATTAGTGGAAAGCTGGAAATTGCTTTAATCGCTTTATTTGGACCCAGATATTACTCTCGCAAGTTTTCCCCCTCGAGCGAAGTCGGCGTTGGCCCTTCTGGCCCTAAGAAGGTATCATTTTTCGTTTTTTTTTGCAAATGTCTCCCAAACCATCAACTTTATCAACAAAATACCTATTATAAAAAATAATCTAGAGTAAATTTGCTACAAAAAAGTTCTTATCGTTTGTCTCTAAAGTGAACCGTTACGATGCTACAACCATTCTTGAGGAAAAGTTATCGATATCTTCTGCACCGTGTAATTTGGCACCAAACCGATACTTTTGCCAACATTAGCGCCAAATATGTGAATTACGTCAAAAGATACTTCAAAAACAGTGTCATCATTTTCGATGGGTATCCTGACGACCCAGCAGCTCGCAGTACCAACGCTGAACGTCTTCGACGATCGCACAAGCATGATGCTGCTAATGTTTTTTTTTTGATGAGTCCATGTCCATGACGGCACCTATGCCACAAGCAAAATTTTTGTGTAATGACACAAACAAACGAAGATTGATCGATTTGTTGCGCGTCAAATTCGAAAGCGAAGGAATCGAAACCAGACAAGCTCCAGAAGATGCCGATGTGCTCATCGTTACAGGAAAACGGGCCTCCGATGCTCCAGAATCTGCATGAATTGTATGGGACGGTCATGTACAAATGCTGCCGAGGAAGATGATATGGATGATTGTGACGGAGACATCGATGTTAATCTTGAGCGCCCTGTGACGTCGGACAAATGTACCGATGCAGACGATGAAAGCGATGACGGAGAAATTGAGGCAGACGATCAAGACTGCCAGCTTTCATCAAAACGGTTGAAAATCGACTAACTTTGACATTTGAACAGTGGATTAGGCCTCCTGGGGACACCACTTACAAAAAAACGCGCCATTTACTCTACCGCCAGGTGGTGTGGAAAAGAGTGATTTTATGTCAATACTAGTCAATAATAATACTAATCGTAGGTACTTTGCCACAGCTGTTTACATTGAAAAGCTGTCATACTTGTAACAAGTTAACAGCTTGTGCACCTGGAATGCTGACAAATATTTATAACATGTAGAAACTTTGATATGGCATATGATTTCGATAACTTTTCCGCAAGAATCAAAAAGGGCTCCACTTTGAATGGTTGTAGCATCATAACGGTTTACTTTAGAGACAAACGGTAAAGAACTTTTTTGTAGCAAAGAAAATTTACTCTAGATTATTTTTTATAATAGGTATTTTGTTGATAAAGTTGATGGTTTGGAAGATATTTGCAAAAAACCGAAAAATGGTACCTTCTTAGGGCCAGAAGGGCCAACGCCGAATTCGCTCGAGGGGAAAAACTTGGGAGAGTAATATCTGGGTCCAAATAAAGCGATTAAAGCAATTTCCAGCTTTCCACTAATTATTTCCTTATTGAGGCTTTTTTTTACCTGTCGCCTGGCCTATTATAGAACTCGGTGATCTTTATTCTCTACCAGAATGTCTTATACATTTTATTTACATTTATTTACAGAGAATAAGTCAAAAAATGCATTCATTTCCGCACCACCTTAAAGGTAGAATGCTCGGTGCGCTTTTTTTACATAGTTTCCCCAGGAGGCCTCATCCATGTCGGATCTTAAATTAGTCAATATTTTCGACTCTCCAATGACAAATCGTTGTCATCACTTTCATTCTGATAAGATTCTACGTCGTCCATTTCGTCATTCATAGCAATTATAGGTGCGGTATTCAAGCAGGAGTGACCGTGGCAATGGCCACAAGCTGTTGAACAATTCAGTCCTACTTTCCTAGAGCTACATTTTCCTGCACAACCCTTTTTACAGTTGCAAAAAATTGAATTTAACAATATGTCTGGTGCTGGTGGTAACTGCGTTGGTACTGGCTGCAAAATATCATTCTTCCTAATGATAATACACTCTACCCAAATGCTGTTGAGCTGTTGAAGATGTTGGAGGAAGTGATGATAATTTTACATTTTTCACTTAGTCCGCATCGTATCTCCAAAACGGTTAGGTGTACGAAAAAAATGTATAGGTCCGTTAAGGTAGATAATTTACAGATGTACAACTTTTATAATAGGTGTTGTTCCCATTTGGGCCATAAAAACTGAGTTAATCGCGAATCCGCGGTTTCCGCGACCTTCCGGCGCGGTTTTCACGAAGCCCTCCAGGTGTATCGTGGCGTAACTACCAAGTGTTATTCAAGACGTCCAAATAAACACAATAACAAAAATTTTTTTCGTAGGGCACGAATTTAGCACAGAGGTCAATTTTACAACTAAAACCCCTGGAGCCCGGTAGGCGGATTATGAAAATACATGAAATACCTAAGAGGTCATTCAAAAATGATGCCCACAGAATAACCCGCCCTATAATAGCAACGTAAAATTAGCTACGTGGCAGCTCGCATGCGTTTTCTCTCTCCAAGTGGACGTCAAGTTCATAGAATTCCCCCCCCCCTGTCCCATGCTGTCACAAAATCTAGACCCCCTCCCCCGGGTAAAGTGTGGACGTCATTTTTGAATGACCCCTAACAGCTTTCTAAAAAAATAATGATCTACTTGCATTTGGGGTCGAGATAGGTAAGTTCTTGCGTCTCGGTTGCTTACAAATAAGCAAATTGATATTTCTTCTTAAAAATTGGACTGGTTATTCTTCAATACTGATATTTTTGTCTCAGATAGTTGAAGACAATCCAGAATTGGTAAAAGATAGTGGATAGAGAACCGAAAGTCGGGTTTTTAGCGATATTGTTATAAAGATCTGAAAATCGCCAAATAGGTTTAAACGTTATATTATGGTTTTACAATCAGGAACCAGTGATACTTTTAGTTGCTATATTTGTTTAAACTTGATTTATCTTTTTTTTCCATCATATTAATGTAACTTATTATCAAAACAAACTCCTCCTTAAAATAAAGTCAGTTGACAGAAATGTTTAAAGCTGAAAATTTTTTTGCAAGTAGTTATTACTTGAAATTGTTAAAAACTTATATTGGCTATTCAACGGAACATTATTTTGGCAGGAGCAAAAAAAGTCCTGTCATGCATTGGCCCGCTTGTGCGCCTGCAGAAGTCGATTTTGTGAAAACACAGACTAAATATAACACAAAAAATAAGGAATCAATTTTAAACAAATTATTCAAAAAAACAGTGTCGCTGACTCCCAGACTAAAACTTTAGTTGCCAGATAGCCTAGTATGTAAGACGAATTGTGCATTTTGTTTCAGGATGCGGACGTCTGGGGTTCAAATCCTGATTGATATTTTTTATTGTATCAGTAATATTAAAAGTTTTACAAAGCTGTATACTTGGATATAATGATAGTTGTTCAAGTTAGGTTGGTTTTTTCCTTTTCGCGACAAAAATTAAGAAAGTTATAAAAAAACTGAAAATCTGCGTTATGTTCTCAAAACTGCTTTATTCAATGTAATTTTAAAAATTGTAGATTTATAGATGTGTAAACCTGACGTATCTCGTTCCCAAACTTAAATGCCTCACCCGTGATATTGTCGACCCCAACTGTTTTGCCAGTTTTTGGTTTTTGTATGGTCGTCTCCACTTGTGATACTAGGTTTGCCTTCCCTTCGGTGAACCAGGAAAATCAAAGGGATTTTTATAGAAACTATTAAGGGTAAAATATTCTTCTCCTCTAAGTTTCTTAGAACTACTTTTAAGAAGGGTGCAATGGAAATTAACAATCTACAATTTTGCGATAACTTACCGATTTCTCGAAAAAATATTTTCTGGGTTAATGACCGATTAGAATCCACAACTTGGAGTATTTTTGGACGCTCAAATAGAAAGTTTCTAAATTAGATTAATATTCCGGGGAGAAAAATGCAAAACTTCTCCGCGAACTGCAATAGCCCGGAGCGCAGCGGCCGCGGTCACGCGCTTGCATTCCATTACGTCTACCGAATCTTTAGCAACATGAGATGATCGGTAGACTGTATTACTTCCACATCCAGTGGGTCTAGTAACGACAAAAAATTTTTAAAAATTTTTATTGTTAAAATGGGCTTAGAATGTCATGAAACGTCGAGATTTTAAGTTTAAGCGATAAAAAAATTTTGTCTGTCGGTCTGTAACTTTTTTTGTGGGCACGTTTACTCTGGAACCGTTTAAGATATTGACTTGAAATTTGGTACACGTATGTACTTTAACGAGATCTGGAACTAGATTATATTTTTATCTTGTTCCGTCGAAGAGTTCGGGGGTAAATTTGTGATAAATAGGTAAATCAAGCATAAAATTGGTATTTAGTATATACAAGAGAAGCTAAGGTCTCAAAAATATTTTTGGCATTAGCCACCCCCATTACCACCACCAAAAACATTTGTGATTTAGTGTGTGTACAAGAACCAGAAACCTCAAAATATTTTTTTACTTCATCCACCCCCACTACCACCCCCTATCAACGATACCCCACTACCGATGTGGGGTATCGTTTTATGGGTTTTTGGGGTAGAGGATTTCAAATATTATATTATTAAAGTTCCATAAACAATTATTTCCACGTACAAATTTTTTTCGATGTGAGTGATTTGGATAGAAAATCTGGATGTGGAAGTGGTGATTCCTTGGGCAGCCGTTTTTTTGGATGTGTTATTGAATAAATTATCCCAGAAAAAAAATTCAGCTTTGTAGATATAAGTCAGAAATGTTTGTTTTTTCCACACTTTGCGAGGGTGGTAGACCTGACATGACAACGCTTCCGACGCGGTAGAATATAATTTTCCGGTATGTTTTCATGTCATCTGTGAGTATGTAAAATTTCATTATCGTTAATATAATACATTTATGCAACTTTTTGTAATATGTTGTTTAATTTTTTACTCATTTTTGCAACACTGAAAGTTTGGTAGACTTGCACTTTCATCATTGATACTTTTTATGTTAGAGAAAAAATAAAAAACGTGTCGGAAAGCTCAATCAATTAATTCTATTTACATTAGCTGTTTACAAATTTTTCGAAAAAAAAAACAGGTAATTATTGAGATATTTGATGTAGGAAATTACACGTTTTCCTATAGAGTGTATGTAAATCTTAAAAAAATAGTTTTTCTCAGAAACCTTTGTTTCGAAGGGCCGAGATTAACGGAGCGTCAAAGTAGTACATGATATTAAGTAAACATCGTATATGAGATCGATTTCAGTTAATTACCGATTAATTACGGTGACAAAATGGAGAAATTTTACCGAAAAAACAAGTCCCAAATCCCGCCCCCTCTAATTCCTTCATTTTTGTCGGAATTCAAAAAATAGAAAAAAATGGTCTTAGCAAATTTAATTCTATTTAAATTAGCTAGAGTAGTCTTTTGGCGTAGGAGCCAAGATTAAAAAGTTGCCAACTGTAGAAGCTCAAAATATGGGATTGTTTGCCGTACATGGCCGACATTTCAGTAGTTATCTCCGAAGCGAAAAAAAAATCAAAATTCTGATGGTAGCAAAAGATTCGTAGTGAAAAATACTCGTGATCTTATTTTTTATTTCGAGCTAACTCCCACCGTTTTGGGGATATTTGCGAAAAATAGCAAAAAACAGATTGCATTTCGGTGCCGAAAAAATTGCAAAAACATGCAATCTTGACACGTTCATATTTTTCGAAAAACACCATTGAGACGGCCGTACGATGTCGTGACGTAAAGAGGAAGTCTTCCAGATAGACCTGATCGTAAATTGCACGGCGAAATTCGAAAACGAACGAATCAAAAGTAGCATTTTGTGACATTTCAGAAAATAGATATCTCTTTCTGCAACATGTTTAATTTTTTACTCATTTTTGCAACACTTGTAGATTGGTAGAATTGCACTTTCATCATTGATACTGTCTAAGCTATCAGGGGAAAAAATCTAGCTTTATAGATATTAACGCGAAAAATCTGTCGCTACTTCCCTGGCTATTAGTAATTATTTTACTATTGTTGTGTCAGATTTTTTTACAAATTGTCTGTTGTTCATGTCCCTAGTTTTATATCATCATTCCTCTGACACACTTTAAAAGTTCACTAATTTTTAGGTAAGATTGCGCTACAGACCTAGTCGCTGTAAGTAGAACACATTTGACGTTCTGTGAGTTCACTGATAGTTTTTTTTTTTTTGTAAATCAACCTACATACATACCTAATTAATTGTAATGATCATTAAAGAAAATCGTGGTAAGTCACACTTGAAATTATCATTCCTCTGATGTGCATTTTAGACATATTCTTTGTAAAGCTGATGTTAAAATATTACATATTATTATTATTATAAAATATACAGATTTAAATCAGCAATAGTTATTTCCTTGCAAAATGTGAGCTTATAAAATTAGAGTACGATACTACATTTTATGGAAACCGCTAGAAATTGTCATTTTTCTAGCTCTTTGTAGGCCAGAGGAATGAATAATATCTAGAGGAATGAAATTTGTAGCACCTGGTTGTTATTGCACCTACGTCAAGTGAAGAATGGTTGAATGGGATAACTTAATTTTATTTTCTTAACTTATATTGTGAAGTATTTCCATATATTTGATTAATTAAACGGATTCATAATTACTGCATGCAATGGAAGTATAATAACCAAGGCTTGGGAGATTTGTCTCTGTGACGGTTAAATCAGGGTTGGCTCTAGGTCAGGGCGGAACGATTTATATGCAAGTATGACACAATATATCTTACCTCGTACTTTTTTAGAGAATTCCGCAATATCCAAATATGGTAATAAACTTTACGATATTATGAAATTCGCTAAAAAAAAGTACAAAGTAAGATATATTGTGTCATACTTGCATAGAAATATTTCCGCGCTAACCTAGAGCCAATCCTGGTTTTAACCGTCACAGAGACAAATCTCCCGAGCCTTGATAATAACGCAAAAAAAATGTTGAAAATGTTTGCTGTTCAAATAGGCTTAGAATGTCATGAAACGTCGAGATTTTAAAGGATCCCGCACAAATCCTTATAAAAAATGTTCTATATTTTGGTCTCTGATCAAATGTCTCAATGGGTCGGAGGTCCCAAACCACCAGGGTTTCAAGATATTTGACATTTTATAAAAAATTTGGCAGGTGCAACGGTTTGCAAGAACCGTTATAACTTTCTTCGTGTAGGAGATCCTCATTTGCTCTTTGGGACGTAGAAAGAACACAAGGCGAGCTACACTCTAGATTGAAAGTAAATTCCATAATAGTATACCAAGTGTTCCATTTTTCACGTTACATTTTGTTAAATTCAAACCCCAAAAACTTTCAAAATTTAAATGGAACACCCTGTATTTTTTTACATCATGTTATGTAAAATTATATTCTCTTTTCTCTAGTATAGGCATTGTGGAGATTAAAGTTACAACTTTTTGAGATATTCGCGATTTTCTAAAATGTTTTAGAATTTTTAATAAAAATTGCCACCAACTTAACCATGATTAGCACAATCAATAATGTCAGTCATTCTCTTATGTTAAAAAATGCCAGCACCTTTAAATAACACCCACGAAAGCTTTTTAGATTTGTTTATTATTAAGTTATGTAAAATTAAATTATCTTTTCTCTAGTATACGCACTATTACAACTTTTATTCTTCATTTAATTAATGTCTACTCTTCGACATCCACTATCAATTCTCCTATTGCTGCTCCCCCGTTATCAACGTTGCTATTGCCCGCATCCTGGATGAAATGGAGGAGAGCTCGACTTGGGTATTTTATATACTGTTGATGTTGTGCCCATCCTAGGAACCATAGGACACTTGCTACATATGCCCAACAGCCCAAAGTCCTCGCTCCAGCCTTGCAGGTGCAATAATACCCTAAGATAGGATCGTCTTCTCCACTCCCCATTGCATCATCTTCTTTATCATTTTCTTCTTCGCCAATTCGGAAAGATATCCATAGGTGATAGTGAGTAGCATTTCTGTGTCGAGAACAGATCCCGAATCTAAGAAAACCTGGTTCATCTCTGAGCCTATCAAGTTCAAATACCTCGTTATTGGTATGGTCCAATTTATCCTGGATATATGCAGGAGCTAATTCCACTTGGTATGGGCCAAGGGTCAATAGACGTACATATGAGAGACCAAATCGAGGAAACTCAGGGACGTGTACCTGATCCAAACGTTCCCAGATTACATTTCTTCTGGCGAGATTACATGATGTAAAAAAATATAGGGTGTTCCATTTAAATTAAAAAAGTTTTTGAGGTTTGAATTTGACAAAATGTATCGTGAAAAATGGAACACTTTGTATACTATTATGGAATTTATTTTCAATGTAGAGTGCAGCTCGCCTTGTGTTGTTTCTACGTGCCAAAGAGCAAATGAGGATCTCCTGCACGAAGAAAGTTATAACGGTTCTTGCAAACCATTGCGCTTGCCAAATTTTTTATAAAATGTCAAATATCTTGAAACCCTGGTGGTTTGGGACCTCCGACCCATTAAGACATTTGATCAGGGGCCCAAAATATGGAACATATCAACAATCCAGCCAATTTAACGGAAGACACTATAAGGATTTGTGCGGGGTCCTTTGAGCAAAAAAAATATGTCTGTCGGTCGGTCTAAATAATAAAAAATAAGTCTGATCCTTACACAATTTCCGTAATTTAACATTAATTGATTAGAACTATTCGACAATTACCCCACGCGACAATTTTTAATTCTCAAAATAAAATAGTTTGAAAATTTTCATCCTAATGCTTGGTCTATAATAATAGCTATTAATTAAATTGCAAAAAAACACGTTTTTTGTTTTTGTTTTTTTTTTGTTTGTGTACATGTTTTTTTCACGAGCCGTAAATAATGTCCAACGTTTTTTTTGCAATTCTGTAATAAGATTAAAACATTCTTAATTTCTGAAAACTTGAAAAGATTCATTTTATTTAGATTGTTTGAGGACATTTCTATTATTAGTGTTCGAAATCTAGTATGCATATGCACTGCTATTGTTGATTCACTATAATTTCAAAGTAAAGCGTCTTTATCAATTTAAAAAAAAAAGAGTGATTCCAAAGATAGTATACCATCAGATATAGAAGCATCTGCACGTTGCAATTTCAACTCTAGTACAAGGAAAATCGAAAGATTTGTGTGAATTTGCCTATAAAAAGTTCGATGAATAGTGTTATGAAGCGTAAAGAGGTTTTACTTGCTTAAAGGTATCAATGTTAACTCTTGTGTCGGATTTCATAAAAATCGGTTCATTAGTTTCAGCACTATCATAGCTAGAAATTTTTCAAAAACCACTTTTCCTGGAACTTCTAAACGTAAAGATCTACTCTTATCTCAATTTTAGATTTTGAACCAATTGTAGTAATATACCCATTTTTATGGGTGAGGAGGTTAATATTATATATGTGAGTATTTTCTTATGAGCTCCTTAATTTAATTAATTGAAATATACTTTAAAATCTATGAAATGAAAAACCATGTTGCACTGTATATAAATACTAGTGTTTTAATAATGTTTTTTATTTATTGAATATATACAGAAACTGTAAGTAACAATTCACATTTATTACTTATCTACCATCAGCATGCTTCCCATAAAATTATCCTTAAAAAAAACTGCAGTTGGTAAGAATGGTTGAGGAAAAAGGCACAATATGGCTTTAGTCAATTTTGGCAACTCCTACCCTGTGTTTATGGTACAATCAAACCTCTTTAAATCGTGTTCCACTCCTTAAGATTTAGCGGTGTGAAACCGGATTATTTCCTGCGGGAAAAATAAAGTGTAGAACAAAATTTATAAATGTCCAATGTATTTTCTTACTTATTACTGACGGATGATTCGATGTATGACGGGTACAAATACAATGCCAAATGCCCAACAGTTACAAATCAAGTTATATCAATTTTCCCACATGTTAAAAATGAAATTCGCATTCTCATCTAATATTCATGTTTGCTAATAGCATGTACCGTTGCCATTATGAGAAAGAATCTAAAATAGTCATGTTTATAATGAAATAATTAAATTGGTACCATGGACAGGAGCGGATCTAGAATTTTAGGGGCCCTATGCTTTGCGTATTTCGCCGTCACATCTATTTTTTTTTAATTTGCGATGCAAATAATACATGTAGGTAAACGACGTCTCGTCTAGTAGGCATCTCTCTTTGATTTCCCTTTTGCATTGGGTCCCACGTATTACGCATATTACGCATATTTGTCAGTCCGCCCCTTAATAATATTAAGCACAAACAGTTTTTAAAGAGGCCACACACAACAATCATAAATCGGCAACAACTGCCATGTTTTAAACCAATGTAAAAGTATTTAATTAGTTAAAAATGTAGAGATTCTACAGAAAATTTTTTGTTCAAATAAAAATCCTATTAAATTCGCCCATTTCTAATCCCGTGTGCGGAAACAACCAATCAAAACGACGTTACAGTGATAATCTCCCTAGGACAATTATCACTTATGTCATCCAGTTTGACAGTTCAATAATATAAAATTTACTTTTTGACAATGTCACAACTACGATTTGACACTGCATATAACGACTTGAGAAATAACACGACAGCCAACCTACAAAAACGGAACACATAAGCTGGAGAGTCAAAAATTGGTGGGGGTGCTTATCAAATCATTCTCTGAACGTGTGTAGTCGGTCATGGCAATCCCGGTTGCAGCAGAACAGGGACAGCCATTTTTGAATGCGACGCTTTCCCATGAAGTCCAATAAAAAAAAATTTGAGACAAAAATGTTTCAGTTTTGTGGGCTCTATATAATGGCACTATGGAGTTTTACTTTTAATGGGGTTTTTATGGGGTAACTTTCTGTTTATCTAATGAACCCCTTTTTTTATAGTGGATTTCGATTCTACGCCAAAAAATATCAATCTTTTGCTCTTTGCAAATTTTTACTCCGAGGCCAATTTGGGTCAGAAATTTTTCAACTTTCAATAATTTTTTACGGCGAAAGTATGCGCTCTAGAGAAAATTGTAAGAGAGAAAAGTTGTTTCTTTTTTTATGTAAAACATACACTTTTATTTTGCAGAAAATTTTTTTGCCAAAATTGGAAAAAAAAAAATTTTTGCGAGAAAAATTTGAAAAAAAGAAACAATTATTCTCTTTTACAATTTTCTCCAGAGCGCATACTTTTCACTCAAACCTTTTTTGATTGGACGTCATGGGAAAGCGTCACATTCAAAAATTATTTGAGCCATATAAAAAAAATGGCTGCCCCTGCGCCGCTGCAACCCGGATTGCCATGACCGACTGACTACACACATTCAGAGAATGACTTGGTAAGCATCCCCAGCAATTTTTGTAGGTGGGCTCTCGAGCTAAAATATAATAATAGAGGAAAACACGCCAAATATTACAATTTAATTTTATGAATTGCTCTCTTAATAATTGTGTTTCTAATAAATAGTTTTGAGTAAATGTCCATCGAACGTTGATAAATAGCTCATAATTTTATCACAACTTCCTCAAGCACGTTGATTCTAGGTAATATCCCTCCGCCTACGCCGCACTTTGGGCAGAGATTTTGATTTTTGTTAAAAAATCTGCCTACAAGTCAAATCTCAACCAATTTGAATGAATTCTTTTTTTAAATACTCGTTATGAACTGTACTTTATCATGGTATTGCCTAAAATTTGATAATCAATCCAGAATAAACTTATGGAGTACTGGTTGAAGCGTTTGTATTTCAGTTCCTTCTCTAGCGTGTGGCACTGATGAGCCTGAGAAGGCGAAACGCGTCTACCACTGTTGAGAAGTGAATGGCTATGCAATGGGCTTCAACCAGCTGTTAACACTTTCTATAATAAGTATATGAATATTTTTAAAATGCCGTCTTAAAACAGGAAGTTTTACAAGCAAAAGATCACTAGTAAATGTTGAAATGTATAAAATTCGTAGAATGTTGCAATTAGATTATTTACTTTGTACTATTTAGGTAATACAATTCATTCATTTTCTATTAAAAGTTTTTTGTTATTTTTACCATTATTTATATATTTTTTTGTTAATGCGTTAGAGAATAATAGGAATTGTGCTTTTCGAGCGAGCGGACGCGTCCGAAAAACGCTCCCATTAAAATACGAAAACACCGGATTAAAGTCCGCTACATTTGATAAAACTTGGGTGAATTTAGAGCTCAAAAAAATTCCGCGTAAATCGATGTGTCATAATAAAAGAACAAAGTTGAGATAGAATTAATGTTTGAAAATAACTAATATAAAGTTATTTAGTGACAGAACCGACTAGTGCAGTGCTATGCATAAAGAAGCGAGCTTAAAGGACCAGGCAATAAATAACAGGAATATAAACTAAGTACCTTTTCATTTCAAGCTTGCCACCCACGTTTATTTATGTCTTAATGACTATGTCTGCCGATATAATTTTAAGGTGTCAATCGAGTGATAAGTTTGAGGAATAATACATATCTCGGAACGTGCGATTAGCGATTCTGTGAGTAGTGATTAAATTCGTACATAATTTGCATTTGTATTAAAAAGAGTGTGCTTTTGTGGTGTTGCATATTTTATAAATTCTGTAATAAACTGCTGAGAGGCTGATTCAAACGACTTTCTTAGAAAATCTGAGAAGTGATTATACATCCAAACCCTTGAAAATGTCGACCGCTGTTACCATAAATTGATGACAAGGCAATAATAAATTGTTGAAGTGTGGCCACGTTATTCCTTAAGATAAACAGGGTTTCTTAGATAAATAGGCGATGAATTGGGTAATAAATGGATAACCTGATCAATGGCGTACTATTGGTATAATACGCCGGGGGCTGAATCTCTTGCAGTTCAATGGAAATGCACAGATTTTCCCAGGAAATGGTATCTATACACAAGAATGATGGATCGAATACAGAACGTAGGAACGAAAGATCACATCCTGGTAGGCACAGAAACGGGGGGACGAGTCAGGGGCGTTAAAGCGGGGGGGGGGGGAGTCAATACAGAAGTAATGATAACACATATGCGAGGAGAGGCATAACACGACAAGAGTGGAGATAAACTGGAGGAAGAAGAGAAACCAAAAAATGAACGGATCAAATTAACACAAGAAAGCCCTTCAATAAGCCACCATCCAAGGAATAACTGCTAGAAATCACGGTAGAGCGAGAAGAAATACTGCACCCGGAACAGACAAAATAAACAATGAATTAGTGCACTACTGAGCCAAAAGGAGAAAGGAACAACCCTTAGAACTCATCACCGGAGCAAGGTTGGAAACGTTCATATGGTTTTTCCCAAAGAAATGGTATCTACACACAAGAAAAATGGACTCGATACTGAATCTAGGAACGAAAGATCAGATCACATCCTAGTAGACAGAGAAGCGGGGAAGCGGGCCAGGAGCGTTAAAGCGCGGGGGGGGGCAGAGGTAACTTGGAAAGAAAAGCGAGAGGAAAAATGAATTCCGCAAAGAAATCGTAGCGATATATGCTCTACCAGAATCAGAAACGGAGTAATCAGAAGACTCAGAAGAAGAAGATTTGTAGAAGCAGAAATACAAAAAGAGGAGCATAAACACTTCATATCACGACACAACACATGCGCCATGTGGCTCTCACTGCTGGCAACAAGCATGACCTTAGTCCAACCCAGCGTAGACGTAGCAGGCCCAGCTGTATAACCTGGGAGTGGCTGCATTGCCTACCGCACGCTAGTAAATCAAATAATCAATGCGTTAGACAATAAGAAATAGTGAAAATATTGCGTCTTCAATATACTATTATTAAATAAGTAACGTCCTCCCCATATTTTTTTGATAGAGGGTTTTACGTAAGGAAAAATAGTAAAACGAAAATATGAAATTAGTAGTTTGTGCAACATGAGTGGATATAATATCCATATAGAAAGAAGTTCAAATATTTTGAGTGCGATATGGATAATCCACTCGAGTTGTACAGTATACTTTTTCTACGACCAGCTTAAAAAAACTATAGAATTTATTAAACATTAATATATTACACAAATACACACTGACAGTTACTTTGACAGCTTACGCACTAATTTGATTTTAAAAGGAATAGTTGTCTATGTACTTAATACACGAACTGTGATTGGTCAGTCTCATTTCATATCCATCCTAGAACTGATATGAAACATATCCGTTCAGTTAACTGGAAGTGCCTACTTATCCATTCTACAGACTGTACAAAAAACAGCAAATTTACATAAGGGAGTAGAAAATAATAGTTTGTGCAATAAGAGTGGATATGATATCCATATCGCACGATAAAGAAGTTTTGAGCACGACGCCGTAGGCGGAGTGCTTTAAATCTTTTGAGTGCGATATGGATAATCCACTCGATTTGTGCAGTATACTTTTTCTACGACCAGCTTAAAAAAACTACAAAATTTATTAAACATTAATATATTACACAAATACACACTGACAGTTACTTTGACAGCTTACGCACTAATTTGATTTTAAAAGGAATAGTTGTCTATGTACTTAATACACGAACTGTGATTGGTCAGTCTCATTTCATATCCATCCTAGAACTGATATGAAACATATCCGTTCAGTTAACTGGAATTGCCTACTTATCCATTCTACAGACTGTACAAAAAACAGCAAATTTACATAAGGGAGTAGAAAAATATTTTTAAAGGGTGCAATCCATATTTTTCGCAGTTTGTAAGAAGAATAGTACATGCCAATGAAGGATTTATTTAAATAATTAACATAAATTATATACCAATCGATAGAAAAAATAATTGTCTTTATTTTTTATACCATGTAAAATTATTAACATTTATTGGGCCGTTAGAGTTATGGCAGGCTTCTCCCATGCTTTTGCTGTGGGGCCGCTCACAAGAGAAAATAGTAAAAGACAAAATAAGAAACTTGCAAAATTTTATGCTCTATCGAGTGGCATCAAGATCATTTCTTTATCTCCTACCGTTTCTTGAGAAAAAAAATAAGAAAAAAGTTCATTACAAATATTATATTTAAAGTGTAGTGTCGAATTATGTGCTACCCTGTAAGTCAAGATAATAACACATTTTCTTGTTCTCTAAAGAACACATTATATCAGCAATTACTTTTTTGCATCCGGATCGGGTTCGTAAATCTGTTTCTATATAAGAACATTATTTATATATTTCTACAAAATGAGGTAGTACTTTCATACGCCTAAAAAAGGCTATTTAACTTTCAAATGGCAAAAATTAAATTCCTTCTTAAACCCGTTTCGCCTACAATTTTTTTCTTATTTATTTCCATTCCAATAACATTCAGCTATTCTAGGTTACTAAGGTCTCTGCAGTCCATAGACCAATGACCTTGTACCAAATTAGTTTTTATGGTATGAATCTTGTTCTGGTTTAAACAAGATGGCGTAAGAACTGGTGATATTTCAGTAACTGTTTGTTGTTATACAACGTGTCTCTTGAGGAATGTAGGTACATTTTTATTCGTAGTTGGAATCTTGGAAACCGGTGTAAATAATAGCTCGTTCTGATAGCACAGGACAGTAGAGGAAAGTTGATGAAATGATTCAAACGAAGGAAAAATATAAATGCAAATATGCACTGTCATTGTCAAATTCGTTAATTATTTAACAACTTATGCTAATTTCATTATACAGGGTGTTTCATAAAAAGTAACTCAGAGTTATAAAATTCCATGACATTTCCAGGTTTTCCATATCTTTTTAAATTAATTTTCTAATAACATCAAATCTTTTAAAGTGAATTATTTTTGACCTGCTTATAATTATAGTAAAATATATTTCAATAAAATATAGATTTTTTCTGAATTCAGTGATATCCATTTCAAATCTATGCTATTTGTTTTTCTATTTTATTTAATTTATTTAAAAATAAAAAGTCACTTTCAAAATAATTTTTATTGATCTTAGTTTCCACTAGTGCACTTAAGAAACAAACGAGAGAACTGTATTATTCACAAAAAGGTAGTTATTCACATTTCATTATCAGACATATGATTTGCTTTCAATTATACAGGTGCAAATCGCACAATTATAATTGTAAAATTTCTAGAAATGGTGAACGGCATTTGAATTTTACAAATATTGTTCAAAATGACCCTCATCACAATCAATACATTTTCTTGCTCGCAGAATTGTGTTACTCATTACATTCCTTACCATTTGTGGAGTGATGCTATTAAATGCTCTTCTTATTCTCCTCGATGGTCATAACGAGAGTTTTGTAGACCTGTCCTTTGATACAACCCCAAAGAAAGAAGTCTAATGGGGTTAGATCAGGTGACCTTGCAGGCCACCTTATGTAACCCTGGTTTGAAAGATGTGGGTCATAAGCTTCATTGAGATAATCCATAACAACGTGGCTGGGACGGTGCTTCGTCTTGCTGGAAATACAACAATCGGTGTTGTGTTAGAGGAACTTGTTCGATTTCTTGCCAAATTTGATTTTGTAAGATACCTTTGTTCTATCAGTGTACCTTGGAAGAACATTGGGCCAATGATTCATAAATACCTGCCCATACATTTATCCCAAATCTTTCTTGAAACCTCCCTTGTCTGACTAATCTTTTGATTTCGCTTCGGCAGAAAAAAGGATGTTGAAGGCAAAATTATTGTTTCTTCGAAACTTATTAATTAACCACTCGCAAAACACAATTCGTTTTACAGAATCTTCTTCGTACAAATGTTGGTGCAGATTGTACTTCAACGAGTGGTAATCAAGTTTTTTTCAAAATTCTTCTTACTGTTTCCGTATTTGAACCTAATCCTTCCGCTATTTCTTTAACATAGTAATCGTGCACACAAAAAATTTTTGTTTCTTTTTAAGAGAAAAAGTATTTCTTCATAAAAATGTTGCTTACTATGAGAAGTCCATAGCTTTTTCAAAGGGGAAAAAGATATTTATAATGTCACTTAAAGTTCAGATATGAAATTTGAATATTGTATCTTTTGCCATAATTATGATTAAAGTAATTGTACAAATTGAAACAAAGAAAAACCGACATGTTGAAAATGAAGTTTACGATGTCCAATAAATTTACTTCATCTAGGGTGGGAATTAAGAAGTTTTCCAACATATCCATGTCTTGTTACGTTATTCAATAAATCATGCATTTTCGATCAGCAATTACTTTAAAATTATAATTATTTGGCAAAAAACAACTTTAAATTGTATATCTGAACTTTAATTGCGATTAGAAACATATGTTTCCTCTAACATTTTTAATTTCCTCTCAAAAAATTTATTATACTTCCTCTTGGCACAATTTTATGTTTCCTTATTACTTAATCATCTTATAAGTTATAAGTTATTTCGAAATTTTGACTATGGCCTCAGAAGACAGGAACTATACAGAAACGAAAGCTTGCCGCGGCACCTTTGATATCGGGTGTCTGATTTATGTGACCTCGAAGTGACAGTAATATACCTTACCACACTAAGAGAAATGATGTACACAAAAAAATATATCAATATTTCGGTCCAATACACTGTACACTGGGAAAACTGTCAGCTAACCTCAAAAATATATATTTCTTAAGATTTATGAGTATTTGTAGCTGTTATTAAAATTTCAGTTTGGTTTCCATACTTTCAACTAAAATCTAATTCAGTGTAATGTTTATGAAGTTCTAAATACTTTCTCCTAATAAAATAGGACTCTTTTTGTAGGTTGGAAATAAAACCTATAATTATTAGCAGTCTATTTTTATCAACCAACACTATTGAAAAATTATTAGCCTGAATTTTTAAATATTTGCTTAGAGCCAGTATTGCTCCAAGCTGAAATGAGTATACAAACATTAAAAATGAGAATAAACCTGAAAAACTTAAAATTTGAGGTTAAGTTAGTTATATAATGCACATGCCCTTTTTAATTGATACAATGAAAAGTTCTTTAGTATGGCACGAGTTGAGAGTCATTACTTAATTACTTTATTCATGGTCACAATAGAAACTGATGAACATATTCTGTAACTTATTGCATTTCTGATATTTACTTCCATATTACTTATTTTCAACTGCTAATTGTTTAGTATATGTAACATTACTTTCTAGTTGTTTCAGTAATAAAAATTTGTACAACTAGAAAGAAGCTTATTGTTTCACCCGCCTTCGAAGGGCATGGACGATAACCAACCACCGTATAAGAGTTTCAAAGACTGTCAATCGCACAACGTCAAGAATTATCATATGGCTTTTGACAAATATATACATTATCGTCATGGCGACTATGAACAAATTTGGTCCCGCCAGAAAGGCTTGCTTTCGCTTCTGTATAATTCCTGTCTTCTGTGCTATGGCTAAGGACTTTTCAGAACAAGCAAAACTCTTTATGAAGAATGACTTTTCTCTTAGAATTCGAAATAAAAAGTATAGTTAGGTCCATTCGGTGACACACTGTACATATATTTTTTTGTGTGTTTAATTTCTGTAGGAAATCAGTAAGTACCTTAAGTTACATTTCGTCAATATGATATATTAGTTTTCCGTGTAAAATATTATTTTCCGCTTCTTTCAGTTTTGTTGGTGTTTAAAATACTTCTTTTTCTGTCAATTACACTGAATAATAAAAATGATCCAGTACTATCATCCGGTTATCCGCTTAGGTCACCCAATGGGAATCGTGTGTGGTCTAAATTGTTTATTAAAACGCATAATGTCCTATTTCAGGGTCTCGACCACATCATAACAATTCTAAAAGTACTAAATGTGATTAAAGAGGGAATATTTCATTTTCAGAGGCGCCTGGGACGAATTAATGATTATTGCAATACAGTCTTGTTGAATGCAAACGCAAAACGCGATCCATTCGAGGCGTAGGAGAAAGAAGCAAGACTGATGCAATCACGTTGTAACGTTATATGGCTGCAGGCCACTATTACTAGAAATTAAAAGGAAAAATAGATTAATAGTTTAATATATTGTGCATGTAATAGGATGGACCAAAAAACACTTTATTTTTATTTTTCTATCGCTATACCACGGAAAAGTTGCCGCCTATCGCCTAGATGGCAAAATGAAAAAAAAAAATTCAAATAAAAAAATATCTTCCGTTCGCGCATCGCACTCAAAGTTTTGAGAAATGGCGAAATTTTGCTGTTTTTCGTCATTTTTTTATAATTACTAAATTCCCTATTATCGAAACGCTATAGGTCCTAATGTGAAGCATTTTGAAGATTTTTTTTGCACAAACTTAAAATCTCGACGTTTCATGATATTCTACGCATATTTGAACAATAAAAATTAAACAAATTTTCTTTTTGCGTTACTTCCACTGGATGTGGAAGTAAAATAGTATGCGCGTGGATATGTCCCATTAAAGTATCATACTCGCAATTTAATTAGACCTTTTCCACATTAATATTGCAATATACCATCGAAACATTAATATTTTTCATGAATTTTTACAAATTGTTTCCGATGTTTTCGCATATACTCCATTCTGTTTCTTATCGATTGTGCCAATCTACATAGATTACACAAGAGGATATGCCGAACAAACACTTCTTTTAATTTTTCTAACGCAACACCTCGAAAAAGTTGCCTAGCGCCTAGCTAAGCAAAATAAAAAAAAAATCAAATAAAAAAAATATCTTCCGTTCGCGCATCGCACACAAAGTTTTCAAAAATTGCGAAATTTTGCTGTTTTTCGTTAATTTTTTATAATTACTAAACTCACTACTATAAAAACTCTATAGGACCTAACGAAGTTTATAGTCCGGTCGAATATTAAAAAATCAGAGGTAATCGTGCAAAAATCATGAAACTTGGTACATTTGTGGATAATAGCGTATACGTCAATTTTAATATTAGAGCCCACTCGAAAATCCAAAATGGCGGCCGTGGCGGCGATTTTTCAAAATGGCCGCCAAAAATGCAAAAAAACCATACCTCTGACAGTTTTCGTCGTATTAATGTAGGATTTTCACATAATCTAAGTAAATTGACATGAGGATTGCCGATTTTTGCAATAAAAATACATTTTTAGTTGTTCAAAATCCGTACTTAGTTAGCATCTTATGGTCGAATCAGATTAGGCCAAAAATCAGATATGTATACTGGATTATTTTGCAAAATTACAACGCACCACAGAAGAGGAGGAAATGCAAAATGATGATGATTTCGTCCATGGCTAAGATTTTGTTTTGCTAGATGGAGCGGTCATTGTGAACATGATCAGCTCTACCGGAGACGACACATTCCAAAATTATGTAGAAAAAAATTCAGAATACGTCCTCAAGCAGTTCCGCCCTACAGTCCGACGAGTTGATGTCGTTTTTGATTAATATTACACGGTTTAAAGGCAGGTACGCGGAAGAAGAGGGGGCGGGATGGAACCCGTTGGCGTGTGGAACTCACCAAACGTGTCCCCAAGGACTGGAAAGGTTTTCTTAGAGTGAATCAAAACAAAGAAGAACTGTTTCAACTCTTTGCTACACATCTCCCAAAAATTAAATTTCCCGGAATAGTAATAGTCACAAATGGACAAAGCAGCACAAGCAACTGCAATGAAATAAACATTTCAGGACTATTCCCATGCAACCAAGAGGAAGCTGGCACGCGCATCTTCCTGCACGCCCATTTGCTAATCAGGTCCGTAGACTCAGATGTTGTGGTACTGGCAGTCAGTCTCGCGAAAAAACTGAATTGCGATCACCTTGACATCGCTTTCTCTGTAGGGAAATCATTCAGGTGAGTGCGGTCGTGTTTATTTCTTATGAAGTAATAATTTGTCTTTATAATTTTGGTACTTTTATTCTCCAGGTATATTAATGCAACAGTTATTGCTGATAATTTAGGAGTTGAGAAATGTGAAGCCCTCATGGCATTTCATGCGCTATCAGGCTGTGACACAACGTCCTCTTTTCTGGGCAAAGGAAAACAAACAGCCTGGATGACATGGTCTAGCTTTCCCGCAGTAACAACGACTTTGAAGGCACTTTTCCAGACCCCAGAACTGACAACAGTAAGTTCCTATTTCTCAACTATAGAACGATTTGTGGTACTTATGTATGACAGAACAAGTTCAGAAGATTCAGTGAACGTCGCACGGCACACTATGTTCGCGCAAAAACCGGCAGATTGAAAACATACCACCTACTCAGGACGCATTGTGCCAACATACCCTACGTGTGGCATATCAGGCTGGGCATATATGGGGGCAAGCTTTACTGCAAAGTCCAGTTTTACTCTCACCTGCGGACTTTGGATGGGAAAAGTCATCGGACGGAACCTGGGAAGTGAGTATACGTTATTCGTATAGGCGCATCCAATTTCAATCTAATGTACATTGCAATTTTAAAATTGATTCCCTTGACATTGAATTTACCTTATATGTCTCGTCTTTTATCAGATCAAATGGATGACACTGCCTCCAGCATCAGAGGCATGCAGAGAAGTGTTGAAGTACGGGTGCAAGAAAGGCTGCTGATCAAGAAGCTGCAGATGTAGAAAAACTAATTTGCCCTGCAGTAAACTTTGCTTTTGTTGTGGATGCGAGCCGAACAGTTCATAAATTAATTAGACTAAGTATAAAACTGCAATGCAGTATTTGAAATATAGCTTGATTTTACACCTGAATTGTGATTTGATTTAAAAATGCAGTTGTTGTCCCCATAAATAGTCAACATACTGACTAAGTGATATTTCCTTAAAGAAAATTTCAATTTCAGAGGGTGCTTGTCGTTGGTGCTGGGGTATTGTATAGTAGTAGGGGGAGCTTAGGGTGTAGTTTGTTCAAAGGAAATATGATTTTCAAATTCAAAAACATCTAAGCATGTGTATTAATGCAAACTGATTCTTTAATAATTTAAGGGGGATACATGGAGGGGGGAGGGTTGGGAGTGTTCTGCTTGGGGTGGAATAGATTAGATATTGAATGCGTATGATAAAAAAAAATGTTCGAAATTTTTTGACCAAAAATAAAAAGGGCCGAAAACCGGCCATACAGGCCCTCCTCCTTTAAATTATTTTGATCTAGTAGGTACACGGCCACATCTGACAGTAAAATAATTTAGAATAATAGTTAAAATACAAAAATAAAAATGTAAAAAAATTTGCCTTAACTTTTTAAGGAAGCAACATGATACTAAGGTATGTTTAGCTAAAATGACTTACTTTTACTCAAGGAACCTACTATTGAGGTATGGCAAATTTTTAATGCACACCCTGTACAGTATACTTGTTGAAATGCTATGTGGTGCCAAAAAGGGATGTTAACAAACACCAGTGGTAATGGACACAGCTATTTCTTTCAGTCAACAATTGATTAATGTTTATTGTTTTTTCCATAGTCTTTTTTAGAATATCGAAATAAATCACGTATTTTTATCAAGTCGACTGATCTTTTATAAACTTCGTAAAATGGTATAACTTTGCATTATAAATTACATCCTTCAACAAGCCATCTTAATTTCATAAAACATTTTAATTATATTAAAATTAATTTATATCACTGTTTCGCGTAGCATAAAGTTGTATTTTAACTGCAGTGTTTTTTATCTTATCTTGAAAATATAATCGTATTTTATTATAGCGGTGATTTCTGCACACTCGCACACACTAATTAATTAATTTCGCAACATCTTAGTTTTATTCCAAACAGTACATAAATAAAAATGTAAATGAAATAAACCAATTCTTTTCTAATATCTGTACTCGTTCAGAACCAGATAAAGATATAATAGCATTTTATGAAAATAATTCAAAAATACCTTTTCAAGAAACCTTAAAATTTAATTGTGTTACCGAAGATGACGTCTCTAAGATAATCATGAATATTAAATCGAGAGCATGCGGACTGGATGGCATTAATATAACATTAATTCAACTTTCATGCCCTTTTCTGGTGCCCTATATAACATTCATAATAAATTTTTGTATACAAAACTCAGTTTTTCCCAGAGATTGGAAAGAAGGTCGTATTATTCCTGTAGCTAAAATAGACTCCCCTCAAGAACTTAAAGATTTACGACCTATAACGATACTTCCAACATTTTCAAAAATTCTAGAAAGGATCTTGGAAAGTCAATTACGTAACCACCTGATTGTCAATGATATTCTACCAAGCACTCAATCTGGTTTCAGACCCGGCTATAGTTGTGGTACTGCACTTCTCAACATCACTGATGATGTAATAACAGAAATTGATAACAAGCACTGTGGTATTCTAATACTACTTGATTATAGTAAAGCCTTCGATATGATTGGCCACGAAATCCTGCTCTCGATTCTGCACTTTATTGGACTGAGTCATCCAGCAATACATTTAATTAAACATTATTTAGCAGATCGATCTCAGAGAGTGATATTGGAGGGAGAAATGTCAAATAGCTGTAGGATTTCTAGAGGTGTTCCACAAGGGTCCATTTTGGGACCACTCATTTATACAATTTATACACTAAACTTCCCCTCTGTATTGAACACATGTAAGGTTCACATGTACGCTGATGACACCCAAATATATCACTTTTTTGATAAAGGTAACTGTAGAGCAGCTCTTGCTGATATAAATAGGGACATCCATGAGTTGGTTAACCTGTCGAAGAAACATGATCTATGTATAAATTCCTCTAAATCATCTGTTCTGCTATTTGGTAGTATCCAACCAAACACAGTAGAGATTAAACTGGGGGAGGACAAGCTCAATATTGTTTCAAAAGTAAAGAATTTGGGTGTAATTATTGATAAAGATCTTAGATTTTCTGACCACGTCTCCCATATGCTGAAAAAGGCATATGGTAACCTAAAAATGTTATATTCCCATAGACACATATTGAGCGTTAAATTGAAAACTTTATTATGTAACAGCTTGGTCCTCTCCCATTTTAATTATTGTGACTTTGTGTACGGACCCTGCCTCACTGTTAGAGATAGTAAACGAATACAAAAAGTGCAAAACTCGTGCTTGCGTCTTATTTATGGCATCCGTAAATATGATAGAATATCCCACACATTGTCAATGGCGAGGTGGTTAAATATGGAAAATCGAAGGAAACTTCACGCAAATGTTCTGTACCACAAAATATTAATAAAAAAGACGCCTCCTTACCTAAATAATAAGATTAAGTACAGAACGGACATCCATAATGTCAACATAAGAAGGAAGGAACAACTTACAATTCCGCAACATAGAACGGCCATGTTTCAACGATCCTTTACATTCAATATTGCAAAGAATATAAATGCTCTCTCGATTGATATTAGGTCAATGACGCTCCGGAAATTTTATAAATATGTGCAAGATTTATTAATGGCAGAACAAGAAAGAAGGCAGTAATCTTTCAGTTATATCCTTCTCTCTGGATAGGGGTATTTTGCATATGTATATATGTACTTATTCTGTCAATTCTTAATTATGTAGCTCTCTACTCATCGTAATCAGTATATATTATTACAAATGTTATACACCAATTTAAATTTTAGTTTACTAGTCAAAGTTAATTCCAAACAATTATAATTTCCCTAAGGTTCAAGAAGAATAGCAGACATTTTAGTCTGAATCTTGCGCCTTTTAATTTAGTATATAACATGTTTGTTGTACTGTTTAGTGTCAAACGCGATTTTAAAATTTGTTTATACATTGTTATATATTTAAATTAATAAAGACATTTATTATTATTATTATTATTATTACATATTTTAAAATTAAAAAAAAAATCTACACTTGTGGTTGCATGTACGTAACTAGATACGTTGTATTGTGTAATCTTCGAAATCTGTTCTTAACTTTTAATTTGTTTGTAATGAAATCACAAAAGAAAAATTTAATAGTCGATATTTATACTCACTAAAATCGATGAGAAGTCTTCCATACCCTTGCCTCTGATACGGAGGTAACGTCAGAATACAAGATACGTTGTAGTTGAGGAAGGAATTTTTTTCCTGAAAAAAAAAATACATATTTGTAAAACATTCCTATGACAACGGATTAATTCTCGCTTAAACACAGGCTATCAATGATTGAAAAGTTGGTAATGCCACAGAATAAGGAACTACCCAGAAGCGGCACTCTCAGCACCGCCTTTGATGTTTTTTTGTGACCTTCGCCATTTGGTTGTTGGTAATTTTGGCGGGAAATTTAAACAGAATGTTTATAAACAAACTTTACACAGGCTGAATACAATTATGTTATTCGAGTAAGAATTCTATTTATAATGGGTATTAAAACTATTAAAGTAAACTGGATAAAATTGTCTCTACGAACAATAGTATTCTTAATATAAAGTCACAAAATGTATTAAAATCAATACAATATCTCGCCTGAGAAAATCTGTAATTTCCTACTGGGAGGTCGTTCTGGGGAAATTTTTTTTTTCTGTTTAAACTACCAAATTGAGGAAAAATAGTAGGTAGTGCTGTTAGTAGCAATCTATTTGGACACATATTTGTCGTGCGCACAACTTAAAATTGTTATAAAGTTCGGCTGAACTTTTACTTGCCAAATCCTCACGATCGCATGCGTCCAACCACAATACGGATCTTAAAAGAAGAAAGGTTCACAATTACTTGGAAACATCTTATAATTTACATCAATAATAAAATACCTTTGGGAGGAAATCCTTAGGAAACCTAAATAAACTAATGTCTTTTCCTGTCGTACTACTTGTACATTCCTTCACAGAGCAAACGGCTACTCGTTTACTCATATCGCTATTAAAAATTACTAACCCAGCACAATAACACTAAAACCTTTTAAAAATTTATTTCGGTATTATGTCACAGACTGTCATTTACGGCACTTTATTGTTTTAACCTAAAACAATAAATGAACTGACGGATGTACCAACAAAAAATAGCGGCAACGGAATTTTGGCGGGAAGCCCAAGTGTCGTTTCTGGTAGTTCTCTTTTCTGTGGTAATGCCGTGATCTGACAAATTCATTCATGTCCGTCAGTTTATATTATTGTATTTGTGCATTTCTTGAACAATATAATTTAATAATAAATAAGGAATTTGTCAAATATGAAAAGAGAATGCAAAAAACAAGAATTTTGTCACTGGCTGTTGGACTGGCGGCAAATTTAAACTAAGATGAAATTAAATCATTTTTCTGTGACGGTTGTGGAATTTTCTTAAAATTAATCATAAATGAAACATAACATACCACATAGTTAGTAAATCCTCAAATCTAAAGCCAAGCATGCACGGAAGGGAGTTACAGATTTGAAAAAAAAACGCAACACCTTACCTATCGAAGCGAAATCGTGTCAGAGAAACCGCTTCACTCAAAACAATTTGGCTGTCAACCTGGCAAATCAACAATAAATGCTCTACAGGGCCTGGTCAAAGGCATCGAAAAGACATTTATTTACAGCAAAGGAACTGGCTTTGTGTGCTTTCATAGATATAGCTTGTACTTTTGACAACACTTCCTATGAATCTATACAAAGAGCCGCGGAAAAACGATACACTCCTCAACAATCAAATGGATACAATCCATGCTAAGAAGCAAAATAATTACTACAGATATGGGGAACGAGTCGGCCACCGTGTCTGCAGTTAGGGGCTCTTCACAAGGTGGAGTCTTATCGCCTTTGCTATGGTCAGTGGTGGTCGACGATCTCCTTCACAAGCTGAGTAATTCTCTTCAACGTTCAGAGCTATGCTGATGACCTGGTCATTACTGCGAGAGGCAGGCATGAGGTTATAATCTCAAACCACATGCAAATTGCCTTAAACGTAATCTAAATGCTGCTCGTCAGAGGGCCTTAGTGTCAATCCGAGCAAAACAGTTATTGTTCCATTCACCAAAAGGAGAAAACTAAATTTGAAAGCTCCTATGTTAAGTAACAGTAGTACTGAATTTTTCCAGTGAGGTCAAGTATCTAGGGGTAATCCTCTAGCACAAGGAAAGTTGCAAAAACTGCAACACCTTGCTTGTCTAGGGACTACAGGAATAATGCGCTCCTGTTCTACAGCAGCTATGGATGCAATGCTGGACTTACTTCCTCTGCATTTGCATGTGAGGAAGGAGCAGCACTTAGTACCCTAGGGCTGCACCAAGCAATTAAATTCAGACCAGGGGACCCGTTTGGTCACTTAAGGATTCTGGAGCTAATCCAATTCGAACCAATGACCAAACCCACTGACTCAATGCCAATCAAGCATGACTTTGACTGCCTGTTTGATACGTTGATTGAAAGCTGTCAGGACAGCGGTTGGAGAAAGAGTCACTATGTGGTATACAGATGGATCCAAGACGGACGAAGGTATGGGCATAGCGGGGTCTAAATGCAGGCTAGCTAAAGCCCTTGGTAGCACCCCAACCATCTTCCAGGCAGATCTGTGTGCCCAGGAATGCCTTAACAGAGGCACTCGAAGGGCAAAGATCTATATACTTTCAGATAGCCAGGCAGCATTAAAGGCTCTCAGGTTCTATACCTTCGAGTCTAAAATTGCCTGGGAATGTAGACAATCCCTGGCAAAAAACAACAAGGTTACCTTAATGTGGGTGCCAGGGCACGAGGAATTAGAAGGCAATGAATTAACTGACAGCCTCGCAAGAAAAGGGGCTGAAGCCTCATTTCTCGGACCCGAATCGTACTGTGGTTTATCTAAGAGACACACAATGGAAAAAGGAACAAAATAAGTCCTACTGGAGGTACACTCCAGACCAAAGACAAGCGAAAAGTTTTATAACTTCTTCGACAAAAAAGAATGCCACAAGGCTTCTCGAACTCGAATAGTTCGACCTAAGGCTGATCACAGCTCTTCTAACTGGCCATTATCCCTTGAAATATCATCTCAAAAACATGGCCATGGCAGAAGATAATAAATGCAGATAGTGTGAATCTGCAACTGAGACTGCGGAATATATACTTTGTGAATGCAAGGTACTAATCCGCATTAGGCTAAAATACCTAGAACAAGCGGGATTAACGCCTGAAGATACAGGGAAATTAGCTCCCAGAAAAATCACGAGCTTTGTAAAAAGTCTTGGAATCCTGGGGAACAACTAGCTGTAGAGTAATTCACAAAATATCTTTTAGGTCGAGGTGGAGAAAGGCCAACTCAGGGCCAAGAGACCCCTTAAACAATTTACAATCTACCTACTGACATTGCCGGTGTCGGAGCTGGAGGTCGAACTCGCTGTGCTACCGTACCGGTAGTGGTTATATATGTAGAGTCGGCAAATGTAGTTTTATATATCCTGAGATAAATGAGTGCTAGAAAGAAAACAGAGAAATTAGGAAAAGAAAGACGGACGTACTGCTTCCAGCACGTTCTACACTTCGTGAAATCTTATTTTTTTCCCCCTGTCGTACATCAACACAGGGCATCGGTATCTATCGCTTCTAACCACCTGTGCATTGTAGTGGGAGTAGATACGTTTTTCTTTTCCTAATTTATCTGCACATCTCCACTAAAGCACATTTATGTACCTTTTTTTTTTTTTTTTTATGGCATTAGGAGTTATCCATGCAGCCAGGCACAAGTTGTTATATATAAAACTAATGGGATAAACACATTTGCACACATCTATACATATATTACCCTAAACCTATCCTAATCCAAAAAAACAGGAAATTATAAAGAAGATCCAAGGGAAGATACGAAAGCACATTCTTCTCGCCCAGGAGTCTTTCAGGGCATTTTGTTAGACACACTATAATAGACTACGGTAAAAGGGAATTAGGTAAAATTAAAACAAAGGTGAGACATATAGGGAACGAATCTATTAGTTACACATTTATACTTTCAGACCAGACGTTTTCAAAAAGCGTATAATAACTGCATTCACTCTATTATCGTTTAGAGCTAATATGTGTAATAGATTGACTGGCATTTGAATGTTAAGGTTCAGAATATCTGCATACAGTTGGTCACGTCCAGATGAATGTTTAGCACAGTTAAAAAATAAATGGTCCAGATCGCCTACAACATATTTTGGTCGGTAAGATTCCTATTTTATTTAAATGTAGAGGGTAGCAACCATGTCCAAATCTCAACTTAATAAGTGTAGTAGTATATTTCCTAGGAATATGAAAAAAGTGGAACCAAGGTTCCTTAGGAATTTCTATTTGGATATGGGTATATCTTGTAGGCGTAGTAAAACAATATTCGTGCCAATGAGAAGTCCATTTTTTATTTAATCTCGCTTTGCTAATATTTATACCGTCCTGTAGACACAGACTGTCTACAGGATCTCCATGTTCGACACTGTCTTTGGCCAATATGTCGACTTTTTCATTGAATTTTATGCCGCTGTGAGCTTTAACCCATATATAATTAATTTTAAACCCAGATATTTTCAATAAATAATTATAGTGTTTAATTAAATTAATGAAATGGTGACACATGCTGGATATAGGATTATAAGTATTACTTATTGCCAAGAGAACTGATCTGGAGTCACTTAGGATGATTGAGTTTTTAACCTGCTTATGTATAATATGTTCTAAGGTTTTGGCTATAGCATATGCTTCTGCTGAGTATATGGACGTGTCTTGGGAGAGTTTAAATTTTGATTGCGTACTTGAGTTAGGTATTAAGAATGCACAGCCTGTACCATAGTCAGATTTTGAGGCATCTGTATAGAAATGCATAGCAGTAGGAAGTTTTTCTAAGATGTTTTGGAGGATAACTTCATTTACTCTGGGATTTTCTGTATAATTAGGGAATAATATATGCGACTGACTTATCAAGTCAAAATATTCGACCTGAGGGAGAAAGTGGTGTTGGTTGATATTTTTAGAAACTCGTAATACTTCACGATATCCTATGCACAGAGGTGGGGAATTTCTTTTCTCCCAGAATTTGTCAGTAAGATCTAAGATATTTAGGTGGTGTATTCTGTCCATCATAGCAGGATTTTTTATATTTAATTTTAAAACATTTTTTTCAGAAAAGAACTCTCTCCTGAGGAAAAGAGGAGGTTCTTTGGACTTTACACGCAAAGGTTCGATTGGGGTTGAATTCATGGCACCGGTACATGTACGAAGAGCTTTATTTTGCATTACATCGATTTTATTTAGCACAGACTTACTAGCGGATCCATATAGAGTGCAACCGTAATCTATAATTGATCGAATGTACGACCTATAAAAAAGAATTGAAATTTGTGGATCTGCACCCCACCAAGTTTTTGACGTTAATTTTAAGAAATTAATTCCTTTCTGACATTTGGTGATCATATACTCAATGTGTGACTTCCAAGTTAACTTTTTATCTAGGATTAATCCTAGATATTTTATTTCATTACGATATGGGAGTGTTATATTTCCAAGTGTTATATGATCGCGTATCGGGGTGTTATGTCTTGTGAAAATGGTGACCATGGATTTCCCTTCACACAAGGTAAAACCATTGTGTTGTAGATTTTCCTGCAAAGTTGTAATAGCAGTACCTAGAGAGTGTATACAAGTTTCATATGAAGGTTTCTGAACATAAAGACAAAAGTCGTCCGCATACTGTATGATATTGATATCGCTGAACAAGTTGTGTAAATCTGCGGTATAAATATTGAAAAGCATCGGGCTCAAGACCGAGCCCTGAGGCAAACCTAGTGAGGTAAAACGGGGGCCTATTTTGGTGTTACCATATCTTTCCCTATTACAGAAAAGATTAGTTATACTATTAGCAATTTTCCCTGGGATACCAAGGTTGCACATTTTTAGTTTAAGTATGTTCAAATCAACACAATCATAGGCGCCTTTTATGTCCAAAAAAATAGATCCCAGATAATCGTTATCTGAGAAACAGATTTGTATGTCAGTCACTAAATGAGTCAGTGCATCCATGGTACCAAAGTCAGCTTTGAAACCATATTGGTCAGCGGGGAGTGGATGATATTTATATAACCACCATTCCAATCTGCATTTTATTAGTCTTTCGAAAGTTTTAAAGATACAAGACAGCAAAGAAATAGGGCGGTAAGACTCAGCGTTGTTGGGATCTTTGTCGGGTTTAAGTATGGGAATTACGGATACTTTTTCCAAGTTTGGATGTCAACTCCTCCTACCCACATATCATTAAATATTTCTAGTAAAAATGTTTTGGCAGGCATCGGAAGGTTTATGAGCATCAGGAACCTAATCTCATCCAGCCCAGGACTAGTGTTACGAGTTTTTTTGAGGACATAGTTAAAGTAAATGGGTTACTTAAGAAGTTACTATTCTCCGTATTATCGCAGTATTGTGTGAATTCATGAGACACTTGCGCTGGTGTGACATTATCGTAGAAGGTTTCAACCCAGTCAAAATTTTCACATTTTTTATAGGATGTTGGTAATCTTTTAATTTTTCTTATCTGATTCCATAATTCAGAATATGGTGTATTTTTATTAAGTCTCGAAACGTAGTTGATCCAGTTTAATTTAGCTTTACTTTTAAGAAGTTTTTTAGTTCGAGCCATTTCCTCTTGACATTTTATATAATTTTCTATCGTACTACACCTTTTATAGTTTTCTAACGCACATTTTCGTAGTTTGACAGCGTTTTTACATTCTCCATCCCACCAGGGGGGAGGCATTCGATTTTTTGGTTTGAATGGTTTATTTTTAGGTATGGATAATTCAGCTGCTTGTTCGATACACTCTGTAAAGAACTTGTACTTTTCTTCGGTGTTTGAGAAGACTGGTATATTAGAGAGAATTTATGTACCTACTTTAAATATACTCTAAATACGTATCACACAAATTCGTATGTTGTCAAAACAAAATTGATTAGCTGTGGCGCTGGCAGTGGATCTAAAGGCATAGTCTATACATTGTGATGAAAAGTAGACAGAGTTATTGTTTTGTAAGTTGCCAATAATGTCGAACTTACATATATTTGTGTAAAAGCATCAACACGATATTATATTTCAAAAACAACAATAATTAGAAAACTCATGCATTTATATTTTAAAAAATTCATAATCTACATGCATGATTTCATGCCAAACCAGAATTTTTGGCAAAATTCTTTTAATCGATAAGCGTTCTAGAATATAGAATCAAAAAATCAAAAATGGAACTATAATATTATGAGCCAACTCTAAAAAAGCAATCTAGATGCACGATGCCAACTTTCAGGTCAGTGCTGTTTGATGATGTAACCAAACTGGTGATCACATAAACTTCTATTGCAGACCATTTAAACAAGAATGCTGCGAGTACATTCCATGTAGCAATATCTGTATTTGACAAATAAGTTATAGGCCGAAATTTAAAAAAGAACGTAAAAATTGGAAGAAAGTTAATAAAAGTAACACTCTTCGAAACGCTGTATCTAGGTTTCTATTTGTCGTAGAGACTTTTACCAGCCACCATTTCAACGGGCGTAAAGTCAGCTTTCACTTTAATATAATTATGTCTACACCTAAATTCACTCAGAAAAAAGTTACAGGACGAAATTTGAAGAAAAATAGTAAAAATTAGCAAAACAACTTAAAAGTTGCAAACTTTGAAACGCTAAATCTCATTTTACCGGGTAAAACGTCAGCTTTTTTTGTTATGCAACAATGTCTATGCCTAAATGTACCCGAAAAATAGTTACAGGCTAAAATAAAAAAAAAATAAAAAATTGCATTTTTTCGTTTTTTTTGTTTTGTTTTTTGGACGTATTTTTATAAAAAAAAAAATTTGACTTCCGAAGGTGCCATTTCGATTGGAAATTTAATTCTCTACACACTTTTCTATTGACTCGTTTATAGAAAAAATTCATAGTTTTCGAGAAAAAAAAAATGAAAAGTGGACCTTTTTACTTCGATCTCAAAAACGCACCACTTTAAATGGTAGCACTTCGCGGTTTTTTCATATCTTGGGGTCAATTGAACATAATGAACAATAAAAACCCTTTAACGTTTTAGTTCCTTTCAACCCTCTTTTTTTGTACATAGACAATAGCCTATATTTTGAACTACTTGCGAGGAAATTCCCAACTGCAAGTGTAAATAAATTATATTTTATAATTTAATATATTTTTTGGATGATTATTTTCTATGTTAAGGTATTTCTATCGGAGCGAGAGAGAGAGAGTGATACACGGTGCGAGAAAGATAGCGCGTGGCGACGAAACGTGGCAACATCGCAACTTTCATCTCGCACGTAAAAAATGACATGAGAATGTCAGAGAATGTCAAAAAATGTCACTTTTCGTACGCTCTTGTAGGCGCGAATTATCGATTTCGCCGGTGTGATTTACGATGTCCATCACATGCAATTCTTCCTCTTTCCATAATCACATATATTAAAGAAGATCTGAACGTTCAAAGATTTCGTGTTTTGCCTTCTTTGCAGATTACGAAAACGGACGCCTCAACACGGTTTTTGTCAAACAAATCGAAAAGTAACACTCGTAGCAAACAAATAGAAATCTTCCAGGTAAAGATTATAAACCGGGAAACAATTTACTGTTTTTGTTCGAATAGAAATTGTAAGTAATTATAAAATAAACAACTTGTTGGGCCAAAGCGGCACTAAACGTAATCCGATCTCAACAAATACCTTTTCAGATCTTCTGAGGTACTAAAGAAACCTTCATACAAAGTTTCATCTAAATCCGTTTAGTACACACACACAGATAGATATTTTTCAAAAAACAATTTTTTGGGTTCCTGGAACCTCAAAACGTAAAGATTTGATGTTGTCTCAATTTCCGACTTTGGGCCAATTCTAGTAACCTAAAACAATTTTGTGGGAAAGTTAAAATTAAAAATCTTAAGTGATATTAACAAATTAATGAAAATAAAACTTGTTTCAAATGAACGTACTGACGATTATCGCTCAAAAAATCATGCATTATTCTAATAAAATATTGTTGATTCATATTATATTTTTTTGGGTTTGATATTTGTTTTATATATATTTATTTATATTTTTACGTATTTATTGTCATAAATAGTATTAGCATAAATTATATTAATATTAATAAAAAGTTATTGCTGATACTGCATTGATATTTGTGATTTATAGCACTGTATGAGCGCACGCTTTCTTTGAAACGATCGCTGTTAACTTGGATACGTTATCTAACGTGGGATGAAAAATTGGTTTTTGTCTCTAGCGCAAGATACGAACGATTCTAAAGATATCGTTATTTAGCGAAGGATAAAAAATTGAACCCCTGTTCGTCTGTTTGAAGATCGGGCGAGAATGGCTAATGCGGTGTTGCCAGTTTTCATGTATGCGTGAAATTCCCATCGTTTTCAGACATTGTATCACGAATTACTTAAAAACCAGACACAAGAAGTTTCTCAAACCATTAAAACTCACAGTCAAAATTTAAAAGAATCTGACGTTTGAGAAAAAAATTATGGCGGTAAATTCATGAAAAATTACCCTTCCCTATCGTTTTCTTGCTAATAACGTGAATTTTAATGTATCATAACTGGAAAAGTAGACACAAAATCGTTCTCAAAATTTGCCACTGGTTTTACCAAACCATTATCTACATCCTGCCGAAAGTTGAAAACAATCTGACGTTAACGACTTTCTCGGTAGAAATACCTTAACAATATTTTTAGTGTAACCTATTTTTCATGGTGAATCTGTTTATATGTTGTATTTGCAATTATTATTATTATTTAGGTTAGGTTAGGTTAGGTTAGAGTGTGTATACATGATTTTTTTTAAAAAACGTGTCCAATGTTACACGTCCAATTTTACCGCGTTCAATTGTCGTCGCGTCTAATTGTCGCACGCGTCCAATTGACATAGATCCGTTCACCCCCATACACTGATCTGGTCCGCAAGCCAGACCACTTTTTTTTGGAGAGGGGTGATTTTTGGGGTTGGGGGTGAAAAACGAGCGAATCTGACAATTCTGACTTCGGATTTGGTTTCAGAGGGTCAAAATACATAAGGATACACTGATATGGTCCGCAGGCCCGACCACTTTTTTGGGGGGATGGTTTTTTGGGGTTAGGGGTGAAAAAAGAAACAATCTGACAATTCCGACTTCGGATTCGGTTTCAAATACATAAGAATACACTGGTTTGATCCGCAGGCCAGACCACTTTTTTTTGTGTGGTTGTGTAATATTTAATTTGGTTTCTTAACATTTTTGGCGCAAGTGCCGTAGTTTCTGAGATATTTAACTTTTAAATAGGTATTTTGACTTAAAAAGTTTGACGTCATTTTTAAATCTCCGAAAAAACAAAAAGTTACTGAGATTTCAAAAACAACAAATTGTTTGGTTTATTATTTCTTGTGATTAGTCCTAGCCTATTGAGTAATGAATTATTACCCGCGGCCGTTAGTAATGAGCCCTATTACTATTGGCAATGGTTGCTTGATCATATTCACATCAATATTTGATAGAGGCCTGTAGCTAGAAAATGCTTTAAGGGCGGGCAAACAATTTTTCAGGGGGGGGGGCCCGTGCGCCAAAAATTTTTTTATTGTTTTTTCCATTTACAGATGACCCCGTAAAAAATAGCTACCTCATTATTTTTTGCGGTCGTCGCAGGTCGGGCGAAAATTATTCCAGCCCCTGGCCCACCACTAGCTACAAGCCTGATTTGACACAAATACACGAAACTACTTAACTGGTTATATAGTTGATAAATTATTAACAAAACTTGTTGCGATAGTGTAGTGGGCAATTTGAAACACTACACCATGTATAACCCATAAATATTAGTATTCAAAATATAGCTAAATAATGATAACAAACAAATATTTAGTTACAAATACATAAAGCTGGCTAATCTAATTTTATTTAATATGACAGAATATAATGGGGAGATATAATACTATGAAATCATACACGATATTAATAGCTGAAATAAAATATTTACAAGAAATGAATACATTAGAACCATATGACAACAATATTGATTTTCCAAGAAGAGCGTTAGAAAGTTTCATAAAAAATAGTTATTGAGGGTCAGTCACCGTACGGAAATATCTCTATTCTCGGAAGAAATTATTCAAATTCCTTATAAATGTCGATGTTTCAACGTAATCACCGTACGCGGAAGAAAATTTAATGCTCAGGAAATTGTTTCATTTAATTTTCCAACAATTTTATAGTGACTGTGTTGTCGCCTAAAAATGGCGATTAGTTTTTTAACGATAACTTCCTTCATTTTTAAGCTATTCAATCGCCCCAAAAATCATTTTGTAGAGAATTTTAAGGGCTATAATGCATGTAAACTTCCTTGAACCCTTCGTATTTGAGATTTTTGAGTTTAAAGGGCTCGGGGAAGGTGGTCTTCACACTCAAATGCAAACTTATAACGGCGTTATCTGAATTAATTTTTATCCCAGAGAAATTAAAAAATAAATAAATAAAATTTTCAGCAAAAGAAAAACTTAATTTTTGTACTCTAGTATTTTTTACGTATCTCCTTTAGTTTTTGAATTATTGTGAAAAACGAAAATTTTTTAAGAAATTTCAAAAATCATTTCAAATTTGAATCGAACTTTTTTTCAAATCTAGGCATCCCAAACCGATCAAACTTCTAGAACATGTTAGTACTTAATAAAGAAATTGTAAATGGGTTACGTTCAATTTCAATCTTGCGGTGAACCCATTGTAGACCGGGAGCCAGGTGAAAATTTGGTCAATTATTTCTTCTCGAACGATAATTAGTGAGACGCAACAGGGAGTTGTATCATAATGCCTCGTGAACGTCAGCTGCGGTTCCGTGGGTGGGATGAGCGGCGGTAGCCTCCCACGCACGGAGAAAAAAAATATTTTTAGTCATTTCCTCCAGACTAAAAATTTGTCAAACTATAGCTAATCCAATATCTTGAAGAAAAAAAAAGTCAGCTGACTATAACATGGTGTATTATACGTCAGCTGGTCGTTTGAACATAAAAAAAAAATTATACATTCAATGATTTCCTCTTAACTAAAAATGTACCTGATGATAGTTTATATGCTACTGTGAATGAATATAAATGTCAGCTGGCTGTACCTCGGTGGAATGATCGTCAGCTGATACCTTGAAAGTTGTAACGCAGAAGTTAGGCGGGAGCATCTATCGCCTATTTAAATGCATCAGCTGACGTGTTTTCCCCCGAGTTGCTGCTACCTGATTTTTTTTTTGTTAATTACAGAAGTATATTAACAATCAGGTTACAAATTTTTATCCGGGAGGAAATGACGTATCCTAAAATGTTCGGCATTACGCTCCGATATGAGTGTTCCGATTAAATCAATATTCTGTATAGATACTTTAAAACTAATAAGTATATAATTGAATAACTGAAGAAATATTTAGATAAGTAAATTAATCAATTTATAGTTTATTGTAACTTAGCTGTTCGATAAATAACATTCATTTTAAAGAAGTGATTAAAAATAATAATGTAATTTAATCATTTTCGTTCTCGTTTTGGCTTGTGTCACTCTCATCTCTCTCTGATTCACTGTCAGAGTCGCTGTCAGAGCTGTCTGCCATCATGTCTTCATCATCATCTGTACAAAAATTTAAAAAAAATATTAAGATGAATATTTAGTGTAACATAATCAAAATGATCAAAAAAATGTTACCTTTTTCGGGCTGAATAGTTATTTCTTCAATCGACTCTGGTAACTGAGTTCCAGAAAACCAGATGAATTCAAATCTGTTGTCGATTTCTACCCAGCCATAGTCTGAAGGTTCATCAGTAGTTGGGACTTTCAGGTGTGCGTGCGATCAAATTTGAGCTATGTAACATGCTCTTAAAAATTGCTGCATAGCTCCGATTTGCATGGTGGTAGAGAAGAGCCATCAATACCCTTTTTGGGTATTGATGGTACCGTGTTTAACGGTCACTATACTAATTCTTCTTGAACACTCTCTACGACTGACTACGCATTCTATTGTGATCGCCTACTCGCGTGCTGGATTCTGTAATGCTATTGGTCAAATGGCCATAAACTGCTGATAACACTCATCGCGGTTTCGGTACAGGTGGGTACTCAGACTCAGTTGGAAGTACATCGTTGTTGTATCTGTTTACTTTTCATGTCATTGTTTAAATTGCATCTTTGTAAATACCGTACCTTGTGATATGATTATTGTGTTTTATTTATATGCTTTCAGAGTATATTAAATAAGTGTGTTTGCCTCTCGGGCATATACCAAGACTTTGACTTTGTGTTTTGTTTAAATACTTTTTCGGTGTATCAAATATATCAAGGACACCTAAAAATATCTAGTAGCACGGATACAGCTGATGAGCCCACAGAAATTTGTTTGTCTCCTCTTAAATAAAGATCGAAAAAGTCTCATTTCGACGTAAATACCAAGGAAATGATTTTAAGCGTGTATAAGCATGAGATTCAAGAAAATCCTATATTACTCAAAGATTAAATTATAAACAAAGTGGCAAATATGACAGGAGTGTGTGGCCGCAGTGTTTACAAAATTGTCAGAGTATACCACTAACCATAAATTTTCGGTGCCAAAAACCAATCAAAACCATAAAAAAAATGTTGATATGGTGGATGACTTCGATCGATATGCAATCAGGAGAAAAGTTCATCAATATTTCTTTAGAAACGAACCCTACTTAATTATGCTCTCGCCTAACTTCTGCGTTACAACTTTCAAGGTATCAGCTGACGCTCTTTCCACCGAGGTACAGCCAGCTGACATTTATATTCATTCACAGTAGCATATAAGCTATCATCAGGTAAATTTTTAGTTGAGAGGAAATCATTGAATGCATAATTTTTTTTTCATGTTCAAGAGACCAGCTGACGTATAATAATACACCATGTTACAGTCAGCTGACTTTTTTTTTTCTTCAAGATATTGGATTAGCTATAGTTTGACAAATTTTCAGTCAGGAGGAAATGACTAAAAATATATTTTTTTCTCCGTGCGTGGGAGGCTACCGCCGCTCATCCCACCCACGGAACCGCAGCTGACGTTCACGAGGCTTTATAATACAACTCCCTGATGCATTCCACTAATTACCGCTTGAGAGGGACTTGGTCATGAAAATCTGTCGCTGGCTCTTAGACTATAGCCGATTTTTTCTCCGAAAAAATGAGACAACCATTTTAATTTCATCATAACTCCGTTAGTTTTTATGCTAACGACTTTTACCAAAGCTCATTTTAAAGGTCTCCTCATGTACTTAAAAAATGTCTTATGTTTTCCTCCAAAAATTTTTCGTTTTTCCGTTATTTTACGTTGAAAGGTTCGAATTCAGTTTTCGGCGAACAAAAAGTCATCTTCAACGAGCCATAACTCGGTTCGTATTACATCTATAGAAATAAGAACAAAAACCATTCGATTTATTATTTTATAAGCTTAATTTTTGCTTATAATAATTTTTTTGATAAAATGTAAGGTATTCGAGTTATTCGCGAGAAATCGCATCAAAACAAAGGTTTCTGACAAAATTATTTTTTTAAGATTTACATGCATTTTCTAGGAAAACGTGAAATTTTCTCCATTTACTCGAAAATCGGTTATTTATCGGTTTTTCCGAAAAAGTAGGCAACAAATGTAAAGAGCACTTATACTCATTTTTAATTTCATATTTTTTAAAAATTTAAGTATTCGCGCCATATTCTTAATGTGCAACATTGCCAATAAATTTCAACAGCTGTTTTATTTACACAAATGTAGGACTTAAAATTGATTAAAGTTCTAATAACTTTTATGCTAGACGGACGATTTTTTCAGGATTTTAACAGTGTTAATCAGAAACTACTTAATGTTATGTTAGTTTTTGAAGCATATTTCTAAAAAAATGTGTTAGTAAGAGCGAAAATTAACTTAGGCCGAGCTCTACTCTGCCAAATAAGGCATCTATAAAAAAGCCTATAAAAGTCAAACTTTCCGAATCGATTACTCCGAAACTAAACGGACGATTTTATTTTTATTGAAAATTCAAGTGTGTAAGTTTATTTATTAATATCCTATACTAGTACCTTAAGTCATTGTGCTTACAAGAAACGTGACGGATGGATGGACGGACAGTCAATAGAGATAAAGAGCTTTATTGAAAAAAAAATCATCAAAATCGGTCCAATGGGAGCCGCTGGCGAAACCGGAAAAGAAAACGACTTGTATTTTAAATATATACATAGATGAATGAATGTAAAACCAAATAATTTATTCACTTGTTTATACATCAGGGTAGAGGAAATTTTGTTAACGTCTTATTGGAATTTATTCTGACAGACTCAAGTGATTTCTGTTTAAATCAGTCATCCAACAAAATAAAGTTTCTAAAAATATGTACATAGGTACATACCTATTTAGCTAAAAATAATACGTGACACATTTCTATTATGATCGTCAATAACGACGTCAAAATGCACCACAAACTTATTATTTCTGTGTACAATTTCTAGATCTCTGCCATTCTAAAATAGGATATGATCGGAATTGAAAACAATTTAGAGTGGAATAAATTTAAGTAATAAAAATCCTTTTATTTCCAACAGAATATTGACGGGTACATACCACTCATGTTTATTAATAGCTAAAACACGACTGTTGCGTCATCGTCGCCCAAACTAATGAAGTATGCAGTATACGTAAATAGATCTGGCCACGCACTCTACAATTCATCTGACATTTATGAATGAACCGTTGTGTACAGAGTGAGGCAGTTAAGATTAATAACCCACGCCTTATCTATTTATAAAAGGAAAAAATCTCGACGATTTTATGTGACTTTTCACACTATATTGAATAAATTCCAGTGCATCGTCTAGCTCGGATGATCAACAATCCACAACAATTGTTAGCTAACAATCTCATAATTGAACAAATAGAAGTTGCTCTCAGGCATCGCCGACTGTGCATAAATCATTTTACGTGGTGTCAGTGAGATTAAGCACACAGTCAATACCTTTATTTTTATTTTGCAAATAAGTATTCGGCCACGACATTCGTTTTGTCTTATTAAACATACAAATTTTCAGCACTTTAAAGTCAAACTCACAATCATCTAATCTACGTAAAGTTAGTTCGAGCCTTAGAGACCCTATACCGGGTGGCCCAGTCAATAAGGATACTTTTTTTAATGAGCGAATGGATTATTTTCAAATTTCGTATTTTAAATACATCATTTAGTAGCATCCTTCCTCTTTAAAATAAGCTTTCGAATGGTCATAAACGATGTTTCCTCGCAAAATTATAGCCATTTTAATGCGACATGATTTTGAAACCATGATCCCCTACAACTCAACAGTCTTAACCAAACGCTTGTTTGATATTGTTGAGGTTATCCTTCTGTTGTGTTAAATCTTGATTCGTTTAGAGTCGTTTGGTTAAGATTGTTGGGTTGTAGAGGATCATGGTTTCAAATTCATGTCACCTTAAAATGGTTATAACTTTGCGAGGAAACATCGTAGATGACCATTAGGGTGGTCCTTAGCTACACTTGACGATATTTCTTACAACTTTTTCGCCCTCACCCCCTAAAGTTTTTCCAATTATTTAAAAAAATGAAATATACAAAATTTTAACTTGATCGGATAACGCTACCCCGTGCCTCAAGGCAATTTAAATTCACCATCACACGTAATTTTCATCGATATTTTTTCTTACAATTTTTTCGGCCTCACCTCCTAAAGTGGTTCCAATTATTTAAAAAATGAAGTGTACAAAATTTTAACTCGATCGGACAACGCTAACCTGTGCCCCAAAGCAATTAAAATTCACCATCAGACGCAATTTTCATCTATTTTCAATAGTATCTCGTGAACTAACTGATTACATCGAAATGTTATACATACATAATTGGAAGAAAATTTATTTTAATAAAACGTCATTTCTTTGCATTTTTCTCATACATTTAATAGTTGAATAAGAATAATGAAGCTTTGGTTGGCATAAACAGGCACCAGAACATTCATGTTCTCGTTGAAATGAGAGGATACACATTTTGTATCCCATGAATTAATCGCATTAGCTTCCCCTTATTGTAAAGGATGTCTTATAGCAACACGGTATCCGTCGCGGTTGTCTGCTAGGCGTACGACTTCAACAAACTCTTTTTCATTAGTCGCTTTTTAACAACAACGATTCCCTCCGATATTGCCATCTGCTGTAGCAGAGGCTCGAAGTCAGTAACGATAAAGCAACACTAAACATCCATACTCTAGTCCTCGAACCAGGAAACCCGTGGTCTCAATGCTAACACGTAAGCATTGAACCACTCGGTTAAGTTTCTTTCACCATTTGCCATCTGACCTTTCATGAACCATTAATCGTTTTATGTTTTCCTTTTCGGTTGATGTGGTCAAAAACAAAAACATCATAGGATGGACAGTTCTCGTCAGTAGTGAGATATAGCGGACCTCCGATCGGCTCCAATTGTTTGCAATTATGGTCACATATTACTGAATTCATCGGTCACGAGTCTTCACGTCGCTGCTAAAATCTTTCTATTTAGAGATTTTACTAATCAAATAATCGGCAGTAAATTGCCATTTAGCAAACAAGTTTTAAGTCAGTTTATTTCAATTTCAGAGAAGTTAAAACGACAATTTGTAAAAGTGTTTTGCATATTATTTGCGAAATATTAATAGGCCAATCATTTAAAACATCGTAGGTCGTAAAAAATTGTACTGTTCTGATTTTTTGGGATATTGTTAGGATAGATACAAGTAGTGTAAAACCAAGTTTGCAGCTTCGAAAGACCTGTGCTAACTGCGTGGTGCTCGAAAAACTTTGAAATTGTCGGACTTTTTTCATTTTCGGGCTGGTAATTTCGAAAAGGTGCATCCTACGGAAAAAGTCACAGTGTACACTTTTAAAGTAGGCAAAACTTGCTACAATTTGAATGCAACCGCAGCTCTGTAGGTCCAATAGGTCTCGAGATACACCACTTTAAAAGTTGGCCATTTTTTTTTTGAAAAATTAAGGAAATCAGATTTTTCATGAAATTGACCTCCTAATGTAAATTGTTATTAATATTGCACTGTTATCTATAGAATGTTATAAAAATGACATTATATTTTATAAATTTGATTTATTTATTGTATCACAGCTACATATTTATGAGTCGTAGTTGTGAAATAACCTAGGCCTCATCTTCTGGGTAGGTACTACCACCTACGGCTGAAAACCAGTTTTTGAAAATAGAACCTACCACCAAGTGCAGAAGTGGTTGGGAGAAGAGAAAGAGCCCACCAACTGGGGGTGGGCAAGGAGCCAGCATGAGCTGACACCGGTGACTTCAACCAAGGAACCAGCGCCGCTAACCCTGCTGAAACTCCTGTCATACAGCTGCAAGAGAGGGTGCGGAGGAGGAAGCTGCTCCTGCCAGAGAGCAGGATTGAAATGCTCTGCTCTCTGCAAAGTTTGTCAAGGGAAGACCTGCCTGAATACTCCTCCCTTAGCCATGGATGAGTCGGATGAAGAAGACAACGTCGACGACCCTTTATCACTAGTATCTAGTAGTAGATCTAATCCGGCAACAGAGGAGTCTCTGGAGCCCCAAGAAGAGTCGTCTGACGAACCTGGGCTTTCCAAAAGAACACGACTGTCTCGCTAAGTGCGTAAAGGTAAGTCTAATATCACATACCTACCCCTTCGTTGTAATTTAGTATAAAATTGGTTACGCATTTCATAAATACTTATTTACATTGTGTTGTCTATTTATATCGCAGGAGTCAGCTGATCACTTCACGTTCAACATTTCACGTCCCAGGTCCCCCAAACTATCAGAATCATTTTTATACAATTTTGATAAATTTATACCTTATTATTAATTGTACTCAACTTCATTTTGCATGATATAAACCATTTTCTACTGAGTTATGCCTTTCTTATCCTTTACAAAAGTCCTGCAATTCGTCACGCTCCATTTCGTGAAAAATCCGATTTCCTTAATTGTTCGTTCTTTCCAGATAACAAGGAAACTATTGGCCCTACAGGGTTTCGCTTGGGCTTAAATTAAAGCAAAATAACTGCTCTACAGCTTCATCTCCCATAACTTTCCTTGTAAGATGAGTGTTTCAGCCGATATCCTGCTTGGACGATGGCTAAAACTACAATGTCAAACTTTTTGGAAAAAATGGTCAATTTTTGAAGTGGTGTATCTTGGGACCTATTGGATCTACGGAGTTGCGGTTGAAGCAAATTTTGTCTACTTTAAAAATGTACAGAACGACTTTTTCCGTAGGATGCACCTTTCAGAAGGTATAAGCCAAAAACTGAAAAAAGTCCGAAAATTTCAAGGTTTTTCGAGCACCACGCAGTTACCACAAGTCATTCGAAACTGCAAACTTGGTTTTACACTATTGGTATCTATCCTAACAACTTCCCAAAAAAATCAGAACAGTGCAATTTTTTTCGACCTAACGCGATTTAGATAAACTCTCATTTTTTGGTCACGTCAACTGAAGAGTGGACAATATAAGCTGTTGATATTTCAGGAAAACTAGATAGCAAAAAGTGAAGAGACCGATCTGTTGAACGCTGTGTTGATATCAGCAAGGAGCTGATGGGAAAAGCTTTGGAAAGGTTGTGCGGCACTGACAGTGCCGGTGGGTTTGAATGTATGTCTGCAGACAGTCTTGGTTTTATATGGTGTACGTGTTCATGCGTGTTACTTCAGAGTTAGATTTGATGTAGATAACTGAAAACATATCTTTTTTATTTCAAGCAATACAAATTTGAGAAGATCAGTTTGAAATCGTTTGGAAACGACGTAGAAAATGAGCAAATAATGTTTAAAGCGAAAATTACACTATGAAAATTTGAGAGGCCAATTTTATGTGGCCAGTAGTGTACAAAATTTCGATTGTAAGGTATTATTGAGAAGCCAATTCGAATAATTCATGGGATCTAAAACATTTGCTAAGACGTCAATAGCAAACATATGAATGTTCTAGTACCTGTTTACGCCAATCAAAACTCCATTATTTCGAAAAGTATTAATTGTACGAGAAAAATACAAATAAACGAAGTTTTAGAAAATGAAACTTTCATTCGTTTCAAAATGTAGAAAATTTCGATATAATCAACCGGTAACGAAATACTTTTGAAAATAGGTGAAAATTGCGTATTTTAGTGACTTTTAATGGCCTTGAGGCACGGGTTAGCGTTATCCTATCGAGTTGAAATTTTGAATAGTTCATTTTTTAAATAATCGGAACCACTTTCGGGTGTGAGACCTAAAAATATCCAATGTCGCAAAATAAGGACCACCCGAATGACCATTTGAAAGCTTATTTCAACGAGGAAGTACCTACATGATGTATTTATTAAAAATAAGCTGACATTTTTTTTTGAGTTCTATACACAACCACAAAAGGTGCCAAAAAAAACATTTTATAATTACTTAACCTTAAATATTTCAAAATCCTGACGCGAGGCCAGATTCGGATTCAGCGCGAAAAATTACTTCGGAAATGACCTTCATCTGCCCAACAACATTCACGACCCCTTTATTCGCAGATCTATGTAATTGATTATTATTAACCTATTTTTAAATCTTCAATAATGGCCGATCTATCAACATACATTTTCGACTTCAAATATCCCTACAAGAAGTAATTTGGCGTCAAGTCAGGAGAACGAGCAGGCCACGTCTCTACCAATCCACTTGCCAGGAAACACTGCATTTAAATGAGCTCTAACTTCAATTGCATAATGAGATGAAGCCCCATATTGTTGGAATCAAATATTCTGCTGTGATATTTCAAATGTAATGTTTTTCGTTAACCAGTGAACAAAATCGAAAAAATTGGACATTGCTGAATATAGAATTAAAATATCTTTCGAATGAGGCATCATAAGCATCCCCTTCCAATTTAAAAATTTAGGAGTTATAAGTGTCACTCAAAGGGAGAGTGGACATTTTGCACCACAAAATGTAGGTAATTTTAAAATAAAAAATTTACCTGTTTCGGGATTTCGAATAATAAGCCAGGCGTCAGGTCAGGGCTCCCAGTGGCCATTGCTCCTCAAATTAAGGACTTGGGGATCTGGATCAAAAGGAAAAAAAGACCAAATAAGGACCCAAGATGTATAATTTGTATAATTTTCCATGTTTTATTTAAAAAAAAATGCAATACATGCATTAACGCTTTACGTAATAAACAAAAAATTAAGTTAGATTTGTCATTAACATAAAAGAAAATTTGCCTTACGTGTAATACGACTTTGACTAGTCTTTTGATTGGAAACGAAATATTTAAAAAAATGTACATTAAACATTTATTGACATGTCTTGGACTTCTTGTTTATAAGCCCAGAAATCATTTCTGACTTTCTTTTTCCACTGACAACTACAGCTTGCCTAATTGCGTCCTCTTCTTATTGGCTTTTCTTCTAACTGATTCGGCTCCTTCAACCATAGCTTGAACCAGTGCTACCTCCTTGTATCTTCGATGTTGCCTTTTTCAAAAGCTCGGTAGGCTCCATAGTACGCCGTCTGCTGTCTCCCTCTTCTTTTCTTAGCGCCTCACCTTCGGAAAGGAATTTTCTATCACTTTCCATTTTTTGTCATGCTATTTCCTCAGCTTGGTGCTTTTCCTTTTCCTCTTTTTTCTTGTGGGCATCATCTTCCTTCCTTTTTTCTCGGCCTCTAAGTACATTCCATAAGAGCTGCAGCCGCCACAGGCCAAAGTCAAGAGTTGTTATTGGACAAGGGAAGGCTTATTGTCGAACAATTTAAGGCCCGATTTAACTGCATTTGCAGCATTCAGCTTACACGCACCCAGTGATACCCTTCCTTCCGTGAGCGTCTGCCTGGATCTAAAGAACACACGCTCGACAAAAACGTTGCCATGAGAAAGACCTAGAGCAGCGATTACAATCTGGCGTAACCTAGTATGCTTTAAATTATATGAAAGAGTTCTTCTTTTCCAAAACTGGACCCAATACTCGTCAACTCTATCCTTCGTTTCAATATTAATTTCGGTCTGCAGAAAACCCCACTCATCCGCTAGCGTATCTAGGGGCACACTTATGGGAAGGGCTCGAGTGACATCATAGATGTGTGTTTTGCTAGTGTGAGCGTGAGCGTTTTAAAATGCTTATTACGGTTTTTTAACAAACGATCCGTGTTCAAACGTAATTATTGATGCAGTTCGTTGAAAATAGGGACTTTAAGGACCATACTTTGAAATTATGGACTTTGTAGGGACTTTGCCGAAAATAAGGACAACGTCCATAAAAAGGGACCAACTGGGAGCCCTGTCAACGTCTTCATCAACTATAATTACCGAATCGTAACGAGGTGATATATCTATTGCTGAGTTAATTAATAATAAGAGAATCAGCATCTTCAGCCGCCTGCTTAACAACCAAACCTGCAGTGGTAAGCTTTTTAGGTAATAGGGAGACATGGCGATTTTTATTTTGATGGTTTGATAGAAACTTCTCCTGTTGCATTGTTGCTGTCACAGACTCGTCAAAATTTACGGTTGGAGAAACATTTCTTTGAGCTCGTCAGTCATTGACGCTCAACAGATTTTGTGCTTTTATCAGATGCATCGGCCGAAGAAAATGATGGCTATTAGTTCTATAGTACTTTTGAATATACTCTACATAGCCAGGCTAAGATAGAAGTGAATGTCTTGTTGGCGCCACACAACTCGATGAAGTAAAAACCCACCATCTACGACGTGTACTTTATTGCCAAAATTAATTTTATCAGAAAATAAATAATAAAAACTCGATTTTTTATATACAGCGCGGATGCAATAAGATGCTTACTTCCCCCGCCTATAACTCCAAGAATATTAATACTACGTAAAAATGTGCCTGAACCATTTCAATAGAGAATTTACTTATCTTTAAATTTGATAACCATCTTTTGTTTTGGTAGGACTGTTGAGAACCGAGATATTTGTAGAAAAAAATGATTTTTAAGCGATATTGCCCCAAAGTTGGGGGTGTTCCGGAGGGCGGGCGAGGGGGAAAAGTTAGTATCCCTATAATGAACTGGTTCCAACAGTAAAATCTTTTGTCCTACTTAAAACGGTATTTACACATCCTGAACTTCCTGGCGCCTGGCCTATAAAAATTATTAATAACGTTGAAAATGAATTTATTCGCTACATATAGACCGCAGTATATTACCGTAAGATACCTCTAAATAGTGAAGGGTTAAATGTTAAATATACTGTATTGAAAATAGCCACAAAAACCGACAGCTTCAGCAACAGGGATGATCCGTCTCTGGAGCTGAGTGCAGATTTATCAATTCTCTTACTCGACCTTCTAAGGATCGTCTAGACGGCAGAAGTTCGCGAACAGACTATGGCGGCGACGCGACCCCTTCGACCCCAACACTGATTCCTTTGCCCTGGACAGGGGCTGGGCGGTCTGGAAGACAGGACTGCTGGAATGGGGCCGCTCCAAATAAGTCTATACGAGCATCAGTATTCTGAGAGAGTTTATCAACCTTTTTTCAGATAATCCTAGACTGTACCCAAGACAATCGCTTAATTTCTACAAAAAAAACACGGCGATGTCTACAACTACAAATCGTCGCCAGACGGCTTTAAAATACTAAAAGTAAGTAACGCTTAGTAAAATGTTATACTGGGTGTTACAACTCAAGAGTCAATAGAATCCAATAACCAGTATGCCGCTAAACTATATTAAGTTAAGCTGTTCACTAACAGATGGCGAGATTTTCGTGATAGAAGTTATTTACTATAAAAAATGTATAAAAATCTTGTACGGAATATACATAATTTTTGGCATATCAATGCATCCAGGAATGTGCTATAACATGTACTAATAAAACAAAACCTAAAATTTGAAGCATAAATTTTTTTTAAACTGGAGGTTGGTAGTAATGCAGTAACGGACATACCGTCAGATGGTCGCCACCCACTTCAAAACACTTTTTTATTGTTGCTTGTGTCCACCAACAGTCGAAATGCGAACATATTTTTCTTTTGATCAACAAAATAGGGCCGTAGTTTTTTTCAATGTTAAATTGATAAAAATATATTGCCCTATTGCTTTCTGACGTCCTAGTTTTCTTTCTTTACGCCCACGAAACATGGAGCGCGAGGGTGGCAGATATACTGCGTATTGATGCTTTGAGATGTCGGTCTAGACACACGTTTTATTAACGAATTCGTTGGATAACTCATCGCACCGAATATTCAATCTCGCCCTTGGTTGACAGGGTGCATTTTTGTTTGAGTCCTATGTTCTTTTGTTTGCTTTCCTTCATTTGTCCGGACCATTTTATAGCAGTGCTTTCCTGAAGGCATGTCTTCATTATCTTGTTTATTAGGTAGTGCGGTATAGTAGGGCCCACATTTAATACAGCGATATAAAAAAGCTCGCAAAAAAACGTAAAGGTATAAAGGGGTCTACACGATCCAGCGGCAGGGAGCCAGCCTTGTCGGTACGCTTTGAAGATAATTGGAATTCCAGCGGACCAGTTCACTTTTACGAATGAGTTCAAAGCGTGCCGACAAGGTTAGCTCCCTGCCGCTGGATGGTGTGTGGACCCCGTAAAAGTGTTCGGCTTTTTTTATTATGATCACAAAAAAATGGTCACATATTTCCTAACCCACTGAATATAATTGGTTGAAATTTTCTCTACCGGAATTATGATAGGTTGGAATAAATTATGTGGTCAACGTGGACTAGCGATACAACGTGGAGCGGCGGACGGTATATTAATCAAAGGCGGTCGGTACCCTTTACCTTTTTTTTGCGAGCTTTTTTATATCGCTGTATTACCGATGGGCCAAACTATACTCTCTTGTTAGGTAGGGTGTTGACTATCGCCTCATGACTGATAGTATTGTTACGTGTTTACACCCCTTTTGTAAACACCCTGTATCGTGGATCCTGAAATTATAACACCAGGGTAACACTAAACACTAATTTATTAACTCACGTACTAATTACAACAAATTAGTAATTACTTCACTAATATTGCACTTAGTACTATAATCCAAAAATTCAGTCACTTGATCACTTGGCTTACTTCTGATCTTACTATCTGAACTCAACTTTCTACTAAACTGAACTAACTCGGCTTCTCCATTCCTTTATATATCTAAAGATAAGAGCTCCAGAATGTTCTCTCTTCCTTCTAGAATTTTCTAGTAGGCTACAACTTCTAGACTCTGACACCGCGCGCCATCTCCCATCTCTGATTGTCAAACTAACTAATTCAATTTCTGTTATTTTTACATAGAACTTGTAGGAAACTCACGTAGATGTCTCTGGGGGTAAAACATGTAACAGTATCAAATGCTTTCTGGCGATCTATAACCACTGTGTTCGGGCAGAAACTGTGCGTAGCATTTGTATCAGATGCTGCAGAGTTCTATTCTTCTGTAATTATCTACTCTGTGGCGAGTTGATTTAGTTTGCTGTTGTTGCGCTCTTCTCCGGTCCACCTCATAAACTGCCTTTTCGCAGATCTCCAATGAACGCCTCGATCTTCTTCTTGTGATGCTGTGTTGATTGTAGCGAGGCTCCAGTTCATTGATGGATGCCAGCATGAACGGGGTGAAGTAGTCTATGTTTTGCTTGTTTTCGCAAGTTCTTCATGGTATGTGCCTGGGTTGATATATTTTCTCCTTCTGGCTGAGACTCAGTGCTCCATATAAGCAACTCCCGCCACCAACAATTTCTTGCACATGTGTCCTTGTAGATTGATAAAAAATTATAAAATAAAAAAATCCAAACTATTCTAAAAATTGACGACTTTCCAGTTCTCAAAACGTATCTCGCCCGACGAGACGAAAGAGTGACCCAAACTCCCCTTTTGGGGTTCTCATGAATTCGATTCAAAAGTGGTTTAAATGATAGCTTATGGTGATACTTAAAGTAGGCAAAATTTCAAGTTGGCCATAGTTTTTGTTTTGGATATATGACGAGTCGAACCTGTTAGTTGACCTGTTCACGACAAGATTCTTGGCCATCTCGTTCATTATGTTCAAGATTCTCAAATACGCAAAGTGTATCATTTTCTGTGTAAAATCTTCCGTTCTTTTCGAATCTATCATTTTAACAAAAACGTTGTTCAAGTGAGGATAGCCAATTTTACAGGAAAAATCAGGATTTCTGCTGATAATATTCGATTAATCGGTATTTTTATACTGGAGAGTTTAAGCCAGCCAACGAATGACCTAAAGGGTGGTGTAGAGTGCGTGAGCAGGGACCTTAGCGATTACTTTAGAAAGTTGTTCAGAGTGTTTAGGGAGTGATGTCTAGGAGATGAGCCGGAGGGGGGGCACAAAGAAAGTCCCACTTTTGCTTTTTTCGCTTATATCTCTAAAATGGTGGGTCGTAGGGAAAAATTTTCTTATACAAAATGAAAGCTCATGAAATTCTCTACAACTTTCGTTTTATATACTTTTTTCGAATTCGCAACCGTTTTCGAGCTACACGCTCCGGAAAAGTGAAAATTTTTGGAAACAGATTTTTACCTTTTCAACTTTAATGAAAAACAAGGTGGGCTTCTCAAAATTGTACTTAAGTCAGAAATCACCAAGGATCTTTTACAACCCCTCCTCCATTCAAGGCGAGGTTGAAGAGGCTGGGAAGATTTGCTTCCTCAAATGGTATGGGGCACCAGCAAGACAGACCTCCCTCAACCAGTACCGCTTCCAGTTGTTCACGAGGTCAGTGGCAATATTAAACCTGACATCAGCTCCCTCCCACCAACTGAGAGCGCAGCTAAACAGCATTCCCAGCGTACCTACCACCCAGTGCAGCAGTCGCTCGGGAATGAGCTGCCCCCTCAAGACTGGGGGTAGAAACGTAGGAGACACCTGGTGCCAATTACAAGCATCGGAGGTCCTAATTTTTTTTATCATCTTTAAAATACAATTTCCTATTTTACAGGTAAAAATCTGTTTTTCGAAAATTTTCACTTTTCCCGAGCGTGTATAGCTCGAAAACGGTTGCGAATTCGAAAAAAATATATAAAACTAAAGTTGTAGAGAATTTCATGAGCTTTCAGTTGGTATAAGAAAATTTTTCCCTGCGACGCACCGTTTTCGAGATATAAGCGAAAAAACCAAAAGTGGGACTTTCTTTGTGCCCCCCCCCGGCTCACCTCCTAGACGTCAGGACTTTCAGTATGTTCACTCCCTAAGCACCCTGAACAACTTCCTAAAGGAATCACTTAGGTACCTGCTCACGCACTTTACATCTCCTTTATTGATTGAACTACTTAGCAAATCTCGATATATACTCCAAACCTTGCATCCAACGGCCTTGGAATTAAAAAGTAAATGTATAAGCCAAATAAGCCAATCTTAATAGCAAGTATATTTAAGTAAGCGAATCTGCTTCTTTAACTCGTCATATCTCCAAAACAAAAACTCTGCTCAATCGCCTACTTTAAAGTATCACCATAAACTATCCTTTAGACCACTTTTAAATCAAATTCATGAGGACCCCAAAAGGGGAGAAAAACGGGGGTTTCTTTTGGGTCACTCTTTTGGAAGTACGCTAAAATTGAATTTTTTGGACTTTTTTTAATATTACAAAAGAGTTATTTTCATCCTGCAACAAGAGCTTTGGGAAAAGGCAGCAGATGGCGATTAAGCAGTTTTATTCATGCCAAATACCCCATTGGGGTATTTTCCATTTTTTTAAATTCAGTCTTGGTGATATACAGGGTGTTCCACTTAAAACTCCCGGCTCCATTTTCTCGATATTTGGATTCTGTAAAAGGTATCTACTAGAATATATAAATGACTTCAGTTTCGAGTAAAAATGGTTATTTTACACATTGAGGTATATAGATGGCGTTGCGATGCAAAGAAATTTTTCGATCCTAGGAACGAATGAGTTGCATGAGATGGAGAATTATATTCTAAGCAACTTTTTTAAATAGAACAATTAAGATCACTGGTTTTGGAGATATTTGAACTTCAATGTAATTTTTCAAGTAACAAAAATCCCATTTTTTTTCATGTCTACAATTTATAGTGTAAAATTTAGTAGAACATAAACATGACGCAAAAATTAGACAATACACAATAAACAAAAATGTCAAAATCTTTAATTTCCAAATAGCAGTTGTAGCCCCACCTTTGTTTTACTTGAAAAAAAATTATTTTGTGTTTTGAAATAAATGTTTTATTACCATCTAAATGAGCCTGATTCACTATGAAAAATGTCCCAAAGGACTTATTGTCTAAAATGTGTTTTAAAAAAGTTATGACGATTTTTATATTCAAAAAAACTATATTGAAGTTCAAATATCTTGAGAACCAGTGATTTTTCGAAAATTGTTCGTATCATAAAAGTTGCTCAGAATATAATTTTCCATTTCATCGTTCCTAGGATCGAAAAATGTCTTTGCATCACAACGCCATCTATACCTCAATGTGTAAAATAACCATTTTTACTCAAAACTGAAGTTATTTATATATTCTAGTAGATACCTTTTACAGAATTCAAATATCGCTTTTGGTTATCGAGAAAATGGCGCCGGGAGTTTTAAGTGAGACACCCTGTATATCAAGTAATGTTATATTATTTTAACAATTATAATAAGCATGATCAATTTAAACCAAAGCAATTATTTCTTAAATAAAAATACGCCCGTCTAGACACAGATTTCGAATGATTTTATTTGGAAGGAAATAATTTAACCAATAATAGACAACTTTCGCTTAGATTGTAACTAACTATCTTATATGAATGCCAAATTGTGTATTTACTTTACATTATTTTACCTGTAACACGTCTATTGCCTGCCAATAACTGGTGCAATAAGTACCACACCGTCAGCTGCTCTGGAAATAATCCTAGATCTACCCCCTCTCCATATCTATTTGGAAAGAGAGGCCAGGTGGGCAACGTACAGACTTCAACAAGCGGTGATTAATATGCCTCAGGCTGTCAGATGACATATGTAGATAGTCACTACATCCTGGGAATGCTTTCAGATGTGATGCTTACCAATGACCAAGCATGAACTGCCTGTTTCATGGAAGAGGCGAATGGGATCGAAATAAAACCGACCTACAAAGAGCGGACATTTGTTGGTTTACAGACGGCTCCAAAATCCCTGAAGGAGCTGGAGTCGCAACCCAAAGGTAAGCATAAATTCGAGTCTGGGTAACAATGCGACTGTCTTTCAGACGGAAATTCATGACATTGAACTGTGTACAAAGAGGCTTGAGCGGATGCATCCGAGACGTAGATCAATAAAAATTTTTTCAGACATCCAAGCAGCTCTTAAAGCTCTTGGTACACTTCGCTGCAATTCTAAATTGGTCTGGAACTGCCAAAAGGCCGATTGGGCAGAAACAAATAGTTAACACTGGTCTGGATACCGGACCACTCTGGCATGAGGACAATGAAATAGCCGATTCCTTAACCAGGGAAGGTGCGGTATCGAAATTTATCGGACCAGAACCAGTGCTTGGCAAATCGGCAAGTACTGCGAAAACAACGATCTTGGCCTAGGCCGAGAGGAAAATCGTCCAAGACTGGCTAGGATTAGTTCATTCAAAGGAGTTTATTACAAATCTTTTGAAATCAAGAACTAAAGAACTATTAGAGTCAAAATAGGTTATACCCTAGTTAGCCTACATGCTGGGCACTGCAGACTAAATCACCACTTGCACAGACTTGGAATAGCGGACAACGCTGAATGCCAACTGTGTTTGGAGGAGGATGAAACGGCAGCGCACGTTCTATTAACTGTCCTGCTGCAGAAAGAACCAGTTTCTCGCTTTTTGGCATAGGGCAACTGCTGTCAGAGAACCTGGACAATCTCTCACTCAATAAAGTAGTCGGCTTTATTAAAAAGCTATTGGGTGAAATATAATTGGAGTCAGTCACAATAGACCAGATGGTCACAGTGGAGGATCTGTATAGTAGCCCACTCACATATCAACCTGGTGTTATAATTTCCGAAAAGTACAGAGTGTTTACTAAGGTAAACACTCTGTAGTATGTGTTTACTAATGGAAATGTAGAAGAACCTACCACACAGCGTCTGAGTGACGCGATACCAATTTATTTAAGGCGCCAGTCGGGTTCTCCCTTATTCGTGTGTGGTTTTCCACTCCCAGGCGGGTTCAATAAAATGTATGAGATATTTTATAACTAAGAAATAGGCCAAGGCTGCAATACCCATAGATTACTAACGACGCTCCCTCTTAAAATTGTTTTTTTCTTTCGATGCACTTTTTCTTATTTACCTAATGGTGATGGATTTTATGCTTAAAGATATCTGAATTGTCTTCATAAAAAAATCACTCTCAAGCTTCCGTAATGTGACCGGGGTATTGAGATTCAAACTTGTAGGGTTCTGAGACACCTGATTTACTCAATTCCGGCCTATCAAACGAAAACCTTTGAGGGATAAGACTCACAACAAGTCATTCAATCAATAAAATGCAAACGTTCAAATAATACCATTTATTGATTAGGTCTAACATAAGTATAATGAAATTATGCAATATCCTATCTAATAAATTATATAATTTGAATAGAATCGCCTCCTCCAAGTAGGGCAAGGTCGACCACCTCTTTTAATACTACCATACAATGGAAAACGTGCGTTAGCAATCGATTTGGTAGAAAAGATTCATACAATTTCCTTAGAAATTGATTAAAGCATGTTTGTTTTTTTTTATGGCTGACTTGAAATAATATTAAAATATTTTACTTTTAGAATTTTGGGTCGCTTGTGATCAGCTTTAAAGTTCTCTATTGTGATTATATCATTCACAAGAATGAAGTTCCATATGAGTTCAACTATATGAGTTATACAACTTTCTGTCGGTCTCACGACGTACCGGTCCTCATATAGGTTCAATATAGGGGATGTGACACGCCTTCGCCTTCGAGCGACTTTTTGGCAAAATGGCTTTTTGTCTTACTTATGTACAAGGCGGTTCTCTCTATAACTCCGTCATTTGGAAAGACCTGCATTTGGCTTTCCTACTATTGCTTTCTACTGATAATCCAACGCACCAGTTCAATTGACGAGCCGCTGGATAAATCTAAATTTGTTTTATTCGAGAAATCGGCCTTGTTAATTTTTACTAATTTTTGCCAAGTAATTGCCTTTGCCATATTTTTCGATTTCGCCCTTTCAGTACGTAGCATCGCATCGTTAAATTTGTATATTCATTCTTTTGAATGATATCCACAATGACTGTATTTCCACTTTTATTGTGTTTCGTGAAGCGATTAAAAAGTTTCTAGCGTACTTCTTAAAAAGTATGTTTTCTTTTTCTTGTCCAACTTGGGCGCACTTTTGAAAAAGTATAATGTATTTTTGTCTTTGGCCAAAATTATACTTTTATTTTCAGTACACTTTCCCATGACCATAATATACTTTCACTCTCATGGCCTGGACATAACATATTTCTAGGTGAAAAATTTCTGGGCGCCACGTGTTGTGCCTTTTGTTTGTCTTTGTTTAGTTATGCTTCAAGTCTTTTTAAAAAATTTTTCCTAAGTCGAAACTTTCATTTAGTCTTCGACTTAGGTCGATTCTGGGATGTTCTATAACATAAACACGTAACATTACGTAGAGAACGACGTAAAATTAGTGAACGTAAGCTTGTACTAGCTTTGACATCAAAATGCAATGCTCATGGCAACTTATAGGTAGTAATGTTGTAGAACTCTCCAAAATCGTCCTAAGTTGAAGACATAATCAAAATTCGACTTAGGCAAAAATTTCATTTAAAGACATTTTTAAGAGTCTGCAGAGGCACAGATCAGTCCAAGGACCGTTTTGGGTTCTATAAGGCGTTGTAAATGACCAGGTGAAAATTCGAAGAAACACCGAATTTTCACTTAGAAAAAATGTTTTTGGTTCAGGATATGAGAGCAGAAGTATATAATGACAAAGATTTATGAATAATATACTTTTTCAAAGGTACCATAAATTGAACTTTAAAAAATAATATTTTTGAAAGGGCGTCAAAGTTTGGCTCAAGAATCGATTTTCGAAAGTACGCCAAAATTTCACTTGCAGACTAATTTTTCAAAACTGCGTTGAAGTTTGGCTTGAAAATCGATTTTTCAAAAGTACGCCAAAATTTCACCTGCAGATTAATTTTTCAAAACTACCTTGAAATTTGGCTTGAAAATCGACTTTTCAAAAGTACGCCAAAATTTCACCCGCAGATTAATTTTTCAAAACTACCTTGAAATTTGGCTTGAAAATCGATTTTTCAAAAGTACGCTAAAATTTCACCCGCAGATTAGTTTTTCAAAAGTACCTTGAAATTTGGCTCGAAAATCGATTTTTCAAAAGTACGCTAAAATTGGTCTTAAAATAGATTTTTCAAAAGTACCACAAAGTCAGTCAGTTTTAAAAGTACCACGAAAATATACTTTAAAATATTTTTTATTTTTTATTCCTCCACCAAAGACATTGACCTTTGAGGTACGGTCATTTCTATTCTAAATTTTAAAGTATGAGCATAAAATTTTAGCGATGCACTGCATCCGAAAGGCAAAATAGAAGATTTTGACAAAGCCGGCGTAGTGTCGATAAGCAAAAATTGATAAAAATCAATGCACATGTACAAGGCCGGTTTCTCGCATGGAAAGAGTTTGGATTGACTCAGCGGCTCGCAATTTGGTCGAGCGCCTTGAGTGGTCCAGACAAAGCAATGGTAGAAAAGCCAATAACAGGGCTTTTCAAATAACAAAGTTATAGAGGAAAACGCCTTGTGCATAAAAACCCAAAAATTCAATTTTGCCTAAAAGTCGCTCGAAGGTGAGTAGCTGCCATATCGATAATATTGAACGACTGTGATGAGGGTTAGTAAGTCGTGGACTGATCGAACGCCATTCAACTTACGCAGTAATAAGTCCTCTGAATGTGTTTGAGTACGTGAATCTCCACGATACAAGAACTTTAAAGCTAAGTAGTCTCTAGCGAAACTAAATTCATTTAGTAAAACTTTTTTAAGTTAATTTCAGTCAGCCTTAATTATTCATTTACCCAGAGTCTGAAATGATTCTAAAAGCTCGCATTTTGATTCTGAGAAGGTATGTATGAATCTTTTCTACCTAATCGATCGTTAGCGTGAGCGCTCTCGCTTGTATGGTCTGAAAGTCACTACCTTGATTGGGGAAGGCACGATTCTTATCTTGAGGATTTTGTATAACCAATTCTGTTAAATAAACGGATTCTTTGAACTATTGTTTCTTAATTGATCTTGAGGCCTGTTGACGGTCTATAATCCCTGGAACTTTCGTATAGAAAACCGGATGTGTCGAGTTAATTCGCATTAACGTTCGACCTTCTGGTAGCTTTACGGAGGTTTGATAGGGATTTTTTTATGCGTTTTTTGAGAAATAAACTCCGTTATTAATAGACCAAAACGTGGTTTCCGCGTACCAAAACTAATCCCTCCGCAGAGAAATTCTTCGGTTGGAATTTTTTTATGCAAAAATTTAGGAAATTAAGAGGTGCCTAAACCCCTAACGAGGGAATTCGGGTCCAGAGAGAGCGTCGTTTCCGATCTGTGGTAGTGCAGCCTTGGTCCATTACTCGGCTACCGAAGTGCATCTTATCTCGAACCCGCCTGGGAGGTAGAAGAACGGGGTAATACGCGACTGGCGCCCCCTGAGAAATAAATTGGTGTCGCGTCATTTTGACGCCCGGTAGTGCGTTCTTCTACAGTAACACTGTAATCGTATAATACTTTAATGTACCAGTAGATCATTTATTATTTATAACAAAAAAATCACGACCAATTTAAAAAATAATAATTTGACCAACGGATTAATGTTATATGCATAGAACTTATCGGATAAAGCAACTTGCGGTGTGTGAAATTTTGGCAATTTTTGAATATGATTGGATACTTTTGGACTATTTTTTTCCACTGCTTCTCGGACAATTTTTTTTCCTCCAAGAGCAGAAATTCGGAAACAAACTGTATAAAACACAAGACGAATTTCATCAATTATATGTACTGCCTTTATTGCTTTGGACATTTTCTGTTCTACATCAAAATACGCAGTCACTAAATATTTCACAATAAAATATTTAAATCTGAAACGCTGAAGATAAGTGGGACACGTACTAATCGATTTTTGCTGCACATTGCAATCTCTGTCAGTCAGTCTGGAGCCTCGATTGTGCACAGCCTTCCTGAGTTATTCTATTTCAGTGTTTATAGTTACCAAGTCTGTTTCTAAAACTGACACAGTTAGCTGCTGCAGTCGCTATATAAACAATCTGTCTGATATATGATAAAATAATTTCAACTGTTAAAGGTGATTCAACTAAACGTACTCAATTCCTTAATTCAGAAATTAAAATAGACAGAAATTAGGATTTGCAATCCCGAAATCTCGAAACCGAAAATCCCGGCAATATTTAGATACGGCAAATCCCGGGATCGTAGTCGATTGGATCTCGGGATTTTCGAGATTGTAAAACAAGATGGAACAGTATTTTAATGCTAATGCATTTTAGTTACCTCCGGAATTGCGTTCAAAAAGCAATGATCGGCTTGAAAATGCCGCTTTTGATACTGGATTCGGAATATAAACTTTGGGGATTTGGTTAAACTATTGGAACCACTTAAAGTCGCAGTGGACGCACTGTGCTGATGTGATGCGAATTTATTTACCAGATATCTCTTTAAAATTCATGTTAAAGCAAATTATACAAGTCGACATGCCTCTTATTGCAGATTTGCACGATGCACTAAGGGTAAGAATCACACAACGCAGAAATTGTTATCCGGGCATTCTCCGATACCTACTTGTACAATTTCAATGAGCAAGAATCCGACACACTATTCCAGGTTCCTAAAAAAAATTCATTAGGGAAATATTAGAGAATTTTATAAAACGTTTCCAAAAAATTCCAAAGGCAATTGAGGAAGATAAGATTCTCCTCACGGCATAAAAAAATCATTAGAAAACATTTCTAACTAAATGTTAGAAAACGCAATGCACCCAATTCGAATACGCCCTGAAATCGATTTGATATCATCAAATTAAAAAAAAAGAATGGACACTTTTTGAAAATGAAGGCAATACGGATATGTACCTTCAGCCACATATGATCATCTGATAGCGATACCGCCAACTAATGTAGAATCTGATAAAAACTATATGCAAAAAAACTTTTTAAAATTAAACTTTTATTATTTAAAAAAAAATAAATTAATTGTCTTAAAAGCCTGTCGCGCGCGAGAGGTTCATATACAGGCATTAATTTTGTTTGACAGAGATTGTAAGTATTTTTTCTCAAGTCATGCGACAGTTCTTAAGACAATTACATATTTTTTTCGTTTTAGTACCCTGAATAATATTAAAAACTTGTTTGCAGAAATCCCGGGATTGTATTATGACTCCGGGATTGCAAACCCTAACAGAAATGTGTAAAAGCATTCTTTGTTTTTGTTTTTAATTTAATTTATATTCTATAAGCCACTTACACTGAAGTTGGAATCTTCTCCAGATGATGAAAATTTGATTGGCGAAACTCTTGATGAGTATTTATAATATTCAGTGTTTTTGTTTTCGAACACAACTACTTCAGTGGTAAAGACCACTTCACATTTAGGGACACTTGATAGACTGAGAGCTAGGTGGCATATTGTGAGCTGATTAATCATATATACATACACCACAAATTACGACAAAATTAACTTCTGGTATGTCAACTTGATCCATAGATATAATAATAAAAAAGAAAAGGAAATTATATCATTACTATTTGTGGGCCTACAATTATTATGTTTAAAATAAATATTAATAGCTTAAAAAACTAAAAAAAACACGCTTTTATAAATACTGCACTAAAAAGCAAAAAATAATCATCGAATCTGTCCTCTCTGTCTACCCCGTAAGGGCCCTTAGTGTAAGCCTTAATTTATTATTTTTTCTGTTGAATGGCCACCCAGTATATGTTTTTAAATAGACGTATATCTTCATGGCCCTAGTGACGATTACATTCCAAATATTAATTTCCTCCATCGTCTCTTTATTAATTATTTTTAGGGTGCTAGCCCTGTATATTTTTTTATTAAAGTATATCAAGCATACCGATTACAATAATTATTAAACGAATGGTTTTCAAAATTAAGGTAAATAAATTTAATCAGTAAACAGAAACAAGTAATATCAAATTTTATAAAAGAATTTGTTTGTTAAAATTACTATCACAACGAAAATTTGGGTCCTACTTTTAAAAATCTAGACGATCACGTAAGTTGCAAATTTTGCATATTTTTTTCTCAGTCATACGAGAGAGGTTTGGGTTGTTTCAATCCCAAGATCAAATGCCGTCAGAATAATTTCTAAACGCATATAATATATTTATTATTGACGCATGTAAACATTATTTATGCAGTGTGTGTAGTGGCGGGCTGGGCATAGGGAGTAAGAATTACAACATCGCGTGTGCCAGCTGGCTGAAATGAAATAACTAAGAACCGGGATGCTTCAATGGTCTAGCGCCGATTCTTTAATCTATGCCGCCGACGGGCGAGTGGAAGTAAATGCTCAATCCGCAATTACACGCGCTGTATATGTATAGCATGAATAAAATTCTATTCTTTTCTATTCTATTCTGTTCTGTTCATTGTTATAAGTTCTGCCTTTTTATTACCTTAATATAATTCCCCTTAACAGCAGAATATTTCCCGGAACGAAATGGCTGTTAAAAAGGTGCAGAAAATGGCTCCTACCTATTTTAGCAAATTTTTGTTGTTGATAAAAATCTCATCTCAACAAAAAAAACCGCTGCCCAAGGATTCACTACTTCCACATCCAAGTATCTTACAACAAAATATTATATTTGTACTCCACTATGTGAAAATAATTGTTTATGGAACTTTAATAGTATAATATTTGAAATCATGTACCCCAAAAACCCTTAAAATTATATGCCACATCAGTAATGGGGGTAGGGTGGTGGTGGGGGTGAATGAAGTGAAAACAATTCTTGATGACTTTGGCTCTTGTACATACACTAAATCACACTATCTTTTCACCACCTTTAATAATGGGGCGGGGGTGGTAATAGGGGTGACTAATGTCAATTTTTTAGCTTAGCTTAGCTCCTCTTATATTTACTAAGGACCAATTTCATGGACTGTTACTTGCTTGATTTACCTATTTACCCCCATTTACCCCAATTTACCCTTCAACTCTGCGACGGAATAAGATCAAAATATAATCTAGTTCCAGATTTCGTTAAAATACATACGTGTCCAATATTTTAAGTGAATATCTTAAACGGTTCCAGAGTAATCGTGGGCACCAAAAAGATACAAGACTAACAGACAGACCGACGCGACAGACAAATTTATTTTGCTCAGACTTAAAATATTGACGTTTCATGATATTCTAAGCTTATTTAAACAATGAAAATTTCCAAAATTTTTTTTTGCGTTAATGAATGTCGAAGTAATACGCAAAAAATGGCATGACAAAGATATAAAAATCGTTGAGTGCCGTAAACTACACGGTAGAAGTAAAGCCTCTACTTCAAGCATTTTCTTCAAGGAAACCTACTACGCATCCATACTAAAGGTAACCCACTGTGCATCCAATTTACTCGAGGAAAGCCACTGCGCATTCATACTTCTTGAAGTAACCAACTACGCATCCATATCACTTGAGGTAACCTACTGCGCATCTACAGCACTCGAGAAAAGCCACTGCGCATCCATACTACTCGTGGTAACCTACTGCGCATCCATTGTACTCAAGGAAAGCCACTGTGCATTCATAATACTCGGGGAAACCTACTGCGCATCCATAGTAGTCGAGGAAAGCCACTGCGCATCCATACTACTCGAGGTAACTTTAACAACATAATATTTGAAATCGTCTACCCCAAAAACCTATAAAACGATATGCCACATCGGTAGTGGGGGCGGGGGTGGTGGTAGAGGGTTGGTAGTGGGGGTGGATGAAGTAAAAAAATATATTTTGAGGCTTTTGGTTCTTGTACACACACTAAATCACAATTTTTTTTCATCCCCTTTAATAATTGGGTAGGCGTGGTAATAGAGGTGGCTAATGCCAAAATTTTTTTTGAAACCTTAGCTTCTCTTGTATACACTAAATACCAATTTTATGGACTCTTACCTGCTTGATTTACCTGTTTACCCCCCATTTACCCCATTTTACCCCCAACCTTCCGGCGGAATAAGATGAAAATACCGAATACCGAATTTCAAGTCAATATCTTAAACGGTTCCAGAGTAAACGTGCGCACAAAAGTTTTTTGTTTGTTCAAACTTAAAATCTCGACGTTTGATGACATTCTAAACCTATTTGAACAATAAAAATTTTCAAAAATTTTTTTGTCGTTACTATACTTCCACTGGATGTTGAAGTAATATGCTCCTTAGAACGAAATGACAGTTAAATTTTTATGCCCAGAAAAAGTTACAGAATCTTTTTAGCGAATTTAATGCGATTTAGTCATTTCGTAGCATCTTAAAGTTATCATTATCAAAATGTCAATTCCAAAATAAATAACATTTTCAGTATTAGGAATGATATTTATTTTTACAAAAACCTAAATATCCTTTCTAATACACTGCGATTTTATTTAAGTGGAACATTTACATTATTACAACTATTGCAAGGAAGTATTCGAATTCTTTACGTTCCACTCCAAAAAACAATAAATGCCGCATTTCACCATCTGTCTTTGGAACGATATGGGAAAACCTTTATTTAAACTCCGATACAATTTCCGGGCTACTAAAAGAAGCCATTCCATCCCTGCCAGTGCCTTTCAGCTCGATCCGAGATTTATACTATAAGATTCAAACTGTCAGAGATAATCGCCCGGCAGAAAAACGTAATACACGCTTAAAGAAATGATTGACTGGCATCATTAGCTATAAATAGTGTTTCCTTTTTCACATTCCGTAGTAATATAAATAGAATTACCGTAATGAAGCTGTCAGCATCGCAACGGCGGGAACGGCGAGGCATTAAAATATTAATCATCAGATCGCAAGATGCATCTGTTCCGGATCAAAGCCGTCTGTGAATCGCAGGAATCGCCAACTGCGACCGTTTACTAAAAACGACTGAAAATGGCATGACTCCAAATATCAACAATATACTTGGTTACTTTTGTAGCATAAAGATTAACTGAGTGATATCGAAACGTAGAGGAAAATTGTATTCAACAAGGCATTTTTAACTGGAATAAAATATAATAAACAAGCTAAAAACTACATTTTGATATGCTTTTTACTCTGTTGGGATGACTCAGTATATTTTGACATGTTTTTTTCTTTTTTTCTTTTTGCATTGATTAAAGTAAAGGCTAACTAACTACATTTTGAAATATAGAAAGGGCATCGGTTATATTGTGGTCATGCATGTTTGTAAATAACTCGTTTATTTTTAATTTTTCGAAAAAACTTCAGATTTTTTCAGATTTTTTGTCCAAAAAAGTACGTGCCTTATACCGGTTATAGAGATTGATCGACGGAATACTTAATTTTAGATTTTTATTAGGAAACTGTTCGGTATTTGTAGAATTTATAAAAAAAATCAAGTTTTCCAGGATTTGTAGATTAGCTTTTGTTTTGTCAAATTTCTCACAAACGTCGCCTAATAGACTTAATCGAGCCGTGTACCTTCGATCCCACCAAGTCTCATCGAAATCATCAATATTCTGGACAGTTATCGTGCTTCCTAGCCCGATTTCGAGAAAACCAGTTTTTTGCAAAAAAATTCAATTATCATCTATTTTTCGACTTAGTCTCTGGTATACTTATCTGTAGATCGTTGTGAACGGCACCATCTCTTTTTTGAAATATCTCGATCCGACTGCCCGTTACCGAGTTATTCAATTTTTCCCGAAAAATTTGAAACGTCTATATCGGGTACTTCCGGTTTCCGAACGGAGCCGAGCTTCCAGCGTTAAGGTTTTCTAGAGGCCTCCTATTAACCACCCAAGTTTCATCGAAATCCGAAAACGGGGGGGGGGGGGGGCTGAGTGTGACAGACAGACAGACTGACTGACCGACGGACGGAATTTTCTAAATTCGCTCTCGAGTCGACAGATACGACTTTCATTTCGATTCGACGTTTTTTTTCGGGTTTCGATGGTCCACTGGAAAAATGCAAAACCTATAACTACATTTTTTTTCAAAACGTAGTAACAAGTTAATTTATTATTATCAGAAAATAACGACAACGATGGAAAGTTCTGTTTTGGCCGTGGTTGAGGTTGGATTGTCTCCTCTGCTACTCTTTCGATTGTAACTTTAAAGTTAAATACAAAGTGTAGAAAATATTGTTAAGATTGTGTAAGTGAGTGGCACTTGTTTGGAAAATAATATAATATCTCGGGAGGGGCATATTCAGTAATTTTATAAGAAATATGGATTATATAGTGTTTAATTAGGACACAAACCAAAACTTTACCATAGTATTTCTGTAACAGTGTAGCGCAGTGACACCGTCTACATGTTGGCAAACACAAAAACAAGAAAGACATCAGTATAAATAAGAGAAAAGGAAAACACAAACCGCAGCGATTATCAAATAATCAAATGAAACATAAAAAAAAACTAATAAAAATAAATTTAAAAAAAAGCAACTACCCTATTATAGAGCTTGATTATTAGTCTCATGTTATTTTGTTATTCTTTCTATTTAAAAATATATTGCTTTCGTCTTTTATTAGGTCGACTTGTAACTATCTATGTATGTATCTGTATGTAAGTAAAAAAAGTCAAAGGAGCTGAATTTCACCCACTTTTAATTGTTGTATCCCCATAAAACTTGGCAATTGTGTGAAGCTCTGATGACAATACAATATCGTATACTCAATATTATAATATGTTCAAAATGGCCGCCGCCCCAAGATGGCGGATTATCATTCTCTTTACAATCCCCTTGACATGGTTATCAAACGAAAGGGATTGATATAGTCCAATAATTATAAAAATTTCCATCACAAAAAATGTTATCCGAGATTTTCCTTCAGTAACTGTTAGTGGAGGAGTTATACATCGCAAAACCACAAAAATCCGTTCTGAGGGTACCGCGCAACCCACCCATAAAACTACCTTCGGTGAAAAAAGCCTTATTTTACTGATAACTCGTTAACCGTTGAAGATTCGATTAGGCTCAACCGAGTAAAAATTCGAAGAAACACCGAATTTTTACTTAGGAAACTATATTTTGGTCCAGGATATGAAAGTGAAAGTATATGATGGTCATGGAAAAATGAATTACATACTTTTTAAAAAGTACGCCAAAAAAGTACTCTGAAAATATTCAAAATATTTTCAACTTTAATTCCTCCCTCCGCCGAAGACATTGACCATGACCAAGGTCATTATATACCCTGTTCTAAAAACTGACTACAAAATCAGAGAGACTGCCCACAATTTTGTTGTTCTCAAAGTAGAAGCTTCGGAACTGCCGCGTGACATTGCACACCAACGCAGAAAGGACAACATCCCTCACACATACACCTCCTCCACCAAAAACTCGACATCTACAATACCAGAAGACAATGACGAGTCCTCACACAGACAACATCCCTCCCACAAAACATCCCATATCATAAATCTCAATCTCCCCTTGAGGAATCCTGTAGCAGGATAACATAAATAGCCATTCACTTAAGTACACTCTAAAACATAAAATATCTTATCAGTTAAAGATACTACTACAAAAAAAATCCAGTTTTATTTCATGACTACTATAAGCAGGTTTTTGTTCAATAATTTTCCTGCATGATCGGTGAACATCCATACCTCCTCAAGCATCTTGTTATCTCATTATTTTTAGCTATTGGCATAATTATAAAAACGTATTCAATCGTACAGGAGTGTGCAATAATTAAACGTAACTTAGGCCATTGTCTGGTGTCTCGGCCTTCCAGCAGCGAACAAAAGCGCATCACGCTTATCGCGGTTGTTACGCTTTTGTCAATCTTACACAATGTACACAAATGAGATACATATTACAGGGTGACCATACGTCAGGAATTTCGCTGGAAAGTACAGCATTTTGGAGTACTGTCCAGCATTTACAAGTGTCCAGCAAAAGTCCAACATTCAGGTCATAGTGAAGTTACAGTATTACGTTTTGCTTGGAAAAAATTTTTCCCCCTGGTCATCAAAAAATGATTTTTCGGATTTCTGTCATCAGTTTTTTTCCCAGCAGAAGTATCCAGCATTCACTTAACAAAAATCTGGTCACCCTAACATATTATGTATACTAACCCTACTACTGTAAATACATAAATATCAATAAAGAGATTTAAATGGTAACATCGTAAATGGTTCATGTTTAAAGAAGTATATTTCTGAAACTCTTTATCGGATCGACCTCAAATTTTCAGTGTTATAATTATTCGACGATTACTTCACATAAACGTACTAAAAAGTAAAATATGAAATTTGACTAAATGACCCCATTATAAATCAATTTTAATATATTTCTTCTGACATTGGCAATGTATCATCACATTTCACAGATATTCACGGATGTGAAATAAAGAGAAAACATTATTAATTCTCATATTTGAGCTAGAATATTTACATTATACTCTCGTATACTAAAGTTATGTGGTGATCTGGCCACGCCAGATATTTAATTTAATTTTGTTAATTTCTAGCAAGAAGTTTCTAATTCAATACCTGATGAAAACATCGCCCATTAATTAAACAGTTAACCAACGATGTTCGAAGAAACGCTTACTTATTAACTCACGGCGTTTTTCCCAGTTAATTTAATTATAAAAAAATCGCATTTAATTAAAATGGGAGTTCCCCATTCCTGGCTACCTAGTTTTGAAAACAAAAAAGGAGAAAGGTTTATTGGCGATATACCAAGAACTGACTAAAGAGACATTAAGACGACATATTTGTCATTTTGATGTGAACCTCTTGGATTCTTCGTATATCTTCATGCTTTACAAGAACGTTGCGTAAATTCTATGGCCAATAAATGTCTAAATACAGAACGGCAATTACTTTATTGCTAGCCTGAATGCTTCAATCTCTTTTTTCCCCGTCGATTGTCGAGAGAATTCTTAATTTACAGTTCTTGTGTACTTACAGCTAATAACTCAGACGGGATTTTTAAAATGTTCTCTTCATATCTAACTAAAACAATCAATTTCGTTCTCTAAATCTGTATAGTACCACGATTTACGAGAGAGTAAAATTGGCATATGAAGTACGAGTTAAAGCCATACATTGGCTATGTTAAAATGTAATGTTTGAAATAAAGATTTTATTTGTTCTATAGGAAATTTTCTATTTTTAAGATGACTCTTGTAACTATTAAATTGTAATGTCAAGGTTAATTTTTTTTCAAAAGTATTCATTAAACATTATACCTTAAAGCACAGTTCTGTAATTTCTAGTTCAATATTTACTTGTAAAATAGTTGATTAAAACTTTTGATACCTCGCCATGTTTGAGTTAGAGTTAACGTAGGAAGCTTCAATTTAGGTTTTTAAGACTTTCAAAATGAACCTCCTACCCTCTGAGATTTCGCCTCTGCAAGTGTGGCTAAATAACAGTTATGTAAAAAAAGTATATTTCTCATCATAAATTCCTACTATTTCTTTTATCTTTGTTCATTTTAGAGATTTGTTAAAACTGAATCATGCCACTTTTCAAAGCATTAAAAATTTTAATGTTAACTTTTATATAAAACAAAGTAAAGTAATACGGGGAATTTTATAGGGAGGATTTTTATTTAATAGGGAAAATCTTTGCATTATTGAAGGATGAAGAATTACTAATTTGATATCAAATTTTAAAGAAACAACACCAAAAACAAATTTTGGAAGAAGAAATAGTTATTTTGAATCCCTATTCTTATCATCCACAACAAATTTAAAACAGCTTGGCAGATAGATAATCAACAGCGAAAGTAATCTCAAAAAGAAAAAATCACTTCCAGGATCGCTTTTTGACACTGATAGATACGAAATTTCTGATTTTCAGCCGGCGCGCGGTGGCTGACGTTTTAATGATTACACACACAGGCAAACAAAATAAAAAAGTGATATTTTTTTAGTACTCCATTGGGTAACCTACATGTATTTCGACGTGCTGAACACGAAACAGGTGCCCGTTTAGCCTCATTAGCCACCATTTATTTATAAATCACGAAAATAACCTAAAAAAACTCATAATTTAGGTTATTTTCGAGATTTACAAAAAATTGGTGGGCAATGGAGCTAAACGGATACCTGATTTGTATTCAGCATGTCGAAATACATAAGGGTCCTAGAAACAGATCACTTTTCACTTTTTTTTGTGTCTGTATATAATATATTTGCATACGCGATTGTCTAGAAAATGGCGGAGGATCCGGTGGTGATATTCATATATTACACAGACACACACACACAAAAAGGTCTGTTTCTGCAACTTCATTGGGCAACCCCTATGTATTTCGACATGTTGAATACTAATCAGAGGCCATCGTCAAGAAGGCCAGGAGAACGAGAGCCCTAATCTACCCGATGACGGGTAGACAGAGCAGACTCAACCTGAGGAACAAGCTCACGCTTATCAGGTCCCTCATCCGGCCTCAACTGACGTATGCTTCGGTAGCTTGGGGCTACCAAGCAAAGAGCTACCTCCAACAGATCCAGAGAGTGGAGAACGTCGCCCTCAGAACAGCAGTCGACGCACCCTGGTTCGTCCGCAACGAGGACATCTTCAGGGACCTGGACTACACCCCGGTCACTGAGATCATCAAGGAGAGAGCCAGGAAGATGTACGCCCTTGCCGAGAAGCATGGGAACCCACTAGTCAGGGAGGCAACTGACTATGACCCAGCAGATGCTCCGAGGCACAAGCGGCCGAAGGTGCAGCTTCTGGATAACGGGTGAGTATGAGAGACATACCACCACCCGATGTTCCACCACCACGGAAGAGACATGACGATCACCCAACCACCCACCCAAGACCCTGCGGGTACCGGACAAAAGACCGTCCAGTACTCGTAGTCACCCTGGCTCCGGGCAGACCAAAAATGCTACCAAAGCAGTTAGGTCTGCCCTTCCTCGAGCTACACAGCTCATCCTTACCCTACCGACGATCCGGATGACAGGATGCCTCTTGGCATCTTGTGTACCGGCAGTCACTGACGCCACAAACCCAAAACATCCAACTGACAGATGACTACCCCCCGGGGGGCAAACAAGCTGGCGAAAAGCAGAAGACGAAGAAAGAAGAACGCCAGAAGAGGCCTTAGCCAGCAAGGTCCAACGAGCCAGGACCCAGGGAGGTGGACCGAAATCGTCTGCACCGCTCACATTTATGAGTGGGGCCGACGTAAAGTAAGTTCGCCCGCCCTGCACGAGGCTGGTCCCCGGTCTACAGCGATGCATTGGTCATCCGAGACCGACATCTTTAGCCAAGAATATTGGCGTACTAATCAGGTATCCGTTTAGCTTCGTTACCCACCAATTTTTAGTAAATCGCGAAAATAACCTAAATTATGAGTTTTTTTTTCAGATTATTTTCGCGATCTACAAAAAAATGGTGGCCAATGGAGCTAAGCGGACACCTGATTCGTGTTCAGCACGTCAAAATCATATGGGTTACCCAATGGAGTACCAGAAAAAGACCACATTTTTATTTTGTGTGCCTCTGTTATTTTATTAATTCTATTCAAACTTTAACTGAAAATATCTTGGTTATTAATTTTTTAAATAATATCGCTAATTATGCAACTTTCAATTTATCTCTTAGACCTATACAGGGTGTTTCATTAAGAATTGTACATACGCTAACTGGAGAATCCTTAGTCCAAAATATGAAGATTTAACCTAAAACATACAAGGTGTCAAAGTTGTAATTTTTTTTCTTTTTTTTGCAATATCTCAACTACCTCTTGACCGATCTTCTCCCAATTTGGTAAGGAAACATTATTGAAGCTAAGAAACAATAATTTATGTATCACATCACGCTAGCCCGTGGAGGGCGCCTCATGAGCTATACCTGATGATGAATATTTTCCCTCTTTTTTTATTACGAAACGTAGCGGCAGTTTTGACTAGAAAATCTCATGCAGGAGTCATTTCTACGTAAAAAAAGGTACACTTGATAGAACTTGATAATTCCAACCGTTTTCGAGAAAACTGCCGCATAGATCTCAAAAATTCTTTGAAAACAAGCCCAATTTGAAGAGGAAAAATTGTATTTATTGAAAAGTGTGCTTTGGTGACGTCTTAGTTCTGTCAAAATGTCAAACTAATGAAATTATACGTAAATGACTGCTTCAGGTGCGGGTGCTCCCGTCATCCAGTTGATGCAGCGTATTCCACCATTGTCTATCATCCATTCATGATTTTCTGCTTCTGGAAATTAAGGATAATTTTCTAGACATCGTTTCCAAATTGCTGCTTGATAGTTTGCGCGCATAGAATGTTGACAAAGACAGTCTTCACATGGAGGAAGTTGTGTTGATTCAACACCACCTTGTCTACTTCGGAAAATTTGGTCTCTTAGGTCATTTATGCTCTCTGTTTTGGTATTTCTTGAATACAACTAACATGTCAACTTTTGGATCAAATAGCGCCCATTTCCACTGCCAAGTCGCCAAGTCCCGCCTCACCAAACAGCTTACCAATGATAGAGAGTAGGTTGCATGTTGTATGAAATCCACCCATCATTATGAACACGTCACTAAATCGTATGGGATGGCACCAAGCCATTTCAACAGCCTTTGCGAAGATAGCCTGATCTAGAACCAATATAACTGTTTTGACCTGCAGCTATGACATAATCTGTTCGCTGGGATGGCACCAAGTAATTTCAACAGCCTTTGCGAAGATAGCCTGATCTAGAACCAATATAATTGTTTTCACCTTCAGCTATGACATAATCTGTTCCCACTGTCTCAAAATTTCATGAACAGTCGACATTTCTGTTGCAGGTTTGTTTATAACCGGGCAAGTAATCAACGGTGTCACCTTCAACAGAAACATTATTTCTAATAGTTATGTTGAATCCGGTCCATGAAGTAACCGAATGATTTTCTGGACCGTATAGTACTGTATAATTTTGAGACAGTGCGAACAGATTAAGTCATAGCTGCAGGTCAAAACAATTATATTGGTTCTAGATCAGGCTATCTTCGCAAAGCCTGTTGAAATTGCTTGGTGCCATTCCACACGATTTAGTGACGTGTTCATAACGATGGGTGGATTTCATACAATACGCAACCTACTCTCTATCATTGGTAAGCTGTTTGGTGATGCAGGACTTAGCAACTTGGCAGAGGAAATGGGCGCTATTTGATGCAAAAGTTGACATATCAGTTGCATTCAAGAAATACCAAAACAGAGAGCATAAATGACCTAAGGTACTAAGGTACCGAAGTAGACAAGGTGAATCATCACAACTTCCTCCATGTGAAGATTGTCTTTGTCAACATTCTTTGCGCGCAAACTATCAAGCAGCTATTTGGAAGCGATGTCTGGAAAATTATTCTCAAGTTCCAGTAGCAGAAGATCATGGATGGATAATAGACAATGATGGAATACTCTGCATCAACTGGATGACGGGAGCACCCAAACCTGAAGCAGTTTTGGAACTTTTGAGTTGTTCTTGTGCAAGGTCATGCCAACTACCATCGTGCATTTGTATGATGAATCAGTTGAAATGTACCAGCGCGTGTAAGCTGACTAAATGTGAAAATATGCATGAGCCCGAGGAATCTGAGGAAGACAGATTTATTTTTTGATGAACCATATGAACGTAGTGACAGCGAAGACGATTTGTGACAGTTTAGTTGAAACGATATGGCTAAGAAATATTTCAAAAGGTATTTTATAAACAATTGTTTATAAAATCTGTATAATCTGCATGAATAAAAATTTTCATTATTAAAAATTATAAAACTTATATCGGTATTGATTATTGTGGTTCATATATTTTTCCGTGACAAAAGGTCAATTTCAAAAAATGGCTTTAATTAAGGCTACATTTAACTGTGACAGATCCCTCACTTACTATCAAAGTCAAATGTAATTTTATTTAAAGCTCACTTTAAATTCGATTATGAAATTGGCCCATACTGTTATTCTTATCGCACAGCATTGTTCCAGTGCACATTGTCCAAACACACAAGTGTAATACACCAAATTATTTGTGCTACAATATTTGCTTGAAACATTTTTTTTTTAAAACGTCTACGTTTTAAGAAAATTTATGATAAACAAGCGAATTATCGTAAAAACGAAAGTATTTATCACTAATCAGTGATTTACTAATTAATGGTGGCTTATGGAAAAAATTGATGGGAACTTACAGAAAATTCACAATTTAAGCTGTCATTTGGAAAAAAGAACACTGAAATCGGACAATACCTTACAAAGATACGGTTGTTTATTTAAACGTCTACATTCGCCATCTTTGATTGGCCGCCATTTTTGTTAGCTACTACTTTCAGATGGCAATCATAGTTTTTTTGATCTCTCTGCACACCCATATAACTGCGGTATGAAGGATTAGTACCCTCAAATTATACCGAATACTTTAATTTGGCTAGTTGGCCCATATACTAATAATCTGTGAAGAAGTCCACAAGTTAACATTACCTATCCATTTCCTCATTTTCGCCGGCTTTGATGGTATTCCCAGCTCATTGTCACTAAGTTCTTAACTATATAACTCATTCCATCACTTCACTAATAAATCACTAATCATTTCAAGAAGATATATTTCCAATGATATTAAAGAATCTCTGATCATATCAATTCACAAAAAATATGACACAATTTAATATCTAATTGTAGAGGTATAACCGTTTTTATCTACCTTTTCAAAAATCTTGATAAATCTTGATGATAGACTTATAGTTTATTTAGAAGGTGAAAACATGCTAACTAGGAGGCAACTTGGTTTCGGGAAAGGCTTTTCTATCTAGCATGCTGTTATATCATTGCATAATTTTATTTTAAATAATCAACTTAAAAAATAATACTGCAAGCATATTTTTTTATTTAAAGCATGCGTTCGATACATGCTGTTAATGAAACTGGATAAATATGGAATAAAAAAATACTGCTTTAAACATGTTTTGTAGTGAATTTTATAAGGTTTATGTTTTATATAAACATAATTTCGATGTCGCTAATGGTTAGAGAGATATAAGCAAAAAACTGAAGCGAAGCGCCATTTTTTCAAGACGACGGCGCGAGCGCAAGAGACAGAGTTGGGATTTAGTATCTTTAACAGTGGGCCTTAAAGAACATCTCTGCCAAATTTCAAAACTTTATCAGTTTTTTCCCTATTTGAGTGGAAAATTATTCAATTTCAGATATTATGCATGATTCTACTTCCTTGTCAGATTTAATTGGGATTATCTTTATAGGTATTTTATTATATTGAGAGGCTATCAGTGTTCTTTTATTAAGTATAATTTGTATTTATTTTTTGCACACTTACTGTTAACTATTGTTTATATACTTATTACCGTTAAATTTTATGTTACTGCTAATAATAATTACTACATTCTCTTTCTTTTGACACGTCCTATACCATTGTAATATGATGTTTTGGAAATAAATAAATTATTATTATCATTATTATTATTATTTATTACTGATGACCTAGAACAAAAACAATAATTTGCATTCCTTCTTAGACCACACATAACGATTATATAATGTATAGCTCACAATATCTCCTCTATTCTAAATTACACCTCGAGACGCGTTAGTAAAGCACCGTTAACATATTTGTCAAATGAAATACCCAACAAAATTAGATTTTTCGATATTCTTATTGCACAACCCTACACTTCCTTGGTATAAAAAGGAGGCAAAGCTGACTCATAGGACGTGAGACCCCGTTCCATTACGTCGGTTAATCATTGGAATTCCTCGAAGTGTCCGATGTGCTGTTCCCGACTCGACCGCCAGTCACCAAGTCCCCATTATGTGTTCAAGTTTTATCGGAAATACTAAGAAAAAAGCTTAAAAGGCTGAGTAGTTATTAGAAACATTTCGATTTTTTTAGTGTAATCGCTGATAAATTGGTTATTGATAAGCATGGAAATCAATTAGAAAGGAACCCTCTCTCTTGAAGAATGAATATCGAATCTCGAGAATCGTTAGGAGCTGACTGCGGCATTTCCGGTGTCAATTTAACACGGCTTGTTGAGTCTACACGTTGCACTAACCCTAACCGCTATTAGAATCCCTGTAGGTCTTCGCTACTTTTTTAACTACCATTATAATTGTACTGAAACATGTTTCCCATACGGAAATAAAATTATATACTCATAAAAAGCAATAAGCCCTCTCTAGTGTGTTAGTGTGTTAGGTGTTTGTCCCTGCCTGCTTGTGCATAACATCTTTTTTTATTTATCATATTAATACAGTCTAGAGAGAAAAAAAAGATGAAATGCTAGCCGTGAATAATTCCTACAAGACATTTTTTATAATGTTGTCGTCACAATCGTTAATATATGTAATATAATAAAAAAGTATTTATTCACGTAAGCTATACATAGATATAGATATGACAGGTCATAATTACATATATATATATATATATATATATATATATATATATATATATATATATATATATATATATATATATATATATATATATATATATATATATAAAAATTTACAAATAATGGTAAGATATAAATTAAAGAGACAAATAAAATAATCTTAACTATAACATTTACAATTACAATAAAACTATAAAATAAAAACCACAACAAAATATTAATTTACACTTTATCAAGAAACTCCTGCAGGGTATCCATCATTTAAGAACTCTCTTAATTTTTTTTAAATATATGCGTGCAGTTTTTTTTTTGAGGCAATTTGTTGTATATATTTGGAATGTAGTTAAGTTAAAATTTTGAATCGATATGTTATTTGCACCTCGCGTATTGTGATCATGTGTGCTTGAAATACGTGTGAAATAATTTGAATGTTGGTGAGCAAATAATGCTGCTTCATAAATAAATATGGACTGAACTGTTAAAATTGAATATTGTTTAAATGTGGATCTGCATGATTCTAATGGCTCTAATGAAAACATAAGCCTGATTATTCTTTTCTGGATAATAAAAATTCTCTGTGTTGATGAACTTGAACCCCACAGTAAAATAAGATATTTTATATGCGGGTAAACGATTCCATAATACACGTTTAAAAGTTCAGCTTTAAATATAATATTTTTTAAATTTAATGTATTAATTACTTTAAGTCGAACAGGTTGTTCATCAAGGAACTATTCTGGGCCTATTGCTCTTTTTAATATTTACTGCTGAGTTGCATGAAAAAACATATTGTAAAATTCATCTTTATCCCAACGACACCGAACTTAAAGTTTGCTGTAACAACAATGCAATGAAGCTATTGAAAAACTCAAAAGTGATCTTTTAATGATTTCACAGTGGTCTACAGATGGTGATATTACCACCAATCTCGAAAAATCATCTGCTTTGTGCATAGCCCAGTATACAATGTAAAAAGGTCAAAAAATGTCTGTACAATTTTAAATACACTTTGCCAGCTGATACCAAATGGAATTTACTAAATTATGTTATATTAAGTAACTGATTATTGTAGTAGTGTCTAATATCTTCACTTAACAAAATATTTTCAAAATAAAATACAAATTGTACAAAACAGGACTTGTTAACAAGACACGCGTCCAAATGATAGTGAGGCGCGTATAAGAGAATGGTCGGTAATGCAGTTTTTCGTTTTTTTAACTATCTTCCACATTTTTTAAAAATATGAAAAACATTTGAGAATAGGCCTTGATAAATGAGTAATTTACGATGAAAAATCCAGAGCGGCCCTTTTTCTTAAAGTGCCAAAAAATTGTGTGCAAAAATTTGCAATTTTTTTGGATATGAAATTTGCATTTAAAAATTATGAAAAAAATTGGGTAAATAGTCCAACATGTAAGCAACAACTGTGAATTTTTTCGTACTGTCGTGCGCAAAAAAAGAGGGACAAGTGTTATAACGTATTACTTCCACGTCCAGTGGAAGTATAGTAACGACAAAAAAATTTTTTTAAATTTTTATTGTCCAAATAGGCTTAGAATGTCATGAAACGTCGAGATTTTAAGTTTGAACAAAAAAAAATTCTGTCTGTCGGTCTGTCTGTCTGTAACTTTTTTTTGTGCGCACGTTTACTCTGGAACCGTTTAAGATATTTACTTGAAATTTGGTACACATATGTACTTTAACGAGATCTAGAACTAGATTATATTTTCATCTTATTCCGTCGAAGGGCTGGGGGGTAAATTAGGGTAAATTTGGGGTAAATAGGTCAATCAAGCAGGTAAGAGTCCATAAAATTGGCATTTAGTATATACAAGAGAAGTTAAGGTCTCAAAAAAATTTTTGGCATTAGCCACCCCCATTAGCACCCCCACCCCCTTATTAAAGGGGATGAAAAAAAAATGTGATTTAGTGAGTGTACAGGAACCAGAAACCTCAAAATATTTTTTCACTTCATCCACCCCCCACTACCACCCCCCACTACCACCCCCCTATCACCACCCCCACCCCACTACCGATGTGGGGTATCGATTTATGGATTTTTGGGGTAGAGGATTTCAAATATTATATTATTAAAGTTCCATAAACAATTATTTTCACATACAAAGTTTTTTCGTTGTGAGTGACTTGGATAGAGAATCTGGTTGTGGAAGTAGTGATTCCTTGGGCAGCGGTTTTTTTGCTAAAATCTAGTTGTGTACATCTAACTTTAATTTTTGTGACATTGTCAGTTATTTGTTATTACATATTCAAATAGAGACAGATTTACATTATAAAAAATAGTTGTCCTATTTTTTTTTGCTCACGACAGTACAACGGTAACCGAGAAAATTTGAAAAAATGAAAATCAAAAACCCCCCACCACACCTCCAATATGGCGGCTGCAGGCTTAAAATTTTGGGAAAATCATATTTAAGCCCCTTCAAACAGTTGATAACAAACAAAATTTTGTTTGGGGGCAGATTTTACATGCTCTTTATACAAAATTGTATTTTCTTATTTTCTTTTAATTGTAATGTAATTTTGTTTGTATTTATCGCACATTTTAATACGACATATGAATAAATTCCTTATTAACAGTACTGATAAATGGTACCATGGTACCAACATGTTTCCATTTGAAAAAATTGAGTTTTGCCCCAAAAACCATTTTGATGAACTTTATTTGCTCATAAATCACGTAATTTAGTATTTTTGATGGGATTTCGATTTTTCTAGCATTACACGGGTCATTTAGAATAAATCGGAACCTTCTTGGCACACTTAAATGGAAAACTAAAAATTATATTATAAAAAATATTGGCGATTGAAATGTCACTTATTTGGTATCACTGGATTCAGAAAATTATGCTGAATTCAAAAATGGAACAATATACAGGGTGTTCTATTTAAAAATCGAAAGTTAGTGTCACTTCCGGCGAAACCGGAAGTGAAAAAAAAATCACTTGCATGTCAAAAAGTGTCGCTTATTATGTACACTTCTGTGCAATAAAATCCCGTACACCTATTTTTCGCTATATTAAGCATTCTTTATTTATTTGTCAGTGTCAGTGTCATATTTTCGAAATGCCGAAATTAACTGAACATGAAAAAATTCTAATTCTCTCTAAAATTGAAGAGGGATGGTCTACCAGAGCAGTTGCTAACCATTATCACTTAAATAAAAGTACCGTTATGAGTGTGAAGAAAAGGTGGGAGGAGAAAGGTATCATAAATAGAAAAGACGGTTTAGAAGTTCAAATCTCGCTCAAGATGAAGCGCTCCTTGGCTATTTGAGGGAAAATCGTTTCAAACAGCAGTAGACGCTGTGTCCATGACAAATTTTCCAGCATCGAGGTCAACAGCTAGCCGAATTATAGGAAAATCGGAATTAAAAAAATGTGTAAGTGCCAAGAAGACCATATTAACAGAAGAACATAAGCAAGCCCGCATTTTGTTTTGTTTAAATTATGTCTATCGCCCGTTGGAGTTTTGGAACAATGTTGTGTTTACCGATGAAAAAGTTTTTCAGTCTTGTAATGACGGACATATTCGGGTGTACCGTTCTGTAAATACCAGGTTTCACGAACGCCACGTGTCTCCGCGGAACAGGTCCTTACTTATGACATTTCACAATCAATGTCACTTTTTTATAACCTATATGATAATAAAAATCTAAATTCCAAAAATACTGATTCACATCACATAATATTAGTAAAAACTGGATTACTTGATTTTTCCAGTGTATGGTATTTTATTGCACAGAAGTGTACATAGGATATCCCAAATTCCAATCATCTTCAAAACTAAAGGAGAAAAGGAGGGTGTACCATGATCCTGTACATGTTTTGTGGAGATTTTTATAAGTTATATTTTGTATATTAACGTAATTTCGGTATCGCTAAAAAACTTAATTGGACTACAATTTTTTCAAGATGGCGGCTCGAGGCAAAAGACAACATATTCTAGTATGATTAATAGTACACCTTAAAGAATATATCTGCCAATTCTTGATTTATTTTTACAATTAATTATTTTTTATTTATTTGCTTTTATCATGATTAGAGAATATTATTTAGGTATTATGCAAATCAAAACTTACACACTTTATTAGGGCAACAATATACAGAAAGTAGGTATTTTCATAATAAATAAAAAGTGTGTAAGTTTAGATTTGCATAATACCTAAATAATATTCTCTATATCTGCCAAATTTCAAAACTTTATTAGTTATTTCTCCTAATTTTTCCTATTTGACTGAAGTATAAGCCCTTTCCTTTTAGGAAAATGTTTATTCTTTTCAATAAACATTTTTATTAATATTATTATTATTATTATTATTGTTATTCAAAAATATCGTTGTCGCCACGTTGGGAAAATGGAAACTGTTTCCTGTTAGTTCTAACATTGTTATTACCAATATTGTAGGGAATAAAAAAAGCGACAACCTTTATTTAAACAATTCTTCTGTATTATTAATACATTATGATTTACAGCGACTAGAAAGGCGAAAATTTGTGCTTTACTGTAGTTTTTTGCAATTATCTCTGTCCCCATTATTCCTACTAGTTATTAGTTTGTCAATAATATTAACAATAGAGGAGTAGCTAAATTGTTCAAAGAAAGTGGTCATGATAAAGAGGAGTTGGCTACGCTAGGCGAAAGATTTTTACAGGTGGAAATGAAAATTGTAAGTCATTGAATTCGCTTCGCTATGACAAGATTTGTAATGGAGATCAGCAACTAGATGGAGCCTGCCACTTTTGTTGCATGTCGTGGTTTTATAAATCTCGTCACGTACCAAGAGTGAACAAGAGCCTCGTTCCAGCCATCTCAGACCTACTTTGCACTGGCGAGAGCCAATAGCTTGAAACTGCAACCTGCAAGTGGTGCGGAGTGGCTGGCACGAGAGCTCCTTTGAGTAGGAATAAGTATTTCGGCTGGGGTTTGTTGCAATCGAAACTTTAGCGTTTTGTGGCAATACATAGTTATTGCACTTAACCAGAGACAACTTTGAGACGCGCAAGCTAATACGAAATTTTGTCCGATATAACGTTTGTTTGCTATCTCTTCTTAATACATCAGAAATTCGATAAGGCTGTCTCAGTTTCATACATTGTAAGGTATACGGAGATGGCACCACCAGCAGCACGTGGAGTTGCCGCCAGGTTGCCACCACTGCGGTTTTTATCTGTCAATCCGTTTCTGATCAGTTGTCAACCTCAAATTTAAGTGTTAAAAAAATTGAGATTTTTTTTGGTTTTTTTTGTCGTGATCAGCGTGATTTTTTAGTATTTCCTAGTTATATTTCGTATATTTGGGTGTTAAAGACAATATTTGCTTTGGAAAACCACAATTTTTCTGTGACGGGTAAGTTTTAAAATTATAACCTATATTTCAATGAACAGTTGTAGCAAATCTACTATTTAATTTTGAAATTGGTTGCAGGTTTTTTTATGTTTGAGATGGCCTCAGGGTCAAGAATAAGTGTGTGCCATGTGTGTGAGTTTTCAGAGGATGAAGTGGCAAAACTTCATTATTTCCCCTCGCGGTTGGAAAGGCAAGTTAAGTGCCTAGACTAAATCACTCTTCTAACAGCACAATTATGTATGTTTTACAGGTCACAAATTTGGGAGGAGAGTATGGGTATGTGTTATACTGGAGAAAGTCTTAAAAATTATAGAATATGCTCCCGTCATTTTACTGATAATAGTTATCTGGACTTAGCCAGTCGTAAACTGACTCGCAATGCAGTCCCCACACTTTTCCCATGTCGTCCGACACAGCAGACACCGGTAAGAAGTGTTTTACAAAATGTTGGTGATGGTGTTGGTAGTGAAAAGTTCACACTCATAGGTATAGTTCTAGTCTGTAGTTGTAACTAATTAACTGGGTGCAATTCCGGCAAATCAGACAAAAGAACTCTGTGAGAGTTTTCCTTGGATACATTGAAATTCATTCATGGAGAAAATCTTCATTCTTATTGCTGACAGTAGCCCATAATAATTTTCACATATCGATGAATTTGTTTGTATCCTCACAGGGTTCATTTGTCTGATTTGCCCCAATTACTGCATACTTCTTCCTACCTAATTTTTTTTAAAATAAGTGGAATTACATTTCACGCGAGGAACGTAGCCACTAATATTCTAGTGATATTATTTTTATTTCAGATATAGCATCAACTTCAAAGGCGGTCTCTTACCAGTTAGTAGAGAAGTCTCCTGCCACAGCAAGGGCAGGTTGTGAAATTTTGCAAGAGATTCCCAGCACTTCTGGATCAGAACCGAAAAGCTCTGCAAGAAAACGGTCACTGTTTAGAGGCATTGACAATCTTTCGAGGACAACTGCTACTCCAAGGAAACTAAAACTTATAGACATGGTTTGTCGGAAGGAGGATCAAATAAGAAAATTAAAAGTCACATGCAAGGAGAGAGCTAACGACATCAATTGATCAATCTCTTAAGGATAGTGGAAGTTTGTTCCATATTTTCTTTATAGAATGTTGAACATTTTTTTTTGTATAAAACTATATTTGGTCACGGTCAGGTCTAAAGTTAAATTGTTTTTGTTCCTTGTATGGCAATCATGCTCGTGATCATGTCTGTTGAACAGTTCATAGTTATTTTTTCTAAAGATTGTAGCCTCGAAGATATGTAGACTGTGACATGAAATTATATTTTTCGAGTAGTATGTTAGTATGGGAGTCAGCGACACTAATTTTTGGCAAATTTGCTTGAAATTGATTCCTTACTTTTCGTGTTGTATTTAGGCTATGTTTTCACCAAATCGACTCCTGCTGGTACACCAGCGGGGCAATGCCTTGCAGGACTTTTCTTGCTCCTGCAAGACGTTCTGTCAAATGGCCGGCAGCATACGTTTTTTAACAATTTCAAGTAATAGTGTACTCACAAAAAGAACAGCTTTAAACATTTGTGTCAATTGACTTTATTTTAATTATATTTATATGTTAATGAGAGTAGTATACTGGTCTATAATTAAAGTGGCAGGAAATCATTTTCCGTCATCCTGTAACGTCAATAAAGAACACAACAAATCTTAACTTTAAACACGTATAACATTGACACTTTTTTTAACGCAATTAAGATGCTGCTGTCAAGCGTTGCCCCTCTAACAAAGTGGCAGGAGTTTATTTTGTGGATAAGTTATATTAATATGATCGAAAAAAAAACAGGTTTAAACAAATATAGCAACTAAAAGTGTTGGGGACTCCCATTACTATATGTCTTGACAAGTAATAGAAAATGGTTCTTTGGACAAATATTTTTATTCTTTAGAGAACATTTAATAATCATAAATTATATTTTTGTTAATAAAAATCAATCATTGGTTTCACTACGACGCCTGCAGATACGACTTTGTTTTTTATACATTGAAGTACTTTGATGAACCAATATAAATTGAACATTATTTAAAAGCTTAAATACTCAACTATGAAATGAGGGATATATTTTTTGGTTCATCAAGCGCATCTAATTAAAATAAACTAACTAAAATACAAAAAAATACTGCTTACTTCAAAATGCTATTATTACATCTTACTATTTTTCAGATGTAAAACGTGTAGAAACATATATAGCTTATCTATACTTGTCCTTTGTTAAATTTTTTTTGTAAATACGTTTGGATTTTAGTTTTAACAGTGTTTTTTCTAACAAGATTCAATGAATAATAAATTGATATTAGATTTCTATTTTGTAACAATTTAATTATTAATAAACACATAATCAAGTTTACTTTTATATATTTATAACCTGTTCCCTTCTTTAAAAATACTTACCTACACATTACCTATACAGAAACCATTTCTTTTAACTTTTATGTCAAGCAGTTTAAAAAGGTTGATTAAGTTAACCTTTTGATTTGCTTGGCATAAAATTTAAAAGAAATGGTTTCTGTATTTCAACTAATAAAATAGTAAATTCAGATTTTAAATTTTCGCGCGGTTTCTGGGGAAATTTTGCTACTTGCGCCATCTACGCTTACCTTACCATTACAGTCGACCAATTTGGTACTGCGGATTAAATTTTAACATGTAGTTGCGCGTCTCAAAGTTGTCTCTGACTTAACGTGGCCAGGCTTGTAATTCGTAATTCAGTGCTCGGCGGGGCATTAGTCCAGAGAATAGCTGTTGGTTGCAGTTTGGTTTTTTATTCCTTCTAAGTTTTATTGTTTTTATATCTTACTCAATCATTTCTCAAAATTTAAAAACTTTTGTAATTATTACAGGTTAAATGTCTTCACTGATTGGACTAAAGGTTTATCAAATATTATGATATTATTTTGCACATTGATTTATTGACTTTTCAAAAGTTTACTAACATTTTCCAAAAAAAATACATACAGGATGACGTTAATGGCATTGAGAGTATCATTATAAAAAATGAGTCAGGTTCTGGAATTTTTTCCAAACAAATTATGCTTTTGATTGGACCAAAAGAGTATAATATTTGTACCAAATTTTATTCAAATATGTAACGACTTCCAAAAATGTGACGGAACCAAGGATCACACTTATCTTAAAAACGATTATTATCATATAAGAGTATGCTTGGGGGTGTTTTGAATTTGACTAGGGATGCTCTTCGTTCCACTACACCATGTCCCTTTAAATCTGGGACACTCTGTATATATCTTGTACATGTTCAGACCTCAAACTTCACATTATTTCAGCAAATCACGTAGGCGCGAAAACCACGAAACCCAAATTTAATTAGACGTATTCTCATAACAATATCGAAAATAAAATCGACAATCATTTCGGTGTACATCCTCCTCTTATAATTTTTAATTGTTCCTATTAGCATATATGTAAAAATTTTAATTGCACCGGTAAACCGCAACGCAGGATGGAGGATATGTAGTTTTTGTACAATGCCAAACGGTTTTCGCTAATTATATCGGATGAAATTCCCAAAAACTTGTCTGAGGAAGGAAGCAATTTCACGAGCAGTCCATTTTAATTAATCATTAAAAATGTGTTTTAATACACGATGTCCTAACATTTTATAACCAATCTTATACCGATTTACTGTTGTCGTGAATACGTAAATAAATACAAATTCGATTTTTTACAAAAAATGTAAATGATTACAATACTCCAGGCATCAGAGCATTTTTCCCGGAAAATTTCCTGGAAATAGGTTTACTGTATGTTTTTTGGCTCGCTGAATCCAAATTTTCAACTTCCCACTAAAAATTCCCCCCGCAACCCCCTCAAAATTAGAGAAGAAAACCTAAAAAATTGGTTTTTGATTTTTTTTTATCGTTTTAGAGAAAAAATAAACAGAATGTACAACAAAAAAGTCATTTGACATTTTGACGTACGACGAACGGAAGTGGAGCGAGTGGATCCCGAAACATGCCGATCTTCTTGGGGTACCCCCTCCCCTGTCACGCCCCTCGAGCTAGCATACTGTTGTCAAGATGCCCTTCCCTTTTCCCTCCGACCCATGACACCTGTATGCTGCTCGAGAATTGATAGCAACCCGTTGATCGCGATCGAAGTTTCTTAGGCGTTTTATCCTCACTTTATATTGTTTAATATTTTAATTGCTTTAAAAAACGTTTTGCTTTGCATGGGAACTGTTTTCTCATAATATTTTAAACATGGTTGATGTGACTTATTGTTTCAATTCATTAAAGTTCTCGTCCGAAACCCAGATTTGCATTCCCTCGCTCAGCTGTTCCGGACTGCAAATACAGATCCACAAGCTACCGCAAAAGCTGGCAATCATTTTTTCTTCGTTTGTATGGTTGCAAAGATGAAAACACATGACTTTGAACGGTTTTAGACATCAGTGTTTCATCAAGACCGCGTACAGTAGTAAACACAACATTGCCTCTTTGGCCCAAACTGAAGCTGCTGTTGCGCAACACTCACTGAGAACGTACGTACCATCAAGTCCAACTTTGGTAAGGAAATGTTATCGAGCCAGAAAAATTGGGCTGGAAAAAAAACCACTTACGGACTTTCTCCTGTCACTACTTTGAATGCTCCTACTCTACCAAAACTTCTAAAGATTATCTCCGCCAGGTGTAAAAAAGTCTGCCGCAAGAGAAGCGGGTTGAAATGTTCCATCATGTGCCTCGAGTGCAACAATTCATGCGAGAATATTCCTGACTGAAAGAACGTAACCGACGTGTAACTTAGCGCGTGCAGCCCCGAGGCGCCGAGGCTCGTGTTTCGAGGCGTGTTAGCACTTCCCCGTTCGTTCAACGTTAAAATGTCAAAAGACCTTTTTTGTTACAAATTTTGTCTACTTTCCGAATTTCTATGTATCTTATTCCTAAAACGAAAAAAAAAGATAAAAAAAACGGTTTCTTGGTTTTCTTTTCAAATTTTTGAGGAGGTTGCGGGGGGGGAATAAGTTAAAAATTCGGATTCAGCGCTTCAGAAAACGTGAAGTAAGCCCATTTCCAGAACTACTATGATTTTTTTCCAGGTAAGGGCCCTATATGGTCTCTGATGCCTAGGTACAAGCATTCTTTCAAAAATACATTCACACAAATTGACTCTCGAATATAAATGAAAACATTAATTTCAATGGATTAGAGTAGCAACATTTTGTTCTTTATGAGTTAAAGATACAATATAAACTTTAATTGAAATAGTAATAATAATAATGGCGCCTGAAGCTCGATCCCTGTCAAACCAACTGAACAAATACAGAGTTGGTTTCGAAATCAGTGGCAACAATAATAGAGTAAACAACCTCTTCTATATGGGCGAAGTTATTTGCTAACTGAAGCAAGTACTAGATGTGAACCAGTAGATCTCAATTGCATCAGGCAGTCAGGCGGCACTTAAGGCCTCTATCAAGGTGTTTCCAGACTGGTTTGGGACTGCCACGAAGAGCTCAAAATTCTGGGTGAGTGGAACAGACTAAGACTACTCTGGGTGCCGGGACATACCAGTATTGAGGGCAACGAAAAAGCTGACGAACTTGCTAGTCAAGGAGCAGCTAACATATTATATGATCCAGAAACCGCGCAAAAGGCTCAGTCAGAAGGGCAATTAAATACTGGGTCAAGAGTTAAAATAATCACTACTGAAGAAATATTCCAGGAAATCGACACGGGAAAACACTTATTAATGGACCATGTTCAAAACAAATTGAAGAACTGCTCATAAAGAACAGGATTCACTTGGGATCCATAACAGGTCTTCTGGTGGGACACTTTCTCGTTAAGAAGTACCTGCATTTAATCGGAAAGTTTGTTGGCGACCTTAACTGCAGACTGTGCGGTAAGGTACCAGAAACCGTAGAACATATTATACATAATGGCGAGGCGTTGGACCTCAGAAGATATAATATCTACGGGCAAACACAAACAAACCCGGAAACCATCAAAACTCGTCCATTTTCAGACCTATATCACCTTGTCAGTGATACAGGAATATCAAAATGGACAGTGTAAACAAAGACGGGGATAGCACATTAAGCCCAGGAGTATTCTTTACAGACCAGGGCTAGTCAGTTTGAGTCTGACACTCAGACTCATTCCAGTGGTATGGGCAGCTCGTGTGGGTTTCCCTCCCTCGAAAAAAAAATGCTAGATATCGTCAAATCGTTCAGTGGTGATACTGTTGTAGAACCTTCCAGACCTAAGTCGATGCCAAAATAAAAAATTCAAAAATTTCATTTAAGGACATTTTCAAGAGTCTAAGAGACCCCATAGCCACACATTAGTCCAAAAGGACCATTATGAGTTCGATAAGACATTAGGCACAACCGGGTAAAAATTCGAAGAAATACCGAATTTTTACTTAGGAAAATATATTTTGGTCCAGGATATGAGAGTGAAAGTATATGGTGGTCATGGAAAAATTAATCACATACTTTTTAAAAAGTACGCCAAAAAAGTACTTTGAAAATAATATTCAAAATATTTTCAACTTTAATTCCTCCGCCGAAGACATTGACTATGGAGGTACAGTCATTATACATATACCCCGTTCTAAAGACTGACAATAAAATTTTAGCAGTGTATCAAAAAGGCGAAACCGACGAATTTGGCAAAAGCGGCGTAGCGCCTATAAGCAAAAATTGGCAAAAAATCAATGAAAATGGACAGGGCTGGTTTCTCGCATAAAACAAGTTTGGATTCACCAAGCTACTCGTAATTTGATCGAGTGCGTTAGGTGGTCAATACAAAGCGATGGTAGGAAAGTCAACTGCAGGCTTTCCAAATATTAAAGTTATAGAGAAAACCGCCTTATTTTATTTTTATTTATTTTATTTTATTTATTTGGTACACTATTCAACAGGTGAAACCGAATTACAGAATAGGAAAATACAAAATAATTCAATACTTATCTAAATTATGAACAAAAAGATATATACATATTATTTATATATCTGAATTAAACTAATAAACTAAACTAAATTAAACTAATACAATGCATTTGTCATATATAAAACAAAGTGAATATCAGATGTACACTCTAAATTGAGTCTAATAGTCCGGAAGTCAACAAGAAAGAACAAAAATATATTTAAGCTAGAGACAATTTTTTATGTTTACAGCACTGCAGGTGAAAATATCTAAAGAAGTATCCAAATTATTGTATATATTACACATTTGCTGAATACAAGAAAATTTATTTACATTTGTTCTTGAAAATGGCAAGTAAAATAAATTGTTGTGCCTAGAGGCCGCCCTAGGAATTTGGAAATTAAGCATACTTAAAATTTCTCCACAGTCGATGTTACCATGTAAAATTTTATATAAGAAAATTAATTGTGATCGGCGTCTACGGTTTTCTAGACTGTCTAGGGAAAATTTAGAGAGTAATTCTTGATGTGGGTAACCAATGGCAGGATAGGTCCCATCAGTCTTAAAAGACGCATATTTCAAAAATCGATGTTGAAGCCTTTCCAAATTTTGTATATGTACATTATAAACAGGACACCATACTATTGAAGCATACTCAAGATGTGGTCTTACAAGAGTAGTGTATAGTTGTTTTAATGTATTTATGTTATTAAAATGTGCGGAGTTTCTAATGACAAAACCCAGCGTTCTATAACTTTTATTGACAGTAAGTTCGATGTGGTTTACAAACGTTAATTTTCTATCAAATGTCACACCCAAGTCACAAAAAGTGTCAGGACGGGAAAGTGTGTGATTGGTCAATTGGTAATCAAAAACAATAACATTATGTTTTGTTGTAAATGTCATAGTGTTACATTTTGCTTCATTTAAAGGTAATTTATTTATTATACACCATGTATTAATACGATCAATATTATTTTGCAATTCAAGGCAACCATATTCACACGCGACATTGCAAAATAGTTTTAGATCATCCGCATATAGAAAGCAGTTAACAGTGATATTATCTACTATGTCGTTAATAAATAAATTAAAGAAAAGTGGCCCTAAATTTGAACCTTGGGGGACCCCCGACGTAGCTAAGACTTCAATAGATCTAACACCATGATATACTACATATTGTCTTCTATCAGTTAGGTAGGATTTAAAAAGTGTAATAAGGTTATCCGAAAATCCAAAAATTTCAAATTTTTCTAAGAGGATATCATGGTCCAGTCTATCAAATGCCTTAGAAAAGTCAGTATATATAACGTCTGTTTGTATACCCTTATCAATAGAGTCAGAAATATTCTGTAATATTAATTAAATTCGTAACTGTTGAACGGCCTTTGAAGAATCCGTGTTGAGCTGTTGATATTTGATGCCTTACATGATTAAAAATAAAATGGTGTAAGATAATTTCAAATGCTTTAGCAAAATTATTTATTATTACTATCGGACGATAGTTACAAATATCAGATCTATCACCCTTCTTAAAGACTGGAATTATTTTCGATAATTTCCACTGTAGTGGAAATTTAGAGGACTTTAGTGACAAGTTAAATAATACAGTAAGGGGGCTAGCAAAAATAGCAGCACAGTCACGTAATATGAATGCGGGGATCCCATCAGGCCCAGAGGTTAATTTAGGTTTAATTTTCTTTAATGCTGTAAATACTTCGTCTTCCGTAAAACAGGTTATATTTAAATATGAGCTACTCTCAACAAAATTTTTAGGATTATGCGTGATATTTTCAGATTCAGAATAAGATTGCTGAAAAAAATTAGCAAAAGAATTAGTAATCTGTTGAGGACGGATCATTAATTATACTTTCCTCAACATGATTACAATACATTTTATAAGAATTATCAGAATCAATTTTTACTTTTCGCCTTAATCTTTTAAATTCGTTCTGATAAGTTACATCACCTGTTTGCTTGTATTTATTTAACGCTTTATGCTTTTCTTTGATAGATTTAATTAACGGATAGTCAAACCAGGGTGGATATGTTCTTTTTGAAGTTTTAGATTGAGGTACAGTATTAACAAATATTGAGTTAATTTGGAATAGAACCGATCACTAGCTTCGTCTACAGTTTCAGAATTATTTAAAAATTCCCAATCTGTATCAGCTAATGTTTGATAAAGGATGTGGAAGTTAGCTCTCTTAAAGTTAAATTTATAATTAGAATTAGATTTAATTTTATGATTTTCGTGATTTTTTATGATACTAAATGTCGAAATAAGAGCAGGATGATGGTCGTCCTCTGCAATGAGAATATATGCACAAAGGACTCAAAAATCCATTTTGCCTAAAAGTCGCCCGCCGTCATTTTTCCTATATTGACCCTGCATGGGGACAAGTACGTCATAAGACTGGCCGGAAGTTATTAAACTCGTGTATTAGGCGAACTCCGTCCCGTGAAAGATAAAATCACGATCTGGGACCTGTAAGCTATTCATAAGCGAACCAAAATTTTTTAAGTAAAATATTTTTATATTATTTTCAGTCAGCCATAACTACCAAAATACAAAATTTTTAAATTCTTTTTAAAAGGCTTGCATTAAATCCTGAGGAGATTAAATGAATCTTTTCTGCCAAATCGATTGTTGGCGTACGCTCTACTTGCATGGTTAAAAAGTTATTTGCCTTAGTTGGGGAGGCGTGATTCTTTCACATTATATTGTATTATTATTATACTCTTCGCAAAAATGAAGAGTATATTGTATTTGATTGGCACATTTCTAAATCAGTAAATATCGCTCGTAGAGAAAAAATTTTCATATCATTATGTTAGTGAACGAATTCTGAACAACTTTCAAAATGCCCGTCTGTTCGTCCGTCACGTGTCCTGTAAGCACGATAACTTAAGAAAGATAAGTCCGATTGTATTGAAATTTGGAAAGTAAGTTTCAATCAGTAAATAAAAAGTTATTAATCATTTAAATTAAAAAAATATATATTTTCTTAATTTTTGTTATTTGTACTTAAATAGAAATCTTGCGAAATTTTATTCTCCATAAATTTTTTTTGTTTATATATTTTACTAATATATATATTTCAAAATATATTTAATTCGTTGAAACATAATACTGGAATGATATACTATTGGCATTCAATTATTCTAATGATCTGTGCTGGTCCAATGGTTAAAGCTTTGTCTGGCAATCCAGGGTGTTTTACCAGAGAACTGCGAAGAGTATCCTATAGAAAATAGGTTTGTAAGACCCATGATAACCTATGGATCGGTGGTATGGTGGACCAAGACACTGCAGCTTGGAGCAGTAAGGCTATTAAGTGGCGTACAAAGGCTTGCTTGCCTGTGCGCCACTGGGGCCATAAAAACTGCCCCCACGGCTGCATTGGAAGTAATTTTAAACCTGATACCATTATACATATTTATCCAAGGAGAAGCTCGTTTAGTGGTACATAGGCTAATGCAAGGCACAACGCCCATAAGACAACAACACGGAACAGAGCACCAAAAGTTATACTCAGAGCTGAAGGCAGATCCCATTTTGGGAATGCTCAAGGACACTATGGTCCCAAAGTATAACTTCTACAAAAATTTTCAAATCGAAATACCAGACAGAGGACTGGAAAAACGGTCCCCCAATATGGGCGCAAACGAACTGGTATACGGACGCTCCAAGACAGAACAAGGAGTCGGAGCTGGGATTTATGGGATAAGGTCGAAAACGAAAATCCCGATAAGTCTAGGCACGCCACAATATATTAGGCTGAAGAGGCCGCTATACAGTGGTGTGCAAAGGAAATAATGAGGCAAGGAACTGTAAACCAGTCAATTGCCATTTTTTCCGATAGCCAATCAGCGCTAAAGGCACTCGATTCCATGCAGATCGATTCAAGACTAGTACGGGATTATATGAATGCCCTTACAGACCTAGTAAGTCAGAACAAAGTGACCGTGGCATGGATACCAGAACACGAGGGACACAGGGGAAATGAGAAGGCTGATGAACTGGCCCGAGAAGGCGCATCTAAGGCCCTTTTGCGGTGTGGCTAAGCCACGCATACGAACGAATGGGTACAAAATAAATCTCTAGAGTGGTGGAAGAATTTCCCTCAACAGAGACAGGCCAAAAAGTTCATTAAAGAACGATCGGCCAAATTCACGGAAGACCTACTACACCAAAATAGAAAGGCCATTAGGATAATAGAAGGTTTTTTAACTGGACATTGTAGGTTTAATAGACATATGAGTCTAATGGGCCTGGCAAAGGATGCAACATACAGATTTTGTCAAGAGGAAGAGGAAACCTCAGTACATGTGCTGTGCCCGACTGAGGTTCCAACTACTTGGCGAGGAGAAACCAAGGGCAGATAGCTATACCAAGGAGCCTTTATCAAGGCTGTGGAGTTTGATACAAAAGACAAAGCTGGATAAGGAGCTCTAAGTAAAATTAGACAAGGAGTGCCACAATAGATCCACAGGGGCCGCGGTGGCCAAGGCCAATCAGCCAGCTCCTTTTTCAATCTAATCTAATCTAATCTAAACCTATAGAATGTGTAACAATTACAAAAAAAGCTCAGTAAATTGGCGAAGAGTACCTACGTTTTTAGCTTGTTTTATACTTATTAAATAAATGATATTCTCTGAACTAATTGCATTTTACTGATGTAAGGACTTGTTGCTAGTCAATCCCTAGAGTTTTCGTTTGGAAAACCTAAACAACTGAGTTAATCGGGATCTCATGATTCCCTAAGTCTGATACTCAGTGTTCTGGTCGCCTTACGGGAGCTTGATAGGGATTTTTTTTATACGATTTTTCCAGAAATCTTTGTGCAGAGACCATTATTACTATTATTAGTAGGTGAATAAATACGAATCATGTCAAATTCCAATCCCGTTGGAAAGAAATCTTCGATAGGGATTTTTTTATGCAAAAATAGCAGAAACCCAGGGACGTCAGAACCCTCATTACTGTATAATCAGAACAAAATCACGTCAAATTCCAATCCCGTCGGAGAGAAACCTTCGATAGGGATTTTTTTGTGTGCAAAAATCGCAATAATCCAAAGAAATAAAAGCCCTTAGTGTCAGTGAATAATTGAAATCAACGTCCTGAGAGAATATCGTTAATAATCTGAGGTAGTACAGCCTTGACCCATTACTCGTCTATCGAAGTATATCTTATCTCGAACCCGCTTGGGAAAAATAAATTGGTGTCGCGTCACCTAGACGCTTGGTAGTGAGTTCTTCTACAATTTCAAGATGGAAGTTGGCTTAGAGTACGGATATGCGAAAGATGCTACGCTGCTAGAAGTACCAGGTCGCAGTCTCAGTGGATACATCGATGCCATCAATTTGAAGAACAAACCTGTACATTTAAATGTACCGAGGATGCTAGAAGGCAGTTCATCCTGCTATATATGCCTTCTATTTATTTAAAAAATCATAAATTGTATAATCTTTAAAATAGTTTCAGAAACTTCCCATTGCTCTAAGGAATAAAACCATATACAGTTTTTATCATACATTTTGTATATAGTTAAATGTCGTGCTCTAATATTGAAATTAGGAACTATTTTCATTGACAAACTACAATATTCAAGTACAACAGTTTACAATAAAAATATACAGAATCGGAAAGCGTTGGTTTTGGGATGGCAATAAGAGCGAAGCAATCATGTATAAATCATGTATAAATTCTCTGTTTACCTCTGCTAGAGTACTGGTAGACGTCTTTATTGTGGGCGGTCGTTTAAATCGTTGAAACTAGTGCCATACCAAAACAAACACTTTCTGAATCTGTATACAGCTGTATTCGTTAGGACAATAGCAAATATCTAAAACAGTTTTAAAGATTATATTATGCTTGGTTTTTTAAAATATTTTTAATAAATCGATATAATTAACGCATATTTCCCTCTAACTTGCCAAATCCTATCCTTAAGTATAAGTTCTAGCAAAGGCAGCACGAAGACCTCTATCGCGTAGCTCAGCGGCAATGAGCCAGGTTATTAAATAAATTAACGAATTTTCGTAAATATTTGGTGGGAAGGTTCCAGTCGCTTTCAGTAGCTGCCCATTTTTTGAATCGCCAAACGGGAAACTGATCTCCAAAATGTTTTTTTGTCTGTGACTTTAGAATGAATAATAATTTTGCAACCGGTTCGTTAAAATGTGGTATAATCCAATCAAGATTACTATTATGCCAAAATAACTAACCACTTAAGGTACAGAAAAGTGCAAAATGAAGGTCAATAATGTCGAAATATTAAGCACTTGATACTGCCATCATACATTCAACAAAGCACAAAACAAAGACCATTCGGTAACCATCTGACTTGAAGACAAATAGTTTTTACTAAAATGCCTTTGAATTATTATTTTCATTAATTTAATGGAGGAAATCCAAATTACTATGGAATACTTTTGCCCGTGAGTACCTGACTTTACAGTAATAATTGAGGAAACGTTAAAAATTTTTGGGTCATGAATTTTTATCTCATCTCATTTCACCAGCTTTATAATTATTGTAATTGATTTCTTTAAATTAAATATTTTAATGAGCAGCTGAGTGCTTCATATCCAATTTAAGACGCTGTTAATGACCGACAGGCAATAAATTCAATTATTTTGTATGTAATACTATAACAATAATTATAATTAGCCGAGTAGTTGGTAAGTTAAATGCAGACAGAAGGTATTTTCAACCAGCAAAGAAGCAAAATAGACCAACCGCTCATACAAGGATAATTTCATGAAGCCGAGAATTACTTAATTTCGTCTAAATAGGTGACTACGAAGTTATAGCGGGTTTATACAAGCACGCACTTAGTGGCACCAGCAACAGTTGGTGCGCCTGTAAAAAAAATGCAGGTATAAACCAGAGACGTAAAGGAAACACTTCATTTGAAAGTTTCGGAACAAAGTTTTGATAAAAATGAAAGTTTCCAATAAAATATTTGAATTTTGAAAGTTTCCAAAATTCCGGAAAAGTTTTCTTTGGAAACTTTCGAAACATTCAGATATTTTATTGGAAACTTTAATATTTATCAAAACTTTGTTGACGAAACTTTAATATGGAAAGTTTCCTTTACCCATCTCTGATTTTTATCAAAGCATCGTTCCGGAAACTCCCGAAAATTTCTTGGAAACTTTCCAATGAAAGTTTCCAAGAAATTTTCAACCCATCTCTGGTATAAACAATTACTGGCGAGAACTGGTAGACAAGTGTTGATACTGCATGCATTAATGCAAGAAAGTTCAGAACTTCTAGCTTTCGTCGTATGTGATTAATAGTAAACAATAAAATGAGCAACAATAAATTAACAAAGAGCAAGAATGATAAGATATCTATGATTTTTAGTGGACCCATATTTTTTATTTAATCTACAGCGTGATTTACCACGACATGCGGAAAATAAAATGGTATACTAGTCTTCTACGTGGGAAAGTCACTGCAAAATTTTAGAGTGATCCGAAGTAATTTAGTAATTTTTGTTGCATTAAAACTTCCAAAGATACGCTACTGTAACTTGTCTGTGGGAAAGAACACATCGAAGATGTTTCATTTCCTTAATTGGCATAAAGAGTTAAGCTACTTGTTGTAGAGTTCACTAGCATAGGGTCAATGTCTTTTCGACTTATTTTGCTATTTTTGTAGTGTGATTTGATTAAAACCAAAAAGTCACTTCTACCCTCTCCAGCTTTGCTGTCAATAGTGTCAATCCCAAGTCTGATAAAGGGGGAGGGGAAGTGATATGGTTGTACCGCGTTACGTCAGATTGGTTAGTCATTGGCAGCGCATTCCTACAAAAAAATAAGGTAATTTTTTTGGTCATATTTTCTTAATTTTTCATTTTTTTAACTCCTTTCGGTGGGGACAACCTACTGATAAATTTTACGCATGTCGTGGTAAATCACCCTGTATACATTCTCATTACACCATATAACTGTATTTTGTTACTTACTATAAACTATAGTAAATAAGATTTCGTTATTACCAATATAATCTTTCAGTGCGTTGTACTCGTTGTAGAAAGCATCGCAAACTTCTGGTGGAAACTTTGATATTATACATCTTGGAACACGGTACAAAGAACTGTAAAGATGCAAAAGAATCTCCAGGTGCTAAATATCTCAAAGTTACATATGTAATTTCAGATAAAGCATCTTTCATTGACATATTCTTTTTTTTAACGTATGGTGTTACACGTTGAAGAAGCATGTCAAATTGTTTCTTAAGCATTCGCAAATGGTTTCTGTAAAATTCAAGATATTATTCTGTTGAAAGCTCTGTTAAAAGTCGTTCTGGTGTACCTTTTCCACATCGATAAATCATTCTTTCAACAATCCCTTGTGTAACTATACGGCATCCGGTACGAATTATTATTTTCTTTAATTTACTTGACATTTTGCTCGAGCAATCACCTGAACTAGGAACTCGAAGAATGAGACAGGCGAGATAAATTTAAAAATGTGTGTAAACCTTTACTGGCGCGAAAATGGAACTGGCGTTGCTTTGGCGCCACTAAATCCATGCATGTAGAAACCTAAATTGTTGGGGCCCACTTAGGCGGTATGCTTTGAAGTTTGTCAGGCCGACCGTTGGGTACCGACACAGTTTGTTGGAGCCAACGTTGGCGAGGTTAGGTTCAGAGTCTTAAATGGTGCGAGACCGGTCAACAGAACATCAGAAGAGAGTCCGGAGTCAACGGAGAAGAATATAAAATAGGAGACTGCTTCCTAAGAACGACAAACAACTTGAAATACTTGAACAAATCTGACGAACCAATTGAAAGGGAGAGAAATTGTAAAGGGATAAATTAAAACAGTATACGTTGTAAGAACAATTCTACCTTTTAGAGAAAAATAAATCACCCTGGAGCCTAATCAAGAGCATATAGATAGCCTTCATACTGCCGACGATGACATATGAGGTTAAAAACGAGGCAACAAAAGCCAACAGAGAAGTCTAAGAAGAGCTGAAAGGAATAGCTTTCAACTACTAGCAAAAACAATAAAACTAAAGAAACTACATAAAACGTCAACATTAATGAGAGGAAAAACAAAAAAGGGCAGAAAGGTACGCAATGCAGTACTGGATACTCTGCTGGAATAAAAAACGGGAAAAACAGAAGACTCGGAAGAAAAACTCTAGAACCAAAAACACAAAAACAGGAGTATAAATTCTCTCTTTCACAACACAATGCGGTAACGCATTTCACAAGCACTTACACGCACCACCCTACACCCCATCCTGTTGAAGATTTAAATAATTATTTTGTTAATATTTCTAGTGAAATCATAAATACTATATAAACCATGACAACTTATATTACCTTAGAAACTTAAGAAATAGTAGACTGTCCTTTTCCTTTTAGCCCAGGAATATTAGTTTTTGACCCGGAATTAATTATTGTAAAGCTGAAAATTTCCAGGATTGTAGTTTTGGTCCGAGACAATACGTAGCAAAAAGTCCCTTACTCTCCCCCGTCGGCTTCCCTGTTTTTTCGGAGCAACAATTGCAGAGCTGGCTATAAAGTGCAACAGAAAGGTTGTTGCTGGTCCGATTTGGGCCGAAATGATCAAGATTAGGAGAAGCATATCCGTTAATATTTCAGATGTTCTATGCATATTTTTATTCATAATTTTTCGTTCTAGGTCTGTCAACATTTCAAAAATTAAATTTTTTTTTAAAAATTTCGAAATGGCGCCATTGCGGATAAATGAAGACTCGTAGGGGAAAACGTACCCCAATAAACGTTTCTCTTCATACTTTGGACTTTCCATTGGTATGTCTACCTTCTCTGTAGCGACACTCGTTACGGACGCCACTTTGAGTGTCGCAGCGCCCGACATGCTCCCGGTGGAACTGCCCTGGCTGCGTTGAGGAGACTTGTTGCGAATTTCTGCTTATATATTATTGGTGTTTTATAAGATTTATTGAATTTAATTTTACTTGTCAGACTCAGTAAATAACTTTATTCGGCAACCGTCAAGATTTTGACTGGACAATTGTTTGGTGATGTGATGCTCTCCAGGAAACATCGAGTAAAAAAGCCGCTTGCATCAGTCCAAAGATGTGTTGTTTTCCGCGACGAAATCGTGCCTGCAACTCTTCATGCGGATAGTTTGTGTGATGCAATCCAAAAAAGACTTGAAGAAATACCTCAGTTTTGAACTGTCTACTAGACCACCTGCTCTCTTCGATGAGGTATCGATGCGGAAGACTGCAAAGTCAGTTATTCAAAAGTTTTTTCCAAGCACTACACCTGAAGAACTTGCTGACAGTGGAGCTAGTTGCAGAGTGCTCGACGGTGATTACCTTCTTTACGCCCTTGTTTGACCTCGATCATCTATTATTGTGGTGTTCGATGGGTATGAATAAAATTTAACGAAGGCACAGAAACAGCATGTCGTTATTATAAGCGGGCACCCATAGAAGTGGTCTTTGACGAACACACGTCATCTGTGCAGACCAACCAGTCAGACTTCTTGAGCTACCCGCAGAATAAAACGCGTCTCTTCAACCTCCTCTCTGCTCAATTCCAAAATGCTGGAGTCACTGTCATCCGGGCTGTGGCAGATGCGGATTCCCTGATTTTTAGGACAGCTCTCGACATGGATGTGTCAGGACAGCGGGTCACCATCATCGCCCAGGACACAGACATCCTGGCCATGCTAGTCGCCCGTGCTAGAGATGACCCCTCCATCATAATGCTGAGTCCGGCCACGGGCACTTCAAGTGGACGAGTGTTTAAGATCCAGGAGATCAGGAGCAGTCCTGATCAAATGAACAACTCCGTTCTCTTCTGCCATGCCATGACAGGATGCGACATCACGCCAGCTCTGTACAGAATGGGAAAGTAAAAGGCGTGGAAGCTCCTAAAGAAGAGACCTGAACTACAGAAATGCTCCGCGGTCTTTTCACAACCTGTATTTTTCGCCGCTGGGGAAAGATTTATCGTAGTCCTTTGTGAGGCAGTGAGCAGGAGAGCTTAGACCAGCTACAAGTAGTTCGATACAACCAGAGCATGGCGAAGCAGTCGGTGACAGCCTTCTTTGATTTGGCAAGCCTCACGCCAACGAGTGCCGCATGTGAACAACATTCATTCCGCGCATACTTTCAGGTGAGGACGTTAGGGAGAATAGTGTGAGGATTTAATCTCTTGAAAAGCTTGTAGAAATCAAGTCATGTGCATGTGCTTTTTTACAGGTCCAGTAATGGCTAGACGTCAACCTCAACCCGGAGGAATGGGGGTGGAAATCAGGAATCCAGGGCCTAGTTATTGTTCCTACCACAAGGCAGCTAGCACCTGATAGCCTGCTATGGCTAATTTCCTGTGCCTGCAAGGCGAACTGCGGTGCCCGGTGCGAGTGCAGGAACTCTGGTCTGAACTGCACCATCATACGCAGGAGCTGTAGAGGATCCAGCTGTACAAAGAGCCAGTCAGTGGATATGGATGATGATTCGGACGACCCCTCTTCCCAGTAGATCAATAATGTCTTGCTGAATAAAGCCATTTACTGAGTCTGACAAATAAACTTAAATTCAATAAATTTTATAAAACACCAATAATATATAAATAGGAAGTCTCATCAACGCAGCCAGGGCAGTTCCACTGGGAGCATGACGGGCGCAACCGCGCTGCGACACTCAAAGTGGCGTAACTTCGTAACTGGTGACGCTCCAGAGAAGGTAGACATACCAATGGAAAGCCCAAAGTATGAAGAGAAATGTTTATTTTTCCCCTCTGAGTCTTCATTTATCCGCAACGACGCCATTTCGGATTTTTTTTAAATTTTTTAAAATTTTTAAAATGTTGACAGAATTATAAAGGAAAATTATGAAAAAATATATGCATGGAACACCTGAAATATTAACGGATATGCTTCTCCTAATCTTTTATGATCATTTCGACCCAAATCGGACCAGTAACAACCTTTCTCTTGCACTTTATAGCCAGCTCTGCAATTTTTGCGACTTTGACCCTTGTTGCTCCGAAAAAACAGGGAAGCCGACGGGGGAGGGTGGGGGGACTTTTTGCTACGTGTTGTCCTGGACCAAAACAACAATCCTGGAAATTTTCAGCTTTACAATAATTAATTCCGGGTAGAAGCGACATATTGACTAAAACTCCTGCGCTATTTTACCTGGAGCCAGTAAGTGAGTTGGAAATTAACGATTTAATTGATTGAAGTACATCAAAACGTAAAGATTATTATAGCATAAATAGCGACATGATTAAAATCGCTAAAAAGGAACTTTTACCACAGATCACGTATTTAATTAACATATGTTTTGAGAAAGGAGTATTTCCTGACTGTCTGAAATATTCTAAGCTAACCCCCGTCTATAAAAAGGGAGACAGAAATCTTGAAAGCAACTATAGACCAATTTCAATAATTCCCATCCTATCTAAATTATTATAAAGTTCGGTTAATGTATTATTTAGAAAATAAAAACTTGCTAAATTGTTATCAATACGGTTATAGAGATGGTAACTATTAAAGCCTTAACAGACATTATAACTTTCGTAACTGATGAACTTGAAAATGGAAATATGACATCATATTTAGATTTATCAAAGGCTTTTTTGATTGCATTTCTACTGATATATAATTAACAAAATTAGAAACTTATGGCATCAGAGGGCCTGCTCCAACTTTTATTAAAAGTTATGTTATGAATAGGGATCAGTGTGTCAGTTCCAGTATTACTATGTCCTCACTAAAGCCCTTGAAACATGGAATTCCCCTGAGATCCATCCTAGGAGCAATTTTATTCATAATATATGTAAATGACATATTAACAAGTCTTTCTTGTAAACATGTTGCTGATGATATAATATTACTCTCAGCTGATAAAAAATTAAACCACCTTATAGACATATCAGAAGAGATGCAATCACTAGCTAAGGATTATTTTAAAAATATTAAACTAAAGTTAAATGAAGACAAACAGTTATTTTCAATTTAAACTCTCAGATTTGCATTGAAAATAACAATCCAGTAAAATGTTTAAGTCTCACTTTGGATAGTAGGTTAACATAGGAAGCTCATATAGATTGCCTATCCAAAAAGCTGTCTATCTCTTAAAGAAACCTTCACGATTTAGTTAACAAAAGTGTAATTTTAATGGCATATCATGCTCTTATCCATAGCGTTATGTGCTAACATGAATAAACTGTCTGTCTGTCTGTACACCCCTATATCATGAGTCACGTGGCTCTCGCTGCTGACAATAAGCATGACCCAACTCCAACCTAGCGTAAACCGGCAATGACAGCAATCCCTACCGTCCGCTGGTAAATAAAATCAATTTTAGGTAAATTTACCTGTCATTAAATTGGTAAATCAAATATTCTGACTTATCGCCAGATCGAATTGAAGTAATTCTTTAGTTGGGATTTGTTTACTTATGAATTATGATACACTATTTTGGCATCTGTAGCCCGATGGGTATGGAAGTGACGCTGCGCCCGGAATCGGGAAACCATTAAAAAAATATATACTTTGTTACCAGGTTCACGAACGTTATAAAATCAAATAAAATATAACCGAAACAAACAATGATGGTTACAAAGTTTCGAGTTAATAAAAACAGTAATTTTTAAGGCCGCCCGATACTGGTGTGATTTAAAATAATGTCGAATGGTTTTCAGTTATTGTTTACTCTCTCCTTGCCAAATGTTATTTTTACTCCCAAGTCTAGACGAAAAATTTTTAGTTTTGTAAACCACCGGAATTTTCTTTATAGTCTGCAAGCGGCAGATAGGAATTAACTTTAGATTTATCGCCATACTATAAAACTATTAATAGAGTGAAATTTTTTGAAAACTATTCTCGGAATGATGATTGGTTATTTTAAGGCGTCTCTATAAATATCTAATAGAAATTATATTTCAGAAATGCCGAGACCAATTTACTTTATTATGTCAACATTTAACATTGGCCATTAAAAAAATATGTGTGGAAATATTTTTAGACACAGTTAGACGGCTGAGGCGATAAGAATGAACTGCCACGCGTTAATTTTAGATGAAAAAGGAGAAATAACATCACAACTTCGCAGACGAAATCAATAGCCATTTTAAAGTAGACGTAAACATTTGCCAGATTATTGAATTTTCCATCAAATTGTTGGACATTGTATAGTATACTCTTTCTTGAAAATATGTTCACTTATTAGGTATAATTGCTATATTTGTATTTTTAATCATCTGTCGATGATGCCATCTTGATTGGCGAAACCCTCATGCATTATTTTGTAAAACCTTATCAAAGATTTGCAACATTATTAATGTACACTTTTTTCTTAAAACATTTCGTAACTTTTATATTTACTAATCGACTTTTTTCGAAAACAATAAGGTTCTTCCTCTAGTAGACCAGGGTCGATAATTTTTGAGACCAAAAAAAATTATAGTAGGATGAAACCCATTGGAGAAGGTAGAGAATATAACAAAAATGAAAGGAAAAATAATTTACGGGCGATCTGAGGTCGGGAAGGGGAAGGGGGTGAGTTTTTAAGGGTAAAAAACGGTTTATCTCGATTTCCGGCAAAACTACAACTCCTATGAAAAAAAATTAAATAGCAAAGTTGTAGGTAATTAAAAGATCTACAACTTTTGTTTTTACACTTTTTTCACATAACCTCAAAATTTATGTGAAAAATTCAAATAACCAAGTTTTTGGTTTTTTATTTTTATCTTTTGCAAAAAAATTTATTTTTTCACGAAATTTGGTGAAAACTTGCCTTTTTATGTCCCAAACACACAGTAATTTTTTTGGTTTAAAATATTCATTTTTTCACCTTATTTTGACTTAATATCGAAAAAGCACCCTAATTTTCAATCGAAAATTCTCACGTCAAAATATCTGATTTTTTAAAAAAGTCGGTGGGCTTTTTGTTCGTTGAAATCTCTACTTTCTGATGGAATAAAAAAAATATACATTACTATGGTAAATGTTCTCAGAAAATGCAAATAAACGAAAAAAACTCGAATCCGAAAATTTTTTTTTGAATCATTATGTACAATTTTGAGCTATTTATTAAAACAGCTATATCGTTTTTGATGGGTACCCCGAAATTGAAAAATTAGTTACTGTGACAACAGTACTAGCAGCTAATTCAACTAAAAGAGGAGAACGAAGTCGTAGAAAAACCTCAGACAATATTCAACAAGTTCAATTATCAAAACCATACAAAAATACCATTTTTGCAAGAAAAATTTTTATCTAACGAGAAAAACAAGGACAAAATAATAAAAACGTTAATAAAAAGGTTACAGTCACAAGGATTTTCCTGTAAACAAGCAGAAGAAGATGCTGATGCTGACATAATTAAGACCTCGATAAAATTGCTAGAGATACTAATAAAACTATCATTTTTGTGGGTCAAGATATTGATCTTTTGGTCCTTTTGAATCAATTAAATTCAAATAATCATGATATTTATTTTCTCAAGCCAGGTTCTGGAAATGTAAAAGATCTATTTTTCAAGTCTAATAGTTTCAAATATGAATCCTTCAAAAATACCGTTGCATTTCTGCATTGTTTTTCTGGTTGCGATACAACATCTGGATTTGCCGGAAAAGGAAAGAAAAGTATCGTCAACTCATTATTAGACGATAAAAATTTGTCAAATTTGGCCAATATTGTTTATAAAAAAGATGCAAACAAAGAAGATATCAAAAAAATGGATTACAATTAATCAAATCTATTTATAAATGTAAAAATGATAATATAACACTGAGTCAATTAAGATTTCAAAAGTATTAATTGGCAAGAATTAAATCTTCTTTCATATTGGCAAATCTCCCACCCACAGAAGGTGCAGCAGAACAACATTGTTACAGGGCATATTATCAGCTTCAGACTTGGCTGGGTAATGAACTGATAACAACAGATTGGGGCTGGAAGCAACATCAACGGGGCATTATGCCCAAATTTACAGAAAAGGAATTAATTCCGGAAATATTGCTCAAAACTATTTGCTGCAGCTGTGAAACTGGATGTAACAGTTTAAAATGTGGCTGCCGAAAACATGGTTTAAAATGCACAAATTTATGCTCAAATTGTCATGGTTCTGAAATATGCTCCAATGTGGAAGAAAAAACCTACGAGGAAGTTGATAATTCAGATGAAATTGTGGATGAAGAACCAATGCAGACCGGAAATAATATTGGAGACGAAGACGGTGATGGTCTTGAAGATTTCGAAGATCCACTAGAATCGGGAAGGTTTGTCGAATCTAACGATGAAGAAATGCCATCAAAGAGACAAAAACTAATGGAGAAGTGATTAGAATGCAAGATAAGGTATTTATAAATAACAAGATTATTGTATTTAAAAAAATTATAATGAATAACGTAATCAGTATAAAGTATCTGAATTCAATAGTACGATTTACATGTATATTTATATATTATGAGATTTTCTATGACATAAATGTAATTAGAATTTAATAAATCAACTTTATTACTGAAAAAAATTGCAGCAGTCACATTTTTTAGATGAAATCCCCTTTAAATCCTATTTTTAATATTTAGAACAACTATTTTCGCATGTTTTTTGCAATCTTTATGTTTTATGGATTTGTAATTTTTTTGTTTATCAATGTAACATAAAATCTTACGTTTTTCGAGTAATTAAAGTGTAAATTTTAATAAATAGCTCAAAATTGTACATAATGATTCAAAAAAAAATTTTCGGATTCGAGTTTTTTTCGTTTATTTGCATTTTCTGAGAACATTTACCATAGTAATGTATTTTTTTTATACCATCAGAAAGTAGAGATTTCAACGAACAAAAAGCCCACAGACTTTTTTAAAAAAGCAGATATTTTGACGTGAGAATTTTCGATTGAAAATTAGGGTGCTTTTTCGATATTAAGTCAAAATAAATGAAAAAATGAATATTTTAAATCAAAAAAATTACTGCGTGTTTGGGACATAAAAAGGTAAGTTTTCACCAAATTTCGTGAAAAAATAAATTTTTTTGCAAAAGATAAAAATAAAAAACCAAAAACTTGGTTATTTGAATTTTTCACATAAATTTTGAGGTTATGTGTAGAAACAAAAGTTGTAGATCTTTTTATTACCTAGAACTTTGAAATTTAACTTTTTTTCATAGGACTTGTAGTTTTGCCGGAAATCGAGAAAAACCGTTTTTTACCCTTAAAAACTCACCCCCTTCCCCTTCCCGACCTCAGATCGCCCGTAATTTTTTTTTTTTCATTTTTGTTATATTCTCTACCTTTTCCAATGGGTTTCATCCTACTATAATTTTTTATCACTTTTTACCATTTTCAAAATTATCGACCCTGGTCTATAGCTAAGACTAATTTACTGTACAAATTTCAATACAGTCGCGCTATTTTTCTTAAATTATCGTGCTTTCAATAAACGTGACGGACGGACATTTTGAAAGCTGTTCAGAATAGTGACTATCACTTTGATTTCGTATTTGGGGTGTCCCAGAATTGAGTTCCCGATTGGGAACTTGTGATTTTTAAGGACATACTGGGTCCATATAACTTAATATACCTCAGTTCAAAAATGCTTTCCCTGAAGAACACCATCCTCTCAAAGTGAGATAGAGAAGAATTAATTTTTTTAATAACTTCCGTTACATAGACGATAACATTTTCAACATTTGATGGAAGCTGTCTCTCTATGAGTACTCGATGTACACTTGACATTGATCAAATATTTTATTTTTCTCGGCATTTTTCACAATATTTAATATTTAACTGGATGTAGTTTTTTGATCACCCTGTAAAAGTACTAACTTTTTTCAGAGACGAGGAAACTTTCCACATTTGATAAAAGTCTGTAAAAGTCATGTAAAAAATATAATTGTATGCACTTATTTGGTATCAAAATGAAGTTCGCATCATCACGAATCAGATTTCACCATAAAATAGGATATCAATATACCCAATGGAAAGTTAGAAGGAAAACTTCCTGGAAACTTTCCGTTTTGAAAACTCCGAAAGTTTAAAATAATTTGACAGGTTGTCGAATTATCTGATTCGTGTGAAATAGAAAAAATAATTTTTGCTTATTAGCTACCACTACCGAGAATTTTCGCAGAGAGAAAAGTTGGGAGTCTCGTCAAAACGAAGCTACTCACGAAAATTCAGCCTGTTACTAATCATTATAAAAAAAGGGCGATGTACTGTGAACTATTCCTTAGACTTGCACTTTCATCATTAATACTTTTAATGTTTGAGAAAAAATAAAAAAAACCGCTGCCCAAGGAATCACTACTTCCACATCCAGATTCTCTATCCAAGTCACTCACAACGAAAAAACTTTGTATGTGAAAATAATTGTTTATGGAACTTTAATAATATAATATTTGAAATCCTCTACCCCAAAAACCCATAAAACGATACCCCACATCGGTAGTGGGGTGGGGGTGGTGATAGGGGGGTGGTAGTGGGGGGCGGATGAAGTAAAAAAATATTTTGAGGTTTCTGGTTCCTGTACATGCACTAAATCACTTTTTTTTTTCATCCCCTTTAATAAAGAGGTGGGGGTGGTAATGGGGGTGGCTAATGCCAAAAATTTTTTTGAGACCTCAGATTCTCTTGTATATACTAAATACCAATTTCATGGACTCTTACCTGCTTGATTTACCCATTTACCCCAAATTTACCAGAATTTACCCCCCAACCCTTCGACGGAACAAGATGAAAATATAATCTAGTTCTAGATCTCGTTAAAGTACATATGTATACCAAATTTCAAGTCAATATCTCAAACGGTTCCAGAGTAAACGTGCGCACAAAAAAAGTTACAGACAGACCGACAGACAGACCGACAGACAGACCGACAGACAGACATTTTTTTTTCGCTCAAACTTAAAATCTCGACGTTTCATGACATTTTAAGCCTATTTGGACAATAAAAAATTTTAAAAATTTTTTTGTCGTTACTATACTTCCACTGGACGTGGAAGTAAAAGTGTCGGAAAGATCAATCAATTCTCTTTACATAAGCTGTCTACAAATTTTTCGAAAAAAACGATAATTATGGAGATATTCGAGGAAATGTAGGAAATTTCACGTTTTCCTATAGAGTGTATGTAAATTTTTCTCAGAAACCTTCGTTTCGAAGGGCCGATATTAACGGAGCGTTAAAGTAGTACATGATATTAAGTGAACATCGTATGTGAGATCGATTTCATTTTATTACCGATTAATTGCGGTGACAAAATGGAGAAATTTTACCGAAAAAAAAAAAAAAAAGTCCCAAATCCCTCCCCCTCTAATTCCTTCATTTTTGTCGGAATTCAAAAAATAGAAAAAAAAAACCATTTCTGTCTGTCTGTCGATCTGTCTGTCTGTCGGTCCGTCTGTCTGTCTGTAACTTTCTTTTGTGCGCACGTTTACTCTGAAACCGTTTAAGATATTGACTTGAAATTTGGTACACATATGTACTTTAACTAGAACTAGATTATATTTTCATCTTGTTCCGTCTAAGGGCCGTTACTTTCTGTTAACGTTAAACGTGGTTAAACTTTAACCGTCTGCCAAATCATTGAAAGTACAATTGTTTCCATGGTAACTGAATTGGTTTGACCCACCGTTAACGTTTAATCGGGATTATTCGGGATCGAAAGTACCGGCCCTAAGAGTTGGGGGGTAAATTGGGGTAAATTTGGGGTAAATGGATAAATCAAGCAGGTAAGAGTCCATAAAATTGGTATTTAGTATATACAAGGGAAGCTAAGGTCTCAAAAAAATTTTTGGCATTAGCCAACCCCATTACCAACCACCACCACCTTATTAAAGGGGATGAAAAAAAAATTGTGATTTAGTGTATGTATAAGAACCAGAAACCTCAAAATATTTTTTTACTTCATCCATCCAAACTACAACCCCCACCCCACTACCGATGTGGGGTATCGTTTTATGGGTTTTTGGGGTAGAGGATTTCAAATATTATATTATTAAAGTTCCATAAACAATTATTTCCACATACAAAGTTTTTTCGTTGTGAGTGACTTGGATATAGAATCTGGATGTGGAAGTAGTGATTCCTTGGGCAGCGGTCTTTTTACTCATTTTTGCGATATTTATAGATTGGTAGAATTGCACCTTCATCATTGATACTGTCTAAGCTATCATGGGAAAAAAATCTAGCTTTATGCAAATGATTTCATGAAAACTGTCGCTACCTCCCTGGCTATAAACTGCCGGTGCCTGCCAGCGAGTATAAAGGTGCCCGCGCCCGCTTGCTGTTGGCGGAATCATGTACTGTGACGTAATCGAGCCTCAGCCCAGATGATCGCGGCATGTTAAACTTGGAAGGACCATAACTCTTTTTATTTATAGAGATAATTTAAAAAAAAAATACAGATATTTTTTTAGATTTTTACGGCTATTTATTACGAGAAAATGAGAAAAATGGAAACTTCCTAATTATTGGTGAATCTTCCTGAAAGGATTCTAAATAGGATGTGGTTTTAGCAAGATGTGATCCACTACATTATTTAAAGCAGTTAGAGACCACTTAAAATACCTACCCACTTCAATGGCTTGGAAGAAATGTAACCACTAAATGGCCTACTAGATCCCCAGATCTTACAAAAATGGATTTGTTTTTATGGGGATACTTGAAGGAAATTGTTTATACAGACACACCAATAACAGTATATCCAGCCTAATCCAAAACTGGCATGTGTCTGACTGCGTAACACTATCAGACCACCAATGGATAAACTTTGAAATCAACCTTATTAAGACACCGAAAAAACCCTTCCGAGATCCCCGGAGGACTGACAAAGACGTATATCGATGTCAACTCAGGGAGAACCTGGAAGGAGTTAGCATAAGGACACCCGGAAGTAGTGGTGAAATAGAGCAATATGTTAAAATATTGCAAACAGCAATGAGACAAGCTTTTGAGACATCCTGCCCCTTGAGGTCCTCGCAACAGTCCAATGAGGCCACCAAGTGACGGTGTCAGGGGCTGACTGACCTCAAGAAGAAGGCTAGGGCCTCGTTCAACAAAGCAAAATTAACTAGACAGGAATCAGATTGGGAGTCATACAAAACCAACCTGAAAGAGTTTAAGAAACTAGTCAGACAAAGACAAAGAGAAGCGTGGAGAACCTACTGTGAGGAAATCGAAGACTACTCACAGACCGCTAGGCTTTGTAAAATCCTCGCCAAAGATAAAGACCATGACCTTTGCCTACTAAAAAAGGACGATGGCACAAGAACTACCGACCTTCGTGGAAGCCTAGAGTTACTTATGGAAACTCACTTCCCGGAATCTGTGATAACAGAACGGAAGGAATGGCCAAACGAAGTCGACACTCAGCCCTCAGATCTGGATGGGCAAATGGCCAACCAAGTAGTGAGCGAAGATAGGATAAGATGGGCAATACAGAGCTTCTCTCCTTTCAAATCACCAGGCATTGACGGCATCTATCCCGCCCTACTGCAATGGGGACTGGATGAACTATTGCCGCACCTGGTCGGAGTATTTAGGGCGAGCTTGGCGCACCTTCATATTCCAGAGATATGGAGAGAAGTGAAAGTTGTGTTCATTCCAAAGACAGGGCGGATGGATTATACCACCCCCAAAGCATATAGGCCTGTCAGCCAAACCTCGTTTCTCCTCAAGACGATGGAGAAGCTATGTGAACAATACATAAGGGATGTCGTAGTGAAAGACAACCTTTTGCATCCCAACCAACACGCATACACATTGGGAGGATCCACCGACACCGCCCTCCATGCGGTCGCGAGTCGGATTGAGAAATCCTTGGACAATAAAGAGTCCACCCTAGGTGTATTCATAGACATAGAAGGTGCGTTTGATAAAACCACTTTCCCAAAAATCACGGCAGCCCTAGAGGAGAGAAACGTCCCCACGATTATGGGAAGCTGGATATCCAACATGCTCTCCAAAAGAGCTATACAAATCAGTGTGGGAGACGCTTCTGTGCAAGGAATGGTCGCGAGAGGCTGCCCGCAGGGAGGTGTAATATCACCACTGCTATGGAACTTAGTTCTCGACAGCCTCTTGCGCCACCTCAACTCAGAGGGTTTCCACACAATCGCCTACGCAGATGATGTAACAATACTGCTCAACGGAAAATTTGAAGGAGTCCTCTGTGAAAGGATGCAGGGGGCTCTAAGAATAATTGAAAAATGGTGCAGAGAACACTCGCTGTCTGTTAATCCCAGGAAGACGGAGATGGTTCTCTTCACAAGAAAAAGGAAACCAGGAGCACTGAAAGCACCAGTTCTCCTGGACACAACACTAAGTTTCGCATCAGAAGTGAAATACCTTGGGGTAACCTTTGACGCCAAACTAACATGGAATCTTCACTTAGACAGAAGACTAAAAAAGGCTTACATTTCTTATGAGCAGTGTCGCAGGACCGTGGGGAAAATCTGGGGAATGAAATTGGTCATGTGGATATACACTGCCATCATAAGACCAATGATAACCTATGGAGCTGTGGTCTGGTGGCCTAAGAGAAAACAGACTACAGCGAAAGCCAAGCTCAGCCAAGTGCAGAGAGTTGCCTGCCTAAGCATAACAGGAGCTATGCGAACAACGCCAACGAGAGCAATGGAGGTAATGCTGTGTTTGCCACCACTGGATTTACATCTAGGAGAAGTGGCCTTAATAACAATGGCACGCCTCAAGTCCGTTGGCCTACAACCAAATGTAGGCTGTGGGGAGACCAGAAGTCGCCTGTGGAACGAGGCTGTCAGGAAGACGCCTCTTCTACAGGCATGCACAGATGGTATCTCTCCCCGATTTGTCTTTGATAGACCCTACACAATACAGACAAACAGTGAAAACGTGACCGCTGGTGAAGGTGTGATTAACATTTTCACAGACGGATCAAGGAAGAAGGAGGGGGCAGGATGTGGAATATATTCCAGAAGCCTGCAAATCCAATATAAATGGACTATGGATGAGCGAGCCAGCATAGTACAAACTGAACTGGCGGGCATAACCATAGCCGCAAAAGAGATTGTCCGCAGACAAACTACGGGCAAAACAATCAGGACCTACACAGACTGTAGACAATCACTACTAGCCCTGAGAAGTTACAAAATAACCACAGGAGCAGTATGGGAATGTCATCAAGCACTTGTGGGTGCCAGTACGAACAACATCTCGGTATGCTGGGTGAAAGGACACGCACAGTGCAGTGGCAACAAAAAAGCCGACAAACTGGCCAAGAAGGCAGCAGGCCAACTTATTTTTGGACCAGGCCCGGCCAGTCTGTTACCGATTACGGCGATAATACAATTAATTAAGGAGAACACCCACAACGAATTTAAGAAGCTGTGTGATGAAACAAGCAGCTGTCAGCTTGCTAGGGAACTACTCACGTATCCCAACAAGAAAACAGCAATGGACTACCTGGCAATGACCAGAAGGAATCTACGTTTTATAGAACAGGAATACAGACTGGACACTGTCCGCTAAGGAAACATCTATACAATATGAGATTAAGCGAAACACCTCTTTGCAGAGGCTGTGAACAAGAAGATGAGACGGTTCAACACGTACTCTGTGACTGTTCAGCCGTCTCATCAATTAGAGAATCCATCTTGGGAGAGCGTTGGCCTACCTTGGCCAATGTAAGGGAGATGCCCTAGGCAACATCACCACCTACTTCGAAAGAATAGGTTGGTTGGAGGCCTAGGCGAGTGTCTGCCTAGAGGGAGGATGTACAAGGGGTCCAATGGGGCCTAAGTGCTGTGGTTTTTGACCACCCTCCTCCTAATTCCATACTCCATACCAATAACAGTATAAAATATGAAGGAAAGGATAATAACTGCTTTTAGATATATCACACTGGAAATTTTAGGAACAGTCTAAACTTCTAAACAAATTTCAAAATTGCATAAAGACGTGTTTCAATCAAAATGGGCAACATGTAGAGCACTTATTATAATTTTTTCTAATGAATTATTTGAAGAAACCTCTATTTTTTAAGTTTATTCTTGAATTTTGTACATATGGCTCAATAAAAATTGAGAAAATTCAATTTAAAAAGTTTTTAATTGAAAAATAATTTTTGGACATCCTGTACATTTTTAGGAAGTAAAAATGATTCAAAAATATTAATTAGATGTCTCGTAACTAGCATTCACATAAGTTTTTCTTAAAACCCATAATTGTGACTTTGGTGATTTTTTCAATTTGCATCTGCAGATGGCATTATTTCAACAAAAAAAATCATTACATCCAAGTGGTTGGGAGATAGTCAAAATAAAAATATAGGAATCAATAGAGTCTAGAAAGAGGCTTTAAAAAATGTACTGATATACATAGCATTCCATAAAAAAAAAGGCACTTGTTCCTGTAATTTCATCTTGGCTCGCCCTGTATATTCGAAAATCATTTCCGATATACTTTTTTATCTAGCTTACTTGTATTTTTTTTTCTAGCTATCGTAGAACTCGAACAATTTTTTTTTTTTAATTTCTAGCTATCGTAGAACTCGAGATATCGAAGTCCGACGTACTATTGCTCCTCCCTGTATAACGGAAACTATCACAAAAATCAATTTTTGTCTCTTACTATGGGAGGATGGTGTTCGTCAGGGATGTACTTTTGGACTGAGCTAAGTTGAGTTATATGGATCCAAAATGGCCTCAGGAATCACAAGTTCCCATTTGGGAACTCAATTCTGGGACACCCTGTATTATATTATGAATATAATATACATATAAATTTTTGAAAATTATATTTTCATCTTTCTATTTAGTCATTAGACAATAGACATTATGGTGCGGGAGCTACGTGGCTTTTTCGGAAAATCATCGTTACAAGCATTTTCTATGCGTTGATTAATTCTATCGAACTTAAGGGCGCCGGAATTATAGGTTAAATTTACTTAAAAACATGACTTCGTAGTTCGAGGATTTCTTCTAAATCCCTGAACTGATTAAAAAGAAATTTCACAGGCTTTGAGAAAAAACTCGATAGAATGGTACTGGACTATTGCAAATTCACGAAAAGTAATATTTTTTTCTTGTCAAGCTCTTAAACATTCTCTAACTTTGAACCTAATTTTAAAATAATAAAAAAGATATTATCTTATTGATATTAGTCTGAGCTCATCTGCTATAGTATATGAAACATATCGATATTTAAATTTCAATTTTTTATTCAGTAGTTTTTGAAAAATCCTCGAACTACTAGAACCAATTCATTGAAAATAAATAAGACAAATTGCCAATAAAGCAAGCGTTGGTTTGTAAGACAAATAATGTAAAAGTCATAAATGAAGTTTAGCACTTGGCTGGCAGGTGGCGCCTGACTACAATTACAATTAAATCGCTTCGTTTCACGATGTTGTCAATACGTTATGAAGGTCACTTTTTTTATGTAATTCATACTCTTATATAGTATATTAGGATACCGCGACGAACTCTCTAGGCAATGAAAACGCGTCTTTTTGTTCATCGTCTTTATATCCCATTCACATAATATGTAAAAATTACAAAATTATAAAACTATGAATTTGCGCATTTTATACAGTGTCCGTCAAAAAGTCTGCACCATATGACTATTGTTATTGACTTTTTGAAAAATTTTATTTTTGATAAAAGTTCGTGCCTGTTCTCAAACGAAAAAAGGACTGCAGAAATGTGTGTTAGTACTGGCGCTTAGGTCGAAAAATATATATTTTATTGAAATTACCTCAAGAGTAAACAACCGAAACATGTTATTTAAAGAAGTTGCTTATAATGTGAAGTTATATCCAGATATCAAATTTGGTTGTTCTTTTCTAAAAATAAAAATTTTTCACTTTTTTCCTGAATTATATTTGATTAAATGCATCAAAAGAAAAGTTTCTATATTTTGCGGAGGCTTGCTAATTTATGGGGGAGATGCCATCCCCATTTGGAGCTGAAAGACAATCAAATTTTGAGAAGAAAAAGTTCTATGGGACTTCTTATTTAAATTGATAGTCTTTAAGTTTATAACGACTTGAAAATTGGGACATTTACTTAAAAAAAGAGGTATTGCAACACGATTTTCGTCAAATAATTCGCAAGGTATTACATTTTGAGCCAAAACATGCCATAGACAAATATGAAGGCTACTAAATTGGAGATGAATATCGTTCTAATTTCTGTAAAATTAATGGTTTCGGAAATATAGAAGTATAAAGATGGCGTCCTATAAAATGAAGTATTTGATTAAAAATTTATCTCAGAATATAGCACTTACATCAAAAATGCTAACAACCGTAATTAAATACTAACGATTAGGCTTTCAAATGATTTCTTGACTATTTCTATACTTACCATAAAAAACAAAGAAGTTATGACAGAAACAATTAGCTTCCTTACATTTTTTTTTAATAAAAACGTCGCCATTTTTTAAATGTAAGTACTTAGTCAGTAATTAAAAAAATATATTATCATATACTGTTTTTTCGTCCGTTTACAGCATTTTCTTCAAATAAAAATTGTATTATAAACTATAAACGGACTTTCCAGAAAACGTATTTTTTCTCAATAAATATTGGTTTAAGCGAAAAAATGATAGACATCAAAAATAAAGCCCATAAACTGAAAATTAATTTGTATTTATTTAATATTTACGTAGAATTAATCGTTCCGGAGATTTTTTAGTTTATAGATGGTATCGGAAAGATTATTGGATGAAGTATTTAGTTTAAATGTTGAATATCTTAGAAACTATGAAACTTCCATAAAAATTTCCAAGGAACAGAATAAAAAATAATTAATCAACCTTTGCAATGATTTTTTGTTTGTTTCTGTATCATAAACATAAAGAAATTATGGCCGAAACAATGTGCCTATTCACATTTTTTTTTTTATAAAATGTCACAATTTTGTTATTGTATTGGGGTATTCTCACTCGGTGGCACTTAAAAAATATATATATTTATTGGAAGTAGAATCAAATTTTAAGAAGAAAAGGTTCTATGCAATTTTTCACATAAATTGATAGTTTTTTAAGTTATAACGACTTCAAAATTGCGATTTTAGTTTAAAAAAAAAGGTATTTCCAAACGGCTTTCGTCAAGTATCTCGAAAAGTATTACTTTATCGAAAAAATATTACAGAGCCCAGGTAGCAAGGTGACGTCATTATGACGTCTTTTAAAGGTGAATTTTTCGTCGCCGACGTCATTGTCCCAATAAATGACGTACAAGAGACGTGATATTTATAACGTACTTCTGACGTCATCATGAAGACGTCAAATACAAGTTTCTTTTAGGTCATTATTTTGACGTCATTAATAAATGACGTACCAGAGACGTGATATTTAATACGTACTTCTGACGTCATCATGAAGACGTCAAATACACGTTTTTTTAGGTCATTATTTTGACGTCATTAAAATGACGTGAAATAAATCATTATAAAATAAAAATAAATAGAAGTATTTAGTGACTAATTAGTGATAGTGAATAATTGTTTTACTATTTCTAACTGGGTATACAGCTTTTAAACATATTTAAATAAAGATGTTCAATGGTTCAGTGAGTTAAGTGTTAGGTTAGGTCCGCGGTTCGATCCCTGCACATTCCGGTTTTTTTTTCGTCAAAAACTTTATTAATAATTGTGGAAAAATATTATAATGAGAGGTTTGCATCCCTTTTCGCAAAATTCACTGATTACCAATACGTCATATTGGCGTCATATATATGACGTCATTGGGCTGTGACATTGTGCCGTCTTTTCACGTCATTTTTACGTCATGCTGAAGGTGAAATTGACGTAATTAATGCCGAAAAAACGACGTCATAATGACGGCACCTTGCTGCCTGGGAGTTAAATATCTCAGAAACTGTGACACCTACGTCAAGGATGCTAATAGGTAGAATAATAGGTTATTAATTATGCTTTCAACTATTTTTTTATTTGTTTCTGTAGCATAAGAAACAAAGAAGTTATGGCCGAAGCAATGTGCGTCTACACATTTTTTTAATAACAACGTCGCCATTTTGTTACTGTAATTAGCCAGTAATTAAAAAAAAAGGAATTTCAAACACTGTTTCTCGTTAATATATAGCATGACGTAGATGCTCAATTTTGTTGGTTTGTATACAGCACTTGCTTATAAAAAATATACAGTTTAAACTATATTTTCGATAAAACGTAATTTTTTTTTCCTTTTCCAAATATTAGTTTTATTGAAAAATGGGTAGAGACCAAAAATAAAGCTCATAAACTGATAATGAATTTCGCTTGTTTATTTATTTACATAGATTTAATAGTTTCGAAGATATGAAAGTTTAAAAATGGCGTCCCAACGTTTGTAAGACGAAAAATGCAGTTTAAATGTTAAATATCTCAGAAATTGTGACATCTATGTCATGCAAGCTAAGAAATGAAATTAAAGACAATTAGTTGTGCTTTCAAATTATTTTTTATTCGTTCCTGTAGCATTAGAAATAAAAAAGTTATGACGGAAAAATATGCGTATTTATATTTTTTTATATAAAATGGTCGCCATTTTATTACTTTAATTAGCCAATAATTTAAAAAAATTATCTCAAATACAGTTTTTCGTTAAGATGTAGCATTATCTAGATGCTCAAATTTTTTTGCTCATTTAAAGAACTTGCTTTAGAAAAAAAATGCATTTTAAACTTTAAAGGTAATTTTGAAACACTTGGATGCCAAATATAAACTTAAATATCTCCGAAACTATTAATCCTACATCAATAAACAAAAAATATAATTAAATTCCAGTTTGTACTTTCTGTAATTGGTCTATCATTTTTTCGATAAAGTAATACTTTTCGAGATATTTGACGAAAGCCGTTTGGAAATACCTTTTTTTTTAAGCTAAAATCGCAATTTTGAAGTCGTTATAACTTAAAAACCGCTGCCCAAGGAATCACTACTTCCACTTCCAGATTCTCTATCCAAGTCACTCACAACGAAAAAAACTGTATGTGAAAATAATTGTTTATGGAACTTTAATAATAGAATATTTGAAATCCTCTACCCCAAAAAACCATAAAACGATACCCCACATCGGTAGTGGGGTGGGGGGTGGATGAAGTAAAAAATATTTTGAGGTTTCTGGTTCCTGTACACTAAATCACAATTTTTTTTCATCCCCTTTAATAAAAGGATGAGGGTGGCTAATGCCAAACATTTTTTTGAGACCTTAGCTTCTCTTGTATATACTAAATACCAATTTTATGGACTCTTACCTGCTTGATTGATCTATATTTACCACAAATTTACCGCAATTTACCCCCCAACTCTTCGACGGAACAAGATGAAAATATAATCTGGTTCTAGATCTCGTTGAAGGACATATGTGTACCAAATTTCAAGTCAATATCTTAAACGGTTCCAGAGTAAACGTGCGCACAAAAAAAAGTTACAGACAGACCGACAGACAGACCGACAGACAGATAGAAATTTTTTTTCGCTCAAACTTAAAATCTCGACGTTTCATGACATTTTAAGCCTATTTGGACAATAAAAATTTTTAAAAAATTTTTTGTCGTTACTATACTTCCACTGGACGTGGAAGTAAAACTATCAATTTATATGAAAAATTGCATAGAACCTTTTCTTCTTAAAATTTGATTCTATTTCAGCTCCAATAAACATATATATTTTTTAAGTGCCACTCCCTGAGAGGGGGTGGCATCCACCCCCTATAAATTAACAAGCCCCTGCACAATATAGAAACTTTTACTATTATACTGCCAAAAATGGACGAAATCCGTTCAATATGACATCCTTCCGAAGTTAAAACCTCTAGTTACTGTACTATAAGTCCAGAGACGGATAATATAATACATAACTACTATTACTCTATCTTGAAACGGTTCAAATTAGATTGCATGCTTCCCATTGTTGATTCAAGGTCACTACCATTTTCGTTTGTTTGGTTTTTGCGGCCTCCATCTATCTCCTGGAAGAGGAATTACAAAATGCTGCTACTGCTATTTGCACTGAAATTATTGGTTGATATCCGCGATGTAATATTGCCAAATGGTACACGTAGTTCCATCTGTTCAAATTTGTAAGGTTGGTGATGCGCTCCGGCGATCTTAAATAACGACAAAATAGACTTCTGGCATATGTCAGCACGTCGAGTTGGCCATGGTTCAAGATATAAAAATCAGTGAAATTAGATCATCGTTACAAAGCTAATTTTTTTTTGTGTACACATTTTATGTTTAGAATGAATAAAATAAGATCGCCAGAAAGTGTGGGCCGTCAGCGGCGCAGCCAGAAAGGTCAAAGGTGTAAAAAAACGGAGTTAGATAACATGATCGTTACAAGCTTTTTTAGGCTGAGCATGTTTATTTAAATGTTTTGAACACAGAAAAAAATTCCCAGAAAGAAACTCCCATCAGTAAGGCTAGCCAGAAAGAAAATGTTTAGGATTCTTGAAGAAAATTGGATTTTTATTCGCATATTTCATCTCAGAACTCTAAACTCATTGTTACAAGTCCTGCCTCCTTTTTAAAACGTAAATATAAGCTCCTTCAACAATAGAATAGCCTCCCCAGAAAGTTTCCAGTGTCAACGAAAGTACCATAGGTTCTTAAATATACAGGAATTTAACACTTTCGACTAACTTGACTTCCTACCGTGCCTCAGATGCATTGTATCAATATTACCTTTCTGGCTGCGCCTCCTGACGGCCCACACTTTCTAGCGATCTTATTTTATTCATTCTAAACATAAAATGTGTACACACGAAAAAAAATGAGCCTTGTAATGATGACATAATTTCACTGATTTTTAGACAGTGTTCGCGACGCACCTGACGGGAGGTGCCCCGCCAGAAGTCAATTTTATGAATCGTTATCATCCATTAAATCATAAAAATATCTCAGAGTTCATAAAACAGTGATGTGCCGAAAAAGCCACCTAGCTCCCGCTCTATTAGGCTATAAAAGTTATTTGACAAAGATGTTTTATAAAAGATATTTTATGAGAAATTTGATAGTGTAATTGACCAAATTTTATAAAATATCGACCATATTTTATAAACTATTACACATTTCTCATAAAAAAATCAATTTTTAAAGAATACATTTTTTTTTGTTATAGGCTTAGTTTCCGAGTAAGGAATGTAAAAACACGGCAAAATTAATTCATTTTTAGCGAGTATCGAACAGAGATGCAGGCTTTTAAAGTCTGCATTTCCCATAAGGCGCAATGCTTTCTTAAAAAAACCGCTGCCCAAGGAATCACTACTTCCACATCCAGATTCTCTATTCAAGTCAGTCACAACGAAAAAACTTTGTATGTGAAAATAATTGTTTATGGAGCTTTAATAATATAATATTTGAAACCCTCTACTCCAAAAACCCATAAAACGATACCCCACATCGGTAGTGGGGAGGGGGTGATAGTGGGGGTGGATGAAGTAAAAAAATATTTTGGGGTTTCTGGTTCCTGTACATACACTAAATCACAATTTTTTTTCATCCCCTTTAATAAGGGGGTGGTAATGGGGGTGGCTAATGCCAAAAATTTTGTTGAGACCTTAGCTTCTCTTGTATATACTAAATACCAATTTTATGAACTCTTACCTGCTTGATTGACCTATTTACACCAAATTTACCCCAATTTACCCCCCAACCCTTCGACGGAACAAGATGAAAATATAATCTAGTTCTAGATCTCGTTAAAGTACATATGTGTATCAAATTTCAAGTCAATATCTTAAACGGTTCCAGAGTAAACGTGCGCACAAAAAAAAGTTACAGACAGACCGACAGACAGAAATTTTTTTTTTCGCTCAAACTTAAAATCTCGACGTTTCATGACATTTTAAGCCTATTTGGACAATAAAAATTTTTAAAAATTTTTTTGTCGTTACTATACTTCCACTGGCCGTGGAAGTAATTGTTTATTTTTTTACAGCCAAACGGCTATAGAGAATATTATAGAATTTTTACCAAAGAAAGATCTGAACCTCGGCCTCGGCTATCTGATGCACTGCATAACTCGAAAATTTTGAATAACGCCCTTTTCTATATATAAGCCATCGATTTAGCCAGTTGTCAGCTTTAGTATTTAAAGCCCTACAGGATGAACATTTTGAGCCTCTGAGCTCTCTACTATATGTTGTTTGCCTGAAAGGAAAAAGTATTATTATTATTATCTTCTTATGATCTAGCACTTTTTACTAGGACACGCTTGGTTTAAATCATTAAATCATTTTAATTTCAGGAAGCTGTACTTAAATGGTGTCCCATTTAGTTTCTGGACGTCCTGTATAATGTATTTCTTTCAATAAACAAAAACTTATGAGGATTAAAGTTGCAAGTATATTATACCGTGTGTGTAGTCGTGGGCGAGGCATGGGGAGTAGAATTGCAACATCGCGTGTGCCAGCTGGCTGAAATGAAATAACAGAGCTGGAATGCTCCATCGATGGACGAATTTACGGCTGCCGGTGTTGTCATATTTCTCGCGCTACGTGAATGTACATGCCTAATGGGAATTTACAGGCACGGTATTATAATGTATGCGCCTCAAAACAATGTCGTATAAATGCATCCTGTATACATTTTTGTATGTACTCTATAGACGATCCAATCCAAGACTGATACTGAAATGTGATCATTGTGATCCAAATATAGTAATATTCACGTCAAACCTTGAGCAGTATAATATTTAATGGTCGATTAGGGAAAATTAAATAATCAATGCTCAAGGTTTAAATCCATATGTAAATCGAAATTTTATTATTTACATACCTCGGTGACTACATCTCTAAAACAAGATAGGTATGTAGGAGCTATAATTCCGTATCCACATTCCTATCGTACCTATCGATACAAGGAAATGTGTGACAAACTATAACAAATCCATTGGATATTTTATTAATTACAAATTATACAAATTATATCGTGCTACTTTCTACAGCGGCAGCGCGATACCTTAATAGGAAGTAAACTGTACACTTTTTGTGGGATTTTCTGTGCAACTTCCGTTGAGAAGTGGGTGTCTCACTCCCACATCTGCCGCGTTATTTACATTTGTCGAAGAAAAACCACGTAAACAGTAGTGGGCGATCTCTCCATTTATTGCACGACTTACTTAGTTTCACAGCTTTGATTCGTTTCAGTCCCACTGAGGGATGTGTCGGGCATTAGAAAGTCAGTAGATAATCTATAGCCCAGTAACACAAGAGAAAATAAATGATTTAAAAATACAGGGTGTAATTAGTTTCATGTCATTAAAAAAAAAACTGGCAATGGGGACCGACTAGACAAACAAAAAACCTATTAGTGGCCGCGGTACGTGAAACGATACTTCATTTAATGAACACGCGATGCCACTTGTCATGGTGTTAGATTAGATGTTGGAAAATAAATTCTGAAGGGGAGCCACCCAAAATTTCCCTTAGGATTCAAAATGGCGGCCGATTTAAAAAATAACAGTCCTAAAATATAATAAATTTTATGGTACCGTATTATTTCGAGTTTGGTGTCGTTTATGACTATTTTTGAGTTAAGGATCAAGATACCTAAGTTTGATTTGCCATATTACAAAAAAACAGGGACGGTTCCAGTGAATTTATCTAAATTTTATATAATTTATTCACATGAATATTACGTTGTTTTCTCGTATCAGATTTGCTATTTTAATTGACTAAACTTAACACGTATATAAAACATAAACTTAATGCTTGTCATTCAGCAACAATTTTTTGTGAAGATTACAGGTACGGTACATGTATTTTGCGACGTTTCTTATTTAGTTCATTTGTCGTTTAAAAAAATACTACAAAGTTTTTTTGTACACTTTTGATGGAAATACTTAATTAACTGTGACGATGGGTCACCCTGTATGTTATCCCAATGCCATGCACGCACCGTCGTCATGACAACCGCGCACGCGTATATCCCACAGAGTTGTTCAGTTGTTCGAGAATATGTAGGAATGTAAGAACCGCTAGCACCTGTTGCAGGCAAATTCATGTGTAAAAGTTTATTGTTCTATAAATACAAAAATAGGACGCAAAATTATACAATCTGTTTGTTGCGGATATTTCACTCAAAATGCCTCCGAAAGTACAAAAAAAATTGAAAGTGGCGGCTGTTGAGGGCACTAGGACCTTTACAGTTAAAAATCATAGACTGGATGAAATGCTGTTTGTGCCAATGCGAAACAAGAGAACCTCTTATAAATCCATCTCGCAACAAAAACATCGCACAGCGAAATAAGGTCAACAAAAATATTGTCAGATATCCAAGCAGCTCTTAAAGATCTTGGATCCCATCGTTGTAATTCTAAAACGGCCAGAATGTTCTAAATCCAACTGAACAGAAATAACAAACTGATTTTGGTCTGGAGACCTGGCCACTCTGGCATCAAATAGCCTACTCTTTGGTCAGGAAGGGTGCGGTATCAAAATCTATAGGACCAGAACCACTTAGCATATCTTCATGCACCACCAGAACAACTAAATTAGCCTGGAGTGAGTAAGAGAGACGCTTATTACTAGCGGGAACTACTAGAATTAGTTCTTTCAAAGGAGTTTATTACACATTCATTGAAATTAGACAAAAGCACTAAGACTAAACCATTATCTACATAGATTTGTAATAGTGGAAAACGATGAATGCGGTTTATAGAGGATGAAACGGCAGGGCACGTTCTGTGTACCTGCCTCGATGCATAATTATTTGGCCAATGACAACTGTTGCCAGAGGACCTGACCGGTTTCTCACCCAATAAGGTTATCAGTTTCATCAACAGACCGAACCTACTGGGTAAAATATCATTAGGTGTAAGACATAATAGATCAAATGGTCGCAGTGGGGAATTTGATTATAAGCACATATCAACCTAAACTAGCCTAATGGGCCTCCGGTTAGTTTTATGTCACCACTGCCAGTCATTTTGACGTTTCCAAATATTCAGTGCCACTCCCGTGATTAAAATTGGTCTAACCGTTTAGGTTATAGCAGAGAACAAAGGGACAAACAGACATACAGATTGCCAAACATACTACCCTTCTTGCCTTATGTATTATTTTTACTTTAGTTTAGTTTAAGACTATTACTTTATTAGATTAGATTGAAGTATTTGGTGAAAATATTTTCACGTGCCAAAATTACAATTTTTTATGAAAAAACGCTGCCTAAGGAATCACTACGTCCACATCCAGATCTTCTATCCAAGTCCCACACAACTAAAAATATTTTGATAGTATATTTGCACTCCACTATGTGGAAATAATTGTTTATGGAACTTTAATAACATAACATTTGAAATTGTCCACCCCAAAAACCCCTAAAACGATACGCCACATCGGATGAAGTAAAAAAATATATAGAGGCCCTAGAATTTAATTTAATTTAACATATAGTCCAGTCAACGAATGACCTAGAGGTGGTGTAGAGTGCGTGAGCAGGGACCTAAGCGATTACTTTAGAAAGTTGTTCTGGAAGTTGTTCTGAAAGTCCTGACGTCTAGGAGGTGAGCCGGAGGGGGGCACAAAGAAAGTCCCATTTTTGGTTTTTTCGCTTGTATCTCTAAAATCGTGTGTCGTAGGGAATTTTTTTTATACCAAATGAAAGCCCATGAAATTCTCTACAACTTTCATTTTATATACTTTTCGAATTCACAACCGTTTTCGAGCTACACGCTCCGGAAAAGTGAAAGTTTTCGAAAAACAGATTTTTTACCTCTTCAACTTTAAGGAAAAGCAAGGTGGGCTTCTAAAAATTGTACTTAAGTCAGAAATCATCAAGGAAGCGGCAGTGATCTTTTACCTCCTCCTCCACTCAAGGCGAGGTTGAAGAGGCTGGGAAGTTTTGTTTCCTCAAATGGTATGGGGCACCAGCAAGACAGACCTTCCTCAACCAGTACCGCTTCCAGTTGTTCATGAAGTCAGTGGAAATATTAAGCCTGACATCAGCTCCCTCCCACCAACTGAGAACGCAGCTAAACAGTATTCCCGGCGCACCTACCACCAACTGCAGCCTTGACTCGGGAATGAGCTGCCCCCTCAAGAGTGCACCAGCAAGACAGACCTTCCTCAACCAGTACCGCTTCCAGTTGTTCATGAAGTCAGTGGCAATATTAAGCCTGACATCAGCTCCCTCCCACCAACTGAGAGCGCAGCTAAACAGTATTCCCGGCGCACCTACCACCAACTGCAGCCTTGACTCGGGAATGAGCTGCCCCCTCAAGAGTGGGGGTGGAAACATGTAGGAGACACTCTGGTGCCAATTACAAGCACCGGAGGACCTACTTTTTTTAATTATCTTTAAAATACAATTTTCTATTTTTCAGGTAAAAATCGGTTTTTCGAAAATTTTCACTTTTCCGGAGCGTGCAGCTCGAAAACGGTTGCGAACTCGAAAAAAATATATACAATGAAAGTTGTAGAGAATTTCATGAGCTTTAATTTGGTATAAGAAAAGTTTTCCCTACGACGCACCATTTTAGTGATATAAGCGAAAAAACCAAAAGTGGGACTTTCTTTGTGCCCCTCTCCCCTCCGGCTCACCTCCTAGACGTCAGGACTTTCAGTATGTTCACTCCCTAAACACCCTGAACAAGTTTCTAAAGGAATCGCTTAGGTCCCTGCTCACGCACTCTACACCTCCTTTATTGACTGGAGTAATAAGTCAAGTTTAATTTCATTCAACATAAGTCATTCTGTAAATCTGGATATTATGCCAAAACCATAGTAGTGATGCAAATTCCAGTTACTTTTTAGTAATCATTGGTAATCGTTACTTTTCATAGAATAATCGTTCCTAAGTATTCGTTACTGATTACTAAATGATTACTTTATTAATGGGAAAAAATTTTTGATGAGCGGGGGGAGAAAGAAAACGGAAATATTTTTTCCGGATGTATTCAAAGTAACTAATACTTTTCAGGTAATCACTGGCCCTTCGGGTATTAGCGAGTAACGAATACAAAAATAATTACTACCTTAATACAACCGCTGAGCATACTTCTGTATGTCATTCATTTACCAGAGATTCATCCATTTGGATATTGTAGGTAATTGTCCAGTGATTAAAAAAGAATTGGGTGATGGTCTGTGCGAGTGGCCATTTTGGAAAATCGACGCTATCTTTAATTCTTATTGAAAATGCTCTGCATAGGCATGTGAGGTGTCATTTTACAAGTTTTTTAGGGTGCTGAACACGTTCCCAATAGTATGAATACTGAAAAGTGGTTACTAATCATTGTTTAGTAAGACAGATACGAATCAACATCTTTTATTTCTATACTAAACAGATTTACATTGTTTTATAAAACACGAAGTAACATAAAATGAATAAGTCAAATGAATGTTTAAGTATATGACATGACTAATACACAACGAAAAACAATATATGACTCCTTATATCTATAATTTTACACAGCAGACGTAATAATTTACGTTGCAATATTAGAATACTTATTACGACAATCAATAATGGCTACACTTCTGCAATGACAGTAAATGCAACAAGATATTCCATTTGAAAAACATAAACATGAATCTCTTGCACACTTTAGACATGAGCAACTAGGCACAAGTTCGTTGCTGGGAGGAAACAGTGAAGTTGTACTTGAGGGCTGTATGCAATCACCTACATCTTCGTAACCAAACTCTGTAGAATCAAGTTGCGTAATGTCATCATGTAAATATATTATATAAATGTGTGTTGTAGGAGGCCCTTAAAATGTGTGATCTAATTGACGCACTGGTTGGTGGGAGGTCTTCTATGGAAATATTTTTCCCATGTGTGTACAGAAACATTCGTAATTCGTCCACTGTTTTTCAAAACTTGTACGAGATATTTTTCTGCTAATTGTATCGACTGCTCCATTACTTCACTCGCAGGAATTCCGAAGTTTGTGAGAAATGCTTCAGGTGTTCATTCTAGCATGTTTTGTACTATTTTGCTAGTGCAGACTGACCCAGTTAGGAAGTGTAAAGCAGGAAGTACATGGCATATTGCAATTCGTTCAGCCATTATATGAGCGGGAACTTGGCGCGTCGTAGCTCCAACATCTAGACAAATTCACAATTCCTTCAATCCAAGATTCTTGAAGATAGTCCAATGATATAACAGAAGAACCAGAACGTCTGTATCATTCGATAATACCATCACTCTCTGATACCCTGTTTGTTGCATGTTCAATATGGGGTATAATGCGGAGATCTGCTTCCTCTAATATAGCAAATTGTAGTTCTTCATGGGATTGTCTCAAATTGGTTTGCTGTATAGACGTGCATGTGGTTGGGTTAGGAAAAGTTGTTGCACTACAGAAGACCTGCATATTTGGCCATATATTGCTGCATTTTTCTAGTAGATACGATTAATGTGTCTTAAAGTTTGACTTTGTTGGAACTAGATGTCCAAAATTTGTCTTTTTGTACAGAAGTGTTGTATTTTTAATAGAGTGAAGGTTGATTGATCCACGACGTTCGAAAACTCTTTGGCGACTTATCGAAGTAAGAATCAAATATGAAGTCAATTCTTACTGCTGTATTTGCTATATTTTTCACAATTGGATGTCCTTGCTGAAGTTTTTTTTAAGGCAACTCTTAACATTCCTGTTTGTGAAAAGATTATCGTCATAAATTTCATTAAGCTTTGCACTAATTTCAGTTAAAGTAAATAAACCAATTCCACATGTCAACTGTGGAGTGATCTCATTTATAACAACCGCAATTGCTTCTTCTTTAGATAACTTTGTTGCTTCTCCGTCACTAGATGCTGATAACTTTTTCATTTGACTTTCATAGTGATTAAAATATCGCAGTATTTTCGGAATGCTTTGTCATTAGGGAGGGTGTGGTTCCAACCTCCTGGTCAAAAGATACTCGACTCATCAATATTTCCTGTAATAACCCCGATATATCAAGCCCTCACACGCGTATTATGGAAAAATCATAACGAGGGCTAGTAGTAGTTTTTTGGGGGGGGGAAAGTACACCACCATCACTTCCGTGGTACGATAGAACGCTGGGAGCCATTTTAAACAATTTAGAAGTTTAATTTCAACGCGTGTCATTCTATTAGATTTAATAGCCATTTAACCCCGAATTTAGGGATGAAATGTATAGGTGTTTTTCATCCTTGGAAAATAAAATGATTTTTTTTGCGTGTGTCTGTGTAATTATTTGATATAATAGGTATGGTTTCAGTTTTATATATTTCAATTTTTGTTAAAATATTTTTTTAATGTCTTCAACGTGTTCAGCACCCCCTTAAAAACATGTAAAACGACACCTCACATGCTTATGCAGTGCATTTTCTATAAGCATCAAAGATGGCATCCATTTTCCAAAATGGCCACTCTCACAGACCATCACCCAATTTTATTTCAATCACTACACGATTACCAACAATACCCAAATGGGTGAATCTCTGGTAAATGAATGACATACATTTTAGTAGCGTCTTAACCTATATGCATTCTCAGCAAATGGACTATGTGCATCACTATACTATAGCAGACATTATAAGGTGAATATGGCATCCCAGAATTTTGATAAATATGAAATTGAGAATTTTTCATGTTGCAAAAGAGATGAAGCCACACAATTTTGCGACACAGTTTATAACGCTAAAACATTTGAATCCTAGATTATTTGTAACATTTTAATTGCACGTAATGTTAAAAATTTCATAACGGCCTCGTTTAAGAGTTCTACAGCTTTTGAGCAACTCAACACACACACATAACTGTATTTTTCACGAATGTTTGTAAAAGTAAATTTCTAAAGTGTCTTCGTTTTACATCATTACAATGTGGTAGGACAGGATATAATAAGTTCAAACTGTGAATATACAAGAAGGTAATTTGTATTATGCAGTATAACGTCTGGAGACTACGAGGATGCATATTAAATATTTATGAAACGGAATTTCAACTTAATAATAAAAACAGCCACACCATATGGCAACAAAGTTGCAAAATAGAGGAATTTCTGTTGATTATTTCTTAATATATCTTTACAAGATTTATGCTCGACAATGTTGAGTTTCTTGATGTAGTACAGGAAAATTAAACGAAAACTGAGCCAAACCCGGAACAAATTGATTATAAGCTAATTGGGGAAATTATGTTTTCTTGATCCTTATTTCCATACGTTCGCTTGTCCGAACCGCCCCAAAGTTAGGCCACCATCTTGAATTTCTCATTTGTTCGGTATTTACGCTAAATTCATGGCTCAAATAAAACTTTACAAGAAAGTGATACATAATCTAGTGTGAAAAAATTATATGTAATTTTTTAAAAACAAGCTTTTATTATTATTTAGATGTACTAAAAACTAAAACTTAAAAGCTTGTGCGACAAGCATTTAAGACAATTAATTCAACATAATAATATATTAATATCTTCTTAATTTGGTACACCTAAACAATAATAAAAGTTTGCTTTACATATAATTTTATTTTTAAATTTTTATGAAGTCATTTCTGATAATGCATCGGCCACCTTCCGGCTCCATCATTAGACCCTGAATACCACCTAGGACCAGAGTACTCATCGAGACAAATTCAGCGAGTCCAAATTCGAAGGGGTTCCATTATATTATTGTCACGTTTCATAATATTGTAAAGTTGACTACTAATCCACTGCATTTAGTGAAAAATAAGCCGCATCTTCAGACCAATTCATACAACAGCAAATGTTGGTTTTTCAGGTAGGTTCTGGTGTCCTTAATAAGGTCTCAAAAGTCCCCGAAGTGGAAGTGTAAGGATAAAATTTGGCAACGCTGTAAAGGGCTAAAATCGTGCTCGGAAACGAATTTTTCGAGATATCTCGGTTTTCATTGCCTATACGACAAAAATACACCAGGCCAAAAAGAAAGCTACGGAAATTCTCTATAAAAAAGATAGAGGGTCTTTTTTTCGTATACGCAATAGTTTTCTTGAAAAATTCCAGTAAGTCATACCTAAAATCAACAAATTTATTTGTGGCAGTTTTTATTGCACGGAGGGTTAAAACATAAAAAAAAATCCTGGTTGGCTGTATCCTTGATACTGCGGTAAGTTTTACGTGGATACGTCTATGCATAAGAGGATATTCGGGCATTTGGAAGAACAATACAAATTAATGTCATTCTCATAATCCCTTCCCAATTGTGCCAAAAATTATGTCGATTGCAACAGGTACTGGTGATGGAAAAATAACATGTCATGATGCTCATAGGATTGGAACTGCTGCAATGGAGAAAAAAATTGGCAACAATTTCTGTCATATTAGATTCTCACGTGCAGATAGAGTGCTTCCACTATTAACTGTCAATAGCAATGTTAAAGTCCATGATACCACAATGCCCATTGATACATTATTGTTGTTTCAAAGGATTACTGTCATGAAGAGAACAAATAAAGAGCTTCGCACCTACTTGGAGTATGAATTAGCTCCGTATCCGGTGTCACTCTTTGATGAAGTTGGTATGCGCAAGACGAACAAGTCAGCTTTCTATGACAATTTCCAGCCATCTGAATCTGAACCAGATCTCCAAAATGCCACTTATATCGTTGATGGGGGTTCTCTTGCACCGAGTTATATGGCATCAACATGAAACCTACGGTGCTATTTGCCAAGCATATGTTAATTATGTGCAAAATCATTTTGGCTCAAACTCTATTATTGTTTTTGATGGTTATGAAAATATTAGCAACAGTGTGAAGGCTATGGAGCAGCTTCACCGGTCCTCAAAATCTTCATTTGTTGACATTTACTTTGATGAGCAGATGGTTGCAACTGTAAGCCAAGAGAAGCTCCTTTCCAATAATAAAAATAAAACCAGATTGATTTCGATGTTGACAGAAAAGTTTGAGGCAAATAATTATATTGTTAGACATGCTGAAGATGATGCTGACATTTTGATAGTCGAAACAGCGCTTGAGGAATCATGTAAAAATACTACGGTTGTGGTTGGGGAAGATGTGGATCTTCTTATCATTTTAACTGCTCGTACACCTATTAATAAAGAAATTTTTCTCCTCAAACCAGGCAGAGGGAAAGCCCAACGAAAAATTTATTCTTCACGAAGCTTTGATCATCATAAAAATATTCGAGATCACATATTGTTTCTGCACGCATTCTCTGGGTGTGACACTACATCTCCTCTGTTTAATAAAGGCAAGACTGCAGTTTTGAAAGTGATGAAAAAACGGCAGGACTTGGAACTTGTAGCTGAAGTTTTCAGCAAGACTGGTACTTCTCCTGACATAGTTACTTCGAATGGGATAAAATTTTTCCTCGCAATCTATAACGCTCCAGTTAAAGAAGTTTCCATCGATAACTATCGGTATTCTTGCTTTATTAAAGCTGTGAGCAAAAGCAAACCAGTGAAATTAAATTCATGACGCAGCTCAACAGCATCTATTTCGTGTTTGTTTTCAAGTTCAGAAATGGTTGGGTAATGTATTGAATCCTAAAGAGTGGGGATGGATGTTGAAAGATACCATATTGTGGCCAAAAACAACATCCCAACTTCCTGCGCTTGATTGCCTTCTGAAGATGATTTTCTGCAACTGTACGAAAGGTTGTGGACCATTGTGTGGCTGTCGGAGGTTGGGGACTTAATTGCTCACCAGTTTGCGGCAACTGCCATGGAAAATCTTGCTTGAATGCTGAACCGATTGAAAACTCGTCAGAAATAGAAGTCGTCACTGAAGCAGAGACTGAAAGTTTTCAGATTGACTCGGATTTCCTTGAACGAATCGATGAATTTATAGAAGGAGAAAACGGACAAGAAGGATTATTAATTTGACAACATTTTAATAAGTATGATAGTCGTGGATTAGGCCTACCGGAGAAACCACATAAAAAAACGCGCCTAGTACTCAACCTCAACCGAGATATCTCAAAAAATTCGTTTCCGAGCACGATTTTAGCCCTTTACAGCGTTGCCAAATTTTATCCTTACACTCCAACTTCGGGGACTTTTGAGACCTTATTAAGGACACCCGAACCTACTTGGAAAACCAACATTTGCTTCTGTATGAATTGGTCTGAAGAAAAATCCTAAATGCAGTGGACTATACACACTTGTTAGGCGTGTAAAAAATGTCGGAGTGTTTGGCGGTGCGGTGCAGCATGTTTGATGGTCAAAGGCGCCGACATTTTTTGAGACAACTATACATACATATTGTATTGTCATCACAACTACAGATCTGTGCAAAATTTCAGCTCAATTGGACGTGGTAAAGTGGTTCAAAATTGACCTGCAAGAATCCTCCTATAGTAGAGTACCTGGAGGTAAAAAATATGTAAAATTTCGGAATAATTTCATATGTAATGATAATTTTTCTTTGTGGATTATTATTGTAGTAAAAGGTATCGTCTTCAGTTTCTATATGGTCCGGATACTTGTTCTTATCCTCAAGGGGTGAAAACCACTCCTGGATTGTAGATTGTTTAAGATATATTAAGAAATAAAGGGTCGCTTGGCCCTAGGTTGGCCTTTCTTCACCTCGACCTAAAAGGTCTTTTGTGAATTACCTTGCAACTAGTTGTTGCCCAGGATTCCAAGACTTTTTGCAAAGCTTGCGACTTACCTGGGAGCTAATTTCCCTATGTTTTCAGGCGTTAATTTCGCCTGTTCTAGATACTTTAGCCTAATGCGGATTAGTACCTTGCATTTACAAAGTATATGTTCCGCAGTTTCAGTTCCCCATATCTGCGGTAATTATTCTGCTTCTTAGCATGCCCTTTTTTCCGCGGCTCTTTGTATGGATTCATAGGAGGTGTTGTCAAAAGCACCCTCTATATCTATGAAAGCACACAGAGCCAGTTGCTTTGCTGTAAACGCCTTTTCGATGCCTTTTATCAGGCCATGTAGAGCATTGATTGTTGATTTGCCAGGTTGATAGGCAAATTGTTTCGAATGAAGCGGTTTCTCTGTAATGATTTCGCTTCTAATCTGTTGATCTTGTATTTTCTCCATTGTTTTAAGGAGAAAAGAGGTTAAGCTGATGGCGCGATAAGATTTAGGCTCGTCTGGTGGACATCTGCCTATATTTGGGATAAACGCCACCTTCACTTCCCTCCAAGAGTATAGCTTGCTATGAATATGCTTCTCCGGCTTGGGATAAATTCCTCAATTCCATGATGAAGCAGGGCCGGAAAAATACCATCCCTGCCTGGTGATTTAAAAGGTTTGAAGGTCGATACCGCCGATTTAATTCTGCTAAGGATGAATATTTTCCAGCTAGCCTTTTCCTTCCCTGGTAGGACGGCGTGCATCCTCTTCCAGGTGGAAGTTCACCTTCGTTTACATGGGAGCCAGGGAAGTGAGTACTTAAAAGTACTCTTATGTTTTCCTGCTGACTCTCTGCATGTTGACCATCGGGTTTTTTGACTAGCTCTATTCTATTTGAGTGTTCTTTTGCAAGGACTTTTTGTAGACTGACTGTTGGGGCTAATTCATCTATCCCCTCACAGAACCGTCTCTATGATCTTTTAGACCTTCTCAATTCTTTGTTGTACTCAGTGAGGGCTTTTTTATAATCTTTCCAGATTTTTTGGCTCTATTGACTGACAAAATAAATTAAGCATCTAGGTGATCCTATATACTAACGAAAATCAGCATTTGAAAGAAAACTCAATTACTGAATAATCAATATAATAAAATATATATCAAAATATCCGATATTTTGATACTTACATACATTTAATAGCAATAATTTGTCTTTACTGAGTAATATAAATATTATAACACAATCATTATGACAGGACGAAGTCTAGCAGAGAATACAAATTATAATTTATGATAATACAGGGCCAAATACAGATCCCTGTGGCACATCTGATGTTACATGACCAATTCTAGAATACGATTCTACTAGCACAGTCTTACGACGTGAAAAAATTTACCGAAACAGGATCAAATCCATAGAAATTAAAATTGGCACAAAGCAGATAGTCCTCTAGAGTATCAAAGGCTTTAGAGATTACACACACAAGTGCTGTGGCTAAGCCATTATCAAGGGATGTTGGTATGTTGCCTGACACATTCATGGGTAGGGTTGAAGTACTATATTCCTTCCGAAAACCTGATTGAGAGTTTGACATTATCTTCGAATTAATTACATAACCGTACAGCTGCTGTTAAATGGCTTCCTCTAGAATTGTTGACATTGTAGGTAATATACTGATTGGGTGAAGATAACTTTATAATTTGGAAGATGATTTATTAACAATAATTTGCACAATTCAGAAAAATAACCACATTCTAGGCAACAGTTGACTATATGTGTTATATAAGGACAAATCGTAGGAGCATAAAGTTACAACATTTTGGAACTTATGTTGTTACATCCATATACATTTGATTTCAAGTCTAATAATATATTTTGAACATTGTAAACCGTTGCCATCTGAAATGGAAATGATAAATTATTTTTATATTTATTGGATCTACAGTATCGGAAGATTTTGGATTTGGGTGGCTTGAGAGACCGCCTACAATAAAGGCGTGTACCAGTGCTCTAGTAGAGGGAGCAAATAATGACGCGCTATCAAGAAAACACGTACATAATTTGCTATTCAAAATTTCAGTACCATTTATTCAAAGAAAGGATGTAGTTGGCTCTGTTCAGTATAGGTAATATTATTACGTGCTTTAATAACTGAAATTATTTAACCCGTTTTACTTTCAAAACGAGTCAAATAATTCTTTACATTTCCCGCAGACAGAGCTGCCCACGCACATGTGGTGGGGAAAGCAGGTGGCACAAGTAGGTTGTGTTATACGATAAAAAAGAATAGTCTCCTTGCTTCGCTCTCACTGCCGACCCAAATGAAACATTTTCTGACACTGTATAATGATTAGTAGTTTCTAAACATTTATGAGCTGGATTAAATACTAATAAAAAAATATATCTTCGAACCCTGTTTATAAGTTCCTCTACTAATGGTGAGAGTTTGGCCACATAACTTTGCAACACTCTGTATATAAAAATAAAAAGTTACAGATTATTATCAGGCAATGAAATAATTTCAATTATATCGCCATAAAAGTTATTGCAATAAGCAATTAGTGATTAATCTCATTATAATTAATAGTTATCACAAGAAGAGAAACGTTAACCTTGGTGCAAAGAGTACATGTTGATAAATGTTACAACCTTGGCAGAATAACTAATCGAGAAACAATTATTGCTTCATTTCTCAAAACATTTCCTAATGCTGCCATCGAGCTAGTGGGGTATATACAATAATTATTAAATTTAGCACAACCGGTGATGTCATGTCAAAACAAAAGGCAGAAATTAGAAAAATGTTATTATATGTGTTTAGCAATAACGCGGTAACCTTTTACACTTTTTATAAATAATATTCATTTAGAAAATTACCTGGTCTTATGAATAACGTTGCTCTAATCTGGGCAGACTCAAGGCGTGTTTTCAAGGGTCTACTGCGGTCGTTCAACCATTAAATCGAATATTAATGAACTGCGAATCCTACGTAAACCTATATCCATCCAAATTCGACCCAATTGGTCCATTTATCCGAAGTGAAAATTTCTTTTTGTTTCAATTCTAGTTATCAATTACAGTTGTACAACTAAATCGAATTATGAGGGTTGATTTTGGTCATTTACTTACTGAATCGAATATTAATTGAACGTGTAAACCTATATTTAATTAATCGTTCAGCAAATTTAGTCGATTCAAAGAAAAGTAGAAAAACTATATATTATATATAGAAATTAACTATCGAAATGGACAAAAAATGCGGCTGAAAAAATTAGGCTAAATACTAAAAGAATAAAAATAACGAACATCTTCAATCGTTCAGCTACAGCTACTAGTCTAATCAGTGGGAGATTTTGCCCTGCAAAAGGTGGAGTAGTAATGATTTTGATATATGTTGTTTAAGTCGAGACCCTGATGAAAAATACAAGTTTTCGACCTGGGGGGGGGGGGAGGCGCGAGCCCCATGTTGAATTAGTGGTGCAAAACATTGGTTTTTTAAAATTATTGGGCAATGCTCGATCCTACGAGAAAAATGTTCCAGACAAAGTCGAAGAGGACAAAATTTCCTACATTTTTTGTATATTCATTTTTATTGTAAGTCTAATGTTTAAAGAGATACAGCGTCAGAAAGACGGTTTTAAGAAAAAAACATTTTTATTATACAATGTGTACGTTTACAACATAACATATTTGATATTATTTATATTATTATAATAAAGATCTACTTGTACTGAAACTAAAAATATATGAAATTGACGGGATAATATTACATCATACCTCGAAAATATGAAACAAATTATTAATTTCATGACATTTATTCAGAAGAATTCGCTATAAAACATGGAATACCTCGCCTTGCGCCTATACTCTTTTTAATAAACATTAACGATATTTGTAATTCTTATAAGAAATGTAACCTCAAATTCTCTGCGGATGGCACAATGTTATATGTGAAAGCGAAAGGTAAAGTAGAATATATTGAAATTAAATTAAATGAAGATTTAAAAAACGAAAACAGATGTTACTCTGCGATGGTGCTAACGCTGTTAGTAAAACCAGGAGGTTGACGCCTTCACGAAGGATGAAAACAGCATCAAATATTGAACATAAGGAAATCGCTGTATTGACAATAAACACATCAGCATCCTCTTCAGCCTGCTTAACCGTAAAAGCAGCCTGTTCGAATTTAGTTTTCAGCAACGAAATAAGACGGATTTTATTGTTCTCATTCGTTAAAAATCTTTCATTGGAAACTTGAACCGGCAATGTTTCATCGAAAAGAAAATCCACGATTGTCTTCTTCTTCGATCGGCGAAGTCTTTCTGCCTTTTAGCTCAGTCAATAAAGGAGGTGTAGAGTGCGTGAGCAGGGACCTAAGCGATTCCTTCAGAAAGTTGTTCAGGGTTCTTAGGGAGTACTAAAAGTCCTGACGTCTAGGGGTGGGGAGGGGAAGAATGTCCCACTTGGTTTTTTCGCTTATATTTCGAAAATGGTGCGTCGTAGGGAAAAATTCTTATATCGAATGAAAGCTCATGAAATTCTCGACAACTTTCATTTTTTATATTTTTTTCTAATTCGCAACCGTTTTCGAGAAAAGTAAAAATGTTCGAAAAACAGATTTTTACCTGAAAAATAGAGAATTGTATTTTAAAGATGATAAAAAAAGTCACATATAAGGTAAGTAATTTTATTAATTTAATTTTATACACAGATCATATAAACTTAACGAAGATACCTCTATTTATAGTGCCGAGGCTATGGCTATCCTCACAGCTTTAGAATACGTCGTCAGAAATGAACATGAACATTGCACTCTTTTATCGGATTCACTGTCTGTTCTTCAAAGTATTGCTAACAGTCAAGACATTAACTACACTATTCATACGCGTATTGCTGAAATTAAAATGTTAGTAAATAAATTAAAAGAAATAGGAAGGTAATCAAATTTGTGTGGGTTAAAGCTCATACAGGCTTAGAACATAATGAAGAAGTAGACAATGTAGACATCATAACAAAAAAAGTATTAACGATGGAGAAATGTTGAACAGTGGACTACACGTCCAAGAGTGTATAAATATATTGAAAAAAAAAAAGTAAAAATGCGTGGTCAACCTTATGGAAAGAATATAGCATAACAAATCCTACTCGATACACAACTATTCAGCCAGATATGCCTACTTGTTACTGGCATAAAGATTTAAAATACTCAAGAAGAGAAGTAACTACAATAAACAGACTATAATTTGGCCACGGGTGCTACCCGGCGCACATCAAGAAGACAGGAGTTGTGGACAGACTTGTGCGATACTTGCAATATCACTGGAGATTTGGATTATATATTTTTTGACTGCTTAAGTAGAAAGCATCTAGCCGGCATCTGTTTGCCAAATTACTCTGTGCAGTAGGAATCCTCCATCTACCACTATGTTCATCTGAGATAGTTGAACAGCCTTATTGAACAGATTTGGTTCTCTTCCTCATCCCACTTTCATTGAACAGTGCCAAGTTACACGGGGCCAACTCGTACTCTAAGAATTTCATCAACTCCTCCTCTGATCGTTTGCTTATACACATTAGGTGAAATAGAAATGTTGGGTCAACTGCAACTTTTTCATCGTGAATTTTTATCGATGAGCTGACACAGGAAAGAGTGAATGCACGATCTTTGCGGCACAACTTGATGTCCACTATCTTATTCATTGCCTCTTTACCAACTCGAATGGCATCGTAGCAATTTATTGTGGCATCTCCCACCACTCCATTCGCAATTGACATAATGACACTGGTTTGTGGGAAGGAAGGATGAGCAAAATAACTACGATAGTGGCCACAACCGGTGCATTTACTCTAGCTGTGGCGTAAATTTGAGGTAAAAAACTGTTTTTCGAAAATTTTTACTTTTCCGGAGCGTGTAGCTCGAAAACGGTTGCGAATTCGAAAATAGTATATAAAACTTAAGTTGTAGAGAATTTCATGAGCTTTCGTTTTTCCCTACGACGCACCATTTTCGAGATATAAGCGAAAAAAACAAAAGTGAGACATTCTTCCCCCCCCCCCCCACCCCTCCGGCTCACCTCCTAGGCCTCAGGACTTTTAGTATGTTCACTCCCTAAGTACCCTGAACAACTTTCTAAAGGAATCGCTTAGGTCCCTGCACACGCACTCTACACCACCCTTTGAGCTATTCGTTGACTGGACTATTTGTATTTTTTTTTCTATACGTTTGAAAAACAACGATTGCATGTGAACCATAGTGATCTCGTACATATTGAACGCATTTCTCGCAAATGGACCCAAAAAAATTATTAGGACGCATAAAACTTGTAAAAGATATCCTCCATCTACAACATTGATTTAGTTATCTCCGAGTTCCATGCCTTCTGGCAGTTGTTCGACAACAGTATACAACGATGATTTCGTACCTTTGCGCATTCCTTCTTCTGTGAAAAGAGACAAAGGAAATTGTGAAAGCTCGAACTTAAGGTAATCCTTCAACTCACAATGCACATTCTCTGGAATAGCATTAGTGGGTTGATGACAATTTTTTCTTCGCCAGCTATTATGCTGCTAATGATTGCTGCCAGTGGTACGACTTTGTCCTTACGTTTAAATTTAATGGACTCGAAATCGTCACCACGTTCGACATCAGCTCGAGACCTTCTTCTCTAGACCAATGACAGTTTAGGTATCTGTTCATCTGCAATAAGCAATGAGTTCAGTACTTATGGAAAAAGCGAATCGATTTCGGGAAAAGGAGGATGCTGGAAAAACAACAGTTTTTTCAATTCTTCATCGTCTTGAGTGAAGCGTGAAGTCCTCGTATCGGTATGTTTTTGATGAACGTTACAATATTCCTCAATGAAATAAAATTATATAAAAAAAATATTTTTAAGAAAAAGCTTTTATTTGAAAAAACTACTAAAAAGTAAAAATATTTTTTTTAAAATTCATACACCTGGAACCAAAAGCTTTGGGGGCGGTCAATTGAGCAAATTAACTATGCAATAGCGCTATATGACCGCCCCCAAAGCTTTTGGTTTCCAGGTGTATGAATTTTAAAAAAAATATTTTTACTTTTTAGTATTTTTTCAAATAAAAGCTTTTTCTTAAAAATATTTTTTTTATATAATTTTATTTTTTACTTTTTAGTCTACTTATTTTAGAGACAAAACCCTTTCATTTGCCACCGCCATCCACCTTCCCTCTCCCTCTTCTCACCTCTCTAACACTACTTCCCACTTCTTCCCAACCCTTCCCCTGTCTTTTACCAGCTCTCCCCACCGCTTTCCACCCCATTCCCACCTCTTTCCACACCTTCTCACCTCTTCCCATCCCTTCCCACCTTTTTCACCTCTTACCAACCACCCACCCTTTCCCATTTTTTCCCTTCCCCACCTCTCCCACGTCTGTCATATTGAATTTAGAATGACGTCACATACTTTAATCGTATTTTACTCGTCAAACCTCAAGGGGGTTGTGACTAAAAGGCCGATCCGCCATCTTGGGACGTCCGCCATATTGGATTTACAATGATTTACAATGACGTCACATTGTTTATCGTATTTTACTCGTCAACCCCTTCCATTTGATACCCATATCAAGGGGGTTGTGACTAAAAAGCCGATCCGCTATCTTGGGATGTCCGCCATATTGGATTTAGACCGATAATGGCTATACTATGTTGCATTGTCACGGGACTTATACACGTGTGCCAAATTTCAAAGCTCTAGCTTAATTAGAACTAGTCGAAATTCAGCTTGCAAGATTTGACCTAAACTAACAAACAAACAAACACACATACAAACAAACATTGCAAGTTAAAAAAAAAGCTTAAAAAAATGAAAAAAACTCGTTAAACTTCATTTTCCCACCGTTTTATGTCGTTACATATTAGACTTACAACAAAAGTGTATATACAGAAAATGTAGGAAATTTTGTTCCCTTCAATATTATCTCGAACATTGTTCTCGTAGGAAATCTATTTTTCACCATTTTCAAACATTCTATCTTCTATGAGAACTCAAATTATTTTCAAAATTACAAAAGACAACTTGTAATTTTTTTTATTTGACAGCGATTTTGGCAGCTGTCAAGAATAAAAAAAAAGGAAATGAAAAATCTGCTTTGACAGATCGATTATGTATTTGTAAAGATTTAAAACTGAAATTGTGCGAATTTGTATATATTTATGACATGTAGACTAATTTTCTGATTTTCTAGTAAAAATTCTAGGAAGTTTCCTATTTTAGAAATATCATGTACATTCAACCTCATTTAGTAGTCTTTCAGATAACTAGTCAAACAAACAAAAATTATCTCGATATCTGAAAAACTCACGAACTTATTCAATTTCTTATTTGAATACTTCGCCTCGGCTGAAATCCACCGTGACGTTACAATACATAACGCGCTGACTTGCCACGCCGGCGCTCGCCGTATGTTCCCTTTATTTAGTGTATGTGCTCGATTTCTGAAATGTCACAAAATGTCACTTTTGATTCGTTCATGCCGAGCCGACTTTTCGAATTTCGCCGTGTAATTTACGATCAGGTTTATCTGGAAGACTTCCTCTTTACGTCGCGACATCATACGGCCGTCCCAATGGTGTTTTTCGAAAAATATGAACGTGCCAAAATTGCATGTTTTAGCAATTTTGTAGGCTCTCAAATGCAAGCTGGCTATAAACTGCCGGTGCCTGCCAGCAAGTATAAAGGTGCCCGCGCCCGCCCGCTGTTGACGGAATCATGTATTGTGACGCAATCGAGCCTCAGCCCAGATGATCGCAGCATTTTAAACTTGGAAGGACCATAACTTTTTTATTTATAGAGATAATTAAAAAAAAGATTACAGATATTTTTTAGATTTTTACGACTATTTATTACGAGAAAATGAGAAAAATGGAAATTTCCTAATTATAAAAAATTACAGCTAAATATAAAAAATCAGGCTTGACAGATTGAAAGAGAATTTCAAAGCGAACATTTAAAAAAAGTTTCTGATAACTTTAATTTGACGACCTGTAGAGTGATTTGGGTTGCACAGAAGGGCTCAGTTGCGGCACGGGGCACGTGCCACCTCCCTGTCGTTTATTTTGGTATTCGGTTTTTATTAAATAATAGTGATTTGTGAACAACAATATTAAATTATTATTGTATTATATATACATAATTATGTACTGTAAGTGCCCCTCCTGTCGTTTATTTTGGACATGAAAAATTTGTTTTTTTTTATTTGTCAGCTGAAAAACCACCGCTCATCAATTTTCATTTCCGAGTGAAAAAAAATGTTTGTTCGCTTGCAGCATGGTTGTGCCCCCCCGTTAATTTATTCTGGATCCGCCACTGGTAGGGTTGCATCCCACTGTGCCGAGTGGCAGCAATGCCTATCGCACAATGGAAAATCAAATCAAACCACATTTTACTTTCACAGATATTTACTGCTACTGTTAAAAAATTGGAGAGAGATTAGGTGCTAACGGTGCTGACGATATTCCGATGATGTTTTAAATTTTTACTCATGAATAATACGAAGTAAGAAAAAACTGATGGGAGATACAAGTTTTAGTTAAAGATGATGCATCGAAATCAACAAAACAAAAATCCAATCGAAGCAACTAACTTCTTATGTAAGATTCTATTACCCCAATCCGTCCTAACTCCGATGTCACTGGTTAGTTTTGGTTAAACTTGTGTGCTACTGTGATGGCTTAGCCTGATGGAAGATACAAGTTTTAGTTAAAGACGATGCATCGAAATCAACAAAACAAAAATCCAATCGAAGCAACTAACTTCTTATGTAAGATTCAATCCGTCCTAACTCCGATGTCACTGATTAGTTTTGGTTAAACTTGTGTGCTACTGTGATGGCTTAGCCAAAAGATCGTGACCTGCTGGATTAAAGCTCCAAATTTTGCACACTTCTTATACAGTATCGGAAGATTTTGGATTTGGGTGGCAGGCATAGTTTCAACAGCTTGACAGACCGCCTACAATAAAGGCGTGTACCAGTGCTCTAGTAGAGGGAGCAAATAATGACGCGCGATCAGGGAAACACGTACATCATTGCTATTAAAAATTTCAGTACCATTTATTGTAGTTGGCTCTGTTCAGTATAGGTAATATTATTACGTGCTTTAATAACTAAAATTATTTAACTCGTTATACTTTCAAAACGAGTCAAATAATTCTTTACATTTCCCGTAGACAGAGCTGCCCACGTACATGTGGTGGGGAAAGCAGGTGGCACGAGTAGGATGTGTTATACGATAAAAAAGAATAGCCTAGTTGCTTTGTTCTCGCTTGCTCTCATTGCCGACCCAAATGAAAGATTTTCTGACACTGTATATCCTCAGTGTTATCAATGGGTGCCCGATTTCAGTGTCCGCCATCTTGAAATACGACACCATCTTTGTTTTCTTTGGATTGCACCTGTAAATTTTCGACTTTTATTTGGTTTTTACTAAATATCTCCCCAACTTCTGGGTTTGTAGCAAAAAGGATTTAATTTAAACTAAATTTGCTACAATTTGAGACCAGAGTAGGGTTTGGGAAGTCTCGACATTCTCAAAGTCACGGGACACGAGACATCGCAGGATCAAAGTTCCGGGACTTCGAGACTTTTCAAAATAAAATTAAAATCGAGTTCATTTTAGGTGAGACTTATTAATAAAATCGTCATTTTAGTAAAAATCAACATTTATTGAATATAAAATCAAATGCTAACATTTCTAATGTAAAACGCGAGCAGATCCGAAGATCCGCAGTACTCAGGACTATCGGCCCAATATATATTGCGAAATACCTATACCTTGAACTCCTATTGGTGCACCTGCATTGTATGCAGGTGCTTGTTCAGAGGACAGTTTCCTGTTATTATACCTCCCATCCGTCTCAATGGTTCTCTACCGAGCTCAATCAGCCACTTTTCGGTGGAGTCAGTCGAGGGCCCCTTTATAAGGAGCCTCGACTGTCTCAGATCTGAGCCCAATAGTTGTGAGACTGTGCTGTAGCCCAGTCTTGCAGCTCTGATTGTATCTAACGTATATTTCTAACGTTAATTAAAGTCTAAACAATTCATGTGTTTAATTCTCATACACAGATTAATTTTTTGGTAATAAAATCTTATAATTATAAAACAAAACATAATCATATAAATATTATAATGAACAATCAATTAGTCTTTTTACTAATTTAATAAAATAAGCTTTTAAAAAAATTAGAGCATTAACAGCTTTGTCCGACAACCTGTTTCTGATCTTTGTAATAATGCCTCCGGACAAAGAGAACACTCTCTCGTTTTCAACAGATGTCAGTGTTTCGAATCTCGACCCGAAAGTCCCGGGACTTCGAGACACGAGACGTCCCGGGACCCAAACCCTAGATCAGAGCTGTTTTTGTAACTTTAATATTTTGCGAGATACAAGCTTCCAAAGTTTTGGACTTTTTTCAGGTTATTACGAAAATCTATATTTTTGTCGGTTTTGCTAAACATCTCCAATGCAGTCAGTTCACTTTTACAGCAAACATTATTTGATTAATGTTTAAGAAGAATAAATAAGCTACAATGCGAGTAAAGAAAGACATCGCTACAATCACAATTTGCTGAGATAATGTATTTGACCATGTTACAAACGTTTCAATAAAAAAAATTACAAAATTACTATTAAGAAAATAAACATAAAAATTATATATATAATGTTGTTGTTGTTTACTGTTCACAATGGCCTTTGCAATGACAAAGAGCTGTGCAAGCAAGTGCAGCCTTGTTACAAATGCAATTCTTAGAGCACAGGGTTTGTCTTACGTCCGCACTTGATTAATTCCCTACAGCTTTTGCTCGCTTCCGGTATAGACATCCAAATTGGTTGCCATGTCTCTTCGTTTCTTTTCGATTCAAAGTTAGCCGGAGTAGGTGGATTTTGGAGTGATTTCAAACTGGTTAACCAGATGCTAGATTGATAGATACAGCGATTAGTGTGTTGAATGAGGGCATCCTGTACGTGCGGTAGACTTTGCATCATCTTTACTTTTTTTCCTTGTGTGAAGAGATCCTCTCTGAGCTTGTTGATGCCGTCAAGTTCTGTTGTGCCATCGTATAGGATGCATGAAAATCGTTCTATAAGTTCAAATGCCTTTGTTTTAGCATCTACTGGCTGAAATGGATGTTTTGCAGAAAAGATAAATCCTTCAGTGCCTGGAGGGAATGCTTTCCATGTCTTCCATATCTTCCTTGCCGACTTTTTCTCGTTACCAAAAAATTGTGATGTAGTGTCTGAACACGTGAAAATATGGAAAAAGGGCAATGCTTTGCTTACATATTTTCTCCGGGCTCTTGGCAAATGGCGTTGATATGATAATATCGGAAGTGTTTACACTTACCAAATGCAATCCAAAGTTGAATATTAGGTTTGTAAGCTTGTAGCTCGAAGAAGATGCCCACTAGTACCACAATAATATGTGTCAACTGTACTTATGAGGATGTTGTAATGCATCCAATATATAAAAACACATTCTGGTATCAGCTTCTTCGTGGTCAGTTTCGGACATCGGTGCACTGCTATTTTTTTGAAATAACAGATTTATCATAGGTGATGTATAATTCTTTACCTTCTTGTACGTCATAAGCTGCGACTGTATCACTTAGTAGGGTAAACAGTTGTGTCTTGTTCTCTGAATTCTTCAGGAATGTAATAAAGTTTCTGGGGAGTGTGGTTTCCCTTCTGACTTTTCTTCTTTCTCTCATCCCTCTCTTAACACGTGTAGTTACTTCAGACTGTCTGGCTTGTATATGTCCCATTCAACATCGATTCTTAGGCAATCCTGAAGTTGTCTCTTGATCCATGGTAAGAAGACCATATCACTAAATTCCGAAATTCAGTCTAGATTAAAATTGATTCGAATAGTGTTGTTGTAACCCAATTGATTTTCGTAATAACCTGAAAAAAGTCCAAAATTTGGAAGCTTGTATCTCGCAAAATATTAAAGTTACAAAAGCAGCTCTGGTCTCAAATTGTAGAAAATTTAGTTTAAATTAAATCCTTTTTGCTACAAACTCAGAAGTTGAGGAGATATTTAGTAAAAACCAAATAAAAGTCGAACATTTACGTTGTCCTGTCGTATTTCAAGATAGCGGACATTGAATCCACCCCCCCTGAATTGATAGTACTGGGGGTATATAAAAACTCTGCAAAAACACTATTTCCGACCAAATTTGAAGTCTGTACTTTTAACCACCGAAGAATTATGATTTATTTGCACAAATCCTGTTTCATATACTTTCAAAGCATTGTATACTGCTTAGGAAGTATTTTAGAGAAAAAAAATGTTATTCTTGTTTTTTTTTTATTCTTTCACGATAGAAAACACACCATTGAAACACCCTGTATGTCTCAATTTTAATCTAAAGCAATGAGCGTATCAAGAAACAGTTAATATATTGCGCAAAACAACAATTTGTATAGTAATGGCATTTTGAAAATATGGAAAGTTATTCCAATTAAAATATTTGATAAATACAACGAACAGCCTGTCCAGGGAATGCTTAATAGTCTTTATTTCAATAGAACTGCTTGACGTCACAGCGAGACAACGACATTTAATATAATAATTAAAATGCAACATCACATTGACCGGAGAACGACTGAACTCGTGAATTTTGTTGGAGAATGCTTGGAATGTTAATTGCATAAAAAATAACAAAATCAGCATAAACATAAGTTTTACACTTTTGCACGAAGCAAAAAACATGCACATAGTAGTCATAAATGAACGGCGCAAAAGTAAGTGTGATATTTATTTTTCTGCAATTAAACAATATCAAAAACTAGTTCTAAATCAGGGCATCAACCGGTACTCAGAATGGGCTCATTTAGCATTTTTTTAAAATTCATATTTTGAAAGTGCACCTTGTAGTTAGTATATGTGCAAAATATTAGATTTCTTTTTCAACTCCTTCTCCCTCAAAATAAACAAGCTAAAAACGTACTCTTCGCCAATTTACTGAGCTTTTTATATATAATTGTTACACATTCTATAGGATACTCTTCGCAGTTTCTTGTAAATAATGTTAGTTTTTGGACATCCTAAATTTTGCGATACCATCTTTGTTGTGAAAAAATTATATGGAAAAAAAAATTTAAAAAAAATGTCCAACCTGTGCGAGATTCGAACACGGGACCTTTAGCTTTAGCCGCTGCGCCACCAGCTATTGCTAGAAAAACTGATTGTCTGTGATTTATATCCTTCGACAATCATACATAGGTATTTAAACTCGTACTTCTATGAAATATATATTCATAAACAAAAAAAATATATATTAGGGAAATTTTGAAAGTTGTTCAATTTCAATTCAATTCAAAAAGTATTTATTCACAGTTGTTTACAAATATGCGCCAGAGTCGGATCCCGGTTCAGAGCCGACCGCACAACCACGCCGCGCAGCGTCGTGGTGAATGTGCAGTCAGATGGAGCGGGTTCGACTCGGGCTTGAACTACAATTAGTGGAAGGGTTAGGGCTCCTGTCTAGGAACAAAAAAAGACTTAAACCTAACAATTTGAATATTTATAACTAAAGGAAGTTTAAAAACACTTATAACTAATTAAAGCTAAATTAAAAAACTGTAGTTAGGGGCGCGCGCACAAACACACGCGCACTGTTTTTAAAGGTTTGGTTGGTGATACGGGAAAAACTCAATGAAAAAACCCGTTTGAACAAGTCACAATCTTCATCCGATGGTCTGCCTGCCTTCGGAAAGGTAGGGTGAAGGGGAAATTATGATTTAAAAGGTTTGGGTTTGCGAGAAATTATTGGTCGAAAGGGGATTTGGAAGAAGAACAAAAAGGGACAAAAGAACAAAAATTGACAAAAATAACAAAAACGAGATTAATAAAGGGAGTAGAAAAGGGGTTTTAGAGTAAAAGGTGGTGAAAATAAAAGGTGGTGAAAGGGAAATTGTGGTGTAGGGAAAGTTGTTCAGAATTCGTTCACTAACACAATGATATGAAAATTTTTTCTCTACGAGCGATATTTACGATTTTAGAAATGTGCCGATCAAATACAATATACTCTTCGTTTTTGCGAAGAGTATAATAATGAAAATTGAGCGTGCGAAAACGCAGTGTGACGTCAAAACACTCCAGCGGTTGAGCGCACGCCTGCTCCCATATAGTTTCATAAGGCAAGCACAACAGACGTGTTATAACCGCATGCGCGTAACTCATAAAACTAGTCGAGCGAGTGGCGTGACATCATTCGCGCCGTCGGACGTTTTAAATATGCTACGAATTGGAAATCAAATATTACAGTTAATATTAACGCTAGCGGCCTAATTTTTTCACTTACTTAAAGGGTTAAATACTTACGGAAAATGCAAAAATAAATTGTAAATTAAATATCACTAAATGAGCCTATTCATCACTTCCTTCATCTTTGGTGACCAATATGAGAACTTCTTCTTCCAGACGTATAGGGGGAAATCACGGTCAACGGATGGCAGCAGTGAATTTCAAAATGTCGGAAATGGTGAGGAAAACATTAACGTCACCTCTGTTTTTTTTTTAGTTTCCTTACTTTTGTGAACTGTTTTCAAATATGCCGAAGGTAGAATTGGAATTGTGTGATATTTTTACATACATTCGATGCAGAAGTACATTTATTAAGGAAGGTGAAGCGGTATTTAGAGCTGGACATGTAATTCCTTGCCAAGTCGAAGACATCGTGAATAAAATTATAAAAAAAAATATTTTTAAGAAAAAGCTTTTATTTGAAAACACTACTAAAAAGTAAAAACAATTTTTTTAAAATTTATACACCTGGAAACCAAAAGCTTTGGGGGCGGTCATATAGCGCTATTGTATAGTTACTTTGCTCAATTGACCGCCCCCAAAGCTTTTGGTTTCCAGGTGTATAAATTTTAAAAAAAATTTTTTACTTTTTAGTCGTTTTTTTTCAAATAAAAGCTTTTTCTTAAAAATATTTTTTTTTTATTTTATTTTTTACTTTTTAGTCTACCTATTTTACAAACAGACATACACAACCTTTTCATTTACCACCTCTTCCCACCCTCTCCCACCCCTTCCCCATCTCTCCCCACCTCTTTCCACCCTATTCCCACCTCTTCCCACCTCGTCCCACGCCTTCCCCACCTCTTCCCCATCTCTTTCCACCCCTTCCCCATCTCTTTCCACCCCTTCCCCATCTCTTTCCACCCCTTCCCCATCTCTTCCCACCCATTTCCCACCTCTCCCCGTCCCTTTTCCACCTTTTCCCACCCCTTCCCCATCACTTCCCACCCCTTCGCCACCTCTTCCCACCCCTTCCCCACCTCTCCCACGTCCGCCATATTGGATTTAGAATGACGTCACATGGTTTATCGTATTTTACTCGTCAAACCCTTTCATTCGATACCCATATCAAGGGGGTTGTGACTAAAAAGCCGATCCGCCATCTTGGGACGTCCGCCATATTGGATATAGAATGACGACACATTGTTTATCTTATTTTACTCATCAAACCCTTTCATTTAATACCCATATCAAGGGAGTTGTGACTAAAAATCCTATCCGACATCTTGGGACGTCCGCCATATTGGATTTAGAATGACACCACATTGCTTATCGTATTTTACTCGTCAAACTCTTTCATTTGATACACATATCAAGGGGGTTGTGACTAAAAAGCCGATCCGCCATCTTGGGACGTCCGCCATATTGGATTTAGACCGATAATGGCTATATTCTGTTGCATTGTCACCGGACTTATAATACACGTGTGCCAAATTTCAAAGCTGTAGCTTAATTAGAACTAGTTGAAATTCAGCTTGCAAGATTTGACCTAAACTAACAAACACACATACAAACAAACACACAAACAAACAAACATTGCAAGTTAAATAAAAGCTTTTAAAAAGCAAATCTTTGCCCCTTGTGTGCTCCAAATAAAGTTAGAAAGAATTTAGAAAGCGATGATAAATGGAAATGCATGAGCAGTTCCAGTAGCGGCGTTTAGTCGGGAATCTCAGCTCCAATTTAAGGCTTAGTTTTTGAGGCCTAAGTACCTGTCAGACATATGGCTGAAAAGTGTCGTACTCGATGTAAAATTGTCTGCTGAATCCGAATCCGGAGGGTGCATAAAAATCGGGGATTGCCTTCAACCCTTAATCCGCGAATTTACCTTTATTTCGGAAATTGTGAAAAATTGAATTTTTAAAATATAACTTGCGTTTTCTCCTATAAAAAATAAGCTAAAAATCTATTCTTTTTTTCAAATTGTAGCTCACAGTGCATTTGTAGTGGAGTCAAAACACATCCAATAGTTATAGAAATTTTATAAAAAAACATGTCGTGAACGCAGCCGGCGCATTGAAAAATGTAGCCTGCGAGGTTTTCTTTTATTTTGGAAAATTGACAAAAACTAGATCGCACGAAATTATAACAAAAGACCAAAATTATTTTTAGTGATTGATTCATACTAGAGATGGGCGCGTGAGTCGATTTTGACTCACGCTCACGACTTTAAACCTTTAGCTCACGCACACTCACGCACGACTGATATATGTTAAGGCAAACTCACGCACGGGATTTTTTGACTCACGCACACTCACGAAATCTTCCGTGATTTGGTACCTTAAATGTACACGCTCACGCCGTGACACGACGTGACACGGTGAAATTCACGTCACGTGCCCATCTCTGGACCAGAGTGACCAGACCAGGCCAGGAGGGCTAGGCGACTGGCGAATGCAGTAGAGAGAGATTGCAATTACGCAGTTTGATTTGAATGTTGAGTCATTCATCCTGTCTCCTGTCCTTTTCCCTCCATTCTCGCGCTCGTGTTCCGTCTTCCGTCTATCGCTTCGCTTCTTATTCTTGTCACGACACGACAGGTTGAAGTTTTAAATCAGAGATGGGGCGTCGTGTCACGGCGTGAATATTATCTCACGCACGCTCACGCACGGGATCTTTTGACTCACGCACACTCACGAAATCTTCCGTGATTTGGTACCTTAAATGTACACGCTCACGCCGTGACACGCCGTGACACGGTGAAATTCACGTCACGTGCCCATCTCTAATTCATACTGATATTTTAAGTGAAACGGAAGATATGATTTTTTTTAATTTGACCGTCCTGCGATCGAGCGCGCTACGAGTCGAAACCGACGTATGCGAGCACTCTTTTGCATTTAATTTAGTTATTTGGTACTGTATTAATAGGTACAATATTTCTGTGTCAGCTTAATTTTGTTTAAAAGATATAGTTATTAATATAGTTGTTTGAAATTCCTTAGGTTTAATTACTTCTACTTCACCAAAGTAGAGTAACAATAAAAAAAACTGGGATTTATTTTGTTCAAATAGGATTAGGATGAAACTTCGAAATTTTAGTTGAAACAAAATTTTAAAAAATCTGTCAGTCCGTCTTGTCTGTAACTTTCTTTGGGTGCACGATTACTCTGGAACGGTTTATGCATGATATTGACTTGAAATTTGGTAGTCTTGGATAGAAAATGTGGAAGCAGTGATTCCTTAGGCAGTGATTTGTATTTATATCAGCTAAGCGAAATACATTACAATTAATAATTAGAAATTATTATAATTATAAGTTTTCGTCAGTACATTTACCTAAACATAATAATAATGCAAGACCAGTTCTCCAGTTCTCTTTCAGAAACACCTCTTTTTGCAAATATTATTCTTACACTTGCAAACGACTACTTAAAAGTGACTGGCTTCGACTGTTTCTTACACATGGTAGGTATCAGTGCACCTTTTGTCTATGTCTAATCGGGGACACTCGAATTGCGCTCACATTAATAAGGGTCACACTCAAATTGCGCTCACATTAAAATCAGGTACTTTATTCCTATACTGAACTGCGCTCACTGCTCCCAGGTACTAAAAGTAGGAATAAATAAATATTGTCTACATGTTAGTTGTGGCATTTTCTTAATTTTTCTGTATTTCTTATTGGGATACAGGAAAATTAAGGAATAACTAACAAACTAACTAACTAACTAACTAAAGAAGGTTTTATGAGCGAAAAACCACAAGACAGTCAAGTGGATCAGTTTATACATTTTTTAGTGGAAAAGTATATCGAAAATGACTCTCTATTTCCACCGACAATATGGGCTGCAAAAACAGTATTTTAAGGACAAGTTTAAAGACCACAAATGCATGTGAATCGTTTCATTCAAAATTTAAAAGTGAACCGGACCTAATCTAATCAATATGGCATATCCAATATAGCGGATCCAACATGGTGCATCTAATATGGCGGACCCAACATGGTGGGTGCAATTTGAACCCTGCCTATTACCCATGTCTAACTCTGTGAGATAAACAATCATTATAAAAAGCGTTGTTTTACATATGAGAATAGATACCACAAGTCATAATAGACATTTACTATGCTTGCTTGGTTTCCCTTTTGCTTCATGGCACGTCTAACAGCATCACATATTTTATCGTGGTTGCTTGTTAAGCGTACGATCTCAATAAAATTTAATATTTCTATGTTGTTATGACTGTCTAATGTTTACTTTTTTTTAAATATATCCAACCAATACACAATAATTATACGAAGCGTTGTTTTACATATGAGATAAATTTGGAAAAAATGTGTTATCTTAACTAAAAATGAAAATGTACAAGTCTAGAAAATGTGAAATCTATAACACTGAACCCAAGTAAGAAATGGTGAGCGCAATTCAGTGTCAAATTAGGGAGTTCATTAGGGATGTGAGCGCAATTCAGTGGCACCGGTTGAAATCTCTTCTCTAGTTTTAGTAAAGATAATTGAAGGAAACAGGAGTATAAAGCTTATTTATTAAATCAATTTTAATATATTCATCCACAAAATTTAATTTTGTAAAAAATAATAATTACAGGCGTGAATTATTAAATATTTTAAATAATTTTTAATGCCGATTAGATTTTTAAAAACACTTAGCAATATATGGCAACAATGTCAATGGCTAGTCAAATGACAGATGTGTTCTAACGTCGCGGCGTGTTGATTTGAAGCATTTCAATTTCTCTTATGGGGGTATTTGCTGTAATTTACAAATAATATGCCATTTAAAAGGTGTTTTATAAGAAGTTGTGGAAACACAAATATAAGTGCTCCGGATTTTTTTTTAACTGTTCCGAAAAATATGGATATTCGTAGAACTTGGTGGCAAGCTTCCAATATTTCTGATCCCATCCCTTCAAAAATACAAATTTTGTTTATGGAAAGAATCGTTCATGTCATAATCAACTTTGGGCAAATTGGATGAATCTCCTTCTTAATAGTTTATTGATAAAATATAAAATAACAAAATCAAACGCCACATAAACAAACAAATAAATTTAACCAATGTGTCTCTACTCACTTGTATTATGTCAAGAAGTGACAACTGACAGCACGCAAGCAAAGTTGGAAGAGAGCCGTTTTTATACAATGTTGCTACATAATCCTCGCCGTGAGTTTTGTTTACATTTTTAAGATAACTTCTAAATAATAACAAAGATAAATACCTCAATTGATTCTAAATATATGTATACAATATTTATTGATTTTCAAGTTGTCTATTATTGGTTAAATTATTTCCCTCCAAATAAAATCATTTGAAATCTGTATCTAGACGGGCGTATTCTTATTTTTTGTTTTTATTTAAGAAACTATTGTTTTATTTAAATTGATCATGCAGTAATTGTTAAAATAATAACATTACTTGATATATATCACCAATACTGAATTAAAAAAAAAATGGGAAATACCCCATCTCTAAGTAGATATGGAGAGAGGATAGTTGGTGGATTTTGTAGCATGTCAAAATTCTACTGATCTAACTCAAGGTTGGGATCTTTCAAACTCATAGCGTAAGTATAGTTTACACTAATTTCTTGGACAAATTTCCAAACATCTCCACTTCGTCGAATCTAGACGGGATTAGTCTAGAGTCTAGTGAATACTTAATTCAGACATTACTATATAGTTACTTATAAGTTATAAGGCAATTAATGTTATAATTCGTGATTAAGCACTGCGGTGGCGCAGTGCTTAAGATGTTAGGCTTGCGACCACGGGGTCCCGGGTTCGAATCCTGGCTAGGGTACGTGTTGCCGAGACGGTAGCAGTGGACTAGACTGCGGTTGTGTGGTGTGAGAGACAACACGGTCTAGTCGCTCTCCTTTCCTGAGTTCGAGTCTCAGCTGCGGCAGATGGCAATGTCGCAGGGAATGGGTGTTGTGATGTTGTCTATGTGTGTCCGTCCGTCCTGGTTGAGTGGTAGAATAGAATACGGCTAAACTCCGCCAGGATATTAATCTAAATAAGGCGATTAAAAAAAAATAATAATAACAAAATGTACGTCAAAGAGTATTTTTGTTTGGCTTGTAAATTCCATACCACGGACCTTATCACAACTGTCACGAATTTTAAATAAAAAATCAAAGATACTTTGCCTTTTATTGAATGATTTAAATAAAAAATATTTTTGTTTATAAAGTAGTATTTAATATTGTAAATATTTTTGAATATATTTTAAATATTTTTTGCTGATGTAAATCAATGGAGTACGATCTAAACAATTTGAGATTGATTTAAATCACTAAAAATTACTTAAATCGTTAACGCTTAAATAATTTTTAAAATAGTTTAATCTCTTTCAATGATTTAAATACTTATTTACCAGAAAATATTGAAACTATATTTTTACGTGATTTAAATAATTCTTAAAGTGTATTTAAATATTAAGAGAAGACTTAAATCGTTAAAAATGATTTAATTCTTTTTAAGAAAAACAAAGATACTTCTTTTTTTATTACATTATAAATCACTAGTAAAAAAAGTATTTACGATCAAAATTTAAACAAAAAAAAAAAAGATTTAAATCTACCTTTATGTGGCAGCTATGCTTACCAGTGGAAGCTTAAATGACAATTTTTCTGCCGAATACTATAAAGTTAAACGGCGTATTCGTGTATGAATCAGTATAGTTGGCGACAACTATATTCATTTACATCTAATTTATAATCATAATATCCGTGAAGGTCACTAGTCTTCCGGTTTTATAATTTTGGCCCGGTTAGTTTCTTTGAATATAAAGCGGTCATGAATTATTTAAGCTGTATTTTAAATATTTGTTTACATTAATTAGTATTTCGCGGATATACTTTATTGACGTTATAAAATGGAACGTTTTTTATATCCTTGTTCATCATTTCAGTCAGACACGTTTAAAATTTAAAATTTAAACCTTTGGCATTTTAGAACTCGAAGATCACTTTACCAGAAGCTATCATGGAAATTTCATATTAAAATTCAGAAAAACAGTTAAACACTATTCGTATCTGTAGTAAAATTAGTTGGGGGCAGATCCAGAAATATCATTATTAATGTATAAATGTCTCATTAGATTGGTCATAAATTATGGTGTAATATTTTATGAAGCAGCCAGCAACAATTTACTTCGCCGTTTGGACATTCTACAAAACAAAACACTTCGGGTTTTCCTAGGTTTAATGAAATCTAGTCCAGTAGAGGCTGTAAGGGTTGAGGTGAAGGAACCTCCTCTAAATTTCAGAACACAACTCTTCAGTGATAAATTCGTTTTGAAATTAAGAGCAAGGGATAATGATATTTTATTAAAGCCACTTTAATCCCAATTGTATGGCCCCTTTGGTAATCAAACCTCCATTTATCGATAACCAAGTAGTCAATAGAGTGTTAGAAAATATTTGATCATCAGCAAGATGTAGGTAGACACAACATTTGAGTAATAAGATGGTTAATTATACATGGCGACCAAGCTGTGTATTTGCTTGACTTGCATTAATCAGCGAGGAAGAGGCAGTTCAACAGAACGCTTAATACAGTTCACATGTAGAATATTGTATTGCTAATTATCAAAATAGTTTTCTAATATATTTAAAACCAGTCGGCGTATTATTTTCTTACATATCAGAAGTGGGATTATACTCACAGTTATCACCCATCAGTGTCAGAAGTGATTGTCCCAATGTAGGAAGTGATTGCACCAGATTACATAATACGAGATATATGCGTACATTAGGACGCGTTCCAGGAAGTGTAAACAGCAACACTGGGAGGAAAATGTTCAGCGGTTCTGCACAACAAAGTGTAGTGAGTGATATTCGGTAGTACCCAGAAGCCAGAAATTCAGTGTTTTAATTGCAAAGGACGTCATCGCGCAAGAGACTGCCCCAACCCAAGGTAGAATGTTTCCATTATAAACGCCTTGGTCATAGACGAAACAAACTCCCGAATAAAAATTAACAAAGTAAGCGCGACAATGTCGTGGTGGTGGTATCAAATAACATGAATAAAAATCTCTATATATTAATTGTTGCTTTAAATGGGAAAAGGTGTAAGTGCTTAGTTGACATCGGAAGACAAACCAGGCCTTGATCTTGAAAATAAAGGGCCTAACATACTGAACAGTTTTGAGGGCAATTACGTAATGCCATCCAGCTAACCTAGTGCAATGATAAAGGCAATAAGTGTTAAATAATAATCAAATAAATCATGACTGCATCATCGGTCGCGACTTTGTAAACTTTACGAACGTGATATTATTGGAAATCGGAACTGATGTTTTTGTACGGGAGCTAGGAATGAATGTAAACACAGTTTGTGACTGAATGTTTTGAAATTCGAAAATGCGATAATGTTAAAATAAACTTTGGTGAAGTTTTTGATGAACGGAAAATTAAATGTGAACTTTAAGTGAAAATGATGGGATTTCGACATTTATGGCGAATACAGGAAACATGAATACAGCAAAAACGGAAGTTAAACTAATAACAAATGTACCGGGTCGAGCAAAAAAAAACTGTTACCAAAATATAAGGGACCATTTAGAGTGAGGTTAAAGTGCTCTTAATGATACATATGAAGTAGAAGATCTGCAGGAAGATCAGAGAAGAAGCAATGTCCCTGCAGTGGTTGTGGCCGACCAGATCGAAAAATGGATAACTATGATGTAAAGTTGAAAATAAGTTGATGTATAGATACACATTAGATGTGTGTGTATGTAGGTCACGAGGCGTAGATGATAAAGGTTAATGAGTATGATTGGGTGTAAGACGTAGATACGAGGAAGATAACAACTGAGGCCGATACTGCCTACTTGTTGTCTGAGTTGACACGTAGAGACACCATTTGAGATAGGAAAAGATGAGACGTAGATAAGAGGAAGATAACAACTGAGGCCGATACTGCCTACTTGTTGTCTGAGTTGACACGTAGAGACACCATTTGAGATAGGAAAAGATGAGACGTAGATACGAGGAAGATAACAACTGAGGCCGATACTGCCTACTTTTCTGAGTTGACACGTAGAGACACCATTTGAGATAGTAAAAGATGAGACGTAGATACGAGGAAGATAACAACTGAGGCCGATACTGCCTACTTGTTGTCTGAGTTGACACGTAGCGACATCATTTGAGATAGCAAAAGATAAGACGTGGATATGTGGGTGAGAATGACTGAGGCCGTTACTGCCTACTCATTTTCTGAGTTGACACGTGTATGAGGTAGTTGAAATAAGTTAGAAAATTAGTCATGGATGCAAGCATGAAAATTAAAGTTACAGGCCGACACTGCCTGTTTGTTATGATAATCTTAGGTAAGGTCATGGTTAGCATAACTGTTGTTGTTAATAGGTAAACAAGAGGTTCTATGGTGGCTGGAGGTCTGGGACAGCCCTCATATAAAGGATGGCCGAATGTTAGAAAAGATTTGATCATTAGCAAGATGTAGGTAGACACAACATTTGAGTAATAAGATGGTTATTATACATGGCGACCAAGCTGTGTATTTGCTTGACTTGCATTAATCAGCGGGGAAGTGGCAGTTCAACAGAACGCTTAATACAGTTCACATGTAGAATATTGTATTGTTAATTTATCAAAATAGTTTTCTAATATATTTTAAACCAGTCGGCGTATTATTTTCTTACAAGAGTTATATTTAAAAGCTGCATTGAACAATATCCACACAGTATATTTATACCGATGGGTCTAAAAGTCAGATTGGTACAGGCTGTGCTATTTACATTCCTAAACTTGAAGTCTCTTCCAAACCAAGCTTCTATTTTTTCAGTAGAGGTTATAGCCATTCTTAAAGCTTCAGAATACTGCGGCCTCAAAACAGACCGACACAAATCTATTATCATATCTGATTCACTGAGCGCACTTAGTGGTCTTAATCATATACATGTAAACATCTCCATTACTTAAAGCATCAATACTGATATTATAAAATTGTATGTAAAGCTCTCTCTTCTTGGTTATACGATAACTTTTATGTGGATCAAAACTCATTGTGGATTATTTAATAACGAGAAGGTTGATACACTAGCAAAAGCAGCGATTACTGACTATGATGATAAATGCTATCTGATACCCCATAGCGATATTATAGGGTCCCTGAGGAAAAACATCAATATAGAATGGAATACATATTATAGAAATATATATGCTGAGCACCCAACAAATTATTTCCTATTAAACCCACATATAGGATCGCAAACGTGGTACGACAATGAAGAAATAAAAAGAAATACTTACACTACATTACAAACCGCTGCCCAAGGAATCACTACTTCCACATCCGGATTTTCTATCCGTCACATAATGAAAAAATTTTGTGTCTGGAAATAATTGTTTATGGAACTTTAATAATATAATATTTGAAATCCTCTACCCCATAAAACGATACCCCACATCGGTAGTGGGGTGGGGGTGGTGACAGAGAGGTGGTAGTGGGGGGTGGATACAGTAAAAAAATATTTTGAGGTTTCTGGTTCTTGTACACACACTAAATCACATTTTTTTTCATCCCCTTTAATAATGGGGTGGGGGTAGTAATGGGGGTGGCTAATGCCAACATTTTTTTTGAGACCTTAGCTTCTCTTGTCTATACTAAATATCAATTTTATGAACTCTTACCTGCTTGATTTACCTATTTACTCCAAATTTACCCCAATTTACCCCCCAACCCTTCGACGGAACAAGATGAAAATATAATCTAGTTCTAGATCTCGTTAAAGTACATATGTGTACCAAATTTCAAGTCAATATATTAAACGGTTCCAGAGTAAACGTGCGCACAAGAAAAGTTACAGACCGACAGACAGACAGAAATTTATTTTTCGCTCAAACTTGAAATCTCGACGTTTCGTGACATTCTAAGCCTATTTGAACAATAAAAATTTTTTTAAATTTTTTTGTCGTTACTATACTTCCACTGGATGTGGAAGTAATACTAGTTTTCTTTTTAATCATGGAAGATTCCCTTCGCATCTTTACAAGATTGGTGTCAAAGATCTTTGTGAATGTGGAAGTCCAGGAGATATAAATGCCGATCTTGAGTAGAAATTCTGCTTTGGCAATGATTGAGGTCGGGCGTCTTCACTGCAACCGGACCCGGACCGGAGGAAACAGAAGACTCAGAAGAAGATGAACTCTAGAAGCGATAACACAAAAAGAGAAACATAAACACTCCATATCAGGACACAATGCAGCAACGCATCTCACAAATGTCCAAACTTCCCATGCACTACGCGTTATGTGGCTCTCGCTGCTGATAACAAGCATGACCAAAATCCAACCCAAAGTGTGTTTCCAGGAAATGCCTACCATACGCTGGTGAATCAAATCAAATAAAATATCAAACTGTCAAGTTGTCGATTTTGTTATCTGTACTAGCTAACTGTAACCTATCCTTAACGTATCTGAGGGCCGATTTATCAATTCTAAATTAACTGACAGGATAATGCTTATCTGACAGTTATTGTTGAAAAGTGAATTTATCGCGCCCAGGATAATATTTATCTAGGAGATACAGTCATAGTTATCTATCCGCCAGTTTGAGGTGGCGTATAACTGGAAGATAGCATCTTAGAACATTATTTTTTGGGTGTATTAGGTACCGTTTTGTATTTTTCTATCTTTTTTGTGTTATACTGTCCTTGTTGCTTTTAGTTTAGTGCACGTATAACCTCAAAACTATGTTATATTTTATTTGTGATATACAGCGTGTCCTCCGATTGAGTTCGCTATAGGTGAAATGGACAAAAAATTTTCGATTTTTTTTTCATATTTGGAGGTTCACCTCTGCTTATCTAAAAAGTATTTTTGGATGTACTTTTGTTTTTTTTAAATCATGTAGACCATGTAAGCAAAAACGAACTTCATGTTAGGTAAAGTACCTTTTCTGTAAAAAGATACAGCAAAATGACATTAAGGAAATTTATTCAGATTAAAAAGTCATAGTCCTATGCAAAATTTCAAGAACATACGCCTACTTCGATGATTTTGATTTGTTCAATATAATTGCATTTTACGAAAAAAAAATAGTGCACCAGTTTACTAACGTGTTTGATCTAGTACATAATGGAGTAAACACTTTAGTAAAACAATTTTTTTTTGTAAAATGCAATTATATTGAAAAAATTAAAATCATCAAAGTAGGCGTATGTTCTTGAAATTTTGCATAGGACTATGACTATTTAATCTAAATAACTTTCCTTAATGACATTTTGTTGTATCTTTTACAGAAAAGGTACTTTACCTAATATGAAATTCGCTTTTGCTTAACTGTCATGGCCTACACGTAAGCGGGGGTGAACCTCCAAATATGAAAAAAAAAATTCAAAAATTTTTTGTCCATTTCACCAATAGCGAACTCAATCGGAGGACACGCTGTACTAGACGTTCTGGGTTTTAGTTTAATAATTAAATGTGGTCTTCAGTATTTGACTTCCTTTAAAATGGATACTAGAGAACGAAATATCTCGTGAAGTGTTAATTATATTATAGTTATGAAGAAAGGGATCTGCTCCTTAAATTTTCTAAAAGATATATAAAGCAGTTATTGAAAAAATGGTACAACATGGAAAGCTAAGGATGAAACTTGGTATCAGATAGAAATATCGTTTGAGTTTAGTTTCACTTGACTTTGAATTTGGAGGTTAATAAAACTAAAACACTCATCTTTCGTCATATAATGCCGAAAAACCAATCAAATTCATAATACGTATTCACATTTGTTATCTGTCGGTTATCTATCCGACAGATTAGCAAGCCCTTGATAAACCATTCTCTTGCAAACTTAGACTTTATATTTTGGTGATTATTATCTGACAGATAAGTAACTGGCAGATAAAAGCATGAATTGATAAACCGGCCCTCCGTGGTTTTCATTTGCTCTGCCTGCAATAATAATTTTGGTTTTGTTGTAATCAAATTAGATTTTGTTGTAATTAAATTAGAGCTTATTTTTCCAAGGGTGTTCGGCAGGTGTATGAGTTCATCCTTCGTAATTTATCAGTGTTGGTAACGGCACTATTTCTCACAACTGGTAAAACTGTTCTACTTGTTATGTTATGACAAATCACTTTTTAATTGACATGTAAGGTGGCATCTGGTAAATATTGCCGGAAATTCTCATAGTGGTAGTTACAAAATTTCTCGCTTAAAAAAAGTATTATTTTGCACCGCGAGGTGGTCAAGTTGTGGTAGTTTTTTATTGTTTTAGTCCTCGATGTGTGAGGGTTACGGTCTTAACAGATAATATTTTACGCTATGTAAGGGTGCTCATTTGTTGTTTGTCTTTCTGTCTGTAATTTAAATTACATAGGTCGACATTTTTTTTTATTTGCATTGATTAGGGTATGTGGACTTCATGTTAATTTGCTTAATTTTTTTTGTAGCTCCAGTTGTCAACTCCAAAATTAAAAAAAATGGCACAACAGTAAATTTATATCTCAAAAGCCAATTTGTACGTCAAAGTCAACTAAAAGATATTGTATATACCTCTAAAGGGGGTTGAAAGAAATCAGTGGGTGGGAAAGGGAGTGTTTTATGGTAAGTCTAGTGTAGAGTACATATTTTCCTTCATATTGATGTACACACTGTTGGCTGTACATTTTTTTTGTCAATAACTCCTATTGCACAGATCCAAGTGAAAAGCGTGGAAATGAGTTTTACAATGCATGGTATATACTCGTGTATATACAGCTTTCTCTCCATTTGGCAGACTTTTGGCTACTAGCCCAGTCAATGAACGTTCAATAAGGGGGTCTAGAGGGAAATGCCGAGATCACAATTTTTGACTTTAAGGCTGTGTTTGGACTATTTAGGAGGTAAACATACCAAAAGTCCCCGAACGTAGGAAGTGGAGGGGATGCAGGGGACAAGAAGAAGGTCCCGGTTTTTGGTCTTTCGCTCATATCTCCAAAACGGTTAGTCCTAATCACAAAGTGGCTATATGCAAAATTAAAGCTGACTAATTTTTCTACAATAATGTTTCTATTAATTTTTTTCGTATCTGTTATGGTTCAGTAATGAATTGTATATCTTTTGACTGTATTCTAACTTTATTATAAATTTATTATAAATTGAAAATAAATTTTAATAATCATCGTAGAAAAAAATTTCTTCTACAGATATCCGTTTCACAGCAGACTGAACTGAAATATCGCATAAAAAAATGTCTTTGCGTCTGTAAGTGTGTGTGTGCGTATATATCTGTGTGCGTGTATACCGTTTCTTGTAAAAACGATAAGTTCTGTTAGACTTAAAATATTTGATTTCAATTTGGAACATATGTAAAACAGCATATTACCATAATCGCTATTGAAATTGGGCCATATCTGTAATAAATTGTGATCTCAGCATTTCCCTCTAGAAACCATTCATTGACTGGACTATACCTACTTTTTTCCTCAAGAGATCCTGTTGAGATAATCCGTTGAAACGTCAAGTTTGATACGCAATGGTTTGAAGCTCTGTTTGCAGTTTTTCGAATAAAAACTGTTAAATATGGATCAGATGGATATCGAAGAAACTGCAAATGTGCTTAAAATAATATCTTTATTTTTTTTTGTATATTTGTAAAATGTTTGACTTCAACGATGGGTTATTTTACCTATTTGTGTTTATCCTGGTAAATAAATACGTAGGCACGTAATATTCATTTTTACACGGGTAATTTTACACCTTTACTGAATTAAGACATTTGTAAGTGAAGTTTACAAATTAGCGATCGGTAAATAATTACTTACCGATCAGGAGGCGGTAAGTAAACTAATAAATATAGAAATTTAAAAATCAAGTTTTATTAGACAAAATTAAAATCACAATTTAAACGATTATTAAAATTTATTGGAGCAATAGAATTTGGATTTAAAACAACTTTCTCTTCTGAATTATAACTTAACAAGAATCTTAAGTTGTGGCAAAAATCTTCGAGAAATTTCTAATGACAGCACATGTCACTTGCCAATAAATATTCGGTCTCATAGTAACCAAAGCGAAAACTTTTTTATGTACGACTTGTTTGTTTTATATATTTTTAAAATATTTAATTTTAATTAAATGTATTCAATATTTGAGCGTGCAAAAAATGTCATAAGCAATGCGATAATTAATAGTTGTTTCAGATGACATATCCTCAACCAGTAAAGAACACTTACTGACCTTAATACTTAATCTACTATTACAGCCTTACTTAACGTACCGGCATTGCAAAGAAATCAATATAATATCATATTTATAAAACTGAATATCTATCTGCATTTTCAGTTTTGAAGATATAAAAATTAATAAATCGAAACGTCAAAGAAAAGCTAGTAATTATCGTTTAATTTAAAGATATATACCTATTACCATGTAAAATCTAATATAAGATTTAGACAAAAACTGCAAACAGCAGTCCTACATAAAATAAATTAAGAAATTAATATGATTAGTGTGTTTCTAGTAACTGGCGTTAACTCATGACATGGTAAATACTTGTAATTATTTCTAGCTAGTTTATGTATTTGTTTTAGTAGTCATTTAGAAGTTATTTGAAATGTGATTCATGATTAACAGCATGAATAGGCGTCGAATATTTGAGCCACTAGAAAATTAAATAGGATTTACAATCATTCATCGAACAAAAATAGTTGTAGCTTATTCAAGTAAATAGCCAGCACCCACACGTAATACTGCAATTATATTGTTTATGAATAAAGATACTGTAGCACAATTCGTTTTTTTATTGTAATACCTATATACAACGCAGTTTCATCAGTTTACATATAACATAAAATTTTATGCACATATTGTGATAAAAATCAAATAAATACAATGTGCATTATTTATAATAAAAAAATAAAAAAAATTTATTGCCTTCAATAAGCTGACATGGAAGGCGATTAAAGCACATTTAACACATTTTTTTTTAAACTTAAAATACCCGATTATGAACTTTTTACAAATGCAATATTATGATGAATATGAAAAATGGCAATGTAGTATTATTACCTTAAAAATGCGTTATTTTCGTAATTTTAGTATACTGTAAAACTATACTTGATTTCTCTTTAGTATGTTTGCTGTTTATTTTTATCTTTTATTATTTGATTTGTACGGAAGCGTACTGAGGCCATGGCGAAAAAAAAATAAGTTGAAATTTCGACTTATTATCTTGAAAGAGTGACCCCAAAAATAGTAAAAAAATCGCCCATTTTCTAGCCCTCGAATTTTGTTTCAAACAAAGTGCTAAATTATTTTTAATAATGAGAACATCGCGCCCATACACTATCTTTTCACTGACTCAAGTTAATAATTCAAGATGAGGGGTAGTTTTGCACCCTGTGATGGGTTGTTTTCGTGTACCAGGTCATAACAGATTTATGGTTCATTCCTATTAATAAAGCTTACAGGGTTCAAGCTTTTTCGCTAGTTATTGGAGCTTTTATGCAGTTTTGTATAATATTGGGGTAGTTTTCACCCTATTAAGGGTGTGTCTCAATTACTTTGTGTAAGCCCTAGTCAACACCTTCGTTCATACATTCAGTCAATAGACTTATACTATATTTCTGTTCATGGAAGCTCTATAACTCAACAGCATCATTTTTCCCTATTTTCATCATATAGGGGATGTTTTTGGCCCTTCTGAATTAATCAATTCGGATATACAGATATACGGATTCGTCCATATTAGATATGAATTCCAAGAAAATACACACAGAAAAGAGCAATCTTGATACCTAGAGCAGCGGAAACGGAAACTCAACTCAAAAATAGATCATATCGTGGTAGGCAGAGAGATGACTTGTAGTGTTCTGTCACCATGGATACCCATAGAAGCTTGTAAAAGTTAAATACAAAGTGACAACGTATAGAAGTTATATTTAAGTTTGTATAAGTGAAAGTGTTTGTAAAATAATTTATACCTCGGAATATTGTCAGTTTGATAAGAAATATTAATTAGTTAGTGTTTAATTAGGTACACAAACCGCAACTTTCCACAGTGCTTCCCTCTAACGCAGTAAATCATAGTTTATATACATATATAAAAGAGAGCTTAAACGCTACCTCACGACACAATGCGGTAACGCATCTCACAAATACCTACACCTCCCATCCCATATTTCTTTACCGCCATGTGGTATTCGCTGCTGGCAACAAGCATGACCTTAGTCCAACCCAGCGTGGACGTAGCAGGCCCAGCTGTATAACTCTGGGAGTGGCAGCAATGTCTACCGCGCGCTGGTAAATCAATCAATCAATCAAATCAATGGGCGATTTTTGAGGTCACTTTTTCGACTCATTAACTTGATATTTCAACTTAAGTCGAAATTTTAACTTATAAGTTGAAAACATTTTTGATTTCAAAATATTTATATTTAACAAGGTGTACCAAATGGGAGGGAGGGGGTTAAAAATAGCCCATTTTTTACAAATGTATTTTTTTGAATAGCCTCTTATCTATATCTATAAAAGAATACCCTGACTGACCCACTCACTGACTGATCTATCAACGCACAGCTCAAGCCGCTGGGTCTAGAAACTTCAAATTTTGCATAGAGGTTCCTCGAATGACGTAGGCAACCACTAAGAAGGGATTTTTCGAATTCGACCCTTAAGAGGATGAAAAAGGAGGTTTAAATTTTAGGCTCTTTCGGAAACGGTTAGATCTAGATGAGTGAAATTTGGCAGAAATGTTTTTTGTTAAAATCTCTTAGGTAAGACGAAATTTCGATTTTCACTTTTTGAAGGGGTGAAAACGGGGGTGGTAGATGGTTTAAAGGCTTTAATTAATGCGCACCCGTATTTTTGAAATCGCGTAAGTCAGAAACGTGATTATTCGAGCGATGGGCCCTTTTGAGAAGACACGTATTCGACGGTTTTCAAAAAGAGACACCCGAATGGGTGAACGGGGAGAGGGAGGTTTTTTAAGCTTTTCGGAAACGGTGAAAGGGCATAGCAGGATAAGCAGGTGTTAGGTGCCCCCGCACCAATCGGGTCGAAATTTTTAGCACAAATTGATAGTAGTGTTAGATAAAATTTCCCAAAATATTATTTTTGGAAAACCATTTTTACGGGAGTTATGGGGGTAAAAAGAAAAATGAAAAAAAATTTTTTTCTCGAGAACGGATAAACCGATTTTCATGAAAAAAATATACGTTATGGCTTTTGATGGTGCAAAAATTATTGAACCCATTTGTCGAAAAAAAGTGGTGAAAAAATTTTTTCAAAATAAAAAAAAATTTTTTTTAGGGGATGTTCCAGAGGCACACCCACCATTTTCTTCCCAATAAATGCTTATATGCCCCTTTAAAACATTTTCAAAGCGATCGGAAGGGTACAACATACTCCAAATTGATAATCATTGGCAGACTGCGGGCGGCGCGTAGTCTATGTAATGAAGCATTATAAGACGACTTTTTTGTAAATATTTCGTGCAAAGACGAGATTACCTCCCCCCCTTCGTTTTCGAGGGTGCTGAACACGATGCAGGTGGTGGGAGAAGTTTTTGACCGCCGCAACCCCCTGAAACGGCCATCCCTCTTATGGATCCCTTTATGTTTCCATATATAAACGGGTTTGGGGAGTGATTTATCAACGGGTTATACTTGAAATAGAATATTTTTCCCATGATCAGCCCAAAACGGGGGAAACGCGTTTGAATCCGAATTATTTGATAAAAAATGATTTTCCACTCCTCGGAAGGGTTTAATTAACCCCCTAGACCTGCTGTCTGGACTCAACTTACTCTATAATCATCTTCCATGTTATTTCAAGTATAACCCGTTGATAAGTGACTCTCCAGACCCGTATAGAAAAGAGATCATAAGAGGGGTGGCCGTTTTAGGAGGTTTTCGGCGGTCAAAAACTTCTCCCACCACTTGCATCGTGTTCAACACCCTCGAAAACGGACGGAGGAAGGTAATTTCGTCTTTGCAAGAAATATTTACACTATTTCTGCCTTTATTACATAGACTAGCGGTTCATTACTACATCTTACTACAACGGTCACTGGCGGCCATTAGAACCCTACCATTTAAATCAGTATCAAACTTCAAGAAGTGTGGTGCAAAAATTCTCTGTCGTTAACTGTGGGGTCAAACAAAATCTAGTTTGAAAATCTGAAGATTTTGCAAGGATGACGTCCGCAGTCAGCCTACGAAAGAACTAGTTTTCAAAGTCCACTACGAGGAGGTTACAGTGCCTTTCACTAGTGAAGGTGCCTGTTTATCGTGAGTCCCCTTGCCTCTCACGAGTCGGGGTGTTTATTTATCGTGAGTCTCCTTGGCTCTAAATAGTCGGGGCGCTTGTTTATTGTAAGTTCCCTTGCTTCTCATTAATCGAGGTGCTTGGTTATTACGAGTCCCCTTGCCTCTCACAATTCGGGTTGACTTTTTTGCGTGAGTCCTCCTGCCTCTCACGAATCAGGTTACTCTATATTGATGAGACATTTCTTAGTCTTCATTCTTCGAGAACATCCCATAAAAAAAATTTTATTTTGAAAAAATTTTTAAAAAAGTTGCGGCGGTCAAAAGCTTCTCCCACCACTTGCATCGTGTTCAGCACCCTCGAAAACGAGGGGGAGAAGGTAATCTCGTCTTTGCACGAAATATTTACAAAAAAGTCGTGCTTCATTACATAGACTACGCGCCGCCCGCAGTCTGCCAATGATTATCAATTTTGAGTATGTTGTACCCTTCCGATCGCTTTGAAAATTGGATATGTTTTAAAGGGGCATATAAGCTTTTATTTGGAAGAAAATGGTGGGTGTGCCTCTAGAACATCCCCTAAGAAAAAATTATTTTTTATTTTGAAAAAATTTTTTCACCACTTTTTTTCGACAAATGGACTCAATAATTTTTTCCCATATTTGCACCATCAAAAGCCATAACATATATTTTTTTCATGAAAATCGGTTTATCCGTTCTCGAGAAAAATTTTTTTTTCCATTTTTCTTTTTACCCCCATAACTCCCGTAAAAATGGTTTTCCAAAAATAATATTTTGGGAAATTTCATCTAACACTACTATCAACTTGTGCTAAAAATTTCGACCCGATTGGTACGGGGGCACCTAACACATGCTTATCCTGCTATGCCCTTTGGGAGAAATACTCTATTAGACACGAGTAAGACGAAATTTCGATTTTAACTTTTTGAAAGGGTGAAACGGGGGTTGGTAGATGCTCAAAAGGGTACCCGTATCTCTGCAGTCAGAAATGTGATATTCCAGCGATGGGATCTTCTGAGGAAATAAGGAGACACGTATTCGACGGTTTTCAAAAAGAGACCCCCCCCCGAACGGGTGGGGTTTTTAAGCTTTTCGGAAACAGTTAGACCTAGAAGTATGGCATCTGGAATCTATTAGACACAAATAAGACGAAATTTCGATTTTCACTTTTTGAAGGGGTGATCGGTGGATGGTCTAAAGGGTACCCGTATCTCTGAAATCGCGTAAGTCAGAAATGCGATATTCCTCTTCTGAGGAAATAAGGAGACACGTATTCGTCGGTTTTCAAAAAGAGTCCTCACCGAACGGGTGAACGGGGAGAGGGATGTATTTAAGCATGAAATTTGACACATACCAGGCCATGTGCTCTATTGTCGATTGAAATAATTATTTTTTCGTCCAACTTGCACACAAAAATAGAATAATGAATTGTTAACAAATTGCGATGCACAGTGGGTTTCCTCGAGTGCAATGGATCCGCAGTGGTAGTGTGGGTGGATGAAGTAACAAATTTTTTTTGAGGCCTTTAGTCCAGTCAATATATTGTAGAATGCATGGAATATGCGAGACTTTTTGACTTCAGATCTTTGTTAGGAGTAGTTAGTAGGTAAACATACTAAAAGTCCCCGCCCCTGGGAGGTGAGCTTACGGAGGGAGGGAGGGAGGGAGGGAGGGAGGGAGGGAGGGAGGGAGGGAGGGAGGGAGGGAGGTAGGGAGGGAGGGGGGAAGATACCATTTTTTGATTTTTCGATTATATCTCGGAAACGATGGACTCTAGAAAAATATGTTCTGCCTAAAAATTAAACCTAATTAAATTTCCTATAAAATTGTTTCCATACATATTTGTCCAATTTCCAACAGTTTTCGAGATATACGTTATTGAAAATCGATAATTTTCAAAAATTATTTTTTAAGTGTATATCAAATTGAAGGAAATTTAATGCTCTGCAACTTCCTTTCTGACAATTTTTCTGAGAAAGGATCGTGGGAGGCGCTAGAAGCAAATGTTTGACAAAAAGAGTTAGGTGAAAATGACTTTTTCAAAAAGTATCGATTTTCAATAACGTATATCTCGAAAACCGTTGGAAATTCGACAAATATGTAAGGAAACAATTTTATAGGAAATTTAATTAGCATTAATTTTTATTTAGAACATATTTTTTCTAGAGTCCACCGTTTCCGAGATACAATCGAAAACCCCAAAAATGAGACCTTCCCCCCCTCCTCCCACCGTAAGCTCACCTCCCAGGGGCGGGGACTTTTAGCATGTTTACCTGCTAACTACTCCCAACGAAGTCCTGAAGTTAAAAAGTATCGCATATTCCATGTACTCTACACCCCTCTTTTGAGCACCCATTGACTGGATTACTTTGGTTCTTGTACACACACTAAATCACAATTTTATTTTTTTCACCCCCTTAAATAATGGGTGGGGGTGGTAATGGGGGTGGCTAATGCTAGAGTAATTTTTTTTTTGAGACCTTAGATATATATATATACTAAATACCAATTTTATAGCCTCTTATTTGCTTGATTTACTTATGTAAATAAGTAAATCAAGCATTTACCCATTTACCTCAATTTACCTCCATCCTTTCAACGGAGTAAGATATAATCTAGTTCCAGATCTTGTTACCTGTACTTACCAAATTTCAAATCAATATCTTAAACGGTTCCAGAGCAATCGTGCACACAAAAAAATTAGACAGACCGACAGACGGACAGAATTTTTTTTTGCTCAAACTTAAAATCTCCACGTTTCATGACATTCTTCTAAGCCCAATCTGAACAATAAAAATTTTCAAATTTTTTTGTGTTACTATAGGTACTTCCACTGTAAAGTGGAAGTAATTAACATGTATAAGCGATTAAATTTTCGAACGCAGATTGCTCTAGTATGCAGCCTCTCATCACCGTGCAAAGCTATTCGCGATGGCTAGTGCATCAGAAGACTGCAATGGCTCGGCCCTGGTCGATATCGGTCTCTAAATAATGTAGTTACATGTCGCAGTGCGGACCAAGACCTTATCCGTAAATGTGATTCCCTGCATGACTTTTTGGAACAAAATTTCAATTCACAGGCCAACTGAATCAAGAATGAGTACGTGTGCAAATCTTTCTCTAATATGAAACGGTATATCTTTACTCCTGGTTTTTCCTTCTTAGTTAACGCGGGCAAGTGATCAAATCAATCACTTACCCATATATTCTCGATTATGTAGATCGGTATTCAGAAGCAATAGGATTAAGCGAGAATATACTAGAAATTGGTTCCTGGTAAGAAACCGCACCTGGCGGCGCGTCGTATGTCACTGCTGCATACTAGATTAGTAAATATCAAAGTTATTATATTCTAATACAAAAATTTACCCGAAGAGGATTGCGCCTTTGAGAAGATTCCAGAAAAATTAAAATACTGCATAGGATATTGATCAGCGTTTCGTCAACCAAACTGGCATCATCAGGAGACTAAAATAAATAAAACCATGGGTCTAAAAAATGAACCATTTTTAATAAACTACGGAGAGTATCCTGTAAGATGTTCAGCAGTTATACAGTGTGTCCCCGGATGGGATACAGCACTCTTGTAAACTTTCTTGATTTGCCGAGAAAAAGTCATTTTTTATAAAAAGTTTTGTTTGTCCTAGAAAGTCATAAACAGTTGTCAAACTTAAGATAAATTATACAGGGTATTCTAATAATCAGAAAATATGAAATCGACTTTAAGCAATTTTTTATTGAAAATTTGATTTAACAAAGTTTTTTTCTAGTATGAAGAAAAACTTAAATACTGGAGTTTAGTTGCAAAATAATGAAATAACAATTAAGAAAAAAAAAACATTTTATTCAACTAAGTTGAAAACGAGAGGCAAACCGCGAAGGAAATCTGGAGTACGCTCAGAAGGAAATCTTTCTTTTTCGGATTTCTCCCCACCGCTCTTCAAGAAATTTTTTTATCAAAGAGGAAATCTCAGGGAAATCCGAGGAAATCTCAAGAAATATTTGAGAAAATCCTAGGAAATCTGTGTAATCTTCGTCAAAGAGGAAATCTGGTGTACAAAATTTTGGGTGCGGTTGATCCCTCGGTTGAAAACTATTCCACATATTTCACACATTTTTCGAAATTCTTCAAAGACAGATGAGATCACATTTTTATTTGTGGTTGCAACTGCATCACAATTTTTTCCTTTAACAAATCTACGTCGTCTTCTAAATCATTTGCATATGAGGCGCTCGCGCGCAAACCCCGATAAATCCACACACACAAAGTTGTGGGAAATTACAAAAAACTTCTCAAGCAAAAACCAATAAGTCTTTTTTTGTTCTTTTTAAGTCAAAAAATATCTTCTAGGCTGTAGAATATAAGACCAAAAAATAAGAACAATGCTACTTTATTTATTTTTCTATTTTAACTTTTCTTGCTGGATTTATCGGATTTTGCTATGTAAATACGAATTTATCGATTTTTGCTTTAAAATAAAACATTAAAGATGCAGAAAAATAAATTTTGACAACATTAATAATTTATTAAAATAAATAAAAACATTCATTGTTAACAAAAATTAATTCTCAATATCTGTTAAAATTTCAGATAAAACCGTTATAATATATTGTATAAAAATGGATTTATCTGCTTTTGATCCCGATAATATTGGATTTATCTAGTTTTGTTCGAAACGGTCAACTTTAACATTAGATTTATATGGGATTTATGGCGTTTTGGTTACCAAAGATTATATAGGCTTGTAGAGTTTAGTCTAACATACATGAAACTATTACAAACTCAAAATTGACTTTTTGTGGATTTATCGGGGTTTGCGCGCGAGCGCCTCATATACTCTTTGCTTCAATACCCCCATAAGATATAATCCAATGGAGTTGGTCCATAGCGGCCAATCCACCTGTCGTGAAAGTGATTGTCTAACCATTGTCTAACTAGAATTGTAGAATGTGCTCGGCATCATCTTGCTGAAAAATTATTTTTCTTCTAAATTCTAAATTTTCATCAAATTATTTAAAATTTCAAAATAAGTATTTTGATTCAATTTCCATCCATAAAATAAGGACCTATTATTCTGTGATGCACTATGCCGCATCAAACATTTAATTTTTTTTTTATAGTCGGAGAACGAGGGATCTACGATGCATTTTAAAGACCCTCTATAACACTCGCGAATAACCACCTAAAAAAAATTGATTCTTATGTAAATCGACCTGGCGGATTCGATTTTGGAGTTCGCCAGACAATCCGGAATTGCGAAACTGGTCAAAATCGGCAATTTCCGAAAAATCTCAAATTTTATGGAAATTTTTTAATTTTTACTTATCACCGTATATCTCTTTTAGTTTAAGTCCGATTTTTCGGAGAGCCAATTTAGACCTTTGTTATCATGACTGACATGACAGAAATGCAAAAAAGTTTACGTGTCACCAGTAATATTTTTTTAAAAAGTTGGTGACACGAAATTTGTTAAAAATGCAGCAACAAATACTCGATCGAGAAAACTTTTTTGTTTTTAAAGGTAGTATATAGTAAGCTACAAAGTTGTAGCCATAGAACTAAAGAAACTTTTTTATTTCGGTGATTTTTTTTGATAACTTACTTAGTTTTCAAGAAAACGGTGCTGCATTATTTGACCGCCGGGTCGCGTCACAAGATAAAAGATTGAGTTGGCTTATACCGCGGCTTTGTTTCTCGTCTTTCAAGATGCCCCACCCGATGTGAATAAAATAATGCGTAGTTGTGAATATTGGTTTTTCTAATTTTGACATATAAAGTGACAGTTTTCAAAACTAACGTAAGTCTCAAAACGTCCTACTTTAAACTAACTAGTTATGAAAAGTAAAATTTTACGTAACTGGTGAGGAAAAGTTCGTTATGTATCAATTAGGAAAGATAACCAACTCTCAAAAAGATAAAGAAACAATGTTTATTCAACACAAAATGGAATACTAAGTCCATAAAGTGGAAACTTCTAAATTCTTCTTTCCTTCAAAATCAAAATACGCTAACAAAACTTTTTCATTAATACGATTTACCTTAAATTATGTTATTAAATTAGGATTTCAAATAATATTGTAATTTGGCTAAATAACGTCTGTCAATTTTGACATTAAAATTATAATGTGTGATAGCAGCAAAGACAACTATGAAAAAGATTACTTAATATTTAAGATCTTTAAATAAATCTATTTAATTTATTATGTTTAAATTGTTTTTAAAATTTTAAAATTAGAAAAAATCATGTATGTAACACGTTTCGAAAGACAATCTTGTGTAACTCGTGTTATTTTGCGGGATCTCGCTTCGCTCGTCCCGCAAATTCCACTCGTTACACAAAATAACTTCTTTCGTAACTGGTTACATAAATAGCCATTATAAAACGTTTACTTTAGTTAGTTAGTTTTTAACCGATGGACGGGAGTAGTTGTCGTCTATGTGGTTTATGACACTTATTCTTATTGAAAATTGATGAGTTGCAGCTATAATAATAATTATTATTGCGTTAGGAAAGTGCTATAGAGGGTAAAGTACATATTAAAGTACTGGAATTTCTTTTCCAGACATTTAAAACTAGTTTTAATATTTAATTTGAACAAAGAACAACTTTTAAGCAATTTTTTTAACGTCAGCAGTTTTGTGCGCGTTTTCAACTTTTTTTTTAACAGTGACTTCCCAGTTAAACCCAGAGTTAAACTTTCTGAAATGCATATTTTGCCGACAAAATAGTGAAAAACTGTGCAGGGTGTTACAGAAGAAGCACTGGACTAAGCATTTAAAGCAGTTTCTATAAAGTCGGATGATATCTCTCTTAAGTTGAAATATTACACCAAAAAAAAGGATTTATTTTTGTCAAAATGTCCTGTCTATCATGCAAGATGCAGAAGAAATTACACCCGAAAAGCTTATAAACAAAAAGCAGAAAGCACAGATGTGGCTAATACTGGTTATAAAAAAAGGAAGACCGTTGAAAGCCCAAAACGTATAATTTGCGATAAAAAAAAATACAAATGTGTTAACTATCTCTTAAATATTGCTGCTTAATTATACGAGTAGAAGTTAAATGTGGAAATAAAATGAGTATGTCTAAATTGCCTTTATCAAAATTTAAAACTTTATTTTTTATATTTTGCTCCTTTTTCAAAATTAAAATTTACTGAATAAACGATTATTAAATAGGTTATTATTAATACAATACAAATCCTGGCGCTCTCAAGCTACGCATGGCGTTATCGCTTGTGTAGTACGTGACCGGCCGCGGCCTGCATAGTTCTTTTATATATTGCGGCACCGTTATGTTAAAAACCAAGCCAGTTATCAAAAAAATCACTGAAATAAAAAAGTTTCTTTGGTTCTTTGGCTACAACTTTGTAGCTTACTATATATATCTATCTTTAAAAACAAAAAAGTTTTCTCGATCGAGTATTTGTTACAGCATTTTTAACAAATTTCGTGTCACCAACTATTAAAAAAAATATTACTGGTTTTAAAAAATTTTTATTGTTCAAATAGGCTTAGAATGTCACGAAACGTCGAGATTTTAAGTTTGAGCGAGAAAAAAATTTCTGTCTGTCGGTCTGTAACTTTTTTTTGTGCGCACGTTTACTCTGGAACCGTTTGAGATATTGACTTGAAATTTGGTACACGTATGTACTTTAACGAGATCTAGAACTAGATTATATTTTCATCTTGTTCCGTCGAAGGGTTGGGGGGTAAATTGGGGTAAATTTGGGGTAAATAGGTAAATCAAGCAGGTAAGAGCCCATAAAATTGGTATTTAGTATATACAAAAGAATCTAAGGTCTCAAAAAAAATTTTGGCATTAGCCACCCCCATTACCACCCCCACTCTATTATTAAAGGGGATGAAAAAAAATGTGATTTACTGTGTGTACAAGAACCAGAAACCTCAAAATATTTTTTTACTTCATCCACCCCCATCCCGCTACCGATGTGGGGTATCGTTTTATGGGTTTTTGGGGTAGATGATTTCAAATATTATATTATTAAAGTTCCTTAAACAATTATTTCCACATACAAAATTTTTTCGTTGTAAGTGACTTGGATAAAAAATCTGGATGTGGAAGTAGTGATTCCTTGGGCAGCGGTTTTATTGTCAAGTGATTGAAAATTTCCTTGGATGGTGTTATCAGTGTAATGTTAAAATGATTGGATGATTTGTGTCACATGACAAGAAATAACTAAATTTAATTGGTTGTTAGAACTATCAAAAAATTTTCATCGTAAATTACTCATTTATCAAGGACTATTCTCAAATTATTTTCATATTTTAAAAAATGTGGAAGATAGTTTAAAAAACGAAAAACTGCATTACCGACCATTCTCTTATACGCGCCTCACTATCATTTGGACGCATGTCTTGATAACAAATATACAGGATGTTTCATTAATAATTGGACGTACGCTAACTGGAGAATCCTTAGTCCAAAATATGAAGATTTAACCTGAAACACTTAGAAAAATGTGCCTCCTTACTGAGATACAGGGTGTCAAAGTTTTTTCTTTTTTTTGCAATATCTCAACTACCTCTTGACCGATTTTCTCCCAATTTGGTAAGGAAACATTTTTTAAGCTAAGAAATAATAATTTATGTATTACATCACGCTAGCCCGTGGAGGGCGCCTCATGAGCTTATATCTGATGATGAATATTTTCTCTTTTTTTTTTTACGAAACGTAGTGGCACTTTTGACTAGAAAATCTCATGCATGAGTCATTTCTACGTAAAAAAGATACACTTGATAGAACTTGATAATTCCAACCGTTTTCGAGAAAACTGCCGCATAGATCTCAAAAATTCTTTTAAAACAAGCCCAAAGTGCGGTATCCCATCCGGGGACTGTATATTTTCCGCTATTTGGCCGGAAGGATTAGTTCAATAATAATAATAATAATAATAATAATAATAATAATAATAATAATAATAATAATAATAATAATAATAATAATAATAATATTTATTTATAACCAATTAGGATACACTAATATAATGGCATTAACAATTTAGTAGTAGTATACATATAAATAAATATTCGGAAAACCCACAAGGAAAATTCCGCGCGTGGGTAACTCTTTACTTTAAGACATGTAATAAAATTATAATGAAATACAATTTTATACAATTCATACCTTAAGAATAAATAAGTGGTAAATTAAATTATATATAGTTTGTATATAGTTAGAATTTTTTGTTACGAGATGTTTAATAGGTACTTTGGTAGGTAAAGTTATTAACTGTGAACGAATACATTATCTTAGGAACTAACTTACTAGCTTATTTTATTAATATATTTGAGTTTTGATTTTTTGATAGTTTGAATTGAAATATTTTTAATCTATATAGCAATCTAATATGTATGTAGTAGTTTTATATGTAGCTGTTTTTTATATCAATCATACTTTTAATGTCTTTCCTTGTCTGTCGTTTTATCCACAATTTAATTTCTAATTTAAAATGTTTACAGTTTGATATGTCCTTTATTTCCATTGGGAGCGTGTTGAATAGTTTTGTAGAGAGATAGCTATGACTTCTCTGGCCAATAGTTTTAAAAATCCTGGGTAATTCTAATGCACCTTCCTTGTATCTTGTGTTGTGAACGTGTTTAATTATATTTTTTTTGTGTTTATTTTTGAAACAGTGTAATAGAAGGGCTTGGCAAAATAGTTGTCTAATGTCAAATATTTTTGTTTCATTGTATAGTTGATCTGATGAGTAAGTTCTACATTTGTTAAATATGATTTTTAATATCCATTTTTGAATAACCTCAAGTTTTTTGCAATAATTATTGGTTATGCCACCCCATGCTATTATACCGTAGGAGAGATGTGATTGGACTACTGCATAATATACTGAGATTAACTGTTTTTCATCTAAAAAAGTTTTTAATAATTTGATTTTTGGTAACACGCACCTCAGTTGTTTGACTAATTTGTCGGTGTGAGCATCCCATCTCATATGACAGTCCAATATTACCCCTAAATATTTGATATTTTGCTTTGACTGAATCAGGATATCTCCATGGCAAAAGACATAGTTTCATCTATTTTCGTTAAGATGTATGCAGTTGTATTATATTATATTTCTTAAATTATCCCAAAAGGGTAATTTTTGTTTAGTTTTCTTGTAAGTTAACACACAATCAGAATTTATTGAGATACGATTCCTAGAATCGGAGATAATAAGAAAAATAGTGGATAGAAAATTATAATTTTACAACATAAATTGTTTAAATTTCATATGAAGCAATGAACAGATTAAATCCAAAACTTCTCATTGCACTAACTGCCACACAAAAAATAAATTAAGTCCTTTCCGTTCTGAATAGAAAAAAAAAAACTAACTGTATGATATCTTACGTATCTATTTATTTTTACATTATCTCTACATTGTAACAAATCAGTTTTAAATATTTTAACACTTATTTTGAGGATTACATCAAGCCATTTAGAGATTATTAGAATCCATCCAAGTGGCAAAGTGCAAAGTAGTCAAGTTATTGGTAATGCGTTTAATATTTGTTTAACATACTTATATGGCTTTGACATGTTCTGTGTTGCATTCCAAAGACGCTGCAAGATAGCCGTTCATGAGCAGGATCGGGCTACGTTATTAATTCAGCGGTTATTGTATTAAATACATGTTATTTTTGATAAACTTTTACGACAATCATTAGTGATTTTTTTATCCCCTATAAAACACGCCAAGGAACAATTTTGGTTTCTTAAATATATACAAGGGTGCTAAAAACTATTTATAAAATGTCTTGAAAAATCTATTTTGCTGTAACAATATCCTTAATACCATCAAAAGCGACTTGTAGACTAAAAGGGCCCACCCTTTTGAAGGTTGTTAAGGCCATTTTAAGTTTCATCATAAAACTCCTTAGTGAGGCATAGTGCCGCTCTTGAAAACCTTGTTCGGGCCGTTTTAAAACCTTTCCTGAAACTTAAAGCTGTTTGAAGCTTTTTTATTAGTTTCCTGCATTTCTAGAAAACACCTAGAAAGCTACCTTAAAACTAGTTTTTAAAACTCTTATAAGTCCATATTAAAACTGAGAAGTTATAAGAATGCCCACGAAGGAATCCAAATAATTTTATTATTGCATTTATTTTTTCTAAACTGATTTAAGCAAACACACCATCAGACTTATTGAAGATAAAATGGAATTTGAAATTTATAAAGCGTAGAGTGGCACTATAACCTCTTTAATGCCGATTTAAATGGTAATAAAAAGACATCAGGTATGACAAAAAAATTAAATCCAACGGCAGTTTATCGTTAAAACTACAAAAGAAAGGTCCAAAAAACAAGAGCCCCTCAGAAATAATAATGATTTTAATATCCATACAAAATTTGCATTGACGCGTAATCAGCAAATTTAAAAAAGTAGGGTCCTTCTCGGTTCCCACGGTAATTTTCAGTGATTTCTTGTAACTTTACCTTAAATTGCTAAAGAAAAAGTAATAATTATTAATAATTATAATTGTGAGATTGACCTTGAATATTTTTATATAACAAGAAAAACATGGCCGGCCAACTAAAAACTAATTGTCATTTTACAGTCCTCTCATTAAACTATATATTCTAATAATGGTAATGACCTAGAACATTTACTCAAAATTAAGTCCTTTTAGTATTTTTGTATACTATCACAAATAATCCCCTCCTTACATAAATGCAAATGCACTTGACGAAGATCACATGGACTTGATAAAAGCTGTAATAAAACGTTTGGGATTTAAAAGAACCGCCTCCAAAACGAACCGCGTTGACATTTGGTACAAAAAACTTAAAACTTAACCTCAAAATAATTTGACAGTGTGACGCGCGCGCATGGTACTAAATATACGTGTACACACATGCATCAACGACACTTCAGGCAGACATATTGTTTATTATTTTTATAATAAATGTTTTATTGAGGTTTTAGAAAGTGTTTTATGGAATTAAAAAAAATTTGCGTTTTAGATTTATAGAGGCCTTTTTTCTTCATAATGGTTTCATCACAACATTTGTCAAGGATGTTTTAAGAGTCTAGTTTTGTAATGGCCTTTAATAAGTACTAATAGGCATTAAAAATGTCTAGTTTTAAAAAGGATTTAAAATGCATTTGTTGCAAATATGTTAAAACCATAAAGAATAATTTAAAGCCTCGAGCAAGTATACTTGAAGCCCAAAAGGCCTTAACTACAACATCAATAAAGCACAAGACTATTTCCTAACCCCGACAAACCTTTCTTAAAAACTCCTCAAGTTCAAATGACTTTTAAATTGTTCCTTGGGACCCTCTCTATGAGCTTACGTTTTCAAATTCCCAAATTTTTGCAAGATTTTCCAGTAGCAGGACTGCCTTCATATATTTAACGAAAATTCAAGGCTAAAGCTAAGAATATTTTATTAAAGTATTTTTTTAGCCCCTTTCAGAACACTCCGTATTACGATTTTATTTTCTAAAACATTTTCCCATAGATGGAAGTATATTTATCTCGTAAGTTTGCTTTTATAGATCTAGGAAGTTAAAATAAAGTGATAGTGGCGTCAGTACCAGGGACACAAAGAAAAATGAATAGGCTGAAGAATTGGCCAGGAAAAACGCGTTTGGGGAACTAGTAGGACCCAAACCTGCTGTTGCTACATCATACCTACAAGCAAGGATTTTACTAACAAGAGGAAAGTGAAACAGAAATGCAATATTGCAAAGAGATTAGTCAACAGGGACGAATATAGGACCTCACTGACTGAATACAACCATACACTGAGAAGGGCCAAGAGAGAATCTTGAAGGAGACACTGCGAGAGTTTTTTAAATTATTCTCTCTTTTAACTGAGAGAGGGCAATATACTAAGACAGGTAAGGAAAAAATGCACGAACTACTCCTCGTGAACTTTACTGGATCCACGATCATTTGAGGAATAGCTAGGAATAGAACTGGGGGGTAGCTGGAAACAGTTACCAGGTCGGGCTGGTCAGTAACCAAAAAGTGATAAATCAATCCAAAATTAAACCATACAAATCTCTGGGACCAAACGGAATTCTGCCAGTAATGCTTCAGTAGGAAACGGACCTGCTAGCGCTAAAGCAATACAAGCTTTATATAGCCAGTCTAGTGCTGGGATGCATACCTAAAAGTTGAAAACCGGTTAGGGAGGTATTTATCCAAAGGCAGTACACCCAATCCAAGCTCCTAAGATTTATAATAAATATTGTCATTTCAACTTAAGACTATGGAAAAAACGCTTTACAGGATGACGGATAATGTGGTTAGAAGTCCACTACATCAAGACCAACGACCTACGAAAAGGCCTAACCTGTTACACTGACGGGTATAGGATGGAGATAGGAGTTGTAGTAGGAATATATGGAGAAAGGCCAAGGGTCTTATACACCACGCCACTCTATTCCAGACAGTAATTCTGGCTATACTTGAATGTGTACGCAAGAATGCTAATCCACGATATGTTAACCATCAAATATCCATGACAGTCAGGCGGCACTTAAGGCATTAGCCTCTAACAAGGTATCATCCTGACTGGTATGGAACTGCCACGAAGAGCTCAAAATTCCGGGCGAGCGGAACAGAGTTAAACTACTATAGGTGATGGCAGGACATTTTACAATAGACGGCAACGAAAAGACTCATGAACTTGCTAGACAACGGGCTGCCAACACATTTACTGGTCCAGAACCCATGCTGAGCATCACCAAAAGCTCAGTCAAAGACTGGGTCATAAACAAATATGAAAATCACTGGAGGAATATTCCAGGACATCGACATGGAAAAGTGTTCATTAAAGAAATAATAAATAAATCGAAGAACTGCTTAATAAGAACAGGATGCAGTTTAGAATTACAGCAGGACTTCTAACAGGACACTTTCCTGTCAAGAAGCACTCAATCGGAAAATTCGACGACGACTTGGACTGCAGATTATTTGGACGGAAACCAGAAACGGTGAATCATATTATATTCAAATGAGAGACAAGACATAACATCTACGGACAGACAGATGGTACCATGAATACTCGTCCAGTTTCAGACCAGGGGTACTAAAATGGGTAAAGAGAATTAGGACAGGGGACAGCACACTAAGCCAGGACTAAGACAGGAGGCTACAGTGCCCTTGGAGTTCTTTAACAGACGAGCCCTGAGTATATATAGAAAAAAAAACATTGTATTCGTTTTGGATTGTGAAAAAACTACTTTTCTCACTGTTCGTAGAAAAAATATCCCAGTTCTCTTGATATTTAGCAAAAAGCTTATCTGTTGCGTAAACTTTGAATCCACGACATTCGTTTCTAAATTTTACTAAGAGACAAATGACCGTTGGATGAATCTTTAGAGTAAACGAATAATTTCATAAATTCCGTTATGTATTTCGATTGAAAATCCTGCCCTGACCACAGCGACTTTCTTCTGCCTTGCAATCTCAAGTATTTCCGATGACGTCATTACGACTATATTCCTTCAGCCAGCAACAAAGAGCTACGCTGACTAATACCATCGGCTTTTTGCTTTTAATGCCTTTTTTGTACACTGATCGTGTACCACGGCCTCGCTTTCTAGAAGTATGTGATAAAAATCATTTAATCAATGGCTATTCAATCGAGCAATATCTAAAATTTAGACACTTTTTTTAGTTTCGCCGCAGAGATTGATTAAGAATAGACTAGCAACATGCGCACTAAAAAGAACATCCCACCCCTATTAATATTGACGTTCTGGATTTTCGTTAATATATTGTGCAAATGAGATAAAAATGTGACAGAAAAAAATCTTAGTGATATAGACATATCCATACCACCAAAGTAGTAACAACGCTGAATTGAACGTTTCATATGACCGGAAGTAACATCGACACTTTGAAAATAATCGAGTTACATAATGAGACAGTTAAAGAATAACGATATATTAACCAATCATCTTAATTTTTCATGAACAAATTAAAATAATAATAAATTTTATCATTTTATCAGGAAAGAGTTATTTCTGTTCCAAATCTCCCTACAATGTCTCCAAAATAGTGTAATATTTATAAAAAATATCAAAAGTTAATAAACATAATTATGTTTCAAAGAAATTAAGCAAATAATTTCCCAATCTTAATTTTTTACTTAAAAAAAAATGATACTTTCACCGGATGTACCTCCAATTACGTTAAATCTATAATAAAAATAATTGCTAGTAATTTTAAAAATGATGAAATAATCATCAACAAATTCCATATAAACAAAATAGCTAATTTCTCATTTTAAATTAGAAAAAAAAGATTTCTTTATCGAACTGATCTGAAATTACGTTAAATGCAATAGGCGTCTGAAAATAAGGAGTACGCCACCTGGTGGTCTATAGTCAAACTAATTATGGGCTTTTCTGTCATTGTCTCTTTAGTGTACGATGATATCAACAATAAGTAAATGATAAACTGAGATGCTAAGTTATTAAAAATATGATAGCGTTTAAAGGGGCTACAATTGGCTGGAGCCAACCTAGTCGGTATCCTTTGTAGATTGCAGGGACAACTCGTGAAAGTTGAGTTGCACTGCAATGTTCAAAGCATACCCTCTTTAATGTAGACACCTTTAACCAGGCATTGAGAGGGGAAAAGCTGGTGCAAATAACCGTGGCCCGAGTAGCAATAATAATGTCCTAGACAATCACACATTGTAAGTGAAATTTTTGAAATAAGTAAATATATGTAATTCCAGTATATTTAAAAGTAATATATACTATTGCACCATGCACTATTATGTCTTACCTCTGAATATTTCTGTTTCATATTTTACAAAATACTGTTTCATTTATTTCATAAAGAATTAATAAATATCTTTTCACTTATATTCAATGTACCACTAATTTCATGGGTATTTGAATCTGAGACACTTGTTTGTAAACATAGAGCATACAGATCTTTAAGTTTTGTGTTGAATATCGGTTGTACCACACAAAATAATATGTCCTGCATTTAAAACATATTCCCCTTCATACACACACTTAGAATTTTTACATTTTTAGTGCTTCATAAATGTTCCCAGCGGCGGCTGGTGAAATTTCAATATTTTTTTTCTCGTCTGTGGCGCATGGGACCCATACGAAATTTGGGAAATAACATCTAGAGAAGCACTTCTCTAATGACCCCTAAAAAATTTTGAAAAAGCAGTTTGCGAAAAAATTTTTGAAAATTTGCTAGCCTCCCCTGGGTCTAGGGACCCCTGTTTACTTTTATTTTTTTTTGTCATATGCATTTGACTTTTCATAAAAATGCATCGACAGATTTTAGAGTTTGTGAAAATATTTTCATTACTAACTGAAATACAATGAACTGAAATTTTGTAATTTACAATTTAACAAATTACAATATTTCAATTCGTTGTATCTCAGTTAGTAATGAAAATATTTTCACAAACTCCAAAATCTGTCGATGCATTTTTATGAAAAGTCAAATGCATATGACAAAAAAAAATAAAAGTAAACAGTAAACTAGACCCAGGGGAGGCTAGCGAATTTTCAAAAATTTTTTCGCAAACTGCTTTTTCAAAATTTTTTAGGGGTCATTAGAGAAGTGCTTCTCTAGATGTTATTTCCCAAGTTTCGTATGGGTCCCATGCGCCACAGACGAGAAAAAAAATATTGAAATTTCACCAGCCGCCACTGAATGTTCCATACATTGCAATATGCTTAACCTAAATGTAACTCATGTTTCCTGAAAAAAAGTGATTTAAACTACAACTGTATATAAATTTAGAGAAATATTTAAGTTTATTAATATTTAACTAGCCAGACCCCGTTTATGTCGAAGAAACTGTACTTTTCAAGGGAAAAACTAGATAACCTAAAAAAATATGAATTTTGCTGAATAATGCCATTAACATCTTGCAAATCACTTACAACAAAATCTTGCAAACCTTTAGGTCATATATTATTAATGTTATTATCTTTAACGCCAAAAATAACAATAAACAGAACAAAATCAATATAAGTATTTCGCCATATAAACAAACAAAAAGCCTATAATTAGTTCACGAGTTCTCCACTTTGGCGCTGGCAACTTAAATTCAGATGCCTATAGCAGTGTTTAACAATGATCAAGATAAAACATAATTTTTACAAAAAAACTGAACAAAATCAACAATTTTTTCTTTTTTCATTGAAAAGAAATTTCACATCCAAACTTCTTCAGATGGTCTTCACAGTGATATTTTAAGCTTCAGTCTTTCCAAGAATAGACATTTATTGTTATACGAACAATTTGGCCACTTTTTTTAGAAAAGAATTATTTTCAAGAAACTAACAGTAAAAATGGTATTTTGCTTCAAACGTGAGAAAAACACTGACATCGACATTTCTTAACTCATTTCACGGCATTAATGTTTGACATTTTAGACGGCTATGCGTTGCCGTTAACAACGGAGGTAATAGTAATTTACGTTATAAGTCCGGTAGGTGACTTATTACAGTACGAGTTGTTTTACGGAATATAAACGAGTACTGTAATGACACCTACCGGACGTGTACCGTATAATATTTTATTTCATACTGTCTTTAAAATCCTTTTTAAAATGAATAAAAAGTTATAATTACTGAAATTTAAAAAATATCAGTTCGTAATCTAACAATCGCGATGTTATAGCCATTGTTTTCCCTAGCTAATTATGATTGTCTTTAGCTTGTCACTGTCAAATAAATAAAACCATAATTTTTGCATTGTTTTGTAGTGTATTATGGAGATTTCGGAGGAGATTTTAAATAAATCTGTGGAAGCAACGGAAAAATTAATCCCGAAAAAATCATCAGATAGATATCAAAAAGAATATGGATTGTTTTGTCAATGGAAACAAATAATATAATAGCGTCGCTAGGTAACACATTACAGTATCAGATACTGTAATGTTGGCAGGTAACACATTATGGTATCAGATACTGTCACTAAAACGTAGAATTCGACGAAAATTAGGTTTTCTGTATAAAATTTCTAATTTCCTTGGAACTGAAAAATATTTTATACGGAAAACTTTTGCTACACGCGTTTAGACATTAATAATGAGTCAAAAAAAAATTTCAAATGTCAATTTAAAAAATGTTAAAAATCGAAAAATTGGCCCTTTCTTTCATTTTCAAGGCCGTGGGGGCGCGGCTAGATATTCACCGATTTGGCTAAAAATTTACCCGAATTAGTTTTAGATACATAGTAATAAATTAGAGACTATGATATCTGCAAATTCAAATTTTCGTGTTTTTCAGCCCACCCTAGTGTACATAATGTATACACATAAAGGTATTCACAAGGTCACCTCTACCCTTTCAACACGTCGGCAGGAGCGCCGATTTGGCCTTGTTCTGCCCAGCCCTTCAATTGCCATGGCGCTGACGTATATGTCGCTAATGTATGGCCTTGCAACATTTAATTCAAAATATAAAGCCTTTTTGAAATAAATTTGTCGCGTCGACCATCTGTTAACGCATACGTAGACACCGTGAAGTTGGGCGCTTTTCATGAAAATAATTTCTGTGTAAAATCCATTTATACTGCTATAATTACAATAAAGTTTCGCGGTTATAATATACCAATTTGATTACGTTCAAAAGTACGTTTTGTACATTATTGTTAAATATTGACGGATTTGTTATGACATAAGAATTAGAATTTTTTTGAAGACAGCAAATATCTTCTGCCATATATGGCAGTAGCGCTCCTAGTGGGAATACATATTGAGGACTGTCATAAATAACTAACTCACTGACAAATATTAAGACGTATATTAAATTTTAATAATATGCTACTACTCAGAAAATGAAATGGTAGTATGATAATATGAATCGATTCTTTGAAAAAGTGAGGAGGTGCTTTGATCGTTTTGTGGAAGCAGTAAAAAGCGAATGGGCGTGTAGGGTTATGGCTATATGCATGGCAGTACCCGGAATTCGGTCAATTTTCTCTGTGACATATGAGGCGTTTTACAAACAGTGCCGCTGAAAGGAGCTTTTCTGGTGAAAGACAACATTAGTTGAAAGGAAAAAAAAACATAGTCTTCAAACACTGTCCAATAATAGTTTTGTTAATAAATATGAGACAAAATATTTTGCAATTTCATTCATTGAGGGAAACCTTGAAATATTGAGTATTTGGTTTTGTTAAGGTACGCATAGCCTCTTGTGCAAAAATATGTAATTTTAATTCTAATTTTAAAAAAAAATTTTTATACAAAACTTTGATACAAATAAAATTCAAAATGACATTTTTGCCATACCCGAAGTGATACCTTAACACAATAAAAATATTTTTCGAGTCTTGTGTCGATGAGGGGCAGGAACCCATATCGCCCAAGAAGGAGCTTCGCAGCGAAATGCGTTGACAAAGAACAGAGTTAGACTGCTGTTATTATGCCGTGTATAGTTGCCGCAATTGTAATAGTGACCGACGTACCGCCTATCTAGGTGGTGTTGTTGAGAGGCAAGTGGTGCAGAACGCAGAGCCGGATTTAACTATATTATTCGCTCGTTTACTTAATAATGTTACACTTACAATATTCCCCAAAGCACTGCTGTGAATTGGTAACAAAACGTACTAAAATTGTTTTCAAAAACACATTACCAAATAAAGAAATATAAAGTAATTATCGAATTATATCTTCATCCCGACAGTATAAGCTCGACTACGGTGTCTCTAATTGCGGTGCTGGGTTAAACAATACACACACAAGTTTACGCCCACACGCCACGTCAGATAGTTGACATGGAATCGCCGGTATCTTCTCTCTCACTTAATGTAAAAGTGGAGTAAAGACGGGAGATCTATTTGCCGATTATTCATTCCTCATAATGTCATAACCCCGCACACTATTAAGACTGCTTCAACTATACAATTTGTGGCAGTAGTAGTATGAGTTTTAATCACTAACTTCCCTTAATTTCAGGATTATACCTTACCCGGGAAAGGAGGTTAGTAGTACGAGCACGTTATCACTTATCGGTGTGTGCGTCTACAGACACGAATTCCACTTTCGTGCCAGGGCTGCCGCATGCGCATTGTCAAGTCAACCGTCGCTACTCGTTCAGCTTTCCTTGCGATTGTAACCTCAAAGTTTGTTGTTATTATTTTGATTTTGTGTTAAATATGTTTGATCTGTTATTTAAAACAATGGTATATGGAATTTGTAAAGTTACTTTCTCCAAATTCAACCATTATAAGGAACCCGTAAAAAAGTTTCGTCCGGGTAAGAAGATAAACATATTTTAATTGTTTGAAATGTAAAGTAGGTTATTTTAAATTTTAGACCATAACCAATTTGTATTCCTACTTGGGTCCTAGGTCCCTTCATACCTTATATTTTATTTATTTTTATAATTAGCTTAACGACTATACCTACTTAAACATTTTCAAAACCCTGAGCCATTAAACTATTTTCCCAAAATGTTATACATTTTTAAACATACCACAAAAGTTTGAGTTTCCAAATTCAAAGCACACATTTCAAGCTACAAATTAAATAAAATATTTTTTCTATGAATTGTGAGCAAATAAAAATATATAAAAACCTACGTTAATCATTGTTTGGTAAATACTATAACACAAACAAGAAATATAAAGAAAACACTCAAATAAATTAATTGATATTGCTTTCTTTGATTAATTTTATTTTCAATAACTATAGCTGGGTTGCACCATATTTGTCTACGAGTTGTCCGTTCAGACTTTGTTCAGACGGTAATGAACATATAACACGCATGGCACATACGACGTCCCTAGCGCAAAAGTGGAATTCCTGTTTGTAGACGCTAGTTGCGAAAAAATCCCACACAGACACACATAGACATGTTCTCTAAACCACTTTTTTAATATCTGGGAGTGATTAAAATTTGTCAAAAACTTGCGGTCGAATTTTTGGACAATTACAATACTTTCTTCAATTCTAGTATTGCTCGACAGTAAAAAACATAAAAACAAATAGAATTATATCCAAAGAGACTAATAATTCCCTTACTGCATTTCACAATTTCAAAAAATATAATATATAAATAGTTATTGGAACTAAGAGCCATCAAAAATATCAAACACTTAAAAGAGCCATTAAACATTCAGCACGCAGTACAGCACAATCATACAAAACAAAATACATGACCTGTATACTAGCAACAATTATTAACCCTGCTAACATTAATAAATAACCAGTAACCACCGCTAGTCTCAGAGCACGATAAGCTCAGACGCCAACAACCCAGGGTAAGCATTTACGTACGATGGAAAACTCCAGGCACATCCGCATACAGTTTCAGTTAAAAGGCACCATGGGAATAATTTTCATAAAATTATGATTTTAAGTCGAATAAATTGTATTCATAGGAAATTGATAAGATAGGGATGGCTCAGGAGTTGGATTGAATTAACGTGTTAATCGACGTCTGTAATTTTGTCATAATTTTAGTGAGACACTAACTTTAACTATTATAGTGTCTGTTGTTTTCACTTCTTTTTCCGATGGTGCTACAACTGAAACCTAGTAATGGCCCAGTTGACCTACGCAGCTTTGTTTTCTGCAGTTTTCATCCAGTTCAGTACAGTAATTCCAGTGCGTTCTTTCCAACACTCTTCCTTCAGTACGGTCTTGACTTTCCACTGGCCTTTTGCCCCTTGAAAATCCTCTTAGAAGGATCTGGCTGATTGACCCTGACCTCCGCGATCCCCCTTAGTGCTGCTATCAACTCTTGGTTTTCCTCGCCAAGTAGTTGGAATCACAGCCTAGCTAGACCTTCACAGTGACACTACATATACTGAGATTTCCTCATCTTTTTGGCAAAACCTGCACGTTTCGTCCTCTGCCAGGCCCATTAGAATCATATATCTATTAAGCTGACAGCGTCCAGTTACAAAGCCCACCTTATCCCAATGGTTTTTCTATTTTTGACGCAGCAGCTCTTCTGTAAATTTAGTGGATCGTTCTTAGGCTTAGCCACTCCGCAAACGGGTTTTGGTCCTCCTAGGGCATTAGAAGCGCCTTCTCTGGCCAGTTCATCAGCTTTTTCAATTTCCTTGTTTTCTGGTACCTACGCATCGCTCTTTATTCTAACTTCCTAATGTACATAAGTACATTCAAGCAATTCATACTAGTTTCGAATAGACTGGTGTGGAACCGATTGTCTTTGGTGCTGTCGGAAATAATGGCAATCAACTCGGACAGTTATTTGTCTTATAATTTCCTTTGCACACTTAAATCTAACATGGCCATTTGCGTCGGTTGAGTTTTATGTATGCGTAAAGTGTGGGTGCTTTATAGATGTTATATAAATCATGGTAGTAGCGAGTTATTCACATTCTTTCCTCATTTATGGATCGATAGATTCTTCATTTCAGAAGTGTTTAGATCAGCTGCTCTCTCGATTACTGATAATTCACTCCCGTAATTTGCTACAGTGTGAACTATTGTTTAATATATCTGGGCTTTGCTTTTCCTGTGGGTACTTCTTGGTATGATGACGATTAAAGAAGAGCATATTTACTTTCGGTATTCGCCTTCTGGCTTCATTTAACTCATAATTGTTCCTATCGAGATTGGATTCCAGTAACATGTTCGTCGACAACTTCAAAGTTTCATCTTCAACGTCAGTATTTTGTCTTATTCTGTTTCATGATTGTCTGTTTGTGATCACAAATTTGGTTTCTGTCTTATTTAGAGTTAGGTCAGTCCGTCTTGATGAGGTTTCTAAGTAGTTAAATACTTCCTTTGTAGTGAGTATCGCCCTTGCTACAATATTTAAATAATTTGCATTGCCTACGATCTGGTTGGTCTTACTTAGTATGGTGCGATTCTGATAAATTAGGGAATTCCTGATCGAGTGCTCAAGGGATAGGCTGAATAGCATTTGGGTCATTCTATCATCTTGTTTTAGACTTGAGTGACTGCGGAAGGTTTCGGTAGGTCGCTCCGTTATTAAAATTTACTTGGTAAGTGGTGTGTTAAATGGTTGGTTACTCTAAATTACTCTAATGATCCTCACAGGCTTTGGTGAGATGTTAAATTCCAACAGAATTAAATACGACTTTTGACGATCGATGCTGTCATATGCCTGTTTCAAATCAACGAAAAGTTGATAAATGTTGACACTGAATGCTCAGCACTTTTCAAGTATCAATCTGATTGTGAAGAGTTGATTCGTTGTTGATCTTCCAGCCTGATAAGAATACTGTCCACCCAGTCCAATAGAAAATATGTAAATATATTTAAGGTAAGATAAAAAGCCAAGATAAACAATTGAAAATAATCAGGAAAAAGGCAAATAGACAGTCTGTTGAATAGAGAAGTTGAACTTTCAGTCAAAAATAAAAGCAACCAAGTGTAATACACCAACAGACAGACAGAAATATGCTTATTTATTATTTCGATATATGTCAAATGCCACCTTCACAGTGTAATACTACGTGAACTTGCAAAAAAGAAAGTTCTGCTATAAATAGAAATTTGCGTCTGTAAAAATTGTCTTTCACTTTAGATCGGATCTGTGATCGTTGTCTTCGATACGCCCCTGAGTAGTATAAATAATCGATTGTTGATGCGCTAAATGAACTTTTTAATCGTAAACAATTAAAATTCCAGGCGTGGTAGATAAATGTGTGCGCATAAAAGAGACGACCGCGACCTGTCTGGATCATAAAACGGGAACAAGTTTCAAGAATTTACTGTCTTGCGACGGGAAACAATATCGTAAAACTGCAGAACGTAAAAATCGGCTATGCAATGTAGTCGTTTGCTCTCGGGCAGAAAAAATGGAACATTTTAAAATTAGTTATCCGGTACGTAGTAACTAGTAACAATAACACTTCAATGTCAGAGAAAGAGATGCATATTTAGAAAGTATACCACAACTGGTGCACCTCCATTGTTTTCACAATTTTTAAGATAATGCGAAAATATTTAATTACCTACCAACAGAAAATATATAAAGCATAATATCATGGATATAATTTTTTAACTGACATGACGACCTTATTTTTTAAATCTTTCTTTGTTCAGACTGCTGTAATTTTAAAACAGTTTACCGTTCTTTAAACCAAAGTTTTAGGAAACTTTATATTATACAATAAATACTGATAATGATAATAAATAATTACTACGTAGGAACAACAGGGGCAGAGACAATTACAAAGGTCTGCAGTTCTATCTGGCGACTGAAAATTATAAAGTATTTACCAAAGAGTAGAGGATGACACAAGAGGATACAGTCAGAAAGAAAACACAACATTAGAGAAAGATAGTTGAAAAACTCCAATTTTAAGAAACACAGCTATGCGTTACGATCAGCTGATTTCGTTTGTTTTCGTTTTGTAAATTTTGAATGCATTCGAAGTAATCAGGGCAATTTCAACTGATATTACTTTTTGTGGTGTATTATTTAAAACAATAAAATGGAATGTGGTATTCCCAGTAGGCCTAATCCACAGATCTGACTATCTAAATCAAAGACCCGACGGACCGGCGCAATCATCATCCGACATCTCCGCATCTTCTATGACATCCTTAGCAACACTATTTATATTCTGAAGCACGACAAGTTCGTCGTCATGGTCATCATCCAGACATATGTCGGCTACATTGCTGCATGCATTTCCATTGCAAGCAGCACACATTCTGGAGAATTTCAAACCCGCTTTGCGGTAGCTACACGCGGCACCACAACCTTTTTGACATTTGCAAGAAATGCAATAGAGAAGGTTAGCTGGAGCAGGTTCTTTCTGCGTAGTTATGGCAATCAGGCCATCTCTGGATTTTTTCCACCCCCAATCGAGTGGATTTTTCTGTACACCAAGCCACTGTTGAACTTGATGGTACGTTCTATATGAATGCTGTCGGGCGGCCTTGGTTATTGGTGGTAGAGAAGCAAGATGGAAGGTACGTTTTGCAGCACACTTGGCAAAAAGGTTATACCGAAGTGAGTTGAGGGTGGAATTGGTTTCGAAATTTTTCGCGTATAATTCAATTAAAAAATTTTCGCCAGCCTCAGCAATGCTGGCGGGTTCAGCCTCACGATTTTTGAAAATACCAATGATATCACTGAGAGACCGAGAGTTTCCGATTGTTTTGAAAAATTTCACTTTTCCCTGATCTGAGAAGCTATATTTCTGTAAATATTAATCATACAAAAAAATAGTATAGAGCTAAATTGTAGACAATTTTATAGGGTACAATTTTGAATAGAGGTATTTTTCCAATAAAAGGTACGGTAAGGAAGATATGGCTAATTTTCTAATTTCATGCGCAATTTTTTCAAGATGGCGTCGCGAGCGGCGCCACGCCGTGTTCGCAAAATCAGGTGCTCATTGAGGACCTCAAGATCTAGGTATGTGCCAAGTTTCAAAATTTCCCGACCTTTATGTATTCATTGACTGGGTTAATAGGTGCAATGTATTATGTATTTACAAAAGCTGCGAAAATAGAAAATTTTTAATACCGATCAAAACATTTTTTTAGGGTGGCTACACAGATAGAAATAATGTTTTGATTCACGAATACATTGTTTTATATACAGTGTGTCCCAGGATAGATGATTATACCTTCTTACATCTCGTATATTCAATTTTTTATTTACCAATAGCCTACTTTTTGAGATGATTAACATTTGCTCCTACACAACTTTAAATATGAATTCAACTCTTAATTCGCAAAAAATGGGAAATTTCAAAAAAATTTTATATTCCTGAAATTTGGTATAGAGGTATAAAATTGCATTCTAAATAACTCTTCTTAGTGGATTTTTTTCATATTTTTAAAAATAAAGGTACATTATTAGTGGTGATTTTTACAACTTTGCTTATAAAACACCCTATAGAACACCAAATCAAGTCATTTTTGGTATACTTTAGTTTTACAACTAGCAGGACTCAATCCCCAAATACCATTCCAAAATTCCAAAATTTTTGGTCCATTACACCTCTTGTTACATCTATCCTGGGACACACTGAATAAGCAAATAAATCAATTCTTCATATAAAACACGTTTGTTTCAAAAATAATTTATCTTGTGACAAAAGTATTTGTTTTGTATGAAGAATTTATTTATTCAATAATCCGTATCCGTATCTAAGATTTTAATTAGTGTAATGTGTTACAACCCCTAGAATGTATTTGCACCTACTCGAAAAAGAACCTACCAGAAGATTCCAAAGTGACATCTGGAATTATCTAGAGAATGGTGGCGTCATCACAGAACAATCGAGATCTGTCATTTTTAGGTATAAAAGACCGACCGCATTCTCGGTGAGAAGTTCAGTAGTTCAGAAAGTATAGAAAGTGAAGTTAAGACTTCAAAGATAAACAAAGTAATAAACATTGTGATTTTAGTCAGTAAAGTGTATTTAAATTAATAATAGTATTGTGAAGTATCCAGTAAATATTTAATAAAGTGTATTAGTGGACAATCTCTTGTTATAATTTTTGGAACCCACGGATTTTGCAAGGGGTAGTTTCCTAAGGGTGGAAACACGTCACAAATTGGTGTCAGAAAGCGGAATTTTATGACAAGAGGAGCTCTGAAGTTGTGCTGGAGTGTTCGAGAAGTATTCTCGAGGTTTAGTGCTAACACGGAGGACTCATTTACTGGACATTTGTTCGAGGGTTATTTTCGAACAGGAAAATAGTGTTAAGTGCATTTTTGAGACATTGTAGATCATTTTATTAGGACATTAGTGTGATAATTAAATCCTTTGAACTGAGAAGTGATAGAGACACTGAAAAAGACTCATTTAGTGCGTGAAAATTTCTAGAACTTTTCTATTTGGACATTAGTGGAGATTATTAAATTCTCTGAACTGGATAGTGACAAAAGACTCTGGATAAGACTTTTTCGTGCTATTTCGAGATTTGTCTAGAAAGTTCCATTACCGATATTGACGTGACAGTTAAATTTATTTTATTTTAATTTCATCGTATGCCCGTAACAACAAGAAGTATGGCATCCGATAAACAAATACAGGACTTATTTGAACAATTCCAAAAAATAGACCGGCTTAAACGACAGTTGAGAGATAGAGGAAGCCAGCAGGTGGTATCATCGGGTCAGCGACTAAAACCTCCTTCTTTTGACGGCCAAAGTTCCTGGACGACGTACAAGAGGCAGTTTGAGGCAGCAGCATGTGCGAACAACTGGGATAACGAGGAAAAGGCCATGGCATTAGTTCTGGCATTAAGGGGCCAGGCCTCAGAGTTGCTTCAGACTATCCCAGTGGATAAACAAAGGGACTTCATAGTCTTGGAAGCTGCATTGGACTTGAGATATGGCGACCAACATCTCGCCCAAGTATACCAAGCCCAGCTAAAATCACGAACACAAAAGGCTGGAGAGAGTTTACAGGAATTCGAAGCTGCGATAGAGAGACTGGCACACCTGGCGTATCCGAGTGCACCTAGAGAATTTCAGGAACAATTAGCCGTAGGGGCCTTTTTAGATGGCATAAGGGACGAAGAGGTCAGGCGAGTTCTGAGGCTGACAAGACACCAAAGTAGTAGCGAAGCTTTGGTGCGTGCACTTGAAGTAGAAGCCGCCTACAGAGATACTCCAAGGTCGAGAGTGCGAGCTGTGACTCTCGAAGAATCGCAACCAGAAATGAATCAGAACCCTGTGTTGACTGAGATGCAGAAAATGTTTACCAAACTATTCGATAAATTGGATGGCCTAGGAAAGCAGGATAAACAGCAAAATAAAGGAAAGCCGAGTGGTGGTATTAAATGTTACAACTGCGGCAAGGTGGGCCATATGAAACGAGACTGTCGACAGCAGAACTCGGAGAGTCGAGTAAATGCTGTAAATGTTGAAGAAAAGCAGGAGAACTAAAGATAGCCAGCACCAAGGGGGCTGTGTTGGCTAGGGAATGCGGTGCCCCCAGAGAAATAAAGATTTCCCAGCTTCAAAGAATTCCAAGCAGTCTGTTGTTGCAAGGATATGTGAATGGAAGAAAATGCGTGTTTACTATTGACACCGGTGCTACGCCATCAATAGTGCGGCCAGGGTTTATATCAGGCTTGCAGATTGACAAGAGGCAAAATGGAGTTAATCATTCGGACAGCCACGGGGGACAGGGCTGCGGTCCATGGAGAAGTCGACTTGGAACTGCAGGTTGGACGGTTGAGGTTCAATTACAAGGTCATTGTGGCTGACATTATGGATGATTTCATTTTGGGTCTGGACATCATGGGAGAGCAGGGATTTATTGTTGATGTAGGGAAGCGAGTCTTAAAAATTGGAAATGAGGAATTTATTCTGGCAACCGCAGATGACCAATTCCATAAAGCAAGGTTGTTAACAACAGAGACTATCAAGATTTCTGCTCATTCAGAACAAATGATCGATGCTGCCTTAGAAGGAAATCCTGGAGGGTACCGTGTTGGCCTAGTTGAAGATGACGAATCGATTAAGTCCCTACCCAATGTTATTGTGGCGAGAACTTTAACCCGGACTAAAGACAAAATCCCAATAAGAGTCGTTAATTTAAATTCCCACTCAGTGACAATTAAGGAAGGCAAACCGATTGGCTCCTATGAACCAGTCACATGGGTAGCCAGGTGCGAGGAACAAACAGAGGGAAGTTCGTCTGCAAAAATAGACCAGGAAGTTTTGACCTTGCTGAGTACTCAGTTGGAGCATTTATCTGAGGATGAACGAAGGGAGGCAATCAAGTTCCTGGAAAAGGAAAGTTCAGTATTTGCCAAGAGGCCCTTACAAAAACAGACATAGTCCAGCATCGGATAAATACTGGCGACTCACCAGCTATTCGACAACCACCTAGGAGGCTTCCATTAGCAAAACAAGAAGATGCCTCGGCAATGATAGACAAGATGCTACAAGATGGAGTCATTGAGGAGTCAACGAGTCCCTGGTCATCGCCAGTAGTTTTAGTTGGCAAGAAGGACGGAACGTTAAGATTTTGTGTCGATTATCGAAAATTAAACGATGTCACGAAGAAAGACAGTTACCCATTACCACGAATTGATGACACATTAAGCACGTTGGTTTTCTACGTTAGACCTTAGGAGTGGATACTGGCAAGTGGGGCTTCATCCTGAAGATAAAGAAAAGACAGCGTTTTCAGCAGGCAGTGGTCTTTATCAATTTACCGTGATGCCTTTTGGACTTTGCAATGCGCCAGCTACCTTTGAAAGATTGACGGAATTCGTGCTGCGAGGGCTAACCTGGAGGACGTGCCTGGTTTACCTTGACGACGTGCTTGTTATGGGACAGGACTTTACAGAACATTTGAAAAATCTTCAAGAAGTATTTGGGCGAGTCAGGAATGCCCATCTGAAGTTGAACCCGAAGAAGTGCCTGCTATTCCAGAAAGAAGTCAAATTTCTTGGTCACGTGGTGTCTTCGGATGGAATACAAACAGACCCCGACGAAATTTCTGCTGTACGAGATTGGCCAAGACCATGTAACGTTCATGAAGTAAGGAGCTTCCTTGGCCTCTGCACTTATTATAGGCGCTTTGTGGAAGGGTTTGCAGAAATTGCGAAGCCATTACACCGGCTGACAGAAGAGAAAGTGCAGTACCAATGGACACCGGAATGTGAAACGGCATGGAGAAAATTGAAGGCAGCTCTATGCACTGGTCCTGTGCTAGCGTACCCACAACGGGAAGGACTTTTTATTTTAGACACGGATGCCAGCAATTCTTCGGTCGGTTGTGTACTGTCTCAAATCCAGAATGGGCAGGAAAGAGTGATCGAGTACTTCAGCAAGGTGCTGTCCAAACCGGAAAGAAACTATTGTGTAACCCGGAAAGAGTTACTGGCCATCGTTAAATCAGTGGACCATTTTCATAAATATCTTTATGGACGACATTTCAAGATTCGGACAGACCATGCTGCATTAAAATGGCTGTTGCAGTTGAAAACCCCTGAAGGTCAACTGGCTCGTTGGATAGAACGGCTGCAACAGTATGATTTCAAAATCGAACATCGACCTGGAAGATCTCATAAGAACGCAGACGCTTTATCTAGAAGACCGTGCAAGGAAGATTGCAAGCACTGCCGCCACGTTGAGAAATTGCAGGGTACGGTGGCCGTCAACACTATGAAAATAGAGGTTCCGGATGATTGGACAACCGAAGCCCTGAGACAAGAACAACTGAATGACGCAGAGATTGGGGCTATATTGAAAGCAAAGGAGAAAGGAATTCGACCAGCGTGGAAGGATGTTTCGGACAAGGCAGTTGGATTGAAGGCTTTGTGGGCTCAATGGGATTCACTTAAAGTCATGAACGGGCTGCTAAAGAGAGCTTGGGAAAGCCCGGATGGCAGGGAAGTTGTTATGCGTCTAGTGATTCCCAGGTGTCGGGTACCGAAAGTACTTCAGGAAGTGCATAATGGAGCATCCGGTGGGCACTTCGGCGTTAATAAGACCCTGAATAAAGTACGAGAACGATTTTATTGGGTAAATAGTCGTCAAGATGTGGAAGCTTGGTGTCGCAATTGCAAAATTTGTGCAGCCAGTAAGGGACCACAGATTAGAAGTAGGGGTGCAATGAAGTAATATAACGTCGGGGCTCCTTTCGAGAGGATCGCAATCGATATAGCCGGCCCATTCCCAGTAACCAAGGATGGTAACAAGTATATACTGGTTGCCATGGACTATTTTAGTAAGTGGCCAGAGGCCTATGCGATTCCAAACCAAGAAGCAGTCACTGTCGCCAAAGTGGAGCTGCACTCAGATCAAGGGAGGAACTTTGAGTCAGGGGTGTTTCAGCAAATCTGCAAGTTATTGGGGATACATAAAACACGGACAACAGCCCTTCACCCGCAATCAGATGGAATGGTGGAACGACATAACAAGACCATGAAAGAACATCTCTAAAGTGGTTCATAAGAATCAACGTGATTGGGATCTCCACATACCGTTCTTCCTCATGGCATACAGAGCTGCTATCCACGAGTCTACGAAACAAACTCCAGCCCGTGTAGTATTTGGACATGAGATCAGACTACCGTGTGATTTGATTTTCAGAACACCAGGCGGAGAACAGCTTCCTGTGAACAGCTATGTGGATGAAATGAGTGAACGGCTAAGAAATGTTCATGAGCTGGTTAGATACCAAATCACCATAGCCAGTGACCGAATGAAGGCTCGATACGACCGTAAGGGTAGTTCAGAAGGGTTCAAGGCAGGAGATCTGGTTTGGCTGTATAACCCACAGCGAAAGAAAGGGAAGTCACCGAAACTTCAGCCTCCTTGGGAAGGACCTTATACTGTTATTACCCGAATAAATGATGTCGTTTATCGGATTCAACGAAACAAAAAGTCCAAGATGAAGATCGTACACTTGGATAGACTGGCGAAGTATGTGAAAGAGGCTGAATTGCCTGACCGGGACGTTCAGGCTTAAGGAGGGGGCAGTGTAATGTGTTACAACCCCTAGAATGATGTATTTGCACCTACTCGAAAAAGAACCTACCAGAAGATTCCAAAGTTACATCTGGAATTATCTAGAGAATGGTGGCGTCATCACAGAACAATCGAGATCTGTCATTTTTAGGTATAAAAGACCGACCGCATTCTCGGCGAGGAGTTCAGTAGTTCAGAAAGTATAGAAAGTGAAGTTAAGACTTCAAAGATAAACAAAGTAATAAACATTATGATTTTAGTCAGTAAAGTGTATTTAAATTAATAATAGTATTGTGAAGTATCCAGTAAATATTTAATAAAGTGTGTTAGTGGACAATCTCTTGTTATAATTTTTGGAACCCACGGATTTTGCAAGGGGTAGTTTCCTAAGGGTGGAAACACGTCACATTAGGAATGAGTCGGTGTATCGGATAAAAACGAGGTTATTTCCACTAGTCGACGTTTCGAATAAACTTTTATTCTTCCTCAAGACTTTAGTGAAACGAAACCACAAAAATACTGCTTAGGTGAGAGGAGTCATAATATTGAACAACAAGTGAGTGGAAAAATAAAATAAAATCCAATGGACAACATAACATATAATTACTAAACAATGTAAATGTATGGACGTGAATAGTTTCATACCAATTACTTACAATACTACAGTATTGTAAGTTGGTATCACAAAATTATCCAAAAACTAACATTATTTACAAGAAAACTACGAAGAGTATCCTATAAAATGTGTAACAATTATATAAAAAGCTCAGTAAATTGGCGAAAAGTACCTACGTTTTTAGCTTGTTAATATTTGATGTTATACTGTGAAAGGGGTAGACGTAAACATGTTTACATGTAATGTTTGTAATGCAACATTCCCTTGGTCTTGCTGACAAAGCCGCCACGCTAATATTCATAAAAACATATCTTTTAAGTGCGATTTTTGCAATAAAATATTTAATATACAGGATAACTTTAAAGATTTGTTTTTCTGAACTTTTTTCGTTGTCAGAGACTTGGATAGAAAATCTGCATGAGGAAGTAGTGATTCCTTGGGCAGCAGTTCTTTATACAGATTATTATCTGAGTATAAAATTTTCTCAGGATGCAACTACTTCGCGGAAAAATGCGAAAAAACGCAACAGGTCGCGTTATGGGTAGTTTTTAAATGTGAAGCCCCCACTTGCGCCTTGGGAACTCTTTTTCTTTTGCAAACTAGCCACTTTGCCATTATAATTTCCAAATGGCAAAACGTTATAATTTATTTCTCTTATTCTTCCTAATGTTAACTATCTTCTTCGTGCACTTGGTGTAACGGTCCACTTTTTGAGCCGTTCATAAATTCCTATTAGAATCCGCTAAATTACATTATTTTTAGTTTTATCGATATAAAAAATATTTAACGCTGCCACTGTCTTTTAGGCATTTGTTTACGAGGCATTTTTAACCTTCCAGACTAGAGCGCGGGAAACGTGCTTGGCTTGTCGTAAAACCAGACATATTCCTCTAATAGGAGACCACGAATATGACATAAGTAATAAATTTTAATTGGTTAGTGTACGTAACTACCATTTCCAGACCTACGTGCTATCTAATTAATTATCATAGTGAATTTTACCGATTAGTTGTGAGAAGTTTAGCACAAGAATTTGTTTAGTAAAGTAGTGAAGAATAATTACACGTACAATTTGTTCGTGTAGTTATAGCTGCTTTGAGTGCAGTTTAATAAGAAAGTACATTGTTGTAATAGCGTTTAATATACCTAAAATGGTATAGTTTTGCATTTTGTCATAGTTACTGTTGATGTCAATTTATAATTTTTTTTTATGTAATCACCAAATAATGCATACGAAGCCAGGTTCCAGAAGTTATTGACGTTAATGTTCCAGCAGTTATTGTAAGTACAGAAACACTTATATTTCTCCAGCGTCTCAGCATTTTCATCGTACGTTTTGTGCGGTTTCGTTAAATTCCACTTCTTTGTGGAATGTGTAACTTTCGTTCCGTGTTTTGAACAGAAAACCAAACAAATTGTTTTCGCGAGTGCTTTATCTTTGTTATCAAACACATGTTTATTATTTGTGAACCTTTGTTAATGTTCTCATCAAGTAATATGATGTGATGCATATCATTTCATATCTTTTGTAAATACCTTTACTTACATTTGGACATTTGTTTATCGAATTACGTATCAAAACATGTTGTTTATTTGTTCTATTTTGTGTAATGTTTTCGTAAAGTAAAATTACGTTGGCCAACTAATTATTTATCTTTTGTTGTTAAAGTATACCTTGTAGTTTTGATGTATTGTTGCCTTTTGCCGCGCATTATTGCTTTACATTTTTAGAGTACCGTGTACCATTACCTTTTTATGTCAGTCTATCTCTCTGTGTACCATTCGTTTTGTATGAATTTTTTGTAGAATATTATTATGCTCAGCACATTTTATTTGCCCATAGCCTGTTATCTTTTTGCTCTACCAATTTTATGTAATATATTTGTTATACTTTTAATTTTTTTTTTCAAGTTTTGTATAAAACATATTTTCAGATAATGCTGTATGAAAAGAATCCCAGATACTTGCCTACCCTGTACATTTATTATCATATAATTTTTTGTATATGTAAAATAACAATTGTATTTATGCAATAAATCTATGTCACCATTTTTCCAACGAGCCGTGCCACAGTTACCTCACCTTTTGATATTTGAACCTGAAAAATTAGCTCCCACACAGAGAATTACATGAATGGATTCCAGGGGAGTTTTTAATGTGCCGTGTCTTTGGTTGCATAATAACATTTCTAAATTGCATTTTGATACAGTGACTGCGGCTGTACACGTTTTACGGCCTGCAATTATTATTCGCCAGCGTTGTACAGTTTCCGTTTAATATGATGAGGTCGCGTGCATGCCCTCTCGCATACCAACTCAAAGCAATGCAAAATGCCAACTATGACCGATAGACGACTCAGATCTAGTCTTAGGCCGTTTCTCGTTGTCGCTGAAGCTGATATTAGTCCGGCCGCGAATCCCTGGTTTTTGTTCACGCAAAATTTTTCGTATTAATTTTTTTTCTTTTTAGAATATGTTTATGTAGTCTGTAAGCAAATGTCCAAAAAACTGGTAGTCCAGTCAACGAAAGAGTTGTAGAGAACATGGAGGAGGGGAGAATTTTCCTCTTCAGGAATGTGTTGGGGGTATTTAGGAGGTAAACATACTAAAAGTCCCCGCTCCTAGCCCCGCCGCTTCTAGGGTGGAGGGGGGTGGAAATGTTCCTTTTTTCGATCCGTCGCTTGTAGCGAGTTTAGGAGATATATTCGCCAGCCAAAATCAGTAATTAATAAATAAATTAATTAGGTACCTTGAATATTTCTATCAAAGCGGTTTACCGTGGCCTGCTAATAAATCACAGTCACAAAATAATCTTTATTTTACAACCCTCGATGTATTTACTAACGTAATATTTTGTCGAAATCTAATCATTTCCTTAAATATAATGTGACTCACTTAAAATGAAGACACTCTTATAATTTTTTAATTCTGTTTCCGATTTGAATCAAATTTTACTCAAGTATAGAACAAATTAGGATCTACTTATGACCAGAAAAACATTCGCCTGCTACAAAGGCGGTACCAAGATTTGCTGAAAAAAAATTAAAAATCATATTTTTGGGTTTTGACGAATTTCACGTATCCACCACAAATTGCGGAAACTGAGGATCCCCTTTGCCAGATGAGCTTATGTATGAGAAATTCAAAAAGTTTTTATTGCATGCATGCCATCAGCAGGTGTGGTACGACTGCAAAGTGTATGTGTAATGGCACAGGAAAAAGCAAAGACATAAAAATATTATCAGTTATCTCTTATAGGTGAACGAGACAAAAGTTTTACTGAAATTGTTAAACAAGCAACTAAATTCATCGCAGCATGCTATGGGAAAGATTCATGCGGCTCATTTTCAAAGGCCCGCATAAAACTTTGGGCAAAAAATAGATGTGGTGTGTACGCTCTCTGCCTCCAACAAGTTTTTGCTGAAAACTTAATAAAGCGTGCCCATATTCAAACCTGCGTTTGGAAAAACGCTTTGGAATCTGATCCACCAAGTTTGCCCCAACAGATTATGGATTTTATAAAAATACAAATAAAAAATGCTTACTATCAACAACTTTACATGAAAATATAGAAGTTGCACCTCCTGATATTCTGCACCTATAAAATTCTCTAGTGTCAGCACTAGGCCGTGCCAAACCCAAAGAAGCGGCTGCAAAAGTGCAGGTTTACCTTACATGCCGTTTTGAGCATGTAAGACGAATGGTCACTGTTACAATGGTCACTGCCGTAGAAAAAAGTGATGACGAAGCACCAGAAGACAAGCCTTATGAAAAAGACAGTTACAATTAATTTTTTTTTTTTTTGTAAATTTTCTAACGTTACCTAATTTGCCTTTAACACATCATCTCAATTAATCGTTTCGATATATGTAATATATTTCAAATATTCGAATTCAAAATTCTATTTCATTTATTTTAGACTAAATTTACAAAAACAAAGCTTTAACTTTCACTTGTTTCTTAAGGCAGTTTATGTAAAACATAATTATATACATTTTTTAAATTTAAACCTATCCCTTGTCTCTTCAAATACTTTATGACAGTCATTAATTTCCAACAACCCTGTATATCTCGAGTGACCCAGGGATGACAGCTTGTCATCACTCGGATATGTAAATAAGTCCAACTGGTTTATAAAACCGTCGAAAATACAACTTAAAACGATAAATTTGAGTTCTGGGCTCCGCTGCTGGACTATATTTCATGAAGGATAAAAATGCGCAACTTCTTCGTGACTGCAACCAATCAGTAACCGGTACTGGTGCTAAGCGGAAAGCTTAGATGAGATCTTTCAGCATTAGTCAGAGAAAATTCTCCTACTTCTTACATGGTGTATCTGACGCAAGTGTGACATACAGATAAAAAGAACTGTTTGTTACATTTCGTTGTTTTGTAATGTAATAATAACATAATGACTTAAATGAATACTAATCGCCGAGAGGCCTTGTGATCAGTGGCACACGGACGGGGGTTTTGTGGGTCAGCAATGATCCTCAAGTTATGACAGAAACGACAAGAAAAATAAATGCCACTATACTTTTTGAATTAAAAAGAAAGACAGAGAAATTATTGCAGTCTTTTGAGAAAAACACTACTTGATACACAATTTTATTTGAATAACTGATAAATCAATCATAATAATCAATAATCCTATCTCTTGTTGTTATCCACAACAACCCAACTGTCAACCAGTGTCCCAGCCTCCTTCTTCATCAGAAGCGAGCATTGACGGCATTATGTATTAATTACAAGGCTCACTTTTTGTATGCGTAAATACAAAACCTTGATTAGATCTGTAGTAACATATGGACCATGACAAAAAGAGATGACGAAATATCTCGGATATTCGCAAGAAAAATACTGTGAAAAATATACGGGCCAATCCAGAACGCCGATGGAATATATAGAATGCGAATGAACGCAGAACTGAACCAACCGAATGAGGGAATCGACATTATTAAATATATAAAGAATCAAAGGATTAACATGGCTGGGACATGTCAACAGAATGGAGGACTCAAGAACAACAAAGAAAATGTATAGTGCAACCCTATTGGAAGATTAAAAAGAGCAAGGCCCAAGATGATATCGAAGATGATCTAAGAAGGGGCATGACTATTAGAGGTTGGAGGATAAAAGCTGAAAAGAAGGCAGAATGGGAGAAAATAGCCAAAGAGGCTAAGACCCACCCTGGGTTGTAAGCAAAAAGATGAAGACCATTCTTATGCTGAAAATGAGTAAAATAAAATTGCCAGAACCGAAGCGATGTCAGGGAGGAGAAAGGAGTAATAGCGCTTGATCGTTACAAGCCTTTTCAAATTGAGAATATTTGTTTAAACATTTGCAACACAAAAAACAAAACTATTCCCACAATGAAAATCCTGTCAGAATAACTAGTCAGAAAAAAAATTTGTAGTATATTTTATCTCAGAACTCTAAAATCATGGTTACAAATTCTTTCTCTTCTTTAAAACGTACATATAAAATCCCTTAAAAACAAAAATAATAACCTCATGGTCTCATAAGCTCATGGACTTTATCGGGTGGGAAGGCGGCGGGGGTAGCTCAGTGGTTAGAGTGTTCGGCTTACAGCGTAACGGGTAACAATAGCTTCCCACTTTCTTTGAAATTGTCAGAGTTTTTTTAAAAATGCGGAAAAGTGCGGCATTACAGAAGACGGAAATCAAACCAACAACAGAGTTTACCAAGAGTACTTGTTGTCACACCCCTTACATATATGAAATATTTGTTGCCACATCCCATATACTTACCGGGCGTCCCAGAATTATGCTAACAGGTGACATCTCCGTTATATGAAAAGATAAAAATAACACTCCTGGAACCGTGTTGCCTCTTACAACTCCTAAGAACTCACCCCCAACTTTTTTTTCAACTGGCACCCTAGAGCCTGAAATCGCATCCTCACGTCATTCTGAGCACAGTGATACTGTTGTAGAACTCTCCAAAATCGTCTTAAGTTGAAGACAGAATCAAAATTCGCCTTATGCAAAAATTTCATTTAAGGACATTTTTAAGAGTCTGTAGAGGCACAGATCAGTCCATAAGGACCGTTTTGGGTTCTATAAGGCGTTAGAAATGACCAGGTGAAAATTCGAAGAAACACCGAATTTTCATTTAGAAAAATATGTTTTTGGTTCAGGATATGAGAGCAAAAGTATATAATGACAAAGATTTATGAATAATATACTTTTTCAAAAGTACCTCAAATTGGACTTTTAAAAAGTATGTCGAAATTTGGCTTGAAAATTAATTTACCAAAAGTACGCCGAAATTTCATTTGCAGATAATTTTTCAAAACTGCGTCGAAATTTGGCCTGAAAATTGATTTTTCAAAAGTACGCCAAAGTCAATTTAAAAAGTACCACGAAAATATACTTTAAAAAATATTAAAATATTTTTCATTTTTATTCCTCCACTAAAGACACTGACCTTTGAGGTACGGTCATTGAATGCCCCGTTCTAAAGTATGAACATAAAATTTTAGCGATGCATTGCATCTAAAATGCAAAATAGACGATTTTGACAAAGTCGGCGTAGTGCCGATAAGCAAAAATTGATAAAAATCAATGCACATGCACAAGGCCGGTTTCTCACATAGAAAGAGTTTGGATTAACTCAGCGGCTCACAATTTGGTCGAGCGCGTTGAGTGGTCCCGACAAAGCGATGGTAGGAGAGCCAATAGCGGGGCTTTCCAAATGACAAGGTTATAGAGGAAAACACCTTGTGCATAAAAAACCAAAAATTCAATTTTGCCTAAAAGTCGCTCGAAGGTGGGTTGCTGCCATATCGATAATATTGAACAACTGCATAGGGGCAAGTAAATTGTGGACTGATTGAACGCCATCAAACTTATGCAGTCATAAGTCCTCACGAATGTGTTTGAGTACGTGAACCGCCACGATACAAGAACTTTAAAACTAAGTAGTTTCTAGCGAAACTAAATTCATTTAGTAAAACTTTTTTAAGTTAAAATCAGTCAGTCGTAATTATGAAATTACAAATAGTCTCAGACTCCTCTAAAAAGCTCACATTTTGATTCTGAGAAGGTATGCATGAATCTTTTCTACCTAATCGATCGTTAGCGTAAGCGCTCTCGCTTATATGGTCTGAAAGCCATTACCTTGATTGGGGAAGGCACGATTCTTATCTTGAGAATTTTGTATAACCGTTTCTGTTGAATAAACGGATTCTTTGAACTATTGTTTCTTAATTGATCTTGAGGCCTGTTGACGGTCTATAATCCCTGGAACTTTCGTATCGAAAACCGGACGTGTCGAGTTAACTCACATTAACACTCGACCTTCTGGTTGCCTTAAGGAGGTTCGATAGGGATTTTTTTATGCGTTTTTTGAGAAATCCCTAAGGTGTAGAGTCCGTTATTAACAGATAAAAACGTGGATACCACGTACAAAATTAATCCCTCCGCAGAGAAATTCTTCGGTTGGGATTTTTTTATGCAAAAATCCAGAATTTCAAAGGGTACCTAAAACCCTAACGAGGGAATTCATGTCCAGAGAGAGCGTCGTTACCGATCTGTGGTAGTGCAGCCTTGGTCCATTATTCGGCTATCGAAGTGCATCTTATCTCGAACCCGCCTGGGAGGTAGAAGAACGGGGTAATACGCGACTGGCGCCCTCTGAGAAATAAATTGGTGTCGCGTCATTTTGACGTCCGGTAGTGCGTTCTTCTACAATACCACCATACTAGGTACGTTACACTTGTTTAACAGTTACCTCGTCAGTTACAAATAGTGTTATCAGACGAGTCTTTCATGCGTTTTGCAGTTTTTTTTTTTAATTACTATTTTCATATTCTCAATTAACAGAGACATCGTCCGTTAACGTAATTCTGGGGCACCCGGTATATTAGAAATAATGAGGGGGCGAAACTAGCCTCCCATTGTCTTAATTTTAATTAGAATAATAAAAAACATACAATTTATATAATAGCTGTTTTTAAACTACCATAAAATGAACTGAGAGAAATATGAAGATCGAATTGGCAAAAAATTGGTTCGTAATATCTTCTTCTTCTTCTCATTCACACTACAAACGTGATCCATGCATTAGCTCATTGGCCACCTTTTGATGTATGGCGCATCTGAGAGCAGCACACCATGTATCTGTCGCGATTGCCTATTAGGCACTCAGCCCCGCCAAGGTTCCTTCTTGTTAACATTAGTAAAACATTTTGGACGGCGTCACCATCGCTAAATGTATCAAAAAAATGATAGGAATTGGGGAGAACGTGATACTGAAGAGTCACTGTAGGTCTTGCTGCGAAGGTATATTCCTAACAAACGCCTCCAGGTCTAAAGGAGTAAAGAAACATCTATGGCGCTAGCAAGTTGCCGATCTTGCATCTGTATACCGGGTGTAAACGAACAGTGGGCCACCCCTGTAACTTCCTTGTTTTTGAAGATATCGGGATGAAATTTTGTATGGTGAAATTAGGTAAGATTTCCAACCTTTTCAGACCTATCCTCCATATTTATCACTTCCGGTTTCACCGGAAATGGCCCCAATAGTCTTTTCTAAATGGACCACCCTGTATGTTTTTCCATTTTTGAAATAAAGACCACATTTTGGATAAATTTATACTATGTTGAACAATTTATACAGTGTTGCACGAAAAATAATTCGAATTTTAGTTATCAATCTAGATGGCTGCGAATATGTTAAAATTAATTTTGTTTCAATGTAATTCATATAAAAAAATACGAAAACGTCAATATGTCCAATAATACATCATACAGCGTGCTGTAAACTCATTAAAATCACATTTTTCAAAATGACTCATTTGTTTTAAATATTATGATATGGGCCACCCGCATATTCAGAAAGCTCTTTTAGTAGGAGTTAAACGTTACCAAAAATTCCGTAATGTGTAATCGTTACCGGCAGGAATGACAATTTTTCTTAAGAAATTTATGATTTATATCTAACTTTAATTAAATTTTTATCAACCCCGTATATTTGTATTAATATTTCATGACATGCAACAAGAATGAGCCAGAGGCCTATTCTGTCTCCTGCGGAGGGTGGCATATCATAAAATATTAACACAAATATACAGGGTTGATCAAAATTTAAATGAAGTTAGATATAAATCATAAATTTCTTAAGAAAAATTGTCATTCCTGCCGGTAACGATTACACATTACGGAACTTTTGGTACCGTTTAACCCCTACGAAATAGAGCTTTCTGAATATCCGGGTGGCCCATATCATAATGTTTAAAACAAACAAGTCATTTTAAAAAATGTGATTTTAATGAGTTTACAGCACCATGTATGATGTATTATTGGACATACTGACGTTTTCGTATTTTTTATATGAATTACATTGGAACAAAATTAATTTTAACATATTCGCAGCGATCTAGATTGATAACTAAAATTCGAATTATTTTTCGTGCAACAGTGTATAAATTGTTCAAAATAGTATAAATTTATCCAAAATGTGATCTTTATTTCAAAAATGTAAAAACATACAGGGTGGTCCATTTAGAAAAGACTATTGGGGCCATTTCCGGTGAAACCGGAAGCGATAATTATAGCGGATAGGTCTCAAAAAGTTGGAAATCTTACCTAATTTCACCATACAAAATTTTATCCCGATATCTTTAAAAACAAGGAAGTTACAGGGATGGCCTACTATTCGTTACACCGTTCTTAATCTAATCTCGTATTGCATGGTTGTCGTGCTCTTGCCCACAAGGACTTTGTTTACTATCTGACACTCATTTATTATTAACGTGTGTGGGTGATTTTCATTACTACAGTCTACAATCATAAATTGTCTTTTTTTTGTAATTTACAATTATACCGTACCCAGAGGTTATTATCTGAAGGTTGTCCAGCACATGTATGAGCTTCGCTTGCTACAACTAAGGTGATATCATCTGAAAATCTCAAGAAATATTTTGTTTCTGTTGTTGCTGAAAACTCCGTGCTGAAGCTTAGGCATAGTACGTTCCTGCCAGGAGGGCAAGTGTACTGTCGATGGGAGCTCTGGCTACCTCTTCCGGGGTCGCAAGTGGTTCCTCGAAGAGTGAAGAGTGAAAGTCTTCTAGCCATCAAAGCTGGTGGTAAGGGATTTCTTCATCTTCACCACACTTTAAAAAACTTAGTCCCTCCTATAGCTACTCCACCGTCAGCCTTCTAGCACACGTCATATCATGTATTCATTATAGATGTTAAGAAAATTGGTGACAGAACATAACCTTGACTAACGCCTTTGCCAATTTTAAATTTACCGGAGTGTTGTCGGCTTTCACCTCTATAATATAAAAATAGATGCCCGGTGTTTCCATCTCCAATCTACAGTTTGTATTCATAATGTCTACTAATGTTTAAGGTACTTGTATACTAATATAAACTTTTACAGTTTTAAATATAATTTGGTATACTAATAAAGAAAGTGATTTTACACGCGAATTTTCAATAAAAATAAAATCGTCCGTATAGTTTCGGAATAATAGATTTGGAATAGATTTGACATAGTAGAGCTCAGCTTAAGTTAATTTTCGCTCTTAATACCACAATTTTTTAGAAATATGCTTCAAAAACTAACATAGCATTAAGCAGTTTCTTATTAACACTCTGTTAAAACCCTGAAAAAATCGTCCGTCTAGCATAAAAGTTATTAGAACTTTAATCAATTTTAAATCCTACATTTGTGTAAATAAAACAGCTGTTGAAATTGATTGGCAACGTTGCATATTAAGAAGATGGTGCTAATATATTTTTAAAAAGTATAAAATTAAAAATTAGTATAATGCTCTTTACATTTGTTGCCTGCAATTTTTTCGGAAAAAACGATAAATATCGAGTAAATGGAGAAAATTTCACATTTTCCTAGAAAATGCATGTAAATCTTAAAAAAATAATTTTGTAAGAAATCTTTGTTTTGAAGGGCTAAAATTAATGAAGCATCTAGGTAATACATGATATTAAGTGGACATCTTATATGAGATCAATTTTAATTAATTACCGATTAATTACGGTGACAAAATGGCGAAATTCTATCGAAAAAAGTCCCAATTTGGAAATTGGAAAATTTGGCCCGGCACGAACGAAATATAGCCACATTAAATGTAGCAAATTAGAATATGACAGTTATGACAATCGTGCCAAATCCTTTTACTCTATCTCTCTCGCGCTTTAACTTATTAAATCCACCGCTAGATTCGCTCTTATCAGTATACAAGTACCTTAAAGAATATTGGTTAATTTGGGAAACATGATTTTTTTTTAATTCCTCAAACACTGTCCTATTTTTGGCACAGTTACTTCAGCAGTCGTTAGATGCTTCTTACTATGTATGGTACAGTCCTAGGCTATCTATTACTGAGATTAACTCCGTCTTCCTCTTTATGTTTATGAGACTCCATTCGTCATTGGAGAACGATGAGTGTGTGTTGCGTGACACATATAGGGATGTATATTTCGTACCTTTTACGGTCATATACCGGTTCTGCAGTTATCATTCTGCAGAAACGATTCGTAATTGCATTTGCAATGTATGTAGTTTACAATCTATCAATAGGGACCGGTTAGAAACTAGCCGCGTGTGATTGAGAGGTTTCTTGTATTTATTAACGTTTTAGTATCCTACGGTGCTGTAAGAATCTCATTCATTTACTTCTCACGAGTGCTTTTTTCCCCTGTTCCCCGGCTTTTATGTTCAATAAACAACCGCTTACTCAGTTGCTCGCATACCACTAATTTAGTTTTTTTTCTTCGTGCTAGCATTGTGAGAGATTGACAATGTCTACCAGGAAAATCTTCGTCTATGGGAGCGTATACACGACTAGATAAATTAGCCTTCCTTATAAGAATCAATGCGTTTCAGCAGCAACCAGGGTACTATGAATTACGTCATGCATACTAAGAAATAATTACTGCAATTTTGGATAAATACTGATATCTGCGTGTAGCCAGTGTTAGTTTAACACTTTTTTTATTGTGCAATGCTCGGAAATCTCTTCGTGGACATTTATTTTTACCACTCGGGAAGTGCGTCGGCAAATTAACTACGGCCACTTCCCCCAGGGTTAGTAGACTGTAGATAACAGAATCGTGTGCCCTAAACTCTAAACAAACAGAGATAACCTAGACAAACACACCAAATACTTGATGAACTTGAAACCCCAACATTACCTCTAAGGAAAATATTAGTTAGTTTAATCCTTTCTTTTAACACGCTGCTATCAACTTGGCCTATAATATTGGAAGCAAATCTTACAACTCATTTTGCACCCACTTCTAATTGTCGTATCGATTTGAAACTTTGCAGACTTATGCAATTCTGGTAACAATACAATAATATGGTACCACTGACCTTGTATGATGACGGAGGTGGGAGGTAGTCATAGGGAGTCCTCATGGACGTATCACCGGCGACTCTACCATAAACTCGAATTTTCCGCGACAGCGAGAAAATAAATTATAGTTTAAAAAACCTAAACAACACGCTTTTATGAGTAGCACACTAAAAAGATAAAACAAATATTAGGTAATTAAATTTAAAAGCGTGGGACGCACTGACATAGGTAGGTAGGAAACTAGATTACATTTTGTTCATTATGCCTAGACCGCTATACAGGGTGTCCCAGAATTGAGTTCCCGGACGGGAACCTCTGATTCTTGAGTTCATATTGGGCCCACATAACCCAACTTACCTTAATCCAAAAATGCATCCGTGAGGAAGTACATCCTTTTAAAGTGAGACAGAAAAAACATTTTCTTTCCAATAACTCCCGTTTTATGGAAGATAAAATTTTCAAATTTTGATGGGAGCTGTATCTCTATAGGTACTCTATGTAAACTTAATAACAACCAAATATCTTTTGTTTCTCAATTTTTTTTTCATAATAATTAATATTTGACTGACAGTAATTTTTTAATCACCCTGTAAAATTATGAAATACTTGAACATTTCTACACAGCATTGAAAGGGCTGCAAAAAAGGTACTCTTAAAAATTTTGGTAATATCAGTCAAAACACATGGAATTATCGTTTTTTCCTCTATTTGTATTTAACATTTATTTACAATTCTAGAATAAAATTTTGTAATAATGGAAAAGTACAGTTTACAAATTACATTCATAAAAAATGCTCCACATGACGTGCACTTCAGTAGGTACACAAATCAATGACGAGCGAATTCGTTGGAAAATATGCAAAATTCCTCTAAATTCATCGCACGCGTTCTGTACACGTTCCCAAAGTTGCTCCCTAGTGTCAGTTGGAACAGAGTATATAGTGGTTTTTAAATAACTCCAAAATACAAAAATCGCAAGGGTTCAAATCTGGCGACCTTGCTGACCACGCAGTCCGTCTCTGCCAATCCAATGGTTTCCATAAACTCTGTCAACAAACTGTCGCACAATAATGTTGAAATGAGCAGGACAACCGTCGTGCATGAGTCATAAATTACGTCGTATTTTCAGGTACATAATCGAGCAGAGGTAGTAAACCATTTTGCAAAAAGTGTAAGTACTCTTGTCCATTTAGACGGTTTGGTAATTTAACTGTACTTATGAGTTGATTGTTAACTATACCTATCCACACATTTATTGAGAATGTCTGTTGTTGTTTCGTTTATGACATTTAGGATTTTCATTAAGAGATGATCATGGTGAGCATTATGTAGATAAAATATCCCGTCCCTTGTGAATGCTGCTTCATCGGTGAATAATATTCGGGAAAAGAAATTTTGATTAGTTTTGTTTATTTCGTAACCACCGTGAAAACTTCAATCGAGGTGGAAAATCTCGTTCTAATAAAGCTTGGACTTTTTGAAAATGTAATGAGTACAGTTGTTGTTTATTTATAATTCTCGAAACAGTACTCTTTGAAAACCCGGATGCATTGGCGTTAACCTTCTAACACAAAATTACACCCCAACTTGTTGCTGGTAGATTACCGAAATTAATATTATACTTGCTATTTTTTGACGTTACTAATTAATTAAGTTCTGTCATGAGAACGCGACAAGTTTTCTGTTTCACGAGCACTTATGACCTACAGAGAAAAAACGATAATTCTTGATTTTTGGTTGATATTACAAAAAAATTTAAAGGTATTGATTTGTGTACTGAAACAGGTGGACGTCATGTGGAGCATTTGTTATGAATCTAGTTTTTTAAAATAAACTGTACGTTTCTGCTATTACAAAATTTTGTTCTAGAACTGTAAATAAATGTTAAATACAAATAGAAGAAAAAACGATTATTTCTTGTATTTTGATTGATATTACAAAAATTTTTAAGAGTACCTTTTTTTTTCAGCCCTTTTAATGCTGTGTAAAAATGTTCAAGTATTGCGTAATTTTACAGGATGATTAAAAAATTACAGCCAGTCAAGTATTCATTATTATGAAAAAAAATTGAGAAACAAAAGATATTTGGTTGTTATCAAGTTTACATAGAATACTTATAGAGATACAGCTTCCATCAAAATTTGAAAATGTTATGTTCTATATAACGGAAGTTATTGGAAAAAATTATTTTTTTCTGTCTCACTTAAGAGGACGTACTTCCTCAGGGATACATTTTTGAACTAAGGTAAGTTGGGTTATATGAGCCCAATATGAACTCAGGAATCACAGGTTCCCGTCCGGGAACTCAATTCTGGGACACCCTGTATAGGTGCGCCCCACGGTTTTAAATTTAATTATCTAATAATTATTAACTTTTTAGTGCGTTACTCATAAAAGCGTGTTTTTTAGTTCTTTTAACATGCTTTTATTGGGTTGTCCTGTATCTATGTAAGCATGTATGTTAAGTAATAAGGTCCAAGGAACTGAATTTCACCCACTTCTAGTTGTTGTATCATCATGAAATTTGGCAATTGTGTGTAGCTCTGATGACAATACAATATAGTATACTCAATATTATAATATGTTCAAAATGGTCGCCGCCCCAAGATGGTGGATTATCATTTTCTTTACAACCCCCTTGATATGGGTATTAAAAGGGCTAGAAAACAAATATGTGATCAAAACTTAAAAATTCAAAATGGCGGCGTCAACATGGCGGATCAATTATCGTCGGATTCGACTAAAATCGGTATCTGTGGGTTATCGAGGTTGCAGATTACAATTATCCGGTGCAAATTTAACAATTCAAAATGGTGGCGTCGAAATGGCGGATAAGTTTTGTAATTTATGGTCTGCTTCGTATGAAAATTGATATCTGGGGATTTTCGAGGTCGCAGATTATAAATATTTAGTCGAATTCTTTACATAAACGTCAAAAGTGTTTTTGAGATTATGTAATTCTCTCCTTTAATATAACACTAAAAAGTAAAAGAAATAAATTAATAGTATAAAAACTAAAAAAACACGCTTTTATAAATACTGCACTAAAAAGCAAAACATAATCATCGAACCTGTTTTCTCCGTCTACCCCGTAAGGGCCTTAGTGTAAACCGTGTTTGTAATTAAGTATACTATTTGAGTATAATAGCGTGGGTCTATTTTCATTTAATCTAATGATGTCTTCAGCGTTTTATTTATCAAACCTGTTCGAAATAGCGTTCGAAAAACACCCCACGCTTTTATATTCAAATATTATACTTAATTGCAAACACGGCTTACACTAAGGCCCTTACGGAGTAGACGGAGAGAACAGGTTCGATGATTATTTTTTGCTTTTTAGTGCAGAATTTATAAAAGCGTGTTTTTTTAGTTTTTTAAACTATTATTTAAACTATAATTTTTAAATTAGTACCTCATTTTTAGTGTAGTGTCAAGAGTTTTTTTTTTTAAGTTTATGAAATTTCCATTAATTTTTTGGACTTGTCTACCGTTCATTTTCGACAAAAATTATCCGAGATGCAGCGCTTTGAATTTATGGCTTTTTTTCACTCCTTTGAAGAAATCAAACCTTTACGCTTTACTTTCGCAATTTACTCAAAAACAATGTGTATTGGGTCAAAAATAAGTTATTAACGACAAATTTAAAAAACAATCATAATTTGACAAGTACAGTAATGTTATAACATTAGTGTATTTGTCGAATTGTCGGACAAAATATATTTGCCGATTTTCCAGTCCGACGTGTGGAAATCGTCTTTTTCATGCCGAAGAGGAGCGCCGCGTTTACGAAAATTTTCGCAGAGGAAAAAAGTGAAAGACTAGGAGCAATTATGCCGTACAAGAAGTTATACCAGGATATGTATAAATTGCATTTATGTACGCGGGCACCTAGACTATACCGGGTGTAAACGAATAGTGGGCCACCCCTGTAACTTCCTTGTTTTTAAAGATATCGGGATGAAATTTTGTATGGTGAAATTAAGTAAGATTTTCAACTTTTTCAGACCTATCCGCCATATTTATCACTTCCGGTTTCACCGGAAATGGCCCCAATAGTCTTTTCTAAATGGACCACCCTGTATGTTTTTACATTTTTGAAATAAAGATCACATTTTGGATACATTTATACTATTTTGAACAATTTATACAGTGTTGCACGAAAAATAATTCGAATTTTAGTTATCAATCTAGATGGCTGAAAATATGTTAAAATTAATTTTGTTCCAATGTAATTCATATAAAAAAATACGAAAACGTCAATATGTCCAATAATACATCATACAGGGTGCTGTAAACTCATTAAAATCACATTTTTCAAAATGACTCATTTGTTTTAAATATTATGATATGGGCCACCCGCATATTCAGAAAGCTCTTTTAGTAGGAGTTAAACGGTACCAAAAATTCCGTAATGTGTAATCGTTACCGGCAGGAATGACAATTTTTCTTAAGAAATTTATGATTTATATCTAACTTTAATTAAATTTTGATCAACGCCGTATATTTGTATTAATATTTTATGATATGCAACAAGAATGAGCCAGAGGCCTATTCTGTCTCCTGCGGAGGGTGGCATATCATAAAATATTAACACAAATATACAGGGTTGATCAAAATTTAAATGAAGTTAAATATAAATCATAAATTTCTTAAGAAAAATTGTCATTTCTGCCGGTAACGATTACACATTACGGAACTTTTGGTACCGTTTAACCCCTACTAAATAGAGCTTTCTGAATATCCGGGTGGCCCATATCATAATATTTAAAACATTTTGAAAAATGTGATTTTAATGAGTTTACAGCATCCTGTATGATGTATTATTGGACATATTGACGTTTTCGTATTTTTTATATGAATTACATTGGAACAAAAATAATTTTAACATATTCGTGGCCATTTAGATTGACAACTAAAATTCGAATTATTTTTCGTGCAACACTGTATAAATTGTTCAAAATAGTATAAATGTATCCAAAATGTGATCTTTATTTCAAAAATGTAAAAACATACAGGGTGGTCCATTTAGAAAAGACTATTGGGGCCGTTTCCGGTGAAACCGGAAGTAATAAATACGGCGAATAGGTCTCAAAAAGTTGAAAATCTTACCTAATTTCACCATACAAAATTTCATCCCGATATCTTTAAAAACAAGGAAGTTACAGGGGTGGCCCACTATTCGTTTACACCCGGTATAACTTAATGATTTATAGTACAGTCGAATTGATTTAATTTAATTTTTTTCCGCGACAACATTCCACCCGAAATTTTATTGTTGATTCTTGTGTATTATTACCTCCTGATTACGAAAAAATATTTGTGCCCAAAAATTCTGTCTGCGTCAAGTTATATGCACTTTTTGACGCGCTTTCACTGATTTTCAACTTATCTGCTTAATGTATCTTGTACTAGTAATCGGATAGGAATTTTAAAAATACTGGTTTATTTAAAATAAAATTCTTAAAAAATATAGACCTGTCCGATATGTATTGGTCAATCCGCTATCTTGGAAAAAAATAGAAATATTCAAGAATAGCCGAAAAAGTCAAAATTGAATATCTTTTCTATTAGAAGGAGTAATTTCACCAAAGTTGGCAAAAATAGAACTCATTTATCGTCACATATAATGCACTAATCCCGGACACCGTATGTCAAATAGATCGGTCAAAGATGGAGGACGAAATAACAGGAGCAATACGCACAACCCCCACAGCAGCTCTGGAGGCCCTTCTGGACCTCGTGCCCCTTCACTTGGTGATTGAGGCCGAGGCTCGAAAAGCGGCCTACAGGCTGAGGTGCAGTGGTCAGTGGAAGGCTAGAGGAGAACAATTAGGACACACTAGAGCCCTTTCCAACGCGATAGGAACTCACTCACTTCTGGAGGCCAGGAGTGATGAAATGGTGTCTTCCTTCTCCTTCTCAGAACCCTTTGAGGTTGTCATCCCCAAAAGGGAAGACTGAAACCCACTCGAGGACATACTCAGGCCCGTCGATATCGTCTGGTTCACAGATGGATCGAGGTTTGAGGAAAGTGCTGGAGCGGGGATATACGGTGAAAGATCCAGGGCTGAAGCTTCTTATGCCTTGGGCTAATTCGCCACGGTATTCCAGACCGAAATTTTTTCTATTTTGGTCTGCGCACAGGAGAATATCCGAAGGAAATATTCCAACAGGCACATATATATATATATATATATATATATATATATATATATATATATATATATATATATATATATATATATATGTAGCGACAGTCAAGCGGCCCTCAAGGCCCTTGCATCAGTCCGGACCAAGTCAATCCTGGTTCAAAACTGTAGACAGGCTCTCTGTGAACTTGGCTCATCCAACTGGGTCAAGCTTCTCTGGGTACCAGGACACAGCAACATCGAGGGTAACGAGCGGGCAAACGCTCTGGCCAGAGGGGGCTCTCAGAGGCCCCTACTGGGTCCGGCGCCGGCTCTCGGTTACCCTAGATCAAATGCCAAGAAGTCAGTAGAAGACTGGACACGGTCCCAGTTCTTTGACTTCTGGGCCTCCTACCCAGGACTCCGGCAAGCGAGGCTCCTGATCTCGGGGCCCTTGCCGAAGCGAACAGAACAAATCCTGCGACTAAACAGGAAACAGGTCAGAACCGTGGTAGGTCTTTTGACTGCACACGGCTTTTTCAGAAAACACCTGCACACTATGGGGGTGGTTGACAACAGCAACTGCACATTCTGCGGTGACGAGGAAGAGACTTCCATCCACGTCCTTACTTCCTGCCCTAGTCTTTTGTACTTGAGGCACAAACACTTCGGCATTGGTTTTCCGGTGCCGGAGGAAATAAGGAATGCCTCTATAGGAAGGCCTTTGGGTTAGAATCCGGCCTGGATGGGGGAATTTAACAAATTCGTAGCGGTAGCACAATGGGCCACAAGGCCTGAGTGCGGCGACTCTCAGTCGCCCCGCTAAAAGAAGAAGAAGAAGAAGAAGAAGAAGGACGAAATAAAATTTTTAATTCTTCGTCAATCATCAAGGAGGCATTGCACTTTTTTTTTTGATTGTATGTTATTTAATGTACTTTTAGGGGATAGAATTCATTTTTTTTTAATTGTCAAAAAAGTGCATTTTTACACTTTTCAAAAATATATTTTCTTTGACCCTCCTTTTCTTCCACAATTTTAATCGAAACAAAATGAAATATACTAAAGAAAGTCTTGTATAACTTCAAAAATTTAATACAAAATAAAACTTCATTAATTTGAAAAGGAAATTTATTAAGCATACGCATGGTAATAATAATAATATATGAATATATGATCAATAATGAGAATCAAGCAGTCAAGACTAGAGTAGTATTATTTTTTATGGATATGCCGATGAACAGAATAGCACTAAGAATAACGAGCGCATTCACCGTTTAGAAGAAAATGTTTACGTAGATATTTCAATCACAAGTGACATGAAATCATCGGTTAGTTAAAAAAAAATTCTAGCTAATAGTAAAAATAAAGATAGCTTTATAAAATTTTTGTGCAAAGAGTTAATAGTTAATGACTTTAAGGGTCTACACACGATCCTTGGCAGGGGGCCAGCCTTGTCGTAAAAGTGAACTGGTCCGATGGAATTCCAATTATCTTCAAAGTGTACCGACAATGTCGCGTCCCTGCCGGTGGATCGTGTATCGTGTAAAATATGCAGAGAAGACGCCGATACTATAATCGTTAAAACTTCTATTGATTTGAAAACCGAAGACAATTAAGTTATAATGGTTGGTGAATATATTGACCTTTTGGCTATAATGACTCAACTAGCATGGAATCATAAAAAAAATTATTTTATAAGATTAATAAAATAATTGACAAACTTATGATGAAAATAGATTTGTCTGCACTTCCACCTACTGAAGAGGTAAGAGAAAAACACTGTTTAAGAGTTTATTTACAAGTCCAAAAATGGTTAGGTTCTGAGAAAGATCTGTTACAATTCGGGTGGCTTAAAACTGAGAATGGCTTAATGTCTGATGTTATGAGTGAAAGTAATGCTTTTCCTAAAAATTTACTAAGCGATATTTCTTGTAAATGTAAGAAAGGCTGTAAGAATAATCAGTGTAGCTGCAGAATACTGAATATATAATGTTCTATTCTATGTGGCTATTGTAAAGGAAATAATTGTGCCAATGCTTCTTCTACCTTTGATGAATCGGCTATCGGTGAAATTGTAGAATATGACGGTAATGAAACTAATGTAGTATATTTCATTTTGTTTCAATGAAAACTGGGTGGAAAAAAAATTCATTTTTCAAAATTATAAAAATGCACTTTTGTTGAAAATAAAAAAAACGCGCTTCTTCTGGCAATTAAAAAAAATGAACTCTATCCCCTAAAAGTACATAAAATAACGTACAATCGAAAAAAAAGTGACGTATAATGCCTCGTTGATAATTGACGAAAAATTAAGAATTTTATTTCGTCCGCCATCTTCGACCGTTCTATTTGACATACGGTGTCACGGATTGGTGCATTATATTTGACCACAAATGAGTTTTATTTTTGCAAACTTTGGTGAAATTACTCCTTCTTATAGAAAAGATATTCGATTTTGATGTTTTCGGCTATTCTTGGTGTTTTCTATTTTTTTCAAGATGGCGGATTGACCAATACGTATCGAACAGGTATACAGTGTGTCCCAGGATAGATGTAACAAGAGGTGTAATGGATCAAAAATTTTGGAATTTTGGAATGGTATTTGGGGATTGAGTCCTGCTTGTTGTAAAACTAAAGTATACCAAAAATGACTTGATTTGGTGTTCTACGGGGTGTTTTATAAGCAAAGTTGTAAAAATCACCACTAATAAAGTACCTTTATTTTTCAAAATATGAAAAAATTCCACTAAGAAAAGTTATTTAGAATGCAATTTTATACCTCTATACCAATGTTCAGGAACATAAAATTATTTTTTTGAAATTTCCCATTTTTTGCGAATTAAGAGTTGAATTCATATTTAAAGTTGTGTAGGAGCAAATGTTAATCATCTCAAATAATCATCTCAAAAAGTAGGCTATTGGTAAATAAAAAACTGAATATACGAGATGTAAGAAGGTATAATGTTAATCGAACTAATTGTAAAACAAGAAACAATTACTAACAGAAGATTAATGAGGTTTAAAAATTATAACAAGTAATAAATGTCGAAAACATAACAGATTCACAAACAAATTATTTATTGATCAATACAAAACAATGTTTACAATTTTTTTATTATTCGACGTAGCTACCACCCACATCCACACACATTTCTATCCTTCGAATGAAGTCCTTAAAACTGTTTCGAATATGATCTAACGGTATGGAGTTTACGGCATTTGTAATTCTCTGCTTCAATACTGCTACATCGTTAGGAAGTGGTTCAGCGTAAACCAACTGCTTGAGGCGACCCCATAAAAAGAAATCCAATATTGATAGGTCTGGGGATCTCGCCGGCCACTTGATCGGTCCATTCCTGGCAATCCAATTTTCTCCAAAATTTAAATTCAACCACCGATTAACCATTTCTGTGGAGTGGCCAGGGCAACCATCATGTTGAAAATGAATTAAAGGTATATCTCTTAAAATATTTAAATGTTCTTCAGAAAATCTTTCAAGAAGCTGTAAATAAGTGTGCTGGTTTAACTTTCCCTCAATGAAATAAGGTCCAATAACTCCAACGTGATAAGAAACGGCACACCACACATTCACTTTTTTATAATATTGTCTTCTACAATGAATTCTAAAATTTGGATTTTCAGAAGCCCAAAACCGACAATTCTGAGATGAAACAACACCATTGGTTGTGAATGTGGATTCATCTGAGAAAATTATAAAATGATGAGAAAATCTCTCTTCCATGATTTTTCCTCCAATGGTCAAACAAAAATCCAACCTACGGTCGTCATCTCCCTCTTCAAGCGTATGTTTATAAGTTGCTTTATATGCCCTAATTTTTTTTGCCTTGTAAATTCTTTGGAGTTCAGACTTGCTAATATTAATAAGAGCTGATCTCTCTCTTAGTGGCATCCTAGGATTTTCTATAACAGAGGCATGAGCTATAATTGCCCCAACATTGTCTTCATCATTTTATTTTTCTTTTCATATTAAGAACACTACCAGTAGCCAGAAACTTTTTAATTATTCTCATTATTCTCACGTGACAAAGCAGTGTTTGGAAATTTCAAATTAAATTGGCTTACCACTTCTCTTAGCGAGTTTTCACCGCCAATTCCGTAGCATTGCACAATATAAATCTTTTCACGCACTGTGAGTACCATTTTCACTCAATTTTTTATGCTTGGTTCGTTAATTTGAAACAAAAATTAAGGATAATATTGACTACGTTTGACAGATATGTCAATAATAAATGATAAATGTGTATCCACTGCTTTTCTCATAGTCTACTTTTAGCTTCTACATAACGTTAAATGTTAATTCACAAAAAATAATTTCTATGCAGTTTTAATTGAATGGTTCAAAATAAAATACTAATTTATTGAAAAAATGGGAAGTTCAAAAAAAATAATTTTATATTCCTGAACTTTGGTATAGAGGTATAAAATTGCATTCTAAATAACTTTTCTTAGTGGAATTTTTTCATATTTTGAAAAATAAAGGTACTTTATTAGTGGTGATTTTTACAACTTTGCTAAAACATCCTGTAGAACACCAAATCAAGTCATTTCTGGTATACTTTAGTTTTACAACAAGCAGGACTCAATCCCCAAATACCATTCCAAAATTCCAAAATTTTTGGTCCATTACACCTTTTGTTACATCTATCCTGGGACACACTGTATATTTGTTTAAGAATTTTATTTCAAATAAGCCAGTATTTTTTAAATTCCCATCCGATTACTAATACAAGATATATTACCTAAGCAAATAAGCTGAAAATCCGTGAAAGTGCGTCAAAAAGTGCATATAACTTTAGACGCGGAATATTTGGGCACAAATATTTTTTTCGTGATCAGGAGGTCATAATGCATAAGAATCAACAATAACATTTCACGTGGAATGGTGTCGTCGAAAAAAATCAATTCAACTGCACTATTAATTAGAATATAAAAGTCAAGTAACAATCAAATATATAGTTTTGGTTCACGTTTTTCTTTTTTTATGTTTTAAATGTGCTTTATAATGTGTTGGACAAACGTTAAAAAAATAAAATAAAAAATATCAAAAATATATTTTTTGCATATTTCTAACATTCTAACGATTACATTCAAATCGGGCCAGGTATGGCATATTATGGCTACGAGGCGATGGCGAAATATTCCCAAACCGCATCTCGTGAATGATAACCGAAGTGGTGGGGGGCAACGCTGGCGTATTAACGTAAAAGTAGTTGTGGGGGAGACGTGCAGGGCAGGGTGCGTAGCGTACGAGACCACCCGTCTACTGCGGCCATGGCGGGGTAACAGCAGCCCCACCTGTCTGGGCGAGACGTAGCAGGCTGAGGTCATCGACCCGGCGCGTCGCGTCGCCCAAATCATCCGTCCCATCCCAAACCGTGATGTGATTGACCTAGCGCCGCGCTCTACCCCCAGACAACGAGGGGTTGGTTGCCCCGCCGGATGCTGCTGCTGACTTGTTATGTGTTTGTTGCTTGCAGAAAATGCAATTTTAATATGTGCGCCAGACGAGGTATCAACTTTTCAGTGTTGATTTCGGTTAATTAATTCAGGAAGTTTTAGGCACTGGACAAACTATAAAGCTGCTACTTTGGCTCACGGTTTATGCTCTAACTAGTAAATGACAATAATTTGACAATATGGTGGAATAGGGCCCGTTGTCGTAAATGCGTTAGGGTTATAAGCGCAGGGAGACCGCTCAAAAAAATTCAGTACACCCACCACGGACGTTCTAGTGTCTAATTTCAATGTATTCTTATATTTTCGAGGACTCTGAATACGAATCTGACGTTATTTTTTGCCTAAAAGGGTGGCAACATTCAGAAAAATCGCAACTGAATCAATAATACTAAAAGAAAGATTTATTAATTTTTCGTGTTTAACTCGCCATATCTTCGGTAGTTATTAATCTTTTCTTTTTAAATTTTTACTGCACGAACTTCTAAATATTTGATGAGTTGTAACATTCGGGTGTAAAAGTTGAGCGACGAAGTTTCGAATTTTGCATTACAACCTATATAGCATTAAAATATGATATATCAGGAAGTTTTCTAAAAATGAATAAATCGAATTGTATTTTGATAGCAATAAAACAAACATATCTGTGTCTGGTGATTCAACAATTATTGATTGTTTGCTGGTCCGTGCGGCAGGGAGCCAGGACACACGATCCAGCGGCAGGGACCCAGCCATGTCGGCATGCTTTGAACTCATTCGTAAAAGTGAACTGGTCCGCTGGAATTCCAATTATCTTCAAAGCGTACCGACAATGTCGGGTCCCTGCCGCTGAATCGTGTGTAGACCTCTTTAGGAGGCCGATCTTAAAACTCCTGTGTAATATTTTTTCTTATTGCATATTTTGATTTGAAAATTTCCAGAAAACTTCCTGATGTATCATATTTTAATGCTATATAGGTTGAAATACAAAATTCGAAACTTTTAAGTTCGAACGTCACAACTCCTCCAAAATCCTCCCAAAAAAAAAACATTCAAAAATTCAGGACTCGGGTAAAAATTTGTTTTGACACTTTGGTTAGGTTTTGTTTTTTTGAAAATACAGTTGAAGTTCATGCAGCAAACATTTAAAAAGAAAAGAGTAATAACAGATTAATAACTACCGAAGATATAGCGAGTTAAAAACGAAATATTGATAGATTTTTATTTTCGTATTTTTATTGCAATTTTTCACAATATTGCCAACTTCAAATTCGTATTCAGCGACCTCGAAAACATAACAATATATTGAAATTGACACTAGAACGCCGTGGTCGGCGTTTTCGATTTCTAAACCGTTTTTTTGCGATCTCTCGCTTGTCTATTAAATCAAATTAAGGCAATTTATATTATAATTTTAAAAATGTAATATAAATTTCACATAAGAAAAAACAAATACATTAAAATAAATGGTCCACTTAACAAAAAATAGACAATAGTAGAGGTATAATAGTCCCTTCAAATTAGGAAGAATTAAAGAAATTTTTCCCACAGTTATGGGACCTTTAAAAAATGAAGTATGTGGGTTGTCTAAACATGATTTTCACTCCCCGCAGTTCTAAAAAAGGGTGGTTTTTGAGAAATATATACATATACAGGGTGTCCCGAAGCTCCCGCCTTCCCCTTTAGGTGCTAATTCTCTATGCAAAAATAGTAAGAAAAGTTCCTATAAACATGTGTCCGGAAATGCTTCCTAAGGGAGCTACGGCCGTCTAAGGATGGCGCAAAAATAGGTGTTTTTACTAATTATCTCGGAAATTATTTGGGACAACTTTATGAAACTTAGTTTCGGGACACCCTGTATATGAATTTTGCCGTTTCTTCGCCTTTTTCTCTATTTTGAGGAAAAACTATGCACTTTGGTGAAAAATATGAAGAGAGTATAAAATTTCCTATAAATTTTGTCTCTACCTTTTTTTTTTTTCGAATTCCGCTTAGTTTCGCCGCTAGAGAGCGCGAAAGAAATGAATATGCATATAGACTTTTGCGCCATTTTTTAGACTTTGAGCCAAAATTATGCATTTTTATGAAAAATTACATGAGATCAAAGTTGTAGAACTTAAAATTTACTATCTTTAGGTATTTTCTAGTTTTTTTTGTTTGTTTTTTTTTTCTCATAAAAATATATTCTGCAACTTTGATCTTATGTAATTATTCATAAAAATGCATAATTTTGGCTCAAAATCTAAAAAAAGGCGCAAAAGTCTATATGTATATTCATTTCCTTCGCGCCCTCTAGCGGCGAAACTAAGCGGAATTCGAAAAAAAAAAGTTAGAGACATTTATAGGAAATTTTATAGTTTTCCTAAAAATAGAGAAAAATACGAAAAAACGCTAAAATTCATAAATATGTATATATTTCTCAAAAACCACCCTTTTCTAGAACTGTGGGAGGTGAAAATCATACAACATATCAACAACCATACAACCCAAATACTTCATTTTTTACAGGTCTCATAACTGTGGGAAAAATTTCCATAAAACAGCGATTTTTTGGCTAATTTGAAGGGACTATAAAGTCTTGACGGTAGGCATGCTTTACGAGCTTGGCAAATTGCATAATTTGTTTAGGCTGTTATTTATTTATTAATATATTATATTTAATAAATAGCCCTACGGGTTTTAACGATCTAAGAAAGATAAATCTCTTTCTTGTCCATAACTCAAATCTTAGGGAAATTTCCATGCAATTGACTAATTTAATAAATAACAATTTCGAAAAAATCAAAGCCTTTGATTGTGTTAATCATGCATGTCTATAGAATTTTTATGGAATTTTAAGGCAGGAAAATAGTGAAGGGGATATTCAAAAACCTAGAGAGAAATCTGGAAAGAAAAAAAATTAAGTGATTTCGAGAAAAATGGAATTCGGCGTAAAGTTCATAAATTTTTCTTTAATAATTAAATCCCTACTTTAACGAAATATTTACAGTCTCTAAATGAAGATGGAGATATACCCAGAATGAGCCAAACGACGTTGCAAATATGAACATCGTCCTACTTAACAGAAACAATATTATTTGTTGACGAAGAAATTATATTTGGGCACTTGGGCAATTAGAGCTACTCGCGAACGTGGAAGGAAATGTTATTATTTAGGCGAGTTGAATGAAGGACCGTAACGCAAATTTGGCAAGATAAAAATGTACAAAGTGTTGGTCAAGCTCATATGGAAGATTGGTCAATCGGATTAAAAAAAAAAACAGGAAAAGGAAAGCGCTTAATAATAAGGCACATAGGAAGTGGTTCAGAATTTATGGAGGATGGACTTTATCTCTTGTATCAAAAAAACTGGCGATATTCATGAGAACATAATGTTTTTGAGGAATGGTTTGCAAAAATTGTTATAGAATCCGGATCTGTCGTTACTATGGATAACGCACCGTACCACAGTCGATTAATGGAAAAATTACTAACCAGCGCATGGTGAAAAGCTCAAACCTAAGACTGGTTAGATGGTAAAGGCAGGCTCCCCCATATGGGAGGGTCTATTTGGTACAGAGTTTAGGGGCCTGGGCTAGTGAGGGGCCCGCAAGAAGGGTCCGTCTGACCTAAAATGACCATTCATCCCGAATTAGGCGGGACAGTTCCGTTTTTTTAGGTGCCGTTCTGCAAAAGTTCCGTATTGGTTTATTCCTACAAAAGTATTTTCGGATTTGTTTGTGCCTCCGCTCATTAAAATTTTTCTTTGATTTCTTCCTCCTGCTCATCAATTACTACAGGTCTGCGAATAAAGGGGTCATTTTTGAAGTACTTAACCTCAAATATTTCAAAATCCTGACGTGGTAGGCCAATTCTGAGGCCAGATTCGGATTCAGCGCGAAAAATTACTTTGGAAATGACTCCCATCTGCCCAACAAAACCTCGCAGACCTGTGTTATGAGACTGGGATAAGAAACATTTAGATCTCCGTTCATGAAATGTTTTTTCGGATATTTTACTTACGTCTCAAATTTGAAATAAAAATTTTAAGACCTACAGAAGTTCTCGTGTTTAATAAGTATTCGCAATCGGCAACGCCCGACTGCAAGTTTCATTCGATTATTAGAAACACCTTAATAACATTTTTAAGGTAAAATTGATATGTCATCCAATCTATTAAGCCTAAAAGTTATCGTATTTAGAAAGAAACGGTCCACAAACGTACACAGACTTTTTTATTCGTTACTTGAATTCAGCCTGCTATGAAACTGATTTCTATACAAACATTTTTTTTATAATAATGATTATTATTATTATAAAAAATTTCCTCGTCTCTCATTTTGTCCCATACTTACATAAAATGATATTTTTTTTACTTACCAAGATATAATTAAAACACACCATCAGATACATAAATTATCCCATTATTTAGGGACAAAAAAATATATATCCTATACTATGTATATAATACTACTTATAGACGGAGAGCTAGGCACGAGATTTCGATATTACTCGGGTCATGAAAATACGTGGTACACTAAGAGAGGACCCTGATTTGGGAATTTGATGACAGCTCGAGCGCGGATATTGTAAAAATGGCGCACAAAAACAGTTTTTTTTAAATATCTCGCTTCGGGTGCCTCATACGACAAAAAAATGTTCTTCTGAAAATGAAAGAGCATTAAATTTTCTACAAAATATGTCCTATACATTTTTTCGAGAAACAGAATAGTTTCGGTGCAGCAGCCGATCGAAGTCAAGCATTCTTGACAAATTTGTGATTTTTTGTAATTTCTCAATTTAGTGCGACTTTTATGAAGGAGTATTTTTGTGTTGCGACAAAATTTGTTTTCATACCTGAAAATCTTAACTTTAATTTACTTTATGTCATAAACCATACATATGTTTAACTTTATCCTTTACCCTTAGCGTTCTGTTCCACTTGTCTAAGAGCTGGGCACGAAATTTCGATATTACTCGGGTCATGAAAAATTTCCGTAACAATACGTCGTACACTAAGATAAGAGCCTGATTTGGGTGTATGCTGACAGCGCGAGCGAAGAGGGGCAAAAGTGAGAACGGTGAAATTTGATTTTTTCTTTTAAACAAAAATCATCGCGGTTACGCTTAAAAATGTATGGAATAAGAAATTGTGAACTGCGCGATCGAAATATGAAGTTGCTGACAGGTAGGTAGGGGATAAATAGGCTGATAGTTGTCAACTTCCCATAAATTTACGAAAAAAAATTTACTGCGGTTATGTCAGCACCTTATATAATATAATTTGTTGTTAATATGTCAAATAATATAATCATAAAAATTGCTGACAGTTAAGTGAAGGAGATATCCCGTAAAATGGAGTGAAATTGAAGCGGAGACCGTACTATGCACACGGTTAGGTACTTCGAAGAGAATCTTAAAAAAAAAACACACCTACATTTATTCAGTTTTATTACTTTTATATGATTATTATATTTATAACAATTTTAACAATTACCTAATTTATAACAATTACTTTGAAAAATTAATTTGTAAAAATTAAAAATACACGTAGTTTGAGAAATTTTAAACTGTAATATAGTAAAAATACAAGCTACTACTTCTATCTATCGGCTACCAGGTGTTAGGACAGACTTCTCCTTCACTTAGCTGTCAAAAAATTTTTATGATCATATTATTTGACATATTAACAACAAATTATATAAGGTGCTGACATAATCACAGTAATTTTTTTTTTGTAAATTTTTGGGAAGTTGATAACTGTCAGCAACCTATTTATCCTCTACCTACCTGTCAGCAACTTCATATTTCGATTACGCAGTTCACAATTTCTTATTCTATAAATTTTCAAGCGTAACTGATTTTTGTTTAAAAAAAAAAATAAATTTCACCGTTCTCACTCGAGCCCCTCTCCACTCGCGCTGTCAGCATACACCCAAATCAGGCTCCTATCTTAGTGTACGACGTATTGTTACGGAAATTTTTCATAACCCGAGTAATATCAAAATTTTGTTTAGACAAGTGGAACAGAATGCTTAAAGGGTAAAGTTAAACATATTTATGGTTTATGATATAAGGTAAATTAAAATTAAGATTTTCAGGTATGAAAACAAATTTTGTCTCAACACAAAAATACTCCTTCATAAAAGTCGCACTAAAATGAGAAATTACAAAAAATCATAATTTTGTCAAGAATGCTTGACTTCGATCGGCTGCTGCACCGAAACTATTCTGTTTCTCGAAAAAATGTATAGGATATATTTTGTAGAAAATTTAATGCTCTTTCTTTTCATAAGAACATTTTTTGCCGTATGAGGTACCCGAAACGAGATATTTCAAAAAAACTGTTTTTGTGCGCCATTTTTACAATATGGTGGTGCCCCTCACCGTTCGAGCTGTCAACAAATTCCCAAATCAGGATCCTCTCCTAGTGTACCACGTATTTTTACCGAAACGTTTCATGGCCAGAGTAATATCGAAATCTCGTGCCCAGCTCTTAGACTATTACTTGTGTGCGCGAAATTTATTTAGAGAATTATTTTTGGGATAAAACCCAAAGAAAATAGAAATAATGATTAGAAAAAAAATGTGTGCTATCTAAAAATCCTAATTAATCACTAAAATTTCATGCTATAATCATTATGCTATGGCGTCACTGTTGCTGAGAGCGTCAAGTCTCCTGTTCTGAAAGGAGGCTTGTTGTGGCACTATATCAACCATCCAGCATTCACCATAGCAACAATCGAGTTGCTAAGTAGGTCATTTAAAAAACTTCAGAATATTCGGTATGTGGCGCACGAAAAAAAAAAACGGGAAAATAATGCACATCAAGTACAAACTCAACAAAACCAAGGATGGAACAGGTTATTACTGTATTAAATACTTTAATGCATTGCCCATGAATGTAATAGAAAAAAATATCTTTTGCCAAAACTTTTATAGTGACACAGAATTTTTAAATAGTGTTTCAAGTGTTATCTAAATAATGTATTGTATATTTATAGTTTTGTAGATATTCTACATTTTTTGTTAACTTTATTCTATACACCGTTATTTTATTACAAATATTTTCGTCCCTCAGTTTGTTTAACATTTTACTGTGTTTGTTCTTTTGACTGCCGTATGTAGTTTTGTATTTCAACATCAATAAATTCTATCTATCTATTATTGGAGTTACTTATTCTTTGTTTTTATATATTTTACTTTCCACCACTTTATATTAACCTATGAACAAATATAAATTTGGTAGGGATATACCTAATTTTCGACGCAGCCGACTATGATTGATTACTCATTTGAGTCACGTAAATTTTTAGTCAATTATGCTTATTGTTATAAAATATTCTGTACAGGAACATTTACCGCAGTAAATTACTAATTTTTAATTACTTACCAAATTAATTCATCATTGAGATTGCAATTTATCGCAATGACTACAATAAATTTTTGGTAAAAGTATTGGTCATTTAATGGCGGAAATTACCAAAATTAATGTATCCCAAACAGAATATATTTTTTAAAATATAATTTTTATTCCTAAAGCCCTTAACGAAAAAAATGTCGCCTTTCCTTCCTACAGTTAGCTACTTCTAACACTTTTCTGTTCTACAAATAAAAAAAATAGCGCACGAAAAAGCATTTTTACGGGAAAAAAAACATGATTATTTTATTTAGATAAATTAACATGTATCTATTTATTGCATAAAATGTAAGAAAAAATGTCACCACTCAAATTCACCCCGAAAATATTGTTGAAGGCATTTTTATTAAAAACATATTTGGTGGCAAATCTTATCAGAGATGTAATTTAGCACTGTATAGCATGTTATAGAAACTTTGTTATCAACAAATTTTAATAAATTCTTAATAGAAGAGTTTTAATAACATCATGTCTAATAGTGATGAATTGAAAAATATTTAGTGGGTTCAAAGATGGTGGTAATTGATGATGACGTGATTATTGACATAGTAATGAACTAAATTGTTCAAAAGAATTCTTAACATTTTTCTCATCTTAAAAGTGGAGTACTGATTAACACTTCTGTGTATAGAATATGAAAAAAGTCAAGAACAATACCAATAACTTTGTAAATCTTGCAATAGTAATACTGTTATTAATATTATCACTATAACAGTTGCAGTAATGTAACAATAGCAATAATAATAATAATAATAAATACAGGGTGTCTGCTATATACGTACAAATATTTCGCAGGATGACATATTGACCCAAAAGAAGTAAAAAATTCTTATAATTTAACTCAAACCAACTTTTTGATTCAAAATTGATTAGAAATAGGCAATGTCTTCAGTTTAGAAGTATAGTTGAAGCAATCGCATTTGTGAGCGACGTTGAGAGGCAAGGGGAGCAGAATGCAGAGCCGGATTTAACTATATTGTTCGCTCGTTTACTTCTTATAATATTACACTTACAATATCCCCCAAATCAATTGGTAACAAAACTAAAATTATTTTCAAAAACACAATGTCATTTAAAAATACTAAAACAGTTTCACTTTTACCTTGTTTAATCAGTTTTGAAATGAAGACATTAACTGACATTCAATATTAATTTACTCATAGCAATTCCTCACAAACCACAATTATCCCTTAGGATTTATTAGAAAAAGTAGGACGTCCAGGTCGGTTTTTTGAAGCTCCTTGTGTCTTTATTGAAAAAATGTAATTTAATTTCAGTAAACACTTAATTCATCACCTCGTTAATTACAACGTTTTAATATTCTTACTAACTAACTTTAAAACGAACACATTGTCAACACTGTGTGATTGGTAAACGGCGGCCTACCTACGGCTAAACAATGTATAAAAAACACATGAACATTTTCTCTGAACGGCGCCGACAGCAGAGGATTCCTTTTATGAAAGAGACACCGGCGTGTATTAAACGTTTTTTATGTAAAAATACAATAAACATAATAAAAGAGGAGATGTAGATCGGAAGAAGACATTGAACTTCACTTTAGTTTGTCCTGCAATACTGACCTACACAATATTAAATATATACTATCTGGCCTGAAAATATCGTAATTTTTGAAAATAATTAGTTTAAGCAAAACCGTTCAAGTAAAGCAAACGTTTTATGACTTTTTTGCTTCTTTTGGGTCAATATATTATTATGCAAAATATTCGTACGTATACAAAATTTCTCTTATTTTCTTTTATTTGACCTCTAGAAACTTTTCTATATCAAATAGTAACCTATTTTTACACTATTAAAAAAAGCTTATTCTAATGTGATGCTACAAATTTTTGGTATTTTAGGTAGATTGAAACGTTACTAAGACTTTAAATGTTTCGGGAAAATTCAAATAGAAATAAGTAGTGGTGTATATGGATGGCTATGTATAGAGGGGCTATTCAACAATGTTCGTCCGAGGAGGGGGGGGGGGGTGATAAAATGAACGATGGGGAGGGATTCATAAAAAATGAACGTTCTAATAAAAAAAAATTGATTGGAAAAGATTTTAGATTCTTTCTCTCATGGTAAACCAATAAACGAAATATTAAAAAAAGCATATACACGAGAGGGGAGGAAAATCGATCAAAATAATAAATTAGAAAATTTTCCAAAATAAACAAAAATTGTTCAGTCGAAAAAAACGTTATCCATCCCGATGATTGGGAAAAAAATATTTTCCAATATTTCATTTATTAATGTTGTGGAATCGTTTTCTAGATGCACTGCAAAAGTAGTATTATCAGCAAAGAGAATTATGAACATTTATATGCATTTTGACAGATCGTTAATTAATATATATTAATGTCCTACAAGTATGTTATTTTACAATAACCACCCTATTTTGAGATACATTAAATGAAAAATAACGCCCTAGGGCGTTATGAATATCTATAACGCCATAGGGCATTATAAAATTATAACAACCCAAAACAAGCAAATTATGATAGCGTTATTGACAAACAAAATGCGTTGCTATGCAATGGCGGCGTTTACAAACAATTTTGATTTTTACTCTCTTTTAAATCAAATCGTTCTGAACATAATAGATGTCAAATTAATAAATCGTAAATGTCAAAAAAAAAATTCGAATTAAATAACAGACTTATAGGACATTAAACGTTGAAGGCACCACGGGTGTTATAGGATAATGACGCCCTCGGTCGACGTACATTCCCTCGGGCCAGAGGCCCTCGGGAAGTACACTGCCGACCTCGGTGCGTTATTATCCTTACCTGGTACCTTAATAACTATAACGATCTGTCAAAATCCATATAAATGTTGGAATTGCGGAATCCCATTTTTCACTTCCAATACTGAATGGTAGTAAACGCTATTTAAAAGCATATGTTGGAAATTACTAAGTAATGGAAATTCAAGAACAAAATTATCCCATATATTTTTTAAAAGAAATAAGTAAAGCCGGAAAGTTGTGTATATGTGAACGACAAAAATTTTGGATCTCTTTCTACTAGGTATAACTCCCTTAATAGGTATCAAAGACAAAAAAGTGTACTAAAAATGAGAATGTTAAAAAAGATCTGACTACCTACAATTGGCCCAAAACTGGATAATTTCACTGCTGGTGATTCCCACCGAATGTTTTGAATTCTTGAAAAAAAAACATCTTTATTGTTACGCCTTGTATTTAAAGAAAAAAAATTGCTTAAAATCAGCATGGAATTATCCTACAAAACTGAACAAAAAAATCATTCAAATAGGAATTTTTCATTATACGGGACGTAGAAAATACAGAAACAGTTGAAAATAAGAATAATGAAGAACTTAAACCTGAAAATAAATGTCAAAATTGTTTTCTCCGTCCTGTGCTAAAAAGACTCCTTGTAATTTCTAATCTAGTGTTAATTAGTAATTCGCTGCCACCGCCGACGCCCAATATTGTACCACGAAGGTCAATGTTCCCATCAATTTTATTTGGTAATGTTAGACGTTGTTTTTCAGACGAATCAGGTGTTCTAATTTATTCGAATAATGTTTTCATGTATTAATGACAAATCCTTTGTTATTTATAAACTATTCAAAAAGTCAAAAACAAAAATAAATATACTTTACTTACAATATTTTTTTCTAAACATTAATATTTTGTCTTGCTTTATGATTTAACTACATTATGACAATTATTATCTACGCCTTACAGTACATTACCAAAATTCGAATTTGTGGTCGAAACATTTTTTTTACTACTTAATAAAAAATGTTTCCGTAGAAAGTGTAGCATTTAATACCTTCCTACGTTTTCTTTGTTCAAGAAAATTATTAGTTTTCAATAATAAAACACAACTATGTGTATAGGAAAATAAAATCAATAAAATTACACACCAACTCCCTCAGATCCTATGTTGCTATTGAATATTTTTTCTTTTTCTTCTCTGTTAGGTAACAAACATTTTTCTTGCAATTTAAAATAAAAAAAAAAAATAAATCAAATGCCCAAGTAGGGCATCTGTTTTTTTAAATTGTTGGTTATTTCATATACTTTCATAATTCGCTTACTGTTTTTGTTTAAAAAAAAAATCCACATAGTTATTTAAAATTATCTATACGACAATATCCATAATTAGAATCAAATTCAAAAATTGGTCTAAGTTTAAAAAAAAAAAAAATTTCTAAACACCATTGTAAAGTACACATGTAAAAACCGACACTAAAAAAAATGTCCTCCTACGAGTCGATGCACTTAAACAAAATGCGATGGAAATTTCGAAATTATTGTTGGTTTTTAGCCATTTGAATAAATATTTTGCGCTAAAATTTGGCAAAGAGGTTTAGTTCAATAAAGGGCAAAGTTCCAAGTTCCAACAACTTTCATTAAAATTGATGCATTATTAAGTACGTTATATTTCTTAAACTGTCAAAAAGGGCAATTTGTGATAGTTTTTATTTTTTTTTTACAAATTAACAATTCGTTAAAAAGTTTTTTCATATGCCTAGTCTTTAATAGCGAACGGTTTGGTATAATAAATTGTTAAAATTTCACAAGAAGCAATGGACGGATTTTGTACAAAATTGCTCATAGCACTTGTTATTATACCTACAACAAATTAAAACAATAAAATTGCTGTAGCCAAACAATTCCATTCAAATTTTATTTTAACTCCGCTATATAATGCTTATGGAAGTAAGGAATCATGCTATTATGCTTTAGATTCGAAATACGAGTCGCGGGTTCGAGACGAGAATAGGTTGAATTATAGTTGTCTTTTTTACATTATTTTATATTGATGAGAATTTTACCAACTAAGTTAGTATCATATCAACAAATATCAACAATTATGTAAGAAGTTCAATAAATCGGTGAAGAGAATAATGTTTACTATAATTTTTATTGTTATTATCAATCACTACTTAGATTTTCCCTCCTCCTTTCTCTAGAAAATTTACTTAAGGCGGGTTTTCCTACACCTTCGCCAGTCGCTGACGACTGCGACCGAGTAGCCGCGACCGGTTGTAGCCACGACCTAGTTCCTCAAACCTGTTTTCCTAGCCTGCACCAATTATTGTTTCTCGTACTTATAATCTGTGCTCGCGACAAAATGAATATTTCTAAGTCATTAATTTTAATGTTATTAAGTTATCAGGAGCATGAGGAAAATCTAAAACCTAAATTATGTCATGCCACTAACTGTCAATAAGCCACAATTACAAAATAACAACAAATATTTACTTTCAACTGCTCGCCAGTGTACCCACCAATGAAATATGCAATGTATAGTATAATATAGTAATATACATGTACTATCCTTTAACTTTATATAGCTATGGCAAGTAAAAACTACAGGCATATCTGCTAAAAATATTATTTTTAATGTATATTCGTCGACGAATTAGTCGCAGCACTGCTCTCGGAGATGAGCGGCGACTCGCGAACGGACGAACGGCCACCATTCGCTGGTAGTAACTACTCAGTAGCAGGTAGGAAAACATTCAGGTTAAAATGCATTGGAGATGTCTTGACGAATCGGTCGCGGCTACTCGGTCGCAGTCGTCAGCGACTAGCGAAGGTGTAGGAAAACCCGCCTTTAGTTTCAATTTTGAACGGCATCATTTTGAACATAGTCAACCGTAAATGAGTTATTATATTCATAAAAACCAGGTTTTGGTGCCTAATTCTCAAAATTATACAAGCAGTTCCTGAACTCGGCTGATTTTACATCTATATTTTTTCTAACTAGTCCAGTCAACGAATGAGTTGCAGAGGACATGGAGGGGGGGGGAGAGAATTTTCCTCTTCAGGAATGTGTTGGGGAGTAGTTAGGAACAATACTAAAAGTCCGCGCCCCTAGCCCTGCAGCTTCTGGGGGAGAGGGGGGTGGAAAGGACCCTTTTTTCGATTCTTCGCTTATAACTCGGAAACGATGCGTCGTACGCGAAAAATTTTTCTATGCAAAATTAAATCATATTAAATTTCCTACAAGAATGCCTATATTCATTTTCGTCCTATGAGCAGAGCTGGGCAAATATGTACTTACAAATACCTCATAAGTATTTAAATACTAGAAAGTATTTAAATACCGAGTATTTAAATACTTCTTGCAACCAGTATTTGTATTTATACTTGCAAATACTTTATCTGAAATATTTACTACTTAGTATTTGTGAAAATGATCCTAAAGTATTTATAAATACTTAAGCTATTTAAATAACTAGGAAGTATTTAAATACTTTCAGAAGTATTTGAATCTCAAAAGTATTTAAATAAATATAACAAATATAATCGAATACACCAGGGAGACAGGCAGATACTCGTCAAGAATCAAGACATGTACTGTACTATGTAGTTAATAAATACATTGCATCATTCAGTCTTCAGTCGTTCACGTCTTAATTCCCAGAAAGTTGGTTGAGAGCAGACAGTAAGTGTTAACTGTTAATGTATATGTTTTGTGATTGAGAACAGTTGAACTAGTGCCATAGTCTCTGTGCTTTTTTTGGGTATTTGCAGAAGACGCAAAGGTCTAGCTCTACGAATAAGTGAAAGTCCAATACCCAACTAGAACTGATTAAGTATAGAGGTATTAAAATAGTGTTGTAGAAGTTCATGAAAGTCATGAAATCCAAAATTTTGACACCTCAAATAGACAAATAATACCTATTTAATATAATAATGATAATGATAATAATAAGTCTTTATTGATTTCTACAAAAATAGAAAATACAATTTGGCGTAGTAGTCCAAACGACAGAGAATATTTTATAGTGAAACTCCCAAAAACTTGCAAACTAAATAATTTTTTTTTAATGAGTTCGTGAAAGTTTATAGAATAATATCCTGAAAAGTTTACATTTTGCTCGGATGCAAAACACAAAAAAAGGGAAAGAAACAATTAACTTTGTCACTCTGCGCGACCAAGCAGCGCACGGTTAAATGCATACTACGGAACCTCTAAAAATTCTTAGCAGTTCTAACGAATTAAACAATGCTTTCTTCTCTTTCTGATTACACGTTTTTAACATTTGTCTTAGCGAATAGGAGGATAAATAGTGAGTCTGGAGGGAAAATATATAATTATCAACGCATACACAGACACCATACACAGCCGCTGAATCGCTCGCATGAATTTTTACGTGTCTTTACTGTATTGTATTTATTACAGGTACACCTATCCACATTTCAGCTATATCCAATGGATTCCTTATATATTTATTTGTTAATGTATTGGAAAAGTTCCAGAATTTATGTTCAAAACAATCAAAGATATTTTCATAGTTATATGGATAAGATTGTGAAAATTGCAATTTCTTATCATGATCTGATTGATCATATTTTCGAAAAAATGCATACAAGTAAACGAATTTGTATTTCAACATTCGAAAAATATACATTTTTTGGGTCAATGGGTCAAGTTCTCGGCAAGTTACAGCCTCCAATATATATTTTATCAAAAAAATCATCAAGCAAGGAAATTAAAACGATCTGAAATGTACTTTTTTTAAATCCACGTTACTACAATTTAATAAACTATAATAATCATGAAGTGTACATACTTTTTAACAGATCTCAATGAAGAAAGGAATTTGTTGAAGGGCTTTACTTTTTTCTATATTTTTTATTGCGACGATTGAGTTCGGGCGTGATAATATATTTAAGTATATTTTTCCCATCCATCCTTTGCTTGTATTGTTTAAAACAAAAAAGCATCAGCTGCAATTTCAATCTTTTAAATGAACCAACACTCATGTAGGTTGAACAAATTCTGATTTATTAACATGTAATTCAGTGCGTCGGTCTCACAGGCATGCGTATTCAAGCGCGCGCGCGCATGTATCTCGCTCCGAGTTATAATAGTCCACAGTACATCGCCCCTTTTTTTTTAATGATTAGTAACATACTGAATTTTCGTGAGTAGCTTCGTCTTGACGAGACGCTCAACTTTTCTCTCTGCGAAAATTCTCGGTAGTGGTAGCTAATAGCAAAAATTATTTTTTCTATTTCACACGAATTAGACAATTTGACAACCTGTCAATTATGTTGTTGTGGACAAACACGGGGGCTTATTATAATTAACTCGCGCAAACGTAACCAAGGCAATCGAAAAACAAACTCTTTAACAAACGTTTAATGAATGAAAAATATGATGCCAAAATAATTTGACAGGTTGTCGAATTGTCTAATTCGTATGAAATAGAAAAAATAATTTTTGCTATTAGCTTCCACTACCGAGAATTTTCGGAGCGAGAAAAGTTGAGCGTCTCGTCAAAACGAAGCTAGTCACGAAAATTCAGCCTGTTACTAATCATTAAAAAAAAAAGGGCGATGTAGTGTGGACTATAAAGTTACAGTTGATTATTTTCTTCCGGGAAAACCGTGGCTTTAGCGGTAAATTTTGTTAGGATATTTTTTGTTCATAAATACGTGATCTAACCATCTGTATTTTTTATTTTTTCCTAGCTTGACTTAATTTCAAAATTTTGAAAAAATGGATGAAAAATTTTTTTTTTCACATTTTTTTTATGTTCTGCATCCGAGCGAAATGTAAACTTTTCAGGATATTATTCTATACACTTTCACGAACTTATTAAAAAAAAATTATTCAGTTTGCAAATATTTGTAAGTAAATACCTGCATCGACTGGGCTAATGTTTAGCCATTATAGGCTATTTTTACACTTAACTATGCTTCAAAATATTTCAGTGTTATCAAAGTATTTAAATATTCGGAAAGTATTTAAATACTAAGTTTAAACTATTTAATTACTTTTGTTATTTATTATTTAAATACTTTTATCTTTTGAAAATACTTAATATTTAAATACTTTCAATTTTCTGAAAGTATTTAGTATTTAATATTTAAATACTTTTTCAAAGTATTTGTCCAGCTCTGCCTATGAGTTATAGTTTCCGAGATATTCACCAGCGAAAATTGATAATTAATAAATTTTAATTAATTATGTAGGTACCTGAAATGTTTCTATCAAAATGGTTTACCGTGGTCTGCAATAAATCGCAGTCACAAAACAGTCTTTATTTTACAACATTCGACGTATTTACTAACGTAATATTTTGTCGAAATCTATACATTTCCTTAAATATAGTGTAACTCACTTAAAACGAAGACACCCTTAAGACTTTTTTATTTTGGTTCCGATTTGAATTAAATTTTACTATAGAACAAATTAGGATTTACTTATGACCAAAAAAACATTCGCCTGCTACAAATGCAAAGCTAAGTACCTGCGGTATCAAAATATGCGGAAAAAAATAAAAAATCATATTAGGCATTTTTTTATCGGTGATTTCTACTGCAATATTCTATCCATAAAATCTTGCAGAGGAAAAGTTCAAACCAATGTTTACTCCACCCATAAAATGCAGCAGCTAGGACCGAAAGAAATTCTGTTCCTGCATGCTTTTACTGGCTGCTATTCAACATCTGCAACATTCCGGAAGAGTAAACTTGGTTTTATAAAACTTTACATCAGGTGACTTTGCATTTGTAGCAAGCGAATGTTTTTCTGATCATCAGTAGATCCTAAATTGTTCTATACTGGAGTAAAATTTGATTCAAATCGGAAACAAAATAAAAAAGTTATAAGAGTCTCTTCATATTAAGTGAGTCACACTGTATATTTAAGGAAATGTATAATAGATTTCGATAAAATATTACGTTAGTAAATACGTCGAGTGTTGTAAAATAAAGATTGTTTTGTGGCTGATTTATTAGCAGACCACGGTAAACCGTCTTGATAGAAACATTTCACATACAAAATTAATTAATTTATTAATTATAGATTTTTGCTGGCGAATATCTCGGACTGTGGAAAAAAAAATATAGATGAGATTCTTGTAGGAAATTTAGTATAATTTTATAATTTAATTGACGATTTGCACGAAAGAAAGTTTGGTAAAAAGTGTCTAGATTGGTATCACTGTAATTCACTGCACATGTTGACCAACTCGTCTAATTTCCAAACTTTGCAACAATTAAATACCTATAATATAATAATCATAACATTGTTTTCATTACTTTTAATGTTAAACCTACTTCCATTGAATATAAATCATCTTTATTAGGTTGTTTCGTAGTCTACAATATTTAAAAAATGTCGAATTATGCAATTTGTCAATCACTGCTGCCAACTCTTCTAAACTGAGAGTTGGAAACAGACTGTTTGACAAATTGCATAATTCGACATCTTTTAAATATTGTAGACTACGGAACAAACTAATAAGATGATTTATATTCAATGGAAGTAGGTTTAACATTAAAGATAATGAAAACAATGTTATGATTATTATATTATAGGTATTTAATTGTTGTAAAGTTTGGAAATTAGACGAGTTGGTCACCATGTGCAGTGAATTACAGTGATGCCAATCTAGACACTATTTACCAAACTTTCTTTCGTGCAAATCGTCAATTTTGCATAGAATTTTTTTTTCCGTACGACGCATCGTTTCCGAGTTATAAGCGAAGAATCGAAAAAAGGGAACCCCCCGAAGCGGCAGGGACTATGTTTACCTCCTAATCACCCCCAACACATTCCTGAAGAGGAAGATTCTCCCCCCCCTCTCAATTTTCTCCACAATCCCCTTGTGGGCATTCATTGATTGGACTAAACTTCTAAATGAAACTATCAAAAAAATAAAAAGCAAATCGGGTCACTTTGACGCTTGTCGCTTCAACTATAACGCATAAATATCTAAATAACTGACGTTCGCCAAATAGACGACATTTTAATTGTCAAATGACGTAATATTGGAATGCCCAATTTCCGGTTTCCAATTAATTCATAATTATTAGAGAATACGTACGAAAAAATACATGTTCATGCCATCTATAATACATATCTAAAAAGTTCTACATTGCTCCCTACACCCACATCTAGTGGTAAGTAGCCGAACTAATAAGTTGCCTTGACAGACAGTGCATAGACAGTCGCACAGTTGCCTGTAATACTGCGCTGTATTTACACTGTTGGCAGAGGAGTGCCACCTATTGTCTTAAAACTTAGATCAGCTTATTTATTCAAGAAAATTCCTATTGTAGGACGGGTGAAATGTGGACAATCCACATTGCATACAACCAGGGTCATACAACTGGCAATACATGTAAATGTAAATTAAAGTTAAAAGGAGTGAACGAGAATTATATAACGTATTCCAATATTTCATCTTGATATTTCTAACTGCTGGAGAAGTCAGTTTGAATAAAAAATGAACAATTAATTTTTTTTAGAAAGTCACACCATTTCTAAGTTATTATATCCACTTTAGTAAACTCTTGCTAAAGTCAGTTGGAAAATCATAAAAAAAAGCCGACAAAGCACTGAAGTTTGAGCCGCTGTCAAAGTATCGCCGCGGTAAAGATCAATGTGTCGTTTTCTCAACTGATATTATACTATATACCATACTATATATGATTTTTTTCGTTTAAAACAAAGTTTCCTACGAGAAAATGTATTGTCTTTATATTAGGCTATCCAAACCACGTGACATCCAACATGGCATCTGTAGGCGTCGAGAGCAAACATTCATTTTCATTCGTTTTAAACGTTTTGTTTTTCTGTTGGCTTGGCTACGTTTCCGGAATTTAGTAAAAATAAATCCGTGTTTGCCAATTGTTTGCCCACAACACCATATTTTGACAAGTCGTTGGATTCCCTAATTAGACGCAAAACACAATCACTAATATTTTCATGAATTTATGCGGTGGTCATTTCAATTAGATATTGGTGAATGGTTGAAAATTTAGGGCAAAAACACAGGAGATGGGTCGTTGACTAATCAGCTGTTAACCAGGGACCAAAACCGAAATTATTTTCGGTTAATCTTGGCTAGGATTAAATAACGTATACCATTTTCAGTTTTCATAGCAGCGATAATTTTGGTTTTCATTTACGGTTTCGGTTTTCAAGGCAGCGACAATTCGGTTCTCGGTTATGGTTTCGGTTTACAGATCCGCAGCAATTCGGTTTCTGTTTCTGTGTGGATTTCTGTTACGATTTCGGTCCCTGCTGTTGACTTGGCAAAGGGCATAGCAGGATAAACCTGTAAAATCTGCCCCCAAACAAAATTTTGTATGTTATCAACTATTTGAAGGGGCTTACCCTACGGGTAAGCTCAAATAACTGCGAAATTGTGGATTTATTTCTGCAGAATTAATGTGATTGCAATTTCGCAGTTATGTGAACTCACCCTAAATATGACTTTCCCAAAATTTCAAGCTTGCAGCCGCCATATTGGAGGAGTCGTGGGGGGTTTTTTGATTTTCGTTTTTAAAATTTTCTCGGATACCGTTGTACGAAAAAATCCGAAAAAATTCACAGATGTTACTTACATGTTGGACTATTTTACTCATTTTTTTTCATAATTTTTAAATGCAAATTTCGCATGCAAAAAAAATTTGCAAATTTTTGCATACAATTTTTTGGCACTTTAAGAAAGAAGGCCACTCTGAATTTTTCATCGTAAATTACTCATTTATCAAGGCCTATTCTCAAATTATTTTCATATTTTTAAAAAATGTGGAAGATAGTTAAAAAAACGAAAAACTGCATCACCGACCATTCTCTTATATGCGCCTCACTATCATTTGGACGCGTGTCTTGTTAACAAATATACAGGATGTTTCATTATTAATTGGACATACGCTAACTGGAGAATTCGGAGTCCAAAATATGAAGATTTAACCTGAAACACTTCGATAAAATATGCCTCCTTACTGAGATACAGTAAAAGGGTAGATATTTGGTTTTTGTTATGTTCATGGTGAGTAGATGTTGGTAAAACCAATTTTTTATAATTTTAATGTTTTTGGATACTTTTGACCTAACCTCGTCCCACGTTTCTCCATCAAAGAGGACGACAGTGTCGTCCGCAGAAGAAATTATTTATACAGAATGTTTCATTAATAATTAGACATACGCTAACTGGAGAGTCCTTAGTCCAGGATATGAAAATTTAATCTGAAACTTTTGGATAAAATGTGCCTCCTTACTGAGATACAGGGTTGTCAAAGTTTTTTTTCTTTTTTTTTTTGCAATATCTCAACTACCTCTTGACTGATCCTCTCCCAATTTGGTAAAGAAACATTTTTTAAGCTAAGAAACAATAATATATGTATTACAACACGCTAGCCCGTGGAGGGTGCCTCATTATTGATGATGAATATTTTTTCTCTTTTTTTTTACGTGGCACTTTTGACTAGAAAATCTCATGCAGGAGTCATTTCTACGTAAAAAAGGTACACTTGATAGAACTTGATAATTCCAACCGTTTTCGAGAAAACTGCCGCAGTGATTTCAAAATTCTTTGAAAACATACTCAATTTGAAAACGACAAATTGTAGTAATTGTAAAGTGTGCTTTGGTGACGTCTAAGTTCTGTCATTTATGTATAATTTCATTAGTTTGACATTTTGACAGAACTAAGACGTCACCAAAGCACACTTTTCAATAAATACAATTTTTCTTTTTCAAATTGGGTTTGAATTTTTGAGATCTATGCGGCAGTTTTCTCGAAAACGGTTGGAATTTTCAAGTTCTATCAAGTGTACCTTTTTTACGTAGAAATGACTCCTGCATGAGATTTTCTAGTCAAAAGTGCCACTACGTTTCGTAAAAACAAAGAGAAAAAATATTCATCATCAGGTATAACTCATGAGGCGCCCTCCACGGGCTAGCGTGATGTAATACATAAATTATTGTTTCTTAGCTTAAGAAATGTTTCCTTACCAAATTGGGAGAAGATCGGTCAAGGGGTAGTTGAGATATTGCAAAAAAAAAGAAAAAAACTACCCTTTTGCTCATATAAAAACAGTCTTCCACCATACACCAAGATAAAAATTGAAAACACTAATACTGAAATTGAACAGGCAACACAAGTGAAATACTTAGGTATTATACTTGATGCACATCTAAAGTGGAACTACCAAATAGAATACTTATGTAAAAAACTGAGGTGGCTCTATTATACATTTAAACAAGTCAGTACAATCCTTGACGATAAACAACGGCTAATAATATACTACGGCCTTGTAGAATCAATACTTAAATACGGCATAATCGGATGGGGTGAAGTAAATAAAACAAATTTAGATCCATTAATAAAATGCCATAAAAGAATAATAAAAATAATGTTTAAAAAACCCAAGTAACCGGAGTAAACAACTATTCAAACAGTATAAAATACTAAACATTCGTCAACTATATTGCCAAAACTTGCTAAAATACCAAATAAAATATAACCCCCCAATTACCGAACAGAGACATGACTACGAAACTCGACATAAGAACACGACATATCCCCAGGGCACAGAAAACGAATGGAACAAGATCATTCTCATATCTAGCTCCTAGATTATATACGATAGCCCAAGAGCAACTAAAACAAACTGAAAACAAATCAACCCTAAAAACACTTATAAAGGCATGGATAATATATTTACCAGAAAACTACCTAGAAAACTTCATTGACACTGGACAAATTATAGCACGATAAAAAAGAACCATTACTAACCAAAATCAAAACTATGGAAACTAGTATTTTCAGGTAAAAATTTACATTGCTGTGCCACCTGACCCTACTTAACTTTTATTCAATATACCTAAAATTAGATATGTACAGATTATAAACTTAATTAATTAACCACACATTTGAATATATATGAATACATATGTATGTATATGTATGGACAATTCAAACAACACCCGCACTCAAGTTTTTAACAACTTACCCAGGGCTTACTTAATATTTATCCCAAATGTAAAAACCATGTGAATGCATATTTAGCTCTAGTATATACTATTAAAAACATATTGTAACATGTAAAATACATTTTAAAATAAATATTATTATTATTATTATTATTATATATTATTTGTTAACAAGACATGCGTCCAAATGATAGTGAGGCACGTATAAGAGAATGGTCGGTAATGCAGTTTTTCGTTTTTTTAACTATCTTCTACGTTTTCTACATTTTTTAAAAATATGAAAATAATTTGAGAATAGGCCTTGATAAATGAGTAATTTACGATGAAAAATTCAGAGTGACCTTCTTCCTTAAAGTGCCAAAAAATTGTATGCAAAAATTTGCAAATTTTTTTTGCATACGAAATTTGCATTTAAAAATTATGAAAAAAATGGGTAAATAGTCCAACACGTAAGTGACAACTGTGAATTTTTTCGGATTTTTTCATACAACGGTATCCGAGAAAATTTTAAAAAACGAAAATCAAAAAACCCCCCACCACTTCTCCAATATGGCGGTTGCAGGCTTGAAATTTTGGAAAAATCATATTTAGGTAAGCCTCTTCAAATAGTTCATAACAAACAAAATTTTGTTTGGGGGCAGATTTTACATGCTTATCCTGTTATGCTCTTTATTAAGATTATGTGCATCGTATAGTGGTAAAATTTAAACTGTATTAAACAGTGATTCTACAGTGTCCCATTGTGGTATTTTTCTTTAATAATTTTTCTGACAGTCTAACAAAGTTGAGAAATATGGCACATTTTTTTATTTTACCGAATATGATATAATATAAACACCATCGTAATTTCGTCAAATATTACTATCAGTACTTCAAATGACAACAGATCTCTGGATCTCTGGCAGTGGCGGCTGGTGAAATTTCAATATTTTTTTCTCGTCTGTGGCGCATGGGACCCATACGAAATATGGGAAATAACATCTAGAGAAGCACTTCTCTAATGATCCCTAAAAAATTTTAAAAAAGCAGTTTGTGAAAAAAATTTGAAAATTCGGTAGCCTCCCCTGGGTCTATTGACTCCTGTTTGTTTTTATTTTTTTTGTCATATGCATTTGACTTTTCATAAAAGTACAACAATAGATTTTGGAGTTTATGAACTGAGATACAACGAATTGAAATATTGTAATTTGTTAAATTGTAAATTAAAAAATTTCAGTTCATTGTATTTCAGTTAGTAGGTAATGAAAATATTTTCACAAACTGCAAAATCTATTGTTGTATTTTTATGAAAAGTCAAACGCATATGACAAAAAAAAAATAAAAATAAACAGGAGTCCCTAGACCCAGGGGAGGCTAACGAATTTTCAAAAATTTTTTCGCAAACTGCTTTTTCAAAATTTTTAGGGTCATTAGAGAAGTGCTTCTCTATATGTTATTTCCCATATTTCGTATGGATCCCATGCGCCACAGATGAGAAAAAAAATATTGAAATTTCACCAGCCACCACTGATCTCTGGCACCCCCTTCTGTGCAATAACATAACAAGAGTCAATTAATTCGTTTGCAACCGTCCTGTGTATTTTTTTATGAATAACTGCCTTGAGACTGTCACATGCAATTAAAAGAAGGAAAAAATTTTGCGATCGTTTTATTTTAACAGATGAAAAATTTTGCATTACCTATATATTTTTTCATTTACTTAATTGAAAATGGTGGAATATACTTTTTCTTTTACAATGGATATTCCATGTTAATTGGGAAAATCAATCAGCACTAAAAATGAAAAATTATGAGTCTGATGCTGTCTTTACCATTTTTTTAGTGATATTGGGGCAGTGTTACCACTAGGGACATCAGTAACACAACTTCTACCCTGCCCTCTAGCAGTAAAATATCCAACTAATATACGGCGTGTATCACTTTTAATGGTTCCTCTTCCATATCTCATTATATTAGTAATCCGATTTCAAATTTGGGTCGATATCAAAGACCGATGTTATGTCCTTTTTGAATAAAACAAGACTTATTGTAGTCAACGACACAACCCCCATGTTCAATGTTTAATAACATTTTGATTTACAGTTTTCGAAAAAACTGTATTTTTTAATCATTAAATAATCAATTACTTGGAAACAAATTGCTTTTTTAAAAAAACTCATTTCTCATTTTCTTTTTAAATTTACTTTCTCTACCAATCTATGTCATCAATACTTTCAAATTAGGTAATTTTTAATGCCCGAATAATCTACGGGGCTGCTGGCTCAAAATATTTGGTAATTTATCAATGAAAATTCTTGGCCTACAAAATTTGAAAGTATTGATGATATTAGGTGCTAGATTATTTTCTTTTTTCTTAACACATATTTTGTCAAAAACAACAAAAATACAGAACACCTAAATAAAACCATATTAATTTTAATAGTATGAAATGCATTGGTCCTCTAACTCTTTGGAACATGAAAACTTCATACTAAAAGTCACATCTACAACCTAGCTTATACAATTTTGATGAACCCTTCGCAATCTTTAAATATTTAAATAAATTATTTTATCTATGAGCGGCCAGCAGATGCTGAAATGAACTTTATCTTTATTTAAACTTTGTCTCAATGTGACATTTAGTTTACCATGACACAAAATGCCAAAATTTTAGCAAATTAATAATTCTTATATGTACATGATCTCGAGCGTAAATAGAGTTTATGAACATTGTCATATTATAATAGTAACTAAAAGCTTACCTTACTGAAATACCCCACAGTATGGCACCCCTCATTGTCCACCATAGTCATAACATAAAACAAAAACGGTTCCACATCATAATACAAAGTCTTATGGTCCAAAAAGAACTTAGCAAGTAAACACAAATTTTGACAGTACTGTTTATATCTTTTTCCGTCAACTTCCCACACACTTATTTTGTCCTTACGATAAACTTCCTCGCCAGGAGGGTGTCGCCAAACACACTTAAAAACATGGCGTTCTAATATTGTCCGCGATTTCATATAACGCAGGCAGTATTCACAAATATAGAGCTTTGGTAATCGAGCATAATCTTCCGGATACGGGCTCTGATACCAAACTTCCATCTCGAATTTACCCATTTCTATATATTTAGTGCCCTTGGTGCTGGGTAAACTTTTCAAATCTTCTTCGATCTTCTCGCTAGCTAACGCCTGGGCATCTTGGAATAGCTTTAAGTCATATTCAGGTACAAAATTCTTTAAATCTGGTTCTCGAGTCTTGTCCACACAGGGCTTGATATCCTCAGGCGGTTCGGTTTTGAATTTGGTTCGTATATCTCGGATCTTTTGCAAAAATTGTTTCTGCTCTGCAGTTGCTGGTGGCCTCGGTGACTTTTTATGATACTCTAAAGCTTTTTTCCTCATATCCTCACGTTTCTTACGTTCTTCTAACTCCTCTTTCGTTCTCGATATAGTAGTGTTGTGATAAGCAGGACATGCTTCCAACGTAAAGTGTTTGTCAAACTTTCCAGTCAAATGTCCGTTGCTATCACAGCCTTCGAGTGGGCATTTTCTTTCCTCAGTTACTACAACCTCATTTCCCTTATTTTTGGCATCATTGCGCTTATTTTTGGTTTTGCCTGTGGTTTTTCCTTTCGTTACAATTGGGGCCTTCTTTACAGGAGATCTAGATAAAGATCTTTTAGTACTTTCTGTATCTGAATCAGTATCGGAATACACATTCTTCCCCAAGACATGCCTGGATTTTCTTGTACTAGCCGAGCGAGTGAGCTTTCTTGTAACCTGCTTTGATTTGTCTTGAGACTCGTTTTCAGAATCAGTATTACCTGTGGCTTCTTTTTGCACAACCGTTGGTTTCTTTACAGGTTTCTTTACCACTTTACGGTTATTTCCAGAGGAATCTGCGCTGGTCTCGCTTTCCGAGGTACTACTAGAGCCAGTTGTGGATGAGGCTGAACTTGCTGATGTTTCTAAAAGAGACAAAATATTAATGTTTTTCATAAGAATATATGTATGAGTCGTGCTATAATAGCAATAATTCATTGGTGTTATATATAGAAATAGTATTTTCACACGTCAATAATTACCAAAAAAAAATTTAGTGGTAGAGTGCAATTACTTAGAGAAAATAACATCATCATAGAATGCGCAGAGACCAATATGATTACTGCGTGCTCGTGACCTAGGCAACGATCCTATTTTTACAGCTGCAACATATATGCACATATACACTTGATGTCACAGATATAAATTACAATTCTATGGACCCGTTTAGTAGTGACGTCAAATATTATGCAACCAACAATACAAGTGGGATAACGAAATTTACAGTTAATATTTTCGCTCTTATGCACCTTGCTATTAAGGATGACAAAAATTGCTGTTAACAATTTTGTGTTATTACTCAATTATATGGCATATCTAAGACAATTCAATTCATAGGCCATATTCTTAAAATACGTTAGATTCGTTCTACATATAATTTACTCAATTAAATTAATATGTGTTTTAACCAAATAAAATTAGAGGCCCTGATCAACAGCCATATTTTTAACCCTTAAATGTATCGTACATAAGGCTCAAAATCTTTAGCAACACACACTTGTATTGTTGGTTGCCTAGAATCTGACGTCACACTAAACGGGTCCATTTTCATTGGTAAGAATAGTCTGTACAGAGTAAAAACATTGTTGCTCCAGAAAGCTCTTTGAAAGCCCGATTGATAAATTGATTATAGTTCATGTTTTTTGCTACACTACTGTGATTAACAAAGTTGTTATAAATGTTTATGTTTAGTTTGTTGACCTTCATTGTGCATATACGAAAATACGGCTGCACTAAATTCTCCGCTACTCTCGTATTATATGTATGAAAGTTAGCATCATGTATTGTAAATTTATTTAAATTTGTCCGTATTTGTTTGAGAGTTTCAAAAATATAGATGCAAGGCAGCGGATGAATTCTCAACTCTCTGAATATTGGTCCACATGGAGCATCATATGGTGCTCCATAGAGTATGCGTACAGCCGCCTTCTGGTAGACAAATACTTTATCGGCTTTCACTGAATTTCCCCAGAGATGTACCCCATATGTTACGTAGGAATGTACGTTAGCATAGTATACCATTTTTAAAACATCACTGGTTAGACAATACCTAAAAGTTTAACTTGCTCTGATTTATTTACCCATCTATCTGAACAGATTTTTGCCTCATTAAGTTTTAGTTTATTGTTTTCGCTCTATCTAGACTATCTCTGCTCAGATCTGATTTACTTCTATTTAACAGTGTAGTGTCATCTGCAAATAAGATACACTTGTTATATCCATTTAGCGCTAATGGCAAATCATTTATGTAATAAAGAAATAGAATGGGACCCAGCACTGAGCCCTGGGGAACACCATTACTGACCAACAACATATCCGATTCCTTGTTGTTACAGACAATATATTGTTTCCTGTTAGACAAGCAATTGCAGAATATTGCCTCTGACACCATAGTACTCTAGTTTCTGCAGCAATACTTTGATTACGACACAGTCAAAGGCCTTAGTAAGATCGCACATTGTTACAAATGTGCTTAGACCCGCATCAAGGCCCTCGACTGTGTCATCAATCAAAGTAGTTACTGCCTTAACTGTAAATTTATTTTTTCTATTTACTCTTTTGGCATAACTGCCTTATTTTCAGTATACGAAACTGAATTAACTTTCCGGGTTATTTCAAATACTTTCCCAATTACCGGTACTATAGCTATGGATCGATAGTTGTCTATGTCTTCCAAATCATCTTTTTTAAAGGTTGGCAGTATTTTCGTTATTTTCAGTGATTCTGGCCAATTACCTTTCTCAACACCATTAACATTTAAATAAAAAATGGATGGCACGGCACTGATATTATGCCAACTGTTATACTCGATGTGTGAAGCCATGACGTATGTTATCTTCTCTAAGTAATTTCACTCTACTGAAACTTAGTGATCAATTATCTCAATAAAAAAAAGTTAGTGAGGAGGCAGCATGTGTAAATAAAAAAGAGGATGAATTAGCATCACTGATGGATATAATAATAATAATAATAATAATAATAATAATAATAATAAATTGCCTTTATTTCAGTATTATACATTAATACAATACCTAGGGCGAAGTCTAGCCGAAGCTACTCTACTTAACCCTTATCAAATGAAGAATTAAAAATTGAAGCTAATAATATTAAAATTGAAAATGAAAAACTGAAAAAATAAATAGTTCAATTGGAAGAAAAAATTCACCTAAAGAAAACATTTTAAATCCAAAAAAATTAGAATATGACCATAGTTCCATGGAAAATTTGGATACTAACAAAGAACTAAAGACATTAATAGCAAATAAAGTTGATGTTTTAAATGATTTGTCACAAATAAAATTTAAAAAAATAATTTAGAAATCCTAAACAAGCGATAGAAAAGGTATCAAAAAAAGACAATCATTCCTTCAAATAAAAACTCATCTCAACAAAAATAATTCAGTGACCCCCAAACAAAAATCAGAACAGTGAATTCAAAATTAGTTACAAGTTAAACAGAGAATGATATATATGTAATTAACTTAAACCTAAACATCCCCAAAAGTACTTCTATAAATGAGTCATCAGTGTCTGCTGATATCCCTAACCTGAATTCACTGACTGAGGAAAATGAGAACTTTATTACAGTTCCATCTACGAGAGGGAAAAAATGAAACAACTTAGCCAAAATCAACATTCAAATAAAACGACTAGCAGTAAGAGGAAACGTATTGATGCAGTGATCATCTTCAGTCATCTTCTGCATGCCCTACTACAAATTGGATTTGGGTAGGAGGTCTAACAAAAACAGTCACTGTCTCTACATTTTTGAGTAACTTTAAGTCTTGAGATAAATATTGAGCTCTGTGGCTTAGTTTTGTTATTAGTCATTTATGGGCATCCTTCAGGAGATTTTAATGCTTTTTTGACTAAATTGCAGGCAATCTTTGTCAACAAAAATATGACCACATAATTCTTTGTGGTAGAGTTTCGCTGAAATTTTCACAACAGGCAATTACTAACTGACACGCATAATAAATAATATATATTATGGTATGATGTCACAATTATATTTGAATTAAAAAATAAACAAGCTTTCGGTACCGATCGACTGTCCACTAAGTTTGTCAAGTATGCATGTGATTCATCATTGAACCATTGTGCATTTTGATTAACGCATCTATTTAATCGGGCGTTTTTCCATTCGTCTTAAAAATAACCACTATTATCCCCATATTAAAAAAAAAAACGATTCTTTGGAACCAGAAAATGACTGACCTATATCCATATTAAGAGCGATTTCTAAAATAATGGAAAGAATTGTATTTAATCGAATAATGGCACTTTTTAATTCTTTCAAAACCATGACGGATCGCTAACATGGGTTCCGAAAAAATCGTACTACGGACACTGCTACAACTCACCTTTTGCCATTTGTTTATAATAAAATGGTAACCTTGTCATAAGATTATTTTTTTATTTATCACAAGCATTTGACTTGCTTCTTTGTTAAAAATAAATTATTTAAGGTAGGCATCTGAGGAATTTTTTTTTACAGTGGCTCATGTCATATTTAACAGAAAGTAAAAATCAAACAAAACAATTTCAGACGAGCCTGACGTTAGTCTTGGAGTGCCACAAGACTCGGTACTAGGCCCCTTGATTTTTCTACTTTTTGTAAATGGTTTACCATCATATATGTCAAAAGGTAACTCTTTTGACATATCTGTACCGAGCCTTACTGCGCTCCTTCATAATGCTAATACTATTGTGCTGGAATTTGGTGAGTATTGCCACGTACATATATCTTATATTAAACACTGAAAAAAGTGTGAGCATTTATTTCTCATAAAGGAAATCATTACCTGCCAACACATTTTAACAATATGACTATTATTTAGTCTGAATATAAAATTTCTAGGTATTTCAAACTAATCTGGGATATTCAAATCGTTGAAATATGCAAAAAACTTAACAAAGTATATTAGTGCAAGCTTAAGAACTCCCTAGAGACAATGGTACTACTATATTGCTATGGTATTATTCTATGGCTTATTGCCTTAATGTATCAATGCCATGTTTTTTTCAATGTTTTAAATGGTATGTTTAAAACATGTTTAAAACAGGTTTAAAATGTTTAAAACTGTTCAACGAAAATTAAACGGTGGCAAGTTACTATGTCTGCTACTACTACTTGATGACAGATGGCGCCCTTAAACGGATTTTACACTCACTACAAATAAAATGCTCAGTTTAGTGCATGTAATCACTGACCATTTGACTCATATGAGTAAGACTACAGAGGCTCTTTTATTGCGTGTGCTTACTGTTTATATTGGAATGGGCCATTGGCACTTTTCCTGCTTTTCCACAAACTCCAAAATAATACATTATTTTAAAACATCGCACTGCATTTTAAACTGTGTTTTAAACAGTTGTTTTCGCCGCTGATGTCGCCATATGGCGACGCAGTAGTATACTGCGCAGTGCTGGTGTCGCCATATGGAGATCTGGTCTTCTATTCTATTCCTCAGTCTGTATTTGGCATTCCCGGTGGATGCGTGTAATCGAATCAGCGCGCAGTTAAAGTGTTGTGAAGATTATTTTCATACCCAGTGCGACTTAGTTAGCAGAAGAAAAAAAAACTATTCGCTGGTACATGAAATTGGGAATACAACATAATTTCAATAGGGAACTTGCCCAAAAAATAAAATTGATTTAAAATACTCAAAATCGTAAACTAACATCATTAAAAACCCCATAGACAACAAAAAATAAAAAAAAAAAATCTTCCAGAAATATAAGCGATTAAAATCTGCCGGATTTTACCCACTCCTGAAACGTGACGTCAGATGGAGAAAGTTGAGTGACGGCATCAAGTGACACCGATTCTGCTTTGGCTTTGATAATTCCGCATGCGCATGCGCATTTGTCAGAAACAACTGGCAAGGAACACAACCTAACCTATAATTTAAACGTATTCGTTGGAAGAACATTTTCAATATTCTGAAATGTCACAAAATGCTACTTTTGATTCGTTCGTGCCGAGCCGAATTTTCGAATTTCGCCGTGCAATTTACGATCAGGTTTATCTGGAAGACTTCCTCTTTACGTCGCGACATCGTACGGCCGTCCCAATGGTGTTTTTCGAAAAATATGAACGTGTCAAGATTGCAGTTTTTGCAATTTTTTCGGCTCCGAAATGTAAGCAGTTTTTTGCTATTTTTCGCAGATATCTCCGAAATGGTGGGAGTTAGTTTGAAATAAAAAATAAGTCAAATGAGTATTTTCCACTACGAATCTTTTGCTACCATCAGAATTTTGAATTTTTTTTCGTTTCGAAGATAACTACTGAAATGTCGGCCATGTACAGCAAAAAATCGCAAATTTTGAGCTTCTACAGTTGGCAACTTCTTAATCTGGGCTCCTACGTCAAAAGACTATTCTAGCTAATTTAAATAGAATTAAATTTGCCAAAACTCTTTTTTTTTATTTTTTGAATTCCGATAAAAATGAAGGAATTAGAGGGGACAGGATTTGGGACTTTTTTCTTTCGGTAAAATTTGTCCATATTGTCACCGTAATTAATCGGTAATTAACTAAAATCGATCTCGTATACAATGTTCACTTAATATCATGTACTATTTTGACGCTCCGTTAATCTCGGCCCTTCTTTTTAAGATTTACGTACACTCTATAGGAAAACGTGTAATTTCCTACATTTCCTCGAATATCTCGACAATTATCGCTTTTTTTCGAAAAATTTGTAGACAGCTTATGTAAAGAGGGTTGATCGAGCTTTCTGACACTTTTTTTATTTTTTCTCTAACATAAAAAATGACCAAATATGCGGACGTCTCAAAGCCAACCGCCGCCCAGTCTATTAATTAGGATTAAGACGTATACCGTTCGGCTAAAGTACGCCATCTGTGGGACACCACGCGAGACTAGTTTCTCGATCCGACGTCACAGTGCTTTTCGCGAGGATCTCAATATTCTCAACTTTAATTATTTATTGCAAAGTAAGTACTGCGATTTAAAAGCTGATATTCGGTGTGGCGTGTTTTTATACATAAACACAAACTTTAATGAAATTAAAAAAAGATGGGCAAGTTTCTCATTATAAAGTTTTACTACAGATGGAAGCATTCTTATTTACTTATAGATTGGCAAAACCTGCCCTTTATACGTGCGACGCCATATGGCGGCATCAGCATTGCGGAGAAAATTCTTTCAATAACACCAGTGTCGCCATATGGCGTTTTTGTTTTTCTTTACTTTTAATATAAATTTTATAAAAATTTACATTTCCTAGGTATGTCTAATTGGATTGTTATAAAAAGTTTTGGCAATTAAAAAAAAAACCTACTCAGCACCTGGCGACACCCAACAAAATCAAATCAGCAGGGAACGTGTTAAAACATCTCATATGTTTTAAACATGCCAACCCTGCATATGCTGTCATGTGGGGTGACCAGGGACCGAAACCGAAATGTTCACTGTACTTACGACTTTAAAGTTAAAAAAATACGGTTGAAATAAAAAATTCAAATCTTTAAACCATGATGTAGAAATACCAAATTGTATGGTGAAAACGTCGATTCGTGCATTATAAAGATTATGTAAGGTAAAAGGCAAGTAAAAAGCCAAAAACCGAAATTGAAACCGAAACCGTAATTACTAATTTTTTCTAACAGAAGCCGAATTGCCGCGAATCTGTAAACTGAAACCATAACCGAGAACCGAATTGTTGCTGCCTCGACAATCGAAACCGTAAATAAAAACCAAATTGTCGCTGCTATGAAAACTGAAAATGGTACCTATACGTTATTTAACGCTAACCGAAATTAATTTCGGTTTCGCTCCCTGGGGGTGACTAATAATAATAATAACACATATTATTATCTCTGTAACACTGTGTTGTTATTTTATTATTCAGATACACGCGTGAAAGGTTATTGGTCCAATTACCAATATAGTTCCTGTCTAATACATCTATACATTATATTGCACAGTAGTTAACCACTCATAAAAATGGCAATGGTATTTAGCGGGTTAAAAATGAGATTTTATATTGTGTATACTATTTAACATACCGACAACGGCTTTTGATTTTGGTGGTGTCTTCTCAGTCTTTTTCTCCGATTTAACTTTTTCCACAACTCTTGCAGCAGCCTTTGATCTTGGTTCAGGCTTCGACTTTGGTTGAGATCCAGACTTATTCTGTGATTTCGAACCACTTTTTGGGCTATCTGACTCTGAACTGTTCTCTGGAGAAAATATACTCTTCTTTTTACTGGGATCGTTATTTTTTGATCCTGACTTCTGACTTTGTTTGGATTTGTGTTCTTTATTACTACTTTTTCCTGTCGTTTTAGTACTACCTGTTTTAGCAGGTTTCGAGTTAGAATTCGATTTTTGGGTAGATACTTGTTTAGGGGTAATAGTTGCACTGCTTTTCGGTTTAACATTGCTTTTACGTTTAACTGCAGATTTTTTATTACCATCCTCTTCTTCATCTGAAGAGTAAATAGTTCCCTTTCCTGATGCTTTTGTCGATTTTACATGTTGAGATTTTACCTTAGCTGCAGGTTTTGAATCGGTTGGTTTGGACTTTTCAGTGCTCTTGCGTGGGTTCTTTTGTACGGGAGCTGACTTTTTCGGTGGATCAGACCCTGAATTTTGTTTGGTTGAGTCCTGAGAAGTGGTCGACTCACTATCACTTGAGGAGGACGAGTCTGATCCGCTTGACGAAGTACTAGAACTAGAGGAATCAGAAGTCGATCCAGAACTTGATTCTGTAGAACTTCCACTCTATAAAAAATTATAACATAAAATGCCTTCGTATTAAAATGATTTTAATTATCTACCTTTTTCTTATTAGTCATTACAGTGGACATATATGCCAAAAGTAACAATAAAATAAACTTCAAACGTTTTGCAGAGTTGTTTATTTACGTAAATACTGGCATCTGAGTTTTGAATTTTGACAGACGACAGTTATCTGACAATGACGTGGCACGTTCAGAAATATGATCACTAAAACCGTTAAAGATGAAAACCGGTTGATAATTTCACCGACCATCGCGTCGCGATGACTGGCGCATACGTTCAGAAACTCTACACTTACAGCTAATTTTAATTTTTAACAAAATGTTACAACTTGAAGTTACGTAATTTCAGACGAGGATTACGTAGTGGATATACCATCCTTCGGAGGGGATGTAAAGCAGGCGGTCCCTTGTCTATTAAATGTTAGGCAAGTAAAAGATCCCTACTCTTCTTAAGGGAAGAGGTTCATCAAAATTTCCAGGGTGGGGGTAGCTCGTCTCCTGGTGTCGGTGATAGGCCCTGGTAGCGGAAATAGGCCGACGTAAAACAGTTAAAAAAAAAAAAAACAAACCATTTCACATTTTTGTAGTGATATTCCCTTCTCAAAGAATTGGGCTTAGCTACGTCCCTGCATAGTTACAATTTAAACATTGTAGTTAATTCTTTTTATCATCCAGTTTTACTTTACACTTTACTCTTCATTACTCATAATTAGTTTGCCACATATTCTTTTGTATGAATTAGATTGGAATCAGATTGGTTCGAATTTACGTAAACTCCAAAGTAAGAGTGAATAGAGAGTTGTTGAACCTTGCTGTTGAGCAATGGAAAGTGACATCTATTGACAGAATAGGTTGGTTTTTATAGTATTCTGGTTTACCGTTGTTTATATTTACAGATTGCACGTCACTACTGTCAGAAATGACATTTTAAGGACAGGCATGTGTCAGAAACGTCAAAACAAACAGTTTTTTGTAAAATGTCTTGCCAAATTCGCTTGACAGCGAATATAGAGGACATCGTTGCTATAAGAAGGTGTTTGTTTCCTACAGATGATCAGAGAGGTTTAATTTTTCTATTTAAACTTAGCAGATATTTGATTGTTAAGTGTTCCAGGTTCGGACAGTTGGTTACAGCTTTGTGAGATATCTGCCTCTCCTACTGGGGATATAATCGTTATAGCTAACGAAAGGAGAATTGTGGTTCTTAGTTCAAAATGGGATACTCAGACCTCTTTGAGTCAATTTCAAATAACTTACTCTGGATCAATACATGAATATGACAAAGTGAAGGCTGTATTATGTCTACCAATTGTTGGACACGGCCAAAGTACACACATAGGCCCTGATTGGACGTGCATTTTGATAGGATATGATTCAGGTTTTGTAAGATGTTATACAGATAATTGTGAATTGTTGATGGAAGAACAATTCCATTGCGAAAACATTACCAGCATAAAATGCCAATCTCAACACAGTCCTAGGCCAGACATATCACCTGATTTGCACCCAGAGGAAATTTATGTACAATACCAAACTAATGTCTGTGTTATAAGTGGAGTTCATCTGTTCTCTCATTTAAGAAACTGTCGTAGACACTTGATTGGAGGTATTGTTTTATAAGTATACCTACATAAAAGAATATAGCTTTGCTTATAATTGTATAGTATTTACTACAGCAGCGTACATTTATTGTACTGGTGTGTATTGAGTAATAGGTATATACAGAATCGGAAAGTGTTGGTTTTGGTATGTCAAAAAGAGCAAGCGAGAGCGAAGCATGCGATCGTGTACATGCTTCTCTTGATAATCGTGCCACTCTTTATCTCTGCTAGAGTACTGGTTAAATCGTTGAAACTAGTCAATACTAAAACCAACACTTTCCGATTCTGTATTTATCTTCTCTATGAAAATGAAATACATATAAGAATACCGTTAAAGCATATTGGTGCAATTTCTGAAGATGCTATGATTGGCGAAACCCTTTAGAAAATGTTTATTTATGAGCCTTTTAATTTCCACAAAGAAAGCATTGACTCTCGCCATCATTTAAAAATTTAGATGCTTCCTTGTGTAATTTTAGTTTTTTATTTAAAAAAAAAAACTAAAAATTAATGAATAAATTAACATTCTTTTATTTTGTATTGGCATTTAGTTATGCTTTTGTTCACATATATTTTCATATCTAAAATTTTAAAATTATAGATAAATAATTGTTTGCAGTTCAAGCTAAAGGTGAACTTCTGGATGTATACCAGGCAAATCTAACTCCTAAAAAATGGGGATTTCAAGATCAGGCAGTGATAAATGACACCGCTGTCATAGGTCTAAATTTATCGAGCACCTTTGATCATTTATTGACAGCGTCAACTTGTGGTGGATTTGACACTAAATATCGAACAATGCCACCGCACAACACGTTGGTCCTTGCTGCAGGTTGTAAACCATTTTTGGGATATCATTATGCCTTGGAAGGAGGTACACAGCCAGTACTCAGTGATGTTGCTAAAGCAGTTGCGAGCAAGTTAAAATCTGCATTACCGTGAGTATATACATTAAAACTAATATTTGTAACATTAAGTAATTTCATTGTTCATTCTTTATTTAAGTATATGCAGTAAATTATTTTGTCAGTAACATAATAATATATTTTGTTCATCTTATCAAGTTAGACACAGTATAACTTATCAGACTAGTTAAATAACATAACATCAAAATAATAAGACATACAATAATAGATGGTAAATAGTACATTATCCTCTTATTCACAACGTCTTGTCAGATGTTTTGTGATACATGAAAATGATTCTAGTTGTCCTCTGCTTGCTGTATAGCACACCTGGTGGCATCACACGCCATCTGCCGCGTTTGCCTGATAGACATACAGCCTCATTAAAGCTCTTTCCCATCAATTCCTTGCTGACATCAGCTTTGGAGGGCGTCCCTTTGTCTCTTACCATCTGGTTTTCCCTGAATTATCTAATATTGTCGTCCTCCAGTTGATGTGGCCAAAAAATGAGAGGATTCATACATTACCCACATATATTAAAAATTGAGTTAAAATTAACATAAATACTCCTCGATAGATTGTTGGCCTTTCTTCACCTCGACCTAAAAGATCTTTTATGAATCACCCTACAACTATAGTTGTCCAGGATTCCAAGACTTTTTGCAAAGCTTGTGATTTTCCTGGGAGCTAATTTCCCTATGTCTTCAGGGGTTAATTCCGCCTGTTCTAGGTACTTACATTCCTTGAGAGAATGAAAAGCTCTACAAAAATTTTAACAAAAAGCTTCTAAGTAAATTAAAATTGTCAACTGCCAAACAGTTGGGTAAAGGGTCTAGCATGATAACCATATGAAATGTGCCCCCCAAAACCGAATATGACAACCGCTATTTTGTTTAGTAGGTTATCCATCTATACTATCATTTATACAGTTAGTTTTTACTCACCTATCTCATAACATTACTGAGTAACGTTGAAGAAGATGTATTTTAAGATGTATTTTTTAATTTTTTTTTGCTCTGAATCTAATGGAGATAGAGTGATGAACCAAAAACGTTATTGTAGGGAGTATTATGAAGAAAATTAACTATTAGTTTTCAATTGTCTTGCTTAACTATTAATATTTTTATTTAAGGTACTTGTATACTAAAATGAACTTTTACTGTTTTATGTAATTTCGTATACTAATAAATAAAGTGATTTTACACTTGAATTTTCAATAAAAATAAAATCGTCCGTTTAGTTTCGGAGTAATTGATTCGGAAAGTTTGACTTTTATAGGCAAAGATGCCTTATTTGACGTAGTAGAAATCGGCTCAAGATAATTTTCGCCCTCATTATCACAATTTTTGAGAAATATGTTTCAAGAACTAACATAACATTAAATAGTTTCTTATTAACACTCTGTTAAAACCCTGAAAAAATCGTCCGTCTAGTATACTAGTTATTAGAACTTTAATCAGTTTTAAGCCCGACATTTGTGTAAATAAAACAGCTGTTGAAATCCATTGGCAACGTTGCATATTTCGCAGATGGCGCTAATATTTAAATTCTTAAAAAGTATAAAATGAATAAATAAATTATAAAATATGGATAATCGATAAAAATAAGTTTTACAACACTTTATTAAAGAAAGAAACATATTATTTATTAATAAATTAGAAAATTATAAAACATTTTAAATAAAATTTTCTTATAGGCCCTTGAGGTAAAGCTTTTACTCGAAAAGTTCTGTGACTGGACCGCAAGACATATACCTCCCGTTTTCGAGGGCGGGGAACATGATGGTGACAATATTTTCCGACCTACCATGAAGGGCGGATCCAGAAAGGTTACTGGGGGGGGGGGGGCACTAACATCTACAAAAAAATTTATCGCCTCATGGAGGGGGGGGGGGGGGGTGTTGCAAATGAAAATCCAAAAAATTTTTTCGAAAATTTCGGCTCATGAACAATTTTTTTCGCCCACCTCATGCGGAAAAAAATTTATCGCCTTGAAAACCTAACAAATACTTTTCTCGGGGGGGGGGGGGCAATTGCCCCTACTGCCCCCCCCCTGGATCCGCCCTTGCCTACCATTCACCTACTACCCCTGAACATGAAAAACCACCCCCTTTTCCGATTTTCCTTTGCTTTGTTTTTTTAGGGCACCTTTTTTTAATAAACCTGTCTTTATATTTTAGCTGTCCTGACATTTTTAAATAAGTTGTACTATATTTAATTATTTCGCAGTAACAAGCAGATTAGTATATGACAGTTATGACAATCTTATTTAATACAGCATTGCCAAATCCTTTTACTCTATCTCTCTCGCGCTTTATTAAATCCACCACTAGATTCGCTCTTATCAGTATACAAGTACATTAACAACATTTTTTTTCAAAAGTGATTTTTATAGGGTTTCATCGGAGCGACCACCTTAGAAAAATTCTTAATATAGTAATATATATGTATATAAACTGGTAAAAGTTTCGTCAAAATCAGACTGCTGCAGCGTAGTGAAAAATAAATAAATATCCAGTTGGTCTACGGTTTCTCCCACTCTATGGGTTATAATTATTCGATTCAAATAATAAATACTAACTTTATTAATATTTTTTATTAAACATTATCACTATCACTATTTATTACAATAGATGCACTGTCTTTTTCGAATATTTTTGACAAAATTTCTATTAGATTAATTGTTCCAGAGAGATAGCATAAGATAAATAATATATCACGGCTGCCACATGTGAACAGCAGCCCACAGTTTTATTGCTATTAAGGACAATCACAAATAAAGTAATTCCAATATATCAAGCGGTACAACGAATTGGCTGACAGCCTCGCAAGAAAAGGGACTGAAGCCTCAATGTTTGGACCCGACCATTCTGTGGCTTATCTAAAAGACACATAACGGAGGAGGTCCAAAAATGGGAAAAGAAACAAAAGAAGTCCTACTGGAGGAATACTCCAGGCCAAAGACAAGCGAAATGGTTTATAACCTATTCAACAAAGAATGCCACAGGGCTTCTCGAACTTGAAAAGTCCGACCTAAGGCTGATCACAGGCCTTCTAAGTGACCATTGCCCTCGAGATATCATATATCATCTCAAGAACATGGGCATGGCAGAAGATGACAAATGCAAATACTGTGAAGCTACAACTGAAACTGCAGAACATATACTTTGTGAATGCAAGGTACTAATCCGCGTTAGGCGAAAGTACCTAGAACAGGCAGAATTAACGCCTGAAGGCATAGGGAAATTAGCTCCCAGGAAAATCGCAAGTTTTGCAAAAATCTTGGAATCCTGGGCAACAACTAGTTGCAGGGTAATTCACAAAAGGCCTTTTAGGTCGAGGTGAAAAAAGGCCAACCCATGGCCAAGGGGCCCCTTCTACAATCAAGAGGTACACATCACCACTAGTGATATTCTGATGCCATCAAGTACCAACTAAAAATTATGTCAGCATGCAAATTCTGTATGCATACATACTATACTTAATTGATATTGCGCTACAACTATGTTTCCATATACTGCCACGCGTTGCTTTGGATAACTCGGCTTAACTTCATCGTATTGTCATTTTATTGTACATTTAATCGATGTTGTTTTAGTTTCTTGGTTTAATTAATCAAAGTTTTATAATTAGGTGAAATTTAGCGAATGTGTTTTTTAGTATTAATATTGTTGTGTGTATATTTGATACACAGCAATATTACCCGTTTCTCCTCTGCCTATTTTGAGGAGTGTCCCATGATTCGTTTCCATGATTAGCAAGTGATCATCAGTGGTCTATTAGTTGAAGATGGCTAAAATGGACCACGCAGGTCAGCTTCATACCACAGACCCTGAACGCACCGAGGGTTAATAGTTAAAATAATGTTATAAACGACAAAAATGTGTAACATAAATATACAAAAGCTTAATAGGTGATTTAGATAACAGGTCAAAAAAAAAATGAAAACCATCTTATCCTGTTTTTTGACACGCTGAAACCGATTCTGATATTAAAATGATATTAAAAAAAAATCTTTCACATCAGTTTTTGGCTACCCTACCACTCCTTTTGTCCCCTAAAAAGAGCAAAAAACAGTCTTGTCTAAAAGTTCTGATTCAACTTTTCTGAAGTAATTTGACGCTCTGAAGCCAATTTTGGAATAAAAAATTCTATCGTGTCAGTTTTTCTCTACCACTCCTTTTATCCCCTAAAAAGGGCAAAAAAAGGTCTTGTCCTAAGGTTCTGATCTAACTTTTCTAAAGTATTTTGATGCACTGAAGCCATTTTTGGACAAAAAAAATTTCTATCGTGTCAGTTTTCCCTCTATCATCCCTGGGAGATAAAAGGGGATTCAAATAGTTGAATTTTTCCTGTGTGTATAACTTATCAAATTAGTCAAATAGTGACATAGCATAAAACGAATAAGACATACAATAATAGATCAAAAAGTATTATTATTTGAAAGAATATTTGTTTACTTAATTGTTTTTATTTTTATTTCTTTTTTTTTTTTAGAGGATGGCTTACTGGTAACAAGACTCAAGTGGAGAAACAAATGTCCTTTTCTATGCTGCCCCCAGAAACAATGGGTTGTCGATTTGGCTTGTGTGATCTACGTAGAACTGCCACAGACATTATTTTATCACCTGATCGCAAGCTAGCGGCAGTCTGTGATGCTTTGGGCAGAGTTTTACTGATTGATTCGTTCAGAGGAATTACTGTAAGAATATTTAAAGGTTACCGCGATGCCCAATGTTCCTTTATACAAGTTCCTGATGAAAGAAAATCAAAACATAGGATAGGAAACAAAATTGCCCATTTTCTTGTTATATATTCCCCTAAAAAAGGCACCTTGGAGGTTTTCTCTGTGCAACAGGGCTTTAAAATCACTACATTCACTGCCTCCAAATTTAGTAGATTACTTTATATTAGCCATGGATTGATGGGATTTACAACCACTTCGAAATCTAAATATGTGTGTCAATTTACTACTATTTTTGTGGATAATGATGGCCAAGTTAAAGAAATTATGATACCCTTTCATTTTGCACTGGAAGAGAAAAACAGCAAACGTGCCAGAGATATACACTTGTATAAAAAATTGCGACTACTTGTTAAGTCTGGAGATTTTGATGAAGAAAAACTATCAAATGAAGTTTATAATACTTGTACAGAATTAAAGACCGTTGAAATTAAGTCGCAAATGGTCGAAATGTTATTAGGTAATAAAAACATTCCAGCTGCGGTTAGTTTGCAGTGTGTTCAGTATCTTGTAGAAAATTTAGTAGAAGAGGACAGCAATAATTTAAAAGTATTGTGCGAAAATGCAACTGCTTTATTAAAATTTTATTTATTTGTAACAAATTTGTCAACCAAAGAAAAATTGGATGCTAAAAATGGAAATTTAGAAAAGACTGATGTAACGAACACGACTTTGAATTTGGAAGCAAAGGAATTAAAAAATTTGCAGAAATTGTTGGACCTAAGCACCGTGAATGACAATAATAAGCTAAGTGAGGTACACGTTTCTTTTGCCGATTCCTCAGTATTTTCCGCAGCGGAATATTTATCGGTCTTTGATTTGTCTGGGACGAAGAGCATTTTACTTAAACAAAGTTTAGACGAAACTGTATTATTCAAGGCTGCTGAAATTATATTTAAACCTTATATTCAAGGAGATCTGTTCAACTATGAAGAGTTACAAGTTGAAGTGACCAACAGCAAAATAGCTGTTAAGAACTTATTTGACTTGCTTGTGAATTATTGGGTGAACCGCTCACTTTATATCAATTTAAAGTTGGAAGAAGAAATGGAGAGAATGTCTTCCGTAATATACACTTTGGTTAAAACTTCCAGCCAAGATGTAATATCCACTGAATACAATAAAGTGTCTCAGTTCTGGTCAGAAATTCGAGACATCCTAGCCAATTCGTCCAGACCATTTCCAGCTTTATTGGCTGCTATCTTATGCAAGCGTGTTGCGCAGAAGGTAGAAGTAGAACTTCTCATGGATGGCTCCTCAACGAGTCTAGAAGATGAGAATATTGAGGTATTATCTCAAGAAAATATTCACTGGTCGTTGCTCATCGGTAAACTCGAGGATATCTCATTGTTGAATATTATTTTGTCCAGTAAACCAACCGTAAAAGATCGTCCGTTAATGGAACTTCACCATGATAAAACTGACATTAGTTTAAAATATGTGTTGATGAAAGGAAGGGGATCGGTAAGTGAGCTAGTAGCGCAATGGCTTACGTTAACTGGAATAAACCCAGAAAATATTGTTCTTAACGAGATGAGTTACAGAAATAATTCGGATGACGAGGCTGCTACACAGTCCGAAGAGAAACAAGTCATTCCTGAAAACTTACAAAGTGACGTAATAAAAAAAGAACCAATATTTGAGTATATAAACCTTCTGAAGATGCAGTTTCCATATAGCTTGGAGGCAAGTACCCTACTTGCTAATATGGTTTGGGAATACGCATTGGCTTGGCAGAAAGATATCCAGGACTTGGGCCCCTTGGAAGGCGCTATTAAATGTTTGACATGTATTCAGAACATACAAATAAAGCAAGGTGAGTGGAATTTTTATTTATTACGAGCCAGTAAACTCATTTTACTTCTACATCCAGTGGAAGTATAGTAATGCAAGAAAAAATTTAAAAAAAAAACGATTAAAACTGGGAGTCAAGTCAAGTCATTTAGGACACAGAGTGTATACATAAATATGCAATAATACAATAAAAATAATAATTATCCCAATCATTGATTTTCTGGTTATTTTCCTTTGTTGAACTGACTACATTAAACATAGATCTTGCTTTCAGGATTGTACCAGTTGTTGTGGAACACTCATTTGAAAATCGTGAACGAAAGTGCTTGTAAGCTGATCAACAAAGTGGGGAAGCTCCCCAAAGATAGATTATGTCGTCAAGGCGTTGGTTTATCAGATTACCAGATAAGTCAGTTCATAGACATAACCACCGACTTTTTAGACTCATTCATGGACGTAGCCCAACTAAGTTATGATGCACCTAAACTGACTTTAAAATTTGAAAACATTTGGGAAAATGGGGGACAATCATTAGTCGAACTAGCAGCTCAACAAAGAGAAGTCAATTACGATTTGCTTCACTTGCATTATCAGCTGAGCTTAGTTTTGCTGATGGTCATCAGATTCTCTATTAAACATACGAAACCTGTAAATAACCTGTTTGAAGCGTCCGTTGTAAATTTATTGTATACCGATTTGCAAAGAAAAGTACAGGTAAATTGGAACAAATCAGACATAAAAATAAATGCGTCTAGAATGCAGTTCTTGTGTAAAATTATTTCAGCTGGCATAGAAAGTGTTACAACCGACGACGACGGGAAAATTTATTCTAGGGTGCATGTTAATTGGATGGCGAAGTGTCTTGCTCTAGCACGTTTTTGGAACTTGGAAGTTGATGTGTTGAAAAGATTCCAAATTGTTCAACTGTTCGCAAATGGCTGGGACAGTTTGGCAGAAGAACTAATTCCAACTATAAATGAGCCAAATAAGCTAGGTGAACAGCTGTTGGTTGTGGCTGCAAAAAGGTTATCTCAGTTTCTATCAGTATCCCCTGATTTAAGTGGAAATATTTCTGCACTTAGTCCATATTTAACGAAGTATTTAGATTCATTGGTAAGTCTTTCTAACAAATAACGAATAAATAAAAATGTAAATAAAGAGGGGTGTCGATAAGTTAACAAAACTTACATGATTGTGGCCTACACTAAAAGAAAATCACATGTTTTTCAAAGTAGCCTATGCATTATTTATACTGGAGCTCATGAAGTGCAGAATTTAAAAAAAAAAAAAAATGTGTTAATTTTATTTTTTACTTAATATTTATATTCAGACATTGTTTTAGGGAGATGATATTAATAATAATGCAAACTTTAGTCAGATAAATCATTGTGTTGTCACCAGAAAACAGTCATACGTTTTCTGCAGCATCAGCACGTAAATGGAATAGTCTATTGTTCGATGTACTTTCGGATTATCTTCTTTGTCCTAAATATCATAAAACAGAAGCAACATGGGCACAGCATCCTACAGTGCGCGCCTCAAACTTTACATTGACAGTATCAAGATATTGCCACAGAAGAAGAAACAATCAGAATATACTCTCTCATTGGCGGGAAAAGTTCGCGCATCTACATCGCGCACTGTCAGTCTCGGACAGAATTGTAAAAAATCGTGCCAGGCCCGGACCACGGATTTCTTCTGTAACCGGATCGTCAGCGACAAATGGCGTGATCTCGTATCGTGATAGTTTGTATCATGATGCCGCCTAATTAGTTAAGAAACATCGAAAATCTAAAACAAATATCATTTGTCTTCATCTAATGTTTCACAGGTTTCCTAAAAGAGGTAAAAAATATTTAGTACTGTCCTGAACTCGCCCAACAATAGTATGGCGGAGATTTACAACACGAGATCAAAGGATTTTTTGCCGACATTCCCTTCTGATTGTTTGTTCTTCTGTGATATTGCCTCTAGTATGGCACAAGGGCGGATCTGGACCTTGAGCTTGGGGGGGGGGGGTAATACTGAACCCAAAATTTTTTGAAGAGCAGGGGAGAAGAAATTCGAAAAAAAAAATGAAGAAAAAATTTTTTCGTCCCAAAATTAAAAAATACAATTTTTAAATGAAAGTTATTGACTTACACAATCTTGGGGGGGGGGTAATTAACCTGTTAAAAAATTTTTTCTTCCCAAAATTAACAAAAATCATAACATTTTAAAACAAAAGTTGATGGTTTACAGAATCTTGGGGGGGTAATTACCCCGTCCCCCCCCCCCCCCCATAAATCCGCGCTTGGTATGGCATTTTTCTTAATCTTCTTATTCACAAGCTTTTTGTCATCATCTCTTGCCACCTGGTTTTTTATTAAGCAAGAATAAATATAAGCAATAACCTCCCCGATACCAAAACCGAACACTCCAGAAATCCTCTTTATAACGCCCCTCCTCCAACAATTTTCTCTGCCAAATTACACAAATAACACCAAGTAACTAAAGATTACACTCCGTATCCACAAAATTTGCCAAAGAAGAAAGTAACATAGAAATCATCTAACTCCTCTGGAGAATAAGAGAATAACGAGTACCCAACAGAAGAACTGGAGCTATTTGGAAATGCACTGAAGTTTCATTAAACTTGTCACTTTTTTGTTTCACATAATACAAATACAGTTGAACTTCCATAACTCGAAATCTTCTATATCTCGAAGCAATACAAAGCAATAAATATCTATTATCTTTACTAAAAAGTTCTCATAACTCAAAGTTTCTCGAACGGATTTTTAATCTCCTTGGCAATTCGAGTTATGGAGGTTCGACTATAAAAACATAAAATGCGTGAATAAATTACTATAATTAATTGTAACAGGCTGAAGGACTTTGGTCAATGGCCTTTTGGCAATTTAATAAAGCACTTTTAGTAATCTTTTCCCAGATAACAACTGCTACATAAAAACATTTGACTAAAATTTTTCCTTGCAAATATTCTCAACGTAGTTCTCGATTACGCTATTATATGAGCGCAAGTGAGTAGATGCACAATCTTTTGATATAATATGGTTTGAAGTACCTCAATTTTATGTAATGAAAGGAAAAGTTGCTACTTCTTTGCGCTGTAAGTGCAATTGGGTTGTCGCACTAAGTTAAAATTTTAATAGAATCTGTGTTTAATAATAACATTTCTTCATAAAAAAATCATTGGAAACATGTAAAAGTTGAGAATAAAGTCTTATAGTATTACAATATCAATTTTAAAAATACATGCTGAAACGACACCTACCCTAGTCGTATATTTATCTCTCTCTTTTGAGTGAAACAGAAAAATATACAAATTTGGTAGTTTACGTGATCGTCTAGATTTTTGAAAGTAGGACCCAAATTTACGTTGTGATAGTAATTTTGTTAAACCATAGATTCTTTTTATAAAGTTTGATATTACTTGTTTCTATTTACTGATAAAATTTATTTATATTAATTTTGACAACACTCATTTATTAGTTGCTTTTATTTTGGTACCTTTTTATTTGACTGTGCTTTAGTTAATACTGATTTCACTCTAATTTCAAATTGCCTTTGTAATTGATTTATTTTGTCTAAAGAATTATATTTTTATTTAATCTCACTTATTCCTGAAAAGTAAAATATTGAAAGAAAATACAGAAAACGTTTTAATACGTTTATTTTAGACAATTGTCATATTCCTTTGTATAGATTATATAATTGTTGGGGCAATTGCCACATTTCACATGAAAAGAAGGAAAGTATTCGATGGGACAATTGTCACATTAATTCGTAGAATAATCAGGTCAGCTACGTAAACAATAAAATAAATTGTTTACAATGACAATTGTCATTATCCTGAAAGCTTTATAATTGACGTCGACATACGTAAAATTTGACACAGCTCGGGAAATTTCCCAGTCATGATACGATGGTAAAAGGCAATTAACAAAATCTTATCAAATTGCCACGACAACTGGGTCGTAGATTTCGATGTTTCGAAGCGAAGTATTGTTTGTTGTTGTGGCTAGTTACAATTGCACTTGGCCGAGACCAATTGGTCCCATTTCGTTGAATCGTTGTTATTTGTACATTCGTAGTATCGATGCTATAGATGAAGTGACAACCAACAAAATCTTGTGTTTGCCTTTCGAAAATCTTCGAAAATAAATTGATAACAAAGAGCTGTGTTCAAATCTTATCATATGTAAATGATAACATTGATGAGGTATAAATTACAGAGATGGCAATCACGAATTCTTAACTGCAACTGCTGAAGAATAATTAACTGCAAAATCTGCAATAACCCATTCGCGTCTGTACCAAATATTATTTACTTAGCTGATCGGAGTATTATCATATTAAACAACAATCGTTGTAATAACCTTTTAAAAACCCAAAGAAAACTTTCCATTAATTAAATGACTAAAGATAGTTGCAAATCACAATCGTGAGTTAATTAATTTGAATACCGAAATTGAATTTAAATAAGTAAACTATAATCAAAGTACCACAGTTTAGCATAAAGTCGGTGTAACTAGAGTTGACTTCGAGGATATAGAATCGTAAAAAGAGTTGAACTTCGTTGTCATTTTATTGAGCGAATTTAGAAAAATAATCTGAAGGTGTAATTTAATTAATATTAAAAGTTAAGACCAAAACAAATGACAACGGAGAATTAGTAATTAGGTAATTTTAATACTTAGGCTCTGACAAACGGCAAGGTCCTGAAGGGTTACACTCACGGGCCCAGATCTTGACTCGAGTATGTTCATTTTTACTCTTTTAGGCGGCGTCGTAAATCGACCGACGCTTCCCACCCCTGGAGCGCAACAAGCAATTTCTCAATAGACACTCTGGTACCCGGGCAACGTCACCTGACGGACGCTTGCCGGACAGCAAATTGTCTACCGAAACTACTCGGAGCACTGTACAGAGATGGCAAACCCCAGTTGATTGTTCAATTACAACGGTGAATATTCCGTCGCAAAGTCTGTGAACGAAGCCTTCTTCAAAAGGTCGCAGTCAGACAGGGAAACAGAATATGCCCCGGAGCAATTCAACTTACTTTCGTAGGATGCACAACCCCAAATGTTTAACCTGAGTTCCTACTAACGAGGCCGTGACGTCGCTGGGTAAGAACAAAGAATAAACACCAAAGTGTGCTAAATAACTCCCGAGAACACACAGCCAAATGTACACCCTGTATTTAACGAACGTTACCAATAAAGGACGCAGCATGAAAATACAGGTATGGACACGAAGATGGGTGCACCAAGAGAGTCGATCAAATAATGATCATTTTGAGTTGCTTTTCATCGTTTTTATATGCGCTGGAATAAAGAAACAAAACTGCGTGACACCCGAGAGTGACTGAAATAGTTAAAAAAAGAAGTGAATTTTGAACGGGTCGTAATTTAGGCTATTTTACAAGAAAATCTCCGGCTTAACTGTGTTAGAAATACGGCCTATAATCGCTTACGTTTCTGGCGTGTTTGTTTATCTAACACATTCCTTCACCGATACGCTCAGTGCGAAGTTCGACTTTCAACGTCGTTTTCAACCCCAGTAAAATGCTTTAAGAAGTATTATAATAAAATAATATTTCTGTATTTAAGGAAATCATGTATGAAATATTTTTAATGGTTATTTTGAAAGATTTAATTTTGATTAGAATTGTTTTAAAATTTGGAAATAAGTAAATTCTATTTAAAATTTAGGAAATTAATTTGCAAATACACGACCTAGATACAGGGCGTTTCATTCTTCCCCTCGTTGTTTATGCCTATAAGTGCGAAGTCAATTATGGTATGAACTACGAAACGCGTGCATTTGAATAACTGTGGTACCATGATTTAAACAATTTTGTCCCTACCTCTGAAAAAAAAAAAATTGATTAAACCTCTAACTGATCCTAACTTTACAAGTTAAATTGCATTTGAATACCTAACAATGAATTTTAATATGATTTATTGTTACCTAACTTAATGGCTGTAAACCAAACTAAACTTTTCCTAACTAATTTTACAATTCTATTTAATTAATATTTACAATTAGCTGCACCAAAATATTTCTGTCGATATTATCTAACGACAAGTTTAAAGAAAGAAAAATTACTTTCTCCAGAATTATCCCAAAGCAAAATTGAAACAGTTCGGATATCTCCAGAACAAGAGCTGTGACCCCTAGTTAAATCTGAATTTATCCCCATATTCCAAGTTCTTATCCCTCGATGCGGAATATTCATGATAACCCTTGAAGGTCTTAGGACAAAAATCTGTAACCAGGCCAGCGACAGGATCCTATCCAGGAGAGCAACTGAACGCGAAATAAATGAAGTGACATACCACCTTTATGTGATAAAGGATACCCCTGGAGAAATACGCATTGCCAATTACGCAAAATTTAACGTTACTTCTGAGTAATATTTCTGGTGTATGAAGAGAAACAAAAATAAAAAAATTAACAAAAAATTAAGCTATTCTAAACGTTATGTAACTGCAACATAAGAGAAATTAACCCTAATTCAAAATAAATGATTTGATTTGATTTGATTTGATTCTGAAGTGAAAATTATTGTAAAGTGAGAAAAAAACTACACCCTAACTTTTAAATCAAAATTGAAATTGAAAAAATAAAAAAACTAATGGTGAATGGACACGTGACCCTCACCCATGCCCTGTCGCCCCTTCCGAGTACCCGCCCCTGCAGTGACTTCTTTCTTCGGACCACTCTTAGCACCACGTCGCGCTCTCCCCCAGATTCCAAATCCCCAGTACGCCTCGGTGATGATATCCATTTACGGCTGCTCGAAGAAACCCTTGCCATCGTTGATATTCGCCCGACGTCGTACGTCTCCGTATTCGTAGTTACCATCGTTAATGTGTAGCCAATTTGTTCCAAAGGTACCAGGTTGTATAACATTTACACCGAAGTTGTGTTCAGCGAGTTATTTTGGTATTTCTCAGGGTAATTTTTTTTTTGGGTGGTTGGTTGTAGGCGGTTGGTGGACAAGACGGTGGAGATTCTAAATTGTCTTTATGGCGACCTGTACTCAATTCCAGGCCTGGAGTTATTCTTGTTACGTTCTTCGTTGTCTCTATCTCCCCTATCCCATCTGTATCGTTTGTCGGTATTCGCAAGCGCCTGTTGTGTGTAAAGCGACCCCGAGGAAGTGGACGGCGTCAAAATGTTCTCCTGGTGGCGGAGAAATTCGGCAGCGCTGGCAATAGATTTGGTGTTTTTTAATTGCCATAACGATTGAATATTGGCAGGGAAATGTTTCATCAACTCGGACACTAGGGTAGCTTCTGGTATTGGATCAGTTAGCAAACGTGCCAACCCTATGTAGTAGGCAAAATGTGATTCCATGTTACGTCCACCTTTGCGTGACCAGCGGTCGGTAGTTATGAGACGACGAAGTTTATCTTGTTCTTCCTCGGACCAGAAATAACTTAGGAAGTCTGCCTTAAAATCGTCGAATGTATCCCAGGAAATTTTATAAATGGCTGACCAATCTTGCGCTGCATCGATTAGGGATTCATGTACCACGTATAGTTTATTTTCTTCAGGTACATTCATTTTGTTCAGATAGATTTCTAGCTCGTTCAGATATTTTACAGGGTGTTTGTTTTTACCCTGAAACTTAGGCATCGTCGGGCTCGGTGTGATATACATGGGACGGCTGTCGTTGACTGGAAACGGCGAGGCACGAGTACTAGTTGTGTCTCTGGAGGCGGCCATTTCTTGGACTTGCCGTCGGAGGTTAGCGGTGGCGGCTCGTTGTTCTTTATGCATGGCTACCAAACTTTTTCCTAATTGAGTAAGTAGTTGGCGTTGGCTTTCTTGTAGTTCTCGTATTGCTTCACTCAGGAGGGTTAGACTGGCTTCCATGGTTGGCGGCGGTGGAGGCGGTGCGACGTGGTCGGTATCCATGGTTGGGGTGCTGTTGTCTTCAAGGGACTCGTCTGTACCTATTTGATAAAACATACGCAGTATCAGAAATTAAAGAAACACAAAAATAATATCAATTTACGACTCTATATCCTGGTCACGGCACCAGTGAAACGACACCTACCCTAGTCGTATATTTATCTCTCTCTTTTGAGTGAAACAGAAAAATATACAAATTTGGTAGTTTACGTGATCGTCTAGATTTTTGAAAGTAGGACCCAAATTTACGTTGTGATAGTAATTTTGTTAAACCATAGATTCTTTTTATAAAGTTTGATATTACTTGTTTCTATTTACTGATAAAATTTATTTATATTAATTTTGACAACACTCATTTATTAGTTGCTTTTATTTTGGTACCTTTTTATTTGACTGTGCTTTAGTTAATACTGATTTCACTCTAATTTCAAATTGCCTTTGTAATTGATTTATTTTGTCTAAAGAATTATATTTTTATTTAATCTCACTTATTCCTGAAAAGTAAAATATTGAAAGAAAATACAGAAAACGTTTTAATACGTTTATTTTAGACAATTGTCATATTCCTTTGTATAGATTATATAATTGTTGGGGCAATTGCCACATTTCACATGAAAAGAAGGAAAGTATTCGATGGGACAATTGTCACATTAATTCGTAGAATAATCAGGTCAGCTACGTAAACAATAAAATAAATTGTTTACAATGACAATTGTCATTATCCTGAAAGCTTTATAATTGACGTCGACATACGTAAAATTTGACACAGCTCGGGAAATTTCCCAGTCATGATACGATGGTAAAAGGCAATTAACAAAATCTTATCAAATTGCCACGACAACTGGGTCGTAGATTTCGATGTTTCGAAGCGAAGTATTGTTTGTTGTTGTGGCTAGTTACAATTGCACTTGGCCGAGACCAATTGGTCCCATTTCGTTGAATCGTTGTTATTTGTATATTCGTAGTATCGATGCTATAGATGAAGTGACAACCAACAAAATCTTGTGTTTGCCTTTCGAAAATCTTCGAAAATAAATTGATAACAAAGAGCTGTGTTCAAATCTTATCATATGTAAATGATAACATTGATGAGGTATAAATTACAGAGATGGCAATCACGAATTCTTAACTGCAACTGCTGAAGAATAATTAACTGCAAAATCTGCAATAACCCATTCGCGTCTGTACCAAATATTATTTACTTAGCTGATCGGAGTATTATCATATTAAACAACAATCGTTGTAATAACCTTTTAAAAACCCAAAGAAAACTTTCCATTAATTAAATGACTAAAGATAGTTGCAAATCACAATCGTGAGTTAATTAATTTGAATACCGAAATTGAATTTAAATAAGTAAACTATAATCAAAGTACCACAGTTTAGCATAAAGTCGGTGTAACTAGAGTTGACTTCGAGGATATAGAATCGTAAAAAGAGTTGAACTTCGTTGTCATTTTATTGAGCGAATTTAGAAAAATAATCTGAAGGTGTAATTTAATTAATATTAAAAGTTAAGACCAAAACAAATGACAACGGAGAATTAGTAATTAGGTAATTTTAATACTTAGGCTCTGACAAACGGCAAGGTCCTGAAGGGTTACACTCACGGGCCCAGATCTTGACTCGAGTATGTTCATTTTTACTCTTTTAGGCGGCGTCGTAAATCGACCGACGCTTCCCACCCCTGGAGCGCAACAAGCAATTTCTCAATAGACACTCTGGTACCCGGGCAACGTCACCTGACGGACGCTTGCCGGACAGCAAATTGTCTACCGAAACTACTCGGAGCACTGTACAGAGATGGCAAACCCCAGTTGATTGTTCAATTACAACGGTGAATATTCCGTCGCAAAGTCTGTGAACGAAGCCTTCTTCAAAAGGTTGCAGTCAGACAGGGAAACAGAATATGCCCCGGAGCAATTCAACTTACTTTCGTAGGATGCACAACCCCAAATGTTTAACCTGAGTTCCTACTAACGAGGCCGTGACGTCGCTGGGTAAGAACAAAGAATAAACACCAAAGTGTGCTAAATAACTCCCGAGAACACACAGCCAAATGTACACCCTGTATTTAACGAACGTTACCAATAAAGGACGCAGCATGAAAATACAGGTATGGACACGAAGATGGGTGCACCAAGAGAGTCGATCAAATAATGATCATTTTGAGTTGCTTTTCATCGTTTTTATATGCGCTGGAATAAAGAAACAAAACTGCGTGACACCCGAGAGTGACTGAAATAGTTAAAAAAAGAAGTGAATTTTGAACGGGTCGTAATTTAGGCTATTTTACAAGAAAATCTCCGGCTTAACTGTGTTAGAAATACGGCCTATAATCGCTTACGTTTCTGGCGTGTTTGTTTATCTAACACATTCCTTCACCGATACGCTCAGTGCGAAGTTCGACTTTCAACGTCGTTTTCAACCCCAGTAAAATGCTTTAAGAAGTATTATAATAAAATAATATTTCTGTATTTAAGGAAATCATGTATGAAATATTTTTAATGGTTATTTTGAAAGATTTAATTTTGATTAGAATTGTTTTAAAATTTGGAAATAAGTAAATTCTATTTAAAATTTAGGAAATTAATTTGCAAATACACGACCTAGATACAGGGCGTTTCAATGCATTTAAAACGAAGGTGACAACATAACGACAGTCTGCAGAGAAGTTAGTTATTAAACGGCGAAAAAAGGATACGAAGTTATAAACTGTTGATAGCGACGGAGAAAAAAAAGAGAATAACGTCAATTGAATTTAACACTATATTTAATAAGTTTGTTCAAAAACCCCAGTGTGGGGTTTTTCCACACTATATGCACTAGTGCTCTTCAACTTATGTACAGTCTCACTCTATCTCCATCTATATTATCTACACTGGTGCAGTAGTTCAGACTGTGTGAATAAACTTAATGTCAAACTCAATTGACGTTTCTAGGTTATATTTCGGTTTATTTTAGCGGCATAAAGTTATATGGACAAATCTAAGTTTAGGTGGTGTTTTGTGTCGTGCTGTGTAAATAATATCACCAGTTAACCGAAAAAACTTTTCTTCATTGTTCCAGCAATGAATGGTGAACATAAAAATGAATTGTTAACTGTTTTTATATTTATAATCAAAACTATAGCTGTAACGTACCTTGCGGCTTTTGCACCTCTAACCTCTGCAATGCTAAAACGATCATCTCTTTTTAAAAATTCGCTGCCCGTAAATCTAATATATAAAAATCTCGTGTCATAGTGTTTGTTATCGAACTCCTCCGAAACGGCTCGACCGATTTTTATGAAATTTTTTATGTATATTTGGTGGGTCTGAGAATAGGACGTAGGCTATTTTTTATACCCCTAGTTGATAAAGGTGGCCCTATCCAGAAGTTTTCTTTTTTTTTTGGACAAAAATTTATAATTTATATGGCAAAACAACGTTTTCTGGGTCAGCTAGTATATCTATAAAAGGCAAAATATTAGAATTGGCTTTTATAAATCCTGCCTCAGTCATTTTGAAAGAAAATAAATACCAAACGCTAAAATGCTAATTTTAATTATTTTCTTTATTGCCAACAATGTCAACTTATCCCTTTTCTTCTGTTCCGCATATAACTTCACATTTAACTGCCGTTATGATGTCACTTCCGTGTTCGTGGTATATTCAAATACTTAGTCGAACTTTAATAATTTTTTATAATATGTTGCGCTTAGAATTTTTCTTTCAAATTAAACATATAACTAAAATATACAGCATGGATTTCGACAGGGTCGTTCTACCGTCACTAATCTTCTTACCTATCAACATTGCCTATTGAATGCCTTTGAAAATCGACTCCAAGTCGACAGTATTTATACTGATTTTTCGAAGGCATTCGATAGAGTAAATCATGTACTCTTGTTGGAGAAATTGAAGTTTTTTGGATTTGGTCACCATATTTTAGTCTGGTTAAATAGTTTTCTATCAGATCGGACTCAGTGTGTGCGAATTAACAACTACATATCTTATACTATATCTGCTTATTCGGGAGTACCACAAGGCTCTCATTGTGGTCCATTACTGTTTAATCTTTTTGTCAACGATATACCAAATATAATTCGCAACTCTAAATCTCTCATGTTCGCTGATGATTTAAAAATATTTAGGACAGTCCTTAATCCTGAAGATTGCCACTTGCTTCAACAGGATATTAACAGCCTGTATAATTGGTCAAGACTGAATGGTATTGAATTAAATATAAACAAATGTTTTAGTATAAGTTTTACAAAATCAAGAGACATATTAGTATATGAATATAATATAAACAATGTTGTCCTAACAAATGTTACTGAAATCAAAGACCTTGGTGTCATATTTGATAGACACGTGACATTCAGTAGTCATATTAACACTTTAACACAAAAAGGATTTAAAAATTTGGGCTTTATAAGTAGATATAGTAAAGACTTCTCATATGACACATTTAAGATACTGTACTGTTCTCTTGTCCGGTCTGGATTAGAGTATGCCTCTACTGTTTGGTCGCCTTATTACTATTCACATAAAAATGACATTGAAAAGGTACAAAATAAATTTTTGCGAAACTGTGCATTTAAGTTAGGCTTACATAACGACCACCTTACATATACCGATATTTCTAGTACGTTAAACCTTAAATCCTTGGAGATACGTAGGTTTCACCAAGACCTGCTATTTTTGTTTAAGTTATTAACCAATAATATCGATTGCGACAATCTTCTTGGTTTGATAAATTTTAATACTTGCCATCATACTCGTAACTCTTCTATGTTTCATTTAAATCACCACCCTACCAACTATGGCTTATGCAACCCGAATGCAACGTAACTTTGACTTTTTTAAACTAGATGCATCGGTCAGTCTTACAGTCTTTAAAAATCAGGTTAGATCACTGGAAGTTCCTAGGTAGTCTCAATGTATTGTACCATTGTGTAAATTCGTGATGTTATACTATAATTATCTAAATTCTATTCATACCTGTACATGTGTGTGTAAATTGATTTTATATAAGTGTTTGTATTTGTTATTCATTTTTTATATTGTATCTATTGACGACAAATTTAATGTAAAATGGAGTTTTCCGTATATTCAATAAATAAATAAATAAATAAATTAATGCCTCCTCTACCATATTTCACCATTTTTGAAAATTTGTCAACAACCCAATTGTAACTGAAGTGCAATTGTAACTGAAGTCGCAAAAATTGCATTTTTCTATAGAAATTAATGGAACGGATTAACTAGGAGCGTTAACATTGAAATGATGATAAACTCTGCAGGCGAATTTTTAAATATTTTTTTTAATATACTGCAGATTAAAGAATGAAAATTTAAAAATGTTAATTTTTTTGTGTTTGGTGGGGCTATTTTTGTTAACTTGTTGACACCACTTCTTTCATAAAAACAAACTTATATTTAATGGTAATTTTTTTTAGGACAACGAATGGTGTGCCCCAGGTACTTTGAGTAGTATTACAAATTTAGCGACACATACTTTACAAAGTTTAAGTGAAGATCAGGCAGAACATAAACTAGCTCAGTTATTATTAGAAGCCTGTTCCACTTTAGAAGAAATTCAATCTTAAGAATTGTTGACACATTTTTAAAATCTTTTAAATGTTTTTTTAATTGTTATAAAATTTATATTTATATATACAAGTTGCATCGCAAGTGATTAAACAATAAAAACTTAATTATATTTAGGCGTTTCTTTTTCAAATCAAACAATTGGCCTAGGTTGCTTTTTTAATAGATTTCATAAAATTTAAAAAAGGAGGAGAGGTTCTCAATTCGACCTGTTTGCAGTGGCGTAACTAGGGGGCAGCTTGCCCCTGCCGCATGATCTGGCGCCCCTGCTCTCAGGGTTCATAGCGACCTGAAAAAAATCAGGCAATTTGAAATTGTCTAAAAATGTCAGGAAATGTGAAAATTTTTAACACTCATAAAATTACTAAAATCTGTATGCAACTATAGCATGCACTCCTACCATGTGGACAGAATTTTCGCTTTGCAAAAAGCTGTCATAATAATTGCTGGATTAGGTTACAGAGATTTAAAAACACTTTTGTGTAATTTTTACAAAACTTGTGATTTTCCTTTGGGCTAATTTTCCTGTCTTGAGGCGTTAGTTCTGCCTTTTCTAGGTTCCTTAGCCTAGTGCAAACTAACATCTTGCATTCACAAAGAATATGTTCCACAGTTTCTATTGCAGTATCACAGTATCTGCACACGTCTGCCTTGCCCAGATGACATTTCAAGGGGCAATGGCCTGTTAAAAGGCCTGTCGTCAGCCTTGAGTCGACTTTTCAAGTTCAAGAAGGCGTGTGGCATTCTTTGTCGACTAAGTGATGAACTTTTTCGCTTATCTTTGGCCTGGAGTATTCCTCCAGTAGGACTCTTTCTGTTCCTGTTCTCATTTTTGGATCTCATCCATTCATTATATCCCTTGGATAAGCCACAAAACGGTTCGGGCCCAATAAATGGAGCTTCAGCACCTTTTTTTTTTTTTTTTTTTTTTTGCAAGGGCGTGAGCAATTGCTTCTATTCGTGCTTGCTTTATGCACATAAAAATTTAAATAAATACTCAGCAAACAGCAATTTTCATGACTATATTACTGGCAAAAATGGCATTCGAGTGGATTATTTTCAATTTGAAAAATTTGAACTTCATCAAATTATTACTCTCTTATTCCTCAACAAACTTTCACCTTGAATAAAGTTATTACTATTCAATGATTACAAAAATAATATTAAGAACATGCCAATAGCAACTTTTTATAGTGAATTTCTATAATATGACAACAGCAATCTAAATAATTCAACAATCAACAATTCAGAGCTCCATTTTCTTTGTCTATATTTTGCCTTAAGTTTCTGTTTGTTTTATAGTTTTATTGCTTTTATCAATTTTATATTATATTATTATACTAAAATAGGATTAAAAACAAATTTTACAGCAAAATTTAAATCATATTTATATCTCTCTTTTAATTTTTAATAATAAACTTGACGCATGCCATAAATAAGCATATATTTATAATAGGTACTCAACTTCGATTTGACATACCCACAAAGTAACTCGGAAGGGCAAATTACCAATGTGGCAGAAGAGTAGGGATGCTATTATGCTCCTATTTTATGTTTTTAAATATTCACTGTTTTCTGTTTTATATGTTTTCATAATAAATACTTTATTCTAAAACAAAATTTGATTAGAAATCTGTAAAATGTGATATTTTATAATCTTCAGGGTGTATACTTTCTGGAAAACAGGGAAAACCTCTAAAAGTCAAATAATTTGATTTTGGTCAGGGAAAATTTATTAAAACTACTTATATGCAAAATTGTTCCCATCTTGCGCACTCCCGTTTATCAAAAAATGTTTTCCATCCCCCCATCAATTTTCATTTTCGAGCAGAAAAAATTTCTCGAATTTTTATTGAAAAGTCCTGGAAAATCTGGAAGTCAGGGAATTTCAAAATTGTAAATTGGTATACACCCTGAATAACATTTTGAATACAATAAAACACACCAATGCGGAAAACGTACGTACGTTAATTGCGGGAGAAGTACAAATCTGCAAAGCCTTACGGTGGCCGCACTGTGCAAGCACCACTGTAAAATGGGAGCCACAATGAAAGGGTTAACGAAAGATGCAGCCAGCGGGGCCTCCTCCTCAAGTATATCATAAGTATTGGTTGGTTTGAAGGATAAGGAGCTTCATGGGTATGTCGTGACTAAATTCGTTTTATTACTTCATAACAGACATTTATACAGGGCCAGTCGAAGAGTGAAACATTTTAAAATTTGGCCATTGAATAACAAAATAAAATTTTGTATAAATGTATTTGAGACAGCTGTGAATCGAATATGCTATACAATTTTCCGATTAAAAATTGCCTAATAGTCAATCTTGAAATTTCGACTTAGTAGGCCTTGAAAATATGAAGTTACAAATTTTTCAAAATGGTCAAACAAAGCTTATCGAGTACTATGTCCCAAACGGACACGATCAGGTAACGTGTCCAAAATAACAGGTTGTTGCGGTATTCTTCAGCACACACTGTATAAACAACTAGTTTCCCTATTTTCATTAGAGTAAATAAAAGCCTTAGTTAAGATTAATATTTATTTATAAATGTTCTCTTATATGCACATAACAATTAAATATAAAATATTTATAAATAATATCGAGTTCGGTGAATATTCGTTAATACTTCGTTAACTAATGTAACAATTTTATGTTGCTCTCTCTGTCACCTACTATATAAATATTTATGGAATAATGAGAACTTAAGTATATTACACTGGGTGGTTGTGGTTTCTATCAATAAATTGGTAATTTTCCAACTCCAACATGAAATATGATAAGATGGCAAGAAATAATAGTAGTACAAAATTATCGATAAAAAAATCACATGCGATTTGGACTCAAATTACACACAATATAAAAGTCGAAATACATTAGTTAAATATGTTCGTAGCAGGTGGCGATATGGTTGAGGAAAATAATATTTCCCCTACTTACGTTGTATCATTCAGCGCTGGCCGCTGAGAATAAGTTTTGACGCTGAGACTGGAAATGTATTATGTTGTCTAGTAGCTAGAGAGCCGCGGGTTCTGAAACGCGATGAGAAGCGATATGTCTTCCACTTTCTGAGGTGAAAGTACATATCTCAAAGACGCCAAATATAAAATATTTTTGAATTTGGGCAGGGTGCGTCCAAGAACGAAGCCAAGATATTATTAAAAATTTTTAGCGTTTTATATATATGTCTTCCACTTGGATAGTCTGTAGTAAAAGTGATCAGTTATCGTCTGACAAAGCGGAAAAAATTTTTGGTCACGGCGCACTTGCACAAAAAAAAATTGAACATTTTTTGTTAAAACTTTAAAAACAAATAAAAAATACGTCTCATATATGCTTACTTTTAAGTTCTTTTACGTATACAAACAAAATTGTGGAAGACTTTTTGGGCAAGGCACAGTCACAGGGTTGGCCAAAGTAACCACTTGAAAAACTTACGCGTGCGACTAAATTTAAAAATACTTAAGTGTACTTGGAGTTCATTTTAAGCTTTGAAATTTTGTATGGGGCTTCTTTAGGGACCAATAACACTAAATTCACGAGGGAAGAAGTTTTGGCCAACTTTACACCCCTTACTACCCCTTTGAATTATAGCTCTTCTTATAGTTATTTAGTGTACTATTAATCATTTGACAATTTCTTTTTTTCCATATTTAAGTGAATAAAGTTAGCCTGACTGTTAGTTAATAAGAAAAATAGTCAATTTCAACCCCTTACATAAGGGTTGTTCTTAATGAAGTCAAATAGTAAATTTTAGAACAAAAAGTTGCATGTGGAATAGAAAACAGTCAATTGATAACTAAGTTATTGTTTTTTTTTTGTTTTACTTTTTTAGATAAACTATGAATAACTTAGTGATTTAGGTGTTTGATAATTCCACTTTTGAGTAAAAGCAAATCCTTTTAACCATGAATAGAACTAGTCAAAATAAGTAGATTTTCGAACAGACCCACCCCGAGAAATCATGCCTGCTCCCCCTCAAAGGAGCTACTTGTATCACTTTTTGGGAGGTTACTTTTTCAAATTTGCCAACTTTATTAAAAAAGCCAACTCTGTAAATAATTATATATAATAATTCATCCAAAAAATTGATGTACTTTTGCCTAAGTTCCGTGGAAATAAAAATTGATGAGCGAAGGAGAGAAATTCAAGAAAAAAAAAATTTCAATAAAAATTACCCACTTACGTCTCAAATTTCCAACTTTTGCCAAGTTCCGCCGAAATGAAAATTGATGAGTGGGAGGTGATTCTAAAAAAAAAAATTTTCAATAAAAATTTCCAACTTTTACCGCCGTACGAAGTGTTCTCCATTGCAAAAGTATGCGTGTCTGAACAGGTTCATATACAGTAATTCAGTATGGGGTATACACAGTCCGTTGCCAGCAGATAAATGGACGGGATACAGGAATTTACTATTGCAATACTGTATGTGTGGCCCGGTACATTGTGAATAGCTACATTTGAATGAATTTTGTCTGTATCTCAGATACGCGTATCTCGTATACAATATCCTCCTGTGAAAGACATCTCAGTTCATGAGCAGTATACAAAATTACCTTGGCTGCCATTCGCTTACCTTGTGCCGAAGTAATCAAAGTCGATTCCCATTTGTTATTCAAATATTTCTCAAAACAGCCAGAACAATTTAGTTTAGACTAAAAAAATAGATATTTAAGTAACAAGTATAGTGGTACGTACTGTTTTCACAAATGGAAAAGGCAAGAGTGGCAATTCCACGAGTGAAAAAAAGTTAGGTTAAAATTGGCGGTAAATTCAAAAATGGGAAAAAACGGATTTTTCATTTTAACCTTAACACACGAAAAAAACCGTTTTTTGGGAAAATTCTAATCTAACCTAACTTTTAGTCTAAAAGTTAGGTTAAAATTGGCGGTAAATTCAAAAATAGGAAAAAAAACCGTTTTTTTTTTCATTTTAACCCTCCCAGGAAAAAAACCATTTTTGGGAAAATTCCCAATGAGGGAAAAACCCATTGCCATCTCCAATTTTTTCTAAGATTGTTTCCATATTTACATAAATAAATTTCAGAATTAACTTAAACGTGAAAACACAAATCTATAAGTTGACATTTCTAAGGAAGATTCAGGAGACCAGGGACTGAAACCGAAATTAATTTCGGTTAGTGTTAAATAACATATACCATTTTCAGTTTTCATAGCAGCGACAATTTGGTTTTCATTTACAGTTTCGGTTTTCAAGGCAGCGACAATTTAGTTCTCGGTTATGGATTTGGTTTACAGATCCGTGGCAATTCGGTTTCTGTTAGAAAAAGTTAGTAATTACGGTGCGGTTTTCGGTTACGGTTTCAGGCCTTGGCTTTTTACTTGCCTTTTACCTTATATAATCTTTATAATGGACAAATCAATTTAGATAATGTGGTTTCCACCATACAATTTGGTATTTCTACATCTTAAAGATCTTTGATTTCAACCATATTTTTTTAACTTTAAATTCATAATTACGAGTGCGGATTTCGGTTACCGTTTCGGTCCCTGCAGGAGACAACTTCAATTGTTTTCAATGCACTTTTATGATTCGCATCTCACCAGATAAGCCATCAGATGCCATCAAAACTATTTCAATTTAAACCGGTAAATTTATGTACAATCAAATCGTTTCCAATTTTACCTGGTATTAATCGTGAGGCATCTGTTTCATCAGCTTTCAGGCTTGGTTTATCTAATGTATTGAGAGTGGGGAAATCAGCCGTTAATTTTCAATGATTAAGATCAATAAAATCATATCTGCAACAACTGTTTAACTATGATTCTGAAGTAACACTACTCGATTATTTTTTTGATTAAAATCTTCCATTTTAGTGATTTTGGTGCCTCACAAGAAACAAATAATTTTAATAAAACGGTTTCTTCTGGGTGTTGCTGTGGTTGTCAAATATGACGTGACGTCTCGCTGATCAGAAGGCTCCTAAAGACTGAAGTTGTGTTCTGCTCCTCGTTATTCACCTTGCCGGTGTTTCGCTTCGCTGCTCATTTGTTGTGCTTTGTTAACCGTGACTGTTTAAACCACTGCAGAGTGGGCCAGAATCCGAAAAAGTTGGCCAAAAGTCCAAAATTCAAAAGAGGTTTAATTGTATTCAAAGTAATATTTTTGTAGTCAGAAATGTTCAGTTCATTACGTACCGCAAATTCCAACCGTATTGTTGCCCATTTTTACCTGATACACTCTAAGAAACACAACGTTCTGTTAGCGTACAGTTGTGAATAGTTGCTTGCCACATTCGAACGTACTATTCGATATTCCTGTAATTTGTGTAATTTCAACAAAAACATACCTATAGTTCATCTCAGTTAAGAATGCAGTTGTTTACGTTATAAACGGAGCCCGGTTTACACAGGCACACGGGAATTCCCAAGTAAGTGGATTCCCCCCAGGGCCGTCTCAAGTACATTGATACACAAAATAAAAAGTAACGGAAAATTTGCAACTTAAATATTCTTATTTTATCACAGTAAAAGTAATAAGGAACTCTTTTTATTCTATATATATTTGATATGGTTCAATGACTAATATTTTAACTTTTAAGAATTGTGAACAAAATTACATAATATTTATCATTAAATTAAAGAATTGCTGCAGGAACATAAATAATTACTAAGTAGTTATAATGATTATATTATTGTTCTAAATAACAATGTTTGTAGTTTAATTTTATATAATACTGATAAAATGCCTGTGTTGCACTACAGGTTTGTTAAGGTAGCTAAAAATATTGAATACTACCCCCATCCAATCATTATCAAACAAAAATTCAATTATTCAAATAATGGCCATCTAAACTAGCCAAGTTTGGAGTTCCGAAAAAAGTTGACTAAACTTTAGGCCGCCATATTAAATTTCCCAATTTCCCAATTACGTGTTTCTTGAAGGTTTGAGTTTAGTACCTCTACTTGCAAAGTTTCAAGTTCTTAGCATGTCTGGAAATGCCGAAACAAACAGATATAGCTCTTATATCACCTTTTAACTATGTTTTTACCAATATTCGCCTATACGGTGAATTTTTTTGCTAGGTAATATAAATTTGGCATGAAGGTAGGTAAGGAGTATTTTCTCGACCTAGGCTCTCTGTACGGGCTCCGATCTAGGCGCCGGCACTCGATCAGCGATGTTAAGCAACGTTGGTCGCGTCCAGTGCTTGGAATGGTGACCCAAGTTCTCGCTGGAGATCTCAGTCCATATGCTGAGCTGTAAAAGCCTGACTGGACTGAGGCGGCTCGGCGAGAGAAAGACAGAGGCTGATAACCGTGCCTGGGGGCCCTTATCAACAGACTCGAAGTCTAGGAAGACCATGTTTGGATGGGGAGCCCTGAGGCACACAAAAAAGGAGTACTACAATAGACCTTATAGGTCGCAGTGGGGGAAGGCCAATCGCCCGCTCCTTCAGAGTAATCTAAAAAAAAAAAAAATCTTCTCGACCTCTAGAAAATTCCAAAACATAAAATATGAAGTGGCGGCTCCAATCTGACGCCTAACTTATATTTATATAGAATGTAATACTCTCATTAAAATGAAAATGCTGCCAAAATGGTAAGAAATGTGAAAGAACCATAGGAACCAAGTTGTAGAGAATAAAATTTTACTAAAAAAAGTGAGTGGTGGCATATATGTATCTTTTATTGTTTTGACAATATATGCCTCATTTTGGTGTGGATATTGCCTTCTATACATTATAGAATGGCCGCTATATTAGACACGTCGCGCCGTTTTGAATTTCGATTCACAGGGCAGAAAAATAACAAACATTGTTGCACTTTCCTTTATATACAGTGTGTCCCAATTTCCACGGTTACACATTCATAGCTCAATTATTATTAATAAATCAATTTGTTTTAAATTTGGGTCAAGAGAGAGAGAGAATAATATTTATTGGATCAAATGTTCCAAAAGGCCAGCGACCGAAGTCTTTCAGCCTGTCTTACAATACTTTTTTTTACATCTAATTAATTTTTAAAATAACATTTCCTCAGTGAATTTAACAAGTACAAAAAAAAAAAAAACTTCTTAATAATTAGGTATATCATTACTCTATTTATTCATCATTGCTGTTCTCTGTAATTGCCTCAAAAAGTGTTTTTTCGGGATATCTTCTTCTTCTGGTAGTGTCTTCTTGCAGGTGAATTATGAAGGGTTGAATTAGGGTAAGGAGGTTTTGGGATTGTGTATATCTTTTGGTGAGGTCTTTGAAGCGAGTTAGTATAGGTTGGATACTAGTTTTTTCATATAATAAATTATTGGATATGTTGTAGAGAGGATTATTTGGATGACGAAATTTTGTTATTTTACGTAGACTGTTTCTCTCTGCCACTTCTATATTGTTCAAGGCTGGTCTTCTGCAGGTGTTAAATAGGATGAATCCATATTCCATGATAGGTCGACATATCATTTTGTAAATTTTACTTGCTGTGGAGGTGTTGATACCTTGATTCTTATAAGTTAGACATCTAAAGTGTTTTGCTCTAGTTATCATCTTTTTTTTCATTTCCTTGGTATGGCTGTTGAAGTTTAATTTTTGGTCGATCTTAATTCCAAGGTACTTAACTGTTGCTGCTGGTGTCAATCTATGGTTACATATTTGTATAGTTGGAGAAGTATTTGAGATGTTATGATTAAATATCATTAGTTGTGATTTGTTAGGATTTATTTTTAATCTCCACTTGTCACACCACTGGATGGTTTCAGTTGTTGAAAATTGCAGGATGTTCATTGTTTTTTCAATAGTTTTTCCATGGGCTATCCAGGCTATGTCATCCGCAAACTGAAGTAGGTAAGACTCTGCATTGTGTGTTTGTTGGTGGTTGTTCGGTATGTCATAACAGTAAATATTAAATAACATTGGCGATAGTGGAGATCCTTGTGGAACGCCTTGTTCGTTTTCGTATGGTCTGGAAAAGGATGCATTTATTTTGATTTTTGTTTTCCTTCCCTCTAAGAAATCTTTAAGAAACCAAAGAATATAGTTGGGGCAATGTGAGTGATGTAGCTTAAATAGCAAGCCTTTGTGCCAGATGGAGTCGAATGCTTTAGTTAAGTCTATGTATATTGCTGCCGATTTGTTTCCGATTATGCTGTTGGTTTGTATATTTGACGTCATAATGATGAGGGGGTGAATCGTAGATGATTTTTCTCGGAACCCAAATTGATTCTTGGGGATCTGTTCATCTAGTTCATTATGTAGTCTTGTTTTTATGATTTTCTCCAAGTTTTTGCCGATTACTGGTAATAAAGTTATTGGTCTATAGCTTTGTGGATGAGAATGATCTTGATTAGGTTTTGGCACTGTAATTATTACTCCAGTTTTCCATTCTATTGGAAAGTAATGATTTTTTATACAGTAGTTGTATATGTTAATTAATTCTAGATGTATATTCTGTTCAAGTTTTCTTAATATATTTCTACTAATATGATCATGGCCAGGGGCTGTATTTTTGCCTGAGTTCAGTACGTTGTAGTATTCTTCTTCTGTTATATTTATATCTTCGTCTGTTGGAGGGTCTGTGTTGAAAAAGTTTTCATACCAGTCGTTCACTAGGTTTAAATTTTCCTCATCGAAGTTATCATCCATGGTAAATTTAGTGGTGTCCTCAAAGTAGTCGCCAAGAGCATTGGCCTTTTCTTGGTCGGTGGAGTAGCTGTTGTTATTGTACGAAATTTCAGGGATTGTGGATTTGCTAGATTTATATTTGGATAGTTTCTTAATTTCATTCCAATATGTTTTTCCTTTGGAGTCATTAATGTTCTTGCATGCATTTATCCATTTGTCCTGTTTGTATTGTTGTATTAATACATGGATTTGTTTCGTAAGTTCGTTATATTTGGATTTTGTGTCATGATCTTCGTTTTGATTGATTTGACGGTATAATCTTCTTTTCTGTTTTATAAGGTTTAAAATGAACGGCGGTAGTTTGTAGTTAAAGAATGTTTTTACTTTTGTTGGTGTGTTTTCTATTATTAAATTTTTAAGTGTTTCATTGAACATAGTGATATATAATGGAGTGATTGCCTCTTGTCTGCTTTCTATAAATTGTATCATTTGTTCATTAACGATTTCGACATTACATCTAGCCAAGTCTAGGTAAGTATCAGGCGGTAGAATAATCGGGTTTGCTTGTAGATTAAATTTAAATTGTATGGCTAAATGGTCACTACCAAGGTCCGAGATTAATTCCACTTCGGTGATATTATTTTGAATATTTTTTGTACACATAACTACATCGGGGGTTGAACTTGGATTATTTGGCATGAGAAACGTGGGAGGTGTATGAATCCTTATAAAATTGGAGCTGTTTAAGAAGTTTTTAAGCTGATTTTTCTTCCTGGTGGTGTTTGGGTTAAAATCTCCAATAATAATGCAGTATTCATATAAGGAGGCCTTAGTGAAAATGGTTTCTTCAATTATTGATCCGTTGTCAATATAAACTAAAAATATGTGGAGCTTAGATTTGATGTACGGAATTGTAAAATGCAGGCAGCTATTTTTAGAATTATTAATCCTTGGAGGGTTTTCTTTGCCCATTTGGAGATTCTTTTTCGACTGTGCTAAGCAGCCCCCTCTAATATTGGTGTTAAATATATTTCCTTTTTGTTGAATTATGTTCCAGTCTTGATATGGATTAATGTATTCCTTGTTTTTTGTTTCGACACACATAAGACAATCGACATTGTTATTTTGTATGTAGTGGTTAACAAGATGCTTTTTTGGGGAAAAACTATTGATGTTGGAATATAGCACTTTAATATTACTCCCCATTATAATGAATTACTAGACCTTCTGTTGGTGCCGTTGTGTTTGGTTTGTCTAGATCGAACATTAATATGTACATATGGTTTCCACTGAATACGACTGTTGAGTCTATGTTATATAGATTAATAAATCTTTTTTTTAATTGTATAATTAATTCTTGTCTGTTGGTGTATTTAGGTTTATTGAGTTTGTTGGTGTAAGTTTCTATAATGTGATCGTGTAGTGTCATCGGTGTATGTATCTTGTTGTTCTTTGTGATTTTATTGTCAATTTCGCTGGATTTTTTGTTCATGGATTTTATTCGTGTATTTGGAATTCCTTCTATGGGCTTAACTGGTCTTTTTGGACACTTGGGGGACCATGCTTGGTGTTCCTCTGAGTTGCATGCCATACATTTTTCTGGTAGAGGTGATGTGCAAGTGTTCGTATGGTGTTTTCCTTGACATTTTCTGCATGTTAGTGGTGTGTTACATTGTTCAGTTACGTGTGTAAAGAGGGAACATTTTGCGCAGGGAGTTGGTGTTGGTTCTGGGGGTGTGCTTGGATGGACTGGATAGTATCGGTTTTTCTTCCTTCATTGAGGAGTTTTTGAAACGATGTAAAGTCTCCTGTTATTATTCTTATCAGCTGCGTTAATTTTCCTTTGGCTCTAGAAGTTATACGCTTGCAGTATCTTAGCACGTAATTATTTGCTTCAAGGTGTTCTCTGATTTTGACGTCCTCAATGTCTTGTTCTATGGTTGCAATTACACAGGCAAAGGTGGCATTATGTGTTTTGTTGGATGGTTGGAGGTTTGTATTTGTTTCTTGGAAGCTTTGTAGTACCTGAGATTGCTTTAATGAATTGAGATAATTTGATGCAACACCTTTTTCTAAATTTGTTTTGAGTAAGAATCCTTTGCTTGTTTTTAGAATAATGTCTTTAGATTGGGGGTGTCTTGCGCTCCAAAAATCTGCAATTTGTGTTCTGGTAAATTCTCTCGTGGTTGTTAGGTAATACATGTTTTTGTATTGTTGATTCATTATGTTTTTCATTTGCTGCGAATAATTGTTTGTTGATGGTTTTTTGTTGTTGTTTTGTGTTGTGTTTTTAGGAATGCTTGATGAACTTGTATTTATTTCAGGTGATAAGTTTTTATATGAGGTTGGGTTTTTTGTTGATGTTCCAATGATAGCATTTATTTCAGCATTTGTGGGTGTGGACGGATTTTTGTTTTTCTTTGTTACACTTTCCAATCTATCTCGAGCTTTTCTTTTATATTTTACTTTTTTCCAATTTCCATCATCATCCATCTCCATCTCACTGTAACTTCCCTCACTTTCTGAGGACATTTTATTAAGTTTTTCACTGAACTGTTTGAGCAAAATCTAATAGGTCTTCACTCTATCACTGTCAAGTTAGAACTGGTTTGGGTCAATTTTCAGGTAAATTAGAGATCGTTTTATAAGAAAAATATTGCCACCATTTTATAGGTTATCCTTTAAAACCCATTCGTGTCAAATTTTGTTAAAATATATCGGGTGGTTTTAGAGTTATAAACAGGCAAATATGACGTTTTCAAGGATTAATGGCCTTTAACTCGGCTCGAAGTGAAGTTAGAAACAATTTACAATTCTTGCTGCAAATTTGAAGTAATAATCAAAAATATCATGGTACTCGCCAAAAGGTTCTGTCCTTTTACACGGGCCCTTTCTAGTTTACTTGTTTTAAATCTAATCACCATAAACAAAATTTTTAACTTGACAGTAATGAAAGCTTAAGGCTTTGTAGTTTCCTTCTGTCATTATTTGCTGTTTAAATTATTATTCAGTTTTTTCTTATATATTTTGTTATTTCAACAAAATTTGGCACAATGGAGTTTTGAGGGATGCTCTATGTGGTATTATTTTTTTGTAAAAAAAAGTCCCTAGGACAATTCATCTGAAAATTGACCCCATTTTCAGTCCTCCCCTTCTAAATTCGCACGTCTATGGAATTAATTAAATAAGTATATGCACTTTTAGTTACAAAGGTGTTACCATAAAAAGTGGGACACCCTGTATAGAAACAAAGTTGTATAGAAATATTCTTAACAAAATATTTCATTTCAATATTACTAATAATGTATTTCCGGACCTGGCAAGAAATCTGTTCTGGTTTACTAACTTTTTCCTGTGTGAACTTGGCTTGTAAATTTACCAATCAGAGACAAGAATTCAGGTTCCCTATCTTTATGTACACTGCATTCTTATTTGAGATCGAGTATAGTAAAATTTTAGCATGATAATCTATAAAGTATTTTATTTTGCATACATTTATTGCTTGTGAAATGTGATACATTCAGTCATAAAATTGTGTTAAACGGTTAAAAGATAAAGAAATAAAAATTAATGGGTACCTTTTGTTTGAGCTACAAAAAAAGCGCAACGTGTTCCGAGCATGATTCTTTTACTGGTCGATTTCTTATAGTGTTTTCAAATTATAGTACAAAATTTAGAACCCGATTCAACCCGGTTTGGAAGTAATGAGTAATAATTTAATAAAATATACGTACGACGCGATGACGGGCCCTCGCTCGGTAACTGCTTCGAATTACTATTTGAATTTTTTCCATGGAATTTCTACAAATAAATTAGAAAGGTGGGGCGCTTGCCTCCCCCTAGCTAGCAACGAATGCGACTTTGTTTACAATTATTTGTATCATATTAATAAAACGTAGTTTGCTTTTAATGAAAAAATATTTCACTATTTGACTGTGTTGCCTTGCCCCACCCTGGATTGAAAGTGAAAATTAAAAATTTATTTCATTAAAAAATCAAGTTACTCGCATTATTACTTCCATATCCAGTGGAAATATAGTAACGCAAAAAAAATTTTTGAAAATTTTTATTGTTCAAATAGGCTAGAATGTCATGAAACGTAGAGATTTTAAGTTCGAGCAAACACAAAATTTCGGTCTGTCGTTCTGTCTGTAACTTTTTTGTGCGCACGATTACTCTGGAACCGTTTAAGATATTGACTTGAAATTTGATACACGTATGTATTTTAACGAGATCTAGAACCAGATTATATTTTGATCGTATTCCATTGAAAGGTTGGGGGTTAAATTGGGTAAATGAGAGTAAATAGATAAATCAAGCCAGTAAGAGTCCATAAAATTGGTATTTTTTTTTTAAATAATGTTTCCATGCTAAATATACTCATTTTTAGAAACTGGCCCATTCTTAAATTATTTTGCTACGTTTTTCGCATTTTCCACCCACAAAAACATCCCTCCTAATAAAATTGTTTTATTTCAATATTTTTATATGCTTAACGCATTTGCCGATTTGTCCATTTTCATTTTCTTATCACATTTTTTCAATGTTTACACCCCCGTAAACAACCCATCGCCTTTAATTTTCTTTAATATTTTTTATGATTGCTGTACTCATTTTCAGCCTTTTCGATCTCTGGGCCCACTGTGCACTGGTGCCTGGCAAAGCCAGTCTCCATGTGTTACTCAGTCAATACCCATCTTCTCTATTGGAGCTGTCCCTGTATTTCATAATTTCTAATGATTCTCTAATTAACCTTGGGTAATAGCACATATTTCTATCCAATATTTTGATATTATCGTAGTCGATATTATGGTTCTCATTCTGATGAACATGTTCTGCCATTGCCGACTTACCTGTGAACCCAAGTCTTGTGTTTTTATGGTGTTCCTTGATTCTGCACAGGATATTACGTCCTGTCTGTTCGATGTAACTATTACCAATTGGTAAACACCCTTGGCTAGTAGTCTAAGGATTGGGTCCTTATTTGAGGGAAGCAATTGTTGAATTTCTTTTTACTGTTCAGGATGCCTATTTTATTCTTCATAAAGTCTTCTTCAACTTATCTGTAACTCCAGACACAAAGAGAAGGTACCCATAAGTAGTAAGTCATTCATATTCTTCTATTGTTCCTCTCTGGTTGTTGAGAATTCGTTGTTCGTACCCATTTTTCTCTAGCGCTTGGGTTTTTAAAATTTAAATCATAATTCTAATCAAATCAACCAAATGGATCAGACGGAGGTTGTTTTTTTAATACTTTTGATTTTACCAAACGTCACACATAATAATACATAAACAAAACAAAATTCCCTTTACCTTTTGTCCTTGATCGCATGTTAGCATACAATAAGCATACAATTATTCTTACGTTGAAAGTTGAGAAACAAAATCATCTTATCTAATTTCAAGCTTATTTTAAAAAATGCTTCAAAATGTTTTATCTACAAACTTACACTATACACATTATGTTAATATAACATAAAAAAATTATGTTGTTGAGTGAAAGAATCTTTAAAGGGGCACAAACCACATGTTGGAAAATGCTTAGCCAACACTGGGTATGAAATGTAGTACGGTGCCACTGGCGGTTTGGTTCAAGATATCTCAGTCGACTAATGATACTTACGTAATTCACGTCACGTTATTGTTTGGATTGCAACGATAAATTCCTGAGACAGCTTTGCCTTGTGTCATTTTGTCTGTCTTTCCTTGTACAATTCATAAAGTGTTACTTGTAATGGGGCCTTCGAGTCTTTTTTGAAAATTTTGAACAAAGCTTTTATGTGAACACTTTCCACTTGTTTAAAAGAAATAATAAACATATCTTTATTCAACCTGGCGGAATGTCAGGTCACAAAGCTGCCGTAAATGCAATAACCAGTCATGATCTGTTCAGAGTTTCTTGATTCTCTTCTTTTATATATTTTCGAATAGCTGCACTGATTTTAAAGATAAAGGGCCGCCAAAGTTTAATTATCTTTGTGGAAATATGGAATCATTAACTTTTTGTACAGTTTAAGTAACAGTTAAAGATACTATATTGGCATTTAAAAAAAAAATTTTTTTTAAACCAATGCATTTTTTCATTCATAAAATGCCATATCTCGACCCCAATCGACAGAAAAAAATCTTTTCTTTTTTTGTGTATTTTTGATGCTACTAATAATTTTAATTTTCTAACTTTTAAAAAACGAAATTAAACAAATGCCAAAAATCTTTTACAACTTACACATAAATAATCGACAAATCCATTTTTGACTTTGTCACCATAGTAAAACCATATAGACCAGAAGCCCATGCTAAATTTTTAGGGGGTGATATGATACCGCTTGAAAAGGATAATTTTTGTAGTCCTACAGAAATAAATCACTTTGAGCTCTATGCCGTACATTTTAGGTGGGACATGAGAAAGCAGTGGAGAAGTGAAAATTGTAACCCATGCCACCCAATGGTCCAACTGATTTGTACGCATAGCACAAAAGTTCATCCTTATTAATATAAAAATTGAATTTCATAAAAGCCGTACGGTATCGTATCACCTTAGTACATCACTTTTCGGAAAACAAAAATTATTCCTGTACTTCTGTCCCATTATTTTTGTATGGCATTCTCTTTTTAAGTCACAGATATAAATACAGTCCAAATAAACATAAGCCGTACAGGATCGTTTGAAAAAATGCAACCCCCGTGGGTTACGATTTTCACTTTTCGGCGGCTTTCCCGTGTCCCACCTAAAATGTACGGCATAGGGCTCAAAGTGATTTATTTCTGTAGGACTACAAAAATTGTACCTTTTCAAGCGGTATCATATGACCCCCTAAAAATTTAGCATGGGCTTGTGGTCTAATATGGAAAGATTAGAATTTTATCATAAAAAAATCTGTGAAAGTATTTACATAAAACTTCTCTCTATATTTGGCACCTTATCTTTAATAAATATGTTTTCTGTAGAATGACCACCCTGTATATATTTTTATAGCTAAAATTGTCTCTGATTTTTTCCTGGCAATAGTGACAACTACAATCCAACTATTATTTTCCTCTGTCATTTCTCAATTATTTTTTTAAGAGTGGTCACCTAAATGTACATCAAGTCTCCTCTTTGGTAATAATGTTAATCATGCACATTCCAAATATGTTCTAGCACCGTTTCTTAATTAATTATTCTTTAGAGTGACCACCATCCCTGCATATTTTTCACTAAAATTATATCCCATTTTTTCTTTGGCTAAGCATCAACTGTCTACCAAATTTAATTTTCCGCATCGAATAATGCATCAACATAATGCCAAGAGACAGGCAGACAAACACCAGAACGACAGAATTAAAAGATCTTAATTTTCTTAGTCTACATAGTCTGAAACAAGAAAATGCGAAGAAACTTCGGAGAGTGATTTTTTCACTATCACAATACTTCCCTTTGGTAAGCGAGGTAAAGAAAAATATAAAATAGCAGAGATGGGTCGAGGAAACTTTCCACATTTGATAAAAGTCTGTAAAAGTCACGTAAATAATATAATTGTATAGGTACACTTATTTGGTATCACAATGAAGCTTGCATCATCATGAATTAGATTTCACCATCAAATAGCCTATCAATATACCCAGTGGAAAGTTAGAAGGAAAACTTCCTGGAAACTTTCCGTTTTGAAAACTCCAAAATTTTCCAGGAAGTTTTCCTTCTAACTTTCCATTGGGTATATTGATGGCCTATTTTATAGTAAAATCTGATTCGTGATGATGCAAGCATCATTTTGATAACAAATAAGCGCATTATATTATTTACATGACTTTTATCAAATATGGAAAGTTTCCTCAACATATCTCTGTAAAATAGTATGTAAAATGTTTTTTTAATAGTACAGTACAATTATGATTTGACTCCCAAAAAAATTGTAACAAATAACATTTTTGCAGCAATAGAACTGGAAAAGAATCCTTAAAAACATAAGCAAAATCCACGAGGCTAAAAACGGGACCAAAATGGATCATTTGCTAGTATCGTAAAAAATAACAATATCATCTGATAATAAAAGCATGTTAAAAATGATCTCTTTCATTAAACGTTTTTTAATACCTTTGCAATTTTATTTAATTTCTGGTCTTGTCAATTGACAGAGTTTTTTGAAAGCTCAGCCTTTTTCACCTCTTTTTTAATATTATTTATAAGCATTAAAAAATGCATGGCATTTTTCGATGAAATTGTAATTTTTTAAATTATCAGCAAAAGATACACTTTGCCCACTTTTTTAACAATCTCTGCCCTGTTAGATTTTGAATGTTTTAAGAGCCCTTATTCATTATATCATCGCAAAATATTACTTGTTACAATTTTTTTCGGGTCCTATTATTTCTTAATTCTACTTTACTGTAATAGTAAATTTTTGAAAAATGCGATTCTTGTATCTATTTGTTTATAGTATTTAAGAAATTTGTTGTCATTAAAATGAAATCGCGATATTTTTGAGTTAAAAAGAGTAATAATAATTAATAAACAGAATAAAATATATTATTTAAATATCTGTGGAAACTGTGTTTAAAATTTTATTTAAAATTACAAAATAAATTGCACTTTTACGAAGTATAGTTTCCAGTATCGCACTACATCAATCTGCATAAACGATTTAATCTTTTAATAAACATACAGTATAGGGAACCCAACTAGGCATATAGGGAAATCCCATATATCTATGTACATGTGCAACATGGGTCAATACATTACTAACCTAGTGAATCATGAAATCAGCCAGCAAGCAGCTAGCACGGGCATGCCACACCGTTTATTGTAAATCACCACACGATCCTAACCCATATGGCACATATACTTAAGTATATAGGATTTCCCTACATGACTGTATGTATCGATGTTTGCTCGACCACAACATTCAGTGTGGATTTTTGACTACTTTCACTAATCGACGATGATGGCAGCATAATTTGATGAACAATATGTGGGCAGTGGCGCCCGGGGGAATAAGATGAGTGAGAGAAGTATATGGAAGCAAATACACGTATAGCTTGCACATCTTATAAGGTTCTTTCACTCAATGATTATGTTAATATACCATTTGCTTTTATATAATCTATTTTAAAATAATAAATAATATTATTCAACCTAAATGATTATTACAGCCCTGAATAGTTATTGGATGAGGCATCACCAGATCTTCTTGGAGGAAACATGTTCTTTTTGTTTTTCAAGTCCTCCCTTAGGTCTCTGTTGGAAAAAATGCTTGTTATAGATTTAGTTTTTGTGAATTAAAAAAAAGTTATCAGAAAGTTTTAGGTCGAGGTGAAGAAAGGCCAACCCAGGGCCAAGCGACCCCTTAAACAATCTACAAATTATCTTAATAAATCTGTTAGAAGATAGAAAAATAAGGACCATATAAAGTAATTCCAATATACATACAAATGTTTTACATGATAATATACTGACCCAAAAGCAAAAGTCTTAAAAAATTAATTATTTTTTAAAAATACGATATTTTCAAGCCAGACAGTATATAGATAATACTGTGTAAGTAAGTTTTGCAGGAGAAACTAAAATCAAGTTCAATGTCTTCTTGTGACCTACATCTCCCTTTTTATTATGTTTATTGTATTGATGAGACATAAAAAAACCTTAAAAAGACACTGGTGTTTCTTTCATAAAAGGAATCCTCCGCTGTCGGCATCTGCGGTTCAAAGAAAATGTTCATGAGATTTTCATACTTCGTTGTTTAGCTGTACGTAGGCTGCTGCTTCCAATCATACAGTTTTATAGTAAAATAGCAAAATAATAAAACAGTATAATGAACAAGGTGACGAATTAAGTGTTTAAATAAATTAAATTAACCACTATTAATTTAATTATTACAGTGGTTAAAGAAATTTTCTATAATAAATAAAAAATGGTAATTTTTTTAATCTCCTCATTAAAATACATTTATGGGCCAGTCTTCAGGTAAATTAACATCGTTTTAAATCAGACAAAAGATTTTACTGTTGGAACCAGTTCATTATATGCCTCTTTTAGACATACTAATTTTTCCCCCTCGTCCGCTTGGGGGAATATCGTTTAAAAATCATTTTTTTGCGAATATCTCGGTTCTGAACGGTCCTACAAAAAAAAGATGGTTATCAAATTTAAAGATAAGTAAATTCTCTATTGAAATGTTTCAGGCACATTTTTACGTAGTATTAATATTCTTGGAGTTATAGGCGGGGGAAATCAAGCATCGTATCGCATCTGCCCTGTATATCGACAGGTTTTTATATGTCAATTTTCCTTGAAAGATATACTTCGCGAATACAATGGTTACATTCCTCCATACAGAACTGTCGGCAATAAACTAGAAAGCAAATATAGCGCTGATATTATAATTTCTAATAGAGAATTTATCTTTAAATTTGATAACCATCTTTTTTTTAGGTAGGACCGTTCGGAACCGAGATATTGGCAAAAGAATAATTTTTAAGCGATATTCCCCCAAAATTGGGGGTGTTAAGGGGGGTAGGCGAGGGGGAAAATTAATATGTCCAAAAGAGGTCTATAATGAACTTGTTCCAACAGTAAAATGTTTTGATGACTTGGCCTATTATTGCAGACAGTAAATTACTGAGATCAGTGACATTTTTTCAATAAAGACATAAGGAGCTTCAAAAAACCGACCTGGACGTCCCACTTTTTCTAATAAATCCTATGGGATAACTCTAGATAGCTCTCTGAATTGGACATGTCAATTGGACATGTCAATTAGACATGTCATGTTGACCTTCTCTGTAAAAAACTATCAAGTCATATATTTCTCTTAAGAGAATTGAAAAATATCCTAAGTAATACCATGTTATTAAATGCTTATTACTCTATATTATCACTCATATTTGAGTTGTGGGGTAATCTTATCTGCTGCTATACGTGTATTCAGGCTACAAAAAAAAGCAGTTCGCATAATTGCAAATGTGGGTTTCAGAGACCATTGTAAACCTTGATATACATAAACACCAAACTAGATCCTCCAACTTACTTAGAGCTCCTAAACATAGGCTACATAGATCGGAGAATAATTCCTTGAATCTAAATTATATAATAAGCTATCTCCCAAACTAAAAATTCTCAACAACCAACAATTCAAATATCACGTAAAAGCTGATAATATATATAATGATAAAACATTGTTATTATTCTATCCAGGAATATATGGACACCCATTGTAAATGTAAAATGTATAAATTTTCCTGTGCTATGTACATTAATAATAATTAATGTCTAACAAATTTATTTTTTTTTTTACCTCACACAATATAGAGAACTATCATTTCGTTCTCCTTGTTCTTGCAATATGCCTACCCCCATACCTACAACAGGATCTAACACACTTATTGTGATATACATGTCTAAATGTAAATGGAAATGTTTTTAATATGTCTATCCTTTGTCTTGTTTTTTTTTTATTGACTTGCTACAAACACATATGCTGTAAAGTAGTAAATAAAGATATTCTATTTTATGGAATAATTGTGGTTCGTGAAAAATTGCTAAGATGGCAATGTGTAAATTGATATTAAAGGTCAGTGTTTCCATTTTAACACGATTAAAAGTAAAACCGTTATTATTTTTAAATGACAGTGTTGCAACGCTGTGTTATTGTTATTGACACGACAAGTGAGCGAAATATCCTTGTCTCTTCGGTTATAAGTTTATTTCTTTTGGGCCAACATGTCATCCTGCAAAACATTTGTACGTATACAGCAAACCAGCATACACTCTGTATCAAGCGGTGCACACCATCCCTAGTGATAATCCAACATCGTCAAGTACCAACTCAAAATTATATCAGCGTGCAAATTCCACTTCCATGTACGGAATATTTAATTTGGTATTGCGTTACAACTATGTTTACATGGTATATTACTACACAATATCTTGGCTTAGCTTGCGTCGTTTTGCCGTTCTATTATACATTTAATCAATGTTGTTTTAGTTTGTTGGTTTAATTAAACAAAATTTTATAATTCGATAAAGTTTAGTCAATATTAATACTATTGTGAATAGGACAATTAGAGATTATATAAAATAACTTCGTCATCATGTACACGAAGTAAAATTGTTATGTCAGTTTAAGAGTGACGTGCACCCCTTGATATAATGGAATTACTGTACAAGTCAATTCGATCTAATATGATCAGGCCAATTGAATAGGATAAAGGACCCCGTACACAATACATGGGTTTTGCGGCTCCGGTCAAATTTCGCGAAACTCTGGGAAATAGTAGTTCTAAGTGAGTAGAAAAAAAGTCTAAATGGGCGCGAAGCTCCAAACCCCTTGGTTCCGAGATAAGACCAGCTGAAGCTCTAGAAACCACCCCTACCAAACCACAAGCGGGCTAATCCACCTAACCATGGGAACAGCGAGTTTAGTCGCTTATTTTTCTTGAAATTATTGAATTCCATACCACAAGCGACATAACCCACCTAACCCACCTAATCCCTAGAAGCCACCCCTTCTAAACCACGAGAAGGCTAACCCACCTGACCCTGGGAACAGCGAATTTCATCGCTTACTTTTCTTGAGATAATTGAATTCCACACCACTATAAGGCTAAACCACCTAACCACCCACCCCCTAACCCACCTAATCCCTAGAAACCACCCCTACGAAACCACGAGTAGGCCAACCTTCCTGATCCCGGGAACAGCGAGTTTAATCGCTTATTTTTCTTGAAAGAATTAAATTCCACACCACAAGCGGGCTAAACCACCAACCCTCTAACCTAGAAACCACCCCTACCAAACCACCAGTAGGCTAATCCACATGACTCTCGGAATAGTAGTACAAAAGTCTGAATGGGCGCCAATAGTTAAATCTATGTAAAATTGAATGTAATACACATTTTAGTAGAATTTACTGATGTTTTATTTTATAAATAAAAAATAAATAAATAAATAAATAAATATCAAAAACAATTAGAATTCAAGAGAAAAGTTCTACATTACTTGGGTTAGTAAAGTTAATTGTGTTTACGGGTTTCAAACTCATGCGTTACTGCCATGCTATTATAACTTTACCGATACTACTTTGCATTTATTACTTTACCCTTCATGGCCATCATCTTTTTCAACCTGTATTACCCAGTCATTTAGGGTAAGGTGGATTAGGGCGTAGGTGGTTGGGTATGTTAGCCCGCTTGTGATATGGAATTTAATTATTTCAAGAAAAATAAGCGATGAAACTCGCTGTCCCCAGATGGGATAGCCTTCTTGTGGTTTGGTAGGGGTGGTTTCTAGGGATTAGGTGGGTTAGGGGGGTTGGTGGGTGGGTTATGCCGCTTGTGGTATGGAATTCAATAATTTAAAAAAAAAATAAGCGACTAAACTCACTGTTCCCCGCTTGTGGTTTGGTAGGGGGTGGTTTCTAGGACTTCAGCTAGTCTAAACACGGAACCAATGGGGTTTGGAGCTTCGCGCCCAATTAGACTTTTTTTCTACTTCACTGAGAACTACTAGTTCCCAGAGTTTCACGAAATTTGACCGGAGCTGCAAAACCCATGTATTGTGTGCGGGGTCCTTTGAGCACCTACATCAATTCTTTAGATGAATAAATTAAATCACCACGTTTGTTGCATCCTCGTATAATAGCAGAGGACACGGCACCTGTTGCACCCATAGACATATATATATATAGACCCGTGCGATGGTTTAATAAGCTATGTCGCCAACATATCAACGACATAATATTTTCATGCTATCTGATTCTCATATACCTACTACAGTTCATCTCTCTTCAAAATCAATGAGATTCTCGGTGGAAGGAGAACAGCGTTCTGTTTGTATTAATGACTTGTTTGAACTTTGTTTGAATTTATGTTGCGATAGAATTAATCAGCTCATAGAAAATACTTGTAACGATGAGTTTCCAAAAAAGTCACTTAGCTTCCGGGACTACTACGGCAATGTATACAACAATACTTACTTGAAAAAGGATAAATGTTGCTCTAATAAAAATCGACTATTGCAATGTGCTAATTCAGGCCAATGAGCAAGGATTCTTCTTAAGTATATTTGCAATCTTTTTCTTCTGTCTTCTACTAAAGCAGAGTCCTAAAACAACTAAGTTAGTAGAAACAATTGTTAAACTTTGTGTTCGTGTTTACCTTCTTTCCTATACTTTTTTTAGGCGGGAAATCAAAAGTACCTACAACAGGATCTAACTTTTTTAAATCCGTGTGCAGCGCATGGAATTGAGCATATCTTCGGTAAATGTTCCACTCGTCGTTTCCTGCTCTCAGAAATATTTGGTAAACATGATGAGAGCTGGAACCACTTCCTACAAAGAAAGTGCTAATTATAATTAATTAATTGTTCGAGAAGTTTTTCGGAAAAGGTTACACAAAATTGAAGAAATTAAATATACACACTGCATATATTAGGCAACCCAGAAATTTAACGCCAAGGCTGTCTGGAAGGACGTTACACATTTGCAAAAATTATAGACAATATCCATTACCCCCCCCCCCCCCAGAAGTCAATCCTGTACCCGCCCCTGTTCAAGTGAATATCAAAATTTGATTCGGGTGAGTAAAAATATTGAAAACTATTAGTAATTAATGTATTCTACTATAGTGAATTTTAAATTCAACAAACCAACTTAGATATTTTTCTTTATGTTTCTATTTTAGCCTCTATTTTTTTAACTTTACTATTAAAAGTTAAATCAATTTTCTTTTTCTTGAACCTCAGCTCTACAACTTCACTTTCCATTTTTGTCCTGGATAAGTCAATGTATGCAAGAATAACTCTATAAAGGCATGGCATCTCCTTATTTTGCGCCCGTGCCACCAACCACTTACGTGGCCAGTTCTATTTTCCCAAATTAAATAAAAAATGTATGATAGGTTCTGGGGCCAAACATGTTTTTAAATGGGAGCGAATGTGTTAAATCAGAGTTGTCACAATTACAAATGCTACAGAATAGGTCAATAAGAATTATCTTGCAATGTACCAGACTAACCTCCATTAAGATGATTTTGGATGCATTAATATTTATGCCAATAAAGCAAAGAATATAGTATAACACCGTATTATTTACTTTTAAAATTAGAGCAGGATTAGTACCGAAATATTTGACCTCTTACAGCACTCAAAGAGCTAATGATTTTCACTAAGAGTTTAAGAGAACTAGTTTTACCCAAAATAGTTTATATTATAAAGTTTTGAAAATGTTCGATGAATTTTCAAATAACATAAAGGAATTAAATAGCATTAATATCTTTAAGCAAATGGTATCTGAATATATAAAGGACTCTGATATAATGTAATAATACTCTTTTTAAAATATAACGTTACTTATGTACATATTTGTTTTTTTTTATTAGCCTATGCTAAATAAATTATCTCTCTCTTTCCATAATCTTCGGTAGTGTGCAATCTTCTTTTCCAAATGTTCTTGTTTTCCTTCTGTTTCAAATGATTGTTTACTCGAATGTAAACAGAGAGAGAATAATATTTATTGGATCAAATGTTCCAAAAGGCCAGCGACCGAAGTCTTTCAGCCTGTCTTACAATACTTTTTTTTTTACATCTAATTAATTTTTAATATAACATTTCCTCAGTGAATTTAACAAGTACAAAAAAAAAAAACAAAAAACTTCTTAATAATTAGGTATATCATTACTCTATTTATTGATCATTGCTGTTCTCTGTAATTGCCTCAAAAAGTGTTTTTTCGGGATATCTTCTTCTTCTGGTAGTGTCTTCTTGCAGTTGAATTATGAAGGGTTGAATTAGGGTAAGGAGGTTTTGGGATTGTGAATATCTTTTGGTGAGGTCTTTAAAGCGAGTTAGTATAGGTTGGATACTAGTTTTTTCATATAATAAATTATTAGATATGTTATAGAGAGGATTATTTGGATGACGAAATTTTGTTATTTTACGTAGACTGTTTCTCTCTGCCACTTCTATATTGTTCAAGGCTGGTCTTCTGCAGGTGTTAAATAGGATGAATCCATATTCCATGATAGGTCGACATATCATTTTGTAAATTTTACTTGCTGTGGAGGTGTTGATACCTTGATTCTTATAAGTTAGACATCTAAAGTGTTTTGCTCTAGTTATCATCTTTTTTTTTCATTTCCTTGGTATGGCTGTTGAAGTTTAATTTTTGGTCTATCTTAATTCCAAGGTACTTAACTGTTGCTGCTGGTGTTAATCTATGGTTACATATTTGTATAGTTGGAGAAGTATTTGAGATGTTATGATTAAATATCATTAGTTGTGATTTGTTAGAATTTATTTTTAATCTCCACTTATCACACCACTGGATGGTTTCAGTTGTTGAAAACTGCAGGATGTTTATTGTTTTTTCAATAGTTTTTCCATGGGCTATCCAGGCTATGTCATCCGCAAACTGAAGCAGGTAAGACTCTGCATTGTGTGTTTGTTGGTGGTTGTTCCGTATGTCATAACAGTAAATATTAAATAACATTGGCGATAGTGGAGATCCTTGTGGAACGCCTTGTTCGTTTTCGTATGGTCTGGAAAAGGATGCATTTATTTTGATTTTTGTTTTCCTTCCCTCTAAGAAATCTTTAAGAAACCAAATAATATAGTTGGGGCAATGTGAGTGATGTAGCTTAAATAGCAAGCCTTTGTGCCAGACGGAGTCGAACGCTTTAGTTAAGTCTATGTATATTGCTGCCGATTTGTTTCCAATTATGCTGTTGGTTTGTATATTTGACATCATAATGATGAGGGGGTGAATCGTAGATGATTTTTCTCGGAACCCAAATTGATCCTTGGGGATCTGTTCGTCTAGTTCATTATGTAGTCTTATTTTTATGATTCTCTCCAAGTTTTTGCCGATTACTGGTAATAAAGTTATTGGTCTATAGCTTTGTGGATGAGAATGATCTTGATTAGGTTTTGGCACTGTAATTATTACTCCAGTTTTCCATTCTATTGGAAAGTAATGATTTTTTATACAGTAGTTGTATATGTATATGTTAATTAATTGTAGATGCATGTTCTGTTCAAGTTTTCTCAATATATTTCTACTAATATGATCATGGCCAGGGGCTGTATTTTTGCCTGAGTTCAGTACGTTGTAGTATTCTTCTTGTTATATTTATATCTTCGTCTGTTGGAGGGTCTGTGTTAAAAAAGTTTTCATACCAGTCGTTCACTAGGTTTAAATTTTCCTCATCGAAATTATCATCCATGGTAAATTTAGTGGTGTTCTCAAAATATTCGCCAAGAGCATTGGCCTTTTCTTGGTCGGTGGAGTAGGTGTTGTTATTGTACGAAATTTCAGGGATTGTGGATTTGCTAGATTTATATTTGGATAGTTTCTTAATTTCATTCCAACATGTTTTTCCTTTGGAGTCATTAATGTTTTTGCATGCATTTATCCATTTGTCCTGTTTGTATTGTTGTATTAATACATGGATTTGTTTCGTAAGTTCGTTATATTTGGATTTTGTGTCATGATCTTCGTTTTGATTGATTTGGCGGTATAATCTTCTTTTTTGTTTTATAAGGTTTAAAATGAACGGCGGTAGTTTGTAGTTAAAGAATGTTTTTACTTTTGTTGGTGTGTTTTCTATTATTAAATTTTTAAGTGTTTCATTGAACATAGTGATATATAATGGAGTGATTGCCTCTTGTCTGCTTTCTATAAATTGTATCATTTGTTCATTAACGATTTCGACATTACATCTAGCCAAGTCTAGGTAAGTATCAGGCGGTAGAATAATTGGGTTAGCTTGTAGATTAAATTTAAATTGTATGGCTAAATGGTCACTACTAAGGTCCGAGATTAATTCCACTTCGGTGATATTATTTTGAATATTTTTTGTACACATAAATACATCGGGGGTTGAACTTGGATTATTTGGCATGAGAAACGTGGGAGATGTATTAATCCTTGTAAAATTGAAGCTGTTTAAGAAGTTTTTAAGCTGATTTTTCTTCCTGGTGGTGTTTGGGTTAAAATCTCCAATAATAATGCAGTATTCATATAAGGAGGCCTTAGTGAAAATGGTTTCTTCAATTATTGATCCGTTGTCAATATAAACTAAAAATATGTGGAGCTTAGATTTGATGTACGGAATTGTAAAATGCAGGCAGCTATTTTTAGAATTATTAATCCTTGGGGGGTTTTCTTTGCCCATTTGGAGATTCCTTTTCGACTGTGCTAAGCAGCCCCCTCTAATATTGGTGTTAAATATATTTCTTTTTTGTTGAATTATGTTCCAGTCTTGATATGGATTAATGTATTCCTTGTTTTTTGTTTCGACACACATAAGACAATCGACATTGTTATTTTGTATGTAGTGGTTAAGAAGATGCTTTTTTGGGGAAAAACTATTGATGTTGGAATATAGCACTTTAATATTACTCCCCATTATAATGAATTACTAGACCTTCTGTTGGTGCCGTTGGTGACGTTGTGTTTGGTTTGTCTAGATCGAACATTAATATGTTCATATGGTTTCCACTGAATACGACTGTTGAGTCTATGTTATATAGATTAATAAATCTTTTTTTAAATTGTATAATTAATTCTTGCCTGTTGGTGTATTTAGGTTTATTGAGTTTGTTGGTGTAAGTTTCTATAATGTGATCGTGTAGTGTCATCGGTGTATGTATCTTGTTGTTTTTTGTGATTTTATTGTCAATTTCGCTGGATTTTTTGTTCATGGATTTTATTCGTGTATTTGGAATTCCTTCTATGGGCTTAACTAGTCTTTTTGGACACTTGGGGGACCATGCTTGGTGTTCCTCTGAGTTGCATGCCATACATTTTTCTGGTAGAGGTGATGTGCAAGTGTTGGTATGGTGTTTTCCTTGACATTTTCTGCATGTTAGTGGTGTGTTACATTGTTCAGTTACGTGTGTAAAGAGGGAACATTTTGCGCAGGGAGTTGGTGTCGGTTCTGGGGGTGTGCTTGGATGGACGATGGAAACGATATAAAGTCTCCTGTTATTATTCTTATCAGCTGCGTTAATTTTCCCGTGGCTCTAGAAGTTATACGCTTGCAGTATCTTAGCATGTAATTATTTGCTTCAAGGTGTTCTCTGATTTTGACATTCTGAATGTCTTGTTCTATGGTTGCAATTACACAGGCAAAGGTGGCAAAGGTGTGTTTTGTTGGATGGTTGGAGGTTTGTATTTGTTTCTTGGAAGCTTTGTAGTACCTGAGATTGCTTTAATGAATTGAGATAATTTGATGCAATACCTTTTTCTAAATTTGTTTTGAGTAAGAATCCTTTGCTTGTTTTTAGAATAATGTCTTTAGATTGGGGGTGTCTTGCGCTCCAAAAATCTGCAATTTGTGTTCTGGTAAATTCTCTCGTGGTTGTTAGGTAATACATGTTTTTGTATTGTTGATTCATTATGTTTTTCATTGCTGCGAATAATTGTTTGTTGATGGTTTTTTGTTGTTGTTTTGTGTTGTGTTTTTAGGAATGCTTGATGAACTTGTATTTATTTCAGGTGATAAGTTTTTATATGACGTTGGGTTTTTTGTTGATGTTCCAATGATAGCATTTATTTCAGCATTTGTGGGTGTGGACGGATTTTTGTTTTTCTTTGATTTTTACTTGATACATGTTCTATCACAAATTGACCATTGTGGACTCTCTCACGTACAAAATGAAAACACACATCTATGTGCTTCAAGCGCTTGTGAAATTCCGGTCTCTTAGCTAATTTGATAGCACTTGCATTATTAAACAAAAGCACGGGTATAGATTTTAACGGCTCAATTTTCTTGAATAGTCGACTCAGCCATACACCGTCCTTCGCTGCATCAATAGCTGTCATTGACAACGATATGCTTTGCTGCCTCCTGCTAGACCAAGTGATAGCTCCGCCGCTGAACTTGAAAATTATTCCACTTACTGAGCGCCGTGTACTGGAGTCGCTAGCATAATCGGCATCACTATAGGCTTCCAATTCGCCTTTATTTTTAGCAACTTTGTGCTGGATACCTAATGTCGATGTACGGTTTATGTACTTCCCTGCTTCTCCAGGTTTCCAGGTCTTTCCAGGTTGATGGGAATTCTGATTACCCACCGATATTGCTAGTGTCGGAGCTGGGGAATCAAATACAGTCCATGGTAGACAGTGTGACCAACATGATTTAGCTCGCTGCGTTACTACCCAATAAGCAGTGAAAATTTTTTATATGTATATTTTTAAAACATTTCAATAATAGCTTTTGGATACAAAAATAGCTAAGCGAAAAAAAAAATAAATAAAAATAATACGGTACTAATTAAAGATCTGGAGATCATAGACTAAAAATTAATTTGATATTTTATACGTAGATCTCCTAATCGACATGGAAGAAGAGCAATATATTCCCAACTTTCTAAAAAACAAGAAACCACATCTGGACTGAAAATAAACTTCAAGTAGAGTCTAAGAATGGTGCGAGACCGACCAACAAAAGAGAGTTCGGTCAGTAGGAAAGAATGCGAAATAGGTGGCTAGTCCCTAAGAACGACAAACAAATTGAAATATCTGAACTTTTCTGACAAACCAAATGAACAGAAGAGAAACTGCGAGGGAGGAAATTAAACGGCTTACAGAGTTACAAGAACAATTCTATCTTGCAGCCTGATCAAAAGGACATTACTGAAAACAATGACATATGAAGTTAAAAACGAGGCAACAAAAGCCAACAGAAGTCTGAGAAGAGCAGGCTGAAAGGTATACCATCTAACTACTAGCAAAAACAAGAATAAAGCAACTACGTAAAACATCAACATAAATAAGAGTGAAAGCAACTACAAAAAGGACCTAAATGTGTGCAATGAAGAACTCTAAAAGCAAAAACACAAAAAGAGGAGTATTGTAACGGGTCAATTTTCACCTAGGATATGCATTAATAATTTGACAGACCCTAATGTCTTTTACCGTACCATCATAGTTTTCTGAGGCCGTCCCTGTCTCATTTGGAAGTTACGAAATTTGTCGTCCCGCATCAGAAGCGGACAAGAAGGGAGAAGCGAGCCGAAGCGGCAGAAGCTAAGAGAGTGCAAGAGAGTAAAGTTGGATAAAAACAAAAGTATTGAGATACCTTTTTTCTCTGCCTATGATTATCGAACGGCTTGCATATTATGGTTCTTTTGGTGTGTTTACCTAGTCTTAAGAATATGTCATTGGTGTTTAAAACAAGTGACAAGTGATTCGAGTAAAATAATAAGTGATGTAGGACGCTACCAGGGATCCAGGTACAACGTTGCATTTATAACAATACGATCTGTTGTTAAAGCCTGGGAAACTGTAAGTACATTATAATAATCCAGTTTGTTGAAGAATCCTGAACTAATTACCTCAAGTCAACTTTCTGTCTGGTAACGAAAAAATTACTTTAATTAACCCGGGCCAGATCAACTATATCACTCGCGAGACTCACAAACTAATGTCCCATTTCTTTACAAAGATGTTTTAGAAATTATGCTGGTGTAACTTTAGACAATATTAAATTCCAGCGTGTGTTCTACGTTTTGTTTTATCTTACAGCAGACCCTCCTTTGTGCAAACGACATAACTTAGTAACTGTTTGTAGTGATGTCAATTTGCGACAATATTTTACTACCTATATGTGATTTAATGTCACCAAATTTTATTTGATTTTGTTTTCTTTAGTGTACCTATAACTGATTGTTCTTTACCTAAATTTATGTTCTTGTTGGTCTAGCTACCATTGTAGGTATAGCTAATTGATACTATTGTCAAACGTAATTCCTAATTTAATTTATTAATAGATTATTTAAAGAATTCATAACAAACGTGCAGAATAATGTTTTATATAACTCACAATTAATTAGTTCAATAACATTCATGTCTACAAGTATAAGCCGAGAATTGCTGATTTGACAAGGTTAGGTATATTTGGTATACAAAGCTAACATTGAACTATGAATACCATGCATCATTTTCCGAGGTATTAAAACGAGGAGATAAACAATGAGGGGGGAGTCTCTACGGGGGCGCCTGAGGTGCGTCTAGGTAGGCACCTGGACGCCGGGGTGTCTAGGCACAGGCCTCTGTTCGTTGAAAGCTTAGCGGGTTTGTACCCCAGAGTAAATCGTAGTTGTGATATCATTTTTATAGTGTGTTGTTATCTTCCTATTGTTATCAAATAAATGTTATTTTGTTTGAAGTGCAGTGAAGTTAATTCGTAGTCCAGGTATTCCTTCCTAATTTTCAGCTTGAGCACGTTTTAGGCGTGACACATGGTGGAGGTGCCGTAGGTAAAGTTCCCTTGGCCAATTCTTCCTAATTGGTCAAATAATTTTTTTTTTTATTAATTTGTGGCTTTTGCAACGTTTTCATCCTTAGGACCAAGAGGGGAGTTGCTGCAGTTGTTGGTTGTTCAGAGAGTGTCATCGAGTGTTACTAATTGTTTATATATACTGTTAAGGGCATTTTTTTTAATTCCTTTATTAAGAGTCTTGTTTGGGATATAATCTATTGACCTTTACTTGTGTTCTTCAACGGGTGGTTTTTTCTTATCATGGGATTTGACATTATTTATTACGTAGGTTTCTCCTTAGCCGCCTGGATTCGTTCAGTGGTGAAAACTCTCAGAGGCGGCAGTGATGGATAATAACCAAAGGTTTTGAAAAACTATAAGTGCAGTGTGTTGTTTGGGTGTTTAGAAAGGAAAGTGGTAAATAATTTTTTATCAGTTTGTTTAGATTTGTTTTTTTGACAGCGCCACAAATGGGGGCCTCTTGTAGCGTTTTTAAAGGTTGGAAACCAAATTTGTACGTTTTTTTTGGAGAGAATTGATTAGTTACTCTATTTTTTTCTTCTTTAATTAGAGTTTCCTTTGGATCATTTCAATATAATGTCGATTATAGTAATATCTTTTCGATTTTTCTGTATTTATTTTTCTTTTTGGAAAGTAAAAGATAACAGTAATTTGGGATCATTATTAATTTATGTTTCTAACGAGGATTAGTTAATTACCGCCTTAATTTTGTTTAAAATATTTTCTAGCATCATTTTTAATTTTTATTTTTGAATCACTATTAATTCAAAAGTTCATTTATTTGAAATCAATTTTACAATGTGGGCCGAAAATTCAATGATTTAAAGAAAAGTAATAAAGTAAAACATTGAAATATAAGTACATAGGCATACCTACATTATTTGTAAATATATGTGTGTGGGTCAGTATTTTTTTAAGTACAAGCAAGTTTAACGTTGAATGACACTGACCTTGACTGCTTTGTGTCGATAAATATAAAAGTGCATACCTACAAATAGTTTTAATAATTCTAAATAACAATTTCTAATGTTGAATAAAAATTTGTTCGAAATTATGATTTGCCGTCAATTTCGCAATAATATATTAATAAAATTAATGAGGTCTTAAGTATAATGCGTAGGGTAAATAGAAGTAGTAGATAACAAGATATATATAAATTAAATATGCTCAAACGTGTAAGGTTTAAATAATAAACATATGAGGAATAGGTGGTAATTATTATGGGTTATATCTTTATTAAGTAGTATAAGGAACAGGTAATTTAATGGGGTATTTTTGTATGAAGAAAAACTACAGCACTAAATTCCTTGATTTTTTTTTTAAATTTCAACTGGGGAAAGTAGTATCTGTGTATAATTTTTTTTGTGCTATTCACTAAGAAAGTGATAAATCTGACTGTTCTCAGAATCTACTAGGTAATTTGCACTATTGGTCGAGATGTTGGCCAGCATCGACTACTTTTGTGAATTGCCCTGTAGACAATGCAGCAGCATAGATGATAGATTGATACGAGTTTAGGAAAAACAAAATAATTAGAATCTTGTAAGACAAATGCACCTAGGCAGGGTTGGGAATAAGAGAGTGTATAATATTTTGAATGAAAATAAGAGATACACGAAATAAGTAAATAGTTGTACCAAGAATTTCTTTGTTATGTAAAACGAAATACATGTTATACAGGTTTTTTTTTGCACAACTGTGTGCAAATTTAATATGATTATTTGATGATGATTTATTATTGAGCTACATTAAGGATTATGTAGTTATGAGTTTGCAAACAATATATGTTAAGACGAAGAAGGCGAATTTTTTATTGATAATTGTGCACAAGGATGTACAGGGTTAATATGGAGATATGATGATGATGATTTATTATTGAGATATTAAAGAGTTATGATTATGTATTATGAGTTTGCAAATAAGATGTTTAAGATAAGGGGGATTTGGCAGATGGTCCAAAAAAGGACTGAAAATCACCCTTGTCAGATATAGTCGCACTATGGGTAAGTAGTTTGTTAGAAATAGAACAGAGATTGGAGGAGAAACTTATTCTCTTTTTTTATAATTCAATATTCAGCGTGGCACATAGCCGGGAAAGTAGTTGTTTAAAAAAGAGAATAAGTTCTATGTTGGAATGTGTTTTAGTTAAGCCTGCTAAGTGCAAGATTTTGAGTATATATAAGTATATATGTTGTGATTAAATATGTTATGGTACATACAAAGATTGGTACAGGAAGTTACTTGTCCTACATATGCCTAGGTGAAAAGAAACGATGTGCTATTTGATTTGTGCTGCAAATTATGAGAAAGTGAGTATTTTATCAACAAGTTTGAAGGTACGGTTATGAGTATTTTGGGTTTTGTTGTAAGTTATGTGTAGAATGTATGATTTCCACAAAAAGTGAATTGGGATGTTGCTGTTGTTAATATGATGATTTTCTTTGACATGTTTATTAGAATAACGGTACGTACCATGTTTATTATTGGGTTTTTTATGCTAAAGTTATCGTAAAAACTTTAGATGAAAAATCAAGTAATTTACAACAGACTGAATTGTAATAATAGTAGTTAGTATTTTTAAGCTTGTGTAGTACTAGGGATTATTATTTTTTATGTTAGATTTCAACTAGGATAAATTGTTTAATTGTTTTTTATGTCAAAATTGGAGTTAATTGTTTGATTTTTTTTTCACGCCTCACAAATGAGAGTCCACACACCAAAGCACACACAGAAGTCTGCAACATGTTCCATCCCATGGACAGGATCCATCTATCAACGTCCAACAGTGGTGATAAGGGTATCTCTTAAAGGAGGATGTAGTTCGAAAACTCTACGTCACTAGGCAAACCAGCTAGTCGGCGAATCTGAAAATCATCCCTAAGGAACCAATTGTTACAAGGTGGAGACAACAAATGATGGAAAATGTAGTCAGGTCGTGGCGCCTGGAGGTGCTAGACCATAGCAGATTGTTTTGAGGACTGCAAAACTACCTCTGCTACATACAACATACCAACATCTCCATTTGGCAACTTCCACATTTTTTTCTTGCCATACATTTCGATGTCCTTTCCCAAAAAAGGCTAGATTTCTTGGTTGGTTTTCAAGGTAAACCATGTACTTCCCGTCGTTTTTCGCCATAGTCAAAAATCCTATAAAAAGATACCCTTAAACCTCGTGCCACCCAGCCATGGTCCTGGCACTACTTCAGGAGAGACGGAGAGACGTTCAGCGACGGTATAGAGTCAAGTCCACCGAGGATCAACTGCTAGATCAGGGTTGTAACAGACACTAGAACCAGAGACATCAGTGACAGTGTGATTCAAAACTTAATAGGTGTGTGCTTGAAAAAACATTAAGTGTGTTGGAACTCTCAAAGACTCAAATAGATTAGATTTTAACCTGTACATTGTAGTTTTAAACGCTGGGGACCAGCTTTCAACGGATGGGGAAATGTGTCAAACGTAATTCCTAATTTAATTTATTAATAGATTATTTAAAGAATTCATAACAAACGTGCAGAATAATGTTTTATATAACTCACAATTAATTAGTTCAATAACATTCATGTCTACAAGTATAAGCCGAGAATTGCTGATTTGACAAGGTTAGGTATATTTTCGTTCGGTTAGGTATATTTTCGTTATTTTCTCGCCTTGATTTTGATGACTAAAAATGTGTTATGTATCCTAGTTAACTAATGAAGGCTTTAATTAAACTTTCTCACTCCTTGTAAAGAAGCCTCATGCTCTATTCTTTTTCGTACCTATGTAATGTCGAGCCCAGTTGTCATTTTAGTAAATGAATATTTGATTTAAGTTGTTTTTTTATTTTGTGAGCCTTTCCCCTTTAAGGAAAACTTAAATTAAGGGCAGCAAAATTCGACTCACTACAATATAAACACTCTTTACCATGACAATGTGGCAACGCATTTCACAAATACCTACACATCCCATCCTACATTCTTGTACGATGTGTCATATGGCTCTCACTGCTGACAACAAGCACGTCCCAAATCCAACCCAGCTTAGACGTAGCTGGTCCGCAGGCATGTTTTCAGGGAGTGGCGGCAATGCCTACTGTATGCTGGTCAATCAATCAATTAATCAATTAATTAGTACTGTTGATCCCAGACATAAAGATGCATACAAGAAGAATACACATAATAATTAGGACAAGGAAGGGCACAAAACAAGATAATAAGTAAAAACTATGTGGCAGCTAGTAAATGGAAATCTTAGAACCAAGTAGATGCTTATGAAATATTAGAAATTAGATAAAGAATTTTAAAAGAAATTGAGTAGTGGGAATATGAAGTGTCAGCATCAATAATTGAATTTTATAAAAAAAATATCGTAGATTTTATAGTACACATAGTAAATAATTCGTTGGAACTTGAAATTCCAATATTATCTAAAACATGCCCTAGTAAAACCAGTTGACAAGAAAGGTGATCTGGAACTCATGGGAAAGTTCTCTTCAGGCTGTACATCTAACAGACAAACAGAAGGCATGATGCTGTCAATTATACCATTTAGCAAAGGAAGGCCTATTGAAGTTTGTTGATAGATATGGAATACTATCCACATATGTAATAAAACAAAAAAAATAATGCAAAATTTTGTAAAATGCTATTTCGATGTAGATTAGTGTATTGTATATGTAACTTTTTTTTCTTCTTTATTTTTTCTTTAACTATTTAGTATTGGCCTATTTCTGCTACCAGGGCCTATCACCGACCCCAAGAGATGAGCTACTCCCAACCTGGAAATTTTGCCGAACCTCGTCTCTTGAGAAGAGTAGGGATCTTTTACTTGCCTAACATTTAATAGACAAGGGACCGCCTGCTTTACATTCTCTCTGAAGGATGGTATATCCACTACGTAATCTTCGTCTTGAAATTACATAGCTTCCGCGTATACGCTGATATACAAGCTAGAAGGTGGGATGAGATCGCTATGTTTCCTAAGATGGATTTCACCCATCCAAGTACTAATCACGCTGAACGTTGCTTCACTGGAGTATCGAAATACAGCACAGTCAAGACGTCTCTACGCTCGACCAGTATATGTAACTTAAAGTATTTATTTTGTATGTATTTGTGTATATATTTCATGAGTCACATTATGACAAGCAACAATCAGACATATCATTTATCTACATCTACAAATTCGTATCATCCAACTTATTTAAATTTAAAACAATATTGCACAACTTACAGTTGTCATAGCAAACATGACATGACATGACAAACATTTTTCAAGAGCACATAAAATTTCTCTATAATTAAATAATAACAATTTTTGGTTAGTATAGAATTTATAGTTTGTAGAATTGTGGGCACAAGTAGATTAAAAATGAAATTAATAAAATTAAATTGTCTGCCCTTATGGGTAAATTAAACTTTCCATATGATAATTTCCAGAATGAAATTTTGATAAAAATTAAAGTAGTTAATAAAATATTTGAATATTCCAAAAGTTCCCAAAGGAAACTTTCCAATATTCAAATATTTTATTGAAAACTTTAATTTTTATCAAAATTTCGTTCTGGAAACTTCTAAATGGAAAGTTTCCTTTACCCATCTCCGCAAATTATATTCCGATTTTCTAAAACTGTTTCAACATTTTCGAAAAATATTCATCTTGGTATCGACCTGATTGCCTTATTGTTTGTAGTTCATTAGATACTGTGGTATGACCGCACAATGAGAAATGTGTGAAACTATACGTTATAATTCTTCCACATGACATAACTAATCATTTTTATGTTCAACTAGTATTTATTAAGCAATAAACAATCTCTTACCAGTCAAAAAGGCCGATGGAATCCAAACATTAACACTTCCCCTCGTTTCTTCAGAATTTAATTCATCAGAGGGCATAGGTCCTCTCAATGACTCCAATTCACTTTTTAATCTTTCTAAAAGGGCATCTTTCTGACAAAGGCTTTGCTGGAGCATCACATTAAAGTCCATCAATTCTGCATGCATTTCAGCAACCTGCAATATGTTAACTTTAAATAATGTCAAGAAATTCGAAAGCGAGTGGCACCCAGAATTGTATGGGCTTTTTCTATAATATCAGTATAATAAACATAATGAGTAGTCAGTTTCGTGCATTAGTTCATTAGTCTCAGAAAAAAGGAAGAATGGCTGAAATTCGGCACATCTTATATTTAAAGTATATTATTAAAAAAAAAAAAATGTTTACATCTTTATTCATAGTACAGTCAAATTTGTTTAATTCAGTTTTTTTCAGCGATTGTAAAAATTATTTTGAATTGCACTCCCTCCAATTTTAAAAGCTATTAGGATCTGTTGCATGCACCAATCCATTTAGTACTATTCTCCTTTTCTAGTTAAGGTATAATTTTCAGCATCTGCCACCTATAACTGATTGAACATGTAATGGGGCTCATTAGTCACAGCCGTGGGTAATGATTCACTATTCAATAGGCTAGGACCACTCATGAGAATTCAGATTCATTATTTAACAGTCTTCGTCAAGAGTTCATATTCATTAATCAACATTTTTGTGGAGCAATCACAAGAGACGATTTAAAGTTTAAAAACATCGCGTGCACCATAACTCAATCCAATATATCATAATAAGTAAGTCATCGATTTCGCTGAAAGTCAAAAAATGTTACTTTTCGTATGCCCCTCTAGGCTCGAATTATCGATTTCACCAGTGCGATTCGTGATGTGCATCACATGCAATTCTTTCTTTATCCATAATGACATAGTATGGCCATTCAACTCATATATTAAAAAAGATCTGAACGTTTAAAGATTTCGTGTTTTGCCTTCGCCGTTCGCCTCAACACTGTTTTTGTCGAATAAATCGAAAAGTATCACTCCTAGCAAAAAATAAAAATTTCCAAGGTAAAGGTCATAAACCGAGGAACAATTTGCTGTTTTTAAAATCTCCGTAACCTTTTATTTTTTCGAAGATATGGAGGTTTAAAAATAGCGTCAAACATTTTTTAAGTCAAAATACCTCTTTTAAAGTTAAATATCTCAGAAATTATGGCACTTGCACAAAAAATGTTAAGAAACCAAATTTTAAATCCTTTTTTATTTTTTTTTCTCCTGCTTAAAAAATAATTTATTACTGATACAACGTGCTTCTTTGTATTTTGCCCTAAAAATCTCGCCATTTGTCACAATTCTTATTTTCAGCAAATTTACCTTAAAGTGCAACTTCCTGTTGAGTAGTCGTAGAAAACATCGTAGAAAGATCACCTTCTTGAGTAATAGCTATCATTACACGCTCGTTGAATAATATACTATTTTTCTACTCTCTACTCTATATGAAAGTGACATTTCTTTAATCAAGAGATGAAAATGTTTTCATCTCTAGAAGTAAAAATGAAAATGTCAAATTTGACATAATGGGCTCATTTAGCATTTTTTTAAAATTCATATTTCGAAAGTACACCTTGTATTTAGTAAATATGCAAAATATTAGATTTTTTTGTCCACTCCTTATCCCTCAAAACTAATAATGAAAATAGAGCGTGCGAAAATGCAGTGTGACGTCAATCCACCTGCACTCCAGCCAACAGTCGACCGTCTGTGGGTTGACCGCTAGCCTGCACCCACATAGTTTCATACGGCAAGCACAACAGACCGAATAACTCATAAACAGCGTTGCCAGTGGATAACAAATTAACGTTCTGGTATCGAAACAAAAAAAGTAATGATCTTATGAAAAAAGTAGAGATGTTAATTAAATCTTTTATACGATATCTAGGAATTTTAATGAATATAAAAAATACTTCGCCACACAGATAGTTTTTATTTGTTTTGTGTATAAAAAATATGTTTGCAATATTCACTTGAATTGTTACTACAAAAAGAGCATCAGTGCATATTCTATGTGAAATACTTTCAATGCCCTGTAATCACATATTAAATTTTTATTAGTGTATGGCAATAAGTATTGAATTTTTAAATGTCCCTCAGTGCACTTTAACTTCTCAAGGACCACAAACATTTTTAAAATTCCTATGGACTGTAGATACGTAACTTCCTTGCGGATAACCCAGGTTGGTCCCTATTGCCATGCATCCATTAGACATTTTTTAAATGCAAAGATAACACCTTATTCAAGCGAGACACAGAGAAACAGAATTTTCAAAAGTGATGGAAAATTCGGAACTAACTTGCGAACAAAAACATGGTGTTCTTTTGATCCTGCCGTATTTCATTTCACGGATAGTAATAAATTATTTTAAAATTTGTCATCAAAGTTGCAAAATAAGAAGTAAATAGGACGTCATACAAAAAAATGTAGCGATACAATGAAAGCAGCACTAACGTACTGATCTTGTTCTAAAAGTATTGATTTCAGTACAAATGTACTGACACTGGCAATGCTGCTCATAATGCCAGTCGAGCGGGTGCTGTGACATCATCCGCGCGCTGTCGGTCATTTCAAATATGTTACGAATTGAAAATCAAATATTAATATTAACGCTAGCGGCCTAATTTTTTCACTATATACTTAAAGGGTTAAATACTAACAGAAAATGCAAAAATAAATTGTAAATTAAATATTACTAAATGAGCCTATTTGACATAATAAATTTGACATTTTCATTTTCACTTCTAGAGATGAAAATATTTTCTTCTTTAGAGAAAAAATGTCACTTTCGTATAGAGTAGACAGTGGAAAAATTGATATTTATTTTTAGAAAAAATAGCATTTCCTACTCGAGATGAAATACATTTTTTTTCATTCGTGAGATTGCCCAACTCACTTCGCTCTTGGGCAAATTCTCATCTCACGATAAAAACAGTATTTTTATCTCTTATTGGAAAATTTATTATTTATACATGAGTTTTGGCTTACAGACTAGTTTAGAAAAAGGGTATCCAAATACATTATAATAAGAATTTGCATTAAAATTTTAATCTGTAGATTTCTCAAAAAGCTTACATTTAGCGATATACTTTTTCTATTTAGAAATATAACAATTTTTTATCAAAACAGCTGTAAAATTACTGGGAAAAAATTCTCGCTGAATGTTCATGCCTTCTGTATGTGGCACTCTCTATGACCAATCATAAAACCGCTGCCCAAGGAATCACTACTCACTACTTCCACATCCAGATTCTCTATCCAAGTCACTCACAACGAAAAAACTTTGTATGTGAAAATAATTGTTTATGGAACTTTAATAATATAATATTTGAAATCCTCTACCCCAAAAACCCATAAAACGATACCCCACATCGGTAGTGGGGTGGGGGTGGTAGTGGGGGGTGGATGAAGTAAAAAAATATTTTGAGGTTTCTGGTTCCTGTACATGCACAAATTTACCCCAATTTACCCTCCAACCCTTCGACGGAACAAGATGAAAATATAATCTAGTTCTAGATCTCGTTAAAGTACATATGTGTACCAAATTTCAAGTCATTATCTCAAACGGTTCCAGAGTAAACGTGCGCACAAAAAAAAGTTACACAGACAGACAGACAGACCGACAGACAGACCGACAGACAGACAGACAGACAGACAGACAGACAGACAGACAGACAGACAGACAGACAGACAGACAGACAGACAGACAGACAGACAGACAGACAGACAGACCGACAGACAGACAGACCGACAGACAGACAGACCGACAGACAGAAATTTTTTTTTCGCTCAAACTTAAAATCTCGACGTTTTAAGCCTATTTGGGCAATAAAAATTTTTAAAAATTTTTTTGTCGTTACTATACTTCCACTGGACGTGGAAGTAAAATAAACTAATAGATTATTATTTCTTACTTATAATATTTTTCTACAAAGAATGAGACTCACGTCTAAGAGTTTTCATGTTATTGAAAAAACTTTTAAAATAATGTGACCTTTCATGCACCTGTTCCTTACTAACCCATTCAGTGCCACTCTGCTTTGATGAGTATCTCTAAGGAGCCAAGCAAAATTATTTGTTATAATATCAAAGAATAATATTTACAATAATGGACGTCACCACACACAAGGTGCGTGGTCAGCTGCCAACGGAAATACCCGAGCATACATACACCCCATGTGTGGTTGGCAGTGAAAAGGTTAACTAGCAATATTTTACTAAAGTATATTTGTCTTAGTTTTCACATTTGAAATTACACAAATGAAATATGTAGCTTTACTCACGAAACACCTCATTATCATATCAAACTGATTTTGTTTAAATGGAAATTTTGACCACAAAAGGAAATGCCAACATATACACTAAAGGAGAAATGAAAAAGCAGTTATGGACACTGTTTCGGAATTATTGTTACTCATCAGTATAACATAGCTTGAAGACAAGGATCTTTCATCTATTTGTGTAACTCGCCAGGTCAAAATGAGCAGTCCACATAGATGGCTGTACTAGTAAGTACTGTACTGTACTTTCGACTTATTTTAATTGTTCTTGATTAATGCTTTCCAAATCCTGTTCTTTAAGCTATGCAATGCTGATGAGGGATAATCATTCCAAAACACGTGTCTATAGCTGCTTTGTTATTTCTTTAGGACATACGTATGACTTTTTTGTTTGTTTATATTTTAGCCCTACAATTTTCCATCTACTTCCAACACTGTCTATGCAACACCTTATAGATAAAACAATCACATCCAACGAACATTTAAAATATATCAAATTATCGAGTTACTTCATACCTGCACTAACTTCCTTTCAAATATTTTAGCTTCTCCCTGATAATCCGGTTGTTGATCAATTTGCAAGCCATCCAACGCTTTCTGAAGCCCTTCGTCATCTTTTCTCAACATCTGTATAGCACTTACATATTTTTTCACTTGCTCTGTCAAAGCTTCGTTTTCTCTAATCAGCAATTTTATTTTTTCTTCTTTCTTTTGCAATTCTTCTTTGTTCTTGGTCTCCACTGCAGTGAGAACAGCACTTATATCTGCCGGCACTTCTAAAATTTCATCAGAAGTATCTGGAGATTCAAAGTTCTTATTAAGCTCTACTGAAACTGGTGTTAGTTCCCCAATCTCCATCTCAGTTACTGGGGTTAATGTTTCAGGGACTGTGGAAGAGAATTTGTCTCTAGAACCACTGTTTTCTACTGACAGTTTTCTAACGACTTTTGGATTCTCTTTTTCTTCCTTTTTTCCTTTTCTGTTTTCTTCTTCCATTTTATTATGCTTTCTTTCTTCGTCTATTTGGTTTAGAGAATATCTTGATTTGCTTTTAATAGACCCGCTTTCGCCTATTGAGTTGGTATCTGATGCAGTGCTACTAGAACTAGACGGGACGCTTGTAGAAAGAACGCTGTCATCATCATCGAATGATATGAACTGGCGAGCTACTTTCCGTTTTCGTTTCTCTTTTTTATCCTTATTGTCTACTTTAAATAAAAACAAATTTTTACATTATTTTCAACATAATATTTGGCTGTCCCAAGTCAAAACACTGTATAAGCCAGTTTCATAAAAAATCATATTTTTACATTTTTGGATATAAAGTATCAACATCTACCAATCCGTGATTGAGGAAAACTAAAATTTCTATGAGTTTGTGAAGTTCATGTGTAAACACTGTATATCCACTAACCGAATCAAGTTACCAATTTAAAACATTGTACATCCACTTTCCTAAATATAAACACTGCATGTGTCGGATATACCGTGTTTCAACTTGGTTTTGGGATATACAGTGTTGGAATTTTGGTTAAATTTACCTGTTAACGACGCCGAACCAAATCTCATCCACGACTATGGGTTAGAGCAACTAAATCGGGAATCGGAGACCCTAACACATGAATAACAATACAACTTTGTTACCTCTTTACTAAGAACCGTATAAATAAATTAGCTATTTTTCGATATAAATGTGTTTTGCTTAATGAACTTTTCCAATTTTCAACCGATTTTTCCCAAATCTAAATACTGAATGTGTTCAAAACCTAATTCAAATAAAATTAATATCGACTTATAATATATAGTCGCATTAGGTGTTCTATTTATATATTCACCCTGTATTAACATTTTTTTCAAATATAATAAGGTTTCGACAAAATGTAATTGTTTGTTTTTGTGCTCTGATGAACAATTTGTTAAATGGTTTATACAGTGTTTTGACTTGGGATAGCCGTAATATGTAGAACACAATATACTCTTTTACATAAATTAAAATAGGGTGTTTCAAAAAAATGTACCAACATTTCTAGGGCATGTAGTATATCAAAAAATAAGTGCAGCTTGCTTAATTAACATACTTACTAATTGAACATTTTCCAGACAAAGAGTTGGTTGAAATTAATTTTTTTTAAACATTTTATGTGGAATGAGAAGAGAACTCTGCTTTAGTGAAAGTTGACATCGATTTCTAAAACTGCATAGTGGGCAAAGGCATTCGACAGGGCTATCTTTAACATCTATAGTGAACACGTGATATGACATGTCTTGGGTAGCTGGCAAGTAGGCATAGGAACTAAAATTTCTTACTTGAGATTTGTAGATGATTCTGCCTTAGCTGCAGTAAGTGAGGATGAGTTCATATACCTGCTGGACAGTCTTCAAATAATAAGCTCTAAGTACGGTTTAAGTGTAAATTACAAGAAAACAAAAATTAGGATGGTAGTAAAGAGGACCGAGTAAATCAAAACCACCCAGGTAGGATAGGTGATTGTGAGGTATTAAACAAGATGTATACCTAAAGCCCCTATGGACAACACCAGCAACTGCGAATTTGAGACTCAATGAAGAATACAGATGGGAAGTTCAGCAAAATTTGGCGTGACAGAAATATTATGAAACACACAAAGATCTGATTTACTAATGCCTTAATTTCCTTTGTGCCTCTGAGACATGGACCATTAGGGAGGCAGGCGTATTGACGTTTTGAATCTTAAGAAGTTTGTTAGGAATTCCCTGTACAGCCTAACAGCACGATTTGCCAAGAAATAAAAAAGCGACTTCCCACCATTCTTTTCTCCCAAATTCTGTAATTTTTTCGCCATATTAACCAGAAAAAAGAGATATAGAACAGTTGATAGTTCGGGGAAAATCAGATGACGAGGCGAAGAGGATGCTCCCCAAAACATTGGGCTGATGGAAAGAGTTTCTGTCAAGACGTAAGAAGGAAAACTATTTATAACAGATATTCAATTCAGATTTGATATGGGTGCATTTTAGGGGTTAATAAATACAATTAATATACTCTTACTGTGATATATTATAGAGGGCGCCACTTACACAACTGTCACTGCAAAGTTTTGCTTCTAATTTTATGAGGTTGGGTTTTTTGGAGACACCCGAATAAGTATTCTTTATTTTTACTCTCGTTTAAAGTTATTAAATGCATCTTTCTTGAGTTATTTGACATAAGAAATGGCAAGTCATATCCGATGAGCAACAAGTGACTACTGATTTGTTTAATTTTCCATTAAATATTTAATTAAAAAAGTGGAAACTACTGACTAATAAATTTCATGAATTTTGATTACTTGAAAAGGCTGCATCTTAATAACTTTACAAAGGTACCTCCTTTATGTACATTTACAAAATACAAAAAAACTTAACCTTACAAAAATTAAGAGAGAATCTTTCAGTGGCAGTTGTGTAAGTGATGCTATCTTTAAGATCGCAATAGGACTATCTTAATCATATTTGTCAAACTCTAAAACATATCCAGAGCATATTTTAAGCAACTTTTACTAGGCGGTATCAGAGTTTGAAGAATGTCTATTTAGACTCACAGCAAGGATGTTTTCAAGAGGAGTTTTGGAGTTTGCTTTTACATAAATACTGATAATAATCGAAAGTGTGCCACAGACGAAAATTTCAAATTTTTCAAGGTCAAGTGGTCTAAAATCAAAAGTTGGAATTTCGAACTATAAAATTGTCGTAAAAAATGGGTTGTGTAATTGTTTAAACGATTTTCATCTTTGTTGATATCTTACAGGGAGGTACATATACATATACATATTGCGTATGTTATAGAATTGCAAATAAAAAAAAGGAAAGAAAACTAAATAAAAATTCTATTATAAACAGAAAGAAAATAATTAACAAACCAAGTCGAGATTCAGGGTTATTGTGTTTTACAATCATTTCAAAATTTCTGTAACACTACATAGGCATTATATTTTCTCTTTTATTGTCAACAAACATGCTTAGTTCTCATACTGTAGTGCACTGGGCGGCACAAACTCACTTTATACCCACTTTATACGATATTTCATGCTCTGAACATACTCATACCTAATTTTAATCAGATATTTGTTGTAACCTTAATTTTGTCATAAAAAAAAGATGTGTTAAAAAATTGGGTTTTAGCACAAGATGCTGAATGCAGCAATCCAAATTTTTAGATGTAGAAAAAAAGCACTTGAAATCATACACTTCAGATTGGAGCTTCTCTGTGATTAATATTTGTTTATGTGAGAATGTCTCTGTGGGATGGAATTATAAAATAAGGAATTTTAGATTAAATAATTTATTTGTATTTCAAACTCTTGTATACTAATAGTAGGATTTTAAGGGCCAGTTTTGGAGCATCGGATTAAACCACAGAGTGCGAATTAAACTACGGCGTTGAAAAAAAGTCTGTTTTATAATGTCAGTAATCTTCAGTTTGCAGATTAATTACGTCACGGTAAGGTTAAACTTAACTAAATGGTGGATGGGGACTGTTTAAACTGGAGATCTCAGATTCATAACCTCATAATTGAAAGAATTCCCTGTTTTTATATGTAATATGATGGATATTAGGGTGGTCCTTAAAAACTAACTTTTAAAATTTACCCGGGGCACCTTCTTATTTTGTTCTATGATATAAAAAGACTTCCATAAAAATTTCAGATTTTTAAATGTTTTAGGGGTCACTACCAAATCTTGAATTTTCAAGACAATTGAGAATTTTTGCAAAATTTGTATCAAAATAAATCAAACGAACATCAAAATTACATCGACCATCAATTAAGTTAATAAAATAGGACAGTACATTGTCCCCCACTTTCATCTCAACTCAACTGTATTTTATTAACAACTTTTTCATTTATATTATTTTATATACGTGATCTACCAAGAAATGCGGAAAATAAAATGGTGTACTAGTCTTCAATGTGGGAAAGCCCCTGCAAAATTTTAGAGGATTCTGAGGTAATTTAGTAATTTAAATTAATAGTAAATTTGCCAAGATACATGTTGAGTAAGTCCTGACCTACTCCTGAATAGGTCGACGAACTTACTTGTGAAAGAACGTATTCGAGTTGTTTACATTTCCTTAACTGGCATAAAAAGTGAAGCCGGCCGGCGAGATAAAAAAACGATCCAGGGGCAGGGAGCCAACATTGTCGGTACACTTTGAAGATAATTGGAATTCCAGCGGACCAATTCACTTTTTCGAATGAGTTCAAAGCATGCCGACAAGGCTGGCTCCCTGCCGCTGCATCATGTGTAGACCCCTCGAGAGCCGCGTTTTTTGTTTTCCGTCGAACAAGGGGGACACCGCCGCGCCGTGTCATTGACCGGTTTAACTAAATATCTCGTATACCTGCTTGTCATTTCAGCATGGGTCAATGTCTTCGATTTATTTCGCTATTTTTGTAGTGTGATTTGATTAAAACCAAAAAGTCACTTCTATCTTATCCAGCTTTGTTGTCAGTAGTGTCGATCCCAAGTCTGATAAAGTGATATAGTTGTACCGCATTACGTTAGATTAGTTAGTCATTGGCGGCGCATTTCTACAAAAAAACAAGGTAATTTTTGTTTCATTTTTCATTTTTTTAACTCCTTTCGGTGGGGACAACCTACTGTTAAAGTTTCCGCATGTCATGGTAGATCACGTTGTATATAACATTGTAATTGCTGTACAGTTGTACATATTAATTACATGTTTAATGAACATAATTTCTTTTGCAACTGAATTTAATTATTAATTCCTAACTAGCTTTTTTTAAAATTTTGAATCTTTACGGGGTAAAGAGTTAAAAAATCCCAAAAAATTACAGTAATTCTTTTTAATAGAGTAGATCAAAATGGCAGGGTGCCCAAAAGAAAATTAAGAAAAAAAATTTTTACCCCAATTTAAGGATATTGTTTGGATATATTCGAAATATTTGATTACTTATTATATATTTATTATTATTTACTATCTAATGATGACGAAGAAATATTAATGTAATAGAAGATGCTCGAAGTCCTAAGTTTAAACTGTACAGTTAATCTAACATTATAATACTGGTCCTAACAGGCATTTTGTAGAGTAAAGTTTAAAGCTTGGTTTAATTCTAGGTTTAAACTGTACAGGTAATCTAATATTATAATACTGGCCCTAAGTGTTTTCCATTGGAAAGTTTGCTGGTGACCTTAACTGCAGACTGTGCGGTAAGGTACCAGAAACTGTAGAACATATTATGCATGACTGCGAGGCGTTGGACCGCAGAAGGTATAATATCTACGGGCAAACAGAAACAGACTCGGAAACCATCAAAACTCGTCCATTTTCAGACCTGTATCACCTTGTCAGTGATACAGGAATATTAAAATGGACAGTGTAAACTAAAAACAGGGACAGCACAGTAAGCCCAGGAGGCTGCAGTGCCCTCGGAGTATTCTTTACAGATGAGCCTTAGGGGGAGGGGTTTTAGTCAGTGGGAGGCTGACGCTCAGACCAATTTCAAGTAGGGATAGGCAGTCCATGTGGGTTTTCCCTCCTCGCAAAAAAAGTGTTTTCCAAACAATTTTGGGCTCATAAATTAAGTCCTGGAGCGGACTGCAACCTTCGGTGTGAAACTGCCTCCGAAGTAGTTTCCACAAACTAAACACCAAAACAGTTGAAGACTATTACTCGACGCACATTTCATCAACCATAATAGCATCGGGTAACGCATGCCATGGCTGGCGAAATGAGTATCGAGTAATAGTATTTAAGTGTTTTGATCTTTGTGGAAATTACTTAAATTGAGATTCATTTTAAATCAAAACAAAAATGATATATTTAATGATTTATCAGTAGGTACTTAAACACACACAAATAACTTATAACCTTAGAAAAGTTGCTTCATTTGTTTAATTTTCTCTCTGTGGAAATTGTGACTATACTAAATCCGTAAGAGGATAGTGATGCACTGAATTGTGAAGAGGGCCAAGCAGCATATGTAAAAGAGCAACGTTGATTTGATTAGCTTTTGTAAAATTTATTTGGAACTATACATCTGCAAAGGACCCCGCACGTTTTATATGGAAATCGGTCTTCCGGTGAAAGTGACTGAAAATTTGGGAAATGGTTCATTTTGTATCCCTGATCAAAAGTCTCAATGGGGTCAAAGCTTGAAATGCACATCTTTAGGCAGTACGGCCGTTTTTAAGGGGCAAAAACGGCAAAAATTCAATTTTTTTATGTACTGAGTTTAATTCTTGAATATTCTGAGTTGCTATATTATTGAGATACTTTGCATGTGTATGTGTTTTTTGAGTCTATGTGTGAGTTTGTATTTTGGTATGTGTGCGAGTGCGTGGGAATACATGTATGCACGAATGAATGTTTGTTGCATTTATTAACTACAATATACATAGATACAATAGTTGCGATTCATACATTGCCCATGTGTGAATCACAAATACAACCTGGGACTAACTTCAACCCCCCCCCCCCCTTTAATGTGCCATTAATACATGTATTAAAAAAGTAAAGCTATATTAACATAAACCAGTAGATCATGGTATTACCGCTGACATTAGAGTCACCCAATGTGCACCACGAGGAGGTTGTCAAGTCGGATTTTGCACATTACTTGGCCCTGAAAAGGGCCATATAAGTGTTTTTATGTTCTGATTCTTGGTTGCTGTGCCCATATTGCCAGTGTTCTCTGGTATTTAGGTTATGATAGACATGAAGCTCACATTAAATATCCTTCAACAGATTTATTAAACAATGTTATAGATGCAGGACATCGGCCTCCACAATTAAACCTTAACGATCCTCAAATAATTGAAAGCTAAAAAAAAATCTACAGTTTTTTTTCTAAAAGAATATTGAATATAACACAAAGTTGTGACAGAGAGAGTTTGGAGTCATTAAATACCGCGAAGCTGACGTCTCTGTCAAACGTTATACACAAACACACAAATAATAAACACAATAAAATCGTGTCCACAAACATTTCTAAATAACAAAAATAATAATGCTTTGATTACTAAAAAGACGCAAATCTATATTTATATATGACTACACTTTGTCAAAAATCAGAACATAAAAACACTTATAATACATTTTACAAAAAAAAACTTAAACATTTTTAATCACAATGAACAATCGGCCCTTTTCAGGGCCAAATAATGTGCAAAATCCGACTTGACAATCTCCTCGTGGTGCACATTGGGTGACTCTAATGTCAGCGGTAATACCATGATCTACTGGTTTATGTTGTTAATATAGCTTTACTTTTTTTAATACATGTATTAATGGCACATTTAGGGGGGGGGGGGGATAGAAATGTCACACTTTTTAGGTTAGGTTAGTCCCAGGTTGTATTTGTGATTCACACATGGGCAATGCATGAATCGCAACTATCGTATCTATGTATATTGTAGTTAATAAATGCAACAAACATTCATTCGTGCATACATGCATTCCCACACACACGCACACATACATACAAAAATACAAACTCACACATAGACTCAAAAAAACACATACACATGCAAAGTATCTCAATAATATAGCAACTCATGAGACTATTCAAGAATTAAACACAGTACATAAAAAAATTGAATTTTTGCCGTTTTTGCCCCTTAAAAACGGCCGTACTGCCTAAAGATGGGCATTTCAAGCTTTGACCCCATCGAGACTTTTGATTAAGGATACAAAATGAACCATTTCCCAAATTTTCAGTCAATTTCACCGGAAGACCAATTTCCATATAAAACGTGCGGGGCCCTTTAAATGCCAATAGGATTTGTTGCACGCATTCATCACATGTATTTTTTACTATCCTCTTCTTACGGATTTAGTATAATATTTTCAGTCAAACAACGTATTCTAATTCATACTTAAATATTACCTGGCACTGGAGCCTCGATAATGGGTTCCGCTTTAGCCTTAAATGACTCTATTCTGTTCAAGGTTATGCAACTATTTAATTCTGGTTTGTCGATGCTAATAGCAAATAAAATAGACCCTAAGCCTACAAAAAATAGATTACTTAATAGAATAAAGTATGAAATAATCTCCAAAAAGTATTACCTGCCGCCATATTAGGCAACATACTATTTTTTTCATCATCTCGTAAGAGTGCCCAAGATTCATAGTGTTCGCTTAATATATCTGGATTGCTTAATAACGTGTGGCAATACCTAGAAAAAGAAGAGAACTTTTTTTAAACTAAACTTAAATTAACATAAAGAAAATTTAATAACAATCATTATATATACAGTGTGTCCCAGGATAGATGTAACAAGAGGTGAAATGGACAAAAAATTTTGGAATGGTATTTGGGAATTGAGTCCTGCTTGTTGTAAAACTAAAGTATACCAAAAATGACTTGGTTTGGTGTTCTACAGGGTGTTTTATAAGCAAAGTTGTAAAAATCACCACTGATAAAGTACCTTTATTTTTCAAAATATGAAAAAAGTCCACTAAGAAAAGTTATTTAGAATGCAATTTTATACTTCTATACCAAATTTCAGGAATATAAAATTATTTTTTTGAAACTTCCCATTTTTTTCAATAAATTAGTGTTTTATTTTGAACCATTCAATTAAGACTGCATAGAAATTATTTTTTGTGAATTAATATTTAAAGTTATGTAGAAGCTAAAAGTAGGCTATGAGAAAAGCAGTGGATGATTAACATTTGCTCCTACACAACTTTAAATATGAATTCAATTCTTAATTCGCAAAAAATGGGAAGTTTCAAAAAAATAATTTTATATTCCTGAAATTTGGTATAGAGGTATAAAATTGCATTCTAAATAACTTTTCTTAGTGGAATTTTTTATTTTGAAAAATAAAGGTACTTTATTAGTGGTGATTTTTACAATTTTGCTTATAAAACACCCTGTAGAACACCAAATCAAGTCATTTTTGGTATATTTTAGTTTTACAACAAGCAGGACTCAATCCCCAAATACTATTACAAAATTCCAAAATTTTTGGTCCATTACATCTAGGCTGGGACACACTGTACATTAGGGTGGGTCGAAAAAAAAACATTTTTGAATTTCATGTAGCCTATTGCGGAATAGTTGCCTTTGATTAAATGTAATTACTGTGAAAAATCTCATTTAAATCGTATTCGTCCTTTGGCTGCCAAAACAACCTGGTCTTTTTAGCTTTGTACTATAAATAAATAGCCAAAAAACTTGTATAGTAGAAGTAAATGCAAATAATATTTAGGCCAATTCAAGCTCTTACTATATTAATTTTAATACAAATTGACCATAGATTTCGGAAATAATCGTCTAGAGTCATGCCTTAGCAACAAGCACGCGCTTGTTGCAGGGAAAGGAGCTTCAGTTTAACAGTAACAGTGTCGCAGTGCAGTTGTTTCGTTAGCGTTGTTTTTCTTTTGTGAATAAGTTTATTGTTATATTAATAATAATAATAATAATAATAATAATAATAATAATAATAATAATAAATGCCTTTATTTAGCCTGGCGGGGTGTCAGCGAGTAGCTGTTGTTAATCCCAACCAGGAAGGATATTACATCTATAAGAAAGTATGCCTCAAACGCGTTTAGATTCATTCTGTCCGGTGTTTGGTGATCCAAAAACGTTTAAAGACAATATGCTTCCAATCTATGCCGACATTATTAGACATCATTTGTTTTTAAGACAAGAACTTTTAAATTTAAATAAACAAGAGCCGAGTTTGGGTAATGTGTGTTTGTCGTTGATAAACGAGTTAAAAGTTTTGTGGAAAAAAAGTTCTATTTGTGTAGTATCTGACCAACAAATTTTACACAAGATAAAGGAGTATCACAAGAAATATCGCGATATTAAGAAGTCTACAAAAAAGGATGGCAAGTTAAATATGTTACACAAAGTTATTCGTTTTAGAGAATTTGGTGAAAAACAATTATTTGATATTTCATTGTGTAAATGTAAAGACTTTTTAAAGTGTTTTTGCAAAATTAAAGTACCTATAAATGAAAGGAGCTTTTTAACAGACCAGAGAACTTCAAGGAAAATGGTTATTGGCAAAATTGATATAAAGACAACTAAAATCCTTGAAAAAAGATTGCACCGTAAAAAGAAAGCTGACCAGAGAACGAAGCAAAAATCCAAAGAGGACGATGATATTTTTCAAGTAACATCGAGTGACAGGAAAGATTGCCTTCTATTTCTCAGATAAGAACAAAACTTCCTTCTTTAGCACAGGCGTGTGATCGAACAGGAGTCTCAGACAGATCCGCTGCAATTCTTGTTAATGCTGTCCTAAAAGACATGGGAATAATGACAGCAGAAAAATCATCCAAAATAATAGACCGCAGTAAAATCAGGAGAGAAAGATTTAAGTCTCGCAAGAATTTAAAAAAGAAGCATGAAGAAGAAATAACCTGTGTCTATGGAATATATTTTGATGGTAGAAAGGATAAAACTTTGATTCAAGTAAAGAAAGGAAATACTCTTTCAAGAAAGACAATCACAGAAGAACATATAGTATTAGTTTCAGAACTGGGTTCCATTTATCTCGGTCACATAACTCCGTCATCTGGAAGTGCTCAAAATATTAAAAGATTATTGGAATTTTTGGAGAAAAACATAGATCTTTCCGAAGTGCAAGCAATTGGATGCTACAGGACAGTGGTAAATTCAGGTTATAAAAATGGAATAATACGGCAACTTGAAAATTCTTTGGCGCGTCCTCTGCAGTGGTTTGTGTGTTTAATGCACACAAATCAACTGCCATTGCGACATCTATTGCAGCATTTAGATGGAAAGACTACTGGACCAAAAGGTTATTGCGGAGAAATTGGAAAAAAATTAGAAAACTGCGAAAAACACCCAGTTGCGAAGTTTAGAAAAATAGATGTTAATTTTCCTAAAATTGATCTTACCAAGCTAAGTACAGATCAAAAATATCTCTATGAGATCTGCATTGCAATTTCTAAAGGAACAATTTCGCCAAGTCTAACACAACGAGAACCAGGCAAAATGGCACACTCAAGATGGTTCACAACTGCCAACAGAATCTTGAGATTGTATGTTTCTACTGAAAATCCTTCATACAATTTAAATATAATTACAGAATACGTTATGAAAGTCTACGCACCAACCCGGTTTGAACTTAAGGTCCGACCGTCATGCCGACACGGTAGTTATCATTTTTTTGGCATTATAAAAAAAGCAGATTTTTGCCTGAAGAGCTTAAGAAGGTAGTAGATCCAGTACTGAAAAGGAATGGTTACTACGGTCACCCTGAAAATTTGTTATTGGCAATGCTAGCTGAAGAAAGGAAGCATATTAGAGAATTGGGTTTTCGGAGGATATTAAAATGCAGACAAGCAAAACATAATGAAAGTTCAACATTTTGTTATTCCCAATTTTAATTTTAATGCAGATGAGTACTTTGAACTAGTTGACTGGCAGTCAATAACAGTTACAGAGCCGCCTCTAACAGTAGAAATTTTGAACAGTGATCTCCAGGAAATGATCTCTGACGTTCCTGCTGAAATTGATATTTTAAAATTTCCGTGTCATTCCCAAGCCGTCGAACGCTGTGTAAAATTAGTTACAGAAGCATCACCGGCAGTATATGGTTATGAAGCAAGAGATGGCTTTATTAAGTCTAGAAATACCTCCAGAATATCCCTATCAAAATTCGAGGTCACTATCACCAAGTTTTTAAAGACAACTGAATATAAAGAAACTGGTTAAAAGGGCGAGTGGGTGGTGGAACTCGACTTGCAGCCAGCTCCACGTGGTGAGTTCTGGGTTATTTTCATTCAGGAAGCAAGTTTTCTGGTTATTTATTATGAAAATAAGCGAAGAGCTGCATAAAAGTATTTTACTTTTTTTTGAAATTTAGATGTCAAATTGGCAGCCAAAGATGAAGTCTCAGCAAACCAATTTTTTGTACAATAATTCACTTCTAAAAGAGGCAACTATTTCATATATAGGCCAAGTGATTAATGGAAAGAATAATTTCTTGGCCATTTTCACTCCACCCTACTGTACATATTAGGGTGGCCCATCTTTTTCGAAATCGAAATTTTTTATTTCTCACCCCTGCAAATGGTTCCATTTGAAGAAAAAACAGTCCCCTCAAAATATTATTGAGGCAAATTGAAGGCAAGGGGTGCCGCAGAATGCATTATTATGCAATAATAAAAGTAAATGGAATTATTTACATCCTTTGGTTTATGCATTGTTTTTTTTTTTTAATCAGCAACATTTATCTTTAGAATGACTAATCAAGTCATACAAATATCAAAGACATTATCTGTTGTGACTATGACATGTGTCATACTACTGTAAATTCGTAGTCTAAGAAAACTAGACTAGAAGTTTTTGAAATAAAACTCTCGTTTTATCTTCGTGTATTTTATTATGAAACGTTTTTTTCATACATAGTACCAAATATTATCCTAAATCTACAAGACATATAGTAATAAAAACAATATTTTTTGCACTAGGCCAAAGCATGCGACAGGGTTTCTTTCATTTTTTGTTAAAATGTCATTATAGTCAGTAATAAGTTTGATTCCTCTCTCAGCGGCATCATTTACAACTTTAATTTTGTTTACAATATTGAAACATCGGGTATAACTTTCATTTTCCCTCCATGTTGTTGGATCATTTTCCAAAAATTCCATAGACAAACCTAATTTTTGAAAAAACTGTTTAGTGTTCTCGCATATGAAGTCCTGAATTTCCTTGTTTTCAACGTCAGTAATGTTACTAATGATAAGTCGTTTAATACCCTCTTGATTTGGTGCTTTCCTATTCAAAGCTTTAACCATTTCTCTTTTAGTGGTAACTGAAATATCGTCATCAAAGAAAGATAAGCCAACATTTACTGAATTAAGGTACCACAAATGGTTCACTATTTTCCTACTTGCGGCTTAAGATATTTCTTTGTCAATATTTTGATAATTAATGAGTTCTTTACAAAAGTCTAAGTCATGAAGCAGTGTTTTACTAGCAAATGACGCTGTAAACCAGGCCTTTACATAAACCTTTACAATAAAGAGACATATATCTTCAATACCTATTTTTTCTTTTTTAGTTAGTTGGAACTGATCTTGGAGAAAAAATATTTTTAGACAGTAAATGGCTTTGGCCATCCAACGTGCATGATGAAATGCCCCTGGTTGATAGAATGTCGTGTGAGTGGGCTCTTCTTCAACAAAAAGTTTAGAAAGCATTAAAAATTCTTTATAATCATCACGAGGCTGTTGCAAAGTTAAAGCTGCATTTAGAAACTTTACAATTTCGGCTTTAACTGGTTGTAAAATGTGTTTAATTTTTGATACCTGAAATCCAGTTTTTAGTTTATTTTGATCTATTTTAGGCCAAAATTCCCTAAAACGTTTAAATAGTGGCACATTTGGACCAGATGAGGAAGGCATTTTTGTGTCAAACACACTTCTCAAAACCACTTCAAAAATATGATGTCTACAAGGAAAATATAGAATATCTCTTTCTAAATTTTGTTGCAATAGTGTGGCTGCCCCATTTATATAACCCATATTTGATGCTGTTGTATCACAATACAAAGCTATTACCTTTTCGTCCAAATTCCATTCACAAAGCACATCATAAACTGCTTCAGTCTGTTCTCTTCCAGTTGAATTGGGCAAAGCTGGTACTCCAAGTAGTTGTTCAATATCTCCACTAGTAACTAAGATAGCAAGTCTATCGATATTTCCCATTCCAGTGAGAGAAGGTAAAAGTTTTCCATCCCAATGGATGACTGGGGCCGGCAATTCAGAATTACCGAAGGCAGTTTTTAATATTTCAGCTCTTTCTTCGCGGATGCGTTGTTTAGAGCGCTGAAGTGTGGTTCTGCTGATGGACAAAGATGTGGTGTCATGTCCTAGTGCTTCTGCTACTGCCGTCAAAATATGGACTCCATACCTGTCGCTTATTTTGCAAGCATCAAATGCAGCAGCTATTTTTGGTGTGATGATGTTACATGTTCCATACAATCTCCTCTTTTTTGGCTGTGACGGGCCAGGCTGGTCTTGGAACAACTCTTCTTGGGCTTCGATTATTTCATCTTCATTTTCGTTGGAGTCGGCTGAATTACTACTTGATGATGGACAGGTGACTGTTTCCTCTAATCTAGCTTTTTCTTGTTGACTTCGTTGCATTCGTTCGGATAATTTCTGTAATTTCTCCTCAGCTGATTTTTCTTGAGAAGCAAGTTGGTAATCAATACCATGCATAAATCCAGGACGTCCCTTTTTTCTTTGGTTAATTAATCTTATCTTCATCTATTTTCATCAACTCCAATGTATTTGCATGAGAAATGTCAAAGAGATCGTCCAATTTTTCAACGAAATTTTTTTCTTTACTCCCGCACTGGCCCTTTTAGCCGATTTTTGTAAGTTCCTCCACTCTGCATAAAGTTTATCTAGTTGTTTAACACAATGAAAATTCTGACGTGTCGGAATGCGAGCTTTATCCCAAAAAACTGACACCTCTTTTATTGTTAATTTAGCACTTTCATGTACACTTAGCTTCACTTCACGAATGTTATAAAAGAGCACTTGTAATACTTGTCTATTAGACGGCAATTGCCAATGATTTGTGACGAATAGTGTCCAACTAAGTAAATGAAAGTATCCTTTCGTAAGGATCTAACATCAGCCATCGTTAAATGTTTTTTCAAAAAGGAACGTATGCTAGAACTTAAAATGTCACCACTGTAAAACAATTGCAAACTGACATAAAAACCTACCGTAGGTGCATTATATTTCCAAACTTCCAAAACAAATAATTTCTAGGAAATAATTACACCAATAAAACATTATGAGAAAAGAGGTAGATATTTGTATTTTAAGTAAAATTTAAGTGTATTACCGTAATAAAATCTTATCTACAAATTTCTACCTGAATGGGGCATGGGTTACCGTTCACCGAATTATCTGAAACTTTGACAAATTATTCCTAGTATAATAGCATATTTTCGTGGGGTGAGACTTAAAAAATACGCAAAAAAAATTCACCCCCTATAGAGATGGGCCACCCTAGTACATATATAATATAGTAAGACCTAGGGGGTCTAATCTTGAATCTCTATTAGTAAAAGTCACACAAGACTCTAAAAATATACATTCTCAAATGTCACATTCTACAATTTTCAGTAAAATGTTCAGCGAGTGGGTAAAGACCATACGATATTATATTCTCGCATGCGGCTTAATGACTGTAGTAAAGTTAATATGGTGTAGAAAAATAAACCATGCCCCGATCTCATTTTATATTAGCCCAGTTGGCATATTGGCCCCATTGAGTTTTTTAGGTGCACAATAAATATCATGAACTATATATTGGTGAATAATAAATGTATTATTATTATTAATTTAAAATTAATGACAGAACTAAAGCATTATCTTAGGAAGCAGTCCTCAGTATCCTGTCACAAATTGCACCCAGATATTAGAGAGAAGACGTCACCGAAGGTTTGTTATCGCATACCGTCATTCAAGGAACAGGTGAGACTGTATCACGTTTTATAGTACTTTTGTTATAGTGATACGTGATTTTATTATGCTGCAAAAATATTGTTAGATCTTTCCTGTTTGCTAGAGTTTTGTCGAAACCTTAAAGTATAAGTTTAGTATTTCAAACTTATCCAGATAAATTAATTTTTTTATTCATTTGTGAATTCCTTTTTATCTTTAACTGGTTGACATTGTTAATCTCATTCACTTAACCATATTCTATAAAAATACATATTAGGTATTTTATCTTAATTATTTTTTTATTTCTGTCACGCTTACATTACCTTTCAGATCTTCCCTCTTCGAAGAGGTTTATGTTGGTATCTTTGTTTTTGCAAGACACAAGACAAACCAGTAAGGTTAGATTCTGTGAAGGTTATGAGTTCACCCCTTAAACTCCACTTAAATCAGGACGAACCGAACAAATGTTTGGCGAAATAAAAACCATTCTTAATATGTACTAAAAAAATCTTGGCAATGAATCAATCCTATAATCAAATACACGTTCATATTAAGATTATAATTTACTTTATTATATAGGTAGACTTAAACAAGTTCTAAAAACATAACTGGAACCTATAAAATGTAAACCTATTACCACAGAGTACAGTAACTACACAGAGGCGAAGGCCTTGGAGGCACCTTTGCGTTTTGATGCCTTGATTTCCGTGACTTTGTCTACCTACACCAATGACTTAAGAAAGCTAGCTTTCTGAAGTCATTGACCTACACTGAGAGAAATGTGTTGTTAATTTATTTCTTTTAATTTAAGGATACACTGAAAAAAACTGTATTTCGAGTTGGATTGAAAAATATTACTTTCCATTTCAATTGTTTATAATCAGTGCCTATTTGCAACTGATTTGGGCACTAGGATTTAATTATGAGAATTCTAATTCTCCGTTAGTGTTTTCAACTTCCCAGAATGAGTGGAAATAAAACTCACAAATCCAAACTTAACACAATAAACGTCAACAGTGTCAAGACAAAAGTGAGGTTGATTGATACACCATTTAAAAAATGGCAATGCGTATAAAAATTTGGTTTTGGCGAGAAGGCTTGCTTTTGCCTCTGCGTAATTTCTGTACTCTGCTATTAGCATTTGAGAAACAAAAAATCGAAAAAATAGCAACAAAGGAACAATGAGATTTTAAAATATACCTTTCCAAAGAGCGTTCATTTAAAGCTGAACGAATCCACGCTTTTCCACGGCCTGTATCTGTCCAAATCTGCTTCAAAACAGAATACCGCTCTTGTTCGTGTTTTGTCAAGTGCTTTTTAACAAATGGCCAAAACGCTAAAATAAATATTAAATATAATACTCCATAATAAATACCCGGAAATATATATAAGATTTTATCGACAAATTATAATATTTCTTACATGGACTTTCATTTCCTATATTTAAACTTTGAGCAACAATATCGGAGACTTGCTTTAATGTAGATGTGTGATCAGCACTTGCGCAAGGCTTTGTTCTTAAACCATGAAGAAAAACAGCTTCTAGGGATAAGCACAGCCCTGCAACACAGCTGTCGAATTCAGTTGCTAATTCAGTTTTTCCTCCATAGCGTTTTTGACATTCTTGGACACACTCTAATAATTGTTTCAGCAATTTTTCAGCGTCGTCTGTTTTATTTGAGTTTGTTACTGGAGGCGTTAATACTGCAGACATCAGCCTTAATGACTAGAGCATAACGATATTACTTAGTACACAATAATATTTTAACATAAAAAAATAAAACTAACACCTACCATAATAATTTTAAGGGAGGCAGATAACCTTGGTTTATATTCATGTCATATAAAAATGAGTTATTAATCGCATTTCGTTGTAGAAAATAACAATTGGCTTAATTTATTATCAAATAAAACTTGATATGATAATATTGTACCACACCATTCTAATGTACAATTTATTTATTTCTGTGTGTCGTCACTTATCATCAGCTGGTAAATGTCATTTCAACCATAGATATTTCAATTTCACAGAACAACTCTGCGATCAATTCTTCGATTACTGATCAGGATCTCTCAGGTCAGGATAATATTCTTTAATCTATGCTCTCAGGAGTCAGGTTTGTGAGTCAGGATCATAAGAAATTAAAAACAGAAAATAAAAATAACGCTTTTCGTTTAAAGTCTAAAGCACTGTAAAGTAACAACCAAAAAGGATAGGATAGAGTGGAAGGTTCCATATGGCCACAATGTATTTTTCCGTACAAGGTTTTCCTGCGCCACCTGGGCGAGTCCTAGGCAGCATGAAATCCCCCCCACTACCACACATAGCGGGAAACTGAAACTCAAGGTCTTCAATCCATGCACCCTGCGCGGGTCGAGCTCGTAAAGGAACTTTCAGCCTTCAATTTTTAGCGGGAAATTTAAATTCGGAAGTACCGAGCCGGCGCCCTCTGCAGGTCAGATGCGTAACTAAATCCCCCACTGCCCACTACCGCCATTACCGGGAAATTTAAACTCTCGAGGCACCGCACTCGTGCCCCTGGATTTCTTAAAAATTAAGGAAAAAAGAAGCGATAAACGTGAAAAAAATTACTTTATTTTAAGAAATAGCCACTGCACTAACAAAACAAATATTACTAGTAATAAGTGAATTTAAATAGTATAAATAATTTATAAAATATTCTACAAATGACACTGTATAATAACTTATAACTAGAAATTTGTATAACACTGATCAATAGTTATGCTACAGTGTTGTATTGAACAGAAAATAAAAATTCTAGCCGTAATGAATTCAACGTGTGCAATTGAAAAAAATTAATCATACAAAATTAATAAATAAAACGGACACAAAACTGACAGAAAAAATAACAAATATAAACATGTCAGCTCCAATAAAAAAAAATCGTATATCGTATACTAAAAATAAATTAATGGGTAAAACAAAAATCACTAATTGGTGGTAGCTCAAAATACAACCATTACAATTTATCGAAAAATATTATTTTGTGTACTAATTCAGCAGATAACTTTCAATGAAACCATTCATTCTTTCCATATACTATCGATCCAAGTCTGATCATACCAGTATATCAACAAAAAATGACTCTTACGAGACATCTTATCAACTGCTTTCATCTAACAATATCAATATCAAAAACAAGAAAATTATATTCTTTCTATATACTGATGATCAAGGTATGATCATGCAGTGGCGGCTGGTGATATTTCAATTTTTTTTTCTCGTTTGTGGCGCGTGGGACCCATACGAAATATGGGAAATAACATCTCAAGCTGAACTTGGTTTGAACTTAGTTGGTACAACTCGCCCTAAGTGCTAGCAATTTGCAAGATTTGTATGCTAAGTACATGATAAAGATCTTCGTAAGGCGGAGGGTACCAAGCTGGTAGCATATTTTCATAACAATTTCAAATCAAACTGGCATCTGGGATCTTACTCACATTTCGAGTTCCATGCCCTTTATATTTATCGTTTCTTCTACGACAGTTTGAAAAATTGCAGGCCACAACCATTATATACTTTATAACTATAATCAAAACTATAATTTTTTACACATATAATACTCATTTGCTTTTTCTACATGTGACATTTATTATGATCACCATTACCATTGCATTGCATGATTGTAAGGTTAGGTGCGTTTTTTTGTCCACGACCGGTAGAGTTAGAATTACCAGAATGATATTTACCAATAAAACGACAAAACTGAAATTCCTAGGTGGGAGGCGACAAATTTCTTGGGATTCTTAAATAACGAATAATGGCATCGACATTCATGTGTATGGAATCAGAATGGCGAGCAAAAAACGACAAGATTTGATATTCCGGTGTCAGAATTGTAGCAAAAAAACGCACCTGTTGATATGACCAACAGCAAGGTCAATAGTATAGACAACAATCTCTTTCTTTGATGTCGATGCCTGTAAATATGTTGTTGCTGCCTAAAACTCGACAGATGGCATGTGTACGCGAGCCTTCCGCTCTATCTTATCCTTTTTGGTAACAACCATGTAAAATTATAGCTTTGTTCAAGAATCCTCCACTCTCTGCACCAGTGCAAATGTATGTATCTCTCTTCAATTTCTGTATAGTCTTACTCTATCTCCTTCTATTATTTGCACTAGTCACTAGTGCAGTAGTGCAGGATTTTTGAACAAACCTGATATTACAGCCGTATTTGTTTGACATCATATTTTAGATCAGATCAGTGAATTCTAGTTTTTGATTGGTTGGAACAATTTATATCAATATTTTAAACCAATCAGAAAGAAGAACAAGCTAAAAACGTACTCTTCGCCAATTTACTGAGCTTTTTATATATAATTGTTACACATTCTATAGGATACTCTTCGCAGTTTTCTTGTAAATAATGTTAGTTTTTGGATATCCTAAATTTTGTGATATAAACTTTGTTGTGAAAAAATTGTATGAAAAAAAAAAAAATGAAAAAAAAATTAAACCTGCGGGATTCGAACACGGAACCCTTGGATTGCAACGAAAAGCTTTAGCCGCTGCGCCACCACCTGTTGCTAGGAAAATTGATTATCTGTAATATATATCTGTCGACATTCATACATATTTCACTTCTAAGAAATATTAGTAAACTTCATACACAAAAAAAAATTTGTTATGGAAACAATATCTCGCGATTTCCATTTTAGTACAAGCCACAAAAATTATCAAAAAATTTTTTTTTTAAATTAAATAATTAATAACTTTTTTATTTACTGATCGATTTTCTTCAAAAACAATAGGGTTCTTCCTCTAGCTAACACTAACTTATTTTCTACATTTCAATACAATCGGACTTTTCTTTCTTAAGTTATCGTGCTTACAAGAAACGTGACGGACGGACAGACGGACGGACAGACGGACAGACGGACAGACGGACATTTTGAAAGTTGTTCAGAATTCGTTCACTAACACAATGATGTGAAAATTTTTTCTCTAGGAGCAATATTTACGATTTTAGAAATGTGCCGATCAAATACAATATACTCTTCGTTTTTGCGAAGAGTATAATAACTGACATAATCCAAAAAATCTTGTCAAAGAAATACGGCTATTCATAGTTGCTATATATTTTTTTAATACTGTTTTGTAACTTATATTGAAGATCTATTTCCACTTTTACTACAAATAAATGTTAATTAAAATACCTATAATTTATACACTGAAAAATAAGGCAGATATCTTGACAAATATATTTTTTCAAGTTTCTGTTATAATATACCTAATAATCATGATGTAAGGAAATAAATAATTCTAATGACGCGACATCTTTCAATGGTTTCTAGTATTGATTGCCGGTTGAATAAATCAATGCACAAACCATAGACTTAGAAGTAGTCTCTGGCACAAACCAGTAATCTATGGCACAAACACCCAAACACGTGAATGTGAATCATACACTACTCTCCAAATTTGCTACTCTCATAAACAGGAGTACTGTCATTTAAAAGAAAACAAACCCTAACTTTGCAAATCATTTTTTACAAACAGGAATAACAGAATACACATTTCCACATAATAACTATCGAAATATTACATATTATACTTCTAAAGTGGCTCTTTTCCGTGATTTGACCTGCTATAGCAGGTAAAATATTTTAAGATATATTCCTTCCAATAGTAGTTTAAGTTCATTATAGTGAAGCTATCAAATCGCGGTCACAAGCCTGTGTTTTCAAAATATAGTGACTCCTTTAAGAAAGTAAACTTCAAACTTCTTTGAGTAAAACAGTGTATTATTTTAATTCGTTACGTATTGTGTTTAACAACTGGTTGGTAGAGGGCGGCAGCATGAAATTGGTCAATGCAGACTTCGGTACCGATTTTTTATTCACTACCAAAATGGCTGGTCGTTCGATGTAGGGAAACGTCAGTGCTATAAAGAAACCGAAACTTTTTTATACAAATGTATCATTTATAGTTTTAATTATTTCATTATTTATTTATTATTGTGCTGTGAGTGATTTAAGTGTAAAAATATGTCGGGAGAACGTGAAATTCCCGCTGAAGACAGTATTAGAGTCGTGTGTAGATTTCGGCCCCTAAATGATTCAGAAGAAAAGGCTGGGTCAAAATTTATCGTGAAATTTCCACAAGGAGGTGATGATAACTGTATTTCAATCGCGGTAAGTGATAGATATCCCCTTTTTATCCTTTTACATGGTAGCATGAAATCATTCATTTATTTTTCACATTTACGTCATAGAACATAGCGAGAGTTGATTTTCTGTTCGGTTGCGCATCGCCGATTTTCTTGCTAATTAGAACAATAACTTTACCTGTTAGTTCTTTCGTTATTCCATTATTCAATTAAACCTTTTGTCCATTACTTAAATTTTGTTAAGTACGAAAGAAAACACGCGTTTTAGTGTTGGCAGTTTTCCAAAAATTTTTTGACTGCAGCATTGGGCTATATTTTAAACATTGACGGTATTCTAAAGACAATGTAAGAATAAACATGACCCTAAAATATAGGAATGCATTATATATATTGTAGAATAGTTTATTCTCATTGTGTTCTAACGCTAAAGCGAGACAGGTATTAAATCGTAATATTTACTATTTAGTACCTATTTTATTTACCATACTAATTTGTCTTCTGACGGATACAACCGTTCAATACCTACCTACCTAAGTGCCCTATATTTCTTTTTGACAATGGAACATGTAATTATAGGTACCTATATTGGTAAATTACGTTTCTATTCGTAGTTTATGCAAAAAGAATAAAAGAAATTGCTACATCTGTCGACTGTCAGTTATTAGAAAATAAATAAATTTTTGTCAAATTTACATTACCTACACGAAGAATATACAAGGAGCGTACCTAAGTCTCATGTTTAGTATCTATTTGAGTAAAGTAATATAAATATGCATAAAGTGCGTTTAAGACACTTAAATAAGTACCTACCTAAGTAATTTGCGCAAATCGTATTGTGTAACTTAACTTCTGCAAGTAAATTTTTACGTCTATACACGAAAATTTGCGGCTTAGACATTAATGATTTACTTGCACAAGGTAGGGTTACATAAACCGTTTTTTAACGCATATTATATGAGTGTCTAAATGCACGTTAATCAGGAGTAGGTAAGATGTAGCTATGTTTTATTGAATAATTGCAGTAAATGAGATTTTTTTCGTAAAAATTGAAAAATATAGGTATCCACTTTTTTAAAAATTCTTGAAAAGCTCTTTATCTCGTTTAATGCTTATCCCCCTTCCACCTCGTTTTTTGATGGGATGTGGAAATATTGGAATTTCAAGTTTTTAGGTCAATTGGAAGTACCTATAATTATTATAGGTACAGATAGGTAATATGGTATAGATAGGTAATATGGCAAATATCAATTGCAGGGACGTTTTAAGCATTGTAGGCCCCCCTTTTATAGTTTTGTTTGCAATCAAAAAATTAGCTTATATAGTATCACTAATATGTTATTAAGTAACTATAAACTACATTGTGTATAATTTTATTCTAGAGTAGGGTAATCTAGAAGAGAAGGTGTTTTCTACATTTCTAGGTGGCGAAATCATGAATTATGCCGTCAAAGTGAATAGTCTGTAAAATGTCATTTTCAATACTCATCAAACTTAAACTATTTAAGCTTGATTGAGTCATGCGATTTCTTATTTCACTTTTCACTATTTTTAATTTTGAAAATGAACGCTCTCCGCTTGCGTTGGTGACCATCATAGAACAACAAAAAAATTCTCATTATAATTTCAATGTTTGGAAACAATAACAATTTTTTCGTTGAACATATATTTATAAAATTCATTGATTCCAATCGAGTCATTTTCTTCTATAAGTTCATCTTCATCTCCAACAGTAGATTTCTCTTTTTTCTCGATTTTCTTTTTTCTTTTTCCTTTTCCCTTAGTTTTTCAATATCCAATATCCAATCCAACGTATGCCTTGAAGTGTTGACATTCCACAATTAGTTCTTCCTCTATAAAAATGTATTTATATTTTGAATTATTTTAATAAGTTTTTTTTTGTTTTTTGGATTGTGTGTCGTAATTAAATTAAAATAGAAATAACCTTTAAATGGGCATGTACGACGAGGCCCCCGACCATGACCCATTTTCGCCGTGCCTTAAGACGTCCCTGATCAATTGAGAAAGCGACGTTGATCTATCGGCGCTTTGTCGGTCTTTTTTTATGATTTTCCAACTGACTTTGACAAGAGTTTACCCCAGGGGCAACTCGCGGAGGAAATACGGTGTACACTCAGAAGGAAATGAGGAAATCTTTTTTTTCGGATTTCTCCCGTTCTTTAAAAAAAATTTTTTTATCAAAGAGGAAATCTCACAGAAATCTGGAGAAAATCTGCGTAATCTTCGTCAAAGAGGAAATCTGGTGTACAAAATTTTGGATGTGGTTGTGCCCTCGAGGTTACCCGTGATTAATTCCTACAAATAATTTTTTGTTTGTATTATTAATTAATGTCGAATTAATGTTTTCCACAAAAATATCGTTCCCGCTACGATCGTCATGTTTAAAAAATGACGACCAAAAAAGGTTTTTCTCCTGTTCCTGTTATTATATAGGTTAGATTCTGGTCATTTTTGCAATTAAAAAATGACTAGCAAACGAAAAGGCCTTAAATAAACAGAAAAATGTTACAAATACACGAACTAAATTTACAAATACCCCCATAATAGACACCATATTAAAATTAAATAGGTATACCTAGAACTTAAAATTAAGTTTCTAGTAGCCGGTACTTAGTACTATCAGGGCCGTCGAGAGCCAAAGTGGGCCCAAGTACAAGAGATTTCGCCGGGCCCCCGTATTTTTAAATATAAAGAGCAGCTGTACAATTTATCTCTATAGCGATGTTGTTTACAGTGTGCCGAAGACCATGGGAATTCATCTGTTCCTCGAAACAGACACTTGAGAGGTCTACAGACCGTCCAGCCAACATCGGTACACTTTGAAGTTTGCCATGCGAACTCGTAAAATTGCTGGAGCTAACAGTGTCGGTACGCTTTGAAGCAGGCCTGTAGCTAGAAAGTGCTTTAAGGGCGGGCAAACAATTTTTCAGGGGGGGCCGTAATAAAAAATTTTTTTGATGAGCTGGGGGGAGAAATCCAAAAAAACAATTTTTAACCCAATCTCTTTCAAAATATTGGGAAGGCAGTTGAAATTGCCCCCCCTTGCGGTCGTCGTAGGTCGGGCGAAAATTATTCCAGGACGGGCGAAAATTATTCCAGGACGGGCATAGCCCCCCCCCCCAGCTACAGGCCTGCTTTGAAGACATTAGAATTCCACCAGACCAATTCACTTTTACAAGTTGTCATGGCAATTTTCGAAGTGTACCGAGATTAAGGCTGGCTGGTTGGTTGGTTGGGTCGTCTGTAGAAAAAGGTACATACCAGTAACAAATAAATAGCGGAATTGATTAGTAAACTTCGTGTAATTAGTTACGGTTCATAAAAATCATAAAATGGTTTGAGATTTTTAGGTAACAGCCGAAAACGTCATAAAAAGGAGTCACGACGACTGGGATTAGCTGGTATATTAAAAATTGTACTCAAAGCTGTGTTAATTTTAATTATTAATTACGTGTTGTTCAAAAGTTGATATTTTTTTAACATACTAGAGATGGCAATTTTTTAACACAGCCAGGAGTCCCTTGACTGCGCTCGGGCCCCGGTAATTTGTACCGGCTGTCCCCCTCACTCGACAGGCCTGAGTACTATATTAGACAATAGCAATAAGATGTAAATTAAGTTACCCCTTTCCAGTCCTATAATGTTGTAACAATACACACAGCTATATGTGGTATGCGGTCACTTTTAGGTTAATTATTAAGACTTTGATACTTAATGGTCGCGAGTAGGGTTGCCAGGCCTAAAATTCGAAAAGCCGGACTTATAAATGTGGCTGGACATTTGGTACAAGAGTCGATATTTGTCAAGTTTATGGGGGCAATAAATTGTTGAAGTATGGCCTCTGTAAACCTTCAAGTAAATTATTTTTTAACCATTATAAAAATATTCAAATAAATTTGATTTGGACTGTACCTGAAATAACCAATAACGTATTGTTCGTAAAGTGGTCTTATAAATTTCTTATCAAAAGTATGGTCATAATATTCTCTTAGGTAAATATCAAGTGAGGGTTTTCTGATCGAAATTACGCTCGTTGTTAAGTGAAACATTCTACATAGAGTGGTATGTACATGCTGGCATGATATGGCTGATATTTAATTAATATGGGTGCTTAAATCTCTAACTGCAAAGAAGTGACAAATAAAAAGGGTGACAAAGACCGTTGTTAAACGAAAAAATTCTGCATGGAGTGGTACATTAGCATAACACCTGTAATGAGCAAATGCAATACTTTTAAAGGATGGTCATAATTTTCTTAGGTAAATTATCAAGCGAGGATTTTCCGGTCAAAATTGCGCTCGTTGTTAAGTGAAAAATTCTACATTAAATTCTACACTAAATATAGGGAGACCAGGTTACACGTGGAAAAAATAACCGAGAGGCTCATGAACAAACTGGGAAAGGACCAAAAATACTGGGAAAGAAAAGCGAGGGGAAAAATGAATTCCACGAAAAGATCGCAGCGATATATACTCTACCAGAACCAGAAACCGAGGAATCAGAAGACTTAGAAGAAGAAGAAGATTTGTAGAAGCAGAATACAAAAAGGAGAGCACAAACACTTCATATCATGACACAATGCGGCTACATATTTTACAAATACTTACAGATACCTGTATACTCTACCAAAACCAAAAACGGAGGAATCAGAAGAAGAAGAAAATCTGTAGAAGTAGAAACACGAACAAGAGGAAAAAAACATTAAATATCAAGAAGCATGACCCAAATCCAACCCAGCATCGGAAACCGAGGAATCAGAAAACTCAGAAAAAGAAGACTCGAAGAAGCAGAAACACAAAAAGAGGAGCATAAACACTCCATATCGCGACACAACGCGGTAACATGTCACAAGAAGAACCAGAAGAGGCAGAAGTCCAGAACCAGTTAAACGTTCCCTCACGACAAAATCCGCATCTCACAAATACCTACACCTCCCATCCCACATTCCTTTACCACGCGCCATTTGGCTCTCGCTGCTGGCAACAAGCATGACTCCTAATCCAACCCAACGTGGACGTAGCAGGCCCAGTTGTATACCTGGGAGTGGCAGCAATGTTTACCGCACGCTGGTAAATCAATCAATCAAAATCCGAACAGTATTTGTTCGCCATAAAAAATTACCAAAACTCAAAGTCAGTCTTTTAATATTTTTGTTAAACTTGATTAATATAAAAATAAAGTTTTCTTACATCGGAACAGGAAAAGTCATCGCAAAACAATAAAATGTATCTATAGAAAAGCGACTAAAGACGAAAAAAGAATAAATCACGTTTTAGAGCCTTAGGAAAAAAGCCAAACAAAAGCCGGACGGACCGGACATGTTAATTTCTAGCCAGACGAAACCGTAAAAGCCAAACATAACCGGACGCCTGGCCTAGTCGCGAGACCCAAACATGTCAAATAAATCTGAATAAAAGTCTTGAAACAGTAATACCAAGTGTTCTTAATACTTATTCCAAACAAAAAAAAGTGCATAAGCAGTGACGGGTAATCGATTAGCCAGAAAATAATTGTTCCTCGAAGGCGTTTTGACTGCGTCACCCCACTCAATCACGTTTCTGGTCATTTTTGCAATTAAAAAATGACGAGCAAACTTAAAAAGTGACGAGCAATCAAGAGCAAACGAATAGCACGAAGAAACGTGCTAGTTAGATACGTTTAGAACTAAAAGTACTTATTTCACATTAGAAAGTTGATAAAAAGTGTCATGGAGAAAACTAGATTGGCGTCACTAAAACCAGTAAAAAGTCACTGCTCATGTTGACCAATTCGTCTAATTTCCGAACTTTGTAAAATAGTCTAGGTGCCCGTCGAAATAATTGCAATTTATACATATTCTCGTATAACTTCTTGTACGGCATAACTGCGCCTAGTCTATCATTTTTTTCCTCTGCGAAAATTTTCGAAAACGCGGCGTTCCTCCTCGGCATGAAAAAGACGATTTCCACGCGTCAGACTGGAAAATCGGCAAATATATAATAGTTTAGTTTTCACATTTTATAAATTTTAATCTCTAATTAATGAACTTCAGAAATAAAGTGTTAATTTTCTATTTTAATATGACTGGTTATAGAAAAAAATAGTGTATGCAATTCATATTTAATGGCTATTAAGACACTCGTATTAATTGTGACATTCGCCTACGGTTCATGTCAATTCTCATGCTCGGGTCTTAATAGCCCTCTATCAACGTTTCATTACGGTACGATTAGCTAAATCTTAATATTTTGATTCCTACTGTGCACAGTTAAGTGTTGTATCATTACTTATGAATCACCCTGTATATTATGACATGGTATTACTAGAGAACTTATACCACCGGTATAAGTTCTCTGGTATTACTAGAGTGAAGAAAGATTTAACTCGAAAACCATTGCCCGTTGAGACATTTGACCAGGACCAGCCAATTCCATCGAAAGCCATTTTCCACAAGATTTGTGCGGAATTCTTTCGAGTGAAATTGACATTCGAAAACACAGGTCAAACAAAATTGAGTATATCGTCATCGTTTCATTGTAAACTTTTAAGCTTTCTATTTAGATTTAAAACAGTAGAATTGACATCGGAGTTAGCTATTTATTAGACTTACTCTCGAAGTTGTCTAACAAGCCATAACGAAAATGATCGTGACCCAATTCGTGAATTGGACAGTTGACATAGACATTCTGGCACTGCTGGTAGACTGTCGAAGTTCAACGTGGTTCCATTTATAACCAGGATGGGAACACAATTAAAGTATGACATGAAAAGATGAAAATCTTGTATTTTCAACTACCTTATTAATAGTAGGTTAGTACTGTCGTGCGCAAAAAAAATGGGACAAGTCTTATAACGTATTTTTGCTAAAATCTAGTTGTGTACATCTAACTTTAATTTTTGTGACATTGTCAGTTATTTGTCAAAATTCATTGCAAGTGTGCAAATAGAGACAGATTTACATTAGAAAAAAATAGTTGTTCTATTTTTTTTTGCTCACGACAGTACGTACATAAAATATAATCATATCCAAGATGCAGGGTGCGTAAATAATAATCGACGCGTGATAGGCACGTGATCGCCAATATCTGCATTGCTATTGGACAATCGGCAATAATATGCTCGGAGCGACGCGAAAAAATCACGTGCATTGTTTATATCCACAGCATCTATATAGTAAATTAATATAAAAGTATGACCAAACGTACAATCAAAACGCTTTCGAGAAACGATTTTTTTTGCTAATTCATTACGAAACGAATGAAAGTTGCTGTCGGGCGTTGTTGATTGCGAATATCTCTTTGAATAATAAAAACATTTTTGAAAAAAAAATGAATTGCCTTTAAAAAACATCGCTAAAAATTATTAAATAACATTTCACCGTTGTCCGGTTAATTGAACTTTATTATTTAAGGATAGAATTTTGCACAGTGAGAAGGAAATATGCGTTTATTTTCGATTTATCTTAAATAATTAGAAAATCAAACATAGTATACCTAATCTTTAAAACTTTTTAAATAATTGCTATTGTTCTAAGGAATACAACTATATATCTATTTTTTATTGTAAATTTCTGTTGTACTTGAATATCGTAGTAATGAAAATAGTTCCTAATTTCATTATTAGAGTGTGGCATTTAATTATATACAAAATTTATGATAAAAACTATATATGGTTGTAAGTATTCCTTAAAGCAATGGGAAGTATCTGAAACTCTTTTAAATATTATACCATTTATGATTTTTTAAATATCTATACCTAATAAACCGAAAATAAACGTATATTTCCCTCTTACTCTACAAAATCCTATAATTTCTATTAAAAATACGTTTAATTCGTTTTTTGTTTATTTTTACACCGTTCTCAATATTTCTTCTCGATATTAAGTAATAAAATTCAATTAACTGGGCGATGGTCAAATTTTATTTCATAATTTTTAGCGATCTTTTTTGAAATTCGCCATTTTGACAATAGATTCGATATCAGTTATTCCTAAAATACCGGATGGGTCAAGTTTGCCCCACCCACGTGAACGATCGGAGCCAATTACGCATCATAATTTTGGACGCTTGCCCCCCACTTTCTTCAATTAAGTTGACGTTTCCATTTTCATAATTGCCTAATTTTGAACATTTTTTAACACCTTATTTAAAATTTTGCACATTTTCAAATTAGTGCCCACGGCGCGGCGTCCCGAAAAAAATCCTCTAGCTCCTCACTACCAAAATTTATATTCTTTTTTTGTGCTATCTTAAGCGATTAATTTTGCAAAATTTATTTAAAATTTTACTCAAACCCACTTAGTATCCACCCTTTTTTCGGTGCGCCGCGCAGCACAGTGGGAAAAATGTGCCATTTTTTTGCCAAAAATCTGCCGACAGTAGATAAATCAATCAATTTAAATAAAAGAAATGGAAAATACCCTTGAGACATTGTACTTTTGAGTTGTGCTGCGACAAAGTGGCTTTGGGTTAACCTAACCTAAAAATCGCAGATATTTCTCTTTGTTCCTCGTTTGCCTCCTTGGTAGAGAGTCACAGACAAACGAAGTAGTGTTCATGTAGATTGGATACCAAATTCATTTTTATGGGATCATAAGTTAATTGCTTCCATGCCAAATCAACCAATAAAAATAAAATTTTGAAACTTGACTTCTCCGATTTTGATAATTTTTGGTGAAAATGTTGTACCTGTCAACAACATGAAAATTTCAATTTTTTTATTTTTTTTTGATTCTTGGTTCTTGAGTAATAAGTCTTTGAAAATTGAAAGAAAGTCAGTAATTTTGGAAAATAGGGATTTTTAAATCACAATATCTCCAAAACGGTAAGAGATATAAGGGTGGGACAAACGTCAATTTATGGTTTCTATTTGGAGTTAAAAAATGTTGTAACCTGAAATTTAAAGGTCGAGGTCAAGGTCACAAATATAAAAGTAATTTTTCTCAAAAAGTGTATTTTTGAAAATTATTTAAAAAATTGTATTTGTCCCTGGTGGTCATATCTACCATTGCATACAATTTCAAAATGGGGCAACAATGGGAACATTGTACAAAAAATATTATTTTAGGACAATGTGTACTTTCAAGACACTAATCGCAAAGTTTAGTATTTTATTTTGCAATTTACAATTTTGAATTTACATAATCAAAAGAGTTGTTATTATTAGTCTTGGAAATAGGTTTGTGTAACCATCCCCACCCCCACGTTTCCCTGCCACAACCACTTTTGTCATACATGATAACATGATTGCGATAATAAGCATAATTAAATACCAAATGGGTAATATAGAATGAAATATGTTGTACGCAAAAAAAAAAACATTTATTGGTGGTATCCATGGGCGCAGCCAGGGGCGTGCCCAGGATTTTGTTTGGGGGGGGGCGCGACTAACAAAAAATGTTTGTAAATGTAAATATACACTTTTCTTTTAACAATTTCCACCAAAGGTTAGCTTTTGGATATGAAAAGTATATATTTTCTGGGGGGTTCGAACCCCGCTAACCCCCCCTGGGTACGGCCTTGAGTACACATCCTAGTCACCAGAAATCATCATACATGGCAGTGACAAAGCCAGAAATTTCCTCAAATTTAATATTAGGTAAACCATCTCCAAGGTTAAATTCAGTACTCTTACTGCTGTTTAAATAGAGTTTTCCTCTCAAAACCATATCTTTCTTAGGTATGAAACAATGGTATTGTTGAATTCCATGAACAGGTTTCACTTTGTCAAATCTGCTTTCAAGAGATAAAGTATAAAATATTCTGCTGATGGTCATCATCTGTGCAATAAATAATAATAAAATTTTTTATGCTCTCAGTCACAAAGTTGTATAGGTGTCGAGGTGTTAAAATTTGATCAGAGTAATGTCGTTATAGACTTGCTTTCGCCGCAAGTCGTTTTACAGTTCCACCTAGTCCATCACATACATTTTTGCCATGACTGGTAGCAAAAAAATGCCATTCTGCTTTTACGTTATAATAATCAGACTCGCGAAAACACATATTTAACATGTTTTGTCGGTTTTTATTCATTGCTCTATTGATAATATTAAGTAATATAATTTAATTTGATTTAAAATGTTCAAAACCTGATAAATATACAGCTAATTATGCACTATCCGCGGCAAACGACGGATCTAGGCTAGTCGCGCGCCGGGTCTGAGCGACGCGGTTAGGTGATATTTTATGCAGCGCATGTACCAACACTTTTATTATTTATTCACTTACTTATTTGTCGTCGCCCCACTTTCAATATTGGCACAGAGGTACAGGAAAGTTCAGTTAATATTACTTAATTTTTTGAGTTGAAAAAAAAAATTACTTTTTTAGATAATACCATTTGAGTATTTATGATCTTGAGAGTGACCTTGAGACAAAGAAATTATGTCCATTTTTTTAAATAGAAATAAACTTTAGTCCATAAGCTACAAAACGAGTGCTTACACAAAAAATTTCTTCTTCAGCATCCTGAGATAATGATTATTAAAAATACCCCTGTTGTAATAAAATGTGTTAATTTTTTATTCTTTCGAGTCCTATAGAAAAAAAACTACTCGTCAGAAAAATTTTAAATTCTGGATTTTTAATACCTTGGAGGGGTTAAACATGTGTACCAAAATTGGTTAAAATCTGAATGGTAATTTTTTTTTGCTTGGTTGATTTGATATGGAATGACCCTAAGTTTCTTGAATCGTTTTTAACGTATGAACCATAACCCTTTTAAGGGCTGAATTGAAGGTTTAAGGTGGTGAAAATTCGAGATTCAAGTGAAATAAAATTTAAGTGATCAAAAGTTGTTCCTCAGGGTTTTTTTTATGGTGATCTCATTTTTAATCTTACTCGCATCCTATCGATCCTTCAAAGGAATGAAAACGGGGGTTGATCTAAAAAATTACGATATTCCAAATACTCGTCACTAGTTGCGTTTAGACTTGTAAATATTATTTTACTGACAGATAAAAATAAGGATAGTTTTTTTATCCACAAGATTTTTCCTATGCATTCAGACTAATTATTTTTTATTTATTTTTTTATCTTTTTAGTCTGAATTCGAGCGAAGAGGGATTTACAGCCGGGCATGGCCGACTAATTGACCTCTAATTACTTTAATTAGTTTGTCGTGTTACAATAAAATAAGTCAGTTGAAACATTTTAATTTAAAATTATTATAATTTAATGTACACATAAAATCATTATCCGTTCAGATGAAACTTTTTAATTAAATTTTATTTATTAAATCAACGACAAACACACAATTTGTGTCTAATTAACAGTTATTTTTGTTAATTCTTTTCTCAACTCGTTAATACAAAGTGTCCGACCGGGAACTGCATCGATTGATATAGCGAAAAGTACGCACCAGAAAATTGTGAAACTTTAGGGAATTACTAATATCAGTATGGCTAATCCAAAGAAAATAATTGCAAATATTTGCGGCACTTCCTCTTATACCGGAAGCGATACCAACTTGCTTGTTTTAAATGGAACATCCTATAGATTTAGAAGTTTTCAAAAAGTGCGGAATGTAGCATACTCTATCATTAAACCCAGCCGTTTCAAAGATATTTGACATTTTATAAAAAATTTGGCAGGTGTAACGGTTTGCAATAACCTTTCTAACTTTTTTAACGTAACATATCCTCATTTGCTTTTTGGCATGCAGAAAGACCATAAGGTAAGCTACGCTCTATAGTTTAAAGAAATTCAATAATAATATACCAAGTGTTCAGTTTTTTACGTTACATTTTGTCAACGTCAAACCGCGAAACTTGTTTAAGTCAAATGGAACATCCTGTGCTTTTTTGCATTAAATTATGTAAAATTAAATTCCCCTTTTTCCCATGTAGATATTGTAGGTGTTTAACTTACGACTTTTTGAATTATTTGCGATTTAAAATTGAACTTTAAAATTGAAAATTACAGTTCCCGGTCGGACACCCTGTATATACGTAAAAAAATATCCACCTATTCACATATCTTTGTAATTTTGTTTTTCTCTTAGAATGTTTAACATTTTCGGCTTTGTTTAATGATACCAAAGCCAGAAATAGTTTTTGTATTTAGATTGCGAAATACCTCTTTTGCACTTGAGTTTAGTTCAACTTTTCAAGACAGTTTCATTACACCGTACTGTATAGTATATACTAAAACATCTAACCAACATGAGGGTGATACTACGGGAGCCCACCCTGAGTGTCCGTGCACCCCCCGATCCTTGGGGACAATGTTTTTCATAAAGATTAAAGCCTAAGGAACAATTTTAGACATGTTCCAAAAAAAATTGGCTGCACTTTCAAAATGGCGTCCGTTAAAAAAAATTTGCAAAAATTGTTTTTGTCACACAAAAACTAAAAAAGATGGATAAAAACTTTCTGCACAAAAAAACAAAGTACAATTTTGTTCCTATACAATATTTGGATAGGAATTACCATTTTCCAGATACCATTGTTACCGTTTTCGAGATAAATGTCTGCAAATTATATTATTATTATTATTATTATTATTATTAATTTTCCAGTTTATTTTATTTTTTGTTAATATTATAGTTATATTATACGCCTTACAATAATTGTCACAGTTATTTCCTCTAAGTGATTTACCTATATATGAATTTCCATGTTTTCTTAATTTTGGGCTCATTTATCTGGAAAATGGTAACTCCTATAAAAATATTGTGTAGGAACAAAATTGTAGAAAATTTTATGCACGTTGTTTTTTGTGAAAAAAGTTTTTGTCAATATTTTTTAGTTTTTGTGTTAAATGACAAAAACAATATTGGCAACAGTTTTTTTTTAACATATGGCCGCCATTTAGAAAGTACAGCCAGTTTTTTTTTTAGGACATGTCTTAAATTGTCCCTTAGGCTTTAATCTTTATGAAAAACATTGTCCCCAAGGATCGGAGAGGGGGGTGCACGTACAGCTAGGGAGGGCTCCCCGACTATGAGCTACGATCTGGAGTGCAGGATTTTTGCAACATTAAAAAAATAAAAAATTTGGTACCGGAGTCGATTTTAGTTAATCAAAAATGCTTTAAGAAAAACGAAAAGTTCCAGAGTTGTACGAAGACTCGCCGAATTTAAATTTCGAAAAAAAATATTGACAATTACTTTTAATTGTTTGATGCTCCGAATATTTAAACAATATACTCAAATTTTTTGGTAAAAACTTTTGACCACAAAAGACAACTTTTGACATGTGTTTCGAAGCGATTCGATGCATTTTAGAATTTTAGAAATAGAAAAAAAAATGAATTTGTTTATAACAAATCATAGGTTAAAATGGGAAAAAGCCATTGTAGAGTTGCGCAAATTGAGATCCATAATCTGTGTGACATTAAAATAATAATATGATAAATTTATTCATAAATGAAATGGTACAAATTCGACAATACTGCCCTCTTCCATTTGTCCAGTACTACTAACTAAACCTGAATTAAAACTAAAATATTTATTTTCATGACAATGAAATATTATTAATCGAAATCAGTTGCAAACGCGACCACAACTTAAAAAGGTCTCGCCGGTTAAGTATATGGAATTGGGCCCAGCGGCTTATTGGGCCATTCATTCACATGAATGTTGCTTATGACCAGGAATGCTCAATAAAATATATAATAAACCTCTATCCCCTATATTAGCAGAGTTATGGGGGTAACAACCCTAAACTTTAAACTTAATTTTTTTCAAAACTATTGAAGATAATTCATTGAAATTAATAGGAGACGCTGACATAAAATAGCTTTATATTTTACATTTTTTTTACATTCCTATTACGTCATTTAGTATATAAAAAAAATAATTAAATGTTTTTATATCAACCCCTCGAGTGGCACCTACCAAAAAATATGTATTATTTAACACTAACATAATTATCGTGTGTGAAAATTACTTCAAGGTCAAATTGGGACAAGATGCTTAAAAATATAAATCTAGGTAATGAACACAGGCACACAAAAAAAAATTAAGTGCAAAGCCACTTAATTCCTACTCATTTGGAAGCCAATAATCAAAAAAATATACTACTACTTTTAGCTTGGCTCTCAATTATTTTTTTTGCTTCAGAAGTATTGATTTTATTAGACAATATGGTTAGGCCATTTTAATTAATCCATAGAAATATCTCCTCAGGAAAGGGGATTAGCGAAAAATGTTTCAGACAAAAGTTGTTCCATTCAGAGAGGGACATCTTCTGGACAGAACAATTTTCCACCCCCAACCCGTGATAAGCGGTGGGTGGGGGTAACTTTTGAATTTTTAATGGCACTCTCAATTTTTGATCGCGTATTCTGATTCTACGAAAAAAATTGGATAACTTTTGTACCATACATTTTTTTATCCCCCCCCCCACTCTGATCAGCGGCGATGACGGTTTAACTTTCGATTTTTCAAAATCCTGCAGGCGAACATCTCTGAACTAGGGCATTTTTAGGAAAAATGTTTCAAACAAAAGATGCCCCTCTCTGAACTAAACAACTTTTGTTTGAAACATTTTACCTAAAAATGCCCTAGTTCAGAGATGTTCCTCTGCAGGTTTTTGAAAATTCGAAAGTTACACCTCCATCCCGCTCATCAGGATGGGGGGGAGAAAAAAATGTTTGGTACAAAAGTTATGTAATTTTTTTCGTAGAATCAGAATACGCGATCAAAAGTGGAGAGTGCCATTAAAAATTCAAAAGTTACTCCCACCCCAAGCTCATCGGGGGTTGGAGGTGGAAAAGTATTCTACCCAAAAGATGCCCCCCTCTGAACGGAACAACTTTTGTCTGAAACATTTTTCGCTAGTGTCCCTTCCTGAGGAGATATTTCTATGGATTAATTAAAATGGCCTAACCATATTGTCTAATAAAATCAATAGTTCTGAAGCAAAAAAAATAATTGAAAGCCAAGCTAAAAGTAGTAGCATATTTTTTTGATTATTAGCTTCCAAATGAGTAGGAATTAAGTGGTCTAGGCCTTCGCACTTAATTTTTTTTGTGTGCCTGTGTTCATTATCTAGATTTATATTTTTAAGCATCTTCTCCCAATTTGACCTTGTAGTAATTTTTACACACGATAACTATATGCTAGTGTTAAATAATATAGATTTTTTTTGGTAGGTGTCACTCAAGGAGTTTATATAAAAACAGCACCCTCAAAAATTAAATTATTTTTTTTATATACTGAATGACCTAATAGGAATGTAAAATATAAAGCTATTTTATATCAACGTCGCCTATTAATTTCAATTAATTATCTTCAATAGTTTTGAAAAAAAATGAATTTTAAAGTTGAGAGTTGTTACCCCCATGACTCTGCTAATATAGGGGATAGAGGTTTATTATATATTTTATTGAGCATTCCTAGTCATCAGCAACATTTATGTGAATGAATAGCCCAATAAGCCGCTGGGCCCAATTCCATATACTTAACCGGCGAGACCCTTTCATTAAAAAAACACAGGACGTCTGGGCCTTATTATTATGCCTACGAGGCTCACATTTCGTCTCGCACACTTCTTCAGAGTTTCATTTGCGACACAGGAAGAGATATCCAAAGCTTCCATCGACCATATACAGTACCCAATCCACTAAGAAAGAAAAAAACGAAACGTCAATATTTTTAGTGAAGATTTAATCTTTATATAAAAGAACATGTTTGCTCGCCTTTATGAGTTTCTTAAGAATTAGATTATTCTGGAAAATAAACAGATATTTATAATACCTTTGGCCAGGGATCGAGGATATATATCACTTGATATATATCATGATATATATCATGATATTTATGGAAAATATCACACCATAAATATCACCATAAATGATATATATCGCAAATATAAAAATAAAACGCCTACGCCTATGGTGCGCGATTAAACACCTACGCCATTGGTGAAAAATATATATGTATATTTTTTAAATTGGTTTCATTTTAATACTTATAGGTACTTCTTTATTGTCCTTATAATACTAATATTGAACATCTATGAGAGCAATTTTGTTATGTTTTTTAAGCCAAATTCTTTTCAGCTGCTTAGCTTTACAGTTGGACGGGGTAAGATCGTCATTTTAATTTTGATGTAACAAAACTCATGATTCTCTTCCCACTTGTACGAACCCAATGATACCCACATGCAGCTGGGAGGATAGAGGAGGTAACCCGGGTAAAGTGATACATCATTGGGCCGTGAGAAGAACTTTCGGGAGCGGTGCGTTGGGCACCCGAGGCAGCTGAACAGAATTTGACTTTATTTTAAATTGTTAGAATTTATGTTTTGTTTGTTACATTTTCAGAACCAAGACATAATAAGCTTAAAAAACATTGAATAAAAACAATTTAAAATATGATATGCACTCTTTTAAATTCAATCGTGGTTTTATTTGCATGAATAAGTTACATGAATTAAAAAAATAAAAATAAATATCATAAATATCAAAAAGTGATATATATCACGTTTTTTGTGATATATATCAGTTTGTCTGATATTTATATAAATATCATGATATTTTCGATCCCTGCCTTTGGCAGTAACATAGGAAGATAGTAATAATCGTTGTCATATTGACTCACTTATACAAACTTGTTTGTCATCATTTGACTGATATCTAGATTAAGTTACAGATTTTATCAAAAAAAATCATTTGCCTAGTTACTTTTAATAAAGTTGATTAATTATAGATTACACTTATTAACGAGTTTATGAAGTAGAGATCTTTTCTTTCGTTTGTTTGACGTTAATAGTAAGAATGGAATGGCACCGCGCCTTGTATTGCTTCATTGTGAATTGTTCGAAAAAAAGTAGCTTGGAACCTTCGTTAAAAAGAAAACAAAGATCTATTCAATTTTCAATGTCTCGTGCTGTGGAATAATTCGGATTTTTTCAACGTTGATTTTAAGGTCGATCGATTTAAGACCACACAGAAGGACTTAGAAATTACAGCTGGGGATTTGGAAAAGGCGTGTTTTAACTGTCAAAGTAGTAGCTTAGACAAAGTTTTTTCATGGTACATTAAAATGTAAATGACGAGTCAAATCAGTATCTGTCATTAAAATTGACAATAGTGGTCCAATCGACCCGCGTGTAGATTGAGATTTTTAATAACCATTACTTACTTATCAGGTGGGAAAGAAGTAGTAGAGATTGGTGTAATTAGGTCATATGAAGTAGTACCACAAGGGCCCATTCTAGGACCCTTGTTGTTTTTATATTCATTCATGAGTTAAAAGAAACTGATGAAGACCCGAATCTGGTAATGTTTGCGCATGATAACAATTACTTATGCATAGACTATAACAGTAAAGACGCCCTAACAAAATTACAGAGCATGATTAATTGTTTTACCAACTGATTTACATCTAAAAAGCGGCATTTAAATATAGCTTTTAATACACAGTTTATTAATTTTACTTAAAGTCAAGCATAATCAGTGAGTCACGTTTAATTAAAATTGAAAAATCCATCTAATAACCTCAACAAAATTTCTTGGCATAATATACAGTGTGACCCCGCACTCTTGTAAACTTTTTTATTTTTGATTTGCCGAGAAAAAGTTATCCTTTATAAAAAGTTTTCATTGTTTGAGAAAGTCATAAACAGTTGTCAAACTTAAGACAAAATATACAGGGTATTCTAAAAATTAGAGAATATGAAATCGACCTTAAGCAAACTACCTTTTTTTACATTTTTAATAAAAATTTTATTTGACAAAGTTTTTTCAGTTATTATTTTCGTTTTAGTACACCTGAATGATAAAAACAGTTTGTTTTTAAAAGAAAGTTTTTTTTTTATTTAATTTAATTTTTAAATTTTTAGTTACGTCTTAATTAGTTTTATATTCAACCTAACGCGTAAAACATGTAAAAAATGTAATTTTTTACAAAAACTTAAAGATTAAAAAAAAGAGGGGGTTGTCACAATCATTAACTATGTTTTCCACAAAAATATGGCTGCCGCTACGGCAAATGACGGTCAAAATGGGTTTTTCTCAATTATCGAAAAAAGCTGCAACTTTTATTTAAACAATTTTTTTCTCTGTTGTTAATATTTTTCAATTTACAGCCGTCGGAGTGGTGAAAATGTGTGCTTCGCTGCAGATTTTTACAAGCTTTTATTACAAGTTTTTTTTAACTTGCAATATTTGTATATTTGTTTAGGTGAAATCTTGCAACTGAATTTTAAAATAGTTATCCCAACCGATTGAACTGAAATTTTGCATACACGTTTAGTTTGGATGACAATGCATGGTTAGCTAAGTGACGTCATTCTAAATCCAATATGGCGGACTCCCAAAGATGGCGGACTAGTTATGATATGGGTATCAAATGATGGGGTTTGCTGAGAAGAATATGAAAATAAAATGACGTCACAGTAAATTCAATATGGCGGACTCCCAAAGATGGCGGACCAGTTATTTTTTTGCACCCCCATGATATGGGTATCAAATGAAAGGGTTTGCCGAGATGAATACGAAATGACGTCATTCCAAATCCAATATGGCGGACTCCCAAAGATGGCGGGCCAGTTATTTTTCATGCACCCCCATGATATGGGTATCAAATGAAAGGGTTTGCTGAGAAGAATACGAAGACGTCATTCCAAATCTAATATGGCGGGCTCCCAAAGATGGCGGACCCATGATATGGGTATCAGATGAAAGGGTTTGCTGAGAAGAATACGAATATAAAATGACATCACACTAAATTCAATATGGCGGACGCCCCAAGATGGCGTACAAAATTTTTTAATTTTAAGACTATAATTTGATCGTATAGTGTATTCGCTCATACGTTGCATTCTAAGAAATGGTGAAGGATTCGGTTTAAACTATAATTTTTATATCGGATAGGAATGACGCAATGAATATATAAAACTAATTAAGGCGTAGCTAAAAATTTAAAAATTAAAGGGCCCCTCCAAAGGCCGGCCCTGTGTATTAATGATAAATACTGTTGTGTGTTTGTTCAAAGAAAGGTCTGCGTGAGGTTTATCGGTCTGTAATACTGGCATGAGGTAGACACTGCTGCGGGATGCGTCTACCACTGAACTCTATTTAGTGAATATAGAGTTCACGGTTATAGTCTTATAGGACGGAATGTTTTTTGTAAGAATATTAATAATGTCTTTATTGTTTATAAAAGGAATAGGTACAAGAGAATAATTGAGGGAGATTGCGATATTCAACATAGTTGTTCTTTCATACAATCGTCTTAATTAAACAAGTATACAATGGGTTCATTTAGCACTTTTTTTTATTTGATTATTGGAAAGATCTTAAAATTCTAAGACTTTGTACAAAAAACTAGAATTTTGTGAGACCTGTAAATCGTCTAAAAAAAATTATAAACATGGACCGCACCCGCCTTGTCGAAACAACTACTAAATAAAATTCTTTAAATGAGCCCATTAGTAATTGGGTACTCTTATGCATGCAATAAACAAAATAATAATAATTCACCAGTGATTAGGGATACAAAAATAAAAAAAAAAAAATTGAACCGCCAAAGTTGGTTAAAAATACGTTTGAATTCATTATTTGTTCATTTTCACACCGGCCTTAATGTCAATAGTAGGCCTCTTTATTTATCTCCTGCACAGCAAACTAACATATGCATCATTTTGAATTTTTAAACTTTGACGTTAGGCTCGTTGTCAGAGAATTCTGAAATCTCCATATATCAAATTTTACGTAAATCTGCAATAGTGTAGCATTATGCCAACCGTATTGAATTCTTAATTTTTAAGATCAGATTCGGTATCAGCTTTCTCCTAAATACCTACTAGCTACTACTAGCACTTTTAATGCAGTTCCGACAATATTTGCGTGGCGCCTTCTCCCCATACTGCAAAATTTTCAACTAAAAATATCTTGTTTCCAATTTTTGCTCATGCACTAGAGGTAGCCTGGTGAAATTAATATGGGACCTCCGTCGAACCATACCTTACAGTTTCAGAAGATTTCATCGAAATTGCTTTAGCGGATCTATAAGTAGGGATTGAACAAACAAAAGAATAACATATACCTATACGGGTCAAATTGAGATCCTCCTCCTTTTGTAAATTTTTTTGAAGTCGGTTAGAAAGGAAAGATAAGTCTTGTGAAATTTTGATATTAACATACTATATTTAAGGAATTACAGTTTAAAATATTTAGCTGATGCCCGCGACTTCGTCTGCGTGGAATTAAGAATATTGACATACTAACTTATGCCTATAAAGAAGTACTACATACTCACTGAGTGCTCTTATAGTACTCAGGAAGTACACTCGAGGAAACCCACTGCGCATTCATTGCACTCAGGGAAACCCACTGCGCATCCATTGTACGCGAGGAAACCCACTGCGCATCATAATTTGATAAAATTCATTATTGTATTTTTGTGTTGGAGCGAGTTAAACGAAAAAATAATTATTTTAATCGACAAAGGAGCACATGGGCGGGTATGTACCAAATTTCATGCTTAAAAACATCCCTCTTCCTGTTCACCCGTTCGGGGGTCTCTTTTTGAAAACCGTCGAATACGTGTCTCTTTATTTCCTCAGAAGAACCCATCGCACAGTGGCACGAATCGTGATTTTTTCGTTCAAAATTATCTAGAGCACTTGTTTCGCAACCGATTGGGATAATTTTTTTTTAAAATACTCGTTATTTAACTGCCAAAAAATGTAAGGGAGCCGATTTTTGAATTATGCTAACCAAAATTATTGAGCTTAGCCAAAATGGCCATTGTTTATTTAAATCTTAATAAAACTTACAAATAAAAACCTTTTTCTTATCCAATTTACATAAATCTTGTTACTCAGGGGGTTTTTGAGGTCGCTTATTACGAATCTGATATCCAAATTATCATAGACCTACCTGCAAGATGGTAGAATTAATGGCGGCTATAAAATGCTAAAAAATGATGAAATGTGAAATATTTTTATTAAAGTTTATGCCGAGAAGTTTTGAATATTTTTGATAAGTACTTTTAAGTTAAAATAGATTAAATTTTAAGTTTCAGGAAGAAATTGAAGATGACGATCCAATGTGGCGAATCGTAATTTCTTATCCAATTTATATAAATTTTGTTACTTGGGAATTTTTAAGGTAGCTGATTACAAATCTGATATCCAAATTGTCATAAACCAACCTGCAAGATGCTAAAGACTGATGAAAAATGAAATATTTTTGTTAAAGTTTATGCTCAGAAATTTGGAATATTTCTGATAAGCTCTTTTAAGTTAAAATAGACTAAATTTTAAGTTCCAGGAAGAAATTCAAGATGGCGGATCCAATATGGCGGCAATAAGATAATAAAACTAACTTAAAAATAAATTAGATGCATTAAACTAAATAGGCCATTCCTAAGAATTGTTAAAAAGTTTTAAAAGGAACAAATTTTTTGAAATTTTCAAATATATCCAAAATGGCTGCCATACATTAATTATTATCAATCATAAATCTGCGATTCAGTCCTCCATTAATTTTGAACATAACCTTAAGTAGGTCATATTAATATTTCTTTTTATCTGCCAACTTTAAAACAATAATATTAAACCTAACAAAACCTAAGGCAAGAGTTTTAAACCTAACTTGGTGCAAAAATTTTTAGTCATTAAGTAATTAAATCTTAAATTTCTCTGTTTAATTTGTGTTTAAATAATATTAATACTCCAATTGAGTTGATAATTTTTTTAATTGTTGACTATCCTAAATACATTTAAATAATATTATTAGCAGATAAAAAAAAAGAAATGTTAATGTGACCCACTTAAGGTTATGTTCAAAATTAATGGAGGACTGAATTGCATATTTATGATTGATGTTTAATATATGGCAGCCATATTGGATATATTTGAAAATTTCAGAAAATTTGTTCCTTTTCAAATTTTTTAATAATTCTTAGGAATAGCTTATTTACTTTAATGCATTTAATTTACTTTTCAGTTAGTTTTATCATCTTATTACCGCCATATTGGATCCGCCATATCGGATCCGCCATCTTGGATTTCTTCCTGGAATTTAAAATTTAGTCTATTTTAACTTAAAAGAACTTATCAGAAATATTCAAAACTTCTTGGCATGAACTTTAACAAAAGTATTTAATTTTTTACCATTTTTTAGCATTTTATAGCCGCCATTGATTCCGCCATCTTGCAGGTTGGTTTATGACAATTTGGATATCAGATTCGTAATCAGCGACCTCAAAAAACCCCGAGTAACAAGATTTATGTAAATTGGATAAGAAACGAGTTTTTATTTGTAAGTTTTTTTAAGATTTAAGTAAAAAATGGCTCAATAATTTTGGTTAGCATAATTCAAAAATCGACTCACTTACGTTTTTTGGAAGTTAAATAACGAGTATTTAAAAAAAAAATTATCCCAATCGGTTGTGAAAAAAGTGCTCTAGAAAAAAATCACATTTCGTGCCACTGTGCATTGGTGGAATATCACGTTTCTGACTTACGAAATACGAACACCATTTAGGCCATCTACCACCTTCGTTTTCACTCCTTCAAAAAGTGAAAATCGAAATTTCGTCTTACACGTATCTGATAGATTTCAACAAAAAATATTTCTGCCAAATTTCATGCATTTAACTGTTCCCGAAAGGTAGAATTTCGAAAAATCCTTGTTAGTGGTTGCCTACGTCATTTGAGGACCTCTATGCAAAATTTGAAGTTTCTAGATACAGTACAGCGGTTTGAGCTGTGCGTTGATAGATCAGTCAATCAGGGTATTCTTTTATTATATAGAAGCTAGATATTAGCAGCAGGATAGGTAGTTAAATTTTGCAAATAGGAAGCGATTTCACAATCGTAAAATGTTGCTCAGGTCAACAAAGAGCTTTGGGCATACGATTAGTCATCCACATTTATTAATTCACTATGTAACAACAATTAGCTATAAAATTAATTGTGCGGCCTTTCATTTGTAAGTAGGCAGAATTACAATGAGATATCCTATTTAACTTAGTGTTATTATTATCATAATTAATTACTTATTACAGTTGTAATATCGAGTAACAAATTAATCGTATTCGCATGTGAAAGGGAATCCTTATGTTGACTATTGAACCAGAAATAAGTATTGAGAAATAGGTTATTTTTATTTATTTTAGATTTAAAGACTGTAGAATAGTAATAATTTATATAGTTTTTATATTGTTAGTTATGGTTGGTTTAGACAGTGTTATTTACATTATTACATACATGAACACAAAATGAAATCAAAACATTTAATTAAGAGTAAGCAAGGTGACTAGATCAGTGGGGAGCAATGCTCCAAATAAAGAGACATCGTCCTAATAAGCTTTAGCTAAAAATTTTCTTCGACAATCCTGTAGTATTCATTCATTTATAAGAAAATACTTTTTTCAGTTTAGTAACATCAACCAATTGGCCAAAAACAGCTTATTACTAATCGTCATTTTGTATAATGCTCTTTTGGTGGATGGAGCCACCGTATTCGAATACAACCACTGGATACAAAATATTTATTTATTTATTTAACGGGATGCCCTCAATAGTACAAAAATACTAAAATAAACATACAAAAATGTATAAACAATTAAATAAACAGCACTACCACAAATGTAGGATTACATCACATTAACTATTGCACAAATATTTTTTAAGAACATTAAGACTAGTATTAAAAAAATCCAAATTAATTTTATTACAGTTAGACATCATTTTATTAATAGGATTATTCATCCTATAAAGGGTTCTGTGATGTTCCAGAACAAAGCTATAGACCATGCGAAGTTGTCTTTGTGGAGTATGAAAGGAGGATGCCAATTTTGGGGCCAATGCGCCCACTTTAGAAAAGTGTACTATCTTATGTTTTTTGGCATGCTGATTACAAATATGACCTTCAATTTGCCGAAAATTGAGCGGCTTCAGAAATGACAGTGATCTGGTACTTAGGATATGCTCAATACCAAGAATAAATAGGACTACCTGCCGAAGATTTATCGCTAGTACCAGTTTTAGAAGAGTATTCTGATGATAGTGGAAAAAGATGGGGTACCCACTAGAGCATTATTACCTGATATTTAACGTCTTGGCACATACAGTGTAACCATCTAAGAAAAAAAGAACTTTTTTGAAATACTTGAAAAATTCATAAGTAAGGCCAAAACTGAGGTCATATTCAATTTCAGCGCGCCGAAATAAATGGGAATACAATGGTTTAGTTCACCGAGCATGACTTTTTTCCATTTGTAGGCCAGTGTAATTTATGCACTTAAGCGGCCTCGCAAACTAATATCTTAGAAATAGCTCAATTTTGGGGATTATGGCTATTGACTTTTTTGTTTGCAAGACCAAGTATAATAATTTCGTACACTTTACAAACTTGGGCGTATTGGGCCCAAAATCACATAAGACTTTGGTACATTCTTTATTAATGCTAACAAATCAGGACAGTCAATACAATTATTCCACAATTTATAGACTAGGAACACTGTATCTACGTTTTTCAAGACTTTGCATATTTAACTTTGACAATATAAAGTCATATACCATCATTTCACTTCACTTCATTTTACATTTTAAAAGATATAAAACGTAAAAAACGTTTTTGGACCCTTTCTACTTTATTTACATGTGTTTGAAAATAAGGTGTTCATACACTGCTACAATTTTCTACGGATGATCTAACATAACTAATGTATAGGGCTTTAATTGCACATATATTAGTGAAGTCTGTTGAACTTTTCTTGATAAAACCGAGAACCTTCAGTGCCTTGTTGCATATGTAATCTATATGGTGACGGAAATCAAGTTTAGAATCAAAATATATTCCTAAATCTTATTAAAATAAAGTTTTCAATTGGTGCATTTCTAATAAAGTATGAATTGCGAGAATTACAATTTCCTTTACCAAATTGTATATATTTGCATTTATCAGTATTCAACACCATGTTTTTCTGAGAACACCAGACATCAAACCGATCAAGGTCTTCCTGAAGTTCCAGGGATGATAAACTACAATCTTTAAGTCATCGACATACAGTAGTACCATACTATGCACAATACAGTTCTCAACATCGTTGATGAAAAGGTTAAACAACGATAGAGCTAAATGTGCCCCTTGCGGCACTCCAGAGGTGACTTTTATTATAGTGGAAAAGAACTTTTGATTTTTACTGTTTCTGTTCGATTATTAAGATACGATGGGAGCCATAATAATAACTTACCACTGATATAATGAGAAAGCACATTTATTAGGAGCAAATAATCTACCTTGTCAAATGCCTTGGAGAAGCCTGTGTAGATTGCATCTACACAGTTTCTTCTTTCTAGGGCATTGACTATATAGTTTTCATATAGCCATAAATTAGTACTGATCGAACGTCCTCCTTGAGAAAAACCATGTTGGTTTGTACTGATAACGTTTTTCAATTGAATTTTTAAGTAATCATTAACTAAGGACTCTAAATTTTTTGGAATGTGTGAGATTTTCATTATTGGTCTATAATTCAGAACCGAGTCTTTATCACCTGCTTTTTTATATATGGGAACCACATAAGATTTTTTCCAAACTTCTAGAAATACTCCAGAGGACAATGATTTATTAAACAGAATCCACAATGGCCTAAACAAAGCAAATGCACAACTTTTTAAAAAATAAGCTATTATTTCATCAGGCTTAGGGTCTTTTCTAATATCGATATTGTTTAATTTCTCTAAAACCTCTGTAATTTCTATATATAACCCACTAAAATATGTATCCGGATACTGTATCAATATGTCTAAATACTTGAATACGACCCAGCTCTGATATAGGTCGATTAGTAGAGTCAAGAAAAGCTAGTCTACCGAGCCCGACCTTGAAGGATTCCGCTTTGGGGTACTTACGCCTTCGAATACATGAATTGAATGAAATCAACGTATAGTGGTAGTCCAGAACAAAAAAATTTTATATTCCTTGGTCTGTCTGTCCACAGTCTGTCAGTTTTTTGCGACAGGAAAGTATTTAATTTAGGCATAATTGTACACTGGAATGAGTGCCACACTATGGTGGGCGGTTCGGTGAACGTAATCCCACAATTTCTCCTACATTCCTGAAACAATTCAAAACATTTTTTGATGGGCTTTTAGAGACAATTTTATAGAATAGTACTAGACTATTGAAAATTAAAGACGGAATTTTTTTTTTATTTTGCGAAAATCAAAAATTCTATCAAGTTTTTCTAAAAGCCTATCAAGAATTTTTTCAATCGGTTCAGGGATATAGGAGAAATTGTCGAATTACGAAATCATGTTCTTAACACGGCACTGCCACCCTTGTAGTGTTATTTTTGAATTATGAGAGAATTTTCTCACGAAAGTAGTACTGCCAGAAAATAAAATTGATATCATGTAATAACATTTCTGTACGCAACAGGTATGTATAACACAATATTTAGTAGGTCATCTACACAATTATTAAATGGAACCCTGAGGCACACCGCAAGTCACTTCTAATGGAGTCGCTGTACGTCTGTCGATTTCAACCATTTGTTTTCGATTGAATAAATACATCAAACAATCAATCTCTTGGCTTACCTCTAAAGCAATACGTTCTCACTTTTTTCAGGCGAATAGAGGGAATGATCAAATGCAAATAAACTTTTACGTTGAATTAAATTTGTTATGATTGATATTGATATTAAAATGTTGGGAATTCATAATTTTAAAAAACCTTTTGTATACCTACCTAGTATGAAGATCTGAATCTCGTTGCCACCGGAATTCTTAACAAGAAAACTTACAGACTTACTACCTACTAGGTACGTGCTCACCGTCAGGTTTAATATTTCATATAATACAACTGACAAATGCTAATAACATGTTCTATGCAGGATCTTGAAAATTTAACACCTTTTAAGCTGGCTATTTACGGTCCCGAAATCGACAGGGTGGGCCGACAAGGGGTATTCGAAAACAAAAACCAAATTCTTATGTAAAGTTTTCCGCCGAATTCAAATTTCGAGTTCAACTGTTCATTCGAAATGTGAAATTAGAGAAAAAAGTATTTAGTTGCAAACAATATAACAAATGGGTTTTATTTTTTTTCGCTCGATATCCCGCTATTACAGATTTTGAACTTAAATCAAGGTTGAAAAAAAAAACAGTTTTTTTTTTATTTTAAACATGTATCATGTGAAAAAACCTTTCCTCCAGTCTGCACTTCATAAAACTGAGTTCATCAGCATCTCTTTATTTATTTATTTGTTTTTTTTTTTGTAAATTAGACAAAACCGGAAAGATTAAATTTACATTCATTTTATAAATGTAAAACTTTCAATTGCTACAGTCACTGCCCTACAAACACCGAAGGTTGGCCCACGGCCGACTCTAGTAAGTTAACTAGAGTCGGCCGTGGTTGGCCCTTCAGCGGGCCATCACTGAGCCAGAAATGAAACTTCTGGCCCACTGATGGCCCGCTGATGGGCCGATCTTCGGTGCTTGTTGGGGTCTGTCGTTGTCGTGCAGCAAAACTGCAGTGCGTAATTAGTTGTATGTGTGAAGGAAAATGTTCGAGACTTCATTATTTACATAAAGTGTATTAAATGTAAATGTTTAAAAGCAAGTTTTTCTAGTCACGAGAGTTTAATAATTATATCTGTACACAATGTAATCTGTCTCGAGTAGGTATAGTTGTCACTGCGTTTAAAAGCGCAACTCCATGTTTCAGGCGCAGGGCGCAGGGCATTTTAATAATTTTACGGTTGAAATTAAACAGCAACAAAAACAACTTCCTTGACTTTTAAACTTTATTTTTTGTCACTACACTACTTTTCTATCTTTAATCATAAAAAAGTTTCTCACTCACTAGAGCTTAGTTTAGTTAGATGCGTGTTTGTGTATTTTTTTACCTTATGTAATAGATTCTACATTTTTTATAAAGAAAATATCTTAACAAAAGTTATTTTGCGCGAAGCAAGAAGAATACCAAAGGAATATATTCGTAAAATTTGAGACGAGAAAAAAAATTAAGTGAGAAATAAAAAAATACATATTTTCGTGTTTTTGTCAGCTTTGACAAAAATAATTTTTTCTCAAAACCAACAACCCCCCACCCACCTTCACTTCGTCTAAAGATTTCACTTTGGTATCCGCCCGAACAATAATTGGCATCCGTGATTGCGCCTTGGATACAGGAACTAACACCTTTTAGCCAGTGTAATAAAATAAGATACGCTTGGGGTCATGAACCTGTGATGTAGTGGAGTATCTGAATTATGAAATTATTTGTGTTTTATTTTAATAATGATGCTGTGTTATTATTATTTATTAATAATATAAATAATTAGATGAATTGTTATTGATTTTAATTTTCTTAAAATAGAGTTAGTAGTACCAACGAAACGGATTACGAATTTATGTAACCTATTAGCGGTGCATATTAGAAGAACATGTTTTTAGTAGTCTTTTAAGTATTTAACTTCTGCGTAGTAAAAAAAATATTGTGGGTTTTAAAATGTAGGTGTCCCAAATGAATTATCATTATAGGTGAGATTGAGAACCTTCCTTTTTGAAGCAGGTTAAAACTCATATACCTACAATATTAATAAATATTCAGATTTGATTTGAGTTTATTTCCTAATGAAACCAAATGGGGTAGAAGACATCAGCAGTCAATTCATGTGTGTGCCATATGCTTGGTTTTTATTGTTAGGGCAAACATGTAAAATGTTTGTGTCTGACATTAGTCTTGGCAGGCCGGCGTTATAAAAAATGGAATTGTTTTAGATATATGACAAAATATACTATACGTAGTTGCTTGGTAGAGCATAAAGTTGTCTAAAAAATCTACAGCTGATAGTTAAGTTTATACCAGCCGCCAAAGTCTCAACGATGGAGTTCCGAAGCTCTCGTTCTTCGACATTTTTTAAACCCCGACACAAATAGGAGAGATGTTGTAAGTTTGACGTGTATGTTTGTATGTCTATCTGCGTATCAGTGTGTCTGTTTGTCTGTGAATCTTCGGATCTGTCCTGATTTTGATGCAGTTTTCTTTACTTGAAATAGTATTTTGTCGTAGTTTTTAGCAGGGTTGGGCTGCTTTAAATCATTTGATTAAAACCACGATTAAAATTATGATTTTAATCAAGCATTTCAATATAAGAGCTTAAAACATTAACTTAACAGCATATGAACATATAAAAATATATATTTTTCAAAACAGTACAAAACAAAACATATTAAGTATTAGAACGTTTGAAGAGAAATATATTTCCTTTATTTTTTAACTTATCCGTTTGAAATTTGAGGTGCATAAACTACCTGTAAAATTGGATTTTTGGACTTAAAAACGGTATGAGACCATTTCCGGTTTACCCGGAAATGACCGCAACTTTCGATTTTTAAATGGAACACCCTGTATATTTGTACATAATTTGATTCAAGACAACATTCTGAGTATACCATGAGATTTTCGCGAATTTTAGAGTCGATGTTCATTTTTTAAAAGCATTTTAAGACATTCGTCTAGAATGCTTTGGAATACCAAAATTTGTTCTACGGCAGGTAAAGTCCAAGAGAAAAATATAATTTTTCGTTTAATTTCATTAATAACTATTTACCAAGCCCCCAAAATTGAACAAATCACTATTATCACTACCGTGATTTCTAGCATTTATTCCTTGGATGGTGGCTTATTGAAGGGTCTTCTTGTATTAATTGATTCATTTATTTTTTGCTTTCTCTTCTTCCTCCAGTTTATCTCCACTGTTGCCGTGGTATACCTCTTCTCGTGTATGTGTTATCATTTTTTCTGTATGCCCCCCTGCCGCCGCTTTACTGCCCCTGACTCGTTCCCCCGTTTCTTTGATTTTGTGGTCCTATGTTCTGTATTCGATTCATCATTCTTGGGTATAGATACCATTTCCTGAGAAAAACTGCATTTTCATTGAACTGCAAGAAATTCAGCCCCCGGCGTATTAAGCCAATAGTACGCCACTGATCAGATTGTCCATTTATTACCCAAGTCAAGGCTTATTTATCTAAGAAACTCTGTTTTTCTTAAGGAATAACACCATTATTGCCTTGCTATAAATTTACGGTGACAGTGGTCGATGGTTCCATAATCACTTCTCATATTTTCGAAGAAAGTCGTTTGAATCAGCCTCTCGCCAGTTTATTACAGCATTTATGATGCAGAATGCAACACCACAAAAACACACCCTTTTTAATACAAATACAAATTATGTACGTAATTAATCACTAATTGCACCTCCCAAGATATGTATTATTCCTCAAACCTGTCGCTTACTTGACAAAAAAATATGCAACACCTCAAAATCACACTCTTTTTAATACAAACACAAATTATGTACGAAATTAATCACTAATCGCACGTCCCAGGTATGTATTATTCCCCAAACCTATCACTCACTTTTGACACCTTAAAAATTTGCAAACATACAACACCACAACACATTCTTTTTGATACAAATATAAATTATGTACGAAATTATCTATTTATTCACTTGAAAATTATATTTTTCCTTTACCTGCCGTAGAAGAAATTTTGGTATTCCAAAGCACTCTAGACGAATGTCTTAAAATGCTTAAAAAAACTAAACATCGAATCAAAATCTCGCGAAAATCTCATGGTATACTCAGAATGTTGTCTTGAATCCAAATATATAAAAATATACAGAGTGTTTCGTTTCAAAATCGAAAGTTGCGGTCGTTTCCGGGTAAACCGGAAATAGTCTCATACCGTTTTTTATGTTATGTCCAAAAATCGATTTTTACAGGTAGTTTGTGCACCCCAAATTTCAAGTGGATAAGTTAAAAAATAAAGGAAATATAGGGTGGAAGCCACTAGCCTGTGGCACCCTGTATAAAGGCATGGAGAAGCCCAGAGTGGACAGATTAGTTCAGAAGAAAGTTTTAGCTCTGATAGCAAGTTCAGTAAGTTCAGAAAGATAGTAAAGTGATCAAAGACTAAAGTAGTGAATTATATGTATAGCGTGTCCTCCGATTGAGTTCGCTATAGCTGAAATAGACAAAAAAATTTCGAATTTTTTTTTCATATTTGGAGGTTCACCCTTGCTTATCTAAAAAGTAATTTTGGGTGTTTTTTTTTAAATCATGTAGGCCATGACAGTTAAGCAAAAACGAATTTCATGTTAGGTATAGTACCTTCTCTGTAAAAGATACAGCAAAATGTCATTAAGGAAAGTTATTCAGATTAAAAAGTTATAGTCCTATGCAAAATTTCAAGATTTGATGATTTTGATTTTTTAATATAATTGCATTTTTCCTCGCATTTTACGAAAAAAAATGTTGCCGGTTTACTAAAGTGTTTACTCCATTATGTACTAAATCAAACACTTTAGTAAACTGGCATACTATTTTTTTTTTTTGTAAAATGCAATTATATTGAAAAAAATCAAAATCATCAAAGTAGGCGTATGTTCTTGAAATTTTGTATAGGACTATAACTTTTTAATCTGAATAACTTTCCTTAATGACATTTTCCTGTATCTTTTACAGAAAAGGTGCTTTACCTAACATGAAATTCGTGTTTGCTTAACTGTCATGGCCTACATGATTTTAAGAAAACAAAAGCACACCCAAAATTAATTTTCAGATAAGCAGGGGTAAACCTCCAAATATGAAAAAAAAAATCGAAATTTTTTTGTCCATATCACCTATAGCGAACTGAATCGGAGGACACGCGTATAGTACTTAGTCGAATGTTAGTAAATTAATTAATTGTTGTAATTAGTACGTAAGTTAATAAATTAGTGTTTAGTGTTACCCTGGTGTTATAATTTCCAGATCCACGTTACAGGGTGTTTACAAAAGGGTGTAAACACGCAACATTATTTTGTCATTTATACATAAAAATAGTCCATGCCTAACGAATCGCGTTCAATTTTTGCTCGCCCAAAAATATGTCTAAGGCAATTAAATTATAGCAAGAAATTTTCAAAGCTGTGCCGATTTCGCTCTTAACTCAAAATTATCTAGGGTCTGTTCACTATTTAAAGAGACTGTTTTCGGCACAGAATTACACCAGTACCTATTGTGGGAAATTCGTAAATTGCGGAAATATTACTAAATATAAATACTCATAATATTAGGGAAATTTATTTTGTACATAATTCCAAAAACGTTAAATGGTCATCTGCCTGGATAATATACATGATCTCATACAAATTATTGTTTTGGGTGTATTATATTTGACCTTGGTTAAATATTAAATAATAACATAATTAGGCACCTAATTTTAAATCCACGAACAGAATCATGCAATAATATTTTAAATTATTTAACTGAATATATTTTCCATTTTCTTTTTTTATGCAACAGATTTTGGAATCAGATGTAAGAGAAGCAATACATCAATTAAAAAATACATCCAGCTTAGATTATTACTGTCTGAACAGCTATATGATAAAGGCTTCCCTCGAGTCTCTAATTAAACCATTAACAATATTGTTTAATAAATGTGTTGATGAAGGCAAATGGCCTGATCTGCTTAAAATAACTAAAATTTTACCCTTACATAAGAAAGGTGACTGGAATTGTCCTGATAATTTTCGTCCTATAGCAACCGTTCCAATAATTAGCAAAATATTTGAAATAATTATTAAACATAGATTAGTCAAATACTGTGAGGACAAGCATATTTTTTCAGATGCCCAGTTCGGCTTTCGAAAAAATAAGTCTACTACTAAGGCACTATTAGAAATGGTGGAAAAAGTAGTCGAGGGTTTTGATAGGGGCACAAGCTCAATGGCTACAATGTGTGACCTCACCAAGGCTTTCGACTGCGTCAATCCAGAAATACTGTTGCATAAATTAGAATACTATGGCATAAGGCAAAATATGCTTGAATTGCTTTCTTCTTATTTATCCAATAGGCAACAATACGTAAGTTTGAATGGAAATGAGTCGGGACTACTACCTATTAAAAATGGTGTTCCACAGGGATCTGTTTTAGGACCTATTTTATTCCTCATCTACATTAATGATCTGCCTTACTCGGTCGGTGAAAATTCATGTATATTGTTTGCAGATGACACCACCATAATTACCAATGACGACAATGACCTAAATAGAGATAGTCTACTTTCTGCAAAAAATTGGTTTTCTTCCAACAAACTAAAGCTCAACGAATCGAAGACTCAAAATATTCTTTTCAGCTCAGATAAATGGGCGCAAAAGTCTGAATCAAAATTGCTTGGGATTAAACTTGACAGTAGCTTAAATTGGTCACCTCAAGTGGACTATCTCTGTTCTAAAATTTCATCTCAAATTTTCTGCATGCGCCAGTTAAGTCGATCATTACGTTCTGATGACCTACGCATTGTGTATTTTGCGTTAATACATAGCCATCTAACCTACGGTATTACCTTATGGGGAAACTCCAGTACAGTAGGAAAATTATTTATTTTGCAAAAAGCAGCTGTTCGTGCTATTGAAGGTGCGGCTTATGGTACTCCGTGCCAGATACTTTTTAAAAAATATAGGATTATGCCTTTGCCTTGTATTTATATTTTTGAAACATTATTGCAAATTCACCGGCAGTTAGACACGTTTCCAAAACATTCTGACATGCACTCTTATAATACTAGGAATGCAAATAATTTGGTTCAACAATATTCTAGGATTTGCATCACTCGGAATAATAAATTAAATGTCGTATTATATAACAATTTTGTAAATTATTTTAAGGATACTAATATCACAAATATGAATTTGAATGCATTTCATAAATTAGTTAAAACATTCCTAATAGAGGAATGTTTTTATAGTGTAAATGATTTCCTAATTTTTACTAACTCTAGATAATAGGACTTAGTAGGAACTGCTCTCCTACATGTGACTTCAAATGTACTTTTATTGTATGTAAAGTGGTCAATAAATAAATGGACTTAAATGGACTATATAAATAATATAAGATGTCAATTCTTCTAATTTGCTTAGAGTTTCTCAGTTGCAATCTAAATTCGTCTCACCTTTAATAGAAATTGAGATATAATCGAATATTGCGACCTTGGTGTATTGTCATATATTATTTGCATCAAATTACCTACCACCTGAATAAATTTATATTATTAGAAAGTAACAATGATTTTATACAATGTAATTATTTTCTTTTAAACAGGTTATTTTATGTACATTCTATCTCTTACATTTAAATATAATTTGAGTACATTTAAAAAAATGAAAGTATTTTCAAGATGCAATTAGAAAACGACGCTATTGTAGGTATATAGTTTGATTTGTTATCAGTATGGGAGTAACATATGGTGTATCATAGTAGATTGAAAACAAGTGTCGGGGATATGAGTGCCTTAATTTTAATAGGATGGAGACCACAAAACGTCAAAAAGACTTAATGCAAGAGTTTCTATCTCTTAGCCTGTGTGAGGTGATAATCTGAAATTAGTAAGCTTAAACCATCCGTCTACCTAAACAAATTATTGCGGAGGCAGCGTGGCATATAAATGACCTAAATCCGAATTACAAGGTACAAGAAAACGAACCACATCATTTGATAGAAGAAACTATAATTTTATAACGACAGACGATGTGATTGGCAGCTTAACTTGGGCAGACGAGAAAGAAATTGACAAAAAATTTCCTTTACCCAAATTATAAGATAAGGTACTGTCGTGCGCAAAAAAAGTGGGAGAAGCCTTATAACGTAGTTTTGCTAAAATCTAGTTGTATACATCTAACTTTAATTTTTGTGACATTGGTAGTTATTTGTCAAAATTCATTGCAAGTGTGCAAATAGAGACAGATTTACATTAGAAAAAAATAGTTGTCCTATTTTTTTTTGCTCACGACAGTACAAGAAATATTCGTACCCTAATCGATTTGTCTACTCGTGAACTTTTCAAATTTGTCACGGCAGACGAAAAATTCGGCAGCATAAGCCAAGAATATGCATAAGACGCGCCAATATTCTTGGCCAAAGATGTCGCTCTCGGATGACTGGGGCCGGACAGGACTATTGCCCTTTACCCCAATGCATCGCTGTAGACCGGGGACCAGCCTCGTGCAGGGCGGGCGAACTTACTTTACGTCGGCCCCACTCACAAATGTGAGCGGTGCAGACGATTTCGGTCCACCTCCCTGGGTCCTGGCTCGTTGGACCTTGCTGGCTAAGGCCTCTTCTGGCATTCTTCTTTCTTCGTCTTCTGTTCTTCGCCAGCTTGTTTGCCCCCCGGGGGGTAGTCATCTGTCAGTTGGGTGTTTTGGGTTTGTGGCGGGAGTGACTGCCGGTACACAAGATGCCAAGAGGCATCCTGTCATCCGGATCATCGGTAGGGTAAGGATGAGCTGTGTAGCTCGAGGAAGGGCAGACCTAACTGCTTTGGTAGCATTTTTGGTCTGCCCGGAGCATGCATAAGAGTAAGCAGTAAGCAGAGGGAGCGCGTGAGTGAGATAAATAAATAAGGAACAGTAGCGTGGAAATGAGACAGACAACAGATCAAGATGTTTCACGTCTTAATAACAATTTTTACGAGAATTTTTTCATTTTTCAATTAAATTTTAATGTAAGCAAGATAAATTTCTTTTGAGATTTCATCTAAGTGTTATAGCTTATAGTACGGGAGCCATCGACCAAAATTTCTCGTCATCGCGACATGGACAAATCCATAAAAACCTGTTTAGTTTAAGAGAAAATAGGAAATTTTGTTATGTAGAGCAAAGCTCTGGCGCGTTGCGGATGTGGTAGAAAAACATTTTCCGTCGGTAAAAAAAAATCGCGTAATTTTTTTATAGCACCTCGTCCGTTTTTAATGGAATCCCATTCAAAATATAAAAATAAACACCAATCCGTGAAGAACGGAAATTTTTAGCCTTGTAGAAACCTAATAAATGTATTAGTTGTTAAAAAAAAGTTCACGGGGAAAGAAGTTGAAGTTTGGACTCAAGGGGTTGTAATGTTTCCGGCGTTAGGTAGATTTGCCTCTTTACTTTCCCTCCCTATCAACCCTTTCCCCCGTAGAGTTTGGTACGTTTGGCTCTTCAATTTCCTCTCCCCTGCTAGTTAGATTTGCCTCTGTATTTTTCCTCCCTTTCTACCCTTCTGCGTGTGAGTGTGATTATGTGTGTGTATATGAGTCTATTCACGCACCCGAGTTACATTTGCAAGATTCCAACAAATTACAGAACATGAAAACACGAAACACCCATATTGTGACTTTCTGACGCTATAGGTGATAGAGCTGTTCAAAGTTTTGCAAAATTTTCATTTTTCAATTTTCATACTACTACCATAAAAATGTCGAAAAATGAAAATTTTGCAAAATTTTGAACAGCTGTAGCTCGGATACTATTTGATCTACAGAGTCCGCTCTGGTACCAATTTGTAGCAAATTTAATCTACTTTTAAAAAATACTAAAATGTTTTTACCGAAAAAGTAGGCCTTAGGTGTCAAAATCGACAAAAACTGAAAAAAGAACAAAAATGTCTTTTGGATTTTTGACCAAAATTCGGAGGTCTGCCAAGGTCGTAAACTTGGATTTAACATTACTTTTTAATCCTATACAACATATTAAAAAAGCAGCCATACCTGATTTAATGCCTTTTTTTATGACAAAGTTACTGGATTATGAGCGGAAATTCCCAAATTACACTGAAAACGGACAGGTCGCGATGACAAAATTTTCTACTTTCAAATTTATTGGGAAATTTTCCAATTTTCTCATCATTAGCCGCTTGCACATGGCGGAAAAATGTCCGTTCGTATTTTTATAGACTTCCAGACACCGTACTTCAACACAAAAAACAGGAAACTGACGCGTCGCGATAACAATTTTAGCCCATTTTTTTTTACATGTTCATTATTGTTCTTCGATCGTGTAGCAACATTGAAAACATAAAGGACTTTTTTCTTTATTTGAGTATAAACTGTCCGAAAAAGTTTGAAATTCTCATGTCGCGATGAGGCTGAAAATCCTGGTCGATGGATCCCGTACTATTATATTTAATAATGAAAGAATATAAATAATATTTTAAATTACCTAAGGATCAAGTTGTCTGCATTAAAGTAGTCATTGAATATTTGCAATAATTACATGAGAGAACATCCTGTCCAGCGTTATTGAATTAAGTGATACTTCGAAAACCCCATATTACAGGTGGGAAATGTATTCTATATAAAAGAAACCGGCAATTTAACTAGAAGAATAATAATTGTTAATATTACCAAATGATCAAATAAATGTGTTCTATTGTTGTTTGTGTATTTCCCGGATCCCCGAATAACGTTTAATAAATGCAGTATAATCATAATTAAACTAATTAAATTAAAGTGGTATATTACATACTACTTTTGTTGTAATTACTTAAATAAATTAAAATGATAAAATGTCGGTAAGCATAGTAAGTATAATTATAAATTTTACAAATCACAAGCACCATACAAAAACTGCTGCTATTTTGTTGCTGTCAGAACAGAGGTTTAGCAATTATTTATTTTAGTACAGCACAGTCAAAATCAGTTGAAACACTTAACAGTGAATCGTTTCTACCATAAGCGTCCGATTGGAAATAACAAGCCTATCGTGTTTGATAATGATATTGTTGATCGGTATCCCTATATGATGCCGGCTCCACACATTCGGCGAAGTCGAGCAAACCAAGGCGAACAACGAATGTGTGGAGGCATATTTGTAGACAAATGTTTCGGCGAATTGTTTGGCAAATGTTTCGGCGATAGTTTCGCCGCATGTGTGGAGCCGGCATTAAATGCTAGCGCTACACGTTGGGCCATACTTTGGCCGAAACAATTGCCAAAACATTTGTCGAATCATTTGTGTACAAATATACCATATCCACACGTTGGCCGATACAGCAGTGCGTGCCAGAACCTAGAAGATGGCAGACGTGGAAATTGCTGCTGTGACAGCAATTCCGGTACATCGATCTCCATTACGTTTGAAATTCGATTCCAAGCGTCATTAACCTGAAAAGATTGAATTATATTAAAAAATGAATTAATCTATTAGATACATATTTTGTAATTTACCTTGGCCTTGTCCTTATGATATTTATTTTTGGTGTCCCATATTGATACAGTTCGAAAAACTGAAAAGTGTTTTCATTATTTCAAGCCATTTTAAAACGCGATACGTACGCACGCACCTGTATTTATGCAGTGACATTACACCAACGTGTGGACGGAAATTCGTATCTGACTCAAGCTCCTCCCAAAATCCTTTTGATTTGTGTACTATTTACCGACACCGAGGCGATCACAGGCAAACTTGGCCCATTCGCGGCCAATCAAGACAAACTTACCATCCACACGTTGGCTGTGGCCGAGGTTTGCCAGACTTGGCCCAACGTGTAGCGCTAGCAAAAGATATTCCAATTGAGTTTAGTAAACGGCAACTGTTCCGGCCACAGTATGGCCGAATGTGTGGAGGCATATTTGTAGACAAATTAGAGTTGGGCGATTCGACTCTTTTTAAGGATTCGTACCAAATGAATCCGTATCGAGAAAAGATTCGTATCGAGAGATTCGTACGATTCGTACCACTTCGTATCACTGATTCCATGATACTAAACAGTATCATGTACTGATTCGTACCATTCGTACTATTCGTATGTTTCGTACCAGTGATTCCATGATACGAAACAGTATCATGTACTGATTCGTACTATTCGTATATACCTACACTTCCACTCCACAGTGTTCAGCATAGATTATAGAATATTATATGAGGTGTTAGTTAGGGCCAGAGTATTATAATGTTATATTAACCGTGCAGTTTAAACTTTTAGGACTTCGAGCACCTTCTATTACATTAATAATTTCGTCGTCGTCATTAGACATCAGTAAAAAGATAGTTTATTTAACCATATTATATACATATTTGTACATTTGTAGCAAGTCAACTAAATAAAAAACAATAACAAAAAAGTAAAAAAAGGGTAATATATCACAGATTGTGTAATCAGTACGTTGCGTATAAAATGAGTGCTATCTTGTAGTAGGTACATTGATAATAATCATATAGTAATAATCAAATATTTCGAATATATCCATCATATTACATATAAAAACAGGGAATTTTTTCAATTATGAGATTATGAGTATTTTAAAATCTGAAATCTCCAGTTTAAACGCGCGGTCCCCTTATACAGCTGGCCCAGTATCGCATCGCAATACCGGTACCGAAATTCCATATTCGTACCAATCGTATCGGCGATACGAAATGTACGAATCTTTTATTTTTGTGGGATTCGTACCATTCGTACCACTGCAAGGATTCGTACCAATGATACGAATCATACGAGTACTACCCACCTCTAAGACAAATGTTTCGGCGATAGTTTCGAAGCATGTGTGGAGCCGGCATGCCAGAGGGAAGGCTACAGTCGACCATCGGACGTGTCAGCCTCTGTCGATAATAACTAATACTTGCAATGATCTATTAACTCTTTACCTGTCCGAGATTCAGTTGTTGTTCATGTGATGAACAGTATGAATACTACTAGTACTAATCTCTGTACCTAAGTTACTAACATTATTAATTACAAATAAAAAGATCTATTGAATTAAATGGGACAGAATTAAAGTAATCGATATCAAATAGTTCGTTTCTTTTTCTTGTTTCTTTTTCACACGTGGACAGAATACCTTCTGCTATTACCTGTTTTGTGCCATTATTAAAATTTAGACAAAACTGCTGCCAACTACTCATGCATGCTATAAAAACAGTTTTTTGATAATTTTTTTTTAATAACTGTTTATATTTCACCTCTGATAAGGCTATTCACCCAATTGGAGTTTATTAAAATTAAAGCCACAATCACCAAGAAATAATAGCTAGAAAACACAAAAATAATGTATCCATTACAGAACGTGGGAACTAAGACATTAGCTACTGGTACAAAAAAAAATGACGACGACGGGAACTGTCTATAAGTCATCAGCTATAAGGAGAAAACATAATAACTCCGGCTCACACCAACGCTATGAAAAATCTACGAAACAAGTAGCGGACTAAACGAAAGATTACATCCTGGTAGACAGAGGAACGGAAGAACAGGTTAGGGGTGTTAAAACTGGGGGCGGGAATACAGAAGAAATGATAAAACGTACACGAGAAGATACATACCACCGCAACATTGGACAGATAAACTGGAGGAAGAAGAGAAAGCAAAAAATGAACGAATCAAATTAATACAAGAAAGGCCTTTCAATAAACCATCATTCAAGGAAGAACTGCTAGAAATCACTGTAGAGCAAGATATACTGCATCTGGAGCAGACAAAATAAACAATGAATTAATGCACTATGGACCGAAAAGGACAAAGGAGCAACCCTTAGAACTCATCACCGGAGCAAGGATAGAAACGTTCATATGGACCAAATACTGAATCTAGGAACGAAAGACCACATCCTGGTAGGCAGAGAAGCGGGGGAGCGGGCCAGGAGCGTTAAAGCAGGGGGACAACAGAGGTAAACACAGACCACAAAATATACTTATGTGGGAAATTGGAAATACGTAAAAGAAATAACAAAACCCTGGAATAACGGCAAGAAAAAAGAAATCGTAAGGATATACCTATGCTCTACTGGAATCAGAAATGGAAGAAACAGTAGACTTACAAGAGGTAGAAGTCTAGAAGCAAAAACATAAAAAATGAGCTTAAACGCTCCTACACTTCCCATCCTACATTCCTTTACCATACGCCATGTGGCTCTCGCTGTTGACAACAAGTATGACCCTAATCCAACCCAGCCAGCGTGGACGTGGCCGGCCCAGCGGTATGTTTCCTGGGAGTGGAATCAATACCTACCGCACGCTGGTAAATCAAATCAGTATTCTTCATCGAACTTAGGACCCCCTCCTCCACTCACAGTTGATCATCGTAGCAGAACTGAAATATCTTTTCGTCACAAAAGACGCATGAGATCATGAGCTTCTAACCACATTTGATATGATTTTCAAATAGTGCTTTTACTGCAATCAATTTAATTCGCTATGCTCTATTGAAACCACCCATTTCCAAGTTTGGCAATGATATAGCCCTTTTCTGTTTTACTTAAAGGTTCGAAAACATCATGATATTTATGTAAATATCAAAATATCGGATATTTTGATATAGAAAGAAATATATTCGGGCTTAACAATTGTTCTGAGAACTTAACGAAATATGTAAAAGTTTGAAGTTAATTAAACTGAATCATCTTCCTCGGAATTAAATAATATAGACTGGTTCCACCTTCACCTCTATTTTCTCAGGGACAGTTGTTAACTTCCGGCACATTTAGCCTGTTATTACCAAAATTAATAAACATCAAAATATCGGAATATGTATCAAGTTATAAATATTATGATATATATCCAGATAAGGCATAATTAATACATTTGAATTAACATGACACTAATACGAAATATTGTAATTGATGCGTCACTGAATAATAGCACCATAGTTACGACGAGAATCAGTCGATTGCTTTAATTCGATCGCAATAGTACCTATAAACCAATATAAAGTAGTATACACAAAATATCAATTTATTTTAAAAAATTCATGAATTTTTAAGTTTCTCCAGTTTGGAAGTATTATATAGAAATTCACCATTTAAAATTAAGGCACTCATGTACCTAAAAACATTTATAATGATATAGTGCAGTGATAAATGTAGATCAAAATTACAATAATTAAATAGTATATACAATACTCTACTTACTACAGTAGAGAACGGCAAAGGTATTACAATTTTTTTTGGAAATGCCTCTAAAGATATCTTTGAAGAAACCAGTGACGCCCTAGCTGCACGTTTTACGGAAAATACTTAAGAAAAAGGGCGTCTTGCGCGGAATTAAGGTTTTTCATCTTTCATTTGAAAAATACCCACTAAATATCAAGATACCGTTTTTAAAGTAGACAAAATAACCTTTAATTTGTTTTTTATTTGCTGTACGATAAAAATTGGCAGACAATGCACCATAAACAAAAAGGTCTAAGTAATCTCCAGTTCAGATCTTTGTTAGTGAAATAACTAATAATTTTTGCTCTAATTCAAAACATGGTTAAGCTCCTATAAAGGGATGTGTCTAGAGAAAAAATTGTATAACTACCGTAGAAAAAACAACACAGCATGCTAAAGTTGGTACCTGTGCATTTTCCAGACAAAATTGCTACATGGAGAAAATATGCTACCCACCCTTTATTTTTCCAAAAAATAACTTTACACTATTGTTCAATGGGTCATCAAGAATCCCTGTTCCAAATCAACTCAAGCTTTTTGCCCTGTAAATTATTAATTTAGCACATTAGAAGAATTCATTTATATTATTACAGCAAATTTTCTTCACCATCAGTTTCATCTTTATTCTGTTTGAAATTTTGATCAGTTTCATCTGTATCTTTAACAGCAGATTTATCAGTGTCATTAACATGTCGTATGTTTACAATTTAAACATTAAACCCCTTGGTGGTTTTTGCTAAGTACTGGATAATTTAAACCAGCTTTCCGACGGCCACATTTGCCAGTGCAATCGCTTGTGTAGCTGCATGATATTACATTTAATATAATATAGTTTGAGCTAATTCTCTAATTCTTTAGTGGTAGTGATGTGCAAAAGCGCTTTGTTGACTTTCTTCTGTCCCGTGGATTTTTTATTGCCAAGCCACGTTCGATTTGGTAATAAACTCTCAATGAACGAGGGGTACATCAAATGTTGGTGGTAGCGAATCCAGTTTTGGCGCCTTCATACCGTTCGAATTGAACCCATTGAGAGGTTTTTTTGTGCCCTTGCATCCATATAAAAATAAAAATAGTTTCGCCATCTTTTTTTGTCTGTATCTGTAGACTTTGCGCCATTAAAGTCAATGACACCTTTCAACTCTGGTTCTTGCTGAGTTTTATGATTTTTTTCTTCTCCAAATACAGGATTAGTGGTGTCACATTCTGAAAATGCATGTGCTAATATTGATTCATTATTGATACTAAGAAACTGTTTTTGTAAAATAGTTGATATTTTTATATTTAATGCGCATTTTTTTTAATGCCTTATTTATATTAACGCCCTGGCAAAGTTTAGGTAATGCTACTCCACCACTTAACCAGGACGGCGAGATGAGTTACGGTCACCCATCCAAGTGATGGACTCGCCCGGCCGTGCTTAACTTCGCCGATCGAGTCCAAATCAATCAATCAATCAAGTATTTATTTAATATTAAGAGTACAATATGTACCTCTTCGGAGCCCAACCCGGAGCCAGCCGCACGACCAGGATAGGTGACGTCGAGGTGGGTGTGGGGCTGGGCGGGGTGGGCCCGATTCAGCTTAGAGATAGTTCGAATGGGGGGCTAGAAGCTCCTGTCCACCGCAGGTGGACTTAAAAACTAGGTTAAAATATTTTATTGTCCACATGGACCTAAAAGTAAATTAAAAATAAACACAACACTAAAAACATTGGCGAACGCGCACTACACAATTTTGGTTATTGACATGGGAAAACTGAACGAAAAAACCCGTTCGAACAAATGACGGCCTTGCGGTCTGATCGCCGACAAGGAAGGTAAGATGGAAAGATAAAAGCTGTGGTTTAAAAAATTAGGATTTGGATAAGTTTTGGCCTGAATGGGATTTAGGGACAAAAAATTACAAAAAACAACAAAAAGGATAAAAGAACAAAATTGCAAAAACATGAAACGGAGAGAGAAAGGGGTTGAAAGATAAAGATAAGGGAAAGGTAGGTTATCGTAGGAGAGAGTGTGGCTAAGGGAGTTGCCGGAAGATAGGCAACACCTGGTATGGTAGGGGGTGTTTTATATTGAAAAGTATGGCATTATGCTGTCTGATTCGAGTAATGTTGCGGGTAAGCGGGGTACCGTCCAGTTTGAACTGATAGAATTTTTGAGACGTTTCTTGAACGTAGTGCGCTAGTGGGGTTATGTCGTGGCAACGTGCATAGAGATCTCTGAGGGAGGTGTACCTATCAGAGGCTGAAATGAGGCGCATAAATTTGTGTTCTAGTACTTTTAATTTTCGCATTGTCGTGGCCGGGATGCTGCACCACACCGGCGCCACGTATGTGATAGCCGGCCTGATTACCATCGTATACTTTTTATTGGTCCTGTTGAGACCGCTACCCCGCGCCAGGTGCGCATACAGACTCCTGGACATGAAGTAGACCTTGCGAATCGTCTCGTTGATGTGAATGTTGAATGTCAGTCGTTTATCTAGATATTTCACGCACCGCTTAATTGGAATTTTTCTACCCCCGATCGAAAGTGGCGTTAAAATACGGTTTTCAGTGAAGCGGCGCGTGAATAGGATCGATTCCGACTTCTCGGCGTTTATCCGAATCTTCCACTTGTCGTAATACGCCGTGGCACGTGGAGCCACGTGCGCTTTCAGCAGCATATTGGCTGCCTGCGCATTGTGCGAGTGCACATACATGGCCGTGTCGTCGGCGTACTTGGCAAGATTTGAATTCGGGAACTCCGGGAAGTCGGAGACGTATAGGTTGTATAGTTTTGGAGACAGACACGACCCCTGGGGGACGCCCGCGCGAATGTCCCGCCGAGTTGATAGTTTGTTATTCACCCTCACCCAGGCGCGCAGCCAGGGGGGGGGCATGGGGCCCGGGCCCCCCCCAAGCCGTCTTCCATGAACCAAAAAATAAAGAAGCATAATCACTATTAGTACAAATAGTCCCTTCAAATTAGGAAATATTTAAGAAAATTTTCCCACAATTATGAGACCTATAAAAAGTGAAGTATTTGGGTTGTCTAAATATGATTTTCACCCTCCGCAGTTCTAGAAAAGGATGGTTTTTGAGAAATATATTAATATATATCAATTTTAGCGTTTTTTTCGTCTTTTTCTCTATATTGAGGAAAAACTATGCATTTTGGTGAAAAGTATCAAGAGAGCAAAGTAGTAGTGCATAAAATTTCCTATAAATTTTGTGTTTACATTTTTTTTCGAATTCCGCTTAGTTCCGCCGCTAGAGGGCGCGAGAAAAAAATAAATATACATATAGACTTTTGCGCCTTTTTTTATATTTTGAACCAAAATTATGCATTTTTATGAAAAATTACAAATTATTTACTTTAATTAATTACAATTTACAAAATTACATGGTGTTTTCTAGTTTTTTTTTTTTTTTTCATAAAAATATTATATATATTTTATGTTCTACAAGTTTGATCTCACGTAATTTTTCATAAAAATGCATAATTTTGGCTCAAAATCTAAAAAAAGGCGCAAAAGTCCATATGTATATTTATTTCTTTCGTGCCCTCTAGCGGCGAAACTAAGCGGAATTCGAAAAAAAATGGTAGAAACCAGGTTTATAGGAAATTTTATGCTCTACAACTTTGCTCTCTAGATATTTTTCACCAAAATGCATGGTTTTTCCTCAAAATAGAGAAGAAGACGAAAAAACGCTAAAATTCATATATATGTATATATTTCTCAAAAACCACCCTTTTTTAGAAATGCGGGGGGTGAAAATCATGATTAGACAACCCAAATACTTAACTTCTTACAGGTCTCATACTGTGGGAAGATTTTCCATAAAACAGCGAAAAGTTTTTCTCAACCTCTGGGGAGGCCGGTTCTATTGGCCCCCCCCAGATGAATTTTCTGGCTGCGCCACTGCCCTCACCTGCAGTGATCTGCCTGACAGAAAGGAGTGAATAAGTTTCGTAATGTGCGTTGGGAAGTCCAATGAATTTAGCTTGTAAAGTAAGCCCGGGATCCACACGGTATCAAAGGCTTTCTCAATATCGAGGAGCACCATGGCGGTGCTCTTCCCAGTTGCATTGCACCTCGAGTCCAGTCACTGAAACCGCTACCATACCTCACATCATTCTTCTAGTAAAAAGCCAAAAACCATAATTCCGCTCATAGTAGGAAAAATTTAAATTGCTGTAGCTTCATCCATTTTTTATTGTACAGTAACTAAAAACCATAAAAACCCAAACCAAAGAAAATTTTGTCTACTTTAAAAAAAAGGTATGTTTGGTTTAATCATACATCCAAACACTAGTGGAAAATCATGTGTGCAACACGTTGGAAAATCGCTTTTCCATATACGACGTATTTTTGATCTCGGCTATCGCATCAATGAAAAATCCTAGGTCTAAGACGGAAATAAATCAATTTTCCATAAACAGCTATTCCGACATTATTATTTGACGGCCCTTTGTCAATTTTTTAGGGTTGTACTAGTTTAGATAATTTAGTATCAATACCAATTATTGCACTTGCATCAAAATAGTAAAATAAAAGTAATTTTTGCCTATATGGTATACGTAGAGTAAACTTATTTTACTCAGGTATACGAGTGCATATCAAAATAGACAGTACAGAAAGGGGTCATTGTTTTGTTAATGTTGCTAGATAATTCTTTTCTAAAAACCTAATACTGGTACGGCATGTATAAAAATAGATAATGTAAACTTGTATTTACATAAACATTGAGTTCTGATTATCTGATTATATATTTCAAGGAAGTGGTGTTTCGAAATTTTTATTAGAAGGCATAATTTATACAATAGAAGATTTTAAGGAACTGTTCCGTTTTCATAGAAATAACTACATTAACGAACTGATGGAATATTAAGGATAGTTTTATCTTTTAATAAATTTCATTCCGTATAGAATAAACTAATTTAGATTTTAATTACATTCAAAACCTTTTAATGTGAATCACGTATGTACAAAACGTACCAACGTACACATAGTGCTGTGATGTCGGCGGTGCGGTAATTGTATTATAAATTGTCAATATTGAACTAGTTTTAAAAAAGTAATTAAAACTGTCGGCCACTGTGGCCGAGGAATTTATGATAAAAATCTACATGATTTATTTTAATTGGTATGAACAAAAGAATTGTATGCCACAAACACTACAAACAACGAATACAATACTTGCTATTATGTCACTTGTCAATTCAATTTTCTAATAGCAATTTTTTTTGTGAAAAATTGAACCTTCAAAAAAATGTAACTAAAAATCATGAAATATTGGACCTCGCACAAAATACATTGATTTTTGCTTTCGGCTAAATTATCTTGAAACTTTGTATTTTGGTAGTTGATTTGATGCTGATCAAGTGTTCAAATGGTGGCAACTCTCGAAAACCCTTTGTCTTGGAGCTACGGCACTTTTAAGGGCTACAAACGTGTATTTTGTAATAGTAATTATTGTATACAGGGTGCGCCACTTAAAACTCCCCAGGCTTATAACTTTCTTATTTTTTTAAGCGACGACCATGCTGGGCACATCAAATTATAGACATTTTTAAAGCCTTTAAACATGCATATAGAGTAATTAAAAAAAATTTTTTTTTGAAAAAATTGTTAAGAAAGGAAACTTAATTTCTTTGAATATTTTTTTACCTCACCTTGTACATGAAATGTGTTAATGTTTTCTTATAAAGGTTTTAATTAGCTTCAATTTATGTTATTACGTCATATTCGACATTCTTTGTGGTTTTAGAGAAAGAAATTAAAATAACTCCTTCCGATTCCAAACTGATTTTTTTAAAATAACTGAAAAAATGTAAATAATAATTTTATGCATTATTTGTAAAAGACATATCACAAACAATACTCAACGTAACAAAACTGCAACAAGAAACAAAAGAAATAACTATTTTTAAAAACAAACTTATATTAAAATGTACTAAATAATAAGATATTGCAAATTTTTTATTTTTTTAAGTAACATAAATTGAAGCTAATAAGAAAATATTAACACATTTCACGTACAAGGTGAGGCAAGAAAATATTAAAAGAAATTAAGTTTCCTTTCGTTACAATTTTTTCAAAAATGTTTGTTTTAAATCACTCTGTATGCATGTTTAAAAGCTTTAAAAATGTCTACAATTTAATGTGCCCAACATGGTCATCGCTTCAAAAATAAAAAAGTTACAAGCCTAGGGAGTTTTAAGTGGCACACCCTGTATATGTGAAAAATATTTGGGTCAAATTTAGAACCTCATACTCGTTTTTTAATTTTTTTAAAGTCTGTTAAAAATATATAGGTATATTTTGAAGTTGTTTTAGTATATCGCCACAAATTCCCAGAAATACATATACATATACATAGAATAGAATATTTATTTATTTATATAGATTAGCAGAAAAATATAATAATTAGTTCTAATAGTAAAAAAAAATTATACATTAGAAAAGTATTTAGTTATTAAGCCTGAAAACCTTTCACACTTTTTTATCTAATGTGAGTGCGTTGTCGGGAGATATGTACATGTGTCTCTTAGTCTCGGGTTCGATTCCTGATGATAGCATTGGCATTTTTTCTGAAAAACAATTAATCCCAGCCTATTCGGATACTGGATGTGTGCTCCGTGTATTGAAATGTTTATCGTGAATCTGAAATAGTCTTTGGAATTTCTTTGGAGACTATGTCGACGTCCTGTTTTGAAGTATACAAAATTAATGGATTTACTAAATCGTCTTTTCATTATAAATAAACGTTCTTAAAATTAACTACTCATGACATCACACATAAAATAAAATTAATTTCGTGTATGATGTTTAAATTTTAGTCAATTTATTTTTAGAATCTATTCACTGCCCTGTATTTTTATTTTTTAAGTAGACAACTTCATTTTACAGTTGTAAGTAATCATTATTTTTATTTACTTGCTATTACTAACGGTATTAATATTAGTTAAAAATAGCGAGTCAAATAAATTTCTGTATATTTATTCATTTCCTTAATGAGTAATGTTTATTTTCTGATACACATGTATACACTGAATGGAATCTAGATTAATGTAGCTATTAATAAATCTGGTTTAGGTAGTAAAATCGGTAATGATAGTTTCATCAGAGGTTTTATCTACCAGCTAGCGAGCGCATAAAAGGGGTTTGAAAGGGGGTTAATAATATCCTATCTTTTTTAAATAAATGTTTTTTATGTGTTTTATCTAATGGCATATAGTGATATAGACATTAATTATTGAAAAAATTGAGTTTAGTCAGCAACGTTTTCCCTCATCTTCCTCAGGGTCTCCAATCCAGTCCCAAAACCCGGATTTCCATTCTGACATTGTTCTTAAATTATTGAATTGCAGGATGGTTTCTGACCTGTTAACACTCCCCTTCAAATAAATGGCGAGTTGTATTCAAATTGTTTGAAAAACGTTTTTTTTCTTGCTAGAAGACATTCCCTTAAATCTGCGGAGGAATCTATGGTTTATGCACGATGGCTCTCGTGTTTATTTAGAATGAAATTTACGAAACTATTTAAATAACCATTTTCTTCAACGGTGGATTGGACGTGGATCAGATCATTTATAGCCACCACCAAGCACAGACCTTAATCACTATATTTTTCATCTGGGGCAATATGAAATCCAATGTATACCAACACTCAAGCCACACTAGAGATGAATTGTCACGAAAGATCGGAGAGGAAGGAAATAAAATTAGAAATAATAATGGATAATTTTTTGACTGGTCTGACAATATATTAGATAATAAGGTTTTTAGTGTTACTTGTCGCGAAAATGATGATTTCAATGTTCTCCTTAATACAACAAAACCAATAGATTTTTTTGAGTTGTTTTGACAGACAGATTGAGACTATGGTTCAAGAAACAAATAGATACGCTAACCAACAACAAAAACGGTCGAGAGTAGACAAAAAAGTAAAAAAAAGGTATATACATAATGTGAAAATTGTGGTGGTAATCCCGATCATGAAGCACACTAGATCATTCACATATTTTTATTTAATTTTTTTCTTCAAATATGTATAAACGTGTAATAATGTTATGTGTATGCATAAGTTACACTGTTTTTGTTTTAATAAATATCTGATTACCACTAAGATTTTGTTTATTTTAGAAAAAACTAGTTTTCTAGAAATGCATAATTTTTTTAAGATATGATAGGCGCAATCCCAAATATATTCATGTCCTGCTTTAGCACCTTTTAGAATATCATTTAAGACCCGTATGTATCAATTTTCTTTAACATTAATTTTTCACATTAAAACTTTCTAAAAAAAATATAGAGGGTTTACAAGACATATGTGCCCTCTACAGCACCAGAGAGAAATCATGAACGGGACATATATGTCCTGTACCGCACCCTTGCAAGTCTAGTATAGTTGATCACACACTTATTATGCATGTAAACAGGGCCGCCGACAGCTTTACTGGGCCCCGGGGCTGTTTATTATTGAGGGCCCCTTCCAGGTCCCCCATATCAAAACACGGCCCCGGTACCAAATTCACTGGCGGGCCCCCGCTACGAACCTCTCGGAAGCCAACGGGCCCCCGCGCTAAATAATTGATGAGCGGGGGGGAGAAATTAAAATTCATTAAAATGGAAATATTTATATAATTTTGTTTTTTTGAGAATCGCCAAATGTGCACAACTGAATGCCTAGCCTATGTAATATTCCCGGCCCCGGGGATTTATCCCCCCCCTGCCTCCCCTGTCGGCGGCTTTGCGTATAAAAAAATGTCGGCGTCTTTGGCGGTGCTGTAAAGATCAAAGACGCCGACATTTTTTACACGTATAATAAATCTGTAGTCAACTATAAAAATATTGCCCCACCCAACGTGTTGTAATAAGGCCCGCCTGAAATATTATTTAATAATTATTAGTGACATTTTTCTTGAAGACAGTTTTTCAATTTTTCCAGATTGTTCTTTTTAATTATATTTTCCAAAATTAACATGTTCATAAATTATTGCTGAAACGTATTCCTTTCGTTGCGCGACGAGTAAAAGTTAATGTATTTTAAAACCTATTTAAATAATTATTAATCAATTACCGAGGCGAGGGCAGCCTCTGGATTGTAGAAATGTTGGAGTTACCCAACAGTCATCCTCATTACACACACTCTACATACCATAGAAAACGACAGCCTTTCAGGCGCTAGTAAGCAAATCTTTTCTTGTTTCTCCGTAAACGAAAATAGAACGGAATGAACGCGGAGAACGGTCAAGGGCGCGGCATTTCTATTGATTTAGAGGGCCTTGTAACAAATACGACGGCGACGCCTGAAAATCATGAGTATGAGGCAGATTCCGAAATGCGACTCCCAATTTGATAATGTTTGGCTGAACGAGGAGGTGCTTCTTAGAGAATCCTTAGAGGGATTAGATTACATACAAGTATACACAAAATATTTATCAAAAGTAACCTCTAAATGCTGTATAAATAATGATTAGCTACTAGTTCTCCAATTTCAGATAATTGCTTAATTAACAATTGACTTGTTAATTAAAGCCTTCATTTTGCTGGAGACTGCGTCATGTTACAATTATTAAATTTACAAGTACTAAATTTTCACAGATTATCACCTCTGCGCGCCTACCTAGACAAAAGTACCTTGGCAAATATTAAAATCGATCTTTTATTTTATCTGTGGGGGGGGGGGTGTTAATACTATTAAAAAACTGAACTTTTTCCATATGTTCCTGGTGAAAAGCTAAAGGCGTTAAAAAATAGTACATTGTGACCATTGTGTATCTAGTAGTAAAAGCAATACATTCTCGGACGACGTTGAAAATTCGTGAAAAAAGTGGCACTTTCTGCACTTGTTGCATAAATTATAGTTGAAGCAATCGCAATTGTGAGCGACGCGACGTTGAGAGGCAAGGGGGTGCAGAACGCAGAGCCGGATTTAATTATATTGTTCGCTCGTTTACTTTTTCAATAATTTATAATATTGCACTTGCACAAAGCACTGCTATGAATTGGTAACAAAACTTACTAAAATTATTTTCAAAAACACATTACCAAATAAAGGAATATAAAGTAATTACCGAATTATATCTTCACCCAGACAGTATAAGCTTGACTGCGGTGTCTCTAATTTCGGTCCTGGGTTAAACAACACACTCATAAGTTTACGCCCACAGGCCACGTCAGATAGCCGACATCAAATGACCGGTATATTCTCTCTCACTTAATGTAAAAGTGGAGTAAAGACGGGAGATGAGTTGCCGCCTTTTTTATTCCCCTTACCTCTCATACCCTTCTCACTAATACGATTACTTCATACATTAAGGTCTATTACTTGATGTATTCCTAACCTAGGAGTATTTTGAATTCATGATTTAACTTTTTTCCTATATAATGAAAATTATGTTTTTTTATTTCGGCGGTATAGGGTGTCATAAATTTGTGATTCCTTTGACCAATTGTTTTAATTCATTTTGGGTTTGGTTGTTAATATTTTTTTATTTCGTGTATTGTAAGTATGGTCTGTATATGTGAACAAAGATCATACTCTTTGTTTTTATATAACTGTATTAATATTTTTTCACAAAAGAGGTTAAAGAATACGAAAAATACGAACTTTGATAGACATTTAAACTCCCAAGGTAGGTATTTAACTTGCCTAGCCACTGGAAGTGTCCTGTGGTTGTTCTCATTCTCAAACCGAACAGGAATGCAAAGATGGGAGGTAATTATCGACCAATCTCGTTACTGTCGGCAATTTCCAAGTTTGGAGAAGGTCATCCTGGACAGGTTAAGCACTGCTCAAGATGAACATCACATGGATGATGATCATCAGTTCGGATTCGGAAGGGGAAGAAGCACAACTCAACTAGTTGTCAGATCGCTAATGACGTGAAGGTCCAATACAACCTCGGAAAGAATACTAGTGTGGTATATGCTGGAATATGTCGAGAAAGCCTTTGCTACCGGGACTAATATTCAAGATTATAAATTTTTCGTCATATGACAAAAATCATACACTCGTATCTGACTGGCAGAAAGCCGCAGATGCGAGTGAATAACAAACTGTCTACACTGCGGGATATTTGCGCAGGCGTCCCACAGGGATCGGTACTTGGTCCTAAATTATATAATTTGTGCATTTCCGACTTCCCCGCGTTCCTGAAGACTCTGGCCAAGTACACCCATGACACATGTATGCGCACGACTACTATGTTGTAATATTTAGTTTTCCACAAATTAATTTTGATTTGGTTTTGACTTGCGACCAGAAGATCTGTGGTTTGATCCCACCAGGGGCCCGTTTCATTTTCATTATATCTATAAACATAATATCGATATTTTTCGAGGAACTGGTATTTTTGCTAGTATATTTATTATCTAGCAAGGAACCTTTGGCGCGCGAGTCCGTCTCGCATTTGACCGGTAATTTTTAAGAATCTAAAGGAGCGAGATTCAAGTTTTTTACAAGAAAAGTCCCTCACAGTATGCATGACTTTCATAAAATTATTATTAATGATTAAGAACACAGCCTTATATCCCTCTGTATCTCAGAAGAGATCTTGTGATCCATACTGAAATTTAATTCGTATTCGGAAAGAATCCCAGTTCTACAACCGGGATTCGAACCCGTGACTCCTGGGTGAGAGCCAAGTGCGCTTGCCTCTCAATTAATATTGTTGCTTGAGTACACCCCTTATTAAACACCCTGTATCGTGGATTCGGAAATTATAACACCAGAGTAACACAAAACACTAATTTATTAACTTCCGTACTAATTACAACAAATAATTACTTCACTAATATTACACTGAGTACTATAATTCAATAGTTCAGTCACTTCTTCTTGATCTGATCGGAACTCACTACTGAACTGAACTGTATTGTACTGTCGTGTGTGGCCACTCGCCCTCTATTTATAGCTAAGCAAGTGCTTCTTCAATTCTCTACCAGCATTCTACATTGACTGATGTCTCTAATTTCCAGATGCCGACACCACGTGCGCCATCTCTGAGACGATTGTCGAACTAACTAACTAACTAACTTTGCTGTTTTCTGTTACTCATACATGGAACTTAGAGAAAATTCTTATAGATGTCTATAGGGTATAAAGCTGTAACAATAGCTTAATTCTTTTCAGCTGCACAGCTTCACCAAGTGCAGTTGTGTAGGGCAGATGGAGGTGACAAAATATGTCATTCTGATGTTACAAAAGTTTTAAATTCAAAATGATCTAGGCTTAACTAATATATATGATAATTTAATTCGATAACTGTTTATTTGGCGAAAAAAGCAATAGTTTATGAAATATAGTATATAATATAAAACAGATATTAACCACAATGAAGGATATGTAAAATATCAAGCTGACCCAAGCATACCCAACTGCAGAGCAGGTTTGGCTAGGCTAGAAGATAGGAGAGGTAACTTGGGTGAAGCATTACGCCAATAGGGCAGTGCTGGTGCCCTGGGCAGTGGGCAGCTAAAAAGAATTTAACTAATAAATATAATCATATATTTGTTTTTTTTTACCAGTTGTCAGCAGTACTTACTAAAAATATTTACCAGACGTAGCCAAAATTTTTCGAATTAACTTTACGACTATTGCATGAAACAAATTAGAATAAAAAAATGCTGACGTGTATTGATTGGTTGTCTCTCAAATAATAATCTATTCATAGAAATAATTTAATGATTCCATAATCTAGTAATTAATTGCGAAATTAGCAGTAGCCAGAAAATGTTTGAATCAAATTATTTGGATGAATCCTTAGAGGTATACATGTTGTCATGCAGGTTCCTACTACCAAAAAGTCTCTAAAGTAAAATTACACGGTTTTAAAATAAATTGGAATAAATTGTTCAACGTATCGTCGTTCTTGAGATAACGGTGAATGCACAAAAGAGCTAAATTGTAATAATTATTATGATAGGCAATTATTATATAATAAGTAATATCAATACCATAATGTTATAAATACCATATTTTAATTTATCTTTAAGAGTCTATAAATAAATCACTACTTTTAATTTCAGTTGCAAGGTTATTAAGATAGGTTTGTTCAAGTTCTTTAACTTAATGAATATACGTTATCTTCCCTGTCAATATTTGACACCTTAATCGTAAAACTCGGAAAGTAAACAGGGATGCTGATTGACTCGCACTTATGAATAAAATAATTACTTAACACTTGTTAGAATCACTACACAGTTTTTCTAAAAACCAGTCGCGAAAAATCCAGACACGCCATCTTTGGTAGACACCCATTTTATTTTGGTAGAGGGCTAAAGTCATAAATTGATTATTACGTTCCTGCTATATTGGCTCCCTCCCTCTTCTGAAATTTTCAATTTTCTACAAGATTTTTTCACATATCCAGCGGTTGCATTTTTGGTTCGCGACAATGAAGAAACTCAAATTGTTAAAACACAAGTTTATGCGCCTCATTTCAGACTTCCCTCAGAAATCTCGCAAAAATTTTACCAATTCAAACTAGGCGATAGTCCGCTAACCCGCCATACTTTGCGAGATAAGTCACTCCTTACCATGCCAGGCGTTGCCTATTTTCCGGCAACTCCCTTAGCCACACTCTCCACTACCATAATCTATCACTATCCTAAACCCCCTCTCTCTCTCTCTCTCTCTCTCTCTCTCTCTCGCTCTCTCGCTCTCTCTCTCTTCTCTCTCTCTCTCTCTCTCTCGCTCTCTCTCTCTCTCCTCTCTCTCTCTCTCGCTCTCTCTCTCTCGCTCTCTCTCTCTCGCTCTCTCTCTCTCTCTCGCTCTCTCTCTCTCTCTCTCTCTCTCTCTCTCTCTCTCTCTCTCTCTCTCTCTCTCTCTCTGTCTGTTCAATTTGCTCTTGTTTATTTTTCTGTTCTTTAGTCCCTTTTTGGTTCTAAATTCCCTCTAGACCAAAAATTTCTAAAAATTAAAACATTTTAAACCTTAACTTCCTTTCCGATCATACTTTTCTGGAGGCAGGGAGACCACCAGGGCGGGTTTTTCGTTTGGTTTTTCCCGAGTCCACAGGCAAAATTTTTCAGTGCGCGTGTGCTACGACAAAGTGCCTATAATTAGAAAGGCACTTTGTCGTAGCACACGCTAAGTGTTTCTATATATTATTTAGTACCAAGCAAATTGTTAATTTTAACTTTTTTTATTCTTTAGGGAATTTTTTAGGAATTATAACCATTTCTCTTTCAATTAATGTTTTAGCCAAACCGGACCTGCCCCGCCCAACCCTACATTCACGACAAGCGCTACGCACTGTGGTTGTCTGGTTGGCTCCGGACCAGTTTCCGGGGAGGCGCATTTTTGTACGTTTATTTCAAAATAAACGCCTTCTTCTCCTCCTTCTCCTCTCCTCATCCTCCTCCTCCTTCTCCTTCTTCTTTTTCTTCTTCTGATTCGCAATCCAAGGGTCGCGAGTTCGAAACACGCATTTTTTAAAATTATTTATTTATAATAACATAGGGCTTGTGTTCAAATGTTTTGTTCATCTTTTGTATAAAATTATATACTTCGCCTCTTACTCAGTAAATATTTTTTGAATTTGAGTTTTATGGCCCATCTTATTTATTGAATTGTTAAGCAGAATTGCTCTTAGTTTCGAGGAACATTCTAAATACTAGTAGGAAACAGGACAATGGACGATTGTTTTTAACTATCCAGCTAATTACTTCCACGTCCAGTGGAAGTATAGTAACGACAAAAAAATTTTTAAAAATTTTTATTGTCCAAATAGGCTTAAAATGTCATGAAACGTCGAGATTTTAAGTTTGAGCGAAAAAAAAATTTCTGTCTGTCGGTCTGTCTGTAACTTTTTTTTGTGCGCACGTTTACTCTGGAACCGTTTAAGATATTGACCTTGAAATTTGGTACACATATGTACTTTAACGAGATCTAGAACTAGATTATATTTTCATCTTGTTCCGTCGAAGGGTTGGGGGGTAAATTGGGGTAAATTTGGGGTAAATGGGTAAATCAAGCAGGTAAGAGTTCATGAAATTGGTATTTAGTATATACAAGAGAAGCTAAGGTCTCAAAAAAATTTTTGGCATTAGCCACCCCCCTTACCACCCCCACCTCCTTATTGAAGGGGATGAAAGAAAAATTGTGATTTAGTATATGTACAGGAACCAGAAACCTCAAAATATTTTTTTACTCTATCCACCTCCCACTACCACCCCCTACCACCACCCCCACCCCACTACCGATGTGGGGTATCGTTTTATGGGTTTTGGGGTAGAGGATTTCAAATATTATATTATTAAAGTTCCATAAAGAATTATTTTCACATATAAAGTTTTTTCGTTGTGAGTGACTTGGATAGAGAATCTGGATGTGGAAGTAGTGATTCCTTGGGCAGCGGTTTTTTGTGCTTGAATAGACTAAGAATAGATTTGCAGAAGTCGTTCAGAATTATTTAACGAATTCTGTCACTGCAATCGTTTCCATGAATTGAGTTTTACGCCGGAACTCGGAACTGGAAAATAATAATAATCAATGTCCATTTTTAGACAAATTAACCGACAGTGTAGTTAATTAAATGGAACACGACATATTTATAACTATGATAGTACCTCGGGTTGGTTTAATAGATTAGTTAGAACGAAAGAAGAATCGTTCTAACGGTAAGTAAAATAGAGCCCATAGATACTTAATTGTTTGCTCAAGCCATCAAACGCACCGTGGCATTTGATTAATCTACGATACCTGTAGATTATAGATTATAGAATTAATGCATAAATAATATAGTGGTTTCCTGCAATCAATTAAACCATATTTATTATTGGTGTTTATGGACGAGGTTAGCCCGGTAACTAATGCTACATTTTGATATTTACCTGCTAGGATGATTGTCGAAATGTGCATAATTTATACTGGTATACCAGTCTCTGTAATATCAAAAATATTCAGGTGTCAAAACAGTAAACACTTTAGGCGATGAGTCTTTTGCGAATGATCAATTAAACTTTATTTTAAATTAAATAATAATAATTTTTCTTTCCAAGCATATGCACCGGTGCGGAGCGCCGTGGCATTTGAAAAACTGGACGAGAGACCACTTCAGATTAAAAACAGTTAAAAAGTAGACAGAAGCTCCTTACGCAGTAGAGCAAATTAAAATGTGTATAAGATTAACAAGGCATAAAGCAAAAACGAGACAGAAACACGTTTTTTAAAATTAAAATTCTATTTCAAGAAACGCTTACCTCCTAGATTGGACAAAACTTTACTGTAACTTCCTGATAACATACACATCGCAGTTCCATGAAAAAATTGACCTCCCCAAAAAATTGTTGAAAAAATCATAGTTTTATTCGATTATAGATTAGATACCTCCCCTTTATAAGTTTCTTTCTTTCCATGATAGTATATACCTACTATTTGTGTTTATATATTGCCCTGATAGATTCCCGAGCGAAAAGAGAGCGTCCTTGGTCCTTTTCTTTTTACCCGAGTCCATTCGTGACCAGCGGTATAGGTTAAAGCTATAATTAGATAATTGGGGAACACGCGTCGCTAGGGTTAGATTAGAATTAAGAATATTTATTAAACATTTACATGGCTACATCGACACAAGTCGTAAAAAAAAAGAAATGCACTATGACGTCTAAAATGATCTTATCATTTAGCAAAAACCGCATCTAATTTGGTTGACACGATCACTCTACAGTAACGATATCTCATAGGCCAGGCAACGAATGATTATAGAGGGAAATTTTAGGGACAGAAATTTGACTTCGGAACTTTGTTTGGGCTAGTAGACTGGCGGTACATGACCAGTCAGGTGCAACGTTTTTAAAATGCATGCCAAATCATATATATGAATGAAATTACCATGAATATGCCAGAAACGCAAATTTTAGGCAGTCGTCGCGTGCAAATCGATTTTTTTTGTTTTTTTTTTGTGTTTTTTTTTTAAATTTTAAAATGGATGCCAATAGTGCCAAACGCCACTTTAAAGGTCCCATTTTTTGGTTTTTCGCTTATATCTCGGAAACTATGCGTCGTAGCGGCTTGACCATTCTATATAAAATTGAAGCTGACAAAATTTACAAGAATCACTACTTACATTTGTTTTGTTCTCGAGATATCCACCCTCGAAATTCGGAAATTGCGGGATACAATTTTTTCGCCTGACGTTTTTTGCTCTATTTGTTAAGATAACTCTTCAAATGTTGTTCCCACGAAAAAGTCGTGAGAAAAGAAGTTGTAGAGCATTAAATTTTTAATTTTTTTAACGTGAGGCGAAAAAATTGTTTTCCGCAATTTCCGAATTTCGAAGGATATCTGGAGAACATGAACAGATAAATGTAAGTAGTAATTCTTGTAGCAAATTTTGTCAGCTTCAATTTTATATAGAGTGGACAAGCCGCATAGTTTCCGAGATATAAGCGAAAAACCAAAATATGGGACCTTTAAAGTGCCCCCCTCCCCCCGCTCACCACCTAGGAGTGGGGACTTTTGATATGTTCATCTCCAGACTACTCCAAACAAAGTTCCGTAGTCAAATTTTCTATCCCTAATATTTCCCTCTACACCCTTTTTTGAGCATTCCTTGCTTGGATTATTCAGTATTGATTCAGACATTCAGAGTCTGTCAGTGACTAGAAAACAACCGATTTTTTTTTGTCACTTTTTTACTTTCGAGCGATACTAGGAGTAAAGAAATAGTCCAATCAATGAATGCCTAAAAGGGGATTGTAGAGAACATTGAGGAGGGAGAATTTTCCTCTTCAGGAATGTGTTGGGGGTAGTTAGGAGGTAAATATGCTAAAAGTCCCAGCCCCTAGCCCAGCCGCTTCAGAGAGGAGGGGGGTGGAAAGGTTCCTTTTTTCAATTCATTGCTTATAACTCGGAAACGATGCCTCGCACGGAAAAAGGTAATCTATGCAAAATTAAACGTAATTAAATTTTCCACAAGAATGTTTATATTCATTTTCTTCCTATGTGTTATAGTTTACGAGATACTCGTCAGCGAAAATCGATTAATAAGAAAAAATCAATTATGTACCTTGAATATTTCTATCAAAGCGGTTTACCGTGGTCTGCTAATAAATCACAGTCACAAAACAATCTTTATTTTGCAACACTCGACGTATTTACTAACGTAATATTTTGTCGAAATCTATACATATCCTTAAATATACAGTGTGACTCACTTAAAATGAAGATACCCTTATAAATTTTTTATTTTATTTCCGATTTGAATCAAATTTTACTCAAGTATAGAACAAATTAGAATCAACTTATGACCAGAAAAACATTCGGCTGCTACAAAGGCAAAGCCACCTGCGCTACCAAGATATGCTAAAAAAAAAATCATAAAAATTCTAAAAAATGCATCCGATCGGCGCTACAAACGTACATATACCAAAATTTGATTTGGTTATTGATGGGGGATTTCTCATACATAAGCTCATCTGGCAAAGGGGATCCTCAGTTTCCGCAATTTGTGGTGGCTACGTGAAATTCGTCAAGACCCATCAATATGATTTTTAAACTTTTTCCTCATATTTTGGTACCACAGGTGGCTTTGCCTTTATAGCAGGTGAATGATTATCTGGTCATAAGTAGATCCTAATTTGTTCTATACTTGAGTAAAATTTGATTCAAATCGGAAACAAAATGAAAAAGTTATAAGGGTATCTTCATTTTAAGTGAGTCACACTGTATATTTAAGGAAATGTATAGATTTCGAAAAATATTACTTTGGTAAATACGTCCAGTGTTGTAAAATAAGGATTGTTTTGTGACTGTGATTTATTAGCAGACCACGGTAGACCGCTTTGATAGAAATATTCAAGGTACATAATTGATTTTTTTTTTATTAATTATCGATTTTCGCTGGCGAATATCTTGTAAACAATAACACACAAGAAGAAAATGAATATAAACATTCTTGTGGGAAATTTAATTACGTGTAATTCTGTATAGATTACCTTTTTCCGTATGACGACGCATCGTTTCCGAGTTATAAGCGAAGAATCGAAAAAGGCAACCTTTCCACCCCCCTCTCCCCCTGAAGCGGCAGGGCTAGGGGTGGGGACTATTAGTATGTTTACCTCCTAACTGCCCCCAACATATTCCTGAAGAGAAAAATTCTCCCTTCCTCAATGTTCTCTACAACTCTTTCATTGACTGGACTAAAAGGATTTCCAAAAATTCGACTGACGAATTATGATCCTATATGAATTCCAGATATTAAGAAATTGGTTTAGAAAAAAGTCTGTCTGTGTGTGTGTCTGCGTCTGTATAACCGTCGCTTAACCTAGCATCGAACCCAATCGATTTTGTTGAAATCCAATATCTAGAGGCCACTTACAAATATCTCCAGCCATTTTTCTTTTTTCATTTTCCGCCTAACTCTAAAATTGAGGGTAGTTTACTGATGTATACGTTGAAAATCTCAATTTTCTCTAAAATGGCTCTAATGATTTTGGTACATACCAAACTTAATAAAAAGTCATTAGTGGTCTTCCCGGGAAAATTCAGATATATGCTTATCTGAATGCGAATCCCGAAATTTCGATTTTGTCAAAAACGGCTTTAACGATTCTGCTCAAACTTTGTACGATAGTAATATTTTACAAATTTAGCAATAAGCCATTACTTGTTTTCCCTAAAAAAAAATCACATAAGGTTAGTTTACTGATACAAAAAGTTCGAAACTCAATTTTCTCGAAGACGTATTTAACGAGTTTGCTCAAACTTTGTACTACGGGCTTAACGATATATAGTAGGGCCCACATTTAATACAGCGACATAAAAAAGCTCGCAAAAAAAAAACGTAAACGGTACCGACCCTGTATCAATTTCAGTCTGTTTACATAAAAGGCCATAAAAGTGTACGGCTTCTTTTAGTATGATCACAAAAAAAAATGGTCACATATTTTCTAACAACAATGTAGGGCACTCCCACTGAATATAATTGGTTGAAATTTTCTCTACCGAAATTATGATAGGTTGGAACAAACTATGTGGTCAACGTGGAGCGGCAGTTATTATACGCTTTTTGAAAACGTCTGGTCTGAAAGTATAAATGTGGTAACTAATAGATTCGTTCCCTATATGTCTCACCTTTGTTTTAATTTTACCTAATTCCCTTTTACCGTAGTCTATTATAGTGTGTCTAACAAAATGCCCTGAAAGACTCCTGGGCGAGAAGAATGTGCATTCGTACCTTCCCTTGGATCTTCTTTATAATTTCCTGTTTTTTGGATTAGGATAGGTTTAGGGTAATATATGTATAGATGTGTGCTGCGTGTATATGTGTGCAAATGTGTTTATCCCATTAGTTTTATATATAACAACTTGTGCCTGGATGCATGGATAACTCCTAATGCCATAAAAAAAAAAAAAAAAACGTGGAGCGGCGGGCGGTACATTAATCAAACGCGGTCGGTACCCTTTACGTTTTTTTACGAACTTTTTTATATTGCTGTATTACCGATGGGCCAAACTTATACCGGTATTTGTTTTTCTTGAAAAATTCACATAAAAGCAATTTACTGATGGACAAACATGTCTAAGTTGCGCGAGAAAGTAAGTTCGGCGTTGCCGTGCTATTTATTTAAATGCAATTTTTATCCATGCCTCTTATAGTTTTTTTTCACTCATTTCTAAGTAATAGCCAGGGACTTAAGCGTTTTAGTGAAATAATTTCTATAAAGCTAGATTTTTTTCCCAAGAAAGTTTAGATAGTATCTATGATGAAGGAGCAATTCTATCAATCTATAAGTCTTGCAAAAACGAATAAAAAATTAAACATGTTGCAAAAAGAGATATCGATATCGATTTTCTGAAATGTCACAAAATGCTACTTTTGATTCGTTCATGCCGAGCCGAATTTTCGAATTTCGACGTTTAATTTACGATCAGGTTTATCTGGAAGACTTCCTCTTTACATCGCGACATCGTACGGCCGTCCCAATGGTGTTTTTCGAAAAATATGAACGTGTCAAGATTGCATGTTTTTGCATTTTTTTTTGGCTCCGACATGCATGCTGTTTTTTGCTATTTTTCGCAGATATCTCAAAAATGGTGGGAGTTAGCTGGAAATAAAAAATAATGTCAAACGAGTATTTTGCACTACGAATCTTTTCCCATCAGAATTTTGATTTTTTTTTCGTTTCGGAGATACTGAAATGTCGGCCATGTACAGCAAACAATCGCAAATTTTGAGCTTCTACAGTTGGCAATTTTTTAATCTTGGCTCCAAAAGACTACTCTAGCTAATTTAAATAGAATTACATTTGATAAAACCCTTTTTTCTATTTTTTGAATTCCGACAAAAATGAAGGAATTAGAGGGGGCGGGATTTGGGGCTTTTTTTTCCATAAAATTTCTCCATTTTGTCACCGTAATTAATCGGTAATTAACTGAAATCGATCTCATATACTATGTTCACTTAATATCAGGTACTACTTTGACGCTCCGTTAATCTCGGCCCTTCGAAACAAAGGTTTCAGTAGTTATCTCCGAAGCGAAACAAAAAAAAATTCTGATGTGGAAGTAGTGATTCCTTGGGTAGCGGTTTTTTATTTCGAGCTAACTCTCACCATTTCGGAGACATCTGCGAAAAATAGCAAAAAACGGCTTGCATTTCGGAGCCGAAAAAGAAATTCCAAAAACACGCAATATTGACACGTTCAAATTTTTCGAAAAACACCATTGGGACGGCCGTACGATATCGCGACGTAAAGAGGAAGTCTTCCAGATAAACTTTATCGTAAATTGCACGGCGAAATTCGAGAATTCGGCTCGGCACGAACGAATTTCAGAAAAACGAGATATCTTTTTGCAACATGTTTAATTTTTTACTCATTTTTGCAACAATTATAGTTTGGTAGAATTGCACTTTCAGCATTGATACTGTCTAAGCTATCATGGGAAAAATCTAGCTTTAAAGATATTAACGCGAAAAATCTGTCGCTATCGCCCTGGCTATATATAACTCTGTGAAAACAACCGATGTTTTATGTCTTTTCACAATTCGTTTATATAAAGGCTATTTCACAGCGTAATTTTTTTTCGTGCTTCTGATCCATTTTTGTCGAACTTTTTTCCTATATGCTGAAACTAAACGCAACCATTTATAGTGCGGGAGCTAGGCGGCTTTTTCGACACATCATCGTTTTATGAGCTTTGAGATATTTTTATCGTTTTATAGATGATAACGATTAACAAAATCGACTTCTGGCTTAGCACCACCCGTCGAGTACGTCACGAACACTGTGTAAAAATCAGTGAAATTATGTTATCGTTACAGGGTTCATTTTTTGTGTACGTACACCTTTTATGCCTAAAATGAATAAAATAATGTCACGATGGAAACTCCGGCGCCTCCATAATATGTAATTGAGACCCCGGCGCACCCACCATATGTGACGACCACCCGTTCTGATGGTCACAACTAGGGGCCACTTAGCTTTTGACTTTTAGGTTGTCAGGAGAAATTATTCAAACGGATAAAAACAACATAATTTATTGACAAAAAATATCAAGAGCAAATGGGCATCAAACAAAATAATAAACTATAAAAGATCTTACTCTATGCACATCATGGAGGAGAGGTGTCAACTCAACACCGCCCAAAGGGCGATGTCGGTCTAACATCAATTAGTCTTGACTGGATTCTGAAATCGACTCTGAGTTGACTTTCTCGCTACAACTGGTCGTCGAATATTTATATTCTTAGTGAATGCTTACTTAGCAGTTTTCAGACATACTAAGAGTGTAGAGTTTATTGTTTGTTATTGTTTAATGTTCTCAATATTGTTTAATGTTATTAATTCTTAATCATCGTTCTCATAACTTTACATTCTTAGCTACTTTTATGTACTGAATGTTTTATTGATTAAATAAATTAATGAGGTTGAATTCGTTTTATTATTTCGAATTTGGCAATAAGTTATTTATTAGGCTTTTCTACTAATGCTTCGTTTTTATGGTTCACCTGCTAATTAGGCATTAGGCGTTCTATAGATTTCGCAGAAATCTTTTTGAATATTTCGTATATGACAATAAGATCGCCAGAAAGTTTGAGACGTCAGTAGGCGCAGCCAGAAAGGTCAGAGTTGTAAAAAAAAATGTAAGTAAAGCACGTGATCGTTACAAGTTTTTTTTAGGTTGAGAATGTTTATTTAAATGTTTTAAACACAGAAAAAAATCCCAGAAAGAAACTCCTATCAGCATAGCTAGCCAGAAGGAAAATATTTAGAAATTTTGAAGAAAATTGGATTTTTTTCGCATATTTCATCTCAAAATGAGCTTTGTAACTATTACATATTTTTTTTGTTTTTTATATCTTGAACCATGGTCAAATCGATGGGTTGACATATGCCAGAAGTCTATATCGTTGTTATTTAAGTTTAAGTTCGATAGAATTAATCAACGCATAGAAACTTGTAACGATGAGTTACAAAAAAGCCACCTAGCTCCCGCACTATTAGATCCAACTGGTAAAATATTAACTATAGTCTATACAATCAATACAATTTCTTTCGTGCCCGGGATAGGTTGCAATTTAGCGACTTATCTCTTGTAGTATATGTAGGGTGACCATATTTTTTTCCAGAAAAAAGAGTACCTACAATGATAGAAGGGGTCCCTTATTTAAAGGTGAGGATTAAGTTACTAAAAATGCGCCGCAGGCGAAAATTTTGAATTTTTCAAGGTCAAACGGCCTTAAATTAAAAGTTAGATATTTGATTAAAAATTATATTGTCTTCAAAATGTAGGTCTCGTGTGCGCAAGATTTAAAAATATAAAATGCCAAATATATTTATATCAGGTCAAAAAAACAAATAATCTATATATTCTAATAAAAATATAAAGAAATAACAAATAATCTCTTCAATTTTCCCTCGACGTGCCTGCAACTACAGCACCCGGATCATCAGGTTGATGCCAGTCGTACTTCTGGGAACTTAAAATTGCCTCAAGAAAAAAGAAGTACATTTATGTGTACTTAATGAACTTTTTAAGGACAGTAGGACATTACTCGAAAAAAGAGTACTGTCCTACTAAAATAAGTACATATGGTCACCCTAAGTATATGCTAAGTAAGTGGTCTCTTTGTTGGGAAGATTATTTATTATTTAAGTAAACTTTGTTATATTAATACCTTTAGACACTGTTTTTATTCATGTTTTTATATTTTTTTTTTTTGTTGAAACCTTTACAACCTTTACTAAAAGCGAAATCATTCACCTAAAAATAACCCATATTCTGAATATCTCAATTTAGTAGCACGCAATATTCATTAATATTATGATAATATTCGTAGCTGTCCGTGTAAAGTCTAAACCTAAACAAGTTTTAAATCAACAAATTTGCATTAATATTACATAAGGAAGACCTAAAAACGAATGAATCATTATAATACGTAACTGCTATAATTATTATTAATTGTGACCTAGTTTCTGCTTCTGCCACTGCAACAGACATTTGCCGCAAATCACCGCCAATGACCGAGAGTAATTATTCTATTGTCACTTATCAAGGGCGTAGATAAAAGGAGCGATAGAGGGGGTAAATTACCCCCTCCCCCACACGTTGTGAAATTATGGACTTTTTTGGACAATATTACATTTTTTTTTTAATTACATAGAGAGGTTGTCGCTACAAAGTGACTAAAATTAAATTTGACCTGCAAAATCTTAAAACAGTTCCTATTAATTAAACCTTTCAGTCTAGTCAATTTTGGACACTTTTTACTTTTTATCAAATTATTTCAAATAGAACATACCTATCTTTATTACAAAATCCAATGAAATTATATGTTTTTTGGATCGCTGATTACGAATACAATAGTCATTTTGACCAACATTGGACACATTTCGAGATATTCATTTCTCGATGTTGTCAAATTATTTTAAATATAACATATCTTTGTTTCAAAATTCAACGGATTTATATGTTTTGTTGGGTCGCTGATTACTAATACAATAAACATTTTGTCCTAATGTGTCAACTATGAGTTACGTATGTAAATAATTAATATATAATAATAATAATGTTAATAATAATAATAGTTCATTTAGATTTCAGATAAATTTACAAAATTAATTATGCTTAAAAGAATTGGCGAAGTTCAACATAGCTGCTCTTCCATATCCACTTAACCACTTCGAGCTGTACATAATGTTAAGCTATTATAGTTACATATGTGTAGAAATACAAATAAAAAAAATAGAACTAAGGAAATATAGGAAAAAAACTGTAGATAACATATTAATTACTTCTAGTATCTAATTTGCAGGCTTTGACTTGTTTTCGAGATGATTCTAAACTAGTTAGGGCTTTAAGGGTCAGAGGTAGCTGATTAAATATTTTTACAGCGTTGTAGTTAAAGGGTCTTTCAAAAAGAGAGGTATTGTGTCGAGGAACAGTATATAGAGTTGTTTCTAGATATGCGATCATGTATGTCACTTGTTTTTATTAATTTATCATGTAGATATTTGGGAGTTTTCGACATGTCTACCTTGTAAACAAGACAAGCCATGTGAACTCTGAACCGCTCATCCAGGTTCATCGAGTTTATCAGAAATATGATCATATTTTCTCAGATTATAACTATATCTAAGGCAGCTGTTTTGTAGTCTTTGAAGGCTTACTTTATCTTTTCTTAATAGCGCTGACCAGTACACTACATCGCAATATGAGAGTTAACCAAGAATTAATGAATCACATATCTTTAATTTAACGTCGGTTGTAAGTTTATCTCTGTGCATATATAATACTTTAAGTCTACTGTATAAGACCACACCTTCCGAATTTTTTGTCTACAATCATCATTGAACGTTGAAATAGGCATCTTTTACATCAATCATTTTGCCCCTTATTGCTTAAAAGGGTTGGATGGAAGAGCAAAGAATTTATTTTAAATTCACTAAACTCTGCCATTTATAATCCAACTGTATTCTAATAATTTATTGTAACGTTTTCTTTTATGAGTTATTATAAAGACGATTATTATTTCAATTGTTATTTTGGGAATACCACAAACTGAACAGAATGTCTTCTTTTGCTTGAAAATTCACATCTAGTTTTTTAAAATCTACCGAAATTTATATATTAACTTATATACTTCTTTATTTGCAGGGTAAAGTTTATTTATTTGACAAGGTATTTAAACCAAATGCTACACAAGAAAAAGTATATAATGAAGCCGCAAAGAGCATCGTCACGGATGTCCTTTCTGGGTTCAACGGTACCATATTCGCATATGGCCAAACATCATCGGGTAAAACACACACAATGGAAGGTGTTTTAGGTAATTCTTACAAAACTTACATCTGTATGCAATTTACAGCAAATTTTTTCAGGTGATCCACAAAAACAGGGTATTATTCCCCGGATTGTTAATGACATATTCAATCACATTTATGCCATGGAAGAAAATTTGGAGTTTCACATAAAAGTATCATATTTTGAAATTTATATGGACAAAATTAGAGATTTATTGGATGGTAAGGTATATGTTGTGGTAATGAAATGAGAAAATAATTTGACCTTTTTAGTTTCGAAGGTAAATTTAAGCGTACATGAAGACAAAAACAGAGTACCTTATGTGAAAGGTGCAACAGAGAGGTTTGTCTCAAGCCCAGAAGAAGTGTTTGAGGCAATAGAAGAAGGAAAATCAAATAGGCATATAGCAGTAACAAGTAAGTTCATTAATGAAGTCAGTATGTTATAGATTTTTCTTACAAATCCAAAAGATGTTGGTTGGTAAAGTCAGGGATCTTATATTTTTTTGTCTGGTTGTACACGTACAGTTCTGTGCAACAAAATGCCTACAGTTACTATTTACCTGTATAAGCCGTGCTTCATATCCATTGGCAAATATATTTTTATTGTTTAAATCTCAGTATTCGAGGAACATCCACAAATATTAAAAATAAGTCATCTATGACCAAGAACCGTAAACGCCAAGGATAGCCAGATCAAGCAGATCTGTCCGCACGGTGCAGCCATTACTATGACGTAGCCGCGCGCCCTATTCCAGCACCCTGTAGTTAAAATGCATTGTGTGGAGTATGTTCTTTTAATAATATTAATGCACACGCACAATTTATTGAAATAATTGAGACATACAACATTTTCAGTATTCTTTGTATATAAATATCGTGAACTAAACGTGTGTGGAAAGTTTCAAGAATGTAGCAATTTTTTCCTTTTCTACTCAGTGTCAAATTACAATATATTGTTGATTATTCAGTTTATTATTTTACTTAATCTTCGATTTTTTTTCTGCTTGAATAAGAATCTGTATTTTCCTCTTTATTGCCTTAACCCGATTTGCTTTTAAATTCCTGAAATCCATGCGAATTACAGTGCAAGCAGGCAAAGCATGGAAGTTTCTGACAAAAATTGATAAAACCAGGTCAAATTTATTAAAAGTAAGTCATGGAAATGAAATGCCTGGTTCAAGGAAACATACATTTTTGTTTTTCTATACGGCGGATATTGATCCTTGATTCACAAGAGAATCTGATAAACAATTATCTTATCTACAGTGGATTCTGACTCAATTCACAGAAAAATCTGATAAAAATGATCTAAACAAAATATTAAATTATGAAAAATATGTATTATAAAAATTAACACCCAGTATATCAAAACATTTCGGTGAAGTAGGGACACATAATAAAAAAAAAACGTATTTTTACCTAGTAATTCATTTTGCAAGTTTTGTTCATAGTCGGTCTCTTTAAAATGAACTGAACAAATCCTAATATCTGGGTTAAATGTATCATGCCTTTGCACCTGTTTATCCATTCACCTCTTATGATTTTGGACACCATCTTTGAGTTTTGGAAAAACGTGGAAAATAATATTTTGACCAGTAGATTTCTTTGAACAATACGTGTTATTACAGTTATACACTGCACACCTTGTTCTCGGCGTTTTTCTTCACTTCTATTTGAATAATAACAATAGGTAAATCTAATACATCAATTATTAAGCTTCTTTTACCTTAAAAAATATATATAAAATCACCATAGAGCACTAATAATAATAATAATTGTCTTTTAAATCCTATAAAGGTCCAAAATAGTGCAAGCAATAGTATGTCCCTGTTTCTGCACACCATTTCACTAATCAAGAATGTTTTTATAACTCAAAGAAACGTATAAAACACACATGAAGATGTACATATGAGATTTACAAAGAAAAACCAGTAAATAAGTAGACAAAACTTAATAATCACACCACTAAACACAGAGAGACAATGCCGCCAGAAACGTAAACAGATTTAGGTCTTGCCGTGATGTCACAGCTTTGCCGGCAAGTGGCGAACATTGCAGCATAGGGAACTGGCTATCCTCCCCCTGTTTATGGTTCTTGCTCCATATATAAAAAAGCGATAAGTTAATGAAAAATGCGTTATTTCAAAGAATATCTTGAATGAATCAATGTTTCGCATCCTATAAATAATATTAATTACGACTTTTTTTTCTTGCGATATTATTTTTTAATCAGGTAGTTAGTCTACTTTTAGAATATATATAAAAAACATTTGTATCAATATAGTATATTTCACCTCAAAGATTCAAACGATATTTTGCGAATAAAAATACAGTCAAGGCACACTTCTTTGGATACAATATAATTCCACCACTGTACTAAACTGGTACTGTCAATGTAAAGTTGAAGCAAGAGTGCAGAATCAAACGGTGCGTGAAGTATCTGAGGTTAACTTGGACAAACGACTGACGTTTAACATACATATTAACGAAACAATACGCAAGGTCTACTCCATGTCCAGGAATCTGTACCCGCTTCTGGTCAGGGGTAGCGGACTTAACAGGACAAATAAGAAACTGTTGTACACAATGGTGATGGTATGGTGCAGCATTCCGGCCACGACAATGCGAAAACTTCGAGTTCTCGAACACAAATTTATGCGCCTCATTTCTGATTCCGGCAGATACACCTCCCTCAGAGATCTATACGCACGATGTCACGACATAACCCCACTAGCGGATCACGTCCAAGAAATCTCCCAAAAATTCTATACCTTCAAACTGAGCGATAGTCCGCTAACCAGCAACATAACCCAAATTAGAATGCATAATGCCCCATTCCAGATCAAACACCCCCTACCATACCAGGCGTTGCCCATCTTCCGTCAACCTCTTCCCTAGCCATACTTTCCTATACCACAACCTACCATTTCCCCACTTTTGATCTTTCCTCAACTTTATCTTTCCAATCATTTCTAATCTCTTTCTTTATGTTCTGTTTTTGTTCTCTTTTTTATTATATTCGTCCTCTTTTTTATAAAAAATTCCCTTTTGTCCGATAACCTTTCTAAAAAATCCAAACATTTTAAACCCTATCCTTTTTCCACCACATTTTCCTGGCGTCAGGGAGACCACCAGGTCGGCAGTTCTTGTACGGGTTTTTTCGTTTAGCTTTTCACCCGAGTCAACAGCCCAAATTTATTCAGTGCTACAACCAGTGATTAGTTGCCACTGCAGCGACCTAAAAAATTAGAGTGATAAATTTTGCATGTTGGTCCTGTCAAAAGCAGATCTAGCTTGAATTACCACTAATAATGACGTTTGGTTGGTGCAATGTTGTGAAAAAACGGGCTCTCATTGGCTATAGCGTTAATGAGTGAAATAATCTTCAATATAAATCTAATTCAGTAATAAAAAGAAAAATTAAGAAGGGGTGAACATTGGACCTTATCGATACCCCTTCTTTACGCTGAATTTATTTGAGTCTGTTTTAGTAACAATCATAGATTGAGTACCACATTAATGATCCGTGTTCCAGTTTAGACCGAACATATGCAAAATATAGTGTTTTTAAGCAACTGACACTATTAAACGATAGGGAGTTGCGTACTATAAATCCCAACATTTTTAACATGTATGAAAATGATATAAATATATTACGTCACTGTACGTGAACAAAAAAACATTAAAAACATACATACATACTGCACATGCAACATCTTTAATATTCGTTTGTTTGTAATTAATTTTAGAACATACTCTTTTAAACTAACTTGCACAATTTCACTTATTCTTCTATTCCAGATATGAATGAACATTCTTCTAGGTCACATTCAGTATTTCTCATTAACGTAAAGCAAGAAAACTTAGAAAACCAGAAAAAATTATCTGGAAAGTTGTATCTGGTGGATTTGGCCGGTTCCGAAAAGGTATCTAAGACTGGGGCTGAAGGTAATAAAATATGTTAATACATAATAAAGTTTACAATATTTTTATGAACAAATGTAGGTATACGATACTTCTAACTTCATATAGCAGTGTTTGAAATCTGCTATTTCTCGTGATTGTTGATAAAATTTTGCTGAAAACTATTTGTTATTTTTTAGGTACTGTACTAGATGAAGCCAAAAATATTAACAAATCTCTCTCTGCCCTTGGTAATGTGATAAGTGCACTAGCCGACGGCAACAAAACACACATACCGTATCGTGATTCCAAACTAACCCGTATCCTTCAAGAATCTCTTGGAGGCAATGCTAGAACTACCATTGTTATTTGTTGTTCACCCGCTAGCTTTAACGAATCTGAAACAAAGTCAACATTAGAATTTGGTAAAAGGTATGTTAACATGTTTTAGATAGATAGATAGATAGATAAATAATTTATTGATGCCACTATACATATTATGTACTTACACAAGTCAACAATTATACACTATAATCGAAACACACTTAAATGTAGATCAATATAAAATAATACACATTAAAAATTTAGGTTGTTGGTGCAATACACTTTCACATTAAAAATATAGGTTAACATCACAATTTAAAAATTCGTCATAATTATAAAAAGCATTAGCAATTAGAAACAGTTTGATTTTATGCTTAAAAAGTGTTAATGGTAGTTTTCTAATGTCTATAGGTAGTTTGTTAAAAAATTTTACTGCCCAGTAATTAGGTCCATTTTGACACCTCTTTAAGCGGCAGAGCTTAACAATCATGTCATCTTTACCCCTGGTATTATGTTCGTGGATATCTTGGTGTGTTCCATAGGTTCCTTCATTTTCTTTAATATATAATAAATTTTGTAGAATATAGATAGATGGTAGTGTTAATATTTTATGTTTAATGAAATATGCTTTGCAATCATCTCTGTATTTTAAGTTGTCCAATATCCTTATTGCCTTTCTTTGCAACTTAAAAATTCTTATGCAATCTGCAGCATGCCCCCAAATTATAATTGCATACGAAATGTGAGAATGCAAAAGAGCAAAATATGCTATTCGTAAAGTGTGGGTAGGTACATGATTTGCAAGATTGCGTAGAACGAATAGGTTACTTCTAATTTTTTTTGAGAGAAAATGTATATGTTCATCCCATTTTAGTTTCATGTCCAAATGCACGCCCAGGAATTTCACACTACTTGGGAAGCTGGCTAAGTCGTCAGTATTTCTTAGTGTAAACATCATGTTCTGCGTTTTGGTTCTATTCAAGAAAAGTTCATTGGAATTAAACCATTGTTCAGCTATGATTAGTGCCTCGCGTGAATCTTTGATGACATTGTTTATGGACTTCCCTGCTGAACGTAGAGTGGTGTTGTCTGCAAATAATACATATTCCGTTGGATCATTTAAGTCCTTCTTAAAAGAAGACAATGAGTAACACCCATAAATTTTATTACAGATAAAATTAGATTCTCTCTTTATTATAATAACAGTTTTGATTATTAGTAAGATTGAGTAGTAGTACAAGGCTTTATTGAAAATTCTAATTGTCTAATGACCTAAGTCTTCCAGTCTATGTATGTACATTATATTATATTTACAATACTTACTAATTTTATCACGCCGCCGATGAATAAATACATTGTCTGATATCATTACATATCGACTGTGAATGTCATGACGTCAAACTCGTTTTACCACATATATAAAATTGCACTATTTCAAATTAAATTATATGCCAAATGCAACATATTTCAGTGAGATTAATAATCTAAATTGTTATAACAAAGAGAGAATCTAATTTTATCAATATTAAACAAAATACAAATTTAAAAGTATAGTGACATCCACATAAAAAAATCTATTTCTCGTTTAAAATTTTATTTTTCAAGCAACTGCTTGAAATTAATACATCTGAGTTAAGTGTGACATATATAGAAACCGTTTTTCTTACAATTTACCAGTCAGTAATGAAATATAGAAACCTAAGGAAATTTGCACAAATTTATTATTTATCTTGCTATTTCTTTTGTTTTATAGAGCCAAGACTGTTAAGAATGTTGTTTGCGTCAACGAGGAGCTTACGGCTGAAGAATGGAAAAGGCGGTATGAAAGAGAAAAGGAAAAGGTCGCCCGCCTCAAGGGCAAAGTTGAAAAACTGGAAGAAGAACTTAACAGATGGAGGAGTGGAGAAACCGTCACTGCCGAGGAACAAGTCAACCTCAACGATCTTTCAGATGCTGCCACTCCCGTCTCGGCCATGGAAGAGAGCACGATAGCTGAGAAACCTTCTGGACCACTACCGGCCACTCCAGCACTTATGATTGGTTCCACGCTTGGTGTAGAAGAGAGGAACAAATTAGAGCTCGAAAGAGAAAGACTTTACCAACAGTTGGATGAGAAGGATGAAGAGATCAACCAACAGAGCCAATATGTAGAGAAGCTCAAGGAACAAATGTTAGAACAAGACGAGCTTATCGCCAGCACCCGTAGGGACTTCGAGGCTCTCCAGGCTGAGATGAACAGGATACAGCAGGAGAATGAGAGCGCGAAAGAGGAGGTTAAGGAAGTGTTGCAAGCTTTAGAGGAATTGGCTGTGAATTATGACCAAAAATCTCAAGAAGTTGATGCGAAAAATAAAGAGGTAAGAGACGTTTTTTAAAATTTTTATTGTAATGGTTCTTAACTCCTTTAATGACTGAATGTTTTTCAAATAGCTCCCTCGGGTGAGTAGACTTCTGTAGTTTAATATTTCCTTTATATATTAAAATTCCTTTTAAAATGTTCATACAGACATGGATATCTAAAGGGCATTTCAAGTTTTTATTACATATTTTTCAATGTAGTTGCAATTAAATTTTTCTCTTACATTTTCAGCCAAATTCAGTAATAATAGTTTTTATACACCATTCTTTCCTCAATTAACTGAAGCAGATGGAACCGATTCTTACATCTATAAGAAATTTATTTTCAAAAATTGGAATAAATTGACAATGAATATATAGTCAACTAACAATATTCTCCATAAAATCATAAGATACATGAGGTGTATTTTTAGTATTAATCCGTCAGCAAGTGGAATTTCTAATAATACAGATATGAGGTTTGGTATCAATCTCTTCATCAAGAAATGTAGAATGTGATAAGCTGTGAGAAAAAGGTATGGCTTATAAACAAAATGGCATCAAGAAATTAAAACACGGGGTATCGAATTGGCCTATTTCACGTTAGAAAGTTTGGTAAAAAGCATCAAGGCCAAAACTAGATTGGTGTCACTAAAACTGAGTTCGGACTCATATGGAAAACCTGAAGAACCTGGAAAATTCAGGGAATTTTAAAAACCCTAAAGAAATCATGGAAATCTTAGGGAATTTTAACAATTTCGCAAAAATCAGCGAATTTTGGGTCATTATATTAAAAACAATAAACTACTTGAGAGTTTCCACTGTTATATCAAATTATTTTTAAATTGCGACTTTAAATTTTTGAAAATGTATTTTAAAAAGTCGACTATGCTACTGCAGACAACCGAATTATTGAAAATGCCCACAACTAGAAAAGATATTGTTATAATTTTTTTAAATCAAATCAATCATTTAAATAACAATTATTTGATTATCTAAAATCACGTTTAATTTGATGATAATTATTAATAATGTGTCATTGAAAAACATTTTTTTTATCATGGAAAACTTGCAAAATTCAGGGAATTTTTCCAGTTATATAAAGTCTGAACCCTGTAAAAGTAGTAATAGGTCACCGCACATGTCCAATTCCCAAACTTCGTAAAAGTGAATTAACAATAATAGACTGAAGTAAGCTTAAAACTTAAAGCTTCAACTGATTAATATAAGCTTAATATTAAAGATACTGAAAACAGTGATATGATTATTATATTATAGGTATTTCATATTTACAAAGTTTGGGAATTTGACGAGTTGGTCAACATGCGTAGTGACTTTTTACTTCTTTTAGTGGCACCAATACATTTGTGTATATAAGCCTCCGATTAAAGAACTTATATCTAGATACATAACAGACTATCTTTTCACTATATACCTTGTTTGCTCCTAACATAGTCACATTATATGTCCATTAAAATGGATAGATGAACATCACATCCCATAGGCAACAGTGGCGTTGTGTGTGTAGAAAATGTGTAGAATGGTAAATATTTTCATTAAAATGAATTATTGCAATTGCTGCATTACCGGCTCTTTATATAACGTGATGTAGGCATACGATATTACAGTAAGATAAAACAGTAAGATAAATATGTATTGAAAGGATATTAAAATTTAATTGCTATTTATAACTGTAAACTGAACTTCATCATGTTACGACTATGGAACGATCGATTTTCTTCTTTTCTAAACTGCTTTCTGCAAACGGCACAGCACTTCACTATTTATTTGCACAAAATATATTGTCACTAAACTGTGTAAATATGAATAGAGAATATTATTTAGGTATTAAGCAAATCACAACTTAAAATAAAATTACTTTTTCACCAGTTTTTGGTCGGAGAACACGAAAAACATTTATTGACATTAATGGCCGAACTGTCAACTGAGATTATGATAATCGAACTGAAGCCGATCGTGTACGAGCGGCCGCGAATACGCCGATGGGCCAATCAGCAACTTATGGGAAGAAGTGCCTTAGAATGGGAGTTTTTCGGGATCATAAAATTCATGCCATTATGTATCTAGAGTTCTTTAGTCGGAGATATAAGCATATTATTTTTCATTTTGTTTTTCATGATTATTGATTTTCATCCCCCTCGTTGGGGGTAGTTTTCTATTGCGCATAGTGCAGCGGGGTTCATGTACGTTACTCAAGAAATATTTTGTTGCAATTATTATTCAAATTAAAGTTATAATTGTTTGATTTTTTTTAAATATTTATTATAAATGAAAAGATATGCTTTCCCTAGAATTTCCCAAAGATTAATTTGAGACCAACATGATCAGTTTTGCAACTTTCCTTCACTCGGAATATACTACACAAAAATAGGCCTATTTCGGGCTTATTTTATGGACACTTTCTACCCTTTGCATAGCATGGTTATAGTAATAACAAACTTTATTATCGAATAGTAATAAACAAGAAACCAGGAACCTCTTGTTAGAGGAAGGCCTCATCCTGCGCCTGCCTTTTTTTAAACTAACATCACCTCACCTTGTCAATATCTGTAATACTTGTCTTTGTAAAATATTCTTAAACTTTTCTAATGTGGTCAAATTTCCATTACGGCTCTTAGAATGTCATCATTTGTCAAACTAAATATCTTCCACTATGACAGTTTGTCTTTAATAATCCAGTTACATCTGACCCTGGTAATGTGTGAAGTCCTACATGGAAAAAAATAAATTTATTTCTTAGATATGCACAAAGAAATGAAATTATTAATGTAAAACAAAATCTTTTGTTTCAAGAAATAAAAAGTTATTTCACACTTATTATTTCTTGAAACAAAAGATTTTGTTTTATATGAAGAATTGAATTTCTTTGTGTATATATGGGGAACGGACTCTCGATTTAAAACTTATTTTTTGCCGTGTGGCAAGACAGAAGTTTCCCGGGTAGCAAGTGCCTTAATACGTTGAAGAAAATTTTCATATCATTTCATACCATGTCAAACATACATTCTTGAATTTAAAGAAGGCATTAAAAGTATCTTCTCAGAATCAAAATCATATCTATGTTGGGTGAATAAATGCGCAAAGTTTTTGCACCAGAACATATCACATAAAATGCTACAGACCCATTGACTTGTCACGCCAACTGACAACAATTCTTTTGATTCTGTCGGGCAATTTGTTTGTTATTAATCAAAAATATCAATATATTCTATCCTATTCTATTCAAGGAATTCTGTTAACTCGTTTGGTTTTGTCGTTGTCGTATGCTAACAGCTTCCATAGTGACTTATATTTGATGCAGGTAGTGCAGTTGGACAAGATCTGCACCTTTTGTTGACCTATTCTTGTAACAAGAGTCACTTTTATGGGTATCAAATCCAAGTGTACTCAATTGTGATTCTTATATCTCTCACTCATCCACTGGCTAAAGAACTCGCAAGGTTATAAGTACTAAGATGGGTGAATTGAAGGAGATTACTGATTTCATGTCCAACATTCATTCCAGTCCAGTCCAGGATTCATTTAATTTAACTTTTTTCACTTTTCATGTCCTTACTAAGATAAAAAAATGAAAAAGGTTAGAAGCGGTAGAGTATACCAAAAATATATACCAGATATTTTAACACTCCAGTTTAATTTACATGGGTAAATTTGAACTTTTTGGGGAAATCCTCCCCCGCTCTGCACTTCTTCGTTCTGGCTGCCACTCGTGTGGAGTCTTAGAAATGTAATAAGTACATTAGTATCTATCAAAAATGTCGTTGCCTTTTAAAAAAAAACAAATCCAGAATTCTGAGTTCTAATTCTGTGAAGCCATTTTGTTTTTAATCCTTAACTTTTTCCTATACACATATACATAACTTATCACCATGACATTTCATAATCTACATTCCTTTGTGAAGAGATTGATACCAGTTCCATACTAAAGATCACATGGAACAAGTTTTAGAAGATTTTGTTATATACTATATTTAAAATTTTAAATCCTCACTAATTGCGAAATGAATCATAAAGCTAAGAAAGCATTATGTATTATTAAAACGTGACATCTTTAGTCTTTTTCTTTCTGAACAAGTAATATAAGTTATTAGACTCCATTTTCTTAATAGTTAGAATTTATTCAAATTATTCGGTTCAATTTTCTCCGATTTATGTCTTTGGATGCCAGATCATAACAATTTTCAAAATGAAAAATGTCCAATAATAAATCGATGAAAAGTCCAAATAAAAAGTTGAGCCCAGTTAATTGGATAGCCTTCATCTGATAAATTTCCCCATTGCAGATGGAGTCCTTGTCAGAGGAACTGATGCAGAAGCAAGCGAATTTGAATTCGACCACCAACGAACTCCAGCAATTACGTGATATGAGTAGCCACCAAAAGAAGCGGATCGCGGAAATGCTGGCTAACTTGCTTAAGGAACTCGGAGAAATCGGTTCCACGCTTGGTAGCGAAGGTCAGGAGGTCAAGATCTCAAACGATGCAGCTAAACTAGAAGAAGAATTCACGGTGGCTCGTCTCTACATTTTGAGGATGAAGAGCGAAGTCACCAACCTTACCCAGAGGCTTCAAGACATAGAGAACAAGGAACAGGACAGTAACAGGAAGGTTACCGAGTACGAAAAGGAGTTGGCTGAGTGTAGACTTCTGATATCTCAACACGAAGCTAGAATGAAGAGTTTACAGGAGTCCATGAGAGAGGCTGAAAATAAGAAGAGAATGTTGGAGGAGAGCATTGATTCTCTTAGAGAAGAATGTGCCAAGCTTAAAGCTGCAGAACAGGTGAGAATGTTTCATAAAATGGTATTTTTTCAAAATAATGACATGCGTTTGTTGTTGCTTTAGGTACAAAGTGCTAGTGAGAGTGAAAAGAAAGAGGCTAATGAGCTTCGTCTCGCTCTTGAACAACAAATGGACCAATTACGTGTGGCTCACCAGAAACAAGTTGCCGCTCTTAGAGACGAAATTGCCGAGAAGCAAGCTCTTATAAATGACATCAAAGAGTAAGTACCTTTGTAGAGTAGTAGTTTTTATGTTTAAGACAGAAAGATATATTTACAGGAGGTTTTTCTAGTAAATTAATTTTTTAATCAAAAGTATTCACGAACACTACTCCGTTTATGCAATAAGGAGATTTCAAAAATTTTGGACTAATACTGTAAAATATTAACTATAATATGAATAGGAAAAAATTTCAGCAAAAAAATTGATGGTTTTCGTTAAAAAAATGCCTAGCACTGGGAAATCGGAAAAAGGTTTTTCCGGTTTAGGGGTAGTGTGTGAAGGGTAGGTCGGAAAATATTGTCACCATCGCGTTCCCCACCCTTTAAAATGGGGTTAAATGTCTTGTGGTCCAGTCACAGAACTTTTGGTGTCAAAGCTTAATTCAAAGGACTAGAATAATCTTTTTATTTTTGTTGTGATAAATTCATTAAAAATCGCAGTTGTTGTGTGTTGGTTACTATTGATATATAGTCCACTCAAATTAGGAAAAAAAAACGCTGTTTTAGAGAAAAATTTTGAACAGCAGTTTCTCTGCATAGATAGTAAGTACTCAACTTTTAGAACAATTTTTTGCTTATGCGCAGAAAAAAAAATATTTTTGAGATATATACATATATATATACGTTTTTTAGTGTTTTTCTTCATTTAGACTTTTACATCTGGAAAAGTACGCGTTTTTAAGGCTAAACGAACATAGGTAAACATGTTCAGAATACGATTTTCTATAAAAGAGGTTTTATTATACATTTTTCCGATTATCCCACTGGCTTTTCCGGAAAAGCCACTTGAAAAATATGTATATGGGTTTTTCCGTGTTTTTTTTTTTATTTCAAATGCAAATATCTCGAAAAGCACGCGATTCTAGACCTAAATGAACATAAATAAACTTGTTCAGAATGAGATGTTCTACAAAAAAGCTCGTATACATTTTTCGATTACACCATTGGTTCTTCCTGTAAAGCTTCTTGAAGAATATACATAATTGCCCAATGGGATAATCGGAAAAATGTATAGAACCTTTTTTGTAGGACGTCGTATTCTGAACACGTTTACCTATATTCGTTTAGCCTTAAAAACCCTTACTTTTCGAGATATATACGTCTAAATGAAAAAAAAACACGAAAAAACGTATATATATGTATATATCTCAAAAATAATTTCTTTTTTTTTCTGCGCATAAGCAAAATCTTGTTCTAAAAGTTGAATACTTACTTCCTATGCAGAGAAACTGCTGTTCATAGTTTTTCTCCGCTTTTTTATTAATTTGAGTGGACTAATATGTCAATAGTCACCTTAATAATCAAAGTTTGACAAGTAACAAAAGTTCTTGCGAGTTTTGAAAAAATGCTTATTCAAAATTGTATCTATTTTACTTATTCTTAATGTTGCCTCAGCCGCAAACTGGGCGAAACACAAAAAAAGGCGTTCTACTCCGTGTAATATATATTATTTTTTCTTCAAGCGTATTAAAATGCAAAAATTCATTTATTTATCATAAATGTACAAATATTCAAACTACAGTCTTACATGTTGACACAATATGACAAGTGGCTAGTGGATTGCGCGCCACCGGTGGCTTTCGGCATTAACATTATGTTACTAGTAAAACAATACCCACTACGGCGGCGCTTTCGGAACTAACATTATGTTACTAGTAAAACAATGTCCACTACGGTGGCGTTCGGTACTAATATTTTGTTACTAGTAAAACAATATCCTACTTCTACTTCTGTTTTTGGTGACATAATTTAAACATTTTAATACGCTTGAAGAAAAAAATATTTATTTTGTGAAAATTGTAAAAGTCACCCGTTTTGCAAGTATCACCTTAAAATGATCTACACAACAAAAGAACACAGGTTTTCCGACAATGAACGTCTCGCGCCACAAATCATTTTTTCTTTGTTTTCTTGTCTTTTGGAATTGACACAAATATTTTATCTGGTGCTGTATTGATTGTATTTTTACATTCCGACACAAAACACCACTTTAATAAACAGACGCCACTCCCTGGTTTCAAAATGGAGTGCTCTCCCGAGTCACTCCCCCCAAAGGCTTACTATTACATCACTGATACTAGCCTCATTGCCAAATGTTGTTTTCTAGACTCGCTCTAACAGAAAGTACTAAAATGTTTATAACTCGGAAATTTTTTTACGAGTGACATGTTTTTGTTAAAACTGAAAATTGTAAAATCTACCTATTTTTATGTTTGATAATTTTTAATTTGTAAAAATATGAACATTTTTTCAGTACATTTTCTTTTGAAATGGTTAATTTTTTCTTGTTGTGTACTTTTTAAGTATATGTGATGGATTATTATCTTATATTTGCCATTTCCTTTCAGTTCCAACCAGAAATTGACGTTGGCGCAACAGCAACTCCAGGCCGACTATGAAAAAGTCAAGTCAGAAGAGAACGAGAAGTCTCACAAGCTGCAGGAACTCATGTCAGTAGACAATTTAGATAATAAACGCTCTTTCCTTTATTCCAATAAAACGTCCCAAAACAACAGTCCCGTTAAACCCAATCCTCCATACCTCAAACGACCCAAATCTCCGTCTTGGGAGGAGTTTATACCATACAAAAATGAGTTAGATATAAACAAATCGGTGCCTACGAATAACCCAAAGCTGACAAAAGATGCATTGAATAACATCACCAAAATGTCTAAAAACTCGTGTACAATGTCTATTTTTCATATACACACCTTACATTTGCATTTGTTTATATCCCTTACGTTACTCCTGGTCACTCACAGATGCCCACAATATTTAGTAGTTGTTTAATTTCCCTAAGGGGTAAAACACATCGGTTTTTAAATTTTATTTCAAAGCGCAGAGAGGAAAATGTATATTATGTACTGCAGGGAAATTAGACAAAAAAATGAGGAAACCTGGACAAAATTAGTAAAAATCTGAATTTTGCACATATATTCCCAAACCCAAATCCACAAAAATCCCAACATGGCTACCCAAAATATTGAAGGTCAAAGTTTTTTGCAAATATCTCGCGTCCTATGCATCGGATGCCAATGAGGTCAGTGTGAAAATTGTAGAGAATTAAATTATTTACAAGTTGTCTTTTTTATTTTTTACCAAACCGCCCCCCCTTTTTCTAGATATTCAAGATCAAAGTTTCAAAAACATGGTTTTTCGCGAATATCTCGTGCCAAAAAAATCGGGTAGCAATAAAGTTAACACAAAAGTTGTTGAGAATTCAATTATCTACAAGATTGGTATTTTGCATTTTTTCCCAAAACCTCGCCCTTTTCGAGATATTCAAGGTCGATGTTTTTGAAACTTTGACCTTGAATGTCTCGAAAAAGGGGGGGCGGTTTGGTAAAAAACAAAAAAGACAACTTATACCGTGTGTGTAGTCGCGGGCTAGGCATGGGGAGTAGAATTACATCGCAGGTGCCAGCTGGCTGAAATGAAATAACAGAGCCGGGATGTCCACCGACGGACGAATTTACGGCTGCCGGTGTTGTCAGATCTCTCGCGCTACGTGAATGTACATGCCTAATGGGAAATTACACGCACGGTAGATAATTTAATTCTTTACAACTTTCACATTGTCCTCATAGGCATCGATGCATAGGACGCGAGATATTTGCAAAAAACTTTGACCCTCCATATCTTGGGTAGCCACGTTGGGATTTTTGTGATTTTTGTGGATTTGGTCAAAGAATGTTTGTGCAAAAATTCAGGTTTTTACTAATTTTGTCCAGGTCAAATGCTAATTTCCGTGGGCTATATAATCTAGTAAGACTTTTGTTTTAATTTACATCTAAATTACAGAGGAGTAAATATTGGTATTACTCCATGTAGTTTAATCCGTGCAATTGGATTGTTAATCTACTGCAAATCTGGTACTGGGGATGTCTTATATAAATAATTGTGGTAATAAAGGAATTACATTACTTCGGCAGGTAAATAACGTACAAAAAATCGTGCAAGGAAAACGATACAAGGGTGTTGAGTTCGGAGCTTGACACAGGAAAACCAGATTATTTTGCATTAATTTTTATTTTTCAATATTCAATTTCCTTTAATTAGTATTGTTCGATCTGTGTTGAAATGTGGTTTTACCATCCTTATGAACTACTTCATTGAGATCTGCAAAGAAAGCCTTCTGCTGCTGCTCTTCATAAAAACATTTTTTCTCGGGAAATTATTGAATTTCGGGTATAATTAGTAGTCCGATGGCCGTAGATAAATATAGGAGATGCTTTAAGAATTAAACGTCACGTTAATAAAGGTTAACCAGCTGACTCCAACCATGTGAGTAGATTTTTTCTTGTCCATTCTTGGTCTTTTTTCGTGGTTTGTTTTATGCAATCATTGCAAAAGTATTTCGTAATACCTTCATTTGTGGCGTTTGGAAGATAGTTGATCATTATTATCACCTTGAAATTTCAGAAGACTGTCATAAGTTAGTCAGCCAATGAACTGCCTTTCCTGCGTTTGGAAGTTTCTCCATTTTTTCGATTGTTGTTTTCTTTCTGGTGTGCAATGGTTGATCCAGATATTATTAGTAGTCACAAATTTCTTCAGAAAAGCCAATGATGAATTCCTCTTAGAATGCTTCAAACATTCTGTAGAACCTTGACATTGTGTGTTTTAGTTCCGGTGTCAATAATCAATTTTTAAATACCTTTGACATGGCCAATTCTTGGATTACAATATGATGCACCATATTGTGTGTGTCTCAACATTTTCGAACGTTTTTATTCAGCAGTTTTCAACATCGTATCGACTTTTCTGTTAGCTGACTCATTTGTTCATGTTGACGATCATCCAGTGCAAATATATATCTCTCTACCTTATTTAAATGGAGCTGCCCACTTTTTTTTACAAAAAGCAATTAAGGTGCAGATTCCCCAAATAAAAACTATGCTGTAAATGATGACACTTCGCCAACGTTTAAACTAAAGATGAAAGTTTAAAATGTCAGAAAAATTTTAGCTATTCAAGCACCATCTACCAATTATATTATGCTCATAAACGGAGTTAAATGAAGTCACTGACTTTACTCAGTAACACACAACACTAAGCATGAATGCAGCCAATGCTGATTTGCTGCGCTAACCCATGTGCCATTTAAATGGAGGTCAACTCCATCTTATTGGTTACTTTAACCTGCATATTGGAGATTGACCGATTACTGTAAAATTTTGTAATGTCCAAAGCATGATTGCCATTATTATTGTCGGGAATAATATATAGGACTGCTTCATCTTATTCACATCTTGACAGATATCTTGTGATATCTTTGGAAGGTGTCCTCTTCGTCTCTTGCTCTTTGGGTTTTGGGTTTCTCTGAACTATCAACCATTCTATATTGTTCTTTCTCTGATTGATATGATCAAAAAATGAAAGAATTCGTATAATGTGATGCTGGAGAGTCGCTTTAGGGGATGAAATTCTTGGGTAATCCAGCTGGTGATGTGATGGATTGTGCAGAAAATTTGTAATAAACATCTCCAATCCCACATCTCGAAAGCATCAACGTCATCTGTCTGCCTACCTATCGGTTCATGTCTTAGAGGCCTAAGAAATATAGGAGAAAACTAGGAGGTTACCAACTCTCATCTTTGTGTTTCATGATATTTTTGCGACATCAAAATTTGCTCAGGTAGGAAGTTGCTGATTTTGCCATCTGTATTTTTTGTCGAATATCATACTTGCAGTTGCTGGTATTGTCTACAAGGGCTTCAAAAGTACACCGTCTTGTTTACTGCCTCACAATCGCCTATCTTTGACATATTTTGATGGTTTTCATTTGCTCGGTTTAGAGTCGTAGTGTCCTTTTTGTTGTAATTTGTATATAAACCATAATCAAAGCTTATCGTTTTGAAGCCCCTCTGGCGGGTGCACGAGTTCATCCTCGCTTGCAGCAGAGGAATGGTATCATCTGCATTCTCAAGTTAGAAATCTTCGTTCCACCTTTAGCCACTTTAACAGTCTTTCAGTGCATGTTCGATTATGTGTTCCCTATAGATGAGGTGAGCGGTGCCGTGAACGTAATTCGACAGTTTCTTCTACATCCCTGAACCGATTCAAAACATTTTTGATAGGCTTTTAGAGACAACTTTATAGAATGGTACTAGGCTATTGAAAACCAGAGAATTTTTTTTTTTTCATTCTAACAAATTTTCTCTAAAAGCCTATCAAAATATTTTTTAAATCGATTCAGGGAGAAATTGTCGAATTACGAAATTATTTTTTCAAGCATAGGACCACCACCCTTAAAGAAATTGATGACAGATACTTTTTCAACTTTACATTTATCGGAGTTGGTGTTGTCTACTTTCATAAAAGCAGTTTTCTTTGTACAGTTGGCAAATAATAAAGGTCAAATGCCTGGGTATTCCCATCTCCAGTAATACAGCTCACAGTTTGTCTCATTCCCATTGTCAAAAGCCCTACAGTAGTAATTTTATTTAGCATAAAAATATTGCAGATCGCTAACGGGATTGTAGAGGTTATAGTCAAATATTTTGAGACTATCAAAAAAATAACAAAATACCTCAATATAGGTATTTTGTTATTTTTTCTATTTTTTCTAGTTTTTCTCAGATCAGTAGTCATATTTGATTAAAATACATATAACAAAATGTTTGTTAATTTCAAGGGCTGGTTTTTGAGAGTATGCGTTACTTTTCCAACCTATATCTTTCCACTTCTTTTCAATTTTCTTCAAAATCTCTAAAAGGTTCCTCATGAAAGAAATACACAATAAAACTTTACTTTTTCTTGAAATGAGAAACCCCACCATTTTTGGCTTAATTTTTCCAACAGAGCATGGTTTGCTTGCCCTTTTGTATAATTAACCCCCTACCTCAAAAGAGTTTGACGCGTATGTTTGTATGTTTGTTTGTCTGTCTGTCTGTCTGTGGCTTCATATCTCTTCAACGGGTGATCCGATTTTAATGCAGTTTTTTTTATTTGAAAGAGTATTTTGTCGAGAAGGTTATAGGCCATATTAGATTTTGATGTTTGGTCGCCATCTTGAATTCGCCATGTTGAACTTCTCTAGAAATTGTCCAATTGAAGTAAAATTGAAAATGTGCAGACAATTATGGTAGCCTAACATGATTTAGGCCTCATTTTGATTCGGTCATATGAAACTGGTACGATTAGATACACTGATCAGAGGTTTTTAAAAATGTTCAATTTTACTTGTTTTGGAGTAAATGCAAAAAATAAGATTTGAAAAACCTTTCACTACTCTTTTGTCTACCCCTTGTGTTATATCGAGTACTTCTATTTCCATTTTTTAAATTTTTTTTACTAATATGAAGAGATATGGAAAGGAAACTTTTCAATGAAAGTTCCCAGGAAATTTTCGGAAGTTTCAGGAATGAAGTTTTCATAAAAATCAGATATTGGTAAAGGAAACTTTCCATATGAAAATTTCCGGAATGAATAAGTCTTGATAAAAATGAAAAGTTTCCAATAAAATATTTGAATATTCCGAAAGTTTCCAAAGAAAACATTTTAGAAACTTTCAAATATTCAAATAATTTATTGAAAACTTTCATTTTTATCAAAATTTCGTTCCGAAAACTTTCAAATGGAAAGTTTACTTTACCCATCTTTGCTAATATGAATAAGTATGGATATATAGGGTATGAATACGTTTTTCAATCATCACTCTTTGCGTTATACTTTCCTCAAAATTTAATTCTACAAAAAGATTTTCCTTTAAAAAATTAAAGAGATAGAAGAATTGAGAAGATCATTCTTAGGTGAAGCATTGGCCGTATGGAAACCTAAAGTGAAATTAGGTACTTAGAAAAGATAACATCGTCATAGAATGCGCAGGGACCGATATCTTTACGTTACCTAGGTAACGATCCTATTTACATTCATACATAGTGAAGAATTTGTAGTTCAATAAAAATTTGGTGTGCCTTTTTTTACCTTGCCGAAACTCCGGCACACCACCATGAAAGGGTAGTTTTTAATTGACATTTGCTAATTTCAATAATATTGAGAGAAGCCTATTGCACATTTGGAAACAAATATAGTAAAAGGAATACAATATATTTGATTGTTTCTCTACTATATTTGTTTATGAATCCGCAGTCTCAGTGTTATTCAAATTAGCAAATGTTAACTAAAAACTAACCTTTCATGGTGGTGTGCCAGAGTTTCGACAAAGTAAGGGAAGGCACATCAAGTTTTTATTGAACAGTACCTGTCACAATCTTCCTGTAACGTATGACCTTGGTTTTGATAGTTGGTCACGTAGGGAAGGCAAGAAAGTCCAATCGGAAGTAGCCTTTTTTGCAATTTCGACTATAGTTGTTTAAAATAACTTCCAGCACAGTGTTCATATACTACAGTATTGTTGATTCAATTATGTTTTATCCTTATCAGGTAGGTTCCCATGTGGTCGCCACTTGGACTATTTGGTAAAGTCTCTTGTAAAAGATCCCTTGTGTAAATTTTGAATGCATTATCCTGATTTTGGGCCCAATCGAACTAACAAGAAGTATAGAGTATCCTACGCGTGCGAAGACAATTAATTTTATCTTATTGAATTCTAATGTCGTTCTGTGCTCTATATTGACAAGGTTGGGCTAGCCAGTAATGATTTTTTTTTCGTACTTTTTGTGAATTGATAGTCCATCATTATAAAAACTGCACATATTTTTTTCAAAAATATCTGAAACAATAGTAGGGTGCAGAGAAGATAACTACATCACACGGCTTTGTGTATCTCGTATAACGGGTGGCATAATTTGATGGGATTCGAGAATTCCATCAAGTTTCTTTTTAGAGCACGATAAAATGTACTGTTTTTCAATTGTAATCATTAATTTTATCATTTTAACAAAAGCATCAATTACCTTGTCATTAAATGCCAGTATGGATTAACTTTATCAATTATTGACAAAACTGGCAAGGTATTAAATCTGTCCTCTGTTTTCATACCTCTCAAAAAATCTGTTTAATGTGGATAGCACCATTCACATTCTCTTGTCATCATAGGCATTGTACAAATAATATCTAATAATTTATAGGTTTCCAATAAAACAGTTATTAAGTATAAATTCTAACGATGATAAAACACCTTCCATATCATATGTTGTCACGGTTGTAAATAACCTCACAAAAACTGATCTAATGAATACAAACAATATTTGAGGCCTTTGAAGAGAACATGAAATATGAGTCCACTTTTAAGTCACCATCGTGAGTCTTTGTCCTGTTAATGTACCCAGGAAAAGCTTTTCTGGGCCCATGTACCCCTTAGCACTTTCAATCTCAAAAACCAGCCTTTGTAATTAATTTAGAATATTGAAATTTGCATTTATTTTGTTAATTATTATTAGAAAGCGACATTTGCTTAAAACTTAATAATAATTATAAAAAAAATTACCAAGCAAACTATTGACATTAATTAACCATACGTTTACCTCTTTGCGTTAATTATTGAACGTGTGATATATTACCAAATTTATGCATTTATACTTATCTTGCCCATTCCTCTAGTCATACGTGTGATTTTTTTATAGTATTTTAAGTTTTTTTTTGGCATTGTCACACCACTGTTTGGTTGAGTTTTATTTTAGAAGTAATCACGTGTAACTTGGCCCGCTTTTGAGGGCTGTCTCAGCATATTTAATAACTCACTGCCAGTCAGTGTTTTTTCTTTTTTATATCATAGTTAAGCACACTTTTATGTATTGCTTTATAATTTTATTATTTTCATTTTTTTTCTTTTTTAGTTTCAGTTTTTATATATTTGTTGAATAAGACCATTTTGCATAGCAGAGTTTAAACTTATTGCTTTTAATTGTTTAAAAAGAATCCAAGAAAGCTCTGTACCAAAACATTTTTCATACTATTCTTTCATTATTCTTTACGTTAATATATTTTAACTTTTTCCTTTCTTTTTCCACAAAATTCAAGAAATAAAAGGAGATCTTAACTGTTTCTATGAACTTGAAACATTTCTTATTTACAACTCAAATTAACTTTTTGATAGTAACCTTTTCAGGACGGACATTTTTTCAAGCAATTTTCTGTATAAGCTTGCTTGACAAAACCTTTAGACCTTTTAGGTCCAAATGCTTATCCGATTCTCACATTTAGGGTTAAAAATTGTCATAACTTGTTAAACTTTAGAATGAAAATTTCTCAAGGGTGTGTGTTGTTGTTTATTGTGACTTAAATAAAGTTTTAGCTAAAAAAATTTACAAGACCCTAAAAAAATATTAATGAATAATGCCAGAGAAAATAATATTAGGCACATAATTGATCCTATTGCCAAGGAAGAAAACCTGATAAAATTTTAGTAAAAGGTATACAGGTTGGCCACAAAAACTAACCAATAAAAAAACGTCAGAGGAATTAAATAAAGTCAATAAGGAAAAGAACTTGATTATAGTCTTGGTGAAAAATCAATATAGGGTGGTCACATAGAATAATTTGTAGAAAAGTATTAGAAGAAAAAAAAATTGGCAAGTAGTTCACACTGTTTCTATGGAAGAAAACCTGATATATCCAAAAGGATACGGGGGTCACACTAAAGAAAATAATTAAAAAAACGTGGACATAGCGTTTAGTTTAAATGTTAAATATCTCAGAAACTATGGCACTTATGTCAAAAACGCTAATAACCAAAATGAAAGGCTATTAATTATGCTTTCAAATGATTTCTATTTGTATTGCAGAAAAAACAAAGAAGTCGCCATTTTGTTAATGTAAGTACTAGTCAACCATTCTAAGTTGGCAAGTAGCCGCACAGAAAGAGAAGAAATATCGTCACTGTTGGACACAGATAAACAAGCTTCTTAAGCCAGCTAGCTTAGGAAGCTTAAAAATCTTGTTTGTCTCTGTCTAACAGTGACGATATTTCTTCTCTCTCTGAGTGGCTACTTGCCAACTTATGATGGTTGACTAGTAGTCAGTAATTAAAAAAATATATTCCCATATACTGTTTTTCTTTAATATATAGTATGACCTAGATGCTCAAATTATTTCGTCTGCTTATAGCGTTTGCTTTAGAAAAAAAAAAAAATGCATTTTAATCTGTAAAGGAATTTTAGAAAAAACGTAACATTTTTGTTTCACTGCAAATATCTCAATAAATATTAGTTTCAGAGAAAATATAGCGGACATCAAAAATGAAGCCTATAAACTAAGAATGAATTAGTTTTTGTTATATATTTGTGTAGGGTTGATAGTTTCGGAGATATTTAATTTTATAGATGGCATTCGACCGGTTTTACGATGAAGTATTTAGTTTAAAATGTTGAATATTTTAGAAATTGTAACACTTCCATAAAAAATTCTAAGGAACAAAATTAAAGATAGTTAATCAATTTATACAATGATTTTTTTTGTTTGCTTCTACATCACAAAGAATAAAGAAGATATGGCCTATTCAATGTGCGTTTTCACATTTTTTTTTAACAAAATGTCGCCATTTTGTTATTGTAATTGCTCAGTAATTATTATTTTTTCCAAAAATGCTATTTTTTGTTAATATATAGCATCACCTAGATGATTAATTTATTTTGTCCATTTATTTTAGAAAAAAAAGCCATCCGCCATATTAGATCCGCCATTTTGAATTTTTAAATTTTGACTTCAGATTTGTAATTAGCGATCTCAAAAACATAATTATCCTAAGCGTTAAAAATAAATTAGTATCACTTTTTCAGATATTCAATATTCAAATTTAAGGGTGGTTTTCACCCCTTGAGGGTAAGACAAGTATCCAGACCATATAGAAACTGAAGACAATACCTTTTACTACAATAATAACAAATAAAGAAAAATTATCTTACATATGAAATTATTCCGAATTATTCCATATTTTTTACTGTAGTACTTGCTCTCTGCAAGAGATTTAATGGTCTGTTCAATATGTGCAGGCCATATTGCCTAAATACTACATATTCTGACCAGCTCTCAAATGAATGCAGTTCAATAATAGTTGTACAGATTGAAGCCGAAGTTTTTTCTCTACGATAATGTGCCATGCGAACACCCAACATAACGCTTCTATAAAGCTGTAAAGGACTGGTTCCTGTCCTAGACACTTTGTTGCTAAGTTGCTACTTGGTAACACGGTTTCTGGCTACTCAGCAAAAACCCTCACGTCCTGAAAAGGTTAAAATAGCCTTATTACTTTTAATAATGTGAGAACACTTCTTACAGCAAACTCGTTTAAGCAATGCACGTTCAGAGCATTTCATCCTTTGTTTTATATTAAAACGATAGAAATTCATTACTCAAGGTGCACTCATATATTTATTAAATGAACTGTTAATAAAGCTTGTACTATAGCTTTAAACGTAAAAATTTGTATATAAAATCGTAGTGAAATGTAAATGTCGTGCCGGGACAATATTATGTCTTCGCCTTGCTCAAAACCTCTGCACTAAATGGTTTTATGTGAAATAAAATGTAAAAAATGTAAATAGTTAAACAAAAAAAGTCAAAGTAAAATCAAAATGTAAATATACGATTGGTACATTATATATTTTTAATGAAAAAATTATTTTTATTGAAATTACAACGTAGAAAAGAATTGTTTCTTGCTGAACTCCAGAGTAAGTTGTTGACTATTTTTAGACATTACTGAGTTAAGGTAAACAATTAGTACTTGTGCAATACAATTATATGTGATATTTTACTGTAGCAAATAGTGTTAAGTAATATTTTTGGTTGCCGTGAACGATTTATCGATAAAATGAAACCTAACCAAACTTTTATCCGTGTGAGCGTGGTGTGGCAGTCACAATCATGAAAAATGCTGAAAATGGAATCTAATTCTGCAGTGCCACCAACGAGAGACGAGAACAAGCCAGGAAGGACCTCAAAGGCCTAGAGGATACTGTTGCCAAAGAACTACAAACCCTACACAACTTAAGAAAACTTTTTGTGCAAGATTTACAGGTCAGTATCTCGTAATTATTGCTTGACTATTCAAATAGATGGTCTTAACCAGAATCTCATGTACTATACATGTCTTTTGCCTTTAAAAACTATGGTAAACAAGATCTATTTAACTTTTTTAAATATATTTTATATCCAGAGTGAATTTGAAATACTAGTAAATATTTTAACCTGTACTACCTACCTTTAATACGGGATGATTTATTTTAAAAATTCCATAAAAAATGTTTAAGAAAACATAAAACCCAAAATTATTCGTATGTGAAGTGGAATACACTGATCAATAAACTTCACACATAGGTTCTCACCAACAAACAATATTTACAGTGTTGCCAAAGCTCCTCAAAGACATTAACTAGGGTATATTCACAAATTTGGATGATATCATATTTGAATATATAATGGAAAACAAAGAACCCATATCTTTATTATTTTTTTTTCAAACATGCAATAGAAGTCCGTGTGAGCGTGGTGTCCTATCTGAACTACGTCATTGGATTGGTCAATTATCAGTTCGAGTCCTGCGATACATTGAATTCTTTCATGTGCCATTATTTATTTATATTCGATATGCGTATTATGTTTTTTTCTTTACTATTCAAATGTGGTCTTTAGTAGATTGAGTGAGCCTTGTGTACTACTAATGTGTTCTTGGCTTTTTTAAAATGAAAATGAGTACCTTAGGAGCCATCCATAAATGATGTCAAGCTTCTTTTGCCAATTTTTTACCCCCCCATGTCACACATTATCACACTTGCCTGTCACGTCACACTAACTTTTATGTAAATTAATAAAACTTATACATTTTTAATTTCAACGGTGATACATATTTTGTAAGGAAAAACTCTTTCTCAGATTTTGGTTTATTTGTATAAAATATTAGGCATAAAATTCTTGTTTTGTGACATCACAATTGCTTGAGATCCCCCACCCTCTCCCATCACACAACTTTCAGACCCCCCCCGAAGCGTGACATCATTTATGGACGGTCCCTATTGCCCGTGGCGGCTCGTCAGAGGAGGCAGGGAAGGCTGAGTCTCCTCTAGCAGCATGAGCCTCCTCTAGCAGCATATCCAGGAGTGGTGAGGAAATGTACAAATTGTAATCATATTGCAAGTTAATTGTCTTTTAAATATCAAGCCTCCTCTGCACGAAATATCACGAGCCGCCACTGCTTATTGCACTAATTTTTGAAAGCTAATATAGTCGCAGCAATGAATCTTTGAACTGACATTATACCTGAATTTGCAAGCTGGTTTTTTTTCTAATTAAATCTATTGCCAATACCAATCTGATTGTTTATGTCTAGTCCAATTTATTATTATTAATCATTATTAACAGAGATGGATAAAAACCGGGTTTTTATTTTGGTTGGTTTTTTTTTTGGGGTTCTTACCCGGGAAAAGACCCGTTTTTTTCCACGGAATTTTTTTTTTTATCAAAATGAATTGGTCATTAAAAAACATCATTTTGATACCAAATATGTTAGGTATTTTTCTTTGATTTAGTTCTAACCTAACTTTTAGTCTAAAAGTTAGAAGTTAAAACTGGCGGCAAATTCAAAAATGGGAAAAAACGGGTTTTTTCCATTTTAACCCTCCCAGGAACAGGGAAAATTTCTAATTTAACCTAACGTTCAGTCAAAAAGTTAGGTTAAAATTGGCGGCAAATTCAAAAATGGGAAAAAACAGTTCTTTTTTGTTTTAACCCTCCCAAGAAAAACCTATTTTTGGGAAAATTTCTAACCTAACCTAGCTTTTAGTCTAAAAGTTAGGTTAAAATTGGCGGTAAATTAAAAAATAGGAAAAAAACGATTTTTTTTCATTTTAACCCTCCCAAGAAAAAACAATTTTTGGGAAAATTCCCGATGAGGGAAATAACCCATTGCCATCTCTGATTATTAATAATATTATTAATCAGAGATGGATAAAAACATAATACTACGGAAGCCCGTGCAACCCCCCCCCCCCGATCCTTGGGGACATGGTTTTTTTTATAAAGATTAAAGCCTAAGGAACAATTTTGGACATGTCCCCCAAAAAAAAATGGCTGTACTTTCAAAATGGCGTCCGTTAAAAAAACAAAAATTTGCAAATATCGTTTTTGTCATTTAACACAAAAACTAAAAAAGATGGAGAAAAACTTTCTACACAAAAAACAAAGTGCATAAAATTTCCTACAATTTTGTTCCTATACAATATTTGGATAGGAGTTACCATTTTCCAGATACCATTGTTGCCATTTTCGAGATAAATGTCCGCAAATTATAATATTATTATTATTATTATTATTAACTTTTTTCAGTTTATTTTATTTTTTGTTATGTTAATAATATAAAGTTATATTATACACCTTACAATAATTGTCACAGTTATTTCCTCTAAATGATTTACCGATAAATGAATTTCCATGTTTTCTTAATTTTGGACTCATTTATCTGGAAAATGGTAAGTCCTATCAAAATATTGTATAGGAACAAAATTGTAGAAAATTTTATGCACGTTTTTTGTGAAAAAAGTTTTTGTTCATCTTTTTTAGTTTTTGTGTTAAATGACAAAAACTACATTGGCAACAGTTTTTTTTAACATATGGCCGCCATTTTGAAAGTACAGCCAGTTTTTTTTTTTTGGGGGGCATGTCTTAAATTGTTCCTTAGACTTTAATCTTTATGAAAAACATTGTCCCCAAGGATCGGTGGGGGGATGCACGTACACCTAGGGAGGTGTATAAGGGCTTTGATGCTATGTTTCTTGATTTAGTTCTAACCTAATTTTTAGTCTATAAAATAGGTTAAACTTGGCGGCAAATTCAAAAATGGGCAAAAACCAGGTTTTTACATTTTTACTTTCCCAGGAAAAAACATTTTTGGAAAAATTCTTAGAAAGTTCTTTTATTCTAAAAGTTAAGTTAAAATTGGCGGTAAATTAAAAAATGGGAAAAAATCGGGAATTTTTCATTTTAATCCTCCCTGGGAAACATTCCCGATGAGGGAAAAAACCTTTGCCATCTCTGATATTAATTATTATTTTAATAATAATTTTGCTCCGCATGTGGTATGAAATCATTGCCATCCTTTAACAAATTGGTTCAGGCAAAATAGGATACATTTCTCCAAAATGAAAAAGTGTGTCTTACACATAATGAAACATAACCTCCCAAATTCACAATTTTTGACATTGGTGTTGATATGATAAATATTAATATCATATTGCCAAGTTGTCTAGACATGCATTTGTATTGGCTTAAAATTTTATTATTTCTTTACAATAACCGTTTTCTTTACCTCCCCCCTAGTTGCGCCATTGCACAGTGGTCCCAAATTGTGTTTTTTGGTTCAAAAAGGGCTAGAGCTCAAAAAAAATGTTTTGGCCTTTAACTTAATATAATAAAAAGGGAATTTTTTTTTCAAAATTTGGACTCCGAGGATTTGTTGGAATTTCGGTAAGCTTTAATTTAACAAAGAAATGTTCATTTCTGACATGATTTGCGCTCTCTAGCCATTTTTGAACCAAACAACTCAATTTGGGACCACTGTGCATTGCCACAGAGTTATTCTTCATCTGAAGAGTCAGATATCAAATTTGAAAAATTCAGTATACCTGTTCATCAAGCATGTTAGATAATCGATAAAGATCTATTGGGTGAATTGTTGATATCTGCTCAATTGGGTTGTTGACGAATTTTCAAAAATGGTGAAATATGGTAGTGAAGGCGTTAATTTGGTTGTATGTTTAATTTGAAAGAAAAATTCTAAGCGCAACATGTTAAAAAAAATTATTAAAGTTCGACTATTTGAATGTACCACGAAAACGGAAGTGACATCATAACAGCAGTTAGATGTGAAGTTATATGCAGAACAGAAGAAGAGGAACAAGTTGACATTGTTGGCAATAAATAAAATAACCTCAAATGTCAAAATTGAATTTGATATTTAATTAGAAGTTTTTAGCGTTTGGTATTTATTTTCTTTCAAAATGACAGGCAGGATTTATAAAAGCCAATTCTGATATTTTACCTTCTATAGATATATTTATGGTCTACTACAGCTATAGTTCTGATTATAAATATTAGAAAAACAGTTAACCATTCAATTTTACGTTCACCATTCATTACTGGAACGCTGAAGAAAAGTTTTTTCGGTGAATTGGTGGTATTATTTACACAGTAAGGCACAAAACACCACTTAAACTTAGATTTAACCATAACTTTATGCCGCTAAAATAAACCGAAATATAACCTAGAAACTTCAATTGAATTTGACATTAGGTTTGATCACACAGTCTGAACTACTGCACCAGTGTAGATAATAGAAGGAGATAGAGTGAGACTATACATAAGTTGAAGAGCACTGATGTGGGGTTTTTGAACAAACTTATTAAATATAGTATCAAATTCAATTAACGTTATTCTCCTTTTTTCTCCGTCGCTATCAACAATTTATAACTTCGTGTCCTTTTTTTGTCGTTTAATAACTAACTTCTCTGCAGGCTGCCGTTATGTTGTCGTTGTCCGTTTTAAGTGCATGTATTTTTAAAATTGATATTGTAATATTATAAGACTTTATTTTCAACTTTTACATGTTTCCAATGATTTTTTTTGAAGAAATGTTATTGTTAAACACAGATTCTATTAAAATTTTAACTTAGTGCAACAACCCAATTGTCGTGTGAGGATTTTCCTCACTCGAGAGTATATTATACACATTAACGACTCATGTAAATCCAGCATGTAAATCCAGCATTGTCAGTAAACAGCACAATGTTTACCCAACAACCATAAATAAAATTCGTCAATGATTGTCCATTACCTGGCCACAATGATGCCACAAGGATGCACTTCATACTCTTTTAATCTGTTACAAATGACAATTTGACAAGCAATCTCTGAGTAGTTATTTCACAATGCTCCTCTTTAACATCTAATATATGAGGTTTTGCATTGGATGTTCTCTTCTAGCAGGTTTATTGTCTATCCTGGGGTTACAGGTTTGAAATCGCCACCATTGGGATTCATAATTCGCAATATAGTCTATGTAATGAAGGTAGAAATACTGTGAATATTTCATGAAAAGACGAGATTACCTTCCCCCCCCCACCCCCCTGTTTTCGAGGGTGCTGAACACAATGCAAGTGGTGGGAGAAGTTTTTGAAAGCCGCAACTCCCTGACACGGCTTTATATTTTCATATATAAACGGGTCTGGGGTGTGATTTATCGATGGGTTATACTTGGAATCCAAATAGCAGGCCGAGGGGGTTGATTAAACCCCCCCGAGAGGTAGAAAATCATTTTTTTTTCAAATAATTCGGTTTAAATGCTAATCCCCTCGTTTTTGGGGTCGCTGATCACGGGAGAAATATTCATTTTTAGCCCCAACCCCTCCCCTCAAAGTGATGGGTGATTTCTGTCCGTGTTTGAGTAGTTTTCATTTGCTCAGTCTACAATCATAATTTTCCGTTTGTTGTAATTTACCTTATACTCTGTTCACCGAGCTCTGAAGGCATATGTAAACAAATATGTTGTCAAATGCAACCAATGAGGAGACGTTACGGCATGATCGCGTGATAATGCACATATATAATGCATATATTGTCCAGAATCAAGTTTCTTTGCTTTAATCTCATCACCTCTCATTGAATAAACAGTGTGCTTATCAGTTATTGATTCAAAAACTTATCTACTTTTTGGGAGATAGTCTAGAAATATTAGTTATATAAACTCAACGTAAAATAATGGCTGAAGAATGTGGAAATTGCAAGACGAAAGTGAATCAGAATTCTGCACGGTGTTCTGGTTTATGTCAAAAATATTTTCATCCGGATTGTGTAAATATAAGCAACGATAATGTCAAGTTGTTATCCTCAATTAAAAACTTTAAATGGTTCTGCGAGCGACGATCATCGCAACATGTCAGTTTCTTAAGGTAAATTATTGAGAGTGATTAGAAGACTGTAGAAAAAATAGAAATTGACAGATTCGTAGTTGTGGTTTCGAGAAAAATCGTTTTTGGTAGCGTTATTGTGCCGTCAAAAAATAACTATTGAGTTAGGTGTTTGCTTTTATTGAAGGAAATAGTTTGCTGAATTTTTGAGGGTGAATAAATAAATAGATTAGCATATTTTTATTCAGTGGACCCACTTTTCATGGAGCCACCCTCATATCTCGCTTATCTGATATTCGAATATTTTGAAATTTTGGTGGTGTATCTATAAAGTGAGTCTTTAGACATAATCATATTTGATTTTAGTCAGAGGCTTCTAGTCAATTTTCAAAAAAAAAGTATTAGCGATTTTTTTTGTAAATAAACTAGTAAGATATAATTAATCAGCACCTTTAGGCGATAGGAGCCGTCAAAAAAAAAAACAATTTTCTTCTAGTAAAAATAATTTTTATCTGTAACACAGATTCTCAAATGAAAAAATGTATTTTTCATTTTTTGTTCAGAATAATGCATTGTACTAGTTTGAATTGATGTTACAACAAAATAATTATTTATTTAGGGAAGGCAAAAATTAAAAAATAAATTAAAATAAAATAAATAAATTAATTACATTAAATAAATTGACACTTGCAATAACTTTTGTTTCCAGGGTCTTTAATGAAGATTATTTCCTATAAAAATGGTGGGTATGTATGAATTAGAATTTTTGTCTAATTAAATAAATAATTATTTTGTTCTAAAATCAGTCCAAACTAGTACAATACATTATTCTGAACAAAAAATGAAGAATACAGTGTGGAAGTGAATATAGTCTCAAGCGGTGAGCGCACATATGCTACACTCTATATTTCATTTCCTGAAGATATGCAAGACAGAAAATGTCAGTTTCTTGAATGGTGTTTTTAAACCATGATGCATGATTCAATCAAAGTTGCAACCGTGACACTATGATCACATTGGGTAATTTTTTTTTTTACAACTGATAACATTGTTATCAGCTTTTTGCAACGAGATAAATGTCAGTTATCGGTGGATTCCCTCTGTTGTCATGATTTTTAACAGAATTCCGTCAATAACTGACGGGATGCTATCACTAATTTCCCCCCAAAATTTCGACGGACGGAAAACGATTTTTAACCCCTTTAGCAATTTGGTAGGAGTTTACTTCATATAACTTTAGCATCTTGTTTTTGCTTAAACTACATGTTTCATGCTGTGATGATGGGTAATTTTGGTCATGGGCTCTCGATCTATTACCCTGTTTATTAATAGTAAATTCATTAAAACATTCCCAAATAACAGATTTGGTTCTTGCTATATTTGAAAACATTTCCTTTCAGTATTTTTTAAATTAATATTCATTAGCATTAACATTATTAGCACTATTAGGTGTTTGGAAAAATTTCACACCCACGCCAAATTATGAAATAACGAATTTTGCTGAGACTAAAAGTTAAGTTAGAATTGGCGGCAAATTAAAAAATGGGAAAAAATTGTTTTTTTTTTGTTTTAACCTCCTAGGAAAAAACCCATTTTTGGGAAAATTCCTTATGAGGGGAAAAACCCAATGCCATCTCTGAAAATAGCAAAAGAAATATATCGGAAATACATACAGAAAATAATATTCTAAAAGATATGAAAGAAATTGCTGGTTATTTGTGGATGTACCAAAACAAATAGCAAATTAAACAACCTTTAAATTAAACAAAGAATCCGACTATTTTGATGAAGAAACCAGAGGTGGATAAAAACCGGGTTTTTATTTTTTGGGGTTTTTACTCGTGAAAAATTTTTTTTTATCGAAATGAATTGGTCCTTAAAGGACCATCATTTTGATACCAAATATGTTAGGTACATTTGATTGGCTTTAATGCTATTTTTCTTTGATTTCTAACCTAACTTTTATCTAAAAGTTAGGTTAAAACTGGCGGCAAATTCAAAAATGGGAAAAAACGGGTTTTTTCATTTTAACCCAGCCAGGAAAAAACCCATTTTTGGAAAAATTCAACGAGGTCTAAAGTATAGAGGGGCAATCCCAATTCAGTATACGTACGGTTTGTTTGGTCATACAATAAACGCTCGAGGTTCGCAGTGGGGGTGAATTTGTTGGCCCTAGTTGCAGTGGAGTACTGCTTTGAAGGATACAATTAATGAATGAATATTGTTTTTATTGCTGTTCTATTATTATTAGTTGAGCAAATCTAATAGTCAAATTACTGTAGAAGTAGTAATAAATTAAATCTTATTTAAAAACGGAGTAAATGCTGTTCTACACATTTTTAAAATATTGGCAAATTCCATAACGTTGTCACTTTAACTTGGCCCATGGTGGACTAGTTGCTTGCCAAGGTCGAATATGTTCTGGCCATGTGCCACACCTACTTTTCCAGTCTCTCCTTATTATGTCTCTGGGAGAATTTCTACCCTAACCTAACGTTTAGTCTAAAACTTAGGTTAAAATTGGCGGCAAATTAAAAAAAAGGGAAGAAAAACAATTTCTTTTTTGTTTTAACCCTCCCAGGAAAATTTCTAACCTAACCTAACTATTAGTCTAAAAGTTAGGTTAAAATTGGTGGTAAATTCAAAAATGGGAAAAAAACGTTTTTTTTTCATTTTTCCCAGGAACAAAAACCATTTTTGGGAAAATTCCCGATGAGGGAAAAAACATTGCCATCTCTGGAAGAAGCAGTTTATGATACAATAATTCCTCTAAAAATTTCTAATTCTGTATATAATATGAACTAATATATACTAACATTATTCAAAATACTAAAAAATACAAACAATATATGCTCAAAAAACAAACTAAACACTACAAGATAAAAACTCGACTAGAGTAAAAAGTCTTACTTAGTAAGTACGTGCATAATTTATGCTTAAACAATGTGAAGCTCAATGTATCTACATCATCTAGTATTTGGATGAACTTATTGTAGCAGGTGATACCAGACAACAATCACCGGTAGTGAGCTCATGCACATTTATGTATATGGACAAAGAAACAGCTGTAGAAAAGGAATGTTAAAGGTTTGCTCGTAAACCTCATGGATATTTTAGGAGTCATAAAACAGATTCGAATATTTACTGGTATTCACTCTTCATATGGTTTCTTGTTTTCTATTCAAGCTTGAAGAAATATTATTTCTTATATGTAACACTAATTCTTTCTGATTTTTCCAATATGAGCTACAATTGTTTCAAGATTACTGACAAATATTTTATATTTAGGCCCGTATGAAGAAAAACATGTCTTCTGAAGATAACGAAGAAGATGGTGGATCTCTTGCACAGAAACAGAAGATTTCATTCTTGGAAAACAACCTCGATCAACTTACGAAAGTTCACAAACAACTCGTCAGAGATAACGCTGACTTGCGTTGTGAACTTCCGAAACTCGAAAAACGTTTACGTGCCACAATGGAACGTGTCAAAGCTTTGGAAACAGCTCTTAAAGAAGCCAAGGAGGGTGCAATGAGAGATCGTAAGAGGTACGTCAAAAAAATTTAAGATGTTACTGTTGTTAAATTTACTCATTTAAATAACAATAATTTATCAAATTCTAATATTAATGTATTCGTTTAGGTACCAGTATGAAGTGGATCGTATTAAGGAAGCAGTAAGACAAAAGAATCTGGCTAGGCGAGGACCTGCTGCTACCATTGCAAAGCCGATCAGGTCTGGACAACACCATACAGGTAACATTGCTCCTACAGCGATTCGCACTGGACCTAACAACTCTCCAAGGCCTAATGATGAGGCGCAGAAACGCAGGTCGCTTATCGTTGGAGATAAAGGTATGTTACAAGATGAGTGGTGAAAGAAACATGTTTTTTTATTAGACTCTGAATGTTCAGGCAAACATTTCCAACAGAATTAAGTTTTAAAAATAATGACACACGTGTATATTTGAGTGTATATTAGTTATCAAAAAAGATTGTCAATATCACAATGTGATCTCGTCCCACCAATTTTCCTTCTCATTTTGTGACGCATGTTGGGTGTATTTTCTGGAGAATCGAAGTGTTGTGGTGATGGTCTGTCCAAGAAATTCACGATAAATATCCTGATCTACCTCTCAAAAGCATTAATACATTGTTTGTCTGTCTCCCTAACAGTCCGTGCCTCAAAGTCTGATCGGTATGTGATTCGTGATGTTTCTGTCATGCCTAAGCTAATTGCCAATTTTGCTAAAGTATACATACCATCCTGTTTACTACTTACACTCACTTATCCTTAATATATTTGGATAGTTTTCATTTGCTCGATCTACACCCATTTGTTTTTTTTTTTTGTAATTTACATTTAACCCATTCGAAACGGCAGTAGTATTAGTACATCTTGTGAAACAATGAAATCTCTGATGCATTGTCTTTTGCAGGGTGTTTTTGAAATATGTACTTTATATACCTAATAATATATTTTAATCTGTGAGTTTTTATGTAATGTAAATACCAATGTTTAAATTTAAAAATAAAAAAAAACAAACCTTTATTCATCAAATCTTGACACCCACAACCTAAGTTGTTCACTTTTATTACAATATTACCAAGGATGCACAAAATAATCAAATTATGAATAAAACTAAAAATGAACACACACACAGTGGATACTTTATTTAGTTAAAGTAACTGATCGATTGAAAATGGCCATAACCCCTTAACCCTTTCACTGCCGGCGCCCGTTTCTGTTATGCATGCCATCAGAACGGCTGCGGTAATTGCTTGTGGCCATATCCACTTCCCACAGTTAACTCTCAAAACAGCTGTTATTATTTTTATTTTTTCAAGCTTCAAATTTTTTTAAAATTTTTGTAGTATCGAGACTGTAGTGATTGCAATAAATAAAAATCAGTTTATAAGTGATAACTTTATTTTAAATACAATTCTGAATATTCTCAATATTTTCGTCATCGGAACTGGAGAGATCTCATTGCTCACTTTCACTATTAATTTCACGTCTTCTTCATCACTGTTCTTTAAAATGTCATATAATTCATCGTCAGATAATAATTTCTGTCTTTGATAATTAAACTTTCCCATTTTCTATGAAATAACTCACGAAACTGCACGCCGGGATGCGTATTTATTCACCTAAGGGTCGGTTTTATAGGTACAGTTTAAACCTAAGTTTAACTAGAAGATTCAGTTGAGGTCCGAAAAAAAAAAAAAATAGCGTGTTTAGCAAAGTGTATATTAAGCACACTCATCAAACAGGAAATTAACAAGAACTCAAAAGGACGCTTCTCACAGCAACTTTTTTACTACAAAAATCATTCGATAACCATCGGTAATAACTCAATAACAACTATCAATACCACAGAATCTTTATTCAAATTTAATTAATAATTTCCTATTTGATGAATGTGCCTAATATACACTTTGCTAAATACGCTATTTACTTTTATTTCGGGCCTCAACAGAATCTTCTAGTTTAACTTAAGTTTAAACTGTACCTATAAAACCGGCCCTAAAGGAAATTAAATTTTGAATAGCCGCAACTTCTTAAACAAATATTTGTATATCTGGTTGTATATATTAGATGTTAAATACAGCCGTTTTCCAGAGTTAACCCCCAAACAAGGCTTTTGGATATATCCGTCTCCAGCACTACTAGCACAAGTTCTGTTTGCGGTTTTATACGTTTCCTGCAGTGAAAGGGTTAAATGTTTTACACAGCCGACACAAAGGTCCGTTCATCAGGAACACATATATTAGGAAACCATTGCTGGTAAAGAATGCGAGCCTAATGTGCTTTTTTCCCAGCCACATCATAACAAAGCATAATGTTTGTCCACTGAACGTTTGTGAATTTCGTTATTGTTTAAAACGTAGAACACAATAATTCACTATTACCATGTATGTGTAACTACCAGTACATATTTTGATAGTAGTAAACACTACACTCGCTGCTACTGTTTACCTGTTGCATTTCCTTTTGCGCTTTGGAACAAGCATGGTGAGAATATGGAATAAGGTCATGGTTACTATGCAGAAAGATTATCATATAGGCATATTCGATAATTGTTTGCAATATTAAAAATTCATTTTCTCATTTATTTTTTTACATTTTGAAAAATAAATATTTATGTGTATATCAGGAATAGTCCGTGGGCCCACCTATGATTTTTTGTCGACATTATACACATTTGGTAAGCAATATTTTTATTTTATTTGTGTGTTCAAGATGTCTTAAAGTTAATTGGCATACCAATACAGTGGATGGGCAATCTATAGCCAGTTTTTGTAACTGAAATAAAAAAGTATAAGTGTAATTTGACATAAACACAAATAAACGTTATTATTAACTTTGAGAAAATAAAAAAAAAATCTAGCGGAAGTTAATTGGCATATTGTAATTTTTTTATTATAGTGCTAATATATTTTAGTATTCGAGCAGCTCTTTGGTATACTACCTATTTTTAACACTAATAACACGAATTTACTTGGCATACCGTTAAGTAGATAGTATGTTCGTTACTTCATTCCAATAATGCACGTAACGCGTCACTCTGACTTATGAGACTAATCGATATGTCATTTTGATAATAATTAGTCAATACATTATATATTAAATAACCAGGGGTCGTGGGTTCAATCCTCACAGGAGGCAGATTGAGTGGTTTAATTTTTTCTTTTTTTTTTTCCTTGCTTTCGACATTTTAAGTTTTAATTAAACATGAGAAGGGCTTAATTTCATATTTAATATTTTGTCTCTATGGTACAGTGAAATTTGCCATACATGTTATACTCGTAACTTTATGTAAAATTATGTATGTAACATAATTTGTTATTGCATTAATTCCTTTTTAAATTCCTTACAAAGCACAAAGTGAGATTGGCGAAATATTATCTAAAGAACTGTAACTAATTCATTAATTTTTTTGTACAATTAGATATTTTCGGAATTAATTGAAGAGTAACAAATAAACTAGTGGAAGCATTATACTCTTCGTCAATTTACTGAGCTTTTTATGTAATTGTTTCACATTCTGTAGGATACTCGTCACATTTTTCTTGTAAATAATGTTAGTTTTTTGGACATTTTAAATTTTGTTATAAGAACTTTGTGAAAAAAAATATATGAAAAAAATAATAAAAAAAGCAACAATCACCTTGTCAGGGATTCGAACACAAGACACTTGGATTGCAAGGGAAAAGCTTTAGCCATTGAGCCATCACACATCACTTAAAAATTGAATGTCTGTAATATATAACCTTCCAGAGTTATATTTCAACAGATTAGATATATTATTATGAAATATATATATTAGTAAAATGTATAAACAAAAAAAATTTATAGAGAATAATAACATTTCGCAAGATTTCTAGTTAAGTACAAGTGACAAAAATTATGGATTTTTTTTTTAAATTTAAATGATTAATAACTTTTTAATTTACTGATTGATTTTTTAAAAACAATTAGGTTCTGCCTCTAGCTAACGCTAACATATTTTCCAAATTTTAATACAAGCGGACTTTTCTTTCTTAAGTTATCGTGCTTACAAGAAACGTGACGGACGGACGGACGGACATTTTGAATGTTGTCCAGAATTCGTTCAGTAACATAATATGAAAATTTTTTCTCTACGAGCAATATTTACTGTTTTAGAAATGTGCCGATCAAATGCAATATACTCTTCATTTTTGTGAAGAGTATAATAATATATAACTGATATATCTATTCATAGGATGCTTACTGATAAAACACATTAAAGGGTATTAAAAAATTGATTTGTTTGTAAATAGAAAGTTATTTGAAATTTCTGAAAAAATTCCTGCATTTTCTTTAATTAAAAACAAACAATTATTAGTTCTTGACATTTTTTGATAAAATACTTTTCCTCTAACTTACAAGGGGTTGAAAAAAAAATGCTTTAATAGTGGAGTCGCTAAAGCCAATAAAAATGCAATACCTCGGACATGAGTTAGCCGTTATGAATCAGCATGAAACCTTTTGCAATATGTTTGTCACATCATACAGAAATTTTGTGGACACGTAAGTGTGTTTTGGATGTTTTACTATAAAACATCTTTCATCCGTCCTATTGGTATGCAAATAACATATTTCTCTTTGATTTGGCATACCGAATATTGTCATATTATGTTAAATAGTAGTGTCGTGCATACTTTTTTTTATTAAGAAATTTGTATATCCACTAAAACGACGTGCCAATAATATTTTTTCATAATTAATAGTGTTAATAACATGTAGCTAAAAATTGTATACTATCATGTCAAATTATACTTTTTTACTGCAGTTTCAAGAACTGGCCACAAGACTGCCCATTCACTGTATTGGTATGTTAATTAACTTAAGACATCTTGAATACATAAATAAAGTAAAAATATTGCTTACCAAATGTATATAATAATGGGCAAAAAATCATAGGTAGGCTCACGGAGTAGAAGATGAGTATTCATAGATTTGAATATAGTTGAAGTAGAGTAGTATTATTATGAGATGACGGGGCAGAGTCAACATGCGCGAATATTTTTATCAGTGGCCTTGCGTCATCTGAGATATGGGATGTGTAATTGCAATAAAAGTTTCGCGGTCAAGGAGCTGTGTAATGGAATAGATTAAAACTTGCCTAACTGTTACAAGTAACCTTTGTTCAGGAGAAGTGTAAGAATAGTAATTTGTACTAAACTTTGCCTAATAAAGTTGTTTTATTATTATTATTATTACCGCCGCCATCGCGCGACTGCAGACTACCGCCGCCACTGGTGTCGACATTGAATGTCGCGTAATTCATTTTCATTGACAGAATGATGGAGTTTCTGCCCATATTTTTTGCTGTCATCTTCTCTCTACTTCTAAACACAAAGTTTTTTTTGGCATTTGGCTTAAATACTTATTCCTTATAGTACTGTCATGAGCAAAATTACATAGGACAACTATTTTTTTCTAATGTAAATCTCTCTCTATTTGCACACTTCCAATGAATTATGACAACTAACTGACAATGTCACAAAAATTAAAGTTAGATGTACACAACTAGATTTTAGCAAAAATACGTTATAAGACTTGTCCCATATTTTTTTTGCGCACGACAGAATGAACGGATAAATAAAATATAATGCTATCCTTACTAATACAGGAACAGTGAAATGTCAGTATAGGAAAAATATTGAAATTGGACTTGGAATTGTTGCTATAAATACTTAATATATATGATATTACCACATATAAATCCCATATGCGACACTCCTTTCATGTCGTTGAAACACCGCATTTGACCTCGGAAACAGTTTAAATGTCCAACAATGTTGCAAAGTTTATATTTCTACAGTAAAAATGTGGTAAGACACTGTTGCCATTTTAAAATTCACTATTATTGTTTATTGTTTATTTGCTCAATATAATATAGAAGTAAAGTAATTTTTTAGGTCGTTGGAATTAATAAAAAATAAGGTGATTTTCAAGAAGTTTTATCTCCAAAAGATTTTATTGCATAGAGTGCATCTTTTAGGTGCAGGATGACAGGGAAAGCACCTAAAAGTGCATAATTATGCATAAAAAAAGTGCATTTTTTGCTGTTTTTGTGCATTTTTCAAGGGTTTTTCAAAGATATTCATTTAAGATTCATAAAAATTTGAGAAAAATGGTTTGTTTTAGTATTATACAAGCCTTAGTAACATATTGGGTCATTTAAGACCCTTTATGGGCCGATTGTAGCCATTAAACGCATCCTAAAGTGCATAATTTGCATCCGTTTAAAACAAATTTTAATAATTGCTCTAAAATTAATAAAATATCGTCCAAATTTTATACTCGGGGGTTTTCGAGGTCACTAATTACGAATTTGAAGAGAAAATCGAAAAATTCAAAATGGCTAACTGATAATGGCGCGAAGTTCAATTTTAAAAGTACATTTTTTTCCTTTTTTTTTTCACATAAAATGTATACAAAGCAAATAAAAAAAATGAATTTACGTTTTTTTTAACTAACCTCTGACTAACCTCTTAACCCCTGACCTCGAAAACCCACGAGTATAAAATTTGGAGGATATTGTGACGTGTTTCCACCCTTAGGAAACCACCCTCGCAAATTCCGTGGGTTCCAAAAATTATAACAAGAGATGTCCACTAACACACTTTATTAAATATTTACTGGATACTTCACAATACTATTATTAATTTAAATACACTTTTACTGACTAAAATCACAATGTTTATTACTTTGTTTATCTTTGAACTCTTAACCTCACTTTCTATACTTTCTGAACTTTCTGAACTACTCGCCGAGAATGCGGTCGGTCTTTTATACCTAAAAATGACAGATCTCGATTGTTCTGTGATGACGCCACCATTCTCTCGATAATTCCAGATGTCACTTTGGAATCTTCTGGTAGGTTCTTTTTCGAGTAGGTGCAAATACATCATTCTAGGGGTTGTAACACATTACACTGCCCCCTCCTTAAGCCTGAACGTCCCATTCAGGCAGTTCAGCCTCTTTCACGTACTTCGCCAGTCTATCCAAGTGTACGATCTTCATCTTGGACTTTTTGTTTCGTTGAATACGATAGACGACATCATTAATTCGGGTAATAACAGTATACGGTCCATCCCAAGGAGGTTGAAGTTTCGGGGATCTCCATTCCTTCCGCTGTGGGTTGTACAGCCAAACCAGATCCCCCACCTTGAATCCCCCTGTACTGGCATTCTGATCATAACGAGCTTTCAATCGGTTACTAGTTTTGTTTATCTGCTCTCGGTCATTCTTCGGCTGTTTTCGACTTCCATTTCTGTAATTGCTCATGGAAAATGGTTCCCCACGGGCAGCACAATTCTTACACGTGCGACACCAGGCCTCCACATCCTGGCGACTATTAAGCCAATAGAACTGTTCCCGTGCTCTACTCAATGTCTTGTTTATGCCGAAGTGTCTGCTGGATGTTTCATTATGTGCTTCCTGGAGTACTTCTGGTACACGACACCTGGGAATCACTAGACGCATGGCAACCTGCTTCCCATCTGGGCTTTCCCATGCTCTCCTCAAAAGCCCATCTACCACCATAAGTGAATCCCATTGTGACCATAAAGCCTTCAGCCCCACTTCTTTGATGGAAACATCCTTCCATGCTGGACGCGTTCCGCCTTCTTTTGCTCTCAACATGGGTCCGATTTCTACATCGCGCAATTGCTCTTGCCTCAGAGTTTCCTTTGGCCAACTGTCTGGAAGATCGACCTTGACAGTGTTGACTTCAACCATGTTCGGCAATTTTCTCACCTGAGGGTAGCGCTTGCAATCTTCCTTGTCTGGTTTTCTGGATAATGCAGGAGTTTTGACTGCCTGCGTTGTCAACAGCTTGGTTTTCTCGCATTGGTTGTTCACTTTTGACAGAATAAATTGTTCGTTCCCAATCCTTAAAACTCGCTTTCCTACGTCAACAATAAATCCATACTGTTCCATAATGTCCAGTCCCAAAATAAAATCATCCGTGATGTCAGCCACGATGACCCTGTGGTCGAACCTTAATTGTCCAATCTGCAAACCCAGGTCTACTTCTCCATGAACCGTAGCCCTGTCCCCCGTAGCTGTCCGGACGATCACTTCTTCATTTTGCCTCTTGGTAATCTTTATGCCCGATATAAATCCTGGCCGTACTATTGATGACGTAGTACCTGTGTCGATGGTAAACAAACATTTTCTTCCGTTCACATATCCATGCAACAACAGACTGCTTGCAATTCTTCGAAGCTGGGAAATCTTTATTTCTCTGGGGGCACCGCATTCCCTAGCCAGCATAACCCCCCTGGTACTGTTTTCCTGCTTCTCTTCAACATTCACAGCATTTACTCGACTCTCCGAGTTCTGCTGTCGACAGTCTCGCTTCATGTGTCCTACCTTGCCGCAGTTGTAACATTTAATACCTCCGCTCGGCTTTCCTTTATTTTGTTGTTTTTCCTGCTTTCCGAGGCCATCCAATTTATCGCATAATTTGGTGAATATTTTCTGCATCTCAGTCAGCAAGGGGTTCTGGTTCATTTCTGGTTGCGATTCTTCGAGAGTCACAGCTCGCACTCTCGACCTTGGAGTATCCCTGTAAGCGCCTTCTACTTCGAGTGCACGCACCAAAGCTTCGCTACTACTTTGGTGTCTCGTCAGCCTCAGAACTCGCCTGACCTCTTCGTCCCTTATACCATCTAAAAAGGCCCCCACGGCTAATTGTTCCTGGAATTCTTTAGGTGCACTCGGATACGTCAGGTGTGCCAGTCTCTCTATCGCAGCTTCAAATTCTTGTAAACTTTCCCCAGCTTTTTGCATCCGGGATTTCAGCTGAGCCTGGTATAATTGGGCAAGGTGTTGATCGCCGTACCTCAAGTCTAATGCAGCTTCCAAGACTTTGAAGTCCCTTTGTTTCTCAACTGGGATGGTTTGGAGTAACTCTGAGGCCTGGCCCCTTAACGCCAGAACTAATGCCATGGCCTTTTCCTCATTATCCCAGTTGTTCGCACACGCTGCCGCCTCAAACTGCCTCTTGTACGTCGTCCAGGAACCTTGGCCGTCAAAAGAAGGAGGTTTTAGTCGCTGACCTGATGATACCACCTGCTGGCTTCCTCTATCTCTCAACTGTTGTTTAAGCCGGTCTATTTCTCCTTTGACTTCTTCTTCGAACTTGTTTACTTTTTCTTTAACTTGACCGACTTCTGTCTCGACTTCACCTACTTTTTCTTCTACCTTGTTTATCTCTTCTTTGACTTCACTCTTTAATTCTTCGTTGGCAGAAATGATAGCGTCCTGCTGTATTTTCATTTGTTCATTCACAATTTTCCTTAATTCTTCTTGGCGTCTTTCTTGTTCCTCTTTCTCCTCTTGACGTCGTCTTTCTTGTTCCTCTTTCTCCTCTTGACGTCGTCTTTCTTGCTCTTCTTTCTCCTCTTGCTGTCGTATCTTCAGGTCCTCCATCATTTTCTTCAATTCATCTTTTTCTTCTTGACGTCTTCTTTCTTGCTCTTCCTTTTCTTCCTGGCGTCTTCTCTCTTCATCCTGACGTCGTTTTTCTTGCTCTTCCTTTTCTTCTTGGCGTCTTCTCTCTTGCTCTTCCTTTTCTTCTTGCCGTCTTCTTTCTTCATCCTGACGTCGTTTTTCTCGCTCTTCCTTTTCTTCTTGGCGTCTTATTTCCTGGTCTTCCATAATTTTCTTTAATTCATCTCGCTCTTCTTGACGTTTTCTCTCCTGTTCTTCTTTGTCTTCCTGCCGTTGCTGCGCCATCATTTTTTGGAATTGTTCGAATAAGTCCTGTATTTGTTTATCGGATGCCATACTTCTTGTTGTTACGGGCATACGACGAAATTAAAATAAAATAAATTTAACTGTCACGTCAATATCGGTAATGGAACTTTCCAGACAAATCTCGAAATAGCACGAAAAAGTCTTATCCAGAGTCTTTTGTCACTATCCAGTTCAAAGAATTTAATAATCTCCACTAATGTTCAAATAGAAAAGTTCTAGAAATTTTCACGCACTAAATGAGTCTTTTTCAGTGTCTCTATCACTTCTCAGTTCAAAGGATTTAATTATCACACTAATGTCCTAATAAAATGTTCTACAATGTCTCAAAAATGCACTTAACACTATTTTCCTGTCCGAAAATAACCCTCGAACAATGTCCAGTAAATTAGTCCACTGTGTTAGCACTAAACCTCGAGAATACTTCTCGAACACTCCAGCACAACTTCAGAGTCCCTCTTGTCATAAAATTCCGCTTTCTGACACCAATTGTGACGTGTTTCCACCCTTAGGAAACCACCCTCGCAAATTCCGTGGGTTCCAAAAATTATAACAAGAGATGTCCACTAACACACTTTATTAAATATTTACTGGATACTTCACAATACTATTATTAATTTAAATACACTTTTACTGACTAAAATCACAATGTTTATTACTTTGTTTATCTTTGAACTCTTAACCTCACTTTCTATACTTTCTGAACTACTCGCCGAGAATGCGGTCGGTCTTTTATACCTAAAAATGACAGATCTCGATTGTTCTGTGATGACGCCACCATTCTCTCGATAATTCCAGATGTCACTTTGGAATCTTCTGGTAGGTTCTTTTTCGAGTAGGTGCAAATACATCATTCTAGGGGTTGTAACACATTACAATATTTTATTAATTTTAGAGCAATTATTAAAATTTTTTTTAAACAGATGCAAATTATGCACTTAGGATGCGTTTAATGGCTACAATCGGCCCATAAAGGGTCTTAAATGACAAAATATGTTACTTAAGGCTTGTATAATACTAAAACAAACCATTTTTCTTAATTTCTTATGAATCTTAAATTAATATCTTTGAAAAACCCTTGAAAGATGCACAAAAACAGCAAAAATGCACTTTTTTTGCATAATTATGCATTTTTAGGTACTTTCCCCGTCATTCTGTGCGTACGGACTATGATTTTTCAAGTTTTTATACCTAAAAGATGCATTCTATGCAATAAAATCTTTTGGAGATAAAACTTCTTGAAAATCACCTTATTTTTATTAATTCCAACGGCCTAATTAGACAATTTGAGTCACTTAAAAATATTAATTAGATAATAAACGTACCTTCCCATTTTAATTATTTTTGTTATATTTAATAACTTCAAATAATATTATATGATATTTTGTTGTTGTATTGTCAACATGAAGTATTTTATTTATATACAGTGTGTATTTTTTTAGATGGATTCACCAAAATAAACAAAACAACAAGAAAATTCAAAATCAAATGACGCGTAGATTATACGACGACAGCAGTACTAACGCTAACTCTCTTCGATAAGACTATATATTGCTCGGAATAAGTTGGTTCAACAGTGTATGGCGGCGACTACACGCGACAATGTAATCTTTACATGTTCATGTACAGTCAAATTTTATGACTGTCCAGATTAACTGTGCAGGCGTCTGGTCCCTTTAATGGAGAGCACAGGCTGATCGTGTCGCACAAATAGCTCTGTACTGCTGTGTCGCATATGGGATTTATATGTGATATTACCACTTATGTATTTGGAATTAAAATGCTTGTCTTTTTACAACTATTCATATGATATCAAAACTCAAATTTAAAATTGCTTGAGTTAATGATTGGTTAATTATATTGGATTGTTGAATATCAAATTAAATTAATTTGAGGTTAATAAAACAAAAAACGTTTTCATTGACAGAACATTCAAAATTGGCAGAAAATTGACCAAAACCTGTATTTGACTTATCCTGTAATGGGTATTGAAACATCGCTGTACGAAAATGTAGACATGTAGTGCAAGATTGATTAAAAAACTATTTTTCTTTTCAGATTGAACGACCAGCCACCTTGTATGAGGTGCTTCAGAAATGTAGTAAGCAAACGTAAATCGTAATACCAAAAATATTGCCGATACATCTATAATATGAAAGCGGGTTTGCCATATAAAATGTATCAATCTTGAGGATTTTGTATGGTGAAACTTGTAATTTATGTGCTTACAGCTTAGTTATTTATAGAATAAGGTGCACTTAAAAGAATACTAAGATAATAAAAAAAAACTAAAAATACAAGATGTAAGCAAATTGTTTCTTGAAGTGTGTATGTTGTTTGGAAAATAGTTTTTATTAGGAAGAGGTGTATTCCATTGCAAGAAATAATTTGTCTAAATTTGTCACCATTTTGAGCTATAATTGCCGCAATGTAATCAAGTTCGACGTAAAATCATTCACTTTGTAATTTAACGATTTGCTTATTATTGTTGTTTAAATAATCTCTATCGTTGTGCAAGACAGTGTTTCTTTTAGTTTAATTAATCAATTATTTTTTTTATTGAAACACTGTAAGGACTATTTTTTTAATGGAGGTACTAAATTCAGTAAGGTGTTTTATAGTTTGGCACTTTTAGTAGTACTTTTACTTTTAGTCAAATTGTAGGTAATTTTCCCCGCGTTTGAAATTTGTACAGCAATTTTTTTAAAAAAGACCATTTTAAACTTTGTAACTATTTATTATGGTTAAGTCATTTTTGTATAAATTTGTTTTCAATTGAATTGCTTTATTAAATGTTTATACTATTTTTTTACTATTAATTATTTTTATTATTTTTTTTTTGGGTTTTATTTATTTAGAAAGTCAGAGCGCTAGCTTGACTGGTGCAAGCTGCAAGCAACTCTGAGATCGAAAAATACCTTTTCCTGACACTATCATGTGTAATCTTAGGAAATAGCTGTACTTTAGTTATTGTGATAAAATGACTTTTTCATTGTTTGTTCTTCCTTGCCCTGATTTTAATTTATTTTTTAACAGCGTTTTTACTATAATATATGGACATATATCAGACAACTCTGGTGCACAATTATATTTTCTATAAAATATTTTAATTAATAGTTAATTTTATTTATATGATGATTATTTATAATGTTCAATAGCCCAGTCCTGAACTTTTTTATAGCAAATTCTGTGTAGTTGTAATAATTACATATTTCTTAGTGGACGCTTGAGTCATGATGCAATTTATTTATTTAACTGATGGAAATTATATTCTAATAAACTAATTAAAATTTGTGTTGTTTTTTCCTATATACAGTTACCTTTTTATAAAAAAAATATCTTGAATTACAGGATGATTTATCTGGATTAGACCAAAATTAAATCATGAGACAAACAGCTTAGTCTGTGGGCCATAGAAATATAATAAAATCTTACACTTTTATTATAAAATTTTTTTTGGTCTCTTCATTTGTGACTTGTTTCAATTTATCGGTTCTTGCTTAGATTTCCGATTTTGAAATTAGGATATAACTACTTGATATCTTTTACTAGTGAACTATAATTTTATGTAATCATTTATGATACAAGATTAAAAATGAACAAAATAACTCAATAAAGGAAATAATTTTATTACTAGCACAAATTCAACGTAGCGAAACAAAACTATTGAAATATGCATATTTTCACCACTGCTCCATCCAATTTAAATTTATCGGTATTTGCATGAAATGGTGAATTTCAGATAACATTTTCACGGATATTTATAGGTTTTTACTTGAATTTGATGTAATAGATCGAAAGAGCACCTCAAATTTATAAATACTTAGCTCAGAATGGTAGAAAGTGGATTTATCGTCTTTTGCATATTTTCTCCAGAGTTGTAAATGTACCGTTATGTGCACTTTTTTTTTCTCTCTTCGTGAGAGGGGAAATCATCATGGAATCCGTCGCTTAGAGTCTATCGCGAACGGGTAGTGCTGAACTCCACCCAGCTAAAACCCCTCCATCTCTTCAGTGTTTCCTGTTGGCCTGGGACTGCTTTCGCTTTTCATCGGACCCACAGGTCATTTAAGATTGTCGGCGTTAATTGGCGTTTCTCCATGGGTTCAAACCCATCTCTCTCTCCTCCTCTTCCTTCTTTTTGATAATGCCGGTTATTGCTTCCACCCCCCTTCTCCAGTTCTCTTCCGTTTCTAACATCCTACCATATCTTCTGGAGACAATAACGATGCCCCACCGTCTCGTCTCTCTTCTCTCCATCTGTTGCATGCGAACACGGTGTGCTCCACGTCATCGACCTCTCCACAGTATGCACACTCTCTGCTGTCAGTCTTGCCAATATCGTATAAGTACTCCATGAAGCACCCATGTCCGCTCAGGGCTTGGGTGAGGTAATAGCCTACCTCACCATGCCTCCGTTCCATCCACGCTCTGATGTTCGGGATGAGGCGTCTCGTCCACCTTCCCTTGTCTACAGTGTCCTACCGCCTCTGCCAACTTTCAAACAGCCTGTCCCTGGCCTCTGCCCTCCCGGCTCCTTCAAAGATTTCCAGCCGTTCTTTGGCCATCAGATCCAAAGGGGCCACTACCAACGTCGCCTCGTACGAAATCGTTTTATATGCACTGCATACCTTTAGTGCGGCACATTGCTGGATTCTAGCCATCCTCCCTCTCGTCCTATCCACCTTCATCGCACTTTCCCAGGCTGGAGCTGCTGTGCACGACACTGCACAGCAGTCTCCTCTTGCTCGCTCTTGGTCCGTGCGTATTGGCCATAAGCCTCCCAATAGCTGTGGCTGCTTTTCCCGCCTTCTCGGCCGTCTTTGTGGCATGGACACCGAAGTTCAGTTTGGAGTCCAACCAAACCCCTAGGTATTTCAGGTGGTTCCCTGAGGATATCTCCACCTGGCCCACCCTAACTTTCATGGGTGTAAGATTTCTTTTCCTCGTGATAACCAGGAGCTCCGTTTTCCCGGCAGCTAGCTCGAGCTGCATTCTTTCTAGCCACCTCTCAATATTTCTGATGGCCTCGTTGGCTGCTTCCATTATTTGGGCAGTCCACCTTCCAGTCACCATTATGGCCAAGTCGTCGGCATACCCAATGACCTTTACACCCTCCTCCCAAAGTAATCGAAAGATATTGTCAAACATCACATTCCACAAGGTCGGACCGAGCACCGACCCTTGTGGAACCCCACACGTGATGCTTCTCCAGGTTATCTCTCCCTCTGATTCGAATCCGATCATCCTGTCTTGGAAGTAGCTCATCATCACCCTGACAAGGTACGGAGCTACCCCCAAGCTCTGCATCTTCCTGACAATCATCTCCGATCCCGCTGTGTTAAACGCGTTTTTGACATCAAGGGTCACAACAGCTATATCTGTTTCGTGGCTAGGGCTTCCTCTGCCGTCTCCTTTCGTCCTTTCCGAAAACCGAACTGGCTTTCAAATAAGCCACCCTTCTTGGCGATCTCCTTCTCTAATCTCCCCAGTATCAGATACTCGAGGAGCTTGCCCATCACTTCAAGTAAACATAGCGGTCGGTGGGATGAAGGATCCTCCGACGGCTTGTTCCTTTCCTTGTTCCAAGAAAAAGTTTAAAACATAAGACTGAAGGTGTGAAAACTTGAAAGGCTCAATTTTTATAGATTGGACGCTTTTCCCAAGGACGACAGCAATACTGTTGGGTTAAAGATGTAAGTGCTGTGAAATATCACTGCACTACACTATACTACAAAATAAGTCGACTCCTATGAAGGGGAGGCTACCATGTTCATACTGCGTTCAACAGACATTTCGACTGGAAAAAATTATGAGAAAGCTGTTTTTTTGTGGAGACTTTCATTGACGTGCCCTTAGTACATCCTGAGAAGTTCGAGCAATTTGCTCATTTAACGTAGATCGGAGTAGTTTCGCTCTCAAGTCGAGGACCACGTTTACCAAAAAGTTGCCTATTGACACACCTGTTAAGCTGTATTGGAAATTAAAACAGAAATACAGAAATAATGATCCCAAATTGAATTCAGTTCTTGTGCCAAGTCAGTATTTTAATAAAATTTGTGTTAAACAATAACATTTCTTCTTACAAACACATAAAAGTTGAAAACAAAATTTTATAACATAATATTCATCAAATACATGTATTTTAAATGCCAATGACATCACAATGGCAGCTTGTAGAGAAGTTAATCATAAATCCATGAAAAATAGTAAATAGGAGTAAGCGTCTTGTACCTTACCTATGTATATGAAAGAGGAAGTGCTCTTTCTTCTTTCACTTTTATGAACATAGTTAAGTACACGCCTCTCTATTCTCCATGCACTAAATACTGCCGGCTAAACGTCCACTTAACATTTATGAGGTTACTTTGTTTGTTGAAAGGAGAAGTGAATGAGTTGATCCTCTTTTTCTGTTCTGCATGTAAGTTCACAGCTAACTACCTTGATGATGTCACCGCCGTTTTTGCAGCATATTCAAATAGTCGAAGTTTGACATATTTTTAATATGGTTACTCTTTAAATTTTTTTCCAAATTAAATACGTAACCAAATTAACGCCTGCACTACTCTACTACTTTACCACTTTTGAAAATTCATCAAGACCTAAATTGATATCACATAGTAGACTGATTTACTTTATCGTTTGGCCTAGTTTAGATGAATCATCCAGTATAAAGCAGGAGAGAAGAGGGTAGGTAGGTATAGCCATGAAGTTCGCTTCATGATGAAATAAATTGAAAAAAAAATGTATCTTTCGAAATTGCCAATAGCTTTTTCAGCAAAAGATTGGGGAGTTGGTCTGGCAGTTTTAGTGCTATAAACAGTAAAAACAGTACAAAAGGAAAGGTAAGTGTTAAGGCAGTGAAGTATGGACAGAGCCTTGAGACTATTTTATACCAACGACGTATTCAACATATTAGTTCATATACGTAAAAAAATTTAGCAGGCGATAAATGTCGTGTGGTCAGTACGTCTGTTCAGACTTATCACGTGACTTTTCCAATATTTCAATATTATCTTCTTTACATTCATACCTTCTCTATTTAAGACTATCTATTAATGATATTAAATCGGTCATTCAGAAAAATAATAAATGGACTACCTACTCACCAAAAGGCCATTGACAGCCTGTTACAATAGCTACCTTTGCAAGAAATGCAAAAAATTACTGCTATTGGCCAGAGCTGGCTCAGTTAGAATGTATTCGAATACCGGATACAGATACATCAAATGTATTCGAATACCAGAGATAAGATACGGATACTTTTTGCTTTAAAAAGTATCCGAATACCTTGTATTCGAATACTTTTTTAGGATACGGATACCGGATACTTTTCTTTCGTTTGTGAAAAAAATATTTTTACGAAATTCAGTTTTCTTTAAAGGTGTCCGAGACGCTATCTGTTTCTTTTAAATAAATATATGTAGTAACCGTTCCAAGGAAATTAATATTTTTCCCTGAAGTGCCTTTGGATATTTTATTTGTATTTTTTTTTGTAGCAAAACATCAACAAATTAATTTTTTCTGAAATCGGTCAAGAATGTCTACTTTCTCGGTGCAATTTTAGATCCCAAAATACGCTATTCTGGTATTTTAGTCCGTTGCTAAGCAGCTATCAGAAAACAGTCCGGGAAAGTTACTTTCCCGGCCTAAACTGGGCAAGTAATTTTCCTGGGTTGGTGGACAAGGTGGTTAAAAAATAAGAAAACTTGATATTTTTGCGAGAATAAAATACCAGTTGTTGAAACTGAAGCAAAAGTTTAAAATCTTATAGGAAAAATTGTTCCTAATGTCGATGGAAGTTCAGATATGAGAATTGATTTAAATTATCTAGTTTTTTTGGCACCAAGATTAAATTAATTTTGCAAAAGTAACTAAAGAAAGTGGATATCTAATTTGTTTAATAAAATAATCACAAAACAGGCACTTTTATACTGTTTGTTATGAAATAAATTAGCCACTTTGGTTAACTTTGTGAAATTATTTTAATCTTAAAATTGAGATGGAGCTTTCAAATTTCATAAATGAACTTATATCTCAACATTAGAAACGATTTTTCCTACATTATTTTTTTTTGCTTGAAGAACTGGTACTTTACTTTTGTAACAATTTCAAGTTTTCGTATTTTTTAACCATTCTGTATGTTATATTGACATTTCAACTATAGCTAAAAGGACTTTTTATAAAGAATGACTAGGAAATAATATTTAATATGTATATATATATTTTTTATGGTATTCGGATACTTTTATTTGTATTCGAATACTCGCCTAATGTATTCGAATAACGGATACTTTATTAATTTGTGTCGGATACGTATACAATTTTAAGAAAGTATTCGAATACAGATGTATTCAAATACTACTGAGCTCTGCTATTGGCACATGCAGGGCCGACGGAAGAGGTGGGTAAGGTGGGTAGTACTACCCACCTGAAAAATCTGTAGGAGGGGAATTACCCACCGGAAAACTTATTATTCTACACTATTAACATGTTTTTTTAAGAATCCTCGGCACTACCCACCTGGATTGAACACGTTTCTCCGGCCCTGGGCACATAGCGTGAAAATTTTTCACCAATGTTCAGCCGATAAAAAAACACGTCAAGTGTACCAAGTGTTGAAAAGTAGTGTAATAGAAATATGCACTGGGCCCAAAACTGAACCTCGTGGGATGCCAGTATTCACTCTTAAGTCTACTTGATTCAGTATTGTTGTGTTCTATTAATAAGCATAACACTGTCAGTTGTGAAACCATAAAAATACAATTTTATAAGGATTTGATGTGATACAGTTAAAAGCTTTAGTGAGATCTAGGAACTTTGAGTAGGTGAATTGTTTTTGTTCGAAATCTGTGTTAATTGTAGTTGTTAATTTATCTATTGCTAATGTAGTAGATAAATTTTTCCTAAAAACAAATCGATTTGGATTAAATAGGTTGTAGCTTTTAAAATAGCCGATTAATTGGTCTTTTAAAGCTAGTTCAAAGATGGTATGACCGATATAGGCCTATGGATAGTGGGATCATCTATATCATTTTTTTTGTAGATGGGAACCACCTTTGATATTTTTAAGCCACTGGGAAATACATTATTTGTGATGCTTACATTTATTAAGACCATTCAGGGTAATAATATTGATTGTTTAATCGACTTGATTGTTCTTATACTCATGTCATATACGTCTTTACTTTTTTAAAATTTATTTAGTTATTTATTATCGTAAGTATGGATTCTGCGGAGACTATAGTAAAGATGAATATGTTAGGCGTTATGAAGTTATGCAGAAAGTCTGTGTAGAAGTTACTTGATGGTAATTCTACTCTATTTTCAGCTACATTAGCGAAGAAATGAAATCACAATTAATGGTAAAACCATAACCGATCCAAATGAAATATCGGAACAATTTAATACTTTTTTTGAGAACGAGCTATATAACGTTTGTAAAAATATATCTAAAACGGACTACTCTTTTCCACATCAACTCATAAGCAATAAAAGTATGTTTTTAAGCCCACTTGATAGAGCAGAGCTTTTACAATTATTTGTAAATTTAAAAAATAAAAAATCTTTCGGTATCTGCGGTTTTTCAAATGTAATTTTGAAAGAATACAGGCAGTTTTTAGTGGATCCAATAGGTCATGTTATAAATGAGTCCCTGACAGGCGGTATCTTTCCTGAAGTATTTAAAGTTGGTATTGTTACTCCAATTCACAAAAAAAATGATAAAAGTGATATGGCAAATTATAGGCCTGTGTCACTTTTATCGTTAATTTCTAAACTTTTTGAATATGCAATGCTAAGCCGTTTATTGCCATTTTTGGAAAAACCATATTCTAAGCAACACACAATATGGTTTCCGTAAAAACAAGTCCACAATTAGTGCAATATTATCCTTTTATGATAAAATTATAGAATATTTTGAAAAGAAACAATATCCAGTAGTAGTTTTTTGTGATTTAAGTCGAGCTTTCGATTGTGTAAATCATAAGCTATTTTTTTTTTTTTTTTTTTTTACGGCATCGACTGCTGTGGTCATTAGCCGCATAAGCTATTATTAGATAAATTAAAAAAATACGCAATACATATGGTTTGCATCCTATCTTGCAAACTGTAAACAATGTGTTGAAATTACCTCATGTATAAATGGGATAAATCAGAAAACCAGATCAACAGTCTTAAGATCTGATATAGGAGTTCCCCAAGGTTCTATATTGGGACCTATACTATTCATCATATACACAAATGATTTACCATATCATATTCAAAATGCACATGTCACAATGTATGCAGATGATAATAATTTTCTGATAAAAGGGAGAGATGAATTGGAGACAGAACAAAACGCAAATTCAGTCATAAGTGATGCATTTGCCTGGTACTGCGGAAATAATCTACTTTTTAATTCAACAAAAACAAATTTTGTAAATTTCCATCCATATCAGAAAAGTATTGATCATAACTATAGTATTCATGTAGGCAATGAGGATATTGAAAGAAATAATATAGTAAAATTTCTAGGAGTATATATCGAAGAAGATTTAAGCTGGCACGAGCAATGTACAAAATTAGTTTCTATCCTAGGGAAAAAGTTTTATCTCTTTAAAAATTTAAAAGTTATCTTGGAAAATCGCATATGAAAAATATATATCAATGACATAGAATCGCGGATAAGGTATGGTATTTTATTATGGGGAACATCACCACATGCCGAGAAAGTGTTATTAGCACAACAAAAATTAATATGATGTATAACGTCGGCCAAGTACAGGGACTCATGTTATTTCAAAAAGTAATTAATCTGTATTTATTAGAAGTAGCATGTTTTATACATGAAAATAGAGATTTATACCAGAACAATGTAATTATACTGCCGTCCTAAGCCAAAAAGACGTATCTCAAGTTTTGGCCGAAATGCATATTTTTATACCTTAGGATAGTTGGAGCTATTTTCTATATATTTCCATAGCGAAATAAACGTATTTCAATCGTTAAGTATTTTTAAAGTGCTAACAAAGTTTGACGTATCTAAAAAAATATGAGAAAACTTAAGCGATTTAGCCAATTAGACGTATCCCATTGTAAAAAACAACTAGTAACCTAATTAATATAAATTCATAACTACACCATTATTAACCTCTACATTAGTACAACTACAAAAAAAAATATTAGTAAATATTTGAAAATATTGACGCGATTTCGAAGATTCAAAACATGCCTTATATCTCAAAACAGTGAAACCTTGAGATACGTCTTTTTGGCTTAGGAGGGCAGTATACACTCTTATGATACTAGAAAAATACAGCTTATAGTCCCCAAACATACTTTACAAAAATCTAGTCAGGCTCCTGTTGTGATGGGTATTAAAATTTAAAATCTCATCCCTCCAGAACTAAAGCTTCTCCCTCCTAAACATTTTAAAAGCAAGCTTAAAGATGTACTTGTTAAAAACCCTATGTATAAAATTAGTGAATATTTCAGCAGTAACGAAAAGTTTTTATAATTTTTTTGTAAATTTATAAACAAATATAGTCAATTATCTATGTATTTTATCTTATTATCTATTTTTTTATCATGTCTTATAATTATATTTTATCTTAATGTCTTTTTAAAAATTCTTTTTAACTTATGTAACAAATGTCTATAGTGTGACCTATCCTATGTCAAATTCTGATTCATTGGATGAATAAATATTATTATTATTATTAGTATTTGTTAAAGTCGTTTGAGGCGATTTTATCCGTAATTTGGTGGGAATCAGGTTTATTGTTGATGAGTTTCAAACTTGTTCAAATTTCAGTGAGTGGCTTACAATAAACATTGAATACCTACTTATATTCAGGGGCGTTGCAAGACGGTAAGCACGGCTTAAGGACGCCACTGAGTAAGGTGCGCCATTTCATTATTTAATTTCTTGCTTGTGGACAGGGCCGTTCCTGGCGGGGGTGCAACAGGTGTAGTCGCACGGAGCGGCACAATTTAAGGGCGGCATTTTAGCCTACTTCTCTATCTGTATCAGATTTAAGGAGAAATATTTAATGTGGCATCTTCGCGGTTCGTGCGATTCGTTCATTCGTTAACAGACCAGAACACGGTGCCGAAAGAAGTGACTGAAAGTAAGTATTGTAGGTTGTTCTATTCCATCTGTCTATGTTGAATAGTTTTCTGATAACTGAGAGTAAGGATCGGATTTTGCAGGGAAATATGCATTTATTTTCAGTTTATTATAAATACTTAAAAAACCAAACATAGTGTAATTTTTAAAACTGTTTTAGGTACTTGCTATTGTTCTAACTAATATAACTATATATTTTTTATTGTAAATTTCTGTTGTACTTGAATATTGTAGTTTATCAATGAAAATAATTCCTTATTTCATTATTAAAGAATGGAATTTAACTATATAAAAAAAATTACGATAATAACTTTATGGTTGTATCCCCTTAGAACATTGGGAAGTACCTGAAACTATTTTGAAGATTGTTATAACATTTATAATTTTTTAAATATTTATAATAAACCGAAAATAAACGCCTATTTCCCTCTCACTCTGCAAAGAAATAATAATCATTTTAATAAGAATTACATTCAATTTTTAATTTTATTTTCTTTGATTATATAGTTATTTTTATTTCGTTAAAGGCTGTCTGGAAGAAAGATGAAGGAAGAATCAGGAGCCTTTTATCACAAACAAAAGCAAATGAGATTCGAAGAAAAACAAAAAATGACTGGATTTCTTAAGACATTTTTTAAAAATTATCTTGTAACTTCATACCGTGAGGCCAAATTGCAAAGATATCTTCTACATATCTCCACCAGATAACCGATTTGTATGTACAATTTTGAACATGTCTTGTCTCAAAATCCTCCATAAACATATTGCTTAAAATTGGAGACAATGGAGAGCCCTTGCCATACCGAAATACTGCTGATAGAAATCATTTTCTAACAGAAAATTAGTTATTTTGATGCACATAGTTCAACGTTCCATTGTGGTATTTACACTCAATTTAATTATTTTCCCAGTAAGATACTGGCTAATTGTATTATTTTGTAGATTCCTCGGACGTCAATTAGAAGTAAAAATACATGTGGCAAGAAGTCCCAAAGAGAAAAGTAAAAGAGTTAAGAAAATGCCATAAGTAACATATAGACAATATTTAAAATATACACTACTATTTACACAAAAAAAAAATATTTTGAAAAAATATATTCCATAATTTATGGGGCAGCAAAATGTCTTTTTGCACGGGGCGGCAAAAGACCCAGGAACGGTCCTGCTTGTGGACCTTGTGGTGTCTTATGCGTTTCACAACCTTGCAAATATTTGTATTGTATTGTGATGGACTAATGCACAGGACATGGGCATCCTATATTACCTATTTTGTATATAGCCATTGAACTAAGTAAAGTGACGAACAGGAGCGATAACTGCAGACTTAGCCTTCCAGTTTGTCATTTAGTTCAAAGTTCAGTGAATATAGTTGAAAAAATTACGTATTATCTATTATAGTATAAGTATAGAGAGGCACACCAATTACTTTGCTTAGAGGTACCAGTAGGTCTCGCAACGCCACTGCATATATTTTCTTTAAATTACACTTCTTTATTTTCCTGATATTCACGGTTAAAATGAGGGTGCCAATACATTTGAATTGATGTAGAGTAGACACATAATTTAAAATGTAAATAAGTTTCTATTCATTCAATTTAGATCTAATTTAGCAGGTTAACTACGGTACCTACGCCCGGGGTCAAGTAACAGGTCATTCTATACACACGGCGATCAATTTCATAGTACATTAGTTGTGGACGAGAATATATAACCAAGTGAGCATACAAAATTTTTCAATTTCTCAATGACGGTTCTTGTTTCCGAAGTCAAGTGCGACGCTAGTGACAGCTCCTGGAGAGTATTAATAATTATTTACCGTAATGATACCGAAATTACAGTTTTCCATTTTAGAGCTACTATAATTTTAGTCTTAGAACACATTCTTGACGCCGGAGTCAAGTAACATTATTAAATAATGCCTTAGTACTTGACCCCAAGGAAAGAAACGTACCAAATTAATGTTTCTGAAAAATAACCTCCGTCATTAACGTGTTAGAGTTTCTTAATACCACTAAAGCAGAAATGGAATAGAAGAAAGAAGCGATTTAAAAGTTTTATTTGATTTCCAAAAAACTTATTTTTTTGCAAATAATACACAAATTGCACTTTAATTAGTTTAATAGCTTACTTTCAAATTGCAAATTACAATAATACATTAAATTCCAATAATAAAAATATAAAATATTGGATAAAAAGCAAAAAAAAGTACGATATATCAATTGTTGCGAATACCAAGTGCCTGTTCCAGTTCGGCACGCTTCTGTTGAACTTTCGTATAGAAATACCTGCAAACTGCTTCTTGCGCCCATGGTTGATAAAAGAAATCAGATCTTCTCTCCTCTTCAGGATTTCCAACAACATCGGTCATAGTCTAAAAATAACGCATTGTTACTCTTTCAACTAACCGAATGTGAACAAAAGAGAATGTAGCAGAAAAACAGACAAAAATCTCTGGAACCTGGAAATATCTAGTTTTAGTCAGAGATGGGTACAGGAAACCACAGTGTATTAAATAGGTGATCCGACATATGGCACTTTCCTATGATAATAATGGCTTTATAAGTGCATGGTTTCTATTTACTTTAGTAGATAGCGCAAGCTGTAGAGTCCTACAATTTGTCCATGTATAGATAGACGAATTTGCCATGCTGCATGAGTGTTGCATAAAAATAGCTGATTTTTTTAAATTTAACGGCAGCGTATTGAACGTACAGGGAATGTGCATCATGTAACTAACATAACCCCAAAGTTTAAGATTTTTAAATTAATAATCTTTTTAATGTTTGTATCCGCATTTTTAGCTTGGAGCCATGCTGGCTCCAAGCGGATACTTAAAAATTCATGCAAATATTTTTTAAATCTTGTTGATTAATATAAATAGATTGCTAATTATAGGTTAGATATCTAACCTGCAAAATGTGTTTTATTTTATTGGGGCAAACTATTTAAAACTTCATAAACATTACATTGAACTAGATTTTGGTTGAAGAAACGGGAACCAGGCAGAAATTTTTATAATAGCTACGTAGTAATACTTGTAAATTTTAAGAAATATATATTTTCGAGGTTAGCTGTGGCGTCACGTGCAGATACTACATTCTTCTAGCTACTTAATGTCAGATGTCACTGCATTCTTATTTCATTAAACCCAAACGAAAGGCCGGGAATGTAAAATTATCTTTCTATGCGTAAGTAATGACAGATCCTATCCCAAGGAACAATTTTAGTTTCTTAAATGTATACAAGGGTGCTATAAAACTATTTATAAAATGCCTTGAAAAATCTATTTTGCTGTAACAATATCCTTAATACCATCATAAAGCGACTTGTAGACTAAAAGGGCCCAACCTTATGAAGGTTGTTAAGGCCTTTTTAAATTCCATCATAAAACTCCTTAGTGAGACATAGTGCTCCTCTTGAAAACCTTGTTCGGGCCGTTTTAAAACCTTTCTTAAAACCTATTTTAAAGCTGTCAGAAGCTTTTCTATTAGCTTCCTGCATTTCTAGAATACACCTAGAAGGCTACCTTAAAACTGGTTTTTGGAACCATATTAGAACTGAGAAGCTATAAGAATGTCCACGAAGGAATCCAAATAATTTTATTATTGCATTTATTTTTTCTAAACTGATTTAAGCAAACACACCATCAGACTTATTGAAGATAAAATGGAATTTGAAATGTATAAAGCGTAGAGCACTATAACCTCTCTAAGGCCGATTTAAAAGGTAATAAAAAGCCATCAGGTATGACAAAAAAACTAAAACCAATGGCAGTTTATCGTTTAAACTACGTAAGAAAGGCCCAAAAAACAAGAGCCCCTCAGAAATAATAATGATTTTAATATCCATAAAAAATTTGCATAGACACACGTAATCAGCAAATTTAAAAAAGTGGGCTGCTTCTCGGTTCCCACGGTAATTTTTAGTCGTTTCTTGTAATTCTACCTTAATTTGCTAACGAAAAAGTGATAATTATTGATAATTATAATTGTGAGATTGACCTTGAATATTTTTATATAAGAAAAACATGGCCGGCCAACTAAAAACCTAATTGTCATTTTACAGTCCTCTCTAGTGTTGCCAGGTCTAGTGAAATTTCACTAGATCTGGTGATTTTTTTTAAATCTAGTGATTTAGTGAAAACTTTTATGAAAATGCCCATTTTTAATGATTTTTGAATCATCCAATTTATTGTCCTCTACTGGTAGGTAACAAACATTAAATTCGAGTTGCGATCCATTTAATACAGAACTGTTCACGTTAATCGCTACCAAGGTCAGTAAACTCTACGGTTATCTCGATCAGCAGCTCTTAGACGAGAGAGTCACGCGGAGCGGCGAATCGAATGAAAGAGACAGACATATCTGATTTCCGTGCAAAAGACACAGACAAAGATGCCTGTAGTGTCTACAGCTGACGTAGGCTGTAGACCCTAACAGAATATCTTTCATTCGATTCCCCGCTCCGCGCGTCTCTGTCGTCCTAAAGCTGCTAATTGAGGTAACCGTATAGTTTATTGACCGTGAATCGCTACAATCGAATAGCCTGGGCTCGTTGCCCTCTAGCGTCTCGTAGACAAACAGTACTTTCTAGTTACAAGCCATTTAATACAATACAGAGTACGAAGTCTGGCAACGAAATAATCAGATAGAGGACGCTCAAAGCTATGCTGTGCTTAGAGAGCTCAAGAAAATTATGTGTCCTACAGACACTGCAACTTTTGAAAATTAAAGATGAGAGCCTTAATTTCAAATCTAGTGAAATTTTAGTAAGATTTAGTAACTTTTTAAAGCGTCGTCTGATAACTTTTAAAATTTTGATCTGGCAACACTGGTCCTCTCATTAAACTATATATTCTAATAATGGTAATGACCTAGAACATTTACTCTAAATGAAGCCCTTTTAGTCTTTTTGTATACTATCACAAATAATCCCTTCCTTACAAAAATGCAAATGCGCTTGGCGAAGATCACATGGGACGTTGACATTTGATACAAAAAACTTAAAACTTAACCTCAAAATAATTTGTATGTGTGTGTGTGTTTTAACAGTCCTTTTAAAATGGCCACTCTTTTTTATTTTCTTCCACCTTTCCAAAAAAGACTTAATTACACATTAGTAAGTCGTGAAATGCTTTTAATTAACACACACACACACACACACACACACATGCATCAACGACACTTCAGGCAGACATTGTTTATTATTTTTATAATAAATGTTTTATTGAGGTTTTGGAAAGTGTTTTATGGAATTAAAATTTGCCTTTTAGATTTATAGAGGCCTTTTTTTCTTCATAACGGTTCCATCACAACATTTATCAAGGATGTTTTAAGAGTCTAGTTTTGTAATGGCCTTTAATAAGTACTAATAGGCATTGAAAACGTCTAGTTTTAAAAAGGATTTAAAATGCATTTATTGCAAATATATTAAAACCATAAAGAATAATTTAAAGCCTCTTTAAATCTAAATGGAATTTAAGACGTTCATAAAACTAATTAGCTTTATGGAGAGTTTTATGTAGGTTATGTTAAATCCATTACAAATACATATTATCCTAGAAGCAAATTAGCTTTATAATTAGGTCTTACAGAATGCTTTAAAACTTACCATATAGGAGCAAGTATACTTGAAGCCTAACAGGCCTTAACTACAACATCAATAAAGCACATGACTATTTCCTAACCCTGACAAACCTTTCTTAAAACCTCCTCAAGTCCAAATGACTTTTAAATTGTTCCTTGGGTATTGCTCCTGGCATCTATTACATTATGTACATACAAAGTAAGCGGTTCTTGTCGCGTCACCTATTTAATACGCCTTGAAGGAAACTTAACTCCATATGAAGGTTACTGGAACGAAATTTTGATAAAAATGAAAGTTTCCAATAGAATACTGGAATATTCCAAAAGTTTCCAAAGGAAACCTTCCCGGAATTTTGGAAAGTTTCAAATATTCAAATATTTTATTGCAAATTTTCATTTTTATCAAAATTTCATTTCAGAAACTTTCAAATGGAAAGTTTCCATTACCCATCTCTGGTTTTAGTACACATACAAAGTCTGATACTGATGAAGTGAATATTGAAGATGAAGATAATGATGAACACAATCAAATGTAGGTATTTTATTTTTTGAAATTATACAAGTGTCTTTACTAAGGGGTTTCTCACTTTAGAAAAAAGGGACAGTGATTTTCTATTTCTAAGATGTTTCCCTAAAGGTTAGACCTTGACATAAATAGCAAGGGTGAACTGCTGCTAGCCTCTGGTATGTGCGGTCACATTTATAGGTTTGTTTTGCAAATAGATACCATTAATGTAGCGACCGCGATCGTGATCTACACCTCTAGCAGCGAGGTATCTTCGGCATGTTCGTACCTTATATTTAATTCAACACATTTATGTCTAACCCGTTCCCTATATCCGAGTCCAGCAATAACTCTTATGGCGTGTTTCTGTAGTGCAAAAATTCTGACTACATGACAAGAATGTCCCCAGGTTAAGATAACATACTAATACTTTGACTGAAACATACCAACCTGATTTGATTTGAATATTTGAGAATGTTCATCACCTACATTAAATTCTTAGTAATTTTACATCTCTGCAATTTGAGTAGATTGATTTAGTTCAGAGATGGGTAAAGGAAACTTTCCAATCAAAGTTTCTGGAACGAAGTTTTGATAACAAGTAAAATTGAAAATTTTTAAAAACCTCCGATCAATGTATCTAATCGTACCAGTTTCATTGGACCGAATCAAAATGAGGCCTAAATCATGTTCGGCTACCATAATTGTCTGCACATTTTCAATTTTACTTCAATTGGACAATTTATAGAGAAGTTCAACATGGCGACCAAACATCAAAATCTAATATGGCCTATAACCTTCTCGACAAAATACTCTTTCAAATAAAAAAAACTACATCAAAATCAGATAAACCGTTGAAGAGATATGAAGCCACAGACAGACAAACAAACATACGCGTCAAACACACCCTTGTTTTGGGGTCGGGGGTTAAAAATGAAAGTTTCCAAAGGTAACTTTCTCGGAATTTTGAAAACTTTCAAATATTCAAATATTTTACTGGAAACTTTTATTTCAATCAAAATTTCAAATGTAAAGTTTCCTTTATGCATATCTAATTTAGTTGGACTTAAAAAAACCAGCGAAGTTCTACAATATAGAACACGTAAATCATAGTCACTTACTTTTAGATCCCTAGTTTGAGACACGATCCACTTATGAATAAATTGTTGAGGATCTTTAGCAAAACTGAGGAAGAATTCCCTATTAGTCTTAAGTTGATTTATAGTATCGACCGTTTCATGAATTTTGGAATCTAAACCTTGGATCTCTTGCTGACTGGCTGTACTCAAAAGGAAGTTGTTCATTTGGGTTTTCAAAGTATCATCGACCTAAAAATATGAAAAAAATTACAGAAATATATCTAAGTAGCCCACAACATACACTTCGCCTTAGCAGTTAAAATAAAAAAGTGTAATTCTAGACAGTGACCAGTTCTAAAGACGTCAGCGTGTTATACTGTATAGTGGAAGTCAGGAAGCCAAAGAGGACTCAACTGTTTGCTGCAGCGACGAAACCTACTTACCCCGTCTTCGAAGGTGCTGAATGAAAAAAAAAAAAAAATGGTGGGAAAAGATTTTAACCACACCCACTCCTTCAAATGGCCAAAAAAACGCCCCCTTTCGTTGTTTTTCGATGGTAGGATGATTATGCTTGTTTGAGAAGGAAATCGTTGAAGTTTTTATGAAGGTTCATTGACAAGGGAAGGTCTGAGGCAGGTGGAAGTGCCAAAGTGCCTTTTAATTGTAGTTTAAAATCAGTTAGTTTCATTCCTAAAAATCATTAAATCATTCTGTCGCTCTGTACAAATTTCAGTTCATAAAAAACATCAGTTTTCATTTTACAAATTTTTATAGTTTTATCATTATTCAGATCCTTTCGCTGCGGGAGTCAGTGACCATTTGATCTTCCGTTCGACTACTCATATTTATACTGGATATATTCGAACGAGTCGTTTTTGATTATTCTTAAAAATTTAGCTCCGCCCTTAGTATAAATATAAAATTTAACTCGCATCACGATCATTCCAGGCATTGTTGGCATTCCAGAAGCTCTGGAGATTTCGATTTTCGAAAATTTCAGGAAGAAATCTATAATCTTTTATTTTTAATATAAAAATGGGCACTGCGAGTTCAGTTCATCTCAGACGTCGGTAAACATTAAAACTCGAAACGCGATAAAACTAAGAGGCAAATTTTTACTACAGTGCTTAACGAATCATTCTAATTAATCGAGCTAATTAATAATCGTACTAATTAAGTTCTATTCGTCAAAAAGAAAGTATTGTAAGAACGTGAATTACGAATAAAGACTGTTCTATTTTCTCGTTGAAAAGTGACTTTTATTTCGAATTTAACTCATATACAGGGTGTTCAAAAATCACGGGACAAAAAGCGGATGACAGTGCAGTGTTTTCTGTGCACGAATTAATTTGCAAACAGCCCAAAATTGGTTCGTGTTCAGAAGCAGCCCCTGGAGTTGTTAAAACTTCTTCCAAGGGGTGGAAAATTGTCTTTTTTCTGTTAGTTTTTACACCTCCCCCCCGTTTTCGGGGACGTTGAACTCGAAAAAAATAGTCCATTACGTCTTCAACTTTTCCCAAACGGGCAAAAACCACCTTTTCTTGTTTTTTACCGTAATAGCGTTGATCGTGTATGTTGTGAAGGAAATGATTTAGTTTTTTACTAGGGTTTGGTCACAAGGTGGTAACAATCCTTCTTAATCGGAATATTTGACAATAGGTGAATATATAATCATTATCTTCCGAGGGGTGTAAATTTTCGTTCTTTTAATAAATAATGCATATAGAATATTTTCTTAACGTTACAATGGTTTTTTTTTTACACTCCAGCTAATTAATGTAACCTAGGCCGCTTACAAATAGAATTACATTCTTTGTACTTCTCAAAATGCTATCACATTCATCGCCCGTTTCCGTATCAGAATCGTACATATTAACTTGACTTAACTATTTACTTGAAATCTAAGTAACTATCATCATTACCATCATCAGGCGCGTTTGTTTCTGTAACCATCATCAGGCGCGTTCGATTTTGTACCCCGGGGTTGACAGAAGGCAACAAGTTTCCTGACATTAGAAAACTATTGTGTGTATAAAGAGACAGAAATTCTCCGCTTGGACTAGCACGCGCCTCCATTTCTTGCCTCAATTCTCGATATATACGCCATGGAAGCTGCGTGGAGAGATCGTGTCTCCACTTGGTTACCGAGGATCTAGTGAATTCGAAATTAAATTGTATTTTTTTTACGAATTGTAAACTTTTTTTGTTTTTGCCCGCCTGAGGTACGTGGAAGAGTTGAAAACATAATCGAGTATCTTTCGAGTTCATTTTTTTTTTTTTTTGGATTCAGCATCCTCAAAAACGCGGGGTAGGTAGGTTTCGTCCCTGCAGCAAATAGTCCACCGCAAACGACAAAATTTGGCTTCCTAACCTCCACTAGTAATAATGTTATTCGAATTTATGTTGTTTCAACTAAAGCAAAAAAAAATTGTAAACGTTTTTCAAAAGTACCACACCCAAATTTTCTGCCATAATACTGGGGAAACTGTTAACAGTGTAAAAGATTTATGAAGAGTACAATAATTTATTACCAACATTAAATTTGTTTGGGTTTTTTAATTCTTCTAGGCAACATCCTAATTGTAAAAAAAAAGCGAAGGATACATTTTCAATGTTGTTTATACAAATATAATTTGGAGACTGGCACATACCTCTACATCAATATCATAACAAGCGGTTTGTTTACTCTCAGCTCCCCCTTCAACAGAGATGACATGGTTGATGACAATAGGATCTGGAGGATGCAGTAATGGATTCAACCTTTGAGGTATTTCGGCAAACTTCATACGAGTGCAGTTAAATATCTGCTCCAAATATTTATCACAAACTATGTATTCACGTTCGTGAGCATCTTGCAATCTATAAACACAACATAAAAGAATAAAACAGACAAATAAATGACGTCATCTCGACATTCAAATCAATTTTATTTTTTATACCAAGTGGCCCGTCGAATTAAATTAAATCGGAAAATTGTGCTGTTATCTGCGGATTAATACCTTCATATTCATTCGCAAACAGTTCGCGAACACTGTCATATGATTTCGTCGAAAAGAAATACTCAACAATGAATTTACTCTGCTGCTCTGAATATCACGTTGTGATCCTTTGCCAACAAACGGCTACACAATGACTAAACGAAACATTCCCTAATGCACAAAACTCGTGTGTGGACTCACCATTAGTCTACCTGCATGTGAAAACACTTGTCTAACGGCTTGCGGCGTTCTCCCTGAACTGAGAGTGCTACATCTGTAGAGTTGCATTTTAAATGGGCTATGTGCCAATTACACGGCTGACGTTGGACACTATTTTTAATAATACAAATGGATTTTTAATCAGAGATGCCAGAGATTAACTCCGGAATTTTTACAATAAAGATTAGTAATATACTTGCGTCCTGGAATCTCTATTAACTTTAAATGTTACCAAACTCTCCAAACTAACCACAAGGTAAAATATTGTCATATGTGCATGAATATATTTACTCTCCCGACCTCTAATTATAATGGACTGGATCTTATCAAAATATAAAAACTCACCTATGTGTTTTGATGTACTGCCACAAAGCACATATTATGACAGGCCTTGTTTGAGTGTGTACTCCTAAAAGTCGAGCCAATCTTGGATCCAACTTGAATTGTAAAGGTTGATAATCCAACAGCAGCAATATAGTGCACCTTACATTCTTATCACCGGGACGTTTAACCTAGACATCAAATTATAGTCAATATCAATTCAATAAGTAGTTCTAATGAAATTTGAAATGTTTAAAAAAGTTATATTTAAATTGTGATTTTAATTTTTTTTAAATTAGCTGATTTAATAAATCAGGGCAACCCTGATTACACTGCTTATACGAATTTATTTTAAATAGTGAATAACCAATACTATTATAAAATTTAAGTTTTATAATTTTTGTGTAATAGAAAATCAAAGCATTTTATAAATGACTGAAATTCCAGGATTTTACTCAAATTTCTTGGATTCCCTGACTTTTCAGGTTACCAGGACCACATTTTGAATTCTCTGACTTGCAGGTTTCCAGGTTGGTGGGAATGCTGAAGAATCAGCATAAGTTTCTTGCTTATCAAGTTATCGAAGATCACGATACAAGAATTAAAAGGCTACTTCAGCCAAACTCTTGCCGAACATCTTTTTACCTAAAAAACTTTTTTTACAGTGGTTGTAATTATTTTTAATTTTTATGGGATAATAAATTTTCTAACATTCATATTTTCAAAGCGAAATTGAAAAAAATTATTGCTGAAAAAAAATGTTTTGTAACGGATGACTTTTTCACATAATCTTATGGTACATGTTTTTATGTTTTCTTTCTTTGGTTTTCTTTGTTATTAATGACTATTATTTGTTTATTTTGACAGCATATTTTTTAAAACTTTTTCATAGACTTACTGTTTTAACTGTATTTATATTTTTGCAATTCTGACTTGTGTAAAACAGTTTTTGTTACATACACCAATAAATTTTATAATAATTATTATTAAACATAAACTTACTTGAAATCCATCAGTTTCCTGTGTAGTAAGAGTACGATGCCATTCCACTAAATGATTATCAGGTCCATATAACTCTTTATCAAGTTCAATGACCAGAGATTTGAAAAATGAAGAAAACTTGCGTTTAACTTTATTTGGATCATTTTTCGAATCATCCAACAGTCTTCCTTCTACACGTAATTCCCACGATGCTACCGACCTACAAATAGTTTTAAAATGAAAAATTTTTGCTCAGAAATATGGTAAATGTAAAATCTACCCTTCTTGGCAAGGTCCTTCGGGGCCATCAGCTTGGGGTTCTTTCGCAGGATAGAACGTATTAGAAATGAAAATTCTCAATTTCCTCTTTTGTTTCATTGGGCGTTTTAGTGCTTCCTGTATATCAAGCCGCTTACGCATTATGGTAGAATCCAGTTTCCTTTCGAATGCCAAGAGATCCATATATGCCTGGCTTTCAGGAACCAAATCACGCACTTTCTGTGGCAGAATTTTATCAGCTAGCTTCTTCTTTTTCTTACTCGTCCCATGTCCATAATCACTAAAATATCCCATCAAGATTAGAAATTAATAAGTATACTCTGCCGGTGATTAGTGCTCCTCATCCTTCAGATTTGTTTCACAGTTACAGCTATGGTTGATGATATGATACATTTATCGTATGTAATATCACTATTAGCGCTTAGAATGTTATCAGTAACATTTTTTCGAAAGTGTTGTTGCCTGGTAACTTAAAGAGTGTAAATTGACAGTTTATTATTTGATTAAATCCCAAATGCTTTAATGGGGGGGATTTAATTTTTGCTAATAAACTGCCAATTTACACGAATTATATTACCTTTTGGCAACTTAGGCTGAGAAAAAATTTATAGATAAAATTTGAAAGCACGAGGGTATTTGGGGAGAATATTTCACAAATAAATAAAGTTCATAAAACATCTTTAATATTAAGTATTGCCATTAATTGCCACCAGACGTTTTCTTATAATTTTTAAGTGTTTACTGACCTTTATTTTCAATCTCATTATTTACGTCACAGACTCATCTAATAAAAAAAAAACAAAGTAATTATTTAACAATCGCAGCTGCAGAAACTTAAAAGCCCACGGAATTCGCCATATTTTAAATGTAATGAAAATCAAAAAATCAATATACCCTAAACCATAGGTATTGCAATTCATAGACTGGTCCAGAACTGCTGAGAGTCTTCACTGTAAACTGTTTTTAGGCATGTCTCAACTAATCACATTACGCATAAAGATAGAGAGAGCATTACCAATGTTCTATCCTTATGTTCTATTTTAAGTTGATTAAACAGATATGAAATATAGTTCTGGTACCGCCATCTAGTAATAGTAACGCTAAACGCTACATAGAATCAGACCAGACGGTGTAATATGGGTCGCGTGCGCCGCAGTCACAGATTTTGAGACCTTAGGAAAAACAAACAGCTGTCATTGAGAAATCCGCCGATTAAATGTGTTTCTTTAAAGTGAATTTTGCAGTGTTTGTGCCATTTCAGAACTTGTTGTTGGATTATTTAACATCTACAACTATTCTTAATACTGTTCGTCAGGATGACGGTTAGTTCGTATTTTGCAGAATTGTCTCCTGATGTAGAGGTTAGGTATACGACTGCCATCGAATTAAATCCTTATATTTTGAGAAAAAAATACTTTAGTACAAATATTGATGTATTTCCAAATGTTACACATAGGGATGTTGCGAATTACTTGATTTTTGAAAGAATTACGTAGACAGAAGGACGAATTCAATGCATTGAGAAGTCTTGAAGCTGTTTGTGGTTAGGTGAAAGAAGTACTCTGCAAGAAATTTGCAGGATAAAAGCTTGTTACAATGGTAAGAATTAGTTATCAACAATTTTTTTCATATATGCTTGCCTAATTAAATGTTTTATAAATAATTACTAATGCAGAAATTAATTTTTTAGGATATGAACTCTTAGCATCATGAATAAAAGCCATTGACTCCTTGGACTATTGCAGATTCAGATGGTTCCTTAACCCATAAAAGACTACGGTTGCCAGATGGCAACCAATGGAAACTCAGTTTTAGTGCAAAATTTTCTTATGTTCCTCTGGTCTCGAATAGATGGCGCAAGGTGTTTTGTCAAGGAAAACGTACGAATCGCCATGTGTTCTTTAGTTTTTGATGTTTGCAAGTGTGTAGTAGGTATTGTGCTAATGTGAAAAAACCGTTACCAAGAATTTACAATAAAACTGGACCTGAATCTGGTGTAAGTACAATAAATAGTAGATTATTTATTTGATTGGACCTATTATAATGAAATAATGTTTGATAATACTTATTTTATATGGAGATTATACGCTGTTTTCCGTTTGAGTTTCGGTGTGAGTTTTTTGAGGTCTATAAATGCCCAGTTGCCATATGGCAACCGTAGTCTCTTCAGATACATATTTTAATATTTTTGTAGGGGTGGTCTGACACTTCAAGAAGCATTGGAAATAGCATACTCTGATGATTTGTATGTGGAGAATATATATTGTAACGTGTTTCCACCCTTAGGAAACCACCCTCGCAAATTCCGTGGGTTCCAAAAATTATAACAAGAGATGTCCACTAACACACTTTATTAAATATTTACTGGATACTTCACAATACTAATATTAATTTAAATACACTTTACTGACTAAAAATTACAATGTTTATCACTTTGTTTATCTTTGAAGTCTTAACCTCACTTTCTATACTTTCTGAACTACTCGCTGAGAATGCGGTCGGTCTTTTATACCTAAAAATGACAGATCTCGATTTTTCTGTGATGACGCCACCATTCTCTAGATAATTCCAGATTGTCACCAGAACTAACTTCTGGTAGGTTTCTCGAGTAGGTGCAAATACACTACATTCAGACATTCGATCTGTTGAAGTCTGCCTACTTTTTTGTAACCAACATAACCTTAAATTTTAAGGGGTTGCAACATATTACAATATATAGAACCACCAGATACGAATGAGCTTACCGATGAAGACTCAGCAGAAGAGGATAATGGGGGTATGATTGATAATTTGCCGGCATCCCAGCTTCGTGCACCCGCTGAACTTCAAATTCGTGCTTCAGCAACGGAATCAACCGAAATGGAGTTGTTGATGGAGAAAATTGATGTGACTAGGATGAAATGGGAAAGAAAAGGAGACTTGGAAGAGAATGTAAGATCATTTCCAGAATTCAATGAGTTGTTCAAAAACTGCACACCATTTGATCTTTTTCAAAAAATGTTTGAGTTCATCAATATTCTGCTATCAGAATCACAAAGATATGCTCATTTCAAAAATTTTCCGGATCCAAAAATCACAAAAGATGAAATGATGTCCTTCATCATCATTTTGATAGTCTCTGGCTACAATGAGCTTCCAGGGAAAAAATATTACTGGGAAATGGATTCTGATATGAAAAATAATTGTATATCGGAAATAATGCGACGAGACAAATTTTTAACCATATTTCGTTTTCTACACTGTGCGTATAATGGTAATCTGAACAAAAAAGATAAAATGGCAAAGCTGCGACCAATCATTGATAACCTAAAGAAAAAATTCATGGATAATTTTGTACCTGAAAGCGAACTAAACTACGACGAATCTATGATAAAGTATTTTGGCAAGCATTCGTGTAAACAGTTTATCAGAGGCAAACCCATTCTCTTTGGGTATAAAGTCTGGTGCATGAATACGAAGAGTGGTTATTTGGTAAACTTCATTATTTACCAAGGAAATGATCCCAATTCGAATGAGCTATACCAGCAGATGTTTGGGAAGGCAGCAGCACCATTAGTCTCAATGATAGATTAATTCCCTCCCAATAAAAAAAAACTTTGTTACACGTTTTACTTTGATAACTTGTTTACAGGATTTACTTTACTGAAACACCTAAAGGACCGAGGCTATCATGCGAGTGGTACAATGAGGGATAACAGAATTCCAAAAAGTTGTCCAGTCCAAAGTAAGAAGGAGATGCAAAAGGTCAAGAGAGGAGAATATGACTTTGCTCTCGAAAAAGAAAATGGCATAATTGTTATGCGTTGGGCAGACAACAATGTGGTGACTGTTGCATCTACCAACCACGGGACTTTCCCTCTTAGCACAGTCAAGCGCTTTTCTCGAAAAGACAAAAAGAATATCCAGATTCAACGTCCTTATGCCATAGGCAGATATAATTCAGCTATGGGTGGAACAGAGTGGATGGATGAAAATGTAGCTCGTTACAGGATCAGCATGAGAGGAAAAAAATGGTGGTGGTCCATTTTTTCTTGGTTGATAGACGTTACAATACAAAATGCCTGGATAATTTACAAAAAGTCTGGGCATAATTGCACCCAGTTAGAGTTCAGACGTGACATTGTCAAAGTTGGTCACGCAAAATACAGAAATCCTGCTAAAGCAGTTGGTCGACCTTCTTCGAGTTTGTCTTTAAGTAGCAATTGTAGAATCAGTGATAACGTTAGATATGACAATATAGGCCATCTCTTCATCTCTACACCCAACAAAAAGAAAATGAAATGTGCTGGAGCAAACTGTCAGTCGATAATGCGAACCATGTGCTCGAAATGTAATATTGGATTATGCATTAATTGTAATGTAACTTTCCATACAAAGTAGTATAAGTGATCTACTCATTGATTTTCATTATATTTTTTCTTATTCGATGTTTGTTCAATAATAAATACTTTCCAAAATATAGTAGTGGATGAGACTACGGTTGCCATATGGCAATGACGTTTATTTCCGAAAAATAACATTTTTTTGAAAAAATAATATCATTTTTGTTAATTATATGCATAACAAAAACGATTTTAACGAAAATTTTGTTTATTTTTGAAAATTTTTAAATACATTAAATCTCAAAAAGAAAATAATTATAAACAAGGCAAATACCATAAACATAACCTTTTCCTTTTGATAGATTCAAAAGATTTGAAGATTCAAAAAGTTGTAAGGTTAAAAGCGAGGTTAAAAGCTACATAAAAAAAATAAAAATTTTGAAATTCAATGAAAAATAAACAAGTTATTGGGGTGTTACCATTTCAAGTGAAACTCGCTGTACAAAGAGACTTAAACAATAATTAAAAGGAACACTGAACAACATTTGGCAAAACATTTAGAAATTTGGGCTGTTGACACAGGAAAAAGCTGAACAAAAAAACCTGTTCGAGACAACTGTGACCAGGAAAATGTGGTGGATAAAAGTTAAGATTTAAAATGTTTGAATTTTTAAAGAATTTATCGGTCTAAAAGGAATTTATAGACAATAAGAGAGCAAAAAATAATAGAAACAAGAACAGAAGCAACAAACAGAAAGTAGAAAAGAGGATTGGAAAGTTAAAGTTGAGGAAAGATGAAATGTAGGGTAGAAGTATGTTATTGTAGGGGGCAGTGGCGAATCCAGGATTTTGATCTGGGGTGGGGGGCTGAGGTCATAAAAAAGTTGTATCATCTCCAAATTCTACTGGATGGTGTTTTCTTATTATTATACTTAAGATTTTAGAGACGTGACTATGAAATAGAAAATAGTATAAAATATTGTTTATTAATTATTATTGAATGTAACAATATATTTTAATATTCAAAATAAACGTGATTTTTCAAAAATAAATCAGTTTCTGGGATGGACTGCAGCCCCATAGCCCCCCCACCCCCCTAGATTCGTCACTGGTAGGGGGTGTATTATCTGAAATGGGACAATCACTACACCACCGTCTGTTGTTACTGAATATGTTATAATATATAGGTACCCTAAAATAGTATTTCGATAAATGAAGGGTCATTCTACGCCAAATCAACCAAAATAAAATTTTGAAACTTGACTTCTCCGATTTTGATAATTTTTGGTGAAAATGTTGTACCTGTCAACAACATGAAAATTTCAATTTTTTTATTTTTTTTGATTATTGGTTCTTGAGTCTTTGAAAATTGAAAAAAAGTCAGTCATTTTGGAAAATAGGAATTTTTAAATCACAATATCTCCAAAACGGTAAGAGATATAAGGGTGGGACAAACGTCAATTTATGGTGCTTAAGTAATATTTTTCTATTTGAAGTTAAAAAATGTAACCTGAAATTTAAAGGTCGAGGTCAAGGTCACAAATATAAAAGTAATTTCAAAAAGTATATTTTTGGAAATTATTTAAAAAATTGTATTTGTCTCTAGTGGTCATATCTACCATTGCATACAATTTCAAAGTGGGGCAACAACGGGAACATTTTACAAAAAATATTATTTTAGGACAATGTGTACTTTCAAGACACTAATCGCAAAGTTTGGTATTTTATTTTGCAATTTATAATTTTGAATTTACATTTATCAAAAGAGTTGTTATTATTAGTCTTGGAAATAGGTTTGTGTAAACCCCCCCCACCTCCACGTTTCCCTGCCACAAACACTTTTGTCATACATGATAACATAATTGCGATAATAAGTATAATTAAATACTAAATGGGTAATATAAAATGAAATATGTTGTACGCAAAAGAAACATTTATTGGTGGTACCAAAAATTTGTTTATTTAATAATTGTTATTTATACAATTTTTAAGCCGTATCAGATAATGCCATTTCAGTTTCACTAAGCTTGTAGACCCTTCCGGTTTCAGTGACAGCATCCACTTTAAGTAGTATTGTTTTTGGGTTGACATTTAAAACCTCGGGTTTATTTGGATACAGAAATGATCGGGAAGGGTCACTTGGATGTGGTGATTGTCACCTTCTCAGTTTCTTCATTTTTACCTAGTACACACAAGGACGCACTCAGGATTTTGTTGGGGGGGGCTCGACCAACATAAAATGTTTGTAAATGTAAATATACACTTTTCTTTTAACAATTTCCACCAAAGGTTAGCTTTTGGATATGAAAAGTATATATTTTCTGGGCAGTTCGAACCCCGCCGACCCCCCCCCCCCCCTGGGTAAGGCCTTGAGTACACATCCTAGCCACCATAAATCCATCATACATGGCAGTGACAAAGCCAGAAATTTCCTCACATTCAATATTAGGTAAACCATCTCCAAGGTTAAATTCAGTACTCTAAGGGCCAGTTGTACGAAATAAGTTGAGCCAAGTTCAGCTTAAACCAAGATCAAAAGCCAAGGTTATGATTGTTACAATAATCGTAACCATGGATTTTGATCTTGGTTCAAGCTGAACTTGGCTCAACTTAGTTCGTACAACTGGCCCTTACTGCTATTTGAATAGAGTTTTCCTCTCAAAACCATATCTTTCTTAGGTATGAAACAATGGTATTGTTGAATTCCATGAACAGGTTTCACTTTGTCAAATCTGCTGCTTTTAAGAGATAAAGCATTCTGCTGATGGACATCATCTGTGCAATAAATAATATTAATATTTTTTATGCTCTCAGTCACAAAGTTGTATAGCTGTCGAGGTGTTAAAATTTGATCAGAGTAAGGTCGTTGTAGACTTGCTTTCGCCGCAAGTCGTTTTCAGTTCCACCTAGTCCATCACATACATTTTTGCCATGACTGGTAGCAAAAAAATGCCATTCTGCTTTTACGTTATAATAATCAGACTCGTGAAAACACAGATACAACATATTTTGTCAGTTTTTATCCATTGCTCTATTGATAATGTTAAGTAATATAATTTAATTTGATTAGACTAGACTAGTCGCGCGCCAGGTCTGAGCGACGCGGTTAGGCGATATTTTATACAGCGCATGTACCAACACTTTTATTATTTATTTACTTACTTATTTGTTGTCGCCCCACTTTCAATATTGGCACAGAGGTACAGAAAAGTTCAGTTAATATTACTTAATTTTTTGGGTTGAAAAAAAAATTACTTTTTTAGATAATACCATTTGAGTATTTATGATCTTGAGAGTGACCTTGAGACAAAGAAATTATGTCCATTTTTTTTAAATAGAAATAAACTTTAGTCCATAAGCTACAAAACGAGTGCTTACACAAAAAATTTCTTCTTCAGCATCCTGAGATAATAATTATTAAAAATACCCCTGTTGTAATAAAATGTGTTAATTTTTTATTCTTTTGAGTCCTATAGAAAAAAAAACTACTCGTCAGAAAAATTTGAAATTCTGGATTTTTAATACCTTGGAGGGGTTAAACATGTGTACCAAAATTCGTTAAAATCCGAGTGGTAATTTTTTTTTGCTTGGTTGATTTGATATGGAATGACCCTGAATATTGCATTATGAAACGGGTATTAGTAAACTTTATAAATAAACAATAAAAGGAAATAATATTTCGCAATATTTCTATTTAATTCCAAGCCATAAAAATTATGAAACGATTTTTTAAATTATAAATGATTAGTAACTTTTTTATTTACTGATCGATTTTACAATCGGACTTTTCTTTCTTAAGTTATCGTGCTTATAAGAAATGTGTCAGACAGACGGACATTTTGAAAGTGTTCAGAATTTGTTCACTAACACAATGATATAAAAGTTTTTTGTCTACGAGTCTTATTTACGGTTTTAGAAATGTGCCGATCAAATGCAATATAGGTACTAATTGCTTTCATATTTGCGAAGAATATAATAACCATCATAAATGATCTAAGTATAAGTTTATATTAGCCTATCACTACTTACGCCTTTTGCTGCAAGGGGACACGATTATCAGTTGGTCTTTTTACTCCTGGTTGTTGAGGAATTGGCCCACCTCTCATTGGTGAATAAGGGGCCCCTGCAGGTCGCTGAATCATTGTGCCTCCACTAGAAGTCATGTTTGGAGGCGGAGGGTTATAACCTGCCCTTTGCTGAAATGAATTAAAGTTTGTTATTATTTTATTTAAATATTCAGGTGGATGTATTATTGTATTTACCGGAAAAGTTTGCTGGGCATATTGCCGCATTCCAGGATTTTGAGGTTGTTGATACCTTTGTGGAGGAGTTGGAGGTGGCCCTCCAGGTCCTTGAGTGGGCACTGGTCCAGGAAATCTTTGGGCCATTTATATTTTTTAACAACAGTAAGACAAAAATTAGTTATTCCTTTTCAGCTCGGAAAAAAACAACCACAACGTCCACAACACAACAATCATGCACAAAACACGATTAGAGAGAGTGAGAAGTTCATGCATGCACTGGCAATAGTGCCATCTGGCGGTTCAGATGCAGAAACACTTGAATCTGCACATAACGCGGACATATTATGTTCTATTGATACTTTTATTTAGCAGTTAAAAATAGAAGATTTTTTAGCACCAGTTGTTTTGGATGATTAAATAATTAATTTTAAATAAATATGAATTACGTATGAAGTTACGTCCTTGGCGGTGGCACCATTCAACGTCGTAAATTAGATAGATGCCCATTTGAATTGAAGATATGTCCACCAATTTGAATTAACTGACAGTCTATAAATATAATCAGGGCCGAATTTAGGGTTGAAGAGGCCCCTGGGGCAGTAATCAGGTGGGCGCCCATTCAAGGGCAGGGAAATAGATAAAAATTTAGTTTCCTCGATGTGTGTTTGTTGATCGCTATCTGGTAGTAAATTGACTCTCGCTTACTCAAGGCAGGGAAAGGGAGAGGAAGCTGGGAAGAAAAGTTGAGGGTGACGGAACGTTTCACCTGTCCTAAAGGGTTCAAATCAAGCTATGAACATGTAAAGAAAAACCGGTCACCTCGGTCTGCGCCATGAAGCAGTTTCTTTTGTCTTCTTGTCGAGGGAAGTAAATATGATGAGGAAAAATTGAGAACTGCCCTTTTGGACCAGAATAATGACAAATAGCCACCGGTCAAAATTCTGGTCACCACGGCGAGGCAGTTCTGCTCATTATCGTGTAAGTAGTTTCGATGTTTCTTGACTATAAGAAAGTTCGAACTTTTTGCTTACGAGAATAGTTTAGTTACGAGAATAAAAATATGAACTGAAGTTTTCCCCAGTCCACATTTGAGAAAATTGATTTCCGCCATGACAAAAAAAAAACAAGGCTGTTCAAAAGCACAAGCTCTCAGAGAATTTGTCTAAATAAAATTGGAATTGAATTTTAAGATTCCGGACATACAGTGGTGACAGAAGAAGGATTAAAACTGTCAGGTTTATTATTATAGTTTCAAACATTTAATTCATCGTCATCACGTCATCTGATGAGCTTTCGCTATTTCATGTATTGCGCGTGCCGCCGCGTCATTCCGGAGCACGCATATACAGACCACCCTACAAACATAAGAGGTTGGCCCTCCATTGGGCCATCACAGGGCCAGAAGTTTCATTTCTGGCCCAGTGATAGGCCGATCTTTTGTGTTTGTTGGGCAGGAGACTCTGATACGAGCTGGTCGGACCGAGGATGCTGCATTGGTACTATACGGAGTATATCATCTCTGTATAACGACAATGCAGCATCCTCGGTCCCAGCAGCTGCCATCTTTTATGTACGTATACACTCATTCTATACCATCTGCTGGAAATGCTACATGGCTTCGGATACACTCCATGTCGTTACCATAGGCAAAGAAGTCATCCAGCATCTCTATATCCTCCGCGCCGAACATATATGCGACTCCATTCGATTCCACGCAGCTACAGCCAACGGAAAACAACACTCCACTCTATAAATAGAAAAAAGTTTTAACCTCACTGCTTTGATCATTTTAGCCTCCAATTTGATACAACTTTGATCGATATTATTGGAACTTAGGCCATTGAAAAATGACAGTAGAATTAATCGAGAACTGCCTCGCTGCGGTATAAAAATTACGACAATTTTTCGACAGACAGAAAGTCGTTTGCCAGCCGCCCGTATTGTTATTTGAACTTTTGTTGTATGAGAAAGTGTCTTAGAATTCAATAATCTATAGAGTTTTCCTGCGATAAAGCTCGCTGTTTTGATAGAGGTTTTCGGTAACAAGCTGATGTACTATAACAAATCTAATTAATTAAGGATCAACTGGAAATTAAATACTGAAAGGCATGATTTTTTGTAAAATATTTATTAAAAATTAAATACAATATTTCTTTGTCTACGTTAACTGTAGCAGCACAATGTATAATTACTAAATATGTAATTTTTATACACACTTTAAAAATTAATAACAATTATCAATAATATCTTTGGCATTTGTAAATTTCTTTGATACAAAAAGTTGCATACTTAGAATTTGTATTTTTGTACATATCCTATATTACTCAATAAGTTGACGCTACTAATTCTACTACACAAAGAGTTTTCTGCCTTCGAAACATTTTGAGCGCTATGTACTTACATGTATATTTTGTACTTTAAAATTATTTCACAATTACAATTTAGAATATTATTTATGGCGATACATTTTAAAAATTTAAATCAATCATTTTATTAAGTATTGCAAATATGAAATAGAAAAAACTCTTGGTCGCAAACTAAAATATTTGCTAAAAAGCTAAAGCACCATAAAACTAAATTAAAATATTGCACAAAAGCTGCCAAAAATAAATATTCCAAGGTATGACTCATAATTATACAAGGATTATTTTGTACTAAAGGCCAATATAACTTTATAGTAAAACATCTGGGCTCCTATTTGACAAACTGTTAAGACACAATGATGAGATTTTAAAACAAAATTCCACGAAATAAAAGTGTAGATATTCTTCTATGAAGCTTTAACGAAACGTTTTAAGACTTGTTAACCATCTAGATGAAAATCACAATGACAAAAAACTAGATACATCCATACCACATATAATTAAAAAACGATTTTAGAGAGTGAAAATACATCGACATTAGGTTTGGAACATTAGAGAATCACGAATTGGGTCTATGGTCTACAGAACTTGGGCACATTTATTGCATACAGTTGCTATTATTTAAAAGATTAAATAATACAATGCTAACAATGAATTATCTTTCAGAAAACCAAAGCTTTTCCCACTCTTCCTGATTTATATGTAAGAAGCAATTGCACAGGTTAAGATCGGTTTATAGTTAGAAATTTCTATTGCTGGAATTTATAACAATTATGTCTTGCAACTTGATTTTACACACTATCAAATAGGTTCTAAATGGTGTATTCGCTCAGCTCCCAAAAGGTTTGTATAGACCTCAGTGCTGGATTACCCTATACGCTAATTACGCCCATGCATAAAGCGGCAGCTTTTTAGGGGCGGCCAGGGAAAATCAGAATAATAAAAATTCACTCGACTGCACATCTGGCACTTATAACTTTGTAACTTGTATAATAAACCTCGGATTTAACAGACACTCAAAATCATCGCTAAGCAAAGATGCCGACATTTCAAAAAATGTACATTCATATGTTAAAGTAAATCTCAGATTTAACAGGCACTCAAAAGTGCCTGTTAAATCTGAGGTTTACTTTAACATATGAATGGACATAATTTATTATGCCGCTATCTGTTGTCGGGTGCCGCCCATCAAGGCGGCGCCGCGGTAAGTTCTTTTGACTTAATTGTTAGATGCCTGCTTATTTCCGGTTTCCCTAACATTATTTTTAGGATTTGAGGACAGTAAATAATAAGTTTTAAGAAGTATATCGTTTTCTTCAGCCCTGGGTGATATATCACACAGTCCTGGGTGATACACTTCTTAAAACTTATTATTTATTATTGTCAAATCCTAAAAATATCGTTTTCCTCAGTCCTGGGTGATATATCACCCAGGACTGAGGAGAACTATACACTTCTTAAAACTTATTATTTATTATCGTCAAATCCTAAAAATAACGTCGGCGGAAATTTCAGGTTTGCGCAAAGCGGCAAATACTTTAATCCGTCACTGATAGACTTGCACAACACCCTGTATAACTATACAACATAATTCATAACTAGAACCACATTTATCTTATCGTATAAGTAGTGGGATGGTTTAGCCTTTAAAGGGCTCTCTGTAGTCAGAAGTTTAAGACATCAAGAAATTACTTTCTGTTAAGTCCTGCTTACATGAGAAGGTTTTCTTCAAAATAAATGAGATTTTCCACTTTTACTTTGTTCTTAAAGATTGGTCTGAACCCGATATTTATAGAACAAGTCAAGTATTTGGCATATTTCAATCAAAAAAACTATTGTTTCTTTGCTCAATGCTCTCATGAAAACAAACTTTTAGTCACGCAAGTCGATAACATTTATCTAACTATAAGTCTTTTTAAAATTAATTCTTAACTATTAGTGTTGCCTTATTTGGTGTTAAACATTTCTAGATATTAATGCTAAGCTAGAATACATTTTAATAACTTTGGAAAGAATTTGTTGATTTTGTAATTAACAAAAGTTACTACACTAAAAAAACCTAAAAATACTTCTTTTCTTTATATAAATCAGATATTACAGCAGCCATTAATTGATATTGTTTTGGTAAAAATACGTCATCTTAAATACTTTCCCTTCAACTTAATTTTGTTACAAATATAACATTTAAAACATATTACCATCTCTCGCTGATAGTGAATGATTGAATACAGATGTTTTTTTGACGAGTTCCACTTCATTTACATTTAGTTGAGGAATACAGGCCAAGTTTCAATTTTGAATACATAGTCTAAGAAAGAAAGAGCATTGGCTTATTTAAATAAGTGAGATGGAATTTCCCAGTTCAGGATAAGGGAAGCAATTCCCTCACTTGCCTTGGCAACTTGTTGAGATCAAGACAGAACAGTAATATTGACTATAAAGATCTATCTCTTTGAAGTGAGGATGTGTCAGTGTGAAAGATTTGAGCTGAGAAATTCCACCTCGCTTATTCAAATAATCAATTCTCTCTTCTTCATTCAGCAATGTTTTTAAAATTAAAAATCAACATATTTCATTTCATTGTTTAGGTTTTACCATATATTTTGATAGCCTCCACAACAAAGACTTTTACTACCTTTTATTCTAGTCACTCAGCCCTAATAAATTTGTTGTATGATTTAGTCCTCATTCATTCCTTTTCACTATTTCACCTCTAGTCAATGACCTTGGTTATTACATAAGAAGTTAACAGGAAAATTTAAAATCTAATATAATATCGTGTTGACGGGTTGAAAAATAAAAAAAAACTTTTTGTCATTTTACAAAAACAAGTTACCTATTCGTAACAAAAAAACTCTGCTTGTCTCAAAACCACAAAAATGTACTAAAGTTTGAGATCGTACTTCTGTCAAATATGTCAATATTCCTTTTCCTTTGTAATGTACTATGTGCCGAAAAATGCTACAAAAATTTATTCAGTATGGTATGAAGTGTTTGCTCAACGACAAATTAAATCAATAAAACTATATTTAAAATCATTGTCCTTATATTTTTCAAATAATACTTGAATTTTTTTTTTGTTTCAACAAAAATATCAATAATGTATTTCAAATATATTTTTCCTGCCCCCTAGTTATACCGCAAGTCTACTTTATCTTTACAATTTAAATCATAAATCTTATAAAAAAAATAAAATAAAATTGTAAAAAGGTTTTTGCAACAAATCAAATCTATCAGACAAATAAGTTGATACTTTATCTAAAATTCTATAAAAAACATTAACTTGAAAGTTTTGTATAGGATCCCTTAAAATTTCGTCTGTTACATGCCGACCTTATGAACTTCCTGTTCTGATACATTGATGTGCGAATGGCCTTACAGCCACCGCCATATATTACGAGTATAGATAGATATAGAGAAAATTTCGTCTGCTTGTTTATAATTAAAATGTTTTTTTTTTAAGTCTAGGCCGAAATCTACTATCAAAAACCAAATTTGGATCAATATCTACTTCTTTAGCTAATTCTTTTGCGCAGTTAAAACACTGTTTAATGCTTCATCTGATCTAATACAATTAAAATATTTGTTATGAAACATATCGATTGCCGAAAGAAAAGTCAAACAGCTTTGGCAGCATTATAATTTACGAGAAAAAAATCCCACGTCACTCTGACGCGACTGCGGCAGATTACATTATATGTAAATAAAAAAAAAGTGGCGCAAGAAAACATTTTTAGACAAATATATGTATATACTTAAGGATGTATGGCAGAGATATTTTTTTTAATGAAATTGAATAAAATTTGGTTAAAGTAAAGTTTATGAGTTTCCAAGACATCCCGCAAAATATCACATTTTTCGTCTACATAATTGAAGAGAAAACTAGCTCAGGATTTTTAATCATTTTAACATGCGTTCTTATGGGAAATCTTAATATTATGCGATTTCGTTATATGTGGCATTGGTACTTTATATAACATATGGCCTTTTGTTTACAACTTATTGTATACTATTTAATGTTATACATATGTTTTTTTTAGTAAATAATAAACACATTATTAGGTATTATTATATTTAAAGAACTAATGTTTTTATGTTCCATTTCCATAGACACGTAGGTACACTATCGAAGTAATTACTCGCAAAACCTGAGCTCGATTACCTATTCAATTTCTAAGATACAATTAACTAAAGATCGAAAAACATCTAACTTGACGAAAAAGATATTATACTTCGAGCATTTGATTCGAAATCACCAATGAGTATTGGAATGACATATGACCATTCGTGTGGACAATTTCTTTAAAAACAATCAAATAATTTTTGCTTTTTTCATTTGCAGACTTTGTACACTCAGGACCAGGGTGTATTAAATAGGTGATGCGACGATAACCTTCACAGTGGCTTCATAAGTGCTTACTTTGTACATAATGTAATAGATGGCAGAAAAATAAGATCTCTCATTACGCATAAAAAGATAATTTTACAGGTTCTGTGCATACAGTGTTGCATACATTCCCGGCCTTTTGTTTTTGTGTAGTGAAACAAGACTCCAGTGATATCTGACATTAAGTAGCTAAATTAAAACATTGAAAGAATATATGCAACACTACATGCAGCATTGCACGTGTCGTCACAGCTAACCTCAAAAATATATATTTCTTAAGATTTACAAGTATTACGTAGCTATTATTAAAATTTCTGCCTGGTTCCTGTACTTTCAACCAAAATCAAGTTCAACGTAATGTTTATTAAGTTTTAAATAGTTTGTCACAATAAAATAAGACACTTTTTGCAGGTTAGGAATCTAACCTATAATTAGCAATCTATTTTTATTAATCAACAATATTAAAAAATATTTGTCTGAATTTTTAAATATTTGCTTGGTGCCAGTATGGCTCCAAGCTAAAAATGCTTATACAAACATTAAAAATGAGAATAAAGGAAAAAAACCTTAAAATTTGAGGTTATATTAGTTATACGATGCACATGCCCTATGTATACACAGATAATTGTAGGTCCTTATAGCTCACGCATTCTACTAAAGTAAATAGAAACCATGCACTTATAAAATCATTATTATAATAGGAAAATGCCTAATGTCGGACCACCTATTTAATACACCCGTGCTCAGGGCCAAAAGGCCCATTTTTGTTATTATAACCGCAAATTCATAAATATTTACATTAAAACCTTTACGAGTCATTGTTAATTAATGGCAGCTTTGTTTTAAGACCGCAAGCACCTTTAACATCTGTCTATTTTCAGATCTCAGTATTTATCAACTTTTGCCAACGATTTTATCTCCCGTACACCCTAATAACATTCATACCTACTTTCTATTTAACAAAAATTCAAGTTCATTTGGCGCTCCTTGGAACTGGCCCCTGAGGCGGTCGCCTAATTCGCGTACTGTATAAAGCTGAACCTGCCTATATGCGATATGAAACTCATATTTTATGAGGTGCTACAAATGCAAAATGAGCATATATCTTAGTAGTCGACAGTTGCAGATGACGATATAACAAAAGCGTTTACATAGTATACCGATATATGCCTTAAAAAATGACCTGTAAACCCACTGCCAACAAAAAAGTCAAAACAATATTTCTTTCGCAATTTTAAAATGTGTATCTATGAAACCAAGAACTCTGCGATTTTTAAATATAAATTACGTATTCGTTTCAGGATAATTCCCAGCCATCAATATTATCTACTTGAAAAGTAGTACAACATTACTCTTTTTATTCATCTTCAAAAAGATACATTTCAAAAACTGAAGATCGAAATTTTAAATTATTTACGGGGGACACTTGGATAAATGTCGCAAAATTCAAAATTAATTACATCATTCTGTATAAGCAAGCTCAAACTAACGTACTTTTTTTTTTTTTTTGTAAAAGGACAAATAAAAAAAGTTTCTCCTCTTTTCAACCTCATCCATAGATACTCTGAGGGTTCATGGTAATTTTTCAAACTTAAATTCCCTGACTTTTCCAGGTTTTCCAGGACTATTGAAAGGTTTTTTCCAGGTCTAATAATTGATTAGCGGAGAGGGGGAGCAGCGCTGCGGCGTCACAAAATAATCGGCACGAAACTAGTACAAATCCCAAATTTTTTTGATGAGCAGGGAGGGAGTGAAAAATTATTTTCAAATTTCCTGACTTCTATGAAAATTACTAAAACTCCCTGATTTCTCATTAAATTTTCCAAATCCCTGACCAACTTCAAATTCCTTGACTTTTTCAGGTTTTTCAGGTCGCTATGAACCCTGGCACTACGCGTAAGCTAATATATTAAAATGGTAACTTTTGCTAAATTCAATAAAATACTATTGCCCTGAGCAAAATTTAAAACATCGGTATGGAGAACCATATAGAACTTCATGTTCTGCAATACTGCACATATTTCCAAAAGCACTAATCCGATCGGCATCAAAATCAACAAGTCTGGAGTCCTCATAAAGTCGAACATTAAAAATAAATCAAAATCAATGAATTTTTGCAGAAGTTACTATGAACGAAAAAAATTCCACAGACAGACACACACATACACACAAACTCATGCACAGCCGCCAAACAGAAAGAAACTTTACATTTTGAGCATAGTACAACCAGACCTTTCCTTCCGGAAACGATTTTTCAAATAATAATTGCTCTTTGCTATCATCTCATTTTCTCTTATTTAATTACTTATATTGGGCTTTCTTTAAAAATATTTTCAATTATGTGAAGCACTTATATTATTTTTATGTTAGAGCCACCTTATTGAGTAATATTCACTATTAATGCAATAAAAACAATCACAAAATACGTAATAAAATATGTAATCCTTCGATGTTTCAATCACTTAAAGAATTGTTATAGTTAATAGTAGAGTTATGCCTTGTTTTTCTACTACCTTCCTCCACTGCCATGCTTGGATTTATTGACTGGGAAAGAGCATTAGTTTTCTGAAAATCTATTGTAGCATAGCTCTTTTTCTCAACTTTGGGGCTCTCCACAACCACTTGTGAACTGCTCGGAACGTTTTTACTTGAATCTAAATCTAACTCGGCATAGTTAACCTCCCTCACCGTTATGTATTCGGACACGTACTCCATATCACCATAAGGTATAGTGGGGGTAGGGGGCACGCTGGGGAAATGAGTATCAGGCATTGGACGTAAATTTTCAATGTCTTTAGCATCGATGTTTGCATAACAGTGTCTTTCTTCCGCTTCTATTATTCTTTCTGGTATATCAGTCATTTCTTTGGCAACATTTACATCTTTGGTACAATTTTTCGTGTCTACGTTCATATAGACATGGCAAGAACTTTCAGCAATAGTTTCTGATGGTGTTACTCCTAAATTGGCATAATTAGGCAATACTGAACCATTTTCTAAAATAACATTGGTATTTGTATATGACGGTTCGGTGATTAAACTACCTCGTTTATTATTATTATGTTCCAGAGTAACATCTGGAGGAGGTGATGTGGCTGTTGGGCTCAAAGGGCCGTTACTACTCACAGAACCTGGTCTGCTCAACATATTGTGAGATCGAGCAGTACTAGGTGCAGTAACAGGATTTAAATAGCCGTCTGGTTGAAACCCAACACCTATTCTACGCTGCACAGGAGGTCCTGTACTTGCCACAGGTACAGGGAATTCAATATTTGTGTTTAGGTTATTACTTAGCACATTATTTTCATCACTAACATTGCCCGTAATGTGCAGTTGTACTATGTTAAAGAGTTGTTCTGCTTTTCTGCACCGAAATGCATAAATGCCGTGCCCGGTTGGACATCTTCGACCACATTCAAAACTAAACACTTCAGTATCGAAGCCATACTTTCTTAGGGAACGTAAGGGCCACTTGGTGGGTTCTTTTCCTCTTTGGTGTAAGACTAGTTCAGTTTCGGTTACCTGCAGTTTGCCAGGGCTGATAGGCCTTCCTTGATCATTTACATTGGTCACTTGAAATATATTGGGGTGTCTATCGTTTATGTCCGTTTTACTACTAACACAACCCATTTTGTACCTAAAGGGGCATTATGTAAATAAACAAATGCCAAGGTTAAATTACCTATATTATATTTACTTACAAAGGATTATTATATATTATTTAGAGGCATAGTTTTTTCTTGTCGCTTTATATACTGACTCATATCTCTTAACCATTACTTAATTTAACTATGCAGTAAATACATTGTTATCCTATCTATTATAATATCTGATAATCATTTTTATACACAACTAGCTGTCATTATGACTAATGAAAATGAGCTGAGTGTGCGCATTATTATTACACAGAATTTCTGGACGCGCAAACTCCAACTTACTTTTGTCGATTTAAATTTGGTAAAAATTATTGATTTATAATCGAAAATGTCTTGTCCAATTATACGTGACTGATTAATGTCTTTACTATCGTTAAATACAAGTTTTAAGATAAGGTAATTGTCTTGATTAGGTAGGTATTTTGGCGCATAGGTTCATAAGAACTAATAAATGTATCTAAAATCTTTACGATTTATAATTTATTGGAGACTTAAATTATTGTCGTATATAAAATAAAAATATGAGATAAGGAGTAATTTATAAGCAGGAACAAATTTAACTGATAGAATTAGAAATATTGTCAAAGGACCCAGAAAACATTACACATATCGTGACATGTATATTAAGTTGCATAAGAGTGCTGTCCGTGTGTAACGGCCGCATTTTTCAGGGTGAGAGGCAAACAAAAACAGACGTTTATCTTTGGTTTATTATATAATATATACCTACGTTTTTATGACAAATTTCTTTTATACTTGAGAGTCGTGGCTTTGACAATAAAGTAATTTTATACTATTTAGGGAACAGTTTTCCACTCAGCAAGCGCGGATCTAGAAATTTCAATAATTTTTCTCGTCTGTGGCGCATGGGACCCATACGAAATATGGGAAATAACATCTCGAGAAGCACTTCTCTAACGACCCCTAAAAAATTTTGAAAAAGCATTTTGCGAAAATTTTTTTCAAAATTCGGTTACCCCTCCAGGTCTAGGGACTCCTGTTTAAAATTATTTTTTTTTGTCATATGCATTTTACTTTTCATAAAAGTACAACAATATATTTTGAAGTTTATGAAAATATTTTCATTGGCTAACTGAGATACAACGAATTGAAATTTTGTGATTTACAATTTAACAAATCACAAAATTTCAATTCTTCGTTGTATCTCAGTTAGTAATAAAAATATTTTCATAAACTTCAAAACGTGTTGCTATATTTTAATGAAAAGTAAAATGCATATGACAAAAAAAATAATTTTAAACAGGAGTCCCTAGACCGGGGGGGGGGGGGGGGTTAATCGAATTTTGAAAAAAATTTTCGCAAACTGCTTTTTCAAAATTTTTTAGGGGTCGTTAGAGAAGTGCTTCTCTTTTCTCTGAATTCTGAAAGTATTCTCATCTTCCTCTTCTTCGTAAACGAAATAAATGTGATTATTTTATAAACAGATTCTGAATATTTATAGCTTTTATTATGCTCATAAAACCACGGGAATGAGGGACACTTTTAGTAAAACCACGCGAATGGGGGACAGCTCCATCAAAAGGAGGACTGTCACCCTTGACGGGGGACGAATGGTCACTTATTATGAATGACTGAATTAAAAGGACCATAACGTAGAGAATTTGAAATATGACAATCCCAAAGTAATCCCTGCCAAAAATTCCACATAGAAACTTATAAAAAAAAAGTGATGCGGTTTTATCGTTCCTATAAGTTATATTAGTATTATACAGACAGGATTTTATCTGTTTTATTAAGTTTTAAATCGGTTATGAAACAGTAATTCCGAATGAGCTATTTGGAATTATCATGTTGCCCTTTCATGAGTACTTATATGAAATATACATCAACAAATCTACAGTTTAGTGTCTGCAAATGCACCCTTGCCCTTATATCTGTAAACATATGGAATGACAGATACAACTTTAAAGAGATTCTAAACTTTTCTATAAGTAATATCATAAGAGTTCCAGTCCGTCCTTTCTCCAGTATCTATCGTATGTAACACACCATTTATCAACATGTTTTTATTGTAAATTTCAACATTGGTTTTTATTAGTATTAATGTGGATATACATGTCAACAAATGTACAGTTTCAATTGTATATTTTACAGATGTATTTTTATTGTAAACTTCCATTTTGCTTTTTTATTAGTATTAATTTGGATATGCATGCCGACAAATGTACAGTTTAAATTGCATATTTCAAATAGAAATACTAATATTGTGGTAAACACAAAATTCTGCAAAGTCCTTATTTCCTCGGGTGTTCTTGTTCTAGCCTAGAAGCAATGAATGAGTTAGCAGTGAAAGAGACTGCTTTGTTTTTAATTTAACAAACACACTTCAGTTCCTTAGGTCACATTAGATTAGATATGAATTAGCTACACGTATACAGCTCCCTCTACTGGAGCCTGGAGTAAAGTTGCTGCTGAAATTTCTATCAGTTTCTACCAGAATGGAGCAGCAAACATTTACTTATACCACATCAATGAGAATTTATGAGAACAGTATCTAAGGTAAAACGTGCGGCTTTCCGTGGTTAAATGGCAAGTGTTTCTATAAGAAACGAGCTGCATTAGGTTGACTTGCAATTGAAGATTACTAATTATAATGTTTGAATAGGGATTTATGAGATCAGTTTCTATGAGTATTAATGTTTTTTTTCAGTAATATATTAAATGTGTTTTCATTTGTTTGAATGGGTAAAAAGAAAGGTCAGTTTTCAACTGCAATTACAAATACAAAGTTTAATCACTTTGAATGGGGTTATATGCGATTAATTTCTAAAAGTATTTATGCTGTTTTCCGAATATAATTGTGATGAGGTTTAATCAGTAACAAATTGTTCACTACTTATTATGTTTATTTAGTATTCCTTCAAAAGGATTGATGAGAGCAGTTTCTACGAGTATCTATTTGTTGTTCCTCTAGTAAATTATATAAGTCTTTACATTTACTTATACTATCTCAATGAGAATTTATGAGAACAGTATCTAATGTAAAACGTACGGCTTTCCGTGGTTAAATGGCAAGTGTTTCTATAAGAAACGAGCTGCGTTAGGTTAGAACAGTTTTGATTTGCAATTGAAGATTACAAATTATAATGTTTGAATAGGGATTTATGAGATCAGTTTCTATGAGTATTAATGTTTTTTTTTCAGTAATATATTAAATGTGTTTTCATATGTTTGAATGGGTAAAAAGAAAGGTCAGTTTTCAACTGAAATTACAAATAAAAATTTAATCACTTCGAATGGGGTTATATGCGATCAATTTCTAACAGTATTTATACTGTTTTCCGAATATAATTGTGATGAGGTTTGATCAGTAACAAATTGTTCACTACATGTTACGATATGGTCGGAAATTCCAGGTACATATTTAGTATTACTTCGAAAGGATTGATGATAGCAGCTTCTACGAGTATGTATTTGTTGTACCAATAGTAAATTATATAAGTCTTTATCAGTATGCATTCGGATCTAATTTAAATATGAAAATTATATCAGAATAAAGCAACCAAATATTTTAAATAGTATCTATTTGTAAATCCAGACATTTACTTATACTATCTCAATGAGAATTTATGAGGACAGTATCTAATGTAAAACGTGCGGCTTTCCGTGGTTAAATGGCAAGAGTTTCTATATGAAACGAGCTGCATTTGGTTAGAACAGTTTTGATTTGCAATTGAAGATTACAAATTATAATGTTTGAATATGGATTTATGAGATCAGTTTCTATGAGTATTAATGTTTTTTTTTCAGTAATATATTAAATGGGTTTTCATTTGTTTGAATGGGTAAAAAGAAAGGTCAGTTTTCAACTGCAATTACAAATACAAGTTTAACCACTTCGAATGGGATTATATGCGATCAATTTCTAACAGTATTTATGCTGTTTTCCGAATATAATTGTGATGAGGTTTGATCAGTAACAAATTGTTCACTACATGTTACGTGTGGAAATTCCAGGTACATATTTAGTATTACTTCGAAAGGATTGATGATAGCAGTTTCTACGAGTATGTATTTGTTGTGCCAATAGTAAATTATATAAGTCTTAATCATTATGCATTCGGATCTAATTTAAATATGAAAATTATATCAGAATAAAGCAGCTAAATATTTTAAATAGTATCTATATGTAAATCCAGACATTTACTTATACTATCTCAAAGAGAATTTATGAGAACAGTATCTAATGTAAAACGTGCGGCTTTCCGTGGTTAAATGGCAAGAGTTTCTATAAGAAACGAGCTGCATTAGGTTAGAACAGTTTTGATTTGCAATTGAAGATTACAAATTATAATGTTTGAATAGGGATTTATGAGATCAGTTTCTATGAGTATTAATGTTTTTTTTTTCAGTAATAAGTATATTAAATGTATTTTCATTTGTTTGAATGGGTAAAAAAGAAAGGTCAGTTTTCAACTGCAATTACAAATACAAGTTTAATCACTTCGAATGGGGTTATATGCGATCAGTTTCTAACAGTATTTATGCTGTTTTCCGAATATAATTGTGATGAGGTTTGATCAGTAACAAATTGTTCACCACATGTTACGATATGGTCGGAAATTCCAGGTACATATTTAGTATTCCTTCGAAAGGATTGATGATAGCAGTTTCTATGAGTATGTATTTGTTGTTCCAATAGAAAATTTGTCTTTGTCAGTATGCATTCGGATCTACTTTAAATACAAAAATTATATCAGAATGACACAACCAAATATTTTAAACAGTATCCACTTGTAAATCCAAACATTTAAAGATATATTTTAATGAGAACCAATCAGAACAGTATCTAATGTAACGCGTGCGGCTTTCCGTGGCTAAATTTTAAAAGTATTTTTAATAAATATAGCTTTAACGGATTTGAACAGTTTTAATTTGGAATTCCAGATGAATAGTTTTAATTGTTAAATAGGGATCTATGTGTCTTTGTGTAATATTTATTTTTCAATAAAAACACATTTTATTGAAAAAAAAAACATTACACTGACCTCATAGATCCCTAACAATTAAAACTATTCATCTGGAAATGCAAAACTATTCGAATCCGTTAAAGCTTATTTATTGCAAATAATTTTAAAATTTAGCCACGGAAAACCGCACACGTTACATTAGATACTGTTGTGATGGATTCTCATTATAATATTATCTTGGATTTACAGGTGGACACTGTTTAAAATATTTGGGGTTTCATTCTGATATGATTTTTGTATTTAAATTAGATCCGAATGCATACTGATAAAGACTTATATAATTTACTGTAGGAACAACAAATAAATACTCGTAGAAACTGCTCTCATTAATCCTCTTGAAGGAATACTAAATATGTACCTGGAATTTCCGACCATATCGTAACATGTAGTGAACAATTTGTTACGGATCAAACCTCATCACAATTATATTCGGAAAACAGCATAAATACTGTTAGAAATTGATCTCATATAACCCCATTCGAAGTGATTAAACTTATATTTGTAATTACAGTTCAAAACTGACCTTCCTTTTTACCCATTCAAACAAATGAAAACACATTTAATATATTACTGAAAAAAAACATTAATACTTATAGAAACTGATCTCATAAATCCCTATTTAAACATTATAATTTGTAATCTTCAATTGCAAATCAAAACTGTTCTAACATAATGCAGCTCGTTTCTTATAGAAACACTTGCCATTTAACCACGAAAAGCCGTACGTTTTACATTAGATTCTGTTCTCATAAATTCTCATTGAGATACTATAAGTAAATGTCTGGATTTACAAATAGATACTGTTTAAAATATTTGGTTGCTTTATTCTGATATAAATTTTCATATTTAAATTAGATCCGAATCTTTACTGATAAAGACTTATATAATTTACTAGAGGAACAACAAATAGATACTCGTAGAAACTGCTCTCATCAATCCTCTTGAAGGAATACCAAATGTGTACTTGGAATTTCCGACCATATCATAACATGTAGTGAACAATTTGTTACTGATTAAACCTCTTCACAATTATATCCGAAAAACAGCATAAATACTTTTAGAAATTGATCGCATATAACCCCATTCGAAGTGATTAAACTTGTATTTGTAATTGCAGTTGAAAACTGACCTTTCTTTTTACCCATTCAAACAAATGAAAACACATTTAATATATTACTGAAAAAAAACATTAATACTCATAGAAACTGATCTCATAAATCCCTATTCAAACATTATAATTTTGAATCTTCAATTGCAAATCAAAACTGTTCTAACCTAATGCAGCTCGTTTCTTATAGAAACTCTTGCCATTTAACCACGGAAAGCCGCACGTTTTACATTAGATACTGTTCTCATAAATTCTCATTGAGATAGTGTAAGTAAATGTTTGGATTTACAAATAGATACTGTTTAAAATATTTGGTTGCTTTATTCTGATATAATTTTCATATTTAAATTAGATCCGAATCTGTACTGATAAAGACTTATATAATTTACTATAGGAACAACAAATAGATACTCGTAGAAACTGCTCTCATCAATCCTCTTGAAGGAATACTAAATGTGTACTTGGAATTTCCGACCATATCATAACAACTAGTTAACAATTTGTTACTGATTAAACCTCATCATAACTATATTCGGAAAACAGCATAAATAATTTTAGAAATTGATCGCATATAATCCCATTCGAAGCGATTAAACTTGTATTTGTAATTGCAGTTGAAAACTGACCTTTCTTTTTACCCATTCAAACAAATGAAAACACATTTAATATATTACTGAAAAAAAAACATTAATACTCATAGAAACTGATCTCATAAATCCCTATTCAAACATTATAATTTGTAATCTTCAATTGCAAATCAAAACTGTTCTAACCTAATGCAGCTCGTTTCTTATAGAAACACTTGCGATTTAACCACGAAAAGCCGCACGTTTTACACTAGATACTGTTCTCATAAATTCTCATTGAGATAGTATAAGTAAATGTCTGGATTTACAAATAGATACTGTTTAAAATATTTGGTTGCTTTATTTTGATATAATTTTCATATTTAAATTAGATCCGAATCTTTACTGATAAAGACTTATATAATTTACTAGAGGAACAACAAATAGATACTCGTAGAAACTGCTCTCATCAATCCTCTTGAAGGAATACCAAATGTGTACTTGGAATTTCCGACCATATCATAACATGTAGTGAACAATTTGTTACTGGTTAAACCTCTTCACAATTATATCCGGAAAACAGCATAAATACTTTGAGAAATTAATCGCATCTAACCCCATTCGAACTGATTAAACTTGTATTTGTAATTGCAGTTGAAAACTGACCTTTCTTTTTACCTATTCAAACAAATGAAAACACATTTAATATATTACTAAAAAAAAAACATTAATACTCATAGAAACTGATCTCATAAATCCCTATTCAAACATTACAATTTTGAATCTTCAATTGCAAATCAAAACTGTTCGAACCTAATGCAGCTCATTTCTTATAGAAACTCTTGCCATTTAACCACGGAAAGCCGCACGTTTTACATTAGATACTGTTCTCATAAATTCTCATTGAGATAGTATAAGTAAATGTTTGGATTTACAAATAGATACTGTTTAAAATATTTGGTTGCTTTATTCTGATATAATTTTCATATTTAAATTAAATCCGAATCTGTACTGATAAAGACTTATATAATTTACTATAGGAACAACAAATAGATACTCGTAGAAACTGCTCTCATCAATCCTCTTGAAGGAATACTAAATGTGTACTTGGAATTTCCGACCATATCATAACAAGTAGTTAACAATTTGTTACTGATTAAACCTCATCATAACTATATTCGGAAAACAGCATAAATACTTTTAGAAATTGATCGCATATAATCCCATTCGAAGCGATTAAACTTGTATTTGTAATTGCAGTTGAAAACTGACCTTTCATTTTACCCATTCAAACATATGAAAACACATTTAATATATTACTGAAAAAAAACATTAATACTCATAGAAACTGATCTCATAAATCCCTATTCAAACATTATAATTTGTAATCTTCAATTGCAAATCCAAACTGTTCTAACCTAATGCAGCTCGTTTCTTAAAGAAACACTTGTCTTTTAATCACGGAAAGCCGCACGAATTACATTAGATACTGTGCTCATAAATTCTCATTGATATGGTATAAGTAAATGTTTGGATTAACAAATGGATATGGCTTGACTCATTTTGCTGGTCAATGCGGATATAAACTGATAACAATTTCAACAGCAACTTTACCTAACTCTTATAGAAACTTATTGACCATATAGGTTCTCATAGATACTTATTAATTTTTGATAATTTTCAATACGGATTGATGAGATTTTTTTGACAGGGATCTTAGTGATTTTCTCACAATTACTATAAAGAATTCGTAAAATTATTTGCAAAAAACATCCCCTCCATATTTAGTATATTTTATTTAACCACTTCACGCCCAGGTTGCACATATGACAACCAACCGACTATGCGTTTTGCCGGCCCAGGGTGCCATATTATGTGGCAACCAATATCATAGCCCCCTACTGTAGAGCTGGGATAGTTTTGTAGATGTTGGATGTTGTTTTATACTTGGGTTATCACCTTAACATAAAATAATTTATTTGTGCTCCAAGGTTCATTTTGATCAATTTCGATTGATATGAAACACTAGTTTGCATTTTTTTGTTCGTAGTAAATGCTTCTTTATAAATTTCCGCTACTGTCTTTATTATGCCCTCGTCTTTGTTGATGAATTTTCCATAATTATTCTGATATAAACCAGCGGCGGCTGGTGAAATTTCAATATTTTTTTTCTCGTCTGTGGCGCATGGGACCCATACGAAATTTGGGAAATAACATCTAGAGAAGCACTTTTCTAATGACCCCTAAAAAATTTTGAAAAAGCAGTTTGCGAAAAAATTTTTGAAAATTCGTTAGCCTCCCCTGGGTCTAGGAGCTCCTGTTTATTTTTATTTTTTTTTGTCATATGCATTTTTTTTTGTCATATGCATTTGACTACAATAACAGATTTTGGAGTTTATGAAAATATTTTCATTACTAACTGAGATACAACGAATTGAAATATTGTAATTTGTTAAATTGTAAATTACAAAATTTCAGTTCATTGTATTTCAGTTAGTAATGAAAATACTTTCACAAACTTCAAAATCTATTGTTGTATTTTTATGAAAAGTCAAATGAATATGACAAAAAAAATAAAAATAAACAGGAGTCTCTAGACCCAGGGGAGGCTAACGAATTTTCAAACATTTTTTCGTAAACTGCTTTTTCAAAATTTTTTAGGGGTCATTAGAGAAGTACTTCTCTAGATGTTATTTCCCAAATTTCGTATGGGTCCCATGCGCCATAGACGAGAAAAAAAATATTGAAATTTCACCAGCCGCCACTGATATAAACTGTATTTGTAAGAGTGTAAGAGTCAAACCAAGATCGTATTCACCAAAGCAAACATGTAGCGCCGCCTATGGAAAATCTTTTAATTTCTTTTTTAATGAAATGATTATGTGACACTATTGGGATAATACTTTGTACAAAAACACTACAAAAAAGATGTTTTTTTCTCCAAATCTGGGATAATACTGAAGACAGAAAATCGATATGGGCGCGAAGAGGTTAATATAATTAGTTTTTCCATTTCTGTGACAACCTTTCATATTTTTTTCACCGGAAGCGTATCAGATTTTCTTCCTCAACAACAGTGTCAACCACAATTCAAATATTATTTTCTTCTGTTGTTTTTTTTTAGAACAGTCACTAAAATTCAGCGGCGTAACTAGAGGGGGGCATCCCACCGCACTCATGATGTGGCGGGTTCATAGGTAATGTGAATATTTTTTATTCTAGTAGGCGTCTTTTCATTTGCAACCTCCACTCATCAAAAAAATTTGTTGTCCAATCTGGAAGTTTAAGTTATTGCTATGAACCCTGTACTGTAGATAAGGTTTTTCATTTTTGTTTCCAACTTTTTATACCGCCTCTTAAACGGACTGCCCCCTCAGCCCCAAAAAGTTGGACACGCCACTGCTAAAATTATATCTCCTTGCTTTAACTACACATACGAAATATTATTGTCCTCTATTGCATTGTTTTCATTAAAAACTTTTTAGGATATCCAACCTGTATATTATTTTTTAAAAGTGTATCAGGCCTCCTTGGCAAGGAGCTTCAACTATCTGTTAAATATTATTTTTATCCTTCAAATAGGTTAACAAACACACGTCAGACATACAGACAGACTGACGGAGTAGAAATATTGCAATATATATAATCTGAAGCATGATCGAGGATCCGAAGAAATCTCGACGGGTGAGTTTGTCATGATTCAGAGCCATAGCGAGCCTACTTTTTTGGGGGTTATTTTTCAAATTTGCTAACTTCATAAACTTAAGAAGCCAACTCTTTAAATAAATAAGTATTAATTCTTCCAAAAAATTAATGAGCGGGGGGAGTTGAGAGTAACGGTAACGTACCTCCATGCTCCCCTGGGCTACGGCCCTGTCACGATTACAATATTTTCCTTCGATAAACGAGGAAAATAATAAAGAAGTAATAAAAAAATAAAATAAAAAATACCATAAACCAAATTATTATAGGTACATCCCAACAAACACAAAAGATCGGCCCATCAACGGGCCATCACTGGGCCAGAAATGAAACTTCTGGCCCTGTGATGACCCACTGGAGGGCCGACGTTTTGTGTTTGTAGGGATAACACTGGTGTACAAAAATAAAAGGTCTTGTCCTAAGGTTCTCATCTAACTTTTCTGAAGTATTTTGACGAACTGAAGGCAATTCTGGATAAAAATTGTCTATCGTGTCAGCGATAAAGGGGGGAGGGGGGGGGGGGGGGTAGAGGGAAAATTCTCGCCGACTGTATCAATGCAATCCTTTCAGCTACAACTACAGTCAAATCGAAGAACCTAGTGATTTGATTATGATGAAATACGTTCAATTTTTTACAGGCCCGCAATATAAATTGACGGCCCTTAAGGCCCATATTCACAAAAGACAAGTTTGCTTGTTTGGACGAATACTATCATCAAACCACTTCGATTAGTGGTTTGATAAATTTTTCACTTTTCGACACTAGCTCCTAGAATAATAGGTATGGTTATTATTGTTTACCGACTTCTTATAGCACCTACTTTGTTTTCGTTATTGTATTGTACATATATTTCAAGGTTTTGTATGTGTAAAGTAGGCTAATATTTTCCTGCAATTTTTCTTTTGTCCAAAATTGGCTTCAGCACGTCAAAATACTTCAGAAAAATTAGATCAGAACCTTAGGACAAAACCATTTTTTTGCCTATTTGAGAGGATAAAACCAAAAACTGATAGATTTGTTTATTAAAAACAGAATCGGTTTCAACATGTTAAAAAACAAGATTAGATGTTTCTGATCAAAAGCGCAGCCCCTTTCTTTTGTTGTCTTGTGATTAATGATATTGCTTGTATCGCCATTAAAAAAATTAAGTTGATCATTATAAAACTGCGAAAAAACTAGAATTGTCTGAACCTTTTTGGTTAATTTTGTTGCAATAAATTAAAACAATTAAGATTTGTCATTATTAAAAAACATGCTTCTGGTAGAGTTAAATCATCTTGGCAAATGACCCCGCACATTTTCTGGCTCTAGGAGAATATGTAATAATATAATATAATTTAATATTTATACAAAAAAAGCTTAAGAAACAGTAACAAGCTAAAAACTACATTTTGATATGCTTTTTATCCCTGTTGGGCTGATTCAGTATCTTTTTTTTTCTTTTTGCATTGACTAAAGTAAAGGCTAACTACATTTTGAAATACAGAAAGAGCATCGGTTATATTGTGGTCATGCATCTTTGTAAATAACTCGTTTATTTTTAATTTTTCGAAAAACTCTATTTCAGATATTTTGTCCAAAAAGGTCCGTGCCTTATATCGGTTACAGAAATTGATCGACGGAATACTTAATTTTCGATTTTTATTAGGAAACTGTTCGGTATTTGTAGAATCTATCAAAAAAATTAACTTTTCCAGGATTTGTAGATTCGCTTTTGTTTTGTCAAATTTCTCACAAACTTCACCTAATAGACATAATCGAGCCTTACAATCGCCATTTTTGAAAATCAAAATCGGACCTTGGTTTCGAGAGTTATCAATATCTATGGAAAATCATACTCGGCCTTGGAAAAAATACTTGCGGTCAACGGATTCGGGCCGCCAGCAATAGGCTTTATTTGTGGCCGTGTCCCTTCGATCCCACCAAGTCTCATCGAAATCGATCAATATCCTGGACAGTTATCGTGCTTCCTAGCCTGATTTCGAGAAAACCAGTTTTTTGCAAAAAAATTTAATTTCCATTTGTTTTTCGACATTGTCTCCGGTATCTGTAGATTGTTGCCAGCGGCACCATCTCTTTTTTGAAATATCTCGATCCGACTGCCCGTTACCGAGTTATTTAATTTTTCCCGAAAAATTTGAAACGTCTATATCGGGTACTTCCGGTTTCCGAACGGGGCCGAACTTCCAGCGTTAAGGTTTTCTAAAGGCCTCTTATTCACCACCCAAGTTTCATCGAAATCCGCATGACAGACCGACAGACCGATAGACAGACCGACTGACGGAATTTTCTAAATTCGCTCTCGAGTCGATAGATATGACTTTCATTTCGATCCGACGTTTTTTTCGGGTTTCGATGGTCCACCGGAAAAATGCAAAACCTATACTACATTTTTTTTCAAAATGTAGTAACAAGTTCGAAAATTGACTCGTTGATTGTTTACTTTTCAATGGTGTTAATTAACAATTTGTTTATATGACTTTTGTCATGGGATTCTCATAAGATTGATGCACTCGTCTACAGCTTATGCATGAAAAAAAGTACTGCTTTACACACTTGTTGCATAAATAAGTATTTTAAAATTATTCACAACAATTTTTTGGCAATTATTTAACAAATGCATTTTTTTCACGCTTCACGGCTCCCAATTGGAGTAGAAAAACCCGTTTTTTAAAATTGTTTCTTTTTTTGTGATCTTTTGAAGCATTCTAATAATTTTTAATTGTGTTTATTTTTGAGAAAAAAAAAATCTTTATAAAAAATTTAAAATGATTTTAAATAGTTTAAAAAAATTATGTGTTAACACCACTGAAGAGTAGGAGAAAAATCTACATTCTAAAAAAAATTGTTCTATGACTTGATGCACTTAAACAGTCAACGGTTTAATTTTCGACTTTGTATTGTTTTTTTGGCGTTGTTATAAACATTTCCACTTGAAATTTGGTGTGATGATTTAATGGGCTCATTTAGCATATTTTTTTTATTACATTTTGCAAAAAAATCCCTTAATTTTAGAGCGAAATTCATAAAACCAGGATATTCTAAGATCTCTAGAGGCTTTAAAATTAATCAAGAATATAGACGCTGCGTGAAGTCATTCACTCCTAGTTGCATTTTCATTCCCCTTTTTTCGGCAGTTATATGCTGCATACTCTTATGTTGAAATACTCCAATAGTCCCCAAATCACCATCTCTGGCAGATTAGACAAATCTGATTTTAAATAGCTGGGTTTTAACACTGTAAACTCAACTTTGAGACAGCCATTCGGATTGAATGACAGCACTTTGAGCACATCGGTTCATGTTTAAAGCAGTATACTTCTGAAACTTATCGGATCGACCTCAAATCTTCAGCATTATAATTATTCAACGATTACTTTGCATAAACGTAATAAAAAGTGAATAATGAAATTTGACTAAGTGACCCCATTCCATTGGAAGCGAGTTTTCGTAAAGTTTTGTGCCGCAAAGCAGGCATACCCTGCTCGCTTGTGTGCAGCAGTTGCTGCGCTTCGTGTACCAACGGCCCTCCAATCGTCAGCATCAACGGCGACGAAGATGATGATCTTGACGATGAACTCGACCAATTACTTAACATGGCCTTGTAAATACTTGTAATATTATAAAATTTTCTACCTGTTAAGCATTACCTCCCACAGTACAGTTTTTCCAGCTATTTGCATTTTCAAACTCACATACAGCCTTAACTGCTGCCCCTAGAGAAAAAATGAATACAATCTTTTTTGTAGACAATTTAATTTACTTTCATTTTGTATAGAATGACCTTTTCGCTAGGATGCTTAGTTTTCAAGATAATAACGAAAAACCTACAAACCGACCCTTTCCATCCCCCTCCCGCCTAACGCATGAGGCCCACGGCTTTGGTATGTAACTCCTAAGGGTCAACTCTACAACTTAAAATAATAATCCGCTGAGCACTATTTATTTCCTTATTAATGTCTTCGTTTCCTGGCCTAATATTCTCGAAGGAAGCGACAGCAAGGCTTCCCGCGTGTACCGTGGCATGTGCCAAATAGGTTGTGTAGTTGTCAGTTCCACATGTTTACATTGCGTCAAAGGCGACCCAACCACCATTGGTGTAATTCTCTGGGTTAGAGAACAGAGCACCAGTGGTGTGTTCCTTGCTCTGAAAGTTACCGTCTATCGGGGATATATCTAGACATTTCTAAAGATTTTTTTGAATATTTCAAGAATCTGCGTAATTTAAATCTGATTAAGCACGTTGATAGAGGTATATTTAGGGAACTTATTTTAATGTAAAAAAAGTAAATTACGGTGAGCAATATGTTTTTTATTTTTTAAATGTGTCCGATATAACCTCTGCTTTGAGGATATATAGGAAAATTGTATTTTTTCATTGAAAATGTGTATATTTCAATATTTTTTCAATATATAGAATTTATTATACGCCCGAATCGGATAATTTTGTATAAAAAAAATATAGGTAAATGCTATTAAAAATAGACTTGAAGGGAGGGTTCCTTTAAGGGGAAAGTAAAAAAGTTAAATTTAAAATATATTTTATTTTAACACTTGTACAAATAGACGCAAAAATCGATAAACAAAAAACTTAAATAATACACCACAAAGAAAAAAAATGTGTTTGTGCCTTCGGGGAATGATTTTGCGGTGTCCAGTATAACCCTAGAGAACCATAATATCGGTATAATCCATTTTTCTTGGAAAAGCAAAATTTAAAATTTAAAAACTACCCGTTTGATTAAACCCGACCCCAATACAATGGACCCGTTTAGTGTGACGTCAGATTCTAGGCAACCAACAATACAAGTGTGTGTTGCTAAAGATTTTGAGCCTTATGTACGATACATTTAAGGGTTAAAAATATGGCTGTTGATCAGGGCCTCTAATTTTATTTGGTTAAAACACATATTAATTTAATTGAGTAAATTATATGTAGAACGAATCTAACGTATTTTAAGAATATGGCCTATGAATTGAATTGTCTTAGATATGCCATATAATTGAGTAATAACACAAAATTGTTAACAGCAATTTTTGTCATCCTTAATAGCAAGGTGCATAAGAGCGAAAATATTAACTGTAAATTTCGTTATCCCACTTGTATTGTTGGTTGCATAATATTTGACGTCACTACTAAACGGGTCCATTTCAAAGAGCATTCCGTAAATTGCTGTGCCAAAACTATTTTTATTCGGATCACATGAATTGCAAGGATGATTTAGATGAATTATTAATGACTATAAAATCTACCAACTTAACTGACATGATTAATGAACCCAAGCAGCATTCAAAGTGATGAGAACTGGCATCTGAGGCATCGGAACTTTAATACAGTAGGAATGACATAACTGTTACTAAATTTGCGGCTTTAAGGTAATATTCACTTTGTGGTATGCATTTGTAGTAACAATTATGTAGACTCTACCGAATTCAGGCATTGTATAGTTATAACACTTTCAAGTAACTGCCGCAGAATCTGCAACGTCGCATATACTACTCTGCATTACTTTGAAGCATCCTCAACTGCAAAGTGAAAATTGGTAGTAATGCCGACCGCACAGAGTTACCAAAGGTCCACTTCAAAGTAACGATAACTTCAAGTGTTCAATTTTAAGTCCCTGATACGTTGTTGGGAAATTTTCTGGAACCTCATTGTTGTCTAACTTATTAGTGACATCTTGAGTAAAAAAGAGGTTATTTCTACGAACATAGGGGCTTTGAAGTTATTTTTACTACTCCCCACTAATTGAAAATGACTACAAAGGTATGTATACCTTAAAAACCTACTATAAAGTGATATCAACTTTTAAGACAATTTATATCATTATTGGCATTGAATAAAATGGCGGCATCTGAAATGCTCAGTAAAAGCAGAATAAAGTTTATCGGCACTCATCATTGTTTTATAGAAAACTGAAGAAACAGTTAAACAGTAGGAGAAATAGTGATTCTTCAGAATATGATGCAAACATGAAAGATTATTTCGCCACAGCAAAACCATCATCTTTGGTAACAAGTGCAAAAGTGTTCCCATCAACACAAGGAGAAAAGTAATCGAAAACTATAACAGTTGTAGTGATTAATGCTACTGTGTACTGCTCGAAAATTACAACTTGTCTTTAACATACAGATTGACTCATAGTTCAGTTAGTGATCCACTGAGCATATTAAATGAATTTGCCGATTAAAAACTCCAAATTTAATAAATATTATTGTGTCGATGGGGAACGGACAATGTCGGTATAACGGCATAAGACATTGTTTATGTACAATAAATTGAATTGAATGAAATTAAATGTAAACTGATCACTAAAATATGAAAACTCTTATGTATTTTTTCCATTATTACACACCTTACGTTAATAAATATATTTATCCAACACTTTCATATAGTGAGCTTTATTGATGAGATTTTGAAGGTATAAAGTGACTCATAAGTCACTAGTGAGATAAAGTAGTAAGCTAAAGTGAGGTAAAGTGATTTATTCACTAAAGAATAATTTTAATATAAAATAAAGTCCAAGGAATTATTATTTGTCTCCATTATATGGAAAATTAACAAAACAAAGAACCCATGCACTAACACTTATTTATTTATATTTATGTTAACATTTATTGTCATCATATTCGATTTTTCACAAAGAAAACTGCTCTTCTGTACACAATTTTTCTCTATACTAGTAACGACGTCTGTATCCCCTGACTCGTTGTGCTGCTCTCCCTGAATTTTTTTAGCAATAACAATCTTGTTGAGAATGAATCTTCCAAATAACCCTCCGCCACGGTGGATGATTTCCACACACAGTGACGTTTAAGGGTGGTACTGTCACCCCCAGCATTGGCCAAGAGTTGATGAGGAACGGCGCATGATATGGCCAGTATACAAATCTGCATCTGGCAATTGCAAATAATCAGCTACAATTCTTGGAATTTTTGAGAGCTTATTTAATCCAACGCATTGGACAGTGCACTTTCCCTTTTGAAAATTTACGAAAAAACTTTTGTGAGACACATTTTGCGGTTTTAAAGACATATTTCCTAATCGAGTCAAGTGGGTTCACCGAAAATCCTTCATTTAAAACTGTGAAACTTCTTGATTTATTCGTCTTGGTATCTGGTATGGATATATATAGATATTATTCTTTATCTCATATCTTCGACGCTTAAGAAGGTCAGTTCACCCCAACGGCAGGTACCGCAAACTCCGAATATCAATGCAACCTAAAAAACCCAAACATTTAAATAGGTACATAAAAGCAAGATCATAATAAACACCTACCTCTGACGGTAGGTGTTTATTATGATCCATCAAATATTGTTCGATATGTGCTCTTTCCAAATAATATCAGATAATAAAAAGTACTTGTAAAAGTATAATAATTGTTATTTTTAATCCACATATTCCCATCGCACACAGTGACAGTGACACTTAGAGATGAGTTGCTATTTAACAACCTGTTATTTTATAACTGTTATTTGTAAACAATATTAATAGACTGTTATTTCTGTTCGAAAATAACAGGTGAGAAAATAACAGATAAGCAGCTGCGGCAGCAGCATGATGTATAAAATAACGTCTCTGAAATAACATTTGCAAACTGCGCGCTGCGGTATGCGCATGCCAGTACTTCTCAGCGATCTGTTATTTTTAGACTGTTATTTTAAACTGTTATTTCAAAACAGCAGTAGCAGTTTAAACTGTTATTAAAAAATAACTGCTTTCACCCATCACTAGTGACACTTTAACAGTTATTACCGCGTTGCCAATTAAAAAAAAATTACCTATATCGATTCTGCCAATTCTACCAATATGAAAATAAGGTGGTAGCAACAGTTACTAAGATCTTATAGCGTCATTGGTCCCATTTGCTACATCTAGGTAAATATAACTACACAGTGAAATTGTTGTAGTTCCCGTCACCACTTTTAAAGTAACAACAACTATAACGTTGGTAGCATCTGCTACTTTATAGTAAATGTAACTTGTAGGGAAATAATTTTGGTTTTTGCAACCTGTAAGTTACTGCAATTAAAATCGTCATTTTTCTGTTGTTGAATGAAGACGCCATATTGACACAGATAAAAATATAATTCAATAAAAAATTTCTTTTTATTATAGTCATTTACAAATATGTTTTCTAAATAGATTATTACTATATAATATATAAAATTTAAAAAAAAAACGTTTTCCATAAAAAATTTTGCAGTTTTGCTTGTACACATAATTTTTGCAAAAAATTTTTTTTCCGAAAAAACCATTTTCTCGAGGGGGCGTCTTTTTTATCGAAGCATCATAATAACATTTTACAGAAAACAAGTGGTGGTTTTAATATCCACACCCAGGGTAAATGCAAAACATCATGATTTATAATATATGCTTATGCATGTTGTATATAATCACCTTAACTTGGACCTTGGACATATCATGTGCTTAAACTCAGTAAGTCATTAATTTGCTATTCGAATAACAGTTTGCGCTCTCATTTCGGTCAGCTGAGCTGTTCCAAAAGTTAGTCATTTCTACTACTTGGTTACATTCCGTTTACGTAATAACCTAGTCTTTAACACGGTAATGGTAGAAGTACCGGAATAGTAATTTGCTACGTAATTATTATTCCCCATTTTGGTGAATACTTGGTAGAAGGATGGTTCCCATTACGTAACAGTCCTTAGTTGCGGAAACCTTTAAAGTTCCCCTAATGGCAACTATTACGTAAAAACTACTAAAATTGCTGCTTGGGAAGAGGAAGGAGAAACCTCTTAAAGCCCTTGTTCTTCCTGATTACAGCTATACGAAAGAAAAGGTACTCACGCAAAAGGCTTTCACTTATGTTTGCGGATATCTTTTGAAAAAAACCCTTGAAATTCACTTTTGCGATATTTGTAAATCTTTTGAGAAACAATGCGAGACACTAATTATAAATAACTTATTAGTTTATTGCAAAGCTTTTAACACCAAAAAAAAATATATATTTACGGAAACCTGCTATCACCTCCAAAGGAATTTGTCAATTTTATATACAAATTAGATCATATATTTAATTCTCAATTTAAGGAAATTTGTACTGGACGAGCAGTTTCTAATGTGTTATTTAACATAATGAATAACACAGATTTTATTCATCCATGATTAGAATTAGAATTCCCCAAAGAATATATTAAAAAGTTGTTTATAAGAATGAAGATTTTTTATTCCATTAAACACACAAATCGAGATTTAAAAATTACTAAAACCGACAAAAAAAGTAAACAGAAAAGTTAAAATTTTGTCACATTTATAAATAAAAATCTAATATTAAATAATTTAAAACATAAACTATTATTTAATTATATTTAATATGTGATACAGTAACATATTCTACTGAATTACTTTCAGTGTACTTTAAAGTTCTCTCAGTGTAAGAGATTGTGTTTGACTCATATTCATGGTTTCAACAAATGAACGTCTATTAAGAAACTTATTGTTAATAAATTGTACGGGGTGGTGGTCACGCGACTTTAGAATCTCATTTAACTTCGTTATTTTTGAAGTTCAAAAATAAAAGTTATAGATAATTACATGTATTTTCCAAGAATTATTTCAGAAAAACATTTGAGTCGCATTTCAGAGATATGAACTTTATTTTATTTTATTTTTTAAATGGAATACTCCGCATATTTTTACACCATCTGAAAGGTCATAAAAAAGCTTAAAAGATACCTATAAAATACATAGTATTTTTCTCAAAAAGTGTACTAGATATAGGCACGATAGCTCAGTTGGTTAAGGCGTAAATTTGAAAAAAACAATTTTGCCAAAATCTCAGGCGGGCCCCTCGGAAGCCCGGGCCCCTAAACTCAGTACCCAATAGACCCCCCCCCATACGGGGGGCCTGTCGCCACCCCCAAATTAATATAATTATACGAATATCATAGTACAAACAAATATGAAAATTACTAAGCCCTCCAGAAATCCATAGGAGACAAATATTCTGCAACTGTAACTAAGTTAGATTGTTGCCTACCTATAATCAATATATTCTTTAGTTGAATAATAGAAAGGCACTATTAAATAATTTTTTACACCTACCATAACAAGTCACCTTATCACGCTGGAACTTTTTGTTACAACTTGCTTTCCACAGGGCTAAGGAATGAATATGCGGTCCACAATTAGCATTAAAAATAAATTAAAAAATATTTTACTGCACGTCTTTATGATCTTAAAAATTTATATCTGTAGAGACCGGTGTGATAAGGCGATAACAGGAAGCTACAGTGAGTCAGTAGTAGTAGTCGAACAATATACATAGCTACCATACTGCTAACGATGGCATACGGGGTCAAAAACGTGGCAGCGACAAAAGCCAACAGAAAAAGTCTGAGAAGAGCTGAAAGAGACATCGTCCAGCTACTTGCAAAACCATTAGGACTAAAGCAACGACACAAGACGTCAACATAATAGGAGAGAAGACAATTACGAGGTGGATAAAAACATGCACAACGAAGTACTGGGGATGTGTCCAGGGAAGGGATCCGACACACTTACTGAAGAAAGCGCTTAAACGCTAATATTAAAAGTCACAATATTATTAACAGTCACAAAACACAATAGGGAGGCCCTGCTACACGTTGGTAACAATAATTGAGAGAATCATGAACAATCTAGGAAAGAACCGAGCACACTGGGAAAGAGTGGCAAGAAAAAAAGGGTATATCATAAAGAAATCGCAAGGATATATGCTCTGTCGGAATCAGAAACGGAAAAACAGAAGACTCAGAAGAAGCAGAAGTCTAGGAGCAAAAACAAAAAAGGGGCTTAAGCACTCCTTCACGACACAATGAGGCAATAATACAGTAAAAGTCGACCTTCTCTATATAGGCTATTGTCTATGTACAAAAAAGAGGGTTGAAAGGAACTAAAACGTTAAAGGGTTTTTATTGTTTATTATGTTCAATTGACCCCAAGATATGAAAAAACTGCGGAGTGCTACCATTTAAAGTGGTGCGTTTTTGAGATCGAAGTAAAAAGGTCCACTTTTCATATTGTTTTTTGCTCGAAAACTACGAATTTTTTCTATAAACACGTCAGTAGAAAAATGTGTAGAGAATTAAATTTCCAATCGAAATGGCACCTTCAGAAGTCGAATTTTTTTTTTACAAAAATACGTCCAAAAAACAAAACAAAAAAAAAACGAAAAAATGCAATTTTTTATTTTTCTTTTAATTTTAGCCTGTAACTATTTTTCGGGTACATTTAGGCATAGACATTGCTGCATAACAAAAAAGCTGGCATTTTACCCGTTAAAATGAGATTTTGTAAACAGTTTTACGATTAATACTGACCGAGATACAGGTTTCAAAGTTTGCAACTTTTAACTTTTTTTGCTAATTTTTACTATTTTTTTTCAAATTTCGTCCTGTAACTTTTTTCTGAGTGAATTTAGGTGTAGACATTATTATATTAAAGTGAAAGCTGACTTTACGCCCGTTGGAGTGGTGGCTGGTAAAAGTCTCTACGACAAATAGAAACCTAGATACAGCGTTTCGAAGAGTGTTACTTTTATTAACTTTCTTCCAATTTTTACGTTCTTTTTTAAATTACAAAATAGTTTGGAATACCAACGATAGATTTGAAGAAATCAGTAAAAAATATATTCAACACTTAAAACATTTTTACACGAATTGCACTGTTGTGTTTGATGGCTACCCTAGTGATTACGATAATACAAGTACGAAATCTGCAGAAAGATTACGCCGAACCAAGCAAGTTGGGCCAGGAGTTCAGATTAACAATTACTCAAAGCCATTATCAAAACCTGATAAATTTTTGGCAAATGAAAATAATAAAAAAAAAAATCATATTTAATTAAAAAATTTGAAGAAAATAATATTGAGACTGGGCAAGCTGAAGAGGATGCAGACGTACCAATTGTAAATACTGCAAAAGATAAGGCGTCCCAATCAGAAAATGTTGTTATAGTTGGTCAAGATGTCGATCTTCTTATTATCCCATCATTATTACCAGAAGAAAATGAAAATATATATTTTTTTAAACCTAGTGTAGGAAATGTAACTGCCAAATTATATAACCATAATAGTTTCAAATTTAATCATCTACAAAAATACCTTGGCTTCGTCCATACATTCAGTGGCTGTGATACAACCTCTTCCTTTTTTGGCATTGGTAAAAAGAAATTCTTGAATTTCATTAATAAGAATATTTTGCTTTTGGAAAAGTATTTAAATGAATTTTTGTGTGAAAATGCAAGTCCAGCAGCCATCGGTTCTGCTTCTGAATGTATTGTAACATTACTATACGGTATGAAAATTGATGGCCAAAGCACCTGTCGCTATAAGTTATTTCAGAAGTACTCAACAGGTGCGAAATTCTCATTGTCCCGATTGCCTCCAACAACTGATGCTGCTAAACATCATGGTTTAAGAACTTACTTGCAAATGCAACATTGGAAAGGAAATATTGCAAATTCTCTCATCTGGGGTTGGATAAGTTCAGAAAATGGACTAGTACCAGTTTTGACAAATAAACCTCCCGCACCACAAGTTTTGCTGGAAGAAACAGCCTGTAAATGCACCAAAGGATGCAGAGGAAACTGTGGTTGCAGGAAATTGGGAATGAATTGCTCCATTTTTTGCAAAGAATGTATGGGAATGAACTGTGAAAACGCTGATGTACCTCAAATAACGAAAGACGATGTTTACATAGATGCCGATGAAGAAATCGACTTTGATTTTGAAAATATGTTAAATCCAGCATTTGAATAATTTTATAATGTAAGTTATTAATCTAAGTTATTTGAACAAAAAAAAACACGTGATATAATAAAGTTCAGAAGTGGAAAAATGTAAAAAGTTATTTTTTAAGTACAATAATCTACTATATCTAGACTGTATCTTGGTTACTATTGATCACATAAACTTCTATTGCAGACCATTTAAACAAGAATGCTGCGAGTACATTCCATGTAGCAATATCTGTATTTGACAAATTATAGGCCGAAATTTAAAAAAGAACGTAAAAATTGGAAGAAAGTTAATAAAAGTAACACTATTCGAAACGCTGTATCTAGGTTTCTATTTGTCGTAGAGACTTTTACCAGCCACCATTTCAACGGGCGTAAAGTCAGCTTTCACTTTAATATAATAATATCTAAACCTAAATTCACTCAGAAAAGAGGACGAAATTTGAAAAAAAAATAGTAAAAATTACCAAAAAAAGTTAAAAGTTGCAAACTTTGAAACGCTATATCTCGGTCACTATTAATCGTAAAACTGTTTACAAAATCTCATTTTAACGGGTAAAACGCCAGCTTTTTTTGTTATGCAGCAACGTATATGCCTAAATGTACCCGAAAAATAGTTACAGGCTATAATAAAAAAAAAATAAAAAATTGCATTTTTTCGTTTTTTTTTGTTTTGTTTTTTGGACGTATTTTTGTAAAAAAAAAATTTTTGACTTCTGAAGGTGCCATTTCGATTGGAAATTTAATTCTCTACACACTTTTCTATTGACGTATTTATAGAAAAAATTCATAGTTTTCGAGCAAAAAAAAATATGAAAAGTGGACCTTTTTACTTCGATCTCAAAAACGCACCACTTTAAATGGTAGCACTCCGCGGTTTTTTCATATCTTGGGGTCAATTGAACATAAGAAACAATAAAAACCCTTTAACGTTTTAGTTCCTTTCTACAGTACATGGACAATAGACTAATAGGGGGTGCTCACAAATAATTCCCGGCAAGCTGATTTTTTCAGGGTCGATGGAGGGGTGTCTCCCGAGTATCCGACCAAAAAGTCACAGTCCACACCCCTTGCAGAGTGTTGCAATAGGGGTGGTTTCTTATTTTTTGTTTTTTTTGAAATTTTCTTTTTCCAGTTTGTACATAGTAATATTCTCTACAACTTTGCCTAATAAAATTTGTTTGTAACTTTGATTTTTGACGGTCCAGCGCCCATTATATGGGAAAACATTCACCATATTTATTTACTATGGTTCAGGAAACATACAAACAAATGGCTGAATAGCTGGTTTTATTGCAGAGTTGATTGAGAACTGTCTCCTGAGTCTCAAAAAAAAAATGGTTGGAGATTCAGGAGACAGTTCTCAATCAACCCTGCAAAAACCAGCTATTCAGCCTTTTGTTTGTATGTTTCCTGAACCATAGTAAATAAATATGGTGAATGTTTTCCCATATAATGGGCGCTAGACCGTCAAAAATCAAAGTTACAAAAAAAATTTTATTAGGCAAAGTTGTAGAGAATATTACTATGTACAAGCTGGAAAAAGAAAATTTCAAAAAAAAACAAAAAATAAGAAACCACCCCTATTGCAACATCCTACAAGGGGTGTGGACTGTGACTTTTTGGTCGGATACTCGGAAGACACCCCTCCATCGACCCTGAAAAAATCAGCTTGCCGGGAAAAATTTTTTTGAAAAATGATATCTTTATTGGACTTACAACGCATCATACCTACATTTTCCATCCCACATTCCGTTACCATGCGGCATGGTAACGCTGCTGACAACAAGCATGACCCAAATTCAACCCAGCGCACAGTGGTCCCAAATTGAGTTTTTTGGTTCAAAAATGGCTAGAGAGCGCAAATCTTGTCGGAAATGAACAATTTTTTTCCCTTCTTTATTATATTAAGTTAAAGGCCGAAAAAAAAGTTTTTAAATAATTTTTGATATAATATACTGAATAACTTCATACTATAATAATATCGAGTCCTTGAAGCTGAAGATCATAACCCGAGTATTGTTGATGTCACTAGGTCAAAATTTAATGCCTAATTTGGCATAAGACATTTATTGACAGCTGTCAAATGACATATGACCTATTCTTTACAATTTTCAGACAAAAATAGTTGCTTCGAAATTTTTTGAATAATAAAAGCTAGTTAGAAAATAAAGGTTAATAAAATCAGCTGTCGAATTAGACAAAAAGTGTCAATTGACAGCTGCCAAATTGACGTTTGACTTATATTCAAAAATTTTTTCACAAAACTTGTTGCTCTCAGGTTTTTGGGGTCACTAAATTCGAAAAAGATGTCAAACTGGACAAAAGATGTCAATCGAGAACTCAGCTAGGCTGTCAAATTTCCAAATGGCCGTCATTTTTTAATTTAAATATAAAAAAATGTTTGACGTAATGAAACCAAATTCAACATTCTATGGCTTTTATTGTTGCTGGATTCAAATCATATGTCAAATTAAACTAACTTTTGTTAAATTGTCAAATTTGCATTTGACTTATATGTAGTAATTTTTACACAAAACTCGTTACTCTAAAAGGTGGCTAAATTAAAATCAGATGTGAAAAAAGTTAATTGACAGTTCAACTATGCTACCGATAACCGATTTTTTTTAAATATTATTAGATTCTTTCTTTTAACGTAGAAGTTTTCGGAATTAGTAAAACCAAATTTGATGTTCTACAGCTTTTAAGTTTTCTGGATTTAAATCAGATATCAAATTAGAAAGTGTAACCGTTTGTTGTCGGGTAGCTGGTTTGGAAATTAATCAGGGTTCAGATTAGTTAATAAGACCCAATAAAAATATAAACAATTTATTTTCTTCTTCAAACAGGTAATGTGTGGCAGTGTTACATAACATACAGGTACCGATTATACAGGTCCGTATCTTTTACGGTTCTTAGATAACATTTTCTATTATCTGAGAGAGAGAGAAAGAGAGAGAGAGAGAGAAAGAGAGAGAGAGAGAGAGATGCGATGCGAAGTTAGTTGCTGCTACTGGAGTGGCATCGGGCGTCGGGCGAATATCTTCGACTCAAGAAGTTTCCCAGCTCAACACGCTGTAGGAAATCTCCAGGTCAGGTTCATCCGCTCTGGTTCTGGCGACGAAACGGCGTCGGGGAATGACTAACGACCCAGCTCAACACGCTGAAGGATTCCCAGGGTCAGATTGAATTCGTTCCGTCGTGTTTGCGTCGGGAGATGCACAAAACTGTAATATGTCCAGCTCAGCACGCTGAAGACAGATTGGCAGAATTATCCACACTGAATTAGTTGATTTGGGGCCGGGCTATTATATCCGAGAATTCTCGCTTACTGGTATAGTTCTTATAGTAGTTACTGCGTATAGTTTAGTGTCGTGTGCAAATCCATGGCTCTAGACGGGAGCTGGGTAGATTTGCGTGCCGTGTGCATATTGGTGTCGTGTGTAAATCCGGAAACTTTAGTAATGGAACATGAATTTATGAATTCTTTATTACAAAAGGGTTTTTGATATCGTGGAACTCGTATTGGTTTTTAATTAGAAAATAAATACTAATTAGTAGGTCAGCTAGGCTGCAAAATTGACAACTGACTTATACCTGGCCTGACAACCTGACATAAAGAGTTTTGGGTAAATAAATGAAATGTAAGTCAAATGCCAATTTTTCTAGCTTAAGTAAACTTCCAATAGGCACTTTTTTCTAATTCGATATCTGATTTAAATCCAGCAAACTTAAAAGCTATAGAACATCAAATTTGGTTTTACTAATCGAAAACCTCTTCGTTAAAAGAAAGAATCTAATAATATTTAAAAAAATCGATAGCATAGTTGAACTGTCAATTAACTTTTTTCTCCAAATTGACATCTGATTCTAATTTAGCCACCTCTTAGAGTAACGAGTTTTGTGTAAAAATTACTACATATAAGTCAAATGCCAATTTGACAACTTAACTAAAGTTAGTTTAATTTGACATCTGATTTGAATCCAGAAGCAATAAAAGCCATAGAATGTTGAATTTGGGTCCATTAGGTCAATTTTTTTTTATATTTAAATTAAATAATAACGGCCATTTGGAAATTTGACAGCCTAGCTGAGTTCTCCATTGACATATTTTGTCCAATTTGACATCTTGTTCGAATTTAATGACTCCAAAAACCTGAGAGCAACAAATTTTGTGAAAAAATTTTGAAATATAAGTCAAACGTCAATTTGGCAGCTGTCAATTGACACTTTTTTGTCTAATTTGATAGCTGACTGCTTTATTTTATTTTCTAACTAGCTTTAATTATACAAAAAACTTAGAAGCAACTATTTTTTCTGAAAATTCTAAAGTATAGGTCATTTTACAGCTGTCAAGCTGTCAATAAATATCTTATGCCAAATTAGGTATTAAATTTTGACTTAGTGACACCACCAATACTCGAGTTATGATCTTCAATTTCAGGGACCCGATATTTTTATCGTATGAAGTTATTCAGTATATTATACCAAAAACATTTTATTTAACCGTTAACTTAATATAATAAAAAAGGATTTTTTTAAAAATTCGGGCTCCGAGGATTTGTTGGAAGTTCAGTAAGCTTTAATTAAAAAAAAAAAATGTTAATTTCCGACAAGATTTGCGCTGTCTAGCCATTTTTGAACCATTAAAGTCAGTTTGAGACCACTGTGCAGCGATATGTCTTGGAAATGGCAGCAATGTCTAACGCAGTCTGGTAAATCAATAAATCAAAAATGTTTTCACCCTTCTTAGTGCCCCTTTATTTAGCTTCCACACAATAAAATATCCGTTGTTGTGACTTTAACATTATCAGAGAGATCTGACATTACTATGTATACAGGGGGACGATAGATGAAGTCATTTCCAACCAAAATAAGTACATATGTTGTTATCCCATTCTTGATGGTTCAAAAGTTATATCAACTTTTGTATTTTTGTCCGAAATTGCCTAGTATAGTTAGTAAGAAAGTGGTACAAAAGACAAGTTTTTTTGTTTTTTTTTTCTTAAATAGCCTACTGAAGGTTGTACCTTTCTGATGGAAGCACTTTTATGAAGTCTAGTTAGCAATTGTCAATTATAATAAAAGATGTTATATTTGTCATCGAAAGATACCTTACTTGTAAAAAACGGAAATAAAAAAAATTGTTAATAAAACGTGTATGAATTATACCTTGTTAGAATCTACATAAATTGCACTAGTTTTTATTATTACGGGAAATATTTTTGTAGTTATTTTTTTTTCTACGAGGATCATCTTTTATCATAACTGACAGTTGCTAACTAGACTTTATAAAAATGTTTCTATCGGAAAGGTACAACTTTCAGTAACCTATTTAAAAAAAAGAGCAAAAAAACTCTGTTTTGTACCACTTTCTTACTAAACGTACTAGGCGATTGCGGATAAAAATAAAAAGTTGAAATAACTTTTGAACCATCAGAAATTGGATAACAACATATGTAGTTATTTTGGTTGAAAATGAACTCATCTATCATTCCTCTTCGTTTTATGGGACACCTCTGTATATCAAATTTCATATAAATCTGCAAAAATATTGCAGTTATTGCAGCCATATTGGATTCGCCATTTTGAATTGTTAAGTTTTGACATCAGATTCGCTATCATCAACTCGTGAAATACCCAATTACCAATTTTAATGAAATTCCGACGGAATTTGAATCTTCTATCACAAAATTAAATTTAATGATATTGGAGACTCCAGTGGGATAGGTCGGAGTGATCGGTTGTGCGTCTGAAACCCTCCCATTTAAAAACGTTAAAAAACCCGGTAGAACTGTGTTAAATTTGACAAAGCTTAGGTAAATTGTAGCTAAAGAAATCCAGATTAAATTGATGTGTTATAACAAAAGAACAAAGTTGAAATATAATTAATATCTTGAAATAACTAATACATATTTATTTAGTGGCAATCAGTGTGGTGCATAAAGAAATGAGCTTAAAGAAACGAATATATAAACACGACCCAAACCCAGGCATAATATAAGAGATAAGTACATCTTAGTTTATTTGTGTCTCAATGACTACAAGTGTCTGCCACATAAAACCATTGAAATGTTTAGGCCCAGACCCTTGAAGAAACGACATCTGTTGACAAATTTATGAGAGCAGTAAAAATATGGCCAAATAAATTGTTTTCAATCATTATAAAAATATTCAAATGATTTAATTTAAATTATATCCGAAATAATCAATAACGTTTCGTAAAATATGGTCATATATTTCTTTCTCTCAAATAATTCTTTTTTCATAATTATAAAAAATACTCAAACGAATTTAATATAAATTAAACCCGCAATAATCAAATGCATTACTTTTAAAGTAGAGACAGAACAATTTCTTACGTAAATTTCCAAGTGAGGTTTTTTATAGTTATTAAAAGTACTCAAACGAATTTAATTTGGATTAAATCCGAAATAATCAATGAGACATTGTTGATATACGGTGCCAAAATTGATTTCTCAGATTCTCACAGCGCTTCAACGGAGGTATGCGTGGTCGTGGTGCAGGCTTCTTTCAGAAAAATGGTATCTTCTAAGAAAACATACACATACGCCGATGATCTTCTAATCACCGCAGGACCAAGTGCGTAAGCAGGGGGCAAGAGGGCAACTACCCCCCAGGCCCGGCGTGGTTTAAGAAGTTTGGGATAGTGACAATTATTTCATATCTGTTTTTGCATACCAAATATTAGTTTAACTTCGTTTTTAAACATATGCCAAAAAAAGTGAGGTTTTAAGTTCCACTGTGCTGTGTTATGTGTTTATTTAAGGTTGGTTGCCCTCCCCCCAGGCGCGGCGCGGTTGAGAATTTTTGGGATAGTGACAATCATTTCATATCTGTTTTTACATACCAAATATTAGTTTAAATTCGTTTTTACGCATATGCCAAAAAGAAAAGTGAGGTTTTAAGTTCCACTGTGCTGTGTTATATGTTTATTTGGTTGCCCCCCCCCCCCCCCCTGGAACACATTCCTGCGTATGAGCCTGGACTGAAAACAAACTTCAAGAAAAGCCTAATAATGGAGTGAGAGCCGTTAACAAAGGAGAGTTGGATCAGCGGAGTGGAACACAAAATAGATGAATACTCCCTAAGAACAATGAACAAATTGAAGTACCAGAATCTGAAACGGAGGAATCAGAAGGTTCAGAAGAAGAAGAAGATTTATAGAAGCAGAAAAACAAAAATAGGAGCACAAACAGCAGCGACACAATGCGGCAACATATATCACAAGAAGACCCAGAAGAGGCAAAAGTCCAGAACCAAAAATACAAAAAAAAAGGGAGCTTAAACGCTCCCTCATGACACAATGTGGTAACGCATGTCACAAATACCCACACCTCCCATCCCACATTCCTTTACCATGCACCATGTGGCACTCGCTGCTGGCAACAAGTATGACCTTAGTCCAACCCAGCGTGGACGTAGCAGGCCCAGCTGTATAATTCTTGGGAGTGGCAGAAATGCCTACCGCACGCTGGTAAATCAATCAATCAATCAATCAATAAAGTTAAATTTAATGATATTAAATTATTACTAGCGACTTCGCCGAAACCTCGACTAAAAAATCTTGTTTCGAATTTCCCGAAAATTTTAACAATACTGATAATAGATAAGATGTGATTTACTTAAAATATACACGTATCAGTCAGCACCAGTGAAAAAACGAAAAAATGATCAATAATGATACAATAGCTATTTATCAAGAATAATTCGAAAATATCGAAATAAAAGAAATATAATTAAGTTGAATTTAAGCTTGTAAACCGTTATTTATCATTTTATCGGTGTGCCATGCATACGACCGAAAATGCACAAACGCTATCAATTTATGTAAGTTTTGCTTCTGCTTGTATTTATCTTGTGATTTTATTTACTCTAAACAACGTGTATGATGCATTTCCATCAGCTGTCATTATATTATAAATAACTAAGGTATTGGGGCAGTATTATTTAATAAAAGTATATTCTCAATTTTGTGACCAAACTTGTGTAAGAACAGATACACACAATCTAAGCCTACTTTCGATTGTAGATTAATATTAAATATTATTATTTACAAACGAAAAATAATCACGAAGAAAACAAATTATTTGCAAATAAATACGTTAAGGCGATTGAAACTAGCGTCTGGCATTAAATTTTTATGAACTCGGCTTAAAGTTCGATACGAAATCTCGAACACGATAAATTCGAAATTTGCATACCGCAAGTTTTCATGTCGCGCATTATTATATTCTAATAAAAATATACATTAATCCTTTAAAGCAACACATTGAAAGCTAAAACCGTAGGGCCATCCGAACCTAATCCCCTTGAAAAACACTGACGAAGATTAGAAGTGAATGAACACCTGAATGAAATCCTATAACCCCGCATTCTCTACTCAGATGGCTGTGGAACTGTATCCGCGGAGTCTGTACTGGAGTTTGCACCTGTCGGTCCATGAGCAACAGGTAGGAGGGACTGCTGAGGTCCGGACGAATCGCAGTAGGCGCTCCGCCAGTCCACTGACCAATACCTCCTCGCCTGAGACTTATCCAAGTCTTTATTTACCTTTGCTCGCATTTGCATAGGCGTGTACTTTGCTCAATTAACTTGGGAGTACCCTGACAGCGAAGCACAAAATATACAAAACGATTTATTTATGCATATATTGGTCTCGTTGTTTATGGGTATCGGCTTGTGACAAACGCATAAATCTGCTGCAGTTATTGCGGAATAGATATGGTAATATGCAAAAAATATAGTTTTTTATTTTTTCTTTCAAATAATAACGGCCGTTTTCGGTTTGGGAACCAATACTTTGTTTGGATTGTGACTAGAAAAACTGATGTAATGATGTATAAATATGCATCATTATTATTATTTTACAATTAAAGAGACATATGACAGACAGTGCGAGAATAACTTATGCCTACCCTACTTTAAATAATTTGAAGCTGCTTTCTAAAATCAGGAATGACATAATACAATAAATCCATGATTTACATTGTACAACAAAAACGAAATATTCCTAATTATATAAAAATTTAACTATTATACAATTAATAGAAAAAACAGATAGAAAAAATTATTGTAGGTCATCAAGACATTGAAAATAGACAGTAGTTAGATCAACTGCACTATTTTTCATTATTAATTAAATTAATATTCATAATTAAGTGTTCATAGTTATTAGGCAAACAGAAATTAGACAGTATATCGTGGTTTGTGCTTTCTATGAAAGTCGTTTGAAAAATATTTCAATATAAATCATTTCTCATTGAAATCACTGATTTATTTTCCAAAAATTACTGATAAAATGTCAAAACAATAAAATAGTAATTGGTAATGTATTTACTTCTATAAAATATTATTTGTCTGTATACATTAGAATTATTTAATATTACTTTCAACAAGGAAACATATATTAGAAAATAAATTAGGTAAAATTATTAACCATTTCAAATTATTTACTATTTTTGTTTTTAACTGGTTTTTTAGCCTTATCACTAACATGAGGCCAAAAAGCTTTCGAAAATATGTAAAACTTGAGAGGGCTTCCATTCTCTGAGAAATATATGAATCAGATACATTTACCAAGGTTAATTGTCTATGTGTGCATTAAAGTCTCTTCAAGTGTTATTTACTTTCAAGATTTTAGATTGACATTTGCAAAAACAATTCGATTTAAGTATTTTCTGTTCAAATGCTAATTAATTAACTACATACTATTTTTGTTTCAATTTTTGATTAATATCTGTTTTTTGTACTCGATATTTTTCAGTTTAATCTCACGTTTATGTTACCTCAACAGCTTTATTTATTTTTTTGTTCTGTCTCTAAAATGAGGGTATAAGATTATGAAAAAAGTAAAACTTGGGAAAACTTTTCCGAAGAAATAAATATACAATATAATATACATGCAATGTAAGGGTTACCCGTCTATGTGTATATTGAAGTCTCCTGATAAAACATATTTTCAAAGTTTTGGATTGACATGCACAAAAAATTCTCGATGCCAATTATCTTATGATTGTGATGGCTGAATAATAAGAGAGATGATTGTGTCTCAGTTTCAAATAATTATTTGAAAATTAATGAAATGGGCTAGATTTTTTTCGTCAATTTCGTAGAAAGGCGAACCTTTGCACTTTAAAGCTGTGAAAGCTACAGTTAAAAGTAGTGTTGAAATAATTACATCCCAAAAATACAGCCGTAAGAAATAAACACATTTTCAAAAAGCAATGCGAAATTAAAAAAAAATGTCTATCTACTAAAGAAATAAATATTTTTGTTTAACCGTTATATGATACTTTTTAACTATTTGTTATTTTTGATATAATATATTAAAAAATGTGTTGCTTCAAAATTAATGACGAATATAAATAAATAAAAGTAAGTCACACTTGTAGAGACCTCAATGCTCAGTTAGGCAAGCTACCCCAATGAATGGATCAGAGTTGTCTAGTTATATTGGAATTTATTTTAGTGATCTGCTTTTTTCCAGTTATTTTTCTACATAGAACATTCAGTTTTATGCAACTTTGTTTCCGCGATCTAGAAGATTAGGCTGATGTCCCCAAGTAGCTGATGTGAAAGAGCTTTGGTGCGGCAGTGCGCCTAACAGGCAACCGCGGCAGATGACATAATGCTGTCAATCGTGCTATACAGCAAACAGAGGCCAACTAGATTAATGCTTGGATCACAATACGCCTGGCAAGACATTGTGAACAAGAAGAAGAACAAGAAGAAAATAGGTAAGCAGACCTGCTTCTCTTATATGTATTAAATCCATGTCCATGTCCAGTTAAATTTTATAGTTTCATGATATATAAAATCTGCCCACTGGAGAGGCCTTTCTGAAAACAGTCCGTTATTCTAGAATGACTGAAATAATTTTCTAAAAATAAGTATAATTTGAAAATGACCACCGACATGAAATATTATTAAAAAAAGACAAATACATTATATTAAGGACCGGTATATCTTACTCAATTATTATTGAGAGGCCAGAAGACAACTTGATGTGAAATTACAGCAAAGCAGAATTATCTGTATCGAAATTTCAGTTAGCTCCGCAGCAGTCAAGTCCAGTACGTAACCGTCTTAAAGTCCGCCGCAATTTCGTGATATACATCGGTCTCTCTTCCTCAAGCACCTGTTCGTTGGAAAGAGACCGTTCTACCTGTGCAAACCACATGTTTATGAGGGTGGGGACTTATAGGTAGAGGTAAGAGCTGAGGGTCAATGTTAGTGCCTAGTTCAGTGCCATTCAAGCAAGGCTACGGTCACTAGACCACCGCGAAATAAGAACCGCGTGCGCGATACCCCCTAAGCAATTGACACACACCCCTTCGAAATTCGCAAAAACAAAAAATAACCATAAGCTTCGTATGCTAAAAATAAATATATTCTATAAGGACAAACAATTTTTTTTTTCGTTAATAAAATTATCCTTATGTATTTTGTTGATTTAACTGAGCACAAGTTATTCGCACTAATTATAAGGAGCTTTCGTTGTGTTTATAAGATATATATTATGTGTTAAGGACTTAAAGTCACGATGGAAACTTGTGTCTTGATCCCGCAGGAGTTTAGTTTGTGCGTGAGGAGTCCAGGATTGGGCAGCAGGCGAGAGCCCGAGGTTTCAGTCTGGTCCAATACGACTATCGCTCAAGGATCCTTGTGCTATCCTTTTCAAGGGACCATCCGTATTGACAAACTTGACGTTTACGGACAGCTTGATGATGATGATGTAAGTAGATATTGATTGAATATGCACCGTAAATGTCACATGTGCACTTGACTGACAAGGCGAAGTGTTTAAAATCCGATAAATGTGATGTATTCCCTCCCTTAAAATCAGAAAAAATAATTGCTCATTTCGTCGTCGAATACATTCTTTAATTTGATATTAATTGACATTGAAGAAAAATATTTTTCGGATATGAAAAACATAAATTGAATGTAAATAATAATTATTATGACCTTTTTTTAACGCTAAAATATATGCTGTCTCTCATATTATTATTTTAATTTCGTTCCAATTATAAAATTTGAGTATGTACACTGATTATATAAAAATATTAAAAATTATTAATTAATGCACCTATTTCAAACTATAAAGAATGTCGCGTCAATACTAATTTAATGCGCTATTCTTGTTAATTGGTACTATAAATCAAGAGGTGAATTCAAACATAACCTAATTTGTTGTTAACAAAATTTATTAGGTACATTAACATAAAGTTTCAATCAAAGCCAAATCGTGAATTTATTAATTTGTGATTAGCATAAATTATAGATTTATATATTGATTTAGACTCGATAATGAGTGGTTTGGTTGTAGTTTTGTTACCATTTATATAATTCCATGGAGTATTGTCTTTCCATAATTGCAAAATGTGAACGCTATCGAAAGAAGGAATAGTGAAAAACCGATGTTGTAATTTGTATACACAGCATTCACAGACTTTATATTAACGATATGTTGTTGTTGTGAGGGCTGTACCTTGACTAACTGAAGTCCTCGAAACGTCGATTTTTTAAAAAAATTTGTAGATTTTTTTTTGCTCTAATGTCAATTATATCTAAAGCAGAATACATAACAGCTTCCTGAAAGCTTACTTAAAACTAAAAATGAATATCTGTTTCTTAGGAAGCTTGTTAGAGGATGTCCCAAAAATACCTAACTTAATTTTAGTAGACGGTAAAATTCAAACAAATCAGTTGAGTCTTATAGTTAAATATTGATCCCAAAGGGGTCAATCAGGGCACTACAACCTCTTGAGGAGGACAGTGAATATAAAATTATTAAAGTATAAAAATTATGTTTGTACAAATAGTATAGTATAAAATAACTTTTCAGAAATAGTATGGTTATGTTGATTATGTTAAATCAACATATTGTATTCTGAAAGGTATTTTCATTTTCTTTCTTTCTTATGTTCTACTTGACATTTAATACGACAAAAATACTTCAAATTCTTGAAGCATTTTTCTCCAATTTCTAACAAAAAAATTGATTTTAAAAGTCGGCAACCTCTACAGATGTAAATTACAACAAACCTAAGACACATGTACTATTAGTACATCATGGTAAACCTACCGTGAATATCTTCTCAACAAAGTAAAAATTCGTTACACCCACTGTTTTTATATCATTAAACAGGATTATTATGAAATGATACTAAATTGAAGAAATAGCATTCCGCCATTTATTTATAATTAAAAATTCTAAATTAAATCATAATTAAACAACACAAGACTTTTTATTCTAACATTTTTGGATAAATATAAAAAACCAAGCGTGATTCTGTTCGCACATAGTTATTAGTTTACCTATGTAAATAATCCAAAAAGTTATAATTTATGCCAATTGCATAAATTGGTGCTTCTTTCACGAATGGAAAGTTTGACGCACGAGCAGTATGCAAAGGCGACAATCTCATGACTGAAGAAAGGCATTTTATGCATGTTTCATATAATATTTTTCCTTGTGCAGAAAATTTTAGACGCATAACCTGAAAATTTTCGAGATACGCATTGTATTTGACTTGATTTTTTTTTTGAGTGAATTTCAAAACTACGGTAGTGGAGTGCCGTTAGACGTGAAAGCTAAAAAACCTTGGAACTCAATTCCTATGAATCAACTTTAATGAATTTTTTTGCATTCTGTTGCTAAAACCTAATACTAAAATGTTTATGGATTAGAAATGGATGTTTTTTTTTATTTAAAAGTTTATCGAGATATTCTACACATTCTTTGAAAAAAATACTCAATTCACATAAGTTTCAATAGTTTTTGTTCTGTAGACAAAAAAATCGTACCTGAATGGTATTGTAGGTTTGTGATTACAAATTTAAGGTAAAAAATTACAAATTCAAAATGTGGGACCCAAAAATAAACATTAGAATTTCTGTAGAAGTAAACTTATTGTTAAATCACATAATTCATAATAATTTTAATAAAATATACTATTTATCTTCGATATCTTCATTTTCAACTTCGCTTATTTCTATAATAGGACTATCATCACAGCAATTATCACCATTGCATTCGGAACAAGCTGCAGGGCAAGGTAATCCTTGTTTTCTACATCCACAAGTAGCTCCGCATTCTGTCTTACATGTACAAAAAATAATTTTAAGTAGATTTTCAGGGGCTGGTGGCTTATTCATTGTTATCGACCTCAATATCCCACGATAATGTTTCCACCCCCCATTCTATTGGCGAAATGTCATTTGAAACTCGTAAATTATGGAAGGTCCCTTTTCCATCAAGTGTGTTAACATTAAAATCTGCATTATCATGTACAAACTGAACAAAAGTACCTATTTTTATTCCAATTAGACTTCCAAAAGCTGCTGAAGCTTCATATAATTTTGCTTCTTTGTACGAACCACAGGAACCTAAGGCGATACATATATCTATAATTTTTTTAATGCCAAATTTTCGATGAAGTGTAACTGATAATGCAACATGTAAAGGTGATATGAATGATCGTGGTCGTACTGCTGAAATAATGGCATGAGCAATTGAAGTGCACTTTCTCATAAAAAGTCATATTTCCTGGTTTATTCTTTTTATCATTTATAATTATTTCAGATAGAATAAAACTTAGTGACTTCGGGATGGATGTATGAATGCTTTCAAACATTTTATCACTAGCTTATAATAAACTTCCGTTCAAATATGTCTTCGAATTATCTCACCAGCAGCTTTTAAGTTTCGGTATTCTTCTTCATTATCATTGTCTAATCTTTCTCTGTACCAAGTCTTTGATAATATTTCATGGTGTTTTTTCCGGAAGCATATTATTGTATTTGACCCAAATTTACTGGAAAATACAATATTGTCCTTATGGTGTGACAATAATCGTGGCTCAATCGTTTTATCATCGGGAATGAAGTAAGATTTGAATCTAAATTTTAATATAAATTAGTTTAACTTCTAGTAAAACTACAAAATTTCTAGGTATCCCATTAGATAGTTCACTAGGCTGAAGTAACCAAATTGACTCCGTTTGTGCTAAACTTAACAGGGCTTATTTTGCTTTAGCTACTTTAAAAAAGTCTCTTGACGAGAAATCTCTTATGAATTTCTATTATGCTACGGTGTATTCGTCTATCTCCTATAATATTGTATCATGGGGACAAGCTACGGACGTGCTTCGGGTCTTTATCCTACAAAAAGGATAATTCGTCTCATATTTGGATTATCCTATAATGAGACATGTAGGAATACATTTAAAAGTAAAAAAATCCTAACTCTTACGGGAATATACATTTTTAAATTATTACAGCATACTTATAACGATTGAAAAAAATGACCGTAACTCGAAAAAAAATTGTGCAGACTATTAACCTTGGGTATAAGTTTAAAATATGCTCAAAGTTCACGAAACAACAAAGTTTAGAAGTTTTACGGATCTGCGGGAACCTATAGGGGGTAAAAAGGGGTATTTTTAATAAAAAAAATTAGTTTTTCTCTATTTTCTCGGGAAATATGGCATTTACAAAAAAATAGTTCGATTAAAAGTTGTTTCTGGCAAAATTATCTTTTATTTGGTGTTTTTAAATTAATTTTCTAGCAATAATTAACCAAAATACGGCCATTTTTCGAAGGGGGCGGGGGGGGTGGTGGCGGATGGAATTTTTTTGCAAAACAAGTGTTCTAAAGGGACAAAACAAATTGAGCATCTAGGTGATGCTATATATTAACGAAAAACAGCATTTTTTAAAGAAAAAATAATTACTGAGCAATTACAATAACAAAATGCAGATATTTTGTTAACAAAAATGTGAAAACGCACAAAATACTTCATCCTAAAAACCGTCGGATGCTATCTATAAAATTACATATCTCCGAAATAATCAACCCTACACAAATATATAAATAAAATAGATATATTCTCAGTTTTTAAGCTTCCCTTTTGATATGCGCCATATTTTCTCTTAAACTAATATTTATTAAGATATTTGCAGAGAAACAATGTTTAGTTTTTTTTTAAATCCTTTTACAGTTTAAAATGCAACGTTTTTTCTAAAGCGACTATATCTATATATTGACGAAAAACAGTATATGGGAATATATTTTTTCAATTACTGACTACTCACATTAACAAAACTGCGACGTTCTTATTAAAAAAAAAAATGAAAAAGTACATTGTTTCTGCCATAACTCCTTTGTTCTATGTGATACAAAAATAATTTGAAAGCCTAATTAATAGTTTTTCATTTTGGTTATTAGCGTTCTTGGCCGAAGTGCCATAGTTTCCATAGATACTCAACATTTAAACTAAATACTTAGTCTTATAAACGTTCGGACGCCGCCTTTAGACTTCCCGATCTCCGAAACCATTAACTCTACAAAAAGCCGCTGCCCAAGAAATCACTACTTGCACATCCAGATTTTTTATTTAAGTCACTCACAACGAAATAATTTTGTATGTGGAAATAATTGTTTATGGAACTTTAATAATATAATATTTGAAATTCTCTACCCCAAAAACCCATAAAACGATACCTCACATCGGTAGCGGGGTGGGGGTGGTAGTGGGGGTGGATGAAGTAAAAAAACATTTTGAGGTTTCTGGTTCTTGTACACACCCTAAATCACATTTTTTTTAATCCCTTTTAATAATGGGGTGGGGGTGGTAATGGGGGTGGCTAATGCTAAAATTTTTTTTGAGACCTCAGCTTCTCTTGTATATACTAAATACCAATTTTATGGACTCTTACCTGCTTGATTTACCTATTTTCCCCAAATTTACCCCAATTTACCCCCCAACCCTTCGACGGAACAAGATGAAAATATAATCTGGTTCTAGATCTCGTTAAAGTACATATGTGTACCAAATTTCAAGTCAATATCTCAAACGGTTCCAGAGTAAACGTGCGCATAAAAAAGTTCCAGACAGACCGACAGACAGATCGACAGACCGAAATTTTATTTCCGCTCAAACTTAAAATCTCGACGTTTCGTGACATTCTAACCCCATTTGAACAATAACAATTTTTTAAAATTTTCTTGTCCTTAATATACTTCCACTGGAGGTGGAAGTAATTAGAAAAAAACGAAATTCATCCTTAATTTAGTAGCTTTCTTATTTATCTCCAGCATGTTTTTGCTCAATGTAATACCTTTCGAGTTATTTGACGAAGACGTATTTGAAATACCACTTTTTCAAGCTAAAATCCCAAATTTTCTAGTAGTTAAAACTTAAATCTATCAATTTATATGAAAAGTTGCATAGAACCTTTTCTTCTTAAAAGTTAATTCTCCCTCAGCTCCAATGTTTTAATTTTTTTTTTAGGTTCCACCCCCTGAAAAGGGGTGGCATCTACCCCCTATAAATTAGCAAGCCCTCGCATAATATAGAAATTTATTTTTTACGCATTTACTATTAAGCTTCCAAAAATGAACGAGATCTAATCCATATGACATTATTCCGAAGTTAAAACCTCTATAGTCTAGTCAATGAAAGAGTTGTAGAGAACATTTTGGAGGGGAGAATTTTTCTCTTCAGGAATGTGTTGGGGATAGTCAGGAGGTAAACATACTAAAAGTCCCCGTCCCTAGCCCCGCCGCTTCAGTAGGAGACGGGGGTGGAAAGGTTCCTTTTTTCGATTCTTCGCTTATAACTCGGAAACGATGCGTCGTACGAAAAAAGGTAATCTATGCAAAATTAAACGTAATTAAATTTCCCACAAGAATATTTATATTCATTTTCTTCCTATGTGTTATATTTTACGAGATATTCGTCAGCGAAAATTGATAATTAATAAAAAAAAATCAATTGTGTACCTTGAATATTTCTATCAAAGCGGTTTACCGTGATCTGCTAATAAATCACAGTCACAAAACAATCTTTATTTTACAACACTCGACGTATTTACTAACGTAATATTTTGTCGAAGTCTAGACATTTCCTTAAATATACAGTGTGACTGACTTAAAATGAAGATACCCTTATAACTTTTTCATTTTGTTTCCGATTTGAAACAAACTTTACTTAAGTATAGAACAAATTAGGATCTACTTATGACCAGAAAATCATTCACCTGCTATAAAGGCAAAGCCACCTGCCACCATTACCCACGGTAATATGAGGAAAAAGATTAAAAATCAAATTGATTTTTAATCTTACGAACGATTAATTTTACGTAGCCACCACAAATTGCGGAAGCTGAGGACCCCCTTTGCCAGATGAGCTTATGTATGAAATATCCCCCATCAATAATCAAATCAAATTTTGGTGTATGTACGTTTGTGGCGCCGATTGGATGCATTTTTTAGAATTTCTAACATTCAAAATGTTTTATTTTTTTCAGCATATTTTGGTACCGCAGGTGGCTTTGCCTTTATAGCAGGTGAATGATTTTCTGGTCATAAGTAGATCCTAATTTGTTCTATACTTAAGTAAAGTTTGTTTCAAATCGGAAGCAAAATGAAAAATTTATAAGTGTTTCTTCATTTTAAGTGAGTCACACTGTATATTTAAGGAAATGTCTAGACTTCGACAAAATATTACGTTAGTAAATACGTCGAGTGTTGTAAAATAAAGATTGTTTTGTGACTGTGATTTATTAGCAGACCACGGTAAACCGCTTTGATAGAAATATTCAAGGTACATAATTGATTTTTTTTTTTTATTAATTATCTATTTTCGCTGGCGAATATCTCGTAAAATATAACACATAGGGAGAAAATGAATATAAACATTCTTGTGGGAAATTTAATTACGTTTAATTTTGCATAGATTACCTTTTTTCGTACGACGCATCGTTTCCGAGTTATAAGCGAAGAATCGAAAAGAGGAACCTTTCCTCCCCCCTCCCCCCTGAAGCGGCGGGGCTAGAGGTGGGGACTTTTAGTATGTTTACCTCCTGACTACCCCCAACACATCCCTGAAGAGAAAAATTCTCCCCTCCAAAATGTTCTCTACAATCCCTTTTTGGGCATTCATTGATTGGACTACTAGTATTTCGGTTAATTATTGCTATAAAATTAAATTTAAAAACGCCAAATTGAAGATAATTTTGTCAGAAGCATCTTTTATTTGAATTGGTTTTTTAATTAAAAATACCCCTTTTCACCCCCTCGCGGATCCGTAAAAGTCCAAAATTTTTTTGTTTCGTGAACTTCATTTTGAACCTATAACCAAAGCTTAAGGTCTGCACAAATTTTTTTCGAGTTAAAGTAAAGTTATCCTATACCATAGTGAAAAAACACAATAATGAATATTTTGGTAGAAAATTTCGTTACCGTTAATTTCTTAATAACAAGGATTTGTATATAATCATGTATATAGTTGAAAAGACTACAACATAACAACTAAACAAAATCTTTTACAGAGTGGCACAATATCTAGTATATTCCCTTTTATCTGTAACAAAAATTTCTACTATGCCAAATTTTATGTTCACTATTCTTAGAATACAAATAGTAAGGAATTCCACTCTATATATAACATGAACACATTTTCTTCTCTATTCTATAGTAAGTAAATATGTCTGCTACACCTGTTACATTCAAGATTAGATAACAACAAGTTTCTGAATCTACACATCAGGCGTCAATCACTAGAAAATATTGTGCACTGAGTACACTATGTTTAATGCTTCAAATATTCTACAGTACTCCAAGTAATTCCTTGTCTAATTTATGGTGTATTTTTGATGTATTTTTTTGTTATTTTTATATGTACTTCACAAGTACTTCACATCATTTGTACATGAGTCTGTACTCCATATTGCACAACTATTAACCTTTCGTGTTAATCTAAGGAAGAGGATATCCCAATGATTTCTTTACCTTAAGTTTTATAGTAACCAATATATTATAAATAATAACTATAAGTTCAACATAACAAAATCTCGAGGTAGTCACGTGTCGAGATAGTAAGTACCTATTTATGCAGCTATCGTGGTTAAGATTTCAAAGTTAATTTTTAAATAATATGAAATATTTGTGATAAATAAGTTAATTGGCTGATATATTCGCTGAATGCAAAATTAGAATGTTAGTTGAATAATAATTGTTTATTATAATCATTAATTATTAATTATCTTATTAAGGCGCAAAAATTGTTTTGTTCTGCTAGGCTGGGTTGTGTAATAACAACCGATCAGAGTAATTTGTGATATCTTGGCAGTGTATCAAAATATGTACAGTTCACTTCAGATATGACATATAAAAATACATGTAAGAATATAAAAAACGACATAAGCTACCGGTTTATATACAGGATGTCTCGAAATTCGAGGTCAATCCCTTAAGGATAGCTTTTAGATACAGAATTATGGCATTTGATCTCTATCTCTTTTATGAGGCACAGGGCGTTGGATGTCACTGATGTGAAATTGTTTTAAACATCGAACCCGTTTGTCCAATTTTATTGTTTTATTTTTGTTTTCAATTAATCAATTTGTTTAAATCTAAATACACGCTAATATAAATACGTTTCCAATTAAAGGTTTAGTTGACACTGATAGATTGGATGTTTAAATTTTGCGCGTAAGTTATCCCACCCTAATTCCTTTTGGCATACCTACGATCCTGATATATTTTCTAGGAAGAAAGTTCATGCAATTTGCAACATTTTGCTATTTTAATTTTCTATATGTCCAATAGTGGAGTCAAACTAAAGGAAAACATCTTAGAAGTGAATTATCTGGGGAGGGTGTTTTTTATTTTGACTGTATAAAAGGCCATTGTTTATTCCAACCTAATCGAAAAATGAAAATTGCAAATACAGAGGAGCATCGGGAATAAACAAGGACACATTCTTCATCCTCAAGTATTTAAAAATGAGGTTTAAACAAGAGAAAAATGATTCTAAACCTACGCTAATCTATGATTGCATTCTTATTGAATATCGAAAGTCCAGAACAATTTTACACAACGATATATTCGCTGGGAGTATTTTAGATAAATCTACAATTTTTGTGAAAAACTGGTTAATTTCTACAATGTGGTTTCCACATCCAAAGAATATGTTATTTAAATCACATATCAATCGTTGTCACATGGGCATATGGGAGCGTCAGCAAGGAGCATTTTGTAAAGATGTTGTGTAAAGTTTTCGTCATTAAATGCTAGTCTAGCTAAGCATCTAGCCGCCCTGGCTAGAATTGTTTTATAATAATAACATATAAGAATAACACACCACAGGTAAAATGAGTCCTTTATCCCTGAAGGCTCTGGAAGAGCCCTGTGCGGGAGGAGCTACACATTTGGAGAAAAGGGGGGCACACACACACACACACACACACACACACACACACACACACACACACACACACACACACACACACACACACACACACACACACACACACACACACACACACACACACACACACACACACACACACACACACACACACACACACACACACACACACACACACACACACACACACACACACACACACACACACACACACACACACACACACACACACACACACACACACACACACACACACACACACACACACACACACACACACACACACACACACACACACACACACACACACACACACACACACACACACACACACACACACACACACACACACACACACACACACACACGCGCGCACCCCCCCCCCCCCCCCCCCATATCCGAGTATACTAGGATTCATTTCTTCTTCTGGAAAAATCCCAGTGCCTCGGCAAGGAGTCGAACCCAGGATCCCTGCCAAGTGTACTTGCCTCTCAATCAAGCAGTCATATATTGGTTGTCTTTTTACGTTAGGTTTGATCAAAACTTGTTTATATTTCTTCGTTATAAGAGTATTGGCCCAGTAGGTTTGCCATTTTTCATACATCTCTTTTTTTGACACGGCTATCAAGTTTTCATAGGATACTTTCTGCAATCCTGTGAGCACATGTAAATTTGATGCTTCCTTGGCAAGTAGATCGGCTTTGTTTTTCCCTTGTATACAACAAAGCGCTTCGGACCACATGAAATTGACGGATTTATTTCTGTATGACAAAAAATTGTGTTTACTTATAATGTCAGACATAATCCTGTGAAGTTTGGGAGGGCGGTTTTCAGGGGCCTTCAACACTGAAAAAGTTCATAGTTAAATTTTGCAGTTTTGGCATGATAGGGATTGTGCTTATTTAAACAGTTTTAGCCAAAAAACGTGTATTTTATTGTTTTTTTATATCTCGGGTTCTAGAAGTCAGAAAAAAAATGAAAATATTCTTTATAAGTTATACAAGAATTCTAGATGGACGTCAATACGATTGCCTTTATTATAATAAATAAATATGGCAAAACTCGATGTTTTTAAACAAATCATTGTATTTTCGAAAATAATGACTCAATTTCGATATTTTTTTATCAAAATGTAGCTCTTTTGGTGCACAATCACTACCTAAAATTTCAAATCAATTTTTTTCCCCTAACCTTTAAAGAAGTTCATTTTAGAGGCTTTGAACTGTTGTAGAATTATGCCATCAAAGGATTTTTTATTATTTGTAATTTCATGGCCATTTTGCATATGCGTAAAGTTTTTTTTTTGAGAATTTATTTGATGATGCGTAATATGTTTTTTGTGACCAATTTTTTTTAAAATGCCAAAGTAACGGTTAAAAATAAAAGAAATTACCATCTAACGGTAATCTTAAAAAGCTACAATTTGAGCCGAAGCAAACATTTCAAACTTTTTGCTAAAACGGTGTTTTTTAGAGGTTAGAGTTAGAGTTAGAGTTAGAGTTAGAGTTTGTTTTGTTTGTTTTGAAATGTAAGGTGAAGATTGTTTCCTATAAGAGCTGCATTTTCCAAAGTTTTATCGAAATTGAGTCCTTCTTTTCGCAATACAATGAATTGCTTAAAAACATGGAGTTTTACAATACGTATTTTTTAAAATAATATTAACAATCGGATTGACTTCTTGTTTATACAGAATTATACTATTAACAAGCATTTCATATATTTTTTTTCTATTCAATCGGACTTACAGAACACGATATATTAAAGAAAAGATAAAGAACACGTTTTGAAACTAAAATTGTAAATAAATAAGATCCCAACCCAACCCCACTGTGAACTCATCTGGACTCAATAAACACGTTAAAGCAAAAAATTTCTCTCTTCAGACAATTCAGTACTCATCTTTAGTAACGAGTAGTAACCATAACGATTTAAGGATCATTTGTGAATATAAGTAAAATACTAAGCAAGATTATGGATCAATAATTTTTAATTCACTTCTGTCGTATTGAATACCCAATTTTCAATTAATTATTATTTTACAATAATTTATGGCATTGAATTGGATTTAAAGGTTAATAAAATATAAAAAAGAGAGATTGCAGAATAATGGTTTAAATAGATAATAATAAAAAAATAACAATGGGCATAAATTAAATTATTTTCTCACACGTTCATGCAGTTTGCATTTCGTGCATGTTCATTACTAAATTATGTTTTTCTGTTCGGAAATACTACTTCATGAATACGCGAGTTTTTTAGAAAAAATTTTCGTTGCATGTTGAAAAAAATACAATGTTTGTTAATTTGACCCTCTCAAAATAATTGTACAAAATTTGATGAAAATGTCAGTCCCGATTCCTTGGCAGTAAACCTTTGTTTTTTTGAAAATAGGTTGTTTTATGAGCATCAAACACACCCACTTTTTTTAGAAATTTTTAAAGAAATTTAAAATGTCAATTCATATTCCAAAACTGTGTCAGAGGAAAAAAAATTGAAAAAAAATTAAACTCTCTTATAAATCTGGCATAGTGTTATATGATGGCAACCATGTTGGATTCATCGTTTTGAGTTCTTAATTTTCTTCCATATCCAGTGGAAGTATAGTAAGTAACGCAAAAAACAATGAAAATTTGTATTTTTCAAACATGTTTGAAATGTCATGAAACGCCGAGATTTTAAGTTTGATGACGGTCTGTCTGTAACTTTTATGTGCACACAATAACTCTGGAACCATTTAAGATATTGACCTGAAATTTGGTACACTTATGTATTTTAACGAGATCTGGAACTAGTTTATATTTTGATCTTATTCCGTTGAAGGGTTGTGGGGTAAATTGGAGTAAATGGGAATAGATAGTAGGTAAAGCGAGCAAGAAAGCCATTTTATAGACTCTTAGCCCATAAAATTGGTATCTAGTACATACAGTGTGTGCTATTTAATACCACAGTTCTCCGTTATTTTGGAAAGCGTTGTCCGATTAAATTTTTTTGGTTTTGAGATATAGTGCTCAATGAGTTCTATTTGATTGTTTTGAAAAATTTGTAATTTTCATATTTTCAAGGCCTACTGAATTCCTCTAAATGGGTAGAAATTTCGAGATCGACTATTAGGCAATTTTTTATCGGCAAATTAGATAGCGTATTCGATTCGCAGTTGTGTCAAACACGTCTATACAAAATTATAGATACCTCATTCAATAGCTAAATTTAAAATTTCTCACTTTTTGACTGGCCCAGTATAAAAGTTCTAACCGACTTTACTAAAAAGGTAAAACAGTCACTTGACTTAAGAAATATCAGACACTAAATGAGGAAGAAAAAAGAAATCAAGATCAGATGCTAAGAGAAGCTAAGGTCTCAAAAATTTTCAAAAATTTGTTTGGCATCAGCCACCTCCATTACCATCCCCACCCAATTATTAAGAATAAAATTGTGATTTAGTGATTGTACAAGAACCAAAGGCTTCAATATATTTTTTTACTTCATCCACCCCCCCTTCCACTCCGATGTGGTATATTGTTTTATGGGTTTTTGGTTTCGACGATTTCAAATATTATATTATTAAAGTTCCATAAACAATTATCCCCACATAGTGGATTGCAAATATACTATCAAAATTTTATTTAGTTGTGAGAGACTTGCATAGATTTTCTGGATGTGGAAGTAGTGATTCCTTCGGCAGCGGTTTAGAGATCATATTCAGCAACTCCTACTACGATCATATTCAGCAACTCCTACTACTCTCAAAATACCTATTAGTTACCAATTTTGACGCAATTCTGATACGCCGCGCCATCGCCAAATATTTTTTGAAAAATTTTCCACTAAGAAAAATCTTGTTTCCAATTTTTTTTCATCTTGCACTAGACGTAGCCTGATGAAATTAAAATGGACCACCGCCGAGCCGTACCCTACAACTTGAAAATATATTCATAGAGGTCGAATCGAGAAAGTTGGTTTAAAAAGCTATGTTATTTCATTCCTGATTTTCTAGGTAAGATACGAAAGGCGTCCCATTTCTTAAACACAGTGTATACTGATCAAATTTTATTACAATAGATATAGTAATTTGGAAGTTATGGGAAAAAAAAATCTTCAAAACGCAAATTTTAAAGACTATGACTATACTAAGCTATGAGCAGGGTCGTCCTGGAAAAAAAAATCAGGTAGTTTTAGTGTTCTGTTCAAATCATAACAATAAATTCTGAAGTTGTATATTTCTTAAAGTAGATGTAAAAGTTTTTAAAATTCGATGTTTTTAATTAAGAAAGTAGTAGAGTAAAATCTGGAAGTAAAGTCGCTTAGTTTTCGAGAAAAAAAAAACGGCGTAGAACCAAACCAGACTTAGTGGGATTCTTTAGTAAGATAATCGTGTACACGAAATCATTTTTTACGACATTTTTTGGTGGTCGAGAACTTTTTTATTTCGGAAAAGCTCAAAAAAATAGATTTTTAATGAAATATGTTCTTTAACGGCTCCACCACTATAACTCTGAAAATATTTGCTATCAAGCTATTTTTTTTTTAGATTAAAGAAGATACAATAGCGCTTCCAACAACGTCCTACGTGAACCCGATTTATTTTTTTTTAAGTTGGAAAAATAATAGGAAACTCAAACTTGTTATTTTCAGTAGCGTAATTTTAGACAATCGAGAAAAAAATTTATTTATGAAAATTTGTATATACATGCTGCGTACAAATTGAAGCCAATAGTTGGAAAAAGTTTTTAGGATAAAAATTTTTCATGTTCCGTTCATAGTATTGAGTCAGCGATTTTTTTTAATGGGCCAAAGTCATATTCTTGCGCGCTCGGCTGTAGCAAGCCTGCCGACTGCAACGATCTGACGGTCCCGGTCGGGGTGTATGTAGTAGTTTAACTTATATCAATAGATACAAAACCAGTAGTGATCAAAAGCATCTAGGGATCAATGTTACTGTTCAATATTTCATATATTGTACAGTAGTATTGATCATATGTTGTTAATATTAAGAAATTGTACAATAAATATAAAATAGTCTTCTTTTAATAATAAAAAGATAAATACCTAATCTATAAATATCAATCAGTGTTACTAACTACCCAACTAATTAGTAAGTTTATTAGACATTTTTAAATGAATGAAAGTAAAAACGTACGCGTAAAATGGGTTTTATTGTTGAAATAAATTTTCTATTTGGATAGATAAATATGTAGTATGTAGTTTATGTAGGCCCTACATTAATAGCATTCTAATTCGTTCATATCTGCCTGGAAATCTTTAATAATGTTGTTACAGGAACGACATTTGCACTCGTTGCAACATTTTAGGCCTTCCTTAAAACAAGCACATTTTCGATTGTCACAATTTTTATCCGAACAATGAATACTTAATGCTTTTCGATAACCGCCACTTCTACGAGACTAATCTGATCAATCCTGCATGCGAGGTGTATTAATTGCGTCCCAATGTCGCATTTAGTGATCAAAAAAATCGCTGTTGCCACACGGTACATTTTAGGAAAAAATATATTGTTTCAAAAACTTTTGTGATTATTAGGCTTTATTTTCTTTGCTGCATGTATGTAAATATTTTCAAAAATAAAAAAGTTTATTAATTGGTGAAGATTTCAATACATAAAATATATATTTTTAGTTTATCTGATTTTTAGAGAAATGAAAGTGCGAATTGTGCCCAATTTGTAAAAGCGCTACAGTGTGTGCTTTAATTTGACACAAAACAAATTTCGGTACCTTTAATAGTTTTAAAGATATGGCGGTGGAAACAAAAAAAACAATTTTATTTAAAAATACATTTTTTTCACTTTTTATTGATTTAAAAAGTTCGAGACCACAAAAAAATGTCGTAAAATATGATTTCATATGCCTGGTGACATACTTAAAGGAACCTAATATGTTTGATCAGGTTCTACGCCAAAAAAAAAAAAAAACGACACGGTAGACTTACGAAATCGCTGCTCTAAAGTGATTACTTAACTGATTTCTTGCAATTGCAAAGTTCCGCACTTGCAAGAAAGCAGGACTAGAGAAGATAATGAAGTGAGTGATGGGGAAAATTACAGTTAAACAAGGAAAACGAAGAAAAATCTATCTTTTTAAGATAATATAAAATCTGATGCAAATTACATGCTTACATATATCAAACAGTTTTAAATATGAAAATATATAGAAATAAAAAAGTATATGCAAATTCTGTTTTTGTAGCTTTTTAAATTCCATTTTGATCAGAAACTATTCGTCCCACCAAAAGTGCCATAAAATATTTTTTTCCAAATTTTCTCCTGTTCCAAATAGCAATATTTCTCGAGATATTTAAGAAAAACGAAATTTTCAAAATTTAAACTTAATCGTTTCAATGAAGCGCTCCTTAGACCCGCATTAGACTATAAAAGTTTTTTGACAAAGTGACAAAGATCTTTTATGAATAATGTAATATTTTATAAAACATGGTCGATATTTTATAAAAGTTGGTCTATTACTCTATCATATTTCCCATAAAATATATTTTGTAAAAGATCTTTGTCAAAGAACATTTAAAGTTTAATGAGAAGTTCGAGCATTTTTTGCAAAGGCTAAATACTAGAACTTTAGAGAGTAGAACATTTTTTTAGAGATTTAGAACTATATTTTTGTGATTCTTTATATTTCTAGCAATCTACAACAATGATTTAAACATTTTCGTCATTGACAACTCAATATATTTGGCCTGACAATAAATTAATGTAATAAACAACACATGAAAAACGAGCAGATCGCGAGTCCTTTGCCGTTAGCGAGCCTTCACAGGTGTATTTTTTTTTATTTTACAAGATAAAGTTATAATATCCATATGCGTGTAGAACGTCTGTTAAAGTCTTGATATATTCAGTGATATACATTTTTACAAATATCCCAATGGTCGCAGTGACAGATGCACGAGGCGTAGGCTCGGCCGATAAGTTTAGATATAATTGCGATCGGCTGCTGCTTGTTTATTACACTCAGTAATTTGAATATACTGCACTCATAACCATAATTTTAACTCGTCATGGAGACAACTGGTTTCAATACTCGGTACATTATTTATTATATTGTCAACTTGTTATTTCAGTTCCTGCACAAATATAGTTAATCACCGAGGAACAAATGTACAGAAATGATAATTTTTCACATAATAAAAATTAAACATTCAAATAACGTATAGTTATTGCCAGGCATATCCAAAGAAAAACATGTAGACCAGGCAACTACTTATTTTTGTGTCAGCTGTCTCCCTATTCAAATAGCTACCGAAATGTATTATTTACTTTTTTCTTCTTATTATTATTCACAATATCCTGCCTGATGTTTTGTGATATACGCATTATTCTAGTTGGCCTGCCTTTGCTGTATGGCACGTCTGACAGTATCATACCATGCGTCGCAGTGGCCTGTTAGACGCCCGGCTTCACTAAAACACTTTTCTATTAGATCCTTGGCGACACTAGCTCAAAGTTTTGGAAGGCGTCTCTTGGCTTTTTGTCATCTGGTCCACGTTTCTAACGGTGCATGTTTCAGAGGTGGAAGGAGAGATGGAGAAAACTTTGTGCGTTTCGTGACATTTATGTCGCGGCAGATTTGGTCAACTGGCAACTTGCCAATCTTGCCATCTCTATTCTTCGCCGAATCTCAAATTCACTGTTGCCAGTATTGTCCACAAATGCTCCAAGGTATATCATCTCGAGTACTATCTTATAGTCACTTATCATTAACGTGCCTGTGCGGTCTACAATCATCCCCACCTAGCCTGTTGCGCTAATATTCAGCTGAACTGTCGTATAATTATTTTATAGTAGTGAATGCTCTTTTATGTTTTATTAAAGTACTACTGCGAACTAATTAGCCCTCTATGACAATTTGGTGATATAAAAACTCCATAAGAATGTTCTCACAACATAATTATAAAACTATTTTATAAAGTCTCTATTATCCCCTTGTAAATGTTCCCGATATATCTCTTGGAGGGCTTCAAGTAATTATGCGAACCTTTTTATTCTATAATGATTACATAAATGTTGGTTCTAGAATCATTATAAAATTTGTAGGTTGCTTCTTCAATGTCGTATTACCAAGTGATATAAACGTTCTTACGACAAATTATAAAGCGATTATACAGAAATTTGATTAAGGTGTTTTAATGGAACCCACAGATTGAATAAAGAACTTTTATACAGCCGAAAGTTTGCCGTTGCAGCATTTAACCTGCAATAGTTATATTTATAAAACTGTGCGAGTGGGGAAAGAATGACTGTTCTTATTATAATATGTGAAATACGTCAGCCGATATACAGTTTCCGATCATACTGATTGTCTACATGGAAAAAAATAAAGCGTAGTGGAAATTTTCGTTGTAAAGTGAAAGTCAGACTTGATGATATGTTACAGATATATAATGTAAATGTTAGTGAAAATCCAGAGAACTCAACTACAATAATTTGTGATGTATCTCACATAATTTCAGCTGAGGTAAATATACAAGAAATATTTTGAAACCACTTGACTGTTTAGTGGAAATATTGAAATTTACTTGCTTTGACTAGACACTCTAAACAGCTATATGATACGTACTTATGTAATTACCTCCAAACTAACCAAAGAGCTGTATGGCTTTATAATGACTGCGTAATACACTGAATTGCTCAATAAGAGAAACCCGCTGTACTACTACGCGAGCTTCGTGGTTGTATAATGGCTGTGCAAGAAGCTAAATTGTTCTCTAAACTAAACCGCAGCATGCCTTTATAAACTAAAGGTGCTTGTAGTTTTATAGTTACTGCATAACGAGCTGAATTATTTTATAGCAAAATCTGAGACAGTCCTTGTACAATAAACAAGAACATTTAGCTATATAATAACTGTATAGCGAGTTGAATTGTTCTATATGATAATTCGCAGTAGCTCTTACGCTACATAAAATTTTGTACGCTATATAATGGTTAAATAGTTCTATAAAACAATATGTTACAGTATTTATATAACAAAAAATTGGCATATATATAATTACCGTCAATTGAAACTAATTGTTCTTTAAGACACTTCGCAACAGCCTCTATGCAGCTAAAACAGCTTCGTAACAGCGGTTATAATACAAAGAGTGTTGTAAAAGTTTGGTCCTTAAACTGTATAATTTTTAGACGACATATAAGGTTTTAGATGTGGCATCCATGTTGAAAAAAAAATCATATATGAAAATTAAATGTTCCCTTTGCGCACATTAAAATACTCCACACGTACTTTTAATTACGTATTATGTTTAAAATAATTAATCTATGGAAATTAACAACAGTTCTATATGGGGATCAATATTTTGAAGAACAATTTCTTCCATAAATCTTGATCAGTCACTTAATTTGAAGAATTTCGGTGGCGTATTTTTCATGTTACTGTGAATGTGAATGTTAATGTCTGTTATGTTATGTAAGATTTCAAACTAGTGTTGACATCTTGAGCCTTTAGATTTATCCCTTTCCAGTAAAAAATTATTCCAAAATAAAATTGTTCCTTCATAACTAGTAGTATCTTTATGGTCAATTAAATCAAAAGGTTTTTATGTAATCTTGTGGTAGAAGATCTGTATTAATGAGATCTGTATATACTAACGGATACACCTTGTATATTATTGTACTCTTTTAAGTCTAGGTACTTGTATTCTCGTTTTAAAGGATCTGCAATTAAAATGTCAGAATATGCATGAACGATGCACTTTTGTTAATATCAAACGTCTCATAATAAAACAGTTACATTTCATAGGAAAGAAATTACTATGCAAATTTTTATAGTAAATCACAGAACCATTCTCATTGAAATCGTGCCGCTATGCTATCCTTTGTAACTGTCTAAGTAGAACATTTTTCAGCAAATTGCCACGGTCACCGGCTAAATATTTATATAAGCTCCCGACTATCAATATAATAATAGGAATCGTGACTGTGGTGTTTGTCAAATGATTTAAGTTCAGCGGCTAGTTGGTCTGTGTGGCCAACAGATGTCAGAACAGCGCGTGCACACGCGGAGTTACTCGTGCTCTAAACCGTTGCTCCGAAACACTTTTCTTAAATCACGCGCTAAAAATTGCTTACACGACTATATATACAACTTGTCAGGGGGGGCATGATGCATAGTGTCACGTCTCCTTGCAATATTTTATATCTCAATAATCCATGTTACATACTGACTAGAATAAATGAGTTTTTTAAATGAACATGCAAACAAGTATTTTTCCTTTTAAGTAAAAACCTAAGGAAACAAAAGAGCTAGTTACTACAACTCTGCAAGATAACAGTGAGACAAACTAATGCTCAACGATAAGAAAAACAATATTCATTAACTTGTATACTAAAAAACCTGATAACTTAAAGCTTTTTAAGGTAATAAAATCATGTCAAGTCTGTTTAGAAATGGAAGATGGCATAAATAGTGTATTTTATTTCAGCCAAATAGGTAAGTGGCTTATATATTTTAACACTGTAAAATGTACAATAGTTGCTTACACTAAACATGTTAACATTACTGAATACGCTTACATCATTAACGATAGTAATTTAACGTCAGAAAAGAACATAGACAAAGATTATTATGCTTTTCATATTTGATGACAAATTAACATTTAACAGCACGTATGAAATACTACAAATAAAGCAATGCGACTATTACGATTCATAGTACGTGACACGAAGCAATTTTATTGAATACCACTTGATGTTTTATGTCAGTCACATGCGCTGTAAATTGGAAAAAATCTGGTCTTCCACCTATAGCAAAAACATTTATAATATGGAAAACGTACAAAGCAGATACCTTTATTGTAATTTTTTGGCGATACAGGCGTATATCTACACCATGAGCGTGACATTTTACGAATTTCTTATAACATTCCAAAATTAGAAACTAGACGAATATTAATATGTCTACAACATTTGTATGGTCTTTTATTTAATTAGATAGACAATCCTATATTTCTGCCTTTAAATATTCCTTGAATGTAACTGTACAATATGTTGTAATTTATTTTATAATATTACTCCTAATACTAATGGACTAAAAACTCATCCCTATACCGTATCCAAGACAATAAATTTTGCCAAGACATTGACATATTTAATATTTAATGTCCTACAAGTCTGTTATTTTACAATAACCACCCTATTTTGAGATACATTAAATGAAAAATAACGCCCTAGGGCGTTATGAATATCTATAATGCCCTAGGGCATTATAAAATTATAATACAACCCAAAACAAGCAAATTATGATAGCGTTATTGACAAACAAAATGCGTTGCTATGCAACGGCGGCGTTTACAAACAATTTTGATTTTTACTCTCTTTTAAATCAAATCGTTCTGAACATAATAGATGTCAAATTAATAAATCGTAAATGTCAAAAAAAAATTCGAATTAAATAACAGACTTGCAGGACAAACGTTGAAGGCACCACGGGTGTTGTAGGATAATGACGCCCTCGGTCGACGTACATTCCCTCGGGCCAGAGGCCCTCGGGATTGTACACTGCCGACCTCGGTGCATTATTATCCTTATAACACCCTTGGTACCTTAATAACTATAATATGTCTAGATTTGAATTCACCAACAAAGTTTCACAGACATTGACAACAAATAATTCCTAGTAAGTAAATAATTGTAGCGATCAATTTTGTTTCTTTATATATTTTATCTACTATCAATATGTAATGTCAAACATTGCAATATTCACTTGAATGTCTTAATGACATATATTACCGCATTACTTCGGTAAAATGTCACTTTACCGAACTAGTGCGGTAAAAGATCTTAGCAATTAGACATTAATTCAAGTAGGAATTAAATCAGAACTAATTTTTTGCAATAATTTTAAATTTTTATTAATTGAAGAGAATAAAAATTAGACTTTAATTCTTGTAAACATTGATTACTACATCTTTGCAATTTGATATATTAATTCCTGTAGATGTAGAGGCAACTGAACTATTAATGTTTTCCACGGAATTTTCAATGTTAGAAACAGTTTCGTTGTCAGAAGCAACACTTTTGAACAAATTTTATCGACACCACAGTGACAGCTAGTGACATAAACATGACAGATACTTCAAGAAACTACTAGTTTATTGTTTATCGTCTTAAAATTGTTGTAATTACAAGTTATAAACTTTCTTATAACATTATGAGAAGAATTGATAGTAGATAAAACATTGTACGATATTCGTATCGTAATTTCATGTTACGATACTTGATGGGTTATCAAACTCGGTCTTCGGCCTTGTTTGTCAAATATCCCATACTGTATCGTAATATGAAAGTTTACGATACTTATATCGTAAATAACTATTATAGGGGGATAGATATAATTTTGCTTATGCACACATATATCAGATCTTTATGCTCTTCGCAATATATATGTAAATTTAAATATTGCTACTTTGTATTTTTGGTCTGTGGGAATATCTTGTTGAGTCTTATTATTATTATCAGATCAAGGAGGACTGGTATGTATTATCTTTAGCATATTCGCACATATCATATGATATCATTCGGATAAGCTCTACTGTCAAATTTGAGGCCCTGGGTTCTTGTACACATACTAAATCACAATTTTATTTTTTTCACCCCCTTTAATAGTGAGGTGGGGGTGGCTAATGCCAAAATTTTTTTTGAGAACTTAGCTTCTTTTAAATGTACTAAATACCAATTTTATGGACTTTTACTTGCTTGATTTACCTATTTACCCCCATTTACCCCAATTTACCCCCCAACGCTTCAACGAAATAAGATCAAAATATAATCTAGTTCCAGATCTCGTTAAAATGAATACGTGTACCTTTCAAGTCAATATCTTAAACGGTTCCAGAGTAATCGTGCGCACAGAAAAAAAAGTTACAGACCGACAAATAGATTTTTTTTTATTCAAACTTAAAATATAGATTTTTCATGACATTCTAAGCCCATTTGAATACATATTTTTAATTTTATTTTTGCATTAATATACTTCCACTGGATGTGGAACTAAAATAATGCATTACACACAAAAAAGAGATACTAGGATTGTAGTGATATATAATGATGAGTTAAATAGTTAAAGTTAAAAGTGTCTATGGGCATTAAACAGATTATTTTAAAGATTTAATTGAAATTAATGTCTCTCTGGTCCAATATATCATTAAAGTTGTGACGCATAACGTAAATGGGTGATTTTTTCAAAACATGGTATCTTGCATGAAAGGTATTATTTTGTCTGAAATTGAATGGTGGAACTGTAAAATTAATAAGTTCAAGTAGTATAGTAACGCAAACATTTTTTGAAAATTATTATTGTTCAAACAGTGTAATGTATAATGTAATGAAACGTTGAGATTTTAAGTTTGAGCAAAAAAGGAAATTCTGTCAGTCTGTCGGTCTGTAGCTTTTTGTGCGCACGATTACTCTGAAACCGTTTAGGATGGTATGTATTTTAACGATATCTGGAACTAGATTATATTTTGATCTTATTCCGTTCAAGGGTTGGGAGGTAAATGGGGGTAAATGGTAAACAGGTAAATCAAGCAAAGAAGAGTCCATAAAATTGGTATATAGTATAATAAGAGAAACTAAGACCTCAAATTTTTTTTGCATTAGACATCCCCATTACACCCCCATCCCCTTTATAGAAGGGGTGAAAAAAATAAAATTGTGATTTAGTGTGTGTACAAGAACCAAAGGCCGCAAACATTTTTTTACTTCATCCATCGACTACCACCCCCCCCCTACCACCACCCGCACCCCCTTACCGATGGGTTGGGTTTTTGGGATAGACGATTTCAAATATTATTAAAGTGCTATAAACAATTATTTCCACATAGTGGAGTGCAAATATAGTATCAAAATTTTTTTCTTTGTGAGACAATTTCAGAATTTTATTATGTAGTACATTGTAAAAAAAAACAAACTATTCACAATTCGTCGGGTCCTTAAAGATGCCATGTCAAACCGAGATAAAAGTAATTCGTGATTATAGCTACGGCTGGAATAAACATTCTTAAATGCTGAACATTTTAGGACTTTTCTTTGGACAGATTCCAGAATCATCGAGTGATTGTCGTAAACTGTATATCAAATTAGAGATCCATATTCCAATTAGGACCGCACAAGTGAACAATATAGGTCTTAGAGCAGTCTAGTTATTAAAAATTTACAATTTTTAATGATGAAGCCTAAAGTGTTTGTGCATGTTATACTCAGATTATTTATATGTTCAGAAAAATTTAATTTATTGTCAAAAAATTCCCAATTTTTTTGTGAAACATTGCCTATCTAATATTTGATTGTTCAAAAGGTAATTGTATATAATTGGTTCTTTCTTACGTCAGGAGCTAACTACTTTACATTTCGATATATTTTGTTTAAGTTAATGTATTGCTCTAGTGAATTAATTTGGGATTGTAAAAAAATGCAATTAAAAGCATAAGTCTTTTAATTTAGTAATAAAGTTTTAAGTCATCTGCAAATAGAAGTTTATCACACTCAATAACTTTAGTCAGATCATCAATAAATAACAAAAACGAGAGTGATTCGAAATTGGATCCTTAAGGAACATATGATGAAGCCATGTATATGTCTGGCTTGAACACATTGTATACCACGTACTGTGCTCTATTATTTGTAACAAAAAAGGATTCACAAGACCATTTTTTTTATTTGACAGAAGATAACACATTCATGAAAATGCTTTTATTGGAAGAGTGTGCCTATTTAAAACCCACTAAATCAAAGAAACAACCAAGCAATTCATTTTTTTAAATTAATTTTCTAGTGGACGCACTGTAGGCGATTTCAGGGAAAAACACAAAAATTGAAGTAACTTCTGAATCATAAAAAATTGGATAACCACATATATAGTTACATTGCTTGGAAATGTCCTCCCCTGTCACTTCACTTCGTTTTGCTATTTCAGTTTCTGAACGAATTAGATATTTATTAGCATCATCTTAGTGATGATACTACTGGTGCAAATGATGATATTACCAATGTACTTATTGAAATTAAGTAAGAGTGAAAAAATCTGAATAGAAGAAATAATTCAGTGCTTCCTTTATCATTGGAGATGATTCCATAAAACATGAAATCGACAGTACTTCCTGTTTATTCCCAGTAAGGGAATATACTGTTGTCGAATACCTCAAATCAATGGGTAAATTGTGAGAATAGGTGTAAATAGAGGCAATAACCCTGTGGTTTTACAATCCTCTTGGATTATTTGAGGAAGTACAACGGCTACGAAATTTTCGTGATTAATTTCATTACAGTGAAAGAATTTTATTCTGCAGAAGCGAATAGTACTGATTTCTGTAATTTTCGTTGCACACTTAAATTCTAAAACAGATGTCTAACTTTGCTCATCACCGATTTGTCTTCCAAATAATAATGACCAAGTAATACAATTTGGCGGAAAGAGAACGTACTTTTAATATTGATAACCTTTTTAGTAAACCGGTACCTACAAACAAAATTCTTAATCTTTACATTTTAAAAATTCTCCACCAATGCCAACATCAATATAAAATACTTTTACGTTACGAATACCTGTACAGAATGCGGTCTGGTTACAGCGGGTCGCGGTCTCTTAAGTTAATTTGTATCATCTGTTACTTATGTTTCATGTTTATAGACGCATAAACGATTAACGTTTACATTTTGTTGAATTGATCCAATTATTAATAGTAAAAATAAAGCTATTTGCGTAGGAGTTTAGAACCATATAGGATTACTTTACGATCCTTGATCAATCTGAACCGATCAATCATATGGAGAGTACAGTCCCAACCAAAAGTAGTTAATAACGAAGATCCCATTGTGGAGATGTACGAAATAACTGTGAGTAACTATCTGTATATTTAACGCATATTAATGGGTAAGACTGTATTTGTACTTCCAACGCCTACGCCAATTTAAAAACAATTTGGCAAATTCCTTGATTTTGTATATCCTGTATAACATAACCTGATTGGTTTCATCCTGTTATGTAGAAATGTAGATATTTTATCCAACTGATTCTTTGCATATAATAAGAAACATCAAGTAATGATTGTATTGGAGATGTTTAATTTTTATTGTCCGAAGGATTCCGTTCAGTTCTTGCAAGTAACAAGCATGTTATGAAAACGATAAACATCATTCCTCGTAAAATATTTGTCATCCTCAAGATATTAGATAGTTCAGTATCTGTGCGCTGACAATATTGTTTTTATTCAACGAGATCTTATGATAATACTCTGACTGACTATGCGGAAGTTATAGTGATATATATCTGTATAATATGAACAGTTCTGATACAATCGATGATACAGTTGTAGCTTACTATTGAGATCTTGTAAACTATAAGAGATACAAAGAGGATTAGTTGAGGAACCAACAGAATAGGCCACTTGCATGTGCCGTATATTTTAAATTAATTTATATATATTAATATAGTGTTACTAAACATCAGCAATTATCAAATCTTTTTTCATAACTTCTAACTGAAAAGTATTTAAATCATCGACTAATATCCGGGAGAAGGGGCAAGAAGACACTCATATTGGACTTGACATCATCTATAACATATCTCTGCGCGTGCAATGATTCGGACGTACAATTCATGCATTGTTCGCGGTTATTTCCTAAAATTAATTAGTTGTATTCGGCCTGTGATAATAAAATATTAGGTGTATTTAAGTGTGTCATATTTAAAAGGGTTTAAATTGTTTCAAACACGAAAATTTTCAAAAATAAAAAAGTTTGTCGCTTAGTTAAAATATGAGTACATTTTTAGCGAAGTAATAGTCCAGTAATAAGTTCATTGTTGTTAAAAAAAAACAATTATAGATAGAAACAAAAAGATCATTGGATTTGTGTACTTGAATTTATAAAAAAAATCAGATCGATAGCTCAATTAGATTTGAAGATATGGCAGTGTAAATATTATTTTTTTTCCCTTCTAAATATGGCCTTACAAGCTCAGTGTTTTGGCCACGAACATATTAAAAAATATATAGTACTTTAAGCAAAAAGTAATTGACAAATAATAGATATAGATAAAGTTATTATGACCGACTATTATAATATATGAGAGAAACAAAAAAAAAAAAATGTACTACTACACACAACTGAAACGTCATTCGTACTCACTCACGCACTACTTTAAACTGAATTCTATCGATTTTTTTGAGATGTGAGTTACAGGACTAGCCATATAATATACCACCATAGTCGATTATAGATCTTATAAAGGATTTGTTTTTCCTGCTCCCCAGGAAAAACTACAAACTTGTTTCAAGTTGTTGATTCCTTTTTCACATCTATTCACAACATTTTCTATTTGATTTCTCCACAGCAGTTTAGTATCAAGTATAATTTCTAAGTATTTAAAATATTTAGATACAGGAAATGTAGTATTATTTAATGTAATAGCGTCTTGAAAACTAATACGTTTTCGGGTGAAAAACATCACAGTTGTTTTGTTTGTGGATATGGTAAATCCGTTTATAAAGCTCCACTCTTTTAAGCAATAAGTAATGTGAGATAATTCATTAGTACAGACTTGATGATTTTTCCCAGTAGAATATAATGCGATATCATTGGCATATTGAATGAATGTGATATTATTTGACCATATATCATGTATATCACGAGTATATACAGTAAACAACAACGGGCTCAAAACTGAGCCCTGTGGTAATCCTTGAGATGTACAACCTTGGGGCCTATTATTTTATTTAATAGAGATTTCTCGTAACACAAAAAGATTTATTATTGTTTTGACTATGTGAAGAGGAATTTTTAGGTATAGCATTTTTTGGGACAGGAATAAATATTAAAAAACACAATTTTTATCATCAATCAATTTTTTTCGAAATAAAAATTCTGTACCACAAAAAAATATCGTAAATAACCATTTCCTATGTAGAATTGTTCACTTTATAAAAACTATAAGGTCTGGTCTGGTTCTACGCTGATTTTTATTCTCGAGAACGGAGAGATTTTTATGGTTATTTCGGTCTACTAAGCTATTACAAGGGCAACGTCGATGAATTGAATTAATTTAAAATGTACGCTAACGCTGCGACCTCCTGATGCATGACGTCATGCGTTGTTTGCGCGCCTAACGGATTTATTCAAACTTTAATGTTGAATGATTTTACGAAAAATTTGTATTTTTTTAGAACTTATAAATTCTTTAAAATTTACTTTGTTTTTTGACATCCTTGTATGATAAACCTAGTTATAACGATATGAAGCTTTGGCGTTTTCGGCATCTCTTTCATAGACTTGACCTTCACTTGCGTTTTTTAAAATTCACTCAAAAACAGTGATATGTAAAAATAACCTGGAATAAAGTAAAAGCTGAGTCAGTTTCTTTAAATATGATGCTATATTTGTCGTCCTGCGATGAAAATTAAACGTGCCATGATTCAAAATTCGCAAAAAAGCGCAAATGTAATAAATTTATATTGCTCTGTTTACTTGCTTTAGTAATTATAACAAAAAAATAGGATTGAATTTTTTTATAAGCAATATTTTAAGATAAATATGTAAAAAAAAATAATTTTTTCATATATAATATCATAAGTGATATAATTTTGTCGGCAAAATTTAGTGATTATTAAGAGAGTTTGTCGCTTGGCAATTTCGAGATTGACATTGACAGCTAAAAATAACGAGCCGTCAAGCGAGTTATTTTTGTCAATGTCAAGAGCGAAATTGCCAAAGCAAGAAACTTGAGTAGAATAATCATTAAATTTTGCCAGACGAAATTATATCACGAATGGTATTCGTCATGACTATTTCATGAATAAAAATTTAGGCAAAAGAAAACAAATTTATTAGATATAGGAAGTAAATTTAAAAAAATAAAGACATAAATCACCAAATCTTGAAAATTTGGGGCCGTTATAGGGCATCTGCATCATGTAACCAACATTTTAAGTTTTTCAAGTTTATTCTCATTTTTAATGTTTGTATACGTATTTTTAGCTTGGAGCCGTACTGGCTCCATGCAAATATTTAAAAATTCACGTAAATAATTTTTCAATATTATTGATTAATAAAAATAGACTGCTAATTACAGGTTAGATTTCCAACCTACAAAAAGAGTCCTATTTTATTAGGACAAAGTATTTAGAATTTCATAAACATTACACTGAACTAGATTTTAGTTGAAAATACAGGAACCAGGCAGAAATTTTAATAATAGCTGCGTAATACTCTTAAATCTTAAGAAACACATATTTTTGAGGTTAACTGTGACGTCGCGTACACATGCCCTATTAAGCAATCCAAACCACGTGACTTCTAATATGGCGTGGTGGGCAAACATCCGGTAAACGTTTGTTTTCATTCGTTAAACGTTTGTTAAAGAGTTTGTTTTTCGGTTGCCTTGGCTACGTTTCCGCGAGTTAATTAAAATAAATTCCGTGTTTGCCCACCACGCCATATTGCCAAAATAATTTGACAGGTTGTTGGATTGCCTAATTCTCGCACATTTTTTACAACTGACGTGCACTGACGTTTGCAAAAATTATTGTAATAACGCCTTACTTGTTGAATCGATTACTATGTTTTCAAAAAACAAAGGAAAACTTGTTGCTTTATTCCGGCTTCTCATTGGTTGAGCAACCTTGGCAAAATTTTAAATGTTAAATTTTGTCGAAGCGAAACTATTTATTGATTAAAATGATCGATTTTGAAGGAATGAAATAGTCAATGAAAAACATGTTTCATGAAAAGTATTTAATACTTCCCCTACCGAAGGAAAGTATTGTAATTGTGAAAAAATTCTCTCCGAGTCTCTCTGAGACTAGATAGATTACAAAAGTTAAGGTATTTCAATTCCGCACTCTGTCTGTCCATTGGTTAGTCGGTCTGATTGTCTGTTTGTCTGTTAGCGCTTTATATACAAAGCTAGAGAAGAAGAATAACGATTGGTAGTTGAGGTTATTGTAAGTAAAGAAATGGGTTATACTCTAAATAAAAATACCCTAAAATAATAATTAATGAAAAAAATGTGACGGGGGACGTGAATTTAATATTATTGTCAAGGAAGAAATCTGTTACATTTTTAGTGAAAAATATATCTTTAAAATATTTTCCTTCGATAAGCGAGGGAAGTAAAAACAAAACCAATAATATTTTGCATGTAGTTAACACAACTTTTAACGGACAGTATATAGGGTGATCCCCCTAAAAAATAATTAAGAAACCATGGTGGAAATAATATTTGAAGTTTAGTTTATATTATTATCAAAGAAACAAGTTGATACGCTAAAATCATCATGTTTAAGATGATGTTCAAAAAGAAAGTATTTTTTCCCCTTTCCTCCTCCTTAAAAAAGTTTCCCTTGTTTCAGCTAGTGACATCAGTTTTCAAACGAGAAAATAAAAGTGGCTATTTTTGCCCCATTGATCTTCATTTTTCCTTTATAATATCTTATTTAGATGTCTAGACCTAATGCCTCTGGATTTTTATATTTGTCTAAAGAAACTGATCAAGAGTTATTGATAAAATAAAACGAAGAAAAAGAGGAGAAATTGAATTAGGAGATACACGAAATATATCAATGAAAAGAAAAACCCATATAACTTCTGAACTCCGATTCTGGAATATTTTAACATTGTTTTAAATTCTTCACTACTGAGAGCTTCTAATACCTTCTATTTTTCGTAGAATTATCTGTAACAAACAAAAATAAAATATTGTTTAATGTAAGTATATTAGAATAAAGTATAGTTATAGCCTCATCGCGACATGAGAATTTCAAACGTTTTCGGACAGTTTATACTCAAATAAAGAAAAAAGTCCTTTTTGGCGGAAGTCTTCAATGTTGCTAAACGATCGAAAAACAATAATGAACATGTAAAAAAAATGGGCTAAAATTGTTATCGCGACACGTCCGTTTCCTAGTTTTTGTATTGAAGAATGGTGTCTGGAACTCTATAAAAATTTGAATGGACATTTTTCGCCTTGTGCAAGCGGCTAATGAAGAGAAAATTGGAAAATTTCCCAATTTTGAAAGTAGAATATTTTGTCATCGCGACCCGTCCCGTTTTCAGTGTAATTTGAAAATTTCCGCTCAAAACAATCATGGAAAAATAGACTATTTGAATGTGCCTCTGGGGAGTGAATGAATTTGTAAAATGTAATTTTTTGCGGTTCCCGTGAGGTATCACCACCCGTCCGTTTCCTTGATTAAATCATTGTTAGGGTTTAGACATACGTAAAAAAAAATTGGTACGGACGTTTTCTGCGTTGTTGTTCCCAGGAAATCCATTTTCCGTCGCGTTAGAAAGTCGCAATATGGGTGTTTTGTGTTTTCATGTTCCATAATTTGTCGGAATATTGCAGATGTAACTCGGATGCGCGAAGAGACTTATATATACACACACATAATCACACTCACACGTAGAAGGGTAGATAGGGAAGAAAAATACAGAGGAAAATCTAACTAGCAGGGGAGATGAAATTGAAGAGCCAACCGTACCAAACTCTACGGGGGGAAGGGTCGATAGGGAGGGAAAGCAAAGAGGCAAATATACCTAACGCAGGGAACATTACAACCCCTTGAGTTCATACTTCAACTTTTTTCCCAGTGAACTTTTTTTCGTATACAGGGTGACAATTGAAAAACTAACCACCCCGATATTTCTTCGGGGAAGGATGCGGGGAAGAAAGTTTCGGACAAAATTTGTAGTGTCCGAAGGGACGGAATCTGGTGGGATGTTTTTTTTCGATTTGGTGGAGACACATCTAGGATCTTATCTCCATTTTTTCAGATATCCCCGTCTTTTTTTTTTGGACTGTTGTGCCTCGATAACATACCCCTATAGCGCGTGTTGGCCGAAACACGCAGAGTAAGAGACGACTACATTTCATTTTGTACAACCGCACAACACGGAAAATGCCTGTTTAGACTTTTTTTAGGATGTATAAACAAGGTTTTAGCCATGTCGCTGTAACTCGGTCAAGCCATTTTTTTTTAACAACTAATACTACATTTATCAGGTTTATACAAGGCTAAAAATTTCCGATCTTCACAGATTGGTGTTTGTTTATATATTTTGAATGGGATTCCATTAAAAACGGACGAGGTCTAAATTACGCGATTTTTTTTACCGACGGAAAATATTTTTTTACCACATCCGCAATGCGCCAGAGCTTTGCTTTACATAAAAAGGTTTCTTATTTTGCGTTAAACTAAACAGTTTTTATGGATTTGTCCATGTCGCGATAACGAACTGGGAGAGATGAGATGAGAAATTTTGGTCGATGGCTCTCGTACTATTAGCTTAGAAGAAAAACAGACATAGGAAAAAACTGAATCTGATCTTTTTAATTTATGTAGAAAATTTATTGCGATTTTGGGATCAATTCAAATCCAATGATATTGGAATCCACAAGGTGATTATTTTATTCTAAAAACATTTTCTCAAAATGGTCGACCTTTCCGCTATGAACATCTTGTAATTTTTTAAAATAAAAAATTCTATTAAAATAAAAAAATTAAAGTTATACAAAATCTACTTGTGTAGTTTATAAAATAATAAATGTGTAAAAATTTTACGATATACAAATATCGTTCATAATCTGAGCTCCTATTTTATCGAAGGGAAATAGCTTGTTATGATTATGAAATGATCTAACTAGTAAGCGATTCCACGGTTGCTATTGTGCAGTCATAAAGCCCACATGCCGAAGGAATGGTGGCACTGCTTAAAATTATATAGATTAAGTTAATACTTTAGTTTTGTTATGGACTATTTAACCACTCTCTAATTACCTTTGTAATCAGCATAAACATTCTATAGTAGTAAAACGAAAATAAAACCCGATGCTTTAAATAATGAATTAATTATACAAAACCGAAATAAAACTGGATAATTACCTGTGAACCCATTACGTAGGTCCATTATATGGGAACAATAAAAAAACTTGAGTTGGTATCGATGTGAATTCAAGACCCATATTTCACGTTGTCACTGTATATTTCGTCCGATTCTTAATAAAACTTATCAGAACCTGTTTAAAATAAGTTTAATTAGTTGTCGTGCCCCAAAACAGAAGGCTTTAATTAAGGTACCTCTATAAAATTTAAGCTACCATCCATGGTAGTTGTTGTTACCACAAGCGAAATCATTAATTTCTTTAAATTATCGAGTAGTGATCAATATGCTATTGTACGATGCATGTTTAGATAAAAGAGAAATAATGGTAACGATTTAAAAATTTCACAGGTGTTTATTAAAAGTAAATCCGAAGTAGTTTTGAAAAATAAAAAAGTGTCCACTTAATTTAATCAACATTTTAAAAACTAATATTAGAAAAATCTTTGACCTAAGTTATAGGTAGCTATAGTTTATTGCGAAAGTGTATGTTGAATCTTATGGTGTCCGAGAAATTAAGTTGAATAGCAAATACAAAAAATTACAAAATTGTTAAAAACACAAATGATGAAAGGATGCCTCAAGGCTTACTATTGGGCCCTATGTTATTCATTATTTATTTTATCTCCTCGTTACAGCTTAACACTAATGCGAAAATAATAGAAAGAAAACGGGTACATGCAGTGATACTAAAGAAATTATCCAGTCCAGAAAGGCAATCTATTTTTGTACAATAAATACTTCCGATGATGATATGGAGTTTCCCCATAGGTATATCCTATAACTCAGTCTAGACCCGATCTGTGCAAGGTAAAAAAATAATAATTGATCTCCGGTTAAAACTAAGCTTATTAAATAAGCGACTTAATTTAATTTTGTTATTAATTGCTCAGTGTTTTTTCACTTTTCTTCAATTATTTACCACATATCATTTTTCTCCGCCAAATAGTTTTGTAAATATAGCGCCAACAGATAGACAGACTGACGGAATTGAAAGACTCTCAATTTCAAAATCTACATAACTTAAAACGTGAAAATCTGAAGATAGCTCGGTGTGTGACATTTTTCCCTGTTACAATATATTATTAACACAACTTTTTCATCTAATGGTTCGTCTAGAGACCTTACGGTGAATACACGCTTATTATTAGATACGTCCCTTTAAATCGGAAAAAACCGAAAACAAAAAAAAAAAAAATCGGAAAAAAAACAGTAATAAGCTGGCCCAAGTAGGTCAAAATTACAATCGTGAAAGTGAAAAATTCTGCATACGGTGGTGGTGTCAGAATAACAACAATTAAGTGATAAGGGCTAATATTTAATTAATACGGGTGATTAAATCTTTCAGTGCAGTGTAAAAAAGTGAAAACAGTTGACAAATATCGAGTATCCTACCCGACCTATAAAGGAAGCCATAAATCAATCAAGATAAGTCCACTTAAATCCTTAAACTATTTACGTCTTAGGTACTTGTAGACAACTTAAAGAATTTCATAAACGGACCTGAGGCAGGACAGGCAATAAATTAGAAATAAGTTAATAAACAATTCTCTTCCAGCAAATACATATATGACTACCAGGGGCGTACCATTAGAGTAACAGTACACTGCGCAAAATTAAATCAATTTGGAAATAATAAAAATTTGGTTAAAATTGTTGCCCGTTAGCTTGGTTTCAGTGCCATTAAAATTTAAAAAATCTCATGCATGCTATAAAAACATACTGACGGTTTACACTTCACATCTGGTACGGCTCTGGTAAGGCTAAGGAATTTTATTAAAAAGTTTAGGTCCGTAAGAATAAGCAAAAAGTGAGCAAGAAATAATAACTCTCCAGAGAACACAAAAATAATGTATCCATTACAGAACGTAAGAACGAAGACATAACCGCTACTGGTACAAAAGATCGACGACGACGGGAACTGTCTATATGGAGTACTGAGCCATCAGTTAGAAGGAGAAAATATAACAACCCCGGCACACACGGACGCTATGAAAAATTTACGGAAACAAGTAGGAGACTATATACAAAACAACATAGATTATTTCACCCCGTTCATGCTGGCATCCATCAACGAACTGGAACCCTTACAATCAACAGAGCACCAACAAGAAAAAGATAGAGGCGTTCATCGGAGATCTGAGAAAAGACGGTTATGGGCAGGAGACGATAGCAGCAACAGCAAACTTGAAGAGGAGGACAATAATATATACCAAGAGGAGGGTACTAGAAGGGAAGACAATCACAAAAAGGATAGAAATGTACGCAATGAAGTACTGGGGACACGTCCAAAGAAGGGAACCAACACATCTACTGAAGAAAGCATTAACAATGAACAGCAGCAAACTAAAAATAGGGAGACTATGTTACACGTGGAAAACAACAATCGAGAGGATCATGAAAAATCTGGGAAAGGACCAAACATACTGGGAAAGAAAAGAGTGGGAAAAAAGTGAATTCCACAAAGAAATCGGAGCGATATATACTTTACCAGAATCAGAAACGGGGAATCAGAAGGCTCAGAAGAAGAAGAAGATTTGTAGAAGCAGAAATACAAAAATAGGAGCACAAACAGCAGCGACACAACGCGGCAATATATATCACAAGAAGACCCAGAAAAGGCAGAAGTCCAGAACCAAAAATACAAAAAAAAGGGAGCTTAAACGCTCCCTCACGACACAATGCGGTAACGTATCTCACAAATACCTACACCTCCCATCCCAAATTCCTTTACCATGCGCCATGTGGCTCTAGCTGCTGGCAACAAGCATGACCCTAGTCCAACCCAGCGTGGACGTAGCAGGCCCAGGTGTATAATCCTTGGGAGTGGCAGAAATGCCTACCACACGCTGGTAAATCAATTAATCAACACAGCTTTTTCATCTAATTGAGGGAGTTATATACCCTATACGCCCCTGACTTACTGTCACTGATAGGTTAAGTTAAATCGTGCGAAACCGTTACGCAATACTTAGTACCCAAACAGATTTAGTGATTACATACTGGGCATTGTTGTAGTCTCGTACTTCTAAACCTTGATTGAATCTGTGATCGTTATCTTAAACTGATTCTATTTGTAGATATAGGAACTTGAAACTTGTACATTCCGGATTATAATAATAATAAGAAAGCATGCCAAATCTTTTTTTCGGTGGGTATTACCTGTAAATCTTATCATATTGATTATTTAAGTACATGTCAGAACCTATCAGCATTATTCTCGCAAATCGATTAATAGTCGGAGACTCTTGAAACATACAAAAACGAAGTCATAGTCTTATGTAAAATGACCTAAATTCGATTAGGGAGGTCGCGATTTGATTTGGAATTGCGAAATTGGAAAATATCGCACTTTCCCACTTTTTTATGAAATTTCTCAGAAAAACGGTATTTTACATTTCAATCCCATAACTTGTTTCTAACTAGGCTAGAAATTTTGGATATTCTGTAATACGGTAAATCGATTCCGTACATAAAATTGTACTAAAAACAAAATATCAAAAATATTTTTGTTCGAGGTCACATCGATTTTTCATTAAAGGCATTGAAAAAGTCTGTACCGAAGAAACTTTTTTATTATTGAAGATAGAGTATTAGTAGACTAGACTGAAATGTAGTTTAAGCTTTGAATAAATTTCCGAAAAATAAAAAAAAACATCGTTTACAACAGTTTGGTGGTTATAGAAATGTAATAAGTTTGAGCATTGTACGAGTTGTATTATATCCTAGGTTACCGATGCAGTAGACCGCGCGAAGAACGTGAAATAACGGGGCTAGGGGTTCGTTTCTTGATATATGCATAAAGTACATAATATTAATAATATTAAACTAGGTAGGTAATAAAATTCTACACTAGCACACAATAAATACATTTTTATTATTAATTATAGATACGCTTGCCTTCACATAAACAGCTTATGGAACATAGTACATTTACTTTTGCACAAAAATATGCTGTGCTACAAATGAAGTATTTGCATTTGAAAATCGTGTTATATTTCACAATTATTGTCATCATGATTGGATTTATGTCGTCGTTTTTCCTGTGCTATCCAAATTAAAAAAGATTTGGTAGTTTTGTAAATGGGCTTGTGAATGGTTCATAGTTACCGTAAACTCTGAACGACCATATAAAGACTTCATTCCATTCATTGGCTATACTTATTCGCTTACAGTTTGTAGTTATTTTGAAAAATAGAAAAGCTACCTCGATCCACACTTTTCCTCTGTAGATTACATATTCATTAATTATCAGTCATATCAAAACCAATATTATTTTTGCAAACACCGTCAGAAATCTAAAAGTTTGAATATAGTAATGCTAAAATGGCATGTTTTTATGACAACAAATGACAGATATAGAAGGGTGAGAATATAACAAAAACAACGGTCTGGTTTTGTATGTTTGAAAGTTACATAGCATGAGTTGAATTCAGAAGTCTCCTTCGTTCTTCGACTACAATTTTGTTTGTTTCTTCAAACTGGTAGTTACGAGAATTTATGCCTTTTTCTGACTGGATGAGTTGTATCACCTCACATTATATCTTGAGCATATTTTTGTGTTTGGAAACTATTTTTGATGGGACACAAACACACTTTAGCTCTTGTCTTCATTCTTACTTTTTCTTCTATATATAAATTATTGGCGTGCAAGAACCCTTTCAGTTTATGATGAAAATTGAAGTTTTGAAACCTGAAAATTCTTACCGTTTTCGTTATCAAACTTTTATAACAATGTAAAAAATTAATAATTAATTTGAAACGAACCTTTCGTACTTATTTGAACGGTCGCAGAGAAAATGTTGAACTTCTCCTTCTTCTTTTAGCGGAGCAATGAATGGTCGCCAAAAGGCCTTAGGGCCCATTGTGCTGCTGCTACGAATTTAGGGAATTCCCCCATTCAGGCAAAGATCAAAATCCTTCACACGGGAGCATTTCTTATTTCCTCCAGCACCGAAAAACCAATGCTAAAGTGTTTGTGCCTCAAGTTCATAAGACTAGGGCAGGAAGTTGGACGTGCATAGAATTTTCCTCCTCGTCTTCGCAGAACTTGCAGTCGGTGTTGTCAACCACCCCCACCTATAGTGTGCAGGTGTTTTCTGATAGAGCCGTGTCCAGTCAAAAGACCTACCACGATTCTGACCTGATTCCTGCTTAGTCGTACGATTTGTTCTGCTAGCTTCGGCAAGGGCCCTGAGATAAGGAGCTTTGCTTGCAGGAGTCCTGGGAGTCCCAAAAGTCAAAGAACAGGGAACGAGTCTAATCTTCTATTGACTTCTTGGCATTTGATCTATGGTAGCCGAGACCAGGCTCCGGACCTAGTAGGTGCCGCTGAAAGCCCCCTGGCCAGAGCGTATGCCCGCTTGTTACCCTGAATGTTGCTGTGTTCAGGCACCCAGAGAAATTTGACCTAGTTGGATGAGCCAAGTTCACTGAGAGCCTGTTTACTTACAGTTTTGAACCAGTATTGACTGATGCAAGGACCTTGAGGGAAGCTTGATTATTTTTGCATATTGCGGATATTCTCTTGTGCGCAGACCAAAATACCAGAGATAAAAAAATGTTGTACTCACTAGTTAAGTAAAATTGATTTATTACTTCATTTACGTCATTACAGAGTTCGCCTAACGCCTCGTTTTGCTACCGTTTCCGTACTATATGGGGATACAAACAAGTAAAATAATTGTTGTTATTAGACTGAATGAAGAAAATCCTATGCAGATAATTAAAGAAGCTTCTGTTATTTCTGTACTTTGGAATGAAAAGGGCGGTTGTCACAAAATCATATTTTTTAGAAACGGTCATTTTTGTAAGACATGTGGAGCAAGTATTGGACAACCGTATATTTAAAGTTGAAAATATATTAAAACATTACATATATATGAACTTCTGGCTTTTAATTATAGAAATTTAAGGCTTTTCTTTATTAGAAACAGTTCTTACATAAAATTCACAAGAAATGGACAACCGCCCTTTTCATTCCAAAGTACAGATTTAACAAAATATTGAAATTCTTACGAACTTTGTTCACTTACAAACTCCAAGATATGTAATGCGTTATTACTAATTATTATGCTAGTTTTTCTACAAATATTTATTTCATTTTTATTAATGGTAATGTATGATTGATTATGTCGGCTCGCCAATTAGAAAATATTATAAACCACTAGACCAATAGATTAACTTTGTCGTAATAAACGAACAAAGTACAGAGGGAAAGTAGTTATAAGGTTATGGTCATCTACTGCAGTGATGGAATTCTGCATTGAGGTGATATTTGATATGAAAGCGATGGCTGGAAAAAAGGTTCCATATACTCGAATGAAAAATGCACTAGTTTTTTGCTCTAATTTACAGGAAAGTGAAGTTTCTCTGCAGCTAAGTGCCGTTCATTTGCCGCACTAAAATATTATATGTTATTGATGTTATTGCTGTTGTACGCACTTTACGGTATTTTCTATACGTATGTATAGAAATGTGTTGTCGTAAATCTGTACTTTCTTCCTTTCACGGAACCTTTGAAAATTACTGCTGACAGTTCACCTTTTATCAAACAAATTCTATTTTGTAACATACATGCTGGTATGCTATAGTAGATTCTCTGTCATAGGGAATACCAAGAAATTTGTTAAATTGGTTAAGTATACAGTAAAAGTTGAAAACAATTCTTGGCTAATTTTACTTCCCTCGTTTACCGAAAAATCTCTCTCCCATATATTTTCGTGCGTAGATTATGAAAATTTAGCTCCTTAAATTCAGTCAGTCTGTCTATCTGTCTGTTTGTTTGTTGGCGCTATATCTACAAAACTATTTGATGGAATAACAGTCATATTTGGTTAATAGTCAACGAAGACATATTTTTAGTGAAAAATGTAGAGGATAGATACCCTAAACAAATAATTAAAAAAGAAATACGACAGAAGACAATATTATTTGGCATGTAGTTAATACAATTAATCAGAACAGCAACTGGGAAAAAAGAACATAGCAACGACAAAAAAATTAAAAAAAATTTTTATTATTCAGATAGGCTTCGAATGTCATGAAACGTCGAGATTTTAAGTTTGAGCGAAAAAAAAAATGTCTGTCTGTCTGTCAGTCTGACTTTTTTTGTGCGCACGTTTACTCTGGAACCGTTTGAGATATTGACTTGAAATTTGGTACACATATGTACTTTAACAAGATGTAGAACTAGATTATATTTTCACCTTGTTCCGTCGAAGGGTTTGGGGGTAAATTGGGGTAAATTTGGGGTAAATAGCAATCAAGCAGGTAAGAGTTCATAAAATTGGTATTTAGTCTATTCAAGAGAAGCTAATGTCAAACAAAATGTTGGCATTAGCCACCCCCATTACCACCCCACCCCATTATTAAAGGGGATGAAAATAACTGTGATTTAGTTTGTGTTCAAGAACCAGAAACCTCAAAATATTTTTTTCTTTTATCCACCCCCACTACCATCCCCTATCACCACCTCCGACCCACTACCGATGTGGGGTATCGTTTTATGGGTTTTTGGGGTAGAGGATTTCAAATATCATATTATTAAAGTTCCATAAACAATTATTTCCACATACAAAATTTTTCGTTGTGAGTGACTTGGATAGAAAATCTGGATGTGGAAGTAGTGATTCCTTGGGCAGCGGTTTTTTATCCTACAATGAACAAAAAACAAAATTGTAGAGAATTGATTCACCTCTCAACTTTGTACGGAATATTTATTTCTAGCTTAGTTTTTGAGTTTAATTAAGAGAAATTTGCACTGAAATTTGACTTCTATCATATCTCGGTCAATTTTTATCCAAATTGAATGGATATAGTCTCAAATTCAAGTTGTATATTTGACACAATAAAATTCATAGTTTTCGAGATATTTGTAAGAAACTGATTTTCAACCATTTCCCCACACCTCAAAAGTTTAGCCAACAGCCGATTTTGATCGACTTTTTTGACATTCATATGAGACCTTACCGTCAATTAGGGACTACTTATGAGTTCTGAAGTTCACAACATCTATACGTCTCTATTAAAACATATTATTTTATGTGTTTTGGCGCGCTGAAAATATCTGGGTGACTTAGAGCTTTTCTATCATCAGATTCGGATTCAGCGCACCAGGACAAATAAAAAAAACATGTTTCGAAAAAGAGTTACAGATGATGTGAACTAGCATTCTTAAGCAGTTTCTAGCCTTGGTTTATTTCGAATTTATTCTAACATTCAAGAAACAGAGTTTTTCTGTCATCAATTCCAGATTCAGCGCAAAACATGTTTCCACAGGGAGTTATAGATGTTGTGAACTTTAGCATTCATAAAAATCTCTAATTTTAGTTTATTTCGTATTTTCTTAATGATATGTCTGATCATCAGTTAAGATTTTTTTTTGTATACCGACGTAACATATCCAAAAATTAAACGCTGCAGTATGTTTATCTGTCTAAATATATTTTATTTTTTTATATTCCAAATTTGACATACGATTTATAGAAATCGGCAAGACCAGACTAACACTTTTACTCATCTTGCTTTAGGTATAAGACACCGCCACAATCGTAGCTTCAATTCTCTAAGCTTGTTAGCCCTTCGTGTAAAGTATATTAGTCACAGTAACAGTTAAGTACCGAGGTTTCCAAACGACCTCATGCAAAGAGAATAATAATATTACCAACCGATTAACGTTTTTGTTGCGGCAATCTAATTAACTGGAATTGCATTTCTCAACCTAAATCAATTATACAAGGCGATACATTAAAGGTCCGTCAAATAAAATAAATTAGGATCGTCGATTTAAACCAGTGAAGGAAGACAAAAATGTTTTTTCAGCTTTTCAATCAATACCATACGAATGCCGATGCGTAAAACCGGCGGTACAGTTTATGACAGTATGGGTACTGAGAATCTGGAGCAACAAGATCGTTGGCCTGTAGATGAGGAGATCGCTTTTTATTTTAGTATGCCCTTCGGCTTATCATATTGGGTGAAAATTAGTGCTCGGTATGCAGAGTAGTCGAGTAACTTATTGTGGGTAACGGTTCAGTAAAAGCTGGGCACAGTGGCGTATATTTAACGCGAGATTTGCCACGGTACAAAATTATAATAAATACAGAGTGTCCCAGATTTAACGAGCAGAATTTATAGGGCATATGGAACAGGTTGATGAACAAGTGGTCTAGGAACGCATACTCTAAACCACTTTGTATCATAAGTACAGGTGGTAGATATTAACAAAAAATTAAGTATTTCTCAGTAAACTACCGCATTTTTTTAATCTCATAGTACTTACATTATAATGGGAATTATTTTTTTCAGCAATTTACCTAATCAATAAAATGCAATTATGTTTTTCATGGCGCAGAAATATGCATATGGTGAATTGTTCCACTGCACAATAGATTCAGATTGACAGTTTTTAGCAAACATTCTGAAACTTATAAAACTGTCCCAGAATAAGCTGGTAATGATACAGCCCAGGAATTTTAGTTTTCGACCCGGGATTAATTATTGTAAAGATGAAAATTTGCAGGATTGTAGTTTTGGTCCAGGACAACACGCACTAAAAAGTCCCCTACTCTCCCCCGTCGGCGTCTCTGTTTTTGCGGAGCAAGAAGGGCCTTAGTCGCAGAAACTGCTGGCTATAAAGTGCAGCAGAAAGATAAAAACCTTTCTGTTGTAACAATTGGTCAGATTTGGGTCGAAATTGTCATAAAAGCTTCGGAGAAGCATATCCGTTTGTATTTCAGATATTTCATACATATTTTGTTCATAATTTTCAGTTCTAGTGTTGTCAAAATTTTAAAAATTGAAAAAATTCCGAAATGGCGCCATTGCGGATAAATGAATACTCGAAGCAGATAAATGAATACTCGAAGCGGAAAACGTACCCGAATAAACATTTCTCTTCATACTTTGGGCTTTAGACTGGTATGTCTATCTTTTCTGTAGCGTCATTTGTTACGGAGCTACGCCACTTCAAGTGTCGCCGTGCGGCGACCGCGCTGATGAGACTTGTTGCGAATTCTTGTTTATATATTTTTGGCGTTTCATAAGATTTATTGAATGGAATTTAACTTGTCAGACTCAGAAAATGACTTTATTCGACAAGATAATTGATCTACTGGGAAGTAGGGTCGTCCCGATCCATATCCACTGACTGGTTGTTTGTGCAGCTGGATCCTCTACAGCTCCTACACATGATGCTTCAGTTCAGTCCAGAGTTCCTGCACTTGCATTGAAACCAGGCCCTGCAGTCCTGTTTTCCACCCCAGTCCTCCGGGTTGAGGTTGACGTCTAGCCATTGCAGGACCTGCAAAAAAGCACATGCAACATTAGTTGAGTGCTGCAATCTTTTCGAAAGATTAAATCCTCACACGATTCTTCCTAACGCCTTCACCTGGAAGTATATCGCGGAATGAATGTTGTTCATAGCCGGCACTTGTTGGCGGGAGGCTTGCCAAATCAAAGTAGGCTGTCACTGACTGCTTCGCCACGCTTTGGTTGTATCGGACTACTCGTAGCTGGTCCAAGCTCTCCTGCTCTCCTGCTCACTGCCTCCATAAACCTTTCCCGGCGACGGCCATAGCCCTCTTGCGAGATGCAGGAAGTGAAAAGACCGCGGAGCATTCATGAAAATAATTTAAAAAAATCTTATTGCAAATTGGGAATATTGGGATGGAAATTTTGGGTTCGTACAGAATTCGATCACCGAATTAATGAAAACAGAGTGAATAAAATCTCTTTAATAAAACATGGGGCGTGGAATAAACAGAATGAAATGTTATAACTTTGGATTCATACAGAATTTGACCTACAAATCAACGGAAAAAATAATGAAAACATGTTATTAATGAAATAAGGTGGTTTTTACAGAGTGAAATAAAAATACCATCCCTCTCCTAAACACATATTTTCATTATGGGTGATTTCATGAGGTTATACTTTCCAATCGTTACCAATGAATGATTTGACGAATTAATTAGTCGCTTCAATATTAATCAAAGGGTTCTTCATTTGCGTCAATATGTCCAAAATATTATTTGTTGTCCAAAAAACAGTAGTTACAAGCTAAGGAGTCCACACTTCATTCAATTTAGAAAAAAAAAAGGAAAAGTACTGAATGAAGAAATAAAATGTAACACAAAATACAAAATTAAATTTCCCTAATTTGAACGGTATGGTTTATTTTTATTTCCATCCCCTAAACACCCGCATCTTCCCCTACCTGGAGCAAATCATTGTGCATTATTTATTATTTTGCAAACGTCCCTGGTGACAAAATTTATGAATAAGCACTTTCATATTACTGCCATATTTAAAAATACTTTTGGTTACCTTTGGGCGCATCCTGGCCTACAATGCACGTCAAGCCTATGAAAACGTGGAATTCTTTAGGATCAATCAAATTTGCCATTTAATATCAGAAAACCACTGGACATGAAATTTACAAGATCTGAATCACCTAGAGTGTTTGCTTTGTAAGGCTATGTAGACAAAACTCTAAGAGATAACTGTTGAAAAATTTTACTGCACAACATTCCAGGTTAATTTGCAATGCAACTATACCTGCCAATTCATTTTTTCTAAAAGCCGAATTGCACTTATGTATGCTTGGATACTCTGCATTTTTGAAGTAATCAACACAATATATACATGTTTCTACTCTTACTTATTATTAAATTACTGCTCAAAAATATTTTATGCTGGTTATAAAATAACACAGTTGGTAGTGTTATTACTAGGTACTATTAGTTAACAACTAAATGTCAAGTTTAAAAGTTTGTTGCTTGACTTTGAAATTCTGTGTAATCTAGAAATGTATATTTTATTTTTTTTTCAAATCATGGTAACGAAGCAAAATATGATTTTCCACCATTTATCAAAGTTGACCGATAGTTCTGGGATTTTGTGCAGAAACATACTTTTCAACTACGAATAACTTTTGCAAATATATTTTTTTCATATCTCTAACAGGAAATAAACTTTGCTTGGGTTGAAAACCATGTTTTCTTCGTTGCTTACTTGATTTCAAAACGATTTTTTAGTTGTTAAGGCAATTCAGTCTGCGGACACAATTTCGAAATTTGATAATATTCGATCTATCATGTCTAAAGTGTCTATGGCATGATGCTGTTGACGTGCCATACAGCAAATAATGGAAACTAAAACAATGGACCTAAAATAAAACGTCTGGCAAGGCGTGGCGAATAAAGAGATGAAACCTTTTCGAGGAAAGGAGATTCTAAACGAAATATTGTGCCTGAGCTTTACGGATTATCGAAATAAGCTTTTCATGCATTACTGAAAATTGCACGGCATACATCGTAGGAGTATTTCGACATTATTATCTACTATGGTGTTTCCGGATAATAAAATAGAATATTATTTAGGCTCCATTCTCGGAGGACCGTTGTAGTGAGGCCCTCCGTATGGGGGGGTCTATTGGGTACTGAGTTTAGGGGCCCGTAGCGGGGGCCCACCAGAGACTGGCAATTTGTTTTTAATTTCCCCCCCCCCCCCCGCTCATCAATTATTAAGCGCGAGGGCCCGTTGGATTTCGAGGAGTAGCAGGGCCCGCCAGAGATTTTGGCAAAAAAATTGTTTTCAAATATGCCCTCCCGCTCATCAATTATTAAGCGTGAGGGCCCGCCAGAGATTTTGCCAAAAAAATTTTTCCCGCTTATCAATTATTAAGCGCGGGGGCCCGCCAGTGAATTTGGTACCGGCGCCCATGATTTGATGCGGGAGGCTTGGTTTGTAGTTCCCTTAGATAGCACTTTCAGATACATGTTTATGCTCATTTTTATTATCATTTACTTTTTGTACGTAGAATGTTTTAAAATGGACAGGTGGGAATTTTGGAACACCCTGTGTAATATGAAAAATAAGAACAATAACAATAAAATTACACCTATTTCCTAGTTTTCAAGTTTCGGATGAAGAATCTGAATACTTGATTATACAAAATGTACTGAAGTTTGTCAATTTCTCTCTCGTCTTTAATACCTTTATTATTTATTTTCTTTTTCAGAACAGGAAGTCGATCCTCTAATAAAACCGGCAAAAAATACCGGCTCCTGGCACTGTCTTTTAACTGTTTTTTATTAGAGTGAGTCTCCTAAAAAAAATTGCCCGTTTCCAATTAAACCTATTTTAAGATTTAACGTGTTGCCAGAAATAATATATGAACTAAATCATGAGTTAGTTCAAATATTTCAGTTTGTAAATCATTTAGCTGACATAATTAAATTAAAAACCTGATTTAACGCGGTTTTATATTTTAGCCATCATGGAAGAATCAAATAAAAAAAATAGTATCTACTTTTAATAGCGGGCATTTTTCATTAGAACCTTAGGATATACAGAGTGTTTCATTCATAGACGTCCAAAACAAGCAAGGTGATAGAGGACTCCAAGAGCATCAATATTGATTATTGCCATTGTCCGATTTTGGACAGATTAAGAGTTATGAAGTACTCCACACTACACTAAGAATACCTCCGCTGCGATGACAGTAACTGCTGCAGGAATGTGATTTTTCTATTGGTGATTTGATGAATAGTGTACTTACCTAACCAAATACCATTCATTCAGTTAGCATTATAATAAAAATTTTGCAAAATTCCTTTATCTCAATGATTACTAATTCTTTAGTTATTTGGTGACGTGTTGTAACCAGACTATACATACAACAAAAGCTATCAGAATTTCAAAGACTCGCCTTCGCCTGTTTTGATCTCATAGCAGTAATTCGCACAACTTCCACAGCAGCTTCTTCTGGACCTTGTGCCCCTTCAACTAGTGATTGAGGCTGAGGCTCGGAAAGTGACCTACAGGCTGAAGTGTGGTAGTCAGTAGAAGGATGGAGAAGAATTATTAGATCACACAAGAGGCCGTAACCGACGCGATATAGACTCATTCACTTCTGAAGGCCAGGGGTGATTATATGGTCAATGGTCCAGGGTTAAACTTTCTTATTTCCTGGAGTTTGCCACGGTATTACAGACTGAGATCTTTATTATTTTGATCTGTACACATGATAATATCTACAGGAAATATTTCTAACAAACACATGTACATACATATGTAGCGAGAGTCAAGTGGCTCTTGAGGCCCTTGCAACAGTTAGGATCAAGTCAATACTGGTTCAAAACTGTAAACGAGCTCTCTGTGAACTTGGGTCATCCAACTAGGTTAAATTTCTTTGGGTGCCTGGACACATTAACTTAAAGGTAACGAGCGGGCAGATGTTTTGGCTACAGGGGGCTCTACTGGCCTCTACTGGATCCGAAGCCACCTCTAGGTTACCCTAGATCAAATGCCACGAAGGCAATAGAGAAATGCACTCGTTCCCAGTTCTTTGACTTGTGGACCTCCCTTGTCTCCGACAAGCGAAGTTCCTTATCTCAGAGCTCTTGCCGAAGTGAGCAGAACAAAATCTGTGACTAAGCAGGAAACATGCCAGAATCGTGATAGGTCTTTTGACTTGACACGGTTCTTTCAGAAAACACCTGCACACGATTGAGGTCCTGTGGGGAAGAGGAAGAAACTTCCATCCACATCCTGTCCTATGAGCTTGAGGCATAGAAAGGATTTTGGCCTTTGGATTAGAATCCGGCTTAAATGGACGAATTGATTAAATTTGTAGCGCAAGCACAATGAGAAATATGGCCTGAGTGCGGCTACCGTTCATTGAAGAAGAAAAAGAAAAAGAAGAAGAAGAAGGAAAATAAGAAGAAGACGAAAAAGAAGAAGAAGAAGAAGAAGTCCTCCGTCACTTTGTTCGTTTTGAATGTCTATGAATGAAACACCCTGTATTCTATTGAAGTGAAAGTAAGAACCCGTCCGCAAGCGACAAATTGTAATAATAATTCTTAATTTGATTAAGAATTTATTATTTATACAGCTGGCAGGATGCAACTAAAAAATTATTATTTTTAAAATAAGCGTTTCAAGTTGACATTTAACACTTACTCCAACAGCTACTATCGAATTAACTGTTATTGTTTCAGGAATAAAAACATATTAAATCGTAAAACGACATATAAACATGTAATGCCATAATTTACGCATTGTTAAATCTATACGTTTATATCCAAGTGGATATTTCGCAACAGTATATCCTGAGCCTTAGGCTTGAACTTGGCATAAAACACATCATAAGCTGTGGCAGAATACGGTTTCTTGAAAATAAACTGCCGTAGCATGCTTTTAAACAACTTTTTAACAAAGTTTCAACCATGTATGTATGTAAAGGAAGCATATCTTTAGCCTTTTTTTATGTGCTGTGATGTTGATGATAATATAATTATATGATATACCACATCCAGAGGAATGTGCCATGTCTATAATTTGATTCTTTCACCTTCGAGTCCATTTTATTTGCATTACGAGATAATAATTCCAAAGAAACACGCAATTACTAATTGCAAGATAAATTACAAATGTATTAATCACCGCGACGGTAGCTACTAAAGGAAGGGAAATAATGCACTTGTTACGTGATTGCGTTTGTCTGTTTTCAGTTGGTTTTCAACACCTATTATGTACATACAAGCATATTTATTTATTAAACATCGTCGCAACAATGTCGCAGATAGAAAACATGATAAAGCTTTATAGGCTCGTGTGCTGTCAGTAAAAAAATATTGCACATCCTATTCTCTCTCAGCGTGCGAGCTCTCACTTTCGCTGATGAGGGTCATTATTATTTTGTTAAATGTATGGAGTTGACTCTAATCATAACTTTTTGTAAAATGAACATTCTACTTCAAAAGATGATACCACTTTTAGATTGATTTTTATATTTATTTAGTTCTAAAATTGCTATTGAAAATTGTAAAAGTATCCTCTAGGTAAGGCCAGAGGTTCTTGATAAGATGTCTCATAAGAGAGAATTCTTGTTACTGTACTAGCCTGATCAAATTTAGATCATCAGTATGTAGAAAGACTGGTTATGTTCTTATTTTTCATATTGAGTTGGATCAATAGTATATGGAAATAATGAATGGTTTCTTTGAAAGTTATCTACTGCATATTCAAAATAATATGTTTCAATAGTATAATTTCTTATGTTCTTAATTTATTACCATCAGTAAATACACACGTCTCTATATTGATAGATAACTGCTGCATTAAGGTGTAAACCTTAATTATAAATACTAATCATACATTTAGATTAGACGCTTGCAGTTATTTTATTTGCTAATTGCCGAACGTTCAAAGAAAAAAATCGAGTAAAGCCCGCTTGGTCGCAGTTAGTGAGTTATTATAATCCTAGAGCAGCTGTCTAATGAAGTAAAATGTGTTTGTAAGTTTTTGTATTATAATGATGCGGAAAAATAAAAATCCCATAAAACTCTTTTGCAGGAATTCTTAGAGCGACACCTGTGTTTGATGTAGACATTGTAAGTAGGTACTCAACCCCACTAGCTTTTACTTACGCATTCATGTTTAATACTCGCCTCTGTGAAATAATAGCGTGATGAGATATATGCTAAAACCGGCCACAAAAGTCATAGAACAAAAAAACTGCAAATGAATTGGTTCCAGAAATCCTAACCAAAGGACAAACAAACATACAGACATTTTGTTTTATATTATAGATACAGAAGAAATATCGTTAAACTATCTTAAACGACAGAGACGCCAGGTATAACCTAACCTATAGAGTCACTGATACAGAATCTGGTCTCGAAAATTAAGAATTCTAAGGCGGTTCAAGCCTTCAAGAAAATGAAATTTTATTTTATAATTTTTACCGACGTTTGTTGAAGGCGGCTAAATTTTTTTAAAATTTTTTTCATTGCACCTGTGGCATGCTTATACGTTAGTATGTAAGTTTCGTTTGACTTTTTCTTTCATTTCATATACTGTACGATATATTTGCAATAAATATTATTTATCTATCAAATATTGGACATATAAAAATGCATGATAACTAAAATCCAGGAAAAATAAGGAATACAAACATTTCTTTTTAGTACACCTATATTAATAATAATTAAGCACTGCTTCCTATTCAAATAATTTTGTTCAAATCCTGGTCCGTAAACTGGTTTTTGAAATTAGCGTTTTTATGAAAATTTTGTTACTCTAATAAAGAGCCAATTGCCAATCAAAAATCTAATTTCCCTACAAAATTAACCAGAGCCGCGTCAAGTTATCATATTAGGCTCAAGTAATATCTTTATGCAGATACTTTTTTGGTAGAAGCTTATGTATCTTCGATGTTACAGACACGTGACTTTCATTTTGTTATGTAAAGTCTTCTTCGACACACTGTTTGCATGTAAATGAAAAATAGTGTTATTTATGAGATAATGAAAATCGTGACTGTTATTTATTTTAATGATTCGCACAAGTTAAGTGTGTATCAAATAATTTGATTATTAAATTGTGAGTATTTGACGTGAGGGAATTCCGATGTTCATTGAGAGTAATCTTTATAATTTTTCTTTTAAAATTCTGCAATAGTTGTGAGGATGAATAAAAACATTTAGTCGAGTCAATGAAGGTTATCACTTCTTAACTTTCAGCAACATCTCCGATTTTGATCATTTTTTTTAAATATGTCTTTTTTAATATTATTCAAAATCAGAAACATCCCAAGTGGCGCAAATAATAATTTATATTGTTTAAACAATGATATCAATATTTACAGGAAAACATATTTAAACAATTTTTTTTTTCGATATTTATAAAACATTTTTGAACTTAAATTTTCAATAAAAGCAATTTATTGAAAATTTAAGTTCAAAAATGGTTTTCGCAGTCGACGTTTATATTGTTTAATCAATAATAACAACTTTTACAGAAAAATCTGTTTTTTATGTTTTTTTCGCGATATTCATGAAAAAATGAGTTTAGTCCAGTCTTTGACGATTTTTCGCTCAGAATTCCTTCAGATAAAACCGATTGACGTGAAATTTGGACAGTAATTAGGGAATGGCTCAAGGAACAAGTTATATAGTGCCGATGTGAGCTTTTACCCTGAGGGCGGATGCCACACTCTCTCGGGGGTGGAAATTATTACGTTCAAAGTAACCGCAGAAATCGATAGGAATGCATTCTAAGCAATAAATGTTCTATGAAATTCTTTCGATGAGTCAATACTTTTCGAGATATTCGTTATTGAAAATGTTGATTTCTCATTTAAAAAATGCATGTTTTAGAACGATTTTTCACGAATAACTCGAAAACTTTACGTTTTACCAAAAAAATTATGACAAACAAAAATGAAGCCTATAAAATAAACAAATCGATTGGTTCTTTTTCTATTTGTGTAGGTGCAATACGAACCGAGTTATGGCTCGTTGAATGTGACTTTTTGTTCGCCGAAAACTGAATTCGAACCTTTCAATGCTAAATAACGGAAAAACGGAATTTTGGAGGAAAATATAGAAGACATTTTTAAAAGTACTTGAAAAGACTTTTAAAATGAGCTCTGGTAAAAGTAGTTAGCATAAAAACTAACAGAGTTATGATGAAAATAAAATGGTTGTCTCTTTTTTTCGGAGAAGAAATCAGCAATGAAACCAATGGCTTCACCGCAAGGATTGAAATTGAACGTAATCCATATACAATATAAGTACTAGAAATATGTTCTAGAATTTTGACCGGTTTGAAAAAAAGTTTGATTCAAATTTGAAACGATTTTTGAAATTTCTTAAAAAATTTTAATTTTTTCACAATAATAATTCAAAAACTAAAGAAGATACGTAAAATATGCTAAAATACAAAAATGTAGGTTTTTTTTTACTGAAAATTTAGTCTTTATTTCTCTAGGATAAATATTAAATGAGATATCACCGTTATAAGTTTGCATTTAAAATCTCAAAAACGAAGGATTCAAGGAAGTTCAACTTTACATGCCTTGTAGCCCTTAAAATTCCCTGTAAAGGAAGTTATCGTTGAAAAACCAATCGCATTTTTTCGGTGAAAATTTCGGAACATATAAACTGTTTTGAAGTGGATCATTCAGTGCGAAATTAATCCATTTTTCACATTGTTTCACTGGATGTGATACAGCGTCCGCGTTCTACAATAAAAGCAAAAAAATTTCTTCAATCTTATAAAAAACCGATTAAAGATATTTTATAAGATATTTTATAATAGTACTTCAGAGTTGGAAGAAATTTTAGAAGCCGGTAGGTACTGCACAATATTATTCAATAAAAACAACTGTAAATATTGTTATTATTGTTTAAACAATATAAATAATTATTTGCGCCACTTGGGATGTTTCTGATTTTGAGTAATATTAAAAAACACACATTTAAAAAAAATGATCAAAACCGGAGCTGTTGCTGAGAATTAAGAGGTTTTGACGATTATTAGGCTCCATTGACTCGACTAATTATTCCAAAGGAAAAGGAAAGGTTAATTTGATGCTGTTCAAATGTTTAAATGGCAACAACCCTCGAAAACCCTTTGTTTTGGAGATATGGTCTTTTTTAAGGGCTAAAAACGTATATTTTTCATATGAGAACTTCAGAACTTTATAAAAACCTCATAAAAAAAATTGATGAGTGATGGAGCTAAACGGACACCTGATCGTATTCAGCACGTCAAAATAACGTCATCCAGTGGAGTCTCAGGAACAGACCACTTTTTTATTTTGTGTGCCTGTGTTTTTATTAGTTAAAACAATTATATATACTAAAATAGACTGTTGTAGCTATGTTTATTATTACCATCTGACTGAAGCAAAGATTGCAAAGAATGTTTTGTTTGGTGGACATATTAGTGCCTGGGAAGATTAGGTGAAATGAATATGTTTCAATTTAATTGTATTCACTATTTTTATATAAACTGATTAAATCGAAGTGCTCATCATCATCCCCATAGTAATAAGTTAAGATTCAGTGTGCAAAATGCTCACTAATATCTGCAGTGATAATTACACAATACCTCAGTACAACATAAAAAAATTTCAAGGTAGTTTTTAAAAAATATATCCTCTAAATTATTAAATTTCTTATCACATATCCTAAAACGACGCTTGGGTACTTTTAAGAATGAATGCAGCTTCAAATATCAGACCTATTCTATTTTCTTGTAAAGTAAACTGCGTTTAATGTATGGAAGTTAAAGAGCGACTCTACCTAACTCCTTCCAATTGTACAAGCTTCCAACGATGCACAACAAATAATTTTATTTTTATTATTATTATTTCTGATAATACTAAAAATTAATTGACAGCTACTTGACAGTTTGGGTTTAATTTAAAACAAAGTTGTCGTGATTTTTGAACAAAAATTCCATTAAAATGATATTTTCGGACAATATTTTAAATAAAATATCAATATATTTTAATTTTGATTACATAAGTAGATAATAATTTGTTCTATACTTATAAAATTTGGTACAAATTGGAAAAAAAAAAAATAAAAAAATTATAAGAGTATCTCCATCTTAAGTGTGTCACTCTGTATATACACAAATACACTCTCAAACATGCACACACACAAATACAAACATTATTATTTATTTTAGTTAACAATATTACATAACATTTTATCACATTTATTTTCGTGTCTAGAAAATCTCCATATTCTAAACTATCTTTTCCCAGAATTATAGCAAATTTCAGCCAAAAGTATATTTCCATGTATTTCATGACATTCTAAGCCTATTTGAAAAATACAAATTAAAAAAAAATGTTTTTCATTACTATACTTCCACTGGATGTGGAAGTAATATGCACAAAGGCAAAAAATGAAGTAAAAAAATATCTTGAGGTTATTGGTTCTTATACACACACTAAATCATAATTTAATAATGGGGTGGGGGTAGTAATAAGGATGGCTAATGCCAAAAATTTTTTGATACCTTATAACTTCTCTTGTATATACTAAATACCAATTTTACGGACTTTTACCTGTTCTTACCGACCCTTCAACGGAATAAGATGAAAATGTAATCTAGTTTCAGATCACGTTAAAATACATATGTGTGCCAAATTTCAAGTCAGTATCTTAAACGGTTCCAGAGTAATCGTGTGCACAAAAAAGTTATAGACAGACAAACCGATAGACAGAATTTTTTTTTCGCTCAAACTTAATTAACATTTTTTTTTTTTTTTTTAGTATCAACACCAATCTTTTGTTTGTTCATTATCAAATTCCATTATCAATCATCAATAAAAAAATACTAATTTTTAAATTACAAATTTTTTGGAGAATTTGGGTACTATAGGTACAGAGTGTAACGCAACTTACCCGAAAAATTTTAACCATATATGCACCTTTAAATAAGAAGTCGACTTCTTAAATAAAAAAATTTAATAAAAGTCCAACACAGAAAAAGATACACATCTTAAAGTTACAAATTAATGGAAATGTTAAAATAACCTACTATACTATTTAAACTATTTAAAATTAAAATTTTTAATTTAATTTTTTTTAAATTTTTTATTTTTTTATTATTTTTTTAAAACAGTCCTTCAATTAAGTAGAGTTCAATAAATTACCATTTTCATCAATTTGTAACTTTAACAATGTGTATCTTTTTCTGTGTTGGACTTTTATTAATTTTTTTTTTAAGAAGTCGACTTCTTATTTAAAGGTGCATGTACGGTTAAAATTTTTGGGGTAAGTTGCGTTACACCCTGTATACGTGACAACTACTAATAAAATATCCAATTACATCTCGCAACATTTCTTGTGGGAGTCCATAAGAAGCAATAAAGTGCATTTGTAAATATTGTTTAAATCACTATAAGTACGTACTGATGCAAGTTCTGAAACACCTTGCAAGTAGGTATATCATGAATATATAAATCGGCGCGGCAGCTGTAATAAACCTGACAATATGCCAATCCGCTTTTGATATTTTGAATTGGTCAAGCGTAACTACAGCGATCTCAGAGATAATGTTTTGTCTGAGTGTCTAGTAAAGCACAATTGAAGTGTAGCAAAATAATTGAGTAGGTGCCCTCAAGGTATGTGCCAACCAATTACAGCGAACAGTAACAGTTAGTGAGAACTAAAGTACGCTTTAAATTAAGAACAAAAGGTTGTAATATTTATTTTGTTTTGTCGTTTAAATAAAGACGAATGTAAACACGCTGTACTTATTTATTTGTTAATAATATATTTTAAATTACTTTCTTAAATTAAAATACTTATTTATTTAAAAAAAATAGAGTTGTTTTATACCATTCATCATACAGTTGTTAGAATTATCTGAATTTAAAAATGAATACTGCAAATATCTATTAAGTATATAAAATAACTATTTATAGCCCAGGAGTTTTAGTGAATATATTGCTTTTACCCGGAATTAATTATTGTAAAGCTGAAAACTTGGAGGACTGTAGTTTTGGTCCAGGACAACACTTACCAAAAAGTCCCCTAGTCTTTCCCGTCGGCTTCCCTGTTTTTGCGGAGCAACAGGTGCCTAAGTCGCAGAAATTGCAAATCTAGCTATAAACTGCAGCAGAAAGGTTGTTACTGGTCCAATTTAGGTCGAAATGATCATAAAAGCTTCGGAGAAGCATATCCGTTCGCATTTCAGATGTGCCATGCATATTTTGTTCATAATTTTCCGTTTTAGTGCTGTCAAAATTTCAAGAATTGAAAAAATTCCGAAGTGCACCTACCCAGGACTGTTACAGCTACTGAACTAAGAATGCATAGCTCGCAATGCGCCTGCTTGATTGCTTAGACTAGACGTGATCGACGCAACAATGAACTCCCTTAACTATCCGAGTGTCGCCGCGCGGCGACACTCGGGGTGGCGTAGCTCCGTAACAGGTGACGCTGCTGCAGAGAAGGTAGACATACCAATGGAAAGCCCAAAGTATGAAGAGAAATGTTTATTCGAGTAGGTTTTCCCCTCCGAGTCTTCATTTATTCGCAATGGCGCCATTTCGGATTTTTTCAATTTTCGAAATTTTGACTAAAACGGAAAATTATGAACTAAATATGCATGGAACATCTGAAATATGAACGGATATGCTTCTACGAAGCTTTTATGACCATTTCGACCCAAATCGGCCCAGTAACAACCTTTCTACTGCATTTTATAGCCAGGCTCTGCAATTTCTGCTTCTTAGGCCCTTGTTGCTCCGCAAAAACGGCAGAAGAAGCCGACAGTGGTACGTGTTGTTCTGGACCAAAACTACAATCCTGCCAATTTTAGCTTTACAATAATTAATTCCGGGTTAAAAACTAAAATACCTGGGCTATTATAATCGAATTTATTAATTGTTTCACCAAAAACAGTGACTAGTTAATTGATCTCTGAAACATATCTTAGTCGACAGTGTCCACTAACTCCTTTTATAATCGATGTGGGAATTGTCTAAATTTTCTGCTCTGGAAAATCTTCATTCTAAATATCTTTATTAATATTTGAGTCCAGACACTCTCTCCCTCGGAACTGCGTACACATTGTTGAGATTTATTTATTGAAAATAATTTAATAGAGATAAAATTATTTTAATTAATAAATATCGAGCACATAAAATGCGTGATAAATAAAATTCAGGAAAAATAAGAAATACAAATTTTTTTTGTGGTATACCTACCTTCATTGGCGCAGCCAGGGGGGGAGCCATGGGGCCCGGGCCCCCCCCAAGCCGCCAAAAAATAAAGAAGCACATCCGTTTTCAACCATTTTCTGAAAAATTTTCCTCATTCTCTGGGGAAGCCGGTTCTATTGGCCCCCCCCAGATGAATTTTCTGGCTGCGCCACTGCCTACCTTAATAATAATTAAACACTGCTTCCTATTCAAATAATTTTGTTCAAATCCTGGTCCGTAAACTGTATTTTGAGATTAGTGTTTTAGTGAAAATTTTGTTACTTTAATAAAGAGCCGATTGTCAATCAAGAAAATCTAATTTTCCTACAAAATTAACCAGAACCGCGCCAAGTTATCATATTAGGTTCAAGTAATATCTTTATGCAGGTACTTTACTTGGTAGAAGCTTATGTATCTTCGATGCTACTGACACGTGACTTTCATTTTGTTATGTAAAGTCATCTTCGACACACTCTTTGCATGTAAATGAAAAATAGTGTTATTTATGAAAATCGTGACTGTTATTTATTTTAATGATTCGCACAAGAAAATTATGAACAAAATATGCATGGAACGAACGGATATGCTTCTGCGAAGCTTTTATGATCATTTTGACCCAAATTGGACCAGTAACAACCTAAGGAACAATTTTAGTTTCTTAAATGTATACAAGGGTGCTATAAAACTATTTATAAAATGCCTTGAAAAATCTGTTTTGCTGTAACAATATCCTTAATACCATCATAAAGCGACTTGTAGACAAAAAGGGCCCACCCTTATGAAGGTTGTTAAGGCCTTTTTAAATTCCATCATAAAACTCCTTAGTAAGGCATAGTGCTGCTCTTGAAAACCTTGTTCGAGCCATTTTAAAACCTTTCTTAAAACCTATTTTAAAGCTGTCAGAAGCTTTTCTATTAGCTTCCTGCATTTCTAGAAAACACCTAGAAGGCTACCTTGAAACTGGTTTTTAAAACCATTTTAGAACTGAGAAGCTATAAGAATGTCCACGAAGGAATCCAAATAATTTTATTATTGCTTTTATTTTTTCTAAACTGATTTAAGCAAACACACCATCAGACTTATTGAAGATAAAATGGAATTTGAAATGTATAAAGCGTAGAGCACTATAACCTCTCTAAGGCCGATTTAAAAGGTAATAAAAAGCCATCAGGTATGACAAAAAAATTAAAACCAACGGCAGTTTATCGTTAAAACGACATAAGAAAGGCCCAAAAAACAAGAGCCCCTCAGAAATAATAATGATTTTAATATCCATACAAAATTTGCATAGACACACGTAATCAGCATATTTAAAAAAGTGGGCTGCTTCTCGGTTCCCACGGTAATTTTCAGTTGTTTCTTGTAATTCTACCTTAATTTGCTAACGAAAAAGTGATAATTATTGATAATTATAATTGTGAGATTGACCTTGAATATTTTTATATAACAAGAAAAACATGGCCGGCCAACTAAAAACCTAATTGTCATTTTACAGCCCTCTCCAGTGTTGCCAGGTTTAGTGAAATTTCACTAGATCTGGTGATTTTTTTTAAATCTAGTGATTTAGTGAAAACTTTTATGAAAATGCCCATTTTTAATGATTTTTGAATCATTCAATTTATTGCCCTCTACTGGTAGGTAGACAAACATTAAATTCGAGTTGCGATCCATTTAATACAGAACTGTTCACGTTAATCGCTACCACGGTCAGTAAACTCTACGGTTACCTCGATCAGCAGCTCTTAGACGAGAGAGACACGCGGAGCGGGGAATCGAATGAAAGAGACAGACATATCTGATTTCCGTGCAAAAGACACAGACAAAGATGCCTGTAGTGTCTACAGCTGACGTAGGCTGTAGACCCTAACAGAATATCTTTCATTCGATTCCCCGCTCCGCGCGTCTCTCTCGTCTAAAAGCTGCTAATTGAGGTAACCGTATAGTTTATTGACCGTGAATCGCTACAATCGAATAGCCTGGGCTCGTTGCCCTCTAGCGTCTCGTAGACAAACAGTACTTTCTAGTTACAAACCATTTAATACAATACAGAGTACGAAGTCTGGCAACGAAATAATCAGATAGAGGACGCTCAAAGCTATGCTGTGCTCAGAGAGCTCAAGAAAATTACGTGTCCTACAGACACTGCAACTTTTAAAAATTAAAGATGAGAGCTTTAATTTCAAATCTAGTGAAATTTTAGTAAGATTTAGTAACTTTTTAAAGCGTCGTCTGATAACTTTTAAAATTTAGATCTGGCAACACTGGTCCTCTCATTAAACTATATATTCTAATAATGGTAATGACCTAGAACACTTACTCAGAATGAAGCCCTTTTAGTCTTTTTGTATACTATCACAAATAATCCCTTCCTTACAAAAATGCAAATGCACTTGGCGAAGATCACATGGACTTGATAAAAGCTGTAATAAAACGTTTGGGACGTTGACATTTGATACAAAAAACTTAAAACTTAACCTCAAAATAATTTGTATGTGTGTGTGTTTTAACAGTCCTTTTAAAATGGCCACTCTTTTTTATTTTCTTCCACCTTTCCAAAAAAGACTTAATTACACATCAGTAAGTCGTGAAATGCTTTTAATTAACACACACATACACACATGCATCAACGACACTTCAGGCAGACATTTTGTTTATTATTTTTATAATAAATGTTTCATTGAGGTTTTGGAAAGTGTTTTATGGAATTAAAATTTGCCTTTTAGATTTATAGAGGCCTTTTTTCTTCATAACGGTTTCATCACAACATTTATCAAGGATGTTTTAAGAGTCTAGTTTTGTAATGGCCTTTACTAAGTACTAATAGGCATTGAAAATGTCTAGTTTTAAAAAGGATTTAAAATGCATTTATTGCAAATATGTTAAAATCATAAAGAATAATTTAAAGCCTCTTTAAATCTAAATGGAATTTAAGACGTTCATAAAACTAATTAGCCTTATGGAGAGTTTTATGTAGGTTATGATAAATCCATTACAAATACATATTATCCCAGAAGCAAATTAGCTTTATAATTAGGTCTTACAGAATGCTTTAAAACTTACTATTAAGAGCAAGTATACTTGAAGCCTAAAAGGCCTTAACTACAACATCAATAAAGCACATGACTATTTCCTAACCCTGACAAACCTTTCTTAAAACCTCATCAAGTCCAAATGACTTTTAAATTGTTCCTTGGGAACCTTTCTACTGCACTTTATAGCCAGGCTCTGCAATTTCTGCGACTTAGGCCCTTGTTGCTCCGCAAAAACAGAGAAGCCGACAGGGGAGAGTAGGCGACTTTTTGGTACGTGTTGTCCTGGACCAAAATTACAATCCTGCAAATTTTTGGTTTTACAATAATTAATTCCGGGTCAAAAACTAAAATTCCTGGGCTATTATAATTGAATTTATTAATGTTTCAAAAATAATGACTACTTAATAGTCTGAAACATCTCTTAGACGACAGTGTCCACGAACTCCTTTCATAATCGATGTTCGGATTGTCTAAATTTTCTGCTCTGCAAAATCTTCATTCTAAACATCTTCATCAATATTTGAGTCCAGACACTCCCTCGGAACTGCGTACACATTGTTGAGATATATTTATTGAAAATAATAATTTAATAGAGATAAAATTATTTTAATTGTGTAGATCTACAAAAGGAGAAAAATATGAGCATACAATAGATGTATAAAAAGTGCACAACACAACAGTTTATAGAAGAAATACAAATTGTAATTATAACGGAAGCAATAAGACACAAGAAAAAAATCAATTAATTATATTAGCACAAAAAAATGAATAAACAGAAGCGAGCGAAAGCATTGTAAAAAATGGACATGAAAACAATTTAGATTAAATTAAATGAATTTAAAAGGAAGTTGGTTCGAACATGATTAATAATAACACAGGCCCACAAAAAAGTGATCTGTGCTGCCTATCCCTTGTATTTTGCGCCGCTGAACATTAATCTGATCTTAGTTTTTTCCCAGCACGTCAGGTTTTTTTTTAACGCTAAAAAAGTCTGTTGGATCGTAATATTGCTTACCCAGCTCATTTAAATCAGACTCCAAAAGTGATTCAACTTTAAAACTTTAACCTAATAACATTGTGGTACTTTAGTATTGACCACATAACCCAAAGGAAACCGTAAAACCCCTCATAATCTTAACCCCATAACACCTCAACCCCATAACGCTTGGAATATGATGAAAACAGTGGGGACTCTTGATTGGGGAGTTAATGAGATTGTGATCTGGGATCCCTGTGCTTGAGTATCATACATCCACAACCTCATGATCCCATAACCTCAGCATTCCATTACCCCGTAACCTCTAACTCTAAAGATCTAACGGAAAAAATGGAGATTCTAAGTTGGGTGATTCGTGGCACTGTGACATTAGAATCTTGGAAACAACCATGGCACCATAGTTCTTCAACGGCAATCCCTCGATTCTCATAACCCCATAACCCTGAGGATTCAATGAAAAAATAGGAGGCTTTCGATTGGGGATTCAATTAGATTGTGTCCTCGGAACCTTGTTACCATGTTACCAATTAAGTCTATTCCAGCAGCAAATCCTTCTGCTACATGATCCAGTTACCATGTAAACCCATAACTGCATAACCCTGGGAATATAATAGAAGAATGTGAAGAATCTGAAAAGGAGAATTCATGAGATTGTGTTCTCGGAATCTTGAAATTGAGTAGCCCGTGACCCCTTAGCTCTTGAACAGCAAAACTTTTAGCCATTTAACTCCGTGATTCTGGGGATTCAATAAAAGCAAATTATGGAATCTTAATGGGAGGTTCAGTGAGAATGTAACTTTGGAAGTGGAGTATCTTTTCAGGTGATTTCTGTTTAGGTAACTTCATTTGAATTATTGGAAAAGCTCTGAAATATCTGGGATACATGATAAGAAATATCAAGCAACCAAATTGATTGCTGGACTTCTTAGCAAGATGATTTTCTTCCTGTTCTTCCTGGCTTAATAACTCGGCACGCACAATCGCTTTTATATTTGCCTATTCCTCGGACAAATGTTTTTATGTTTATCCACTTTAAGTTATGCCCACCAATCATCATAATATTACAAGTTAATATATTTTTTACTTGGGTATCATAATATATTATATTTTATAGGCTAAATGTCCTTGCCCTGAGTGTATCTGTTACTTATATTGTGTTATACGTATTTATCTATATATATATATATAAAAGAATACCCTGTCTGACTGACTCATCTATCAACGCACAACTCAAACCGCTGAGTCTAGAAACTTCAAATTTTGCATGGAGGTTCCTTGAATGGCGTAGGCATCCACTAAGGAGGGATTTTTCGAAGTTCGACACCCGAGGGGGAAAAAGAGGTTGAAATTTCAGGCTTTTTCGGAAACTGTTGGATCTAGATGCGTGAAATTTGGCAGAAATATTTTTTGTTGAAATCTATTAGATATGTGTAAGACGAAATTTCGATTTTCACTTTTTGAAGGGGTCAAAACGGGGGTAGTAGATGGTTCAAAGCGCACCCGTATTTTTGAAATCGCGTAAATCAGAAATGAGATTATTCGAACGATGAACTCTTCTGAGAAAATAAGAAGACACGTATTCGACGATTTTCAAAAAGAGACCCCCGAAAGGCTAAACGGGGAGGGGGTGGTTTTTAAACTTTTCGGAAACGGTTAAACCTAGAAGCGTGAAATTTGGCAGAAATTGGAATCTATTAGACACGAGTGAGACGAAATTTCGATTTTCACTTTTTGAAGAGGTAAGACCGGGGGTGATAGATGGTCTCTGAAATTGCGTAAGTCAGAAACGTTATATTCCAGTGACGGGCTCTTATGAGGAAATGAGGAGACACGTATTCGACGGTTTTCAAAAAGAGAAGTTCCACGCAGACAAAGTCGCGGGCGTCAGCTGTATGTGTATGTATATATGTGCAATATACATATGTCTTACTAACATTGTTAAATGATTCCTATATTTTGTGTTTTTGTAACTTTCCTACCCTGTAAGAAATCTTCAGCTTCTGTTTGCTACTGCTAAATAAAATAAATAAATAAATGTGTTCATCGTCTTGTTATGTTCAATTTTAAAAGAATTGTTTCGACACCAGTTATTTAAGCCTGTTGCTATTTTTATGAGCTTGTGACACTCTACAAGACATATAATTTGCAAACTGGTATAAGTATCGTAGCTTAAATAAAAACTAACAGTGGCCCAAGGACAGTATCTTGAGACACGCTGCGCCGTAACTAATTCATGGTTTTTGAAGAAATAATAATCAATAAAGTATTATCGAGAACCTTTACAGGGGCTACTCGTGCACTATTATTAATATCAGACTCAAGTAGATTGTAAGCTATAAACTGAAATTATAACATGTTACCTTTTTTCAATAATGCGCAAAAATTGATATTGTTAAAAGTTTTCAATAAATTGAAATATAAAGAGGCTAATCTTTATGCTGTGATATTGTAGGCATAGGTATCGGTATCACTTGGGCCGCGGGGTCTGGGCCCCCTGTTCAACTTAACAAGGGAACGAAATCCCCCGACGAAATGTGAACTTTCTGTGCATGCAAAAAAATATTAGCAGGCGAAATCATCAATATTTGATTCCCCTGCATTTTCAATACGTTTCGTGCTAAGGTGATATTAACGTTAATTTTATGTGACATTTTTTTGTTGATTAATTTTTAAGGATCTTCTTGATATTACTTTGTTACCTTGTTAAATATTTCTCTACATAAAAACGATTGTTATTTTCAAGAAGGCTCGAGCTCTCAACATTTTTGCAAAGTAACCAACAAATTTTCTTATATTAATGAATTTAAAGTGGCAGTAGTTGACATAATAAAAAAAGAGATTAGCGTTTCTTAATTTAACCACTTTCCTAAAAAAACAAAAAATGTTAATGAAAGGAAATGGATTAAAACAGAAATTGTTCTTTTTAATATTTTTTGACTACTATAAAATATATAAACCTGAAACCAAATAGTAAAATAATATAAATATAAATTGATAGAGTCGACCATATCTACAGCAAGAAGTTAAGGTAGTTTTGGTGTGAGCTAATTTTTTTTTGTAAATTCCGCTAATCTGTAATAAATCTATTAATACGATACAGATATTAGCATAACATAAGACGCCACATATATTAATTAGACAACCCGACAACCCTTAATGAAACTCAAATTAATTTGTTTAATAACCTGTAACAACACTGATGAAGATAAATAAAATTAATATCTGTCAGCAATTTTCACTGTTCTATGAATCAAACCTGACTTTTACCTTAATTTGGTAATGTATTCTTGCCTCCAAAAATACATATAGTATATCGAAATGTGTCTTATGTATTACAAGAAAAAAACATTTCAGATTCAGATCCTGCCAAATTCAGTGAAAGAAAGGAAATGATAATTGGCACACTTTGTGCAATTATTTATCGCATAGTGTTTGATTTTACAAGTACGACTACAAGATTAGAACAAGTACAAGGAAGTAGTGCACTTGCCTTCGGCCTCGCTGTCTAACTGACCATTAGACCATCCCAGTACTCGTTTGATTTGCTCCCATTTTTCAAGCCCATACCGATAATTTATGAGTTCGCTAGCAGTCTATAGGATGTTCTAACATTAATTTACGGTTTCCTTTATAAAAAAAATGGGTGTACGATCCAAATTTACAAGATGTAATTTTTACCACTTGCTGTTGAATAGTTGGTGAAAGGTACTTTAATAAGATGTTCTTAATCAAATATAATCCGAATCTGTAAAGTAAGGTGTGTTTTTACTCACTGATGTCATGAGCCAATTAATAACATAACATTGTCTAGCCGTTTGATTTATTAGCGAATAAAAGTCTCTTTGAATAAGGTTATGGTTGTAGATGGTAAAAACACAATTTTACGCTTAAGACTCAAACAAAGTTTTTAAATAATTGGTTGAACACCGCGATTTTGATTAATAAAAAAACAGCACTTTGCTCAAAAATATGTTTAAAAGGAAGCTGTAGTAAAAACGGCCGACGTGCCATACCATACAGCAAAGGGAAGTTAATTTGACTTACAAAACGTTGTCAAGACATTGTACAAAACAAGAAGAAGCAAGAGAAGAAAAAGAAGGAGGAAAGGAAAGGGAATAATGGGAGAAAAAAAAGGAACATGTTGAAGAAGAACAAGAATAAAATAAGAATTATACTTTTATTTTATTTTCAGGGATAGATGGTAAGTCGTCGTAGAAAAAATATATTGCATAGAGACATATTTTAAAAGAATCTGAATTTAAATGTCGAATACAAAATGCCTGCATGTCTAAGTATTTGTGTGTATGTGTAGACCGCTTCATGTAAATTCGCTAGCTTCTGTAAGATTTAAAATTTGGTAAATATGTAATATGGCATGGTAGAATACTTCCTATTGAAATTCCGCTATATTCATCAAATAGTGATCGCCAGACATGTGTAAACTGTCATGTTTTATGTGAACTATGTTCTATTTTAATTTTGGAGAAAAATGTTACTAAGGCCTTTGAGACCGAAATACGAAGATCTACAAGATATCAAATTTTATAATGTGTTTCTCATGATCGAGCTAACTTTAGATAGGTTAGGTGATATATAAACTTTATTTCAAAATGTTATTAAGGTATTTTTAATGAGACAATTATGAATAAGTAAGATACAAAATTAAGTATGTCAGCCATATGCAGGAAACATGGAAGAGTCCAGAAATATCTAATTTATTTTTTGTTGAGGAAAATTATTGTGTGAAAATTTTAGAGGAAAATGATATAAAAAATGTATATTATATCTTAGGAAACTTGAAACGTATTACGTAAGTAGCCGAAAATACCACTGAAAATTTTGTATTTAATTCAATGAGTCATATAATCTATTGTCCTCAGGCTTTTAAGTTCAGAGTAAATATTCATCCTCCAATTTCCCGTTATTTAATACAAAGTACTGTTTATTAAAAAAAAAAAAGAAGAAATACGAAGGTTTCGATCATCTTCAGAATTTAAAAAAGTGTATGAAACGTCGCGTAATTATGTTTCAGCCCAATCCGGCATCATCATAGTTTTTCAATACTTGTTTCGTACATTCTTCTTGACCATCATCAGAGAATTTCTCAAATCTGATTGTAAGGTCGAATTATATTATCACACGTGTGTCCTCTTGCATTTCAAAAATATTTTTCGAATATCATCAGGGAAGTTTTTAAAACTACATTTAGCCTCATAAGGATTTTCGGACATTTTTTAACATGGCGTTCTTTAACTGTTTCGTAACGAAGGTGAAGCTGATATAAGATTTTAAGTATTATCGACTTCGTGTCTCATGTACACAGTGTAGATTACATTTGAAACAATGATAATATTGATTATTTAAATTTTAACTCTACAAATTTTTTTAATTTTGATTTGGTGAAAGAAATTCTGCCGTTACATTAAATTCAATTACACTAAATGAAATAAATGACGGCATTTTCTGTGTAATTAATATGTATCTAGCGACCAATATATAACAGCCCTGCCAATGCAGGTTCAAGAGGAGATCTAGAAGGAAATGCTGAAATCCCAATTTTTGACTTATTTGGACTAGTTAGGAGGTAAACATACCAAAGTTCCCGAACATAGGAGCGGGGGGTGCAGGGGGCATGAAGAAAGTCTCGGTTTTTGTTTTTTCGCTCATATCTCGAAAACGGTTAGCCCTAGCCAAAAAGTGGTTATGTATAAAATTGAAGCTGACAAACTTTCCCACAATAATGTTTCTATTAATTTTTTTTGTATCCGCACCTCGTATGTTCGGGGACTTTTGGTATGTTTACCTCCTAACTAGTCCAAACACAGCCGTGAAGTCAAAAATTGGGATCTCGGTATTTCCCCTAGAATCCCGTCATAGACCGGACTATAAGCTATTTTGTTGCTGTTAAAATTTTGTATATTTTTTTTATACAGGCTCAGCGCAACTTAAAATAAACATAATATAAACGACCAAGTTTCCATTGGGCGTGACCTTCTGCAATTTGAAAAACAAACATTATTGACAGTATACTTAATATCAGTGACACCATGTAAAACTGAATTGTGCTGTATTCCAGCAAACTGTTGATCAAGTTCGACTGCAAGTTCCACTGGTTTTTTTTGCGAATATGTCCTTTACTTTTCTTTACAGATCTAGATCAGTAACATAAAGTGCACATTCTAAAATGAATTTCAATGACAAAGTAAAAAAAAAAGTTCTTGATTACAAAAAATTTCAGTGCAGAAAATTTTAATACCGTTTTAATTTCCTATATAACAAGTAAATTTATAGGTTTACAAAATGTAATAGCGTTAAATTCTAACTACTGTAACTAATGAACTGAAATGCTTATGCAGCAATAACGATAAAATCCGAACACCTTGTAAATTAACGTACTAGCTAGAGCATGTAGAGCATGAGGTGTGGACCACCACAGAGATGCGACCTATTGGACTCGGGAGCGGCCTTTCCGTTCTTTCACCAGTGAAAGATGTAAACACGTTCATACACACATCATAAAAGCTGCAAGCTAAAGAGATTTGATGTGTTTATGAATTATAGTATAGTATTATTAAGTACATTATCAGCGCTGTGATGTATTTCTACCGATCGAGATAATGTTAATCCTGTTTTGAATGAATGTGAATTACTGTTGGTCACGAAAAATGAAACAAATTGAGCACGAACTGCTAACTAATGTTTTTGTATCGTTTATGCTAAGATCAGTGAATTTAGAAAGATGTCATGTCTTCAAAAATTGCATTTTTATATCTTACAGAAATAACAGAAATAGCAAAATTTAGTAAATAATGAAAAATATGGTTTACAATTTCCAAAAAAAAAAAAAAAAAGATCAGAAATTTTCACATGGGCTTTGCTTAGAAGAAGGTGACAGCTTAGGATATATCTGTTTCAGGTTGTATAAATCTTTTAGTTTGTTATTAGATACCTTCATATATCGTTATTTTCTCATTTTCTCCTTGATCATCCAATCAGTGGCGGTCCTAGAGGGGGAGGGGCTAGGTGGGCACTGTGCCCCCCCGCCCCTATGATGTGGAGCTCTTGCTTACATTTGGCGCCCCCTTCGCCTATTAAAAAATGTTTTTCCTTTCATTTTACGTCTCCTGCTTGCTAAAAAATATTTCAGATTTCTTCCCTTCTCCCGCGCTTCAAGTTTGAGAGAAACAATTTTTTTAGAATTCTGCCCCTCCCCTCATCAATTTTGAAATGTAAGGAAAAAAATAATTTTCAGATTTTCCCCCCTTGTACGTCAATTTTGTGATTTGGAAAAAAATATGTTTTCAGATTTCCGACTCGCGCCCCCCGCTCATCAATTTTGTGACCTGGGAAAATTTTTGAGATTTTGGGAAGAATTTTTTTTTAAACGGACTGGCTCCCCACCCCCCCGCCAAAGCTGGATCCGACACTGATCATTACAGTTTACAAGATGATAATAGAAATTCTATGAGAGTGTATTTCAAAATATACAAAGCATCATCTAATATGATAATTATTCGACCAATTTTCATTGGCAAGATCTGGACGAAAATTGAAAATTGTACTCTCACCAAAAGTTCTATTCAATGTAAAAACTGCTGCAAAAGGAATCACTACTTCCACATCCAAATTCTCTATCCAAGTCACTCACAACGAAAATACTTTGTATGTGGAAATAATTGTTTAGGGAACTTTAATAATATAACATTTAAGATCCTCAAAATCCTCTAAAAACCCCAAAAACCCATAAAACGATACCCCACATCGGTAGTGGGGTGGGGGTGGTGATAGGGGGGTGGTAGTGGGGGTGGATGAAGTAAAAAAATATTTTGAGGTTTCTGGTTCTTGTATATCCTAAAATCACATTTTTTTTTCATACCATTTAATAATGGGGTGGGGGTGGTAATGAAGGTGGCTAATGCCAAAATTTTTTTTGAGAGCTTCTTTTGTATATACAAAATACCAATTTTATGGACTCTTACCTACTTGATTTACCCATTTACCCGCCAACCCTTCGACGGAACAAGATGAAAATATAATCTAGTTCCAGATCTCGTTAAAGTACATATGTGTACCAAATTTCAAGTCAATATCTTAAACTGTTCCAGAGTAAACATGCGCACAAAAAAAGTTCAGACAGACAGACAGAAATTTTTGTTTCGCTCAAACTTGAAATCTCGACGTTTCATGACATTTTAAGCCTATTTGAACAATAAAAAGTTAAAAAAATTTTTTTGTCGTTACTGGATGTGGAAGTACAATTTCATCGACTTTGTCACCTATGTTTGATGCTAAAATCTTATTTAATTCGTCAGCCTATTTTCTCTACCAAGGTCTATTATCACCGACGCGACGCCAGGAGACGAGCTACCGCCAAATTTTGCTGAACCTCTTCTCTGTCGAAGAGAGAGATCTTTTACTTGCCTAATATTTAATAGACAAGGTACCGACTGCTTTATATCCCCTTCGGAGGATGGTATATCCACTATGCAATCCTCGCCTTAAATTGCATAACTTCTACGTATACACTGATATACAGGACGCTAGAAATTGGGACGAGATAGTTGTGTTTCCTCGAACTGTCACCCATCTAACCACGATGAACGTTGCTTAACCAGTCACGTTAATTCAACAATTTTAGTTTTGTTTTATATATGCGCCTCCCCGAAGCCTGGCCCGGAGCCAATCAGACAACCACACCGAGCAGCGCCGTGGTGGATGTAGGGCTGGACAGGGCAGGTTTGGTTCGGTTTAACACAATGAAAGAACAATTACAATTCCAATCCACCTAGCGTGGATTTAAAATCAATGATATATTTAAAAATGGTGCTCAAAAGGGTTAGGCCCTTGTCAACACAAAAAAGGGTTACGCTTTTGATGAGAACCATCTTATCCACGTTTTTGACTCGCTGAAACCGATTTTGATAGGTATTAAAAAAAATCAATCTCATCAGTTTTTGGTTACCATCACTTTTTCCCCTAAAAAGGGCAAAAAAGGCCTTGTCCTAAGGTTCTCATCTAAGTTTTCTGAAGTATTTTGACGCGCCGAAACCAATTCTGGACAAAGAAAATTCCATCGTGTCAGTTTCCCTCTACTACTCCTTTTATCTTCTAGAGGTGGCACGATAGAAAATTTGTTTTGTCTAAAATTGAGTTCAGCGAATCAAAATACTTCAGAAAAGTTACATCAGAGTTTTAGGACAAGACCCTTTTTTGCCCTTTTTAGGGGATAAAAGGGGTTAGAGAGAAACTGACACGATAGAAAAATTTTTTGTCTAAATTTGGATCCACCGTGTCAAGATATTTCAGAAAAGTTAGATCAGAATCAAAACTTTTTTGCCCTTTTTAGGTGATGTTAGAAAGAAACTGAAACGATAGAAATTTTTTTATCCAAAATTGGCTTCAGCGTATCAAAATACTCCCGAAAAGTTAAATCAGAACCTTAGAACAAACCTTTTTCCCCCATTTTATGGGATAAAAGGGGTGGTAGCCAAAAACTGATGCGAAATTTTTTTTTAATATCAGAATCGGTTTCAGCATGTCAAAAAAACATAGAATAAGATTATTCAGATAAAAAACGCAGCCCTTCTTTTTGTTGACCTGTGTAATGAACAAATAAAATAGAAGGTGCTAAATTGAGAGGAAAGTTTTGCGTAAGCAACTTTATAATTTTTTTTAACCTGGGATAGAATGTTCAACAATTGTATAAAAACTTTAATAAACAGTTATCAAAGAATATGTTTATATAATTTTACTAGTTAAACAAATGTCACGTATAATTAAATCTGATAAAGATATGTTGACAAAACTTTTAATTTCTCCTCTTACTTCTAATAATTAATTGCAGTCAGATACTGAATTCAAAAATTGATTCGGACAAGTAAAAGTTTACGGCAGATTATTGTCTCAATATGTCAAACTGCATTATTTGATTTAATCGGTAAGAATGAGTAAGAACTCGACCAACGCTTAATTACAAAGAAGCCTTTAGCACTATTTATAAAACCACTTACAAGTATAGTAACTTTCTCCACTGAAGCATAAATTTATAAATATAAATATTATTGTACAGTTACTGGGGCAAGCTATTGTTGAAGAACCTCTTCTGCAGTGTCAAAACATTACCATTGTAGTTACTCCGTCGCATTGTTAACCCGGGAAAGACTTTAATGATGCATCCATCAAGTGAATCTTGAATGAATTCAGTCACTCTCACTTTATCAAAAGTGAGATCATTGTTTTCATTAAAATTGCAGAATTATAAATAAAACAGTAATTCACTTAATTCTCTTATTTCAATGTCAAGGTTTGAGGTAAAAGATATACAGGGTATTTCTGTTTTAACTAAATTGACATACTTTAGTGCTTTCCTGCTACTGTCTTAATTGTTGTAGTTCTGTATAAATCATTGCTAGCTGTTTAAAGTTAACTGTTGTTAATGACTTATTTGAATGTTTGTGTTTGAATAATCATAATAATATTATTTTTTTTAGATATTAATAAATAAGAATCAACAATGCTTAAATTTTTTTTAAACAATATTACCTACGAACATTCTTGCATTCAAATAATTAATGGAGTAAGTTCAGAGTCAGTGTCAGTGTCTCTTCTCGATTTAAATATTGTGAAAATTTATAGTTCTAAAATACAAATACCTATTATTTCTGCTTACATCATTGTTAAAAATTATTATTCTGGATATTCAACAGATAACTTTCAAAGAATATCGTTTCTTTCGTATACCATTGGTGCAAAAATAGAAGCTTAACAAGAGTTCCCCCTACGAAACGACTTGTCGACTTCTTTCTTTCTATATGTAACATTCAGCATGAAAAACAATAAAACAACCACTCTTTCTATATATTTATTGGGACATGCATGCGGTGAGAGAAATTTTATACCTTTTTTTTTTGTGTTTTTTAATATTTTTTGGCTTTGAAATGTAACAAATGTTTGATTGTGATGTAGTATCCTCTAGGTAGGGCTGGAGGCACTAGAAAGAATTCCTCGTGAAGGAGGCTTCTTGTACTATACTGGCATGATCAGACTTGAATCATCAATATATAGAAAGAGTGGTTGTTTTATTGTTTTTCATGCTGAATGTTAGATATAGCAAGAAAGAAGTCGACAAGATTTTTCGTAGGGGGAACTCTTGTTGATCTTCCATTTTGGTCAGACTTGCACCAACGGTATATGAAAGAAACGAATGTTTTTCTTTGAAAGTAATCTGCTGAATACCCAAAATAAATTTTTTTATAGTTATCTCAAATTCCGGTGTTTTAGATCATAATATTTATTCTATTGTATAGATATAAATTGCAAGGATGTTATTATAGCAAGAACTTTTCAATCATTCTCAAATTTCAACAGAGACAATTTTCTTTTAGATTTAAAATGGATAGATTGTCTTTATATTCATACAATTTGCTTGATATTAATGAAAAAGATCTTACTTTAATCTTTAATTAGCTCAGTTCCATAATCATGCCCTTCTAAATAAGACTTTATTGGTAAAAGAACCAGTGAACCTCGGGGTATTGACATTCTACGTACGATGAAAAAACATGAAAGTTACGGCGTGGAATAAGTTTAAAAGTACTAGGAGTCCTTTTAACACAAATTTTTTTTGTAATATGTGCAACATTTACAATACTACACTAAAAAGTGAAAATTGTAGAAACCCTTGATTAACCACAAAATCAAAAGGAATTGTGAAAACCAAACAAAACCAGACATCGCTTTCAGAAAAAACCATGTGACGAAAATCTTGTCAATAACTTTTTTATAGATTTTTATACTACGTGTTAATATATTAGAAAACGATTTCATCTAGTTCGAAAACGTTTAATTCTCAGACAGTAGCTTTTCTTTGAATCTGGAATAGTCCCACTAATTTGGAAACACTTATTAGTTAAGCCAATGCCTAAAAAAAAAAAAACATAAAATTACTACAATTTCAGAAATTAGACCTATAAGTTTGTTTTCCGAGTAAAAATCGCTTCAGCTACCGAAAACATCATGGAACATCTACTACTGTAACAACTATTCTTGATGATGTCTTGACCTCGATCAATTTCGACAATCTTTGATTTTACTACATATTAAATGACTTTGGCTCCTTAAATCCTGAACTATTAAATGAAGAAGCTAACATTTTACGGAATAAATGGTAACATTTTAGAATGTGCCATCAATATTTATTTATTTATTGAAATACACTGTCCTACATGTTAACAAAGACCTAGCTACAGGAGAGTAGAGTTAAAGCATAATACAAATAGCACAAAATGCATTTTGAATATACATGTATGCAATACACATAATAAAATTTTAAACATCAGATATACATCACATGGAGATTGAAACAGTATTACTTATACTAAATAAAAGATCATATTAGGTTAATATTTGATATTACTTTTGAGAGTAGTTATATTGCAGCTGAATATATCAAAGTTATGACAGCTGTTGTCGTAGTTGTTGCATATAATGCAAAGAGGAGAAAACTTTATGATATTTGTGCGTAGTTGCGGTAGGTAAAATCAGTCTGGAGATATACGTGGGATATGAAAATTAATTTTCTCTTAAATAGTGGGAGAGTCAACTATGTTATTAATAACTTGTAAAGCAGCATGTCAGAGAAATATACGCCTGTCAAAAAGCGAAGTCAAGCTGAATAGTTTCAATCCAGGAAATCCTATTGAAGGATAAAAACCTTCGAATTTGAACCACAGCAGTTTAAGAAATTTTCTTTGTGCCGATTCAAGACAATCGATGTGCACATTATAGCCGGGACACCAATCAACTGATGCATATTCCCGTTTTGATTTATAAATGAAATACACAGGGTAATTAAGGTATTGACATTTTAGAAGTCATGGCTATTGCGCTTATAAATCTTATTACGTTCGCTCACAATGATTTCAATGCGAATATCAAAGAAAGGTAATCCATCAAAGATAACGCCGAAGTCGCAAAATGTATCAGGTCTTACTGAAGTCGTACCTCCAAGTCGATGGTCGAACATTACTAAAGAATTTTTTGTAGAATAGGACTTTACTTGACATTTAGCAATACTTAAATCGAGGTTATTTGAATTGCACCATTCCGACAATAAAGAGAGACAATCTTCTTGGAATTCAATCGACAGTGAAAATTTTTTTTTACGGCATTATTATAGTGCGAGCAATCAATATTTAATTCTGTGATAACATCATTAAAAAGCATTATAAATAATAAAGTTCCAAAAATGGATCCCTGTGGAACCCCAGCTGGAGTAAAGTAGCCAGCAGATTGAAATCCATAAAAGTCCATAAATTGTGAACGAATTGATTGGTAAGACTGGATGAGTAACAATAGAGAATCAGAAACGCCAAAGTTTCGTAATTTGTTGAGTAGAATAGAGTGGTCAAGCCTATCGAAGGCTTCAGAAAAATCTGTATAAATAACACCAGTACGAGTACCTGTGTCGATAGATTCAACGATGAACTGAGTAACACAAAAAGGTTTGTTGTCGTGGATCGACCTTTTTCAAACCCATGCTGGGACACGGATGGTTGACTGTGAATATGGTAATAAACACAAATGTACAGCAATATTTCAGATTACTTGGCAAAATTACAAATTATAGTAATCGGACGGAAAGTTTCAATCACTTCCTTATCGCCCCTTTTAAATACTGGGCATACTCTAGAGTACAAGACATCGGCAAAGTGCTGATACAGATGTACATATAACATAAAATTGTAAGAGGAGCAGCAAATAAGTATGCACAGTCTATTAACAGAAATGCTGAAATATTTTCAGGATTCTTTGTTATTTTAGAATTCATTTCTTTTTTAACATCTTGCACTTCAGCTGCATTGAAAGTATTAATACTTATAAGAATATTATTATGGGCGTAATTACCAGGATTATCGTTTCTGGCTGGCCGAAAATAAGATTTAATACAAATGTCTTGACATCTCAAATGGGAAAATATATTGTAAGAAACATGTGTTGGTTTCTGAAGTGCCTCAAGTCTTGATTTTGGGAACTCTATGGGCTAATGCATTCATCCCTTCGGAGGGCTAGCAGAGAGCATTTGTCCTCCTGTAAAATAGACGTTCAACGTCGGAAAAATTCGCATGGAGCTAAAAATTGGCACAGTCCTTTAAAACATCATTACAAATGAAATATCCAAAGTCCTCATCGATTCCACTTGTGCTAAAACTTGTAGGTATTCAAAGTCGGAGGTAAAAAAAACCATTTTTTCGCAAATATCTCTTAAACGGTAATTGTTATCGTAAAAGTAGTTATTACAAGGATTGTACACTATGCGATCCTCGACAAAAAATGTTCTCAAACTTTTTCCTGCGAATGATTTTTTGTGAGATATTACGATTTCAAAAATTACAAATACTAATATGCACTCATACGCGGCCTGTATAGTGTATATGTCATCGGACGTTCAACATAAGTTAAAATCTCGAGGCAAGTATTGGTTTGCGTGACTTCATAAAATACATACAAATTATACGATTCTCAATGTAACTGTCTGTTCCTAAATTCGTTTGCTGCTACTCTATTGCATGATACTACGTCAGCATGTTTCCACAGAGGTAAAACAAAACTATTTAAATTATTTGAAAAATGTCATGTCATTTAATTGGTTGCGCAGAAGTATTTACGAAGATCTACTCTTCTCCAGATATCATCCTTACTAATGGAATTCGTTTTCTTCTTGCTATGTATGGAGTTCCAAAATCCCTATAGACAGGTAATAGATACTTAGGTTTTGTAAAACAACAGATGAATTATATTTATAATATCAATGAAGAGATATCTGATATCTTGTTTCTTAGAACAATCTGCAGAAATCCAGTAACAAGAGAAAGAAGAAGAAGAAGGCCAAGAAGAAGAAGGAGAAGAAGAACATATTACTGTTGAAGTAGAATTTGAAAGTTATTAATCATAACACAATTTTTAAAAAATTAATAATAATCAGTTCCGGTTTGATAACTAATCAGTGATCACAGTATCATTTTTTTCTTATTCAATAGAAATCTGTCCTTGTCTGATCAGAACAAATCGTGGTTTATGCCTAAAAAGGAAAACACATAAAAAATGCGAAGGTGATGTGGAAAAGAGTCCGTATAATGCAAAATATGAATTTTCCAATCTTCGAAATCGCGTTTTTTTTTTACTGTTGACCTTCAATAAAATTTTTAGCACAAGTGAGATCGATGGAAACTTTTGACATTTCATTTATAATGGTGTTTTTAAAGTCTGTACCAATTTTGAGCTCTATGCGATTTTTTTTGTCTATTTTTATTGGATTATTATACTCTTCGCAAAAACAAATAGTATATTGCATCTGATCGGCACATTTCTAATACCGCAAATATCGCTCGTAGAGAAAAAAATTTCATATCATTGTAATAGTGAACGAATTCTGAACAACTTTCAAAATGTCCATCTGTCCGCCTGTCCGTCCATCCGTCCGTCGCATTCCTTGTAAGAACGTTAACTTAACAAAGAAAAGTCCGATTGTATTGAAACTTGGAAAGTAAGTTGGTGTTAGCTAAAGGAAGAACTCTATTGTTTTTGAAGAAAATCAATCAGTAAATAAGAGATACAATTTTCTTAAAATTTTTGTTGCTCGTACTTAAATAAAAATCTTGCGAAATGTTATCTCTATAATATATTTTTTTTGTTTATACTAATATATATTTCATAATAATATATCTAATGCGTTGAAATATGATTTTCGAAAGATATACAGACATTCAATTTTCGTGGTCATGTGTGATGGTCCAGTGGCCAAAGTTTTGCCTTGCAATCCAAACAGGAACTCTAACCTCCTCATTAACTATTGTTTAGTCGAATCAGACTTGCTCCGCCCAGTCCTACAGTCACCACGGTGCTGCGCGCCGTGGTTGTCTGGCTGGCTCCTGGACAGTTTCCGGGGAAACACATATTTATAATTTTAATATAAATAAAGTATTGTTTGATTTTTGCAATCCAGAAAGATGTTGTGTTCGAATCCCAGACAGTTTAGATGTTTTTTTTTCATATATTTTTTCCACAACCAAGTTGGTATCACAAAATTTAGGATGTCCAGAACCTAACATCATTTACAAGAAAACTGCGAAGATTAGCCTATAGAATATGTAACAATTATATAAAAGCTCAGTAAATTGACGTACGTTTTTAGCTTGTTTTCTTTACATTTTATATTATAAACTATTCATACAAGAAGTTTTAATGTTAATGCTTTAGTCAAATTATTTCATTTTTTTGATATACTATTAAAGTAGTGCATATAATTTGTTCCGTAGGAAAGGTGATAGAAAGATTTTTTTGGGCATTATCCGATATCCATAATTCATTAAAAATAAAGTGTTAATGACTTCAGTAAACGACACTACCTTTTACTTCATTGAGACGCTCCTGTTAAGCCTTGTCCCATGAGTACGCTGGCAGACAGCCATTTTCACTATTTATGGCACATAAATAGTAAAATAATGTTGGAAAACATGTTACTGAATCGACCTAAAACTAGGGACGCTAGCTATAAATGTCTTGAATTAAATGGTTAAACAAAACCACGTTGTTAAACAACAAAAATAAACTGATAAATTTTGACACCTAAGGAGAATGATGTGATAAAAATGCTATAATTAAAACTGAAAGTACTAATTAGCATGTTATTTTTACTAGCAATTAATGATGTCAGACTTCATACAAGTTTGAATAGGTGCCGTAGAGCAATGATTGATTGATTGATGGTCCACATTTTTTAAGTCTCCTATTTTCTATGATAATTACATATTAAAGTCCCATAAACAGAAAAACAGTTTCTATTGATGTAAAAACCGTAATGTTCTAATAGATTCGTGAATTTGGCATCAGAGGACATTAAAATACCTTAATAAACACCTGATTTGATATCAGTAAAGCTATTAGCGTTAAACCAGATTACGTCTCATGGTTATAAAACATTTAATCACATTAATAAATGTGAAACTTGCTTCAACCAACAAACTCAATTAAATCGGTGGTCTTTCAAGCATTCCACTATGTGTCATAGACCCGATCAAGAAAAGGACGAAAAATATGTTGAAATTTGTTGGCAGTGAAAACCGTATAAGTAGCCGTGAAGTTTGTGCTGTCTTCAGCCGTAATTTTTAAACCTGCGGATTATCTACATGGAAGATTTCTTTTAGTCCAATCAGTGACTGAAGTTTCTTGGGCACTTCAGTACTATTCTATGGATGTTTGTCACTGGGAAAACTGTTTACTACCACCCCCTCCATTTCAAATATAAGAGGAGGCAGATAAAATACTTCTAAATTTACGTCATTCATTGTGCATTTCTTAATGGGCTCATTTAGCATTTTTTTGATTCATATTTCGAAAGTACACCTTGTAGTTAGTAAATGTGCAAAATACTAGATTTTGTTTTCAACTCCTCCCTCAAAATAAATAATGAAAATATCTGTATTTTAACATGGGTAAATTATAAATATAAATATTGTATAGTTCCATACTGCAAAAGTACATCAGTGTCTACTCCCAATAAAATATTTATTTCATTACCGAGTGATGAAAGTATTAGAAATTTGTGGCAGCAATTTTGCACAGGGAGAAATTTGTTAGTAATAAAGGGGCGAAGTATTGTTGTGAGGATCATTTTAACGTAAGTCTAGTGTAATAGATTAAATTATTAAGAATTGTACAATAATAAGCTTGAAGAGGATATGGAAAATTATATATAATATATCATAAAATACTTTTTTTTTTTCGTCCGACCAGAAAGAGATTATCCGCCAGAAAATAACGTTTTTCCGGGCTAAACTGGAAAGTGACATTAGAGATCGGCAAAGTCTTTTCCAATCCCTGCTATTCTCGTTTTTACGAAAACGAATTTGTGTTAATTGTTGAGATAAGTGTCAAATAGATAAATACACTTACTTGACTTTTACGAGTTGTCAAAAGTCAATTCACAAGTTATGGAAAATATGGATTCAGATTTTGAAGTGTCGGCCGAAAAAAAAAAAATATTGTACGTTACACGACCGAAAAGCAGTGTTTTGCAGGTCTCGCCAAGCTTCGAGGACTCACCCTGGAATCTGCTTGGGTCGACCTACAAAACACCACTTTCCGGTCTTGTAACGTAAATTACTATTTATTTGCACATAACCAACAGTGTTATCGCTGTAATTTTGTTTGGCTGATCTAAAAGTCAGATAAATTCAGTAGACTTTATTAAAGTAGACATGTATCTAGTTAACTTACCTCTGTAATTTGACACCCTCATTTCAGCACGTATGTAATTTTTATTACTATTAAAATATTCCATAACCATAAAAATGTCTACACATGGCAAAATGGTGGAATCAAATAAGTTCAAATAAGTTAAATAACGTAAAATAACACCACGCCCGTGCAGTGTACAACGAAATCTCTTAAACTGAATGCCTATAACCGTATACTCAGACTTGTCTAGCGAGTGATGTGACATCACAGATGCTCGCTTCGTGCCATCGGCCATTTCAAATATGTTACGAATTCGAAATCAAATATTAGGGTTATAACATTAACTCTAGCGGACGAATTTTTTCACTGTATACTTAAAGGGTTAAATACTTACGGAAAGTGTAAAAATAGGTTAGAAAGTAAATATCATTAAATGAGCCCATTAAAGAATAAATGAAAGAAAGTCTTGTTTACACTTCAATAATATCAAAATCAAATTTGATAGACGTATTTATGACCATTAAAAGTATAATTCCTCAAATCTCCTTAAAATATAATGCAAAATATCACCGGCCGTAGTTCTTAATATCTTTGAGGTTAGGAAATACATTTAAATAATTATATCCAACAGAGTTGTACAGAAACATTTATTATGAACCATTTGATTTCTTTAGGATATTTAAAGAAAAACGATGTCTGAGGAATCATGACTTCCACATCCAAATTTCTTATCCAAGCCTCTTCAACGAAAAAAAAATGATACTATATTTGCACCTCACTAATGTGGAAATAATTTTTCATAGAACTTTATTAATATACTTGAAATCGTCAAAAATCCATAAAACGATATACCATATCAGTAGTGGGGATAGTAGTGAGGGTAGGTGATGCCAAAAAAAAAAAATGAAGCTTTGGTTCTTGTACACATAGCCCAGTTAATGAACGTTCAATAAGGGGGGTCTAGAGGGAATTACCGAGATCACAATTTTTGACTTGAGAGCTGTGTTTGGACTATTTAGGAGGTAAACATACCAAAAGTCCCCGAACGTAGGAAGTGGGGGGATGCAGGGGGACACGAAGAAGGCCCCAGTTTTTGGTTTTTCGCTCATATCTCGAAAACAGTTAGCCCTAATCAAAAAGTGGCTATATGCAAAATTAAAGCTGACAAAATTTTCTACAATAATGTTTCTATTAATTTTTTTCGTATCTGTTATGGTTTCTGTTATGGTTCAGTAATGATTTGTATATTTTTTGACTGTATTCTAACTTTATTATAAATTTATTATAAATTGAAAATAAATTTTAATAATCAAAGCAGAAAACAATTTCTTGTACAGATATCCGTTTCACAGCAGACTGAACTGAAATATCGAATAAATAATGTCTTTGCGTCTGTCAGTGTGTGTGTGCGTGTATACCGTTTCTTGTAAAAAACGATAACTTCTGTTAGACCTAAAATATTTGATTTTAATTTGGAACATATATATATATATATATATATATATATATATATATATATATATATATATATATATATATATATATATATATAAAACAGCATATTACCATAATCCCTATTGAAATTGGGCCATATCTGTAATACATGGTGATAACCAGAAGCCTACAAACTCTCATATGTAAAATGCGTTTTATTTTAATTTCAGAGCAAAATATTACTAAGCATACAAAAATAAGAAGATGTATAAGATTTCTAAACCGCAATATACCGGGTGTATGTTAGGCAAACCAACTTTATTTAAATTAGATGATATATCAGTGTTGTCCTAAAATATGGAACATGGTATTTTTAATAATATTATTATGAAGTGAGAATTGTAGGCCTCTGGTTATCACTATGTAATACAGATATGGCCCAATTTCAATAAGGATTATTGTAATATGCTGTTTTACGTATGTTCCAAATTGTAATCAAATATTTTAAGTCTAACAGAAGTTATCGTGTTTACAAGAAGCGGTATACACGCATACATAGATATACACGCACACACACACTTACAGACGCAAAGACATTTTTTATTCGATATTTCAGTTCAGTCTGTTGTGAAACGGATATCTGTACAAGAAATTTTTTTCTATGATGATTATTAAGATTTATTTTCAATTTATAATAAATTTATAATAAAGTTAGAATACAGTCAAAAGATATACAATTCATTACTGAACCATAGCAGATACGAAAAAAAATAATAGAAACATTATTGTAGAAAATTTAGTCAGCTTTAATTTTACATATAGCCACTTTTTGATTAGGGCTAACCGTTTTCGAGATATGAGCGAAAAACCAAAAACCAGGACCTTCTTCGTGCCCCCCTACATCCCCCCACCTCCTACGTTCGGGGACTTTTGGTATGTTTACCTCCTAAATAGTCCAAACTCTAGTCAAAAATTGTGATCTCAGCATTTCCCTCTAGAAACCTTTAATTGACTGGACTCACAATTTTATTTTTCACCCCCTTTAATAATAGGATGAGGGTGGCTAATGCTAAAATTTTTTTGAGACCTTGGCTTCCCGCACGTACACTAAATCCTAATTTTATGGACTCCCCTTCAACTGATTAAGATCAAAATATTATCTAGTTCCAGATTTCATTATAATATAGGGTTACCAAATTTTAAATTAGTATCATAAACCGTTCCAGAGTAACCGTTTGCACAAAAAAGTTAATCAGTTAGGCAGTCTGACAGACAGATCAAAGATCGACAGACCAACAGTTAAAAAAATGTTTTGGTCAAACTTAAAATACCGACGTTTCGTGACATTCTAAGCCTACTAAAAAAAAAAAAAATTGAGAATTTTCGAAATTTTTTTTACCGTTACATACCTCTACTCCACCACTTGGATGTGAAAGTAATTGAATCGGAAACACGAACAAATCACAACATATCTAAGAAATCTTGACTGATAAGACTTCCAGTCAATGCCGGATGAAAAGATTTTAGCTATACACTCTCTCTTGTGGTTAAAATATATAAGTTATGAACATTTTCTGGTATATGGACTCCACTACGTAAAGAGGATCTAAGTTCTGTAAAATTATGTCTTGTTTTAAAAATGTATTTTCGCTTTTAGAAAAATTTAATTAAATACATCTTCTCTGCAGGTGTTGAATTTCTATTGTTATTGTATATTCTACCAATAACTGGGCAGAAAATGAATATGTCAAATTGTATGTGTATTGATTTCTCAATTTCTTATTTGTTTGATATACATGATGAGAAGGAGGAAACAATGATACATCCTGTTGGAATTATCTTTAAAGTCATCAAATATCTAATTAAATCAAAAAACAACCGATTAAGCGGCTTCCTGTTATGTTTGAGCCGCCCGTGTCTCGCGCCAAGAGGGTTTAGATGAGATATTTGAAAGACATTAGCGTGTTGCAATGCCGTTCAATTGAAGTGCACGGCCAATGACCTTGCTCCAATTCCGGCCGTTTTCATAAATGATAAGCCCGCAAGCGAAAGAAGGAAGTGTGCTTGCTCACTATTCTCCGCTCCGGTTTTAATCAACCGGAATGCACAGGCTCCAGGCAAATTTCGAACCTGTCTCTTTCCGTAGCACGTGTGCTTGCATATAGACCTTTTTATTTTGCCCCAGGAAGTGCTAATGCTTCACTGATAGCAAAAAACGTTAAATCTTGCTTATCGCAATTAAATAGTTGGCTATTTGTACTTCCCTGGCTTACGTGTTGTCTATTTAAATGGTCACGTCAGTAGCGTACTATAAATTCGTATCTTCATATTCTACAATGTATAACCAGAGGGGATAACAGACTGACGAGAAGTATTCAGATTATTTGTAGAAGAGATAAGAATCCTTACAAGATATTTTCGCGCAATAAAACCTGGGTCTTCTTCAAACAGTAAGGGCCCAAGTAGCACAAGCAGTTGTATTTTGGTCATCATCATGTTACAGTAGCTAAAAAGGATGGCTATTTGGTTATAGTGGCGATTATTAAAACTAAATTATTACTTTCCGAAGGCGTACTGGTGACGAAAATGGGGAATCATATCTAGGTCATCAAAATGCAACTGGAGCCAAATGGCCATAATGCATGTGCAACTCATTTGGCTCCCTTTTCGATTTTTGTGGCTGCTTTATTACTATTTATAAAATGGCTCTTATAGCGAAAGGGGTGATGTATCTACTTCACCGTGACTAAATCATGACTTTTAGGCCTAAAATAAAACAAGAACACTATTAGGGTCATCTTCTGGCTTTAAGCAGGTGTTGTCAGACAAACTACTTAATGTTTGTTCATCTTTAAAATTATATGAACATCATAATTGCATATATGGTCAATCGAGAGGGTTAAAACTTATATAAAATATTCATAAAATATTCATAAAAACAAAGGGATCTCCAGAAATCTCTAAATTTTAGGTAAATTAAATTAATTAGAAATTATACATGTAAATATTTTTTAATTTCAAGAAGCACAATCGATGGTAAGGTTATTAAAACTTATTAAAATATCGAATTAAGAAATCAAAACATTATTTTATAGGTATAATTAATAAAGTAATGAAAGTAAACGTAATGGCCGCCGTTCGAGTTCTTCTTGATTAATAGAAAACATGGCGGCAAGTTGTCATCATTTAGCGTATGCTTTCGCTAATGATGCTAGAAATAAGCCAGAATATGACTATAAAAGATCTAATAAACTTTTTTCATGAAATGGCAAATTTAACCATCATATTGGTCAAACTATTGGCAGAAAGTTGGTTGAAGTGGTTAGCGAGTTTTCGCATCAAAATACGGCTAAAGTATGAAAGACATAACCTAAAATAAAAATATGTTGTTTATTTATAACAACAAAATATGATGAAGTCATTGACTTTTTTCTTTTGTATTTCTTTTTTGGGTTTTAGTTTATTATTATTTAAAAATATTTTACTTGTGAATATACGTTGGCAATTAAAATAAAAAAAAATAAATAAAAAAAATTGTATAAAAGAAATATAAATATACAAAATAAACAATAAAAATAATACCAAGGTAGGTTAGAAGTAAGCACTTTTTTTATCTAAAAATTGTATTGTAAACACTTCCAAGTTGTTGTGTATGAATGATTGAGTGGTGCACTCAAGTTTTTACCTAAAAACTTCCGCACTAATTGAATTATTTATATTCATCGAATTGGCAAGTAAAACTATTTTTTTGTATGATTATATCTATTGATACGTATTTTTGTATTATACATTATTATTATGTATCTTGGAATATAAATAAATTATTATTATTATTATAACCTCTCTTTTTTAAGTTTCTTTGAACTGCCTTTGTGTAGAACGGGTTACTTTGTATTTTGACCATTGTTTTTTCAACGTTTTTACATTTCCTTTCTCCAACCAAATTATTTTTTTGTTACTAAAGTTTCTGAAAATGTATCGTGTGGACAAAACCATCGAGGAGCAAATTTGCCTCAGTGCAGTTCCTTCAAAGTAAATAGCCAACTGTACTAGTTAAATACAAAAGCATACATACATTTTTGACTAATCCCCAATCAAAACCAGACTCAAAGCACCCCTCTACAATGAAAAGGAATAATAGTAAAATGTTAATGATGACTAGAGCCATAGAAAATGAAATGTCAGCATTCTTGGACACTGATGCAGAAGATAGGTTGACACATTCACTTTAATAATCTAAATATTTATATTGTATAAGCTTTTGTAGACACAAGCTTCAACGCAAACACCCCGTGAAAAGTGTTATGCCGCTATATAAGTACCTACCCTTTGAACATTCCTTTCCCTTTTACGTTTCATTCTTATTTTCCTGTTGTTATAAAACTTATTTGCGTATGTTTCCAACATGATTAATATTTGTTTTTAGGTTATATTTTTATCTTGACGTTTGGCAAAATTATTTCTAAAATAGTCATTTAATAAGGATATTTTTTCATTATTGTTTCAGTCATGATTCGGCAATAACAGCTAAGAATATAGCCTAACTAATAGAGTCATGTTTAGGCTAATTTCTTAGTAATAGTTTGGATATCAACACTATATTAATAACAAAAACCATTTCAACATATTCTACCCATTTTTATAGCTAGAATGGCGGTATTAGGACTTAACATTGTTGCTATTTAATTACTTGCTCATATATATAAAACGGCTTTGAAACCAAACCTGCATGGCGATATTATGGCTACTAGTAATGACCAGTATATAGCTAAAAAGAGATCATCATCACTATTTCGTTTTTAAATTTTACGCTAAACTACGACTAAAATAAGATGATTAAAATATAACTGAACAAAAGCCGTTGAAACGTTTTAGTGGCTGCATTTTGTTTATCTCAGCTGAACAGCATATTCGTTACTTGGTGATTATACAAATATTCAAACCCAAAATGTGGTAAATTAGAGATTCCAGTAGTATTTTAAAAACGGACAGTGATCAGACTATTGAAGTTTGAAGACTGCGAAAAGCTTTTCTAAAATGACCATCCTGATGTAGAAGATGACTAGCTGCAAAACTACGAATATGATTCTTTATTACTGAAATCGGAAGTGGCGGCAGCCATACAAAAACTGAACACCAACAAAACAGCTAAGGTCGACAATAACAAGTTTTTAGTTCTATCATTTCCATTGGATTGTTGCCAAATTACATTTTTTAGCTGCGTATAAGAGAAAGGAGGCTCGGTTTTTAGTTATATACAATATTTAGTTAAGTTGATCTGGCTCCACTCCGTATGGATTTTTAATTGCCATGGCGCTATGAGCTATGGATACCTGGACAGCTCTGGGACAGGTATTGGAGAGCATGTTCTTGTATTGAAACTTTGAATACACGTGTGTTAATTGATTGACGACAAAGGAGCTAAGTTAGTTTGTGTGGATGGAGTAAGAATCCTTCGTAACAGATGGAAACAATGTGGCAGGAACTGTATCACTATATGAAAACGAAATGATAGGTATCTGTGAGAACTATGAATTTCTGACATTAATTTCACAGGCCAGTAAAATAATTGTATGTATTCTTCAATTCACACGTCTGAAAAATATCTCATGAGCAAGTATACTTCTTAAAGAACACGATACTAGTAAACAAATACTGAATTTACTATAAATTATCCTAAGGATTTAGACACTGTGGAATGAAATACATGGTGGACTATACTATTAGAGATGGGAGCAATCAGATTTCTGGTATTGACTATTGGCCAGCTAAATGAAGAAAACTCTGTTTTGGTGAAAACCCATTAACTAAATTAGACAAATATATAGTCACTATCCATCTATCTATATTAAAGAGAATGACCAAAGCTGCTTGGCCATTCGCACAAAGTCATGTATACAGTCACCATAGTTCACTATTCTTCCGTTGATTTGGAGGTCAAATTATATGGGAATCCAAAGTTGTAGAATTCCATTCTGTTTATTTCGATTTTTAAATCCTGGAAACTTTCTTATTCATCAGAGATTTTATTCACTAATTTTTTGTTAATTCGTTGCCAAATTTCTTTCCTAAATCGAAATTTCATAATTTTACTTAGATATTTTGATTCCTACACCTTAAAAACCACCCTAATGTATCAGTGAGATATGTTTAATTATATTTTCTCTACTCACAAGCTTATTCTGGATCAGTTTCTAAAGTTTCAGAATTTTGGGGCAAAAATTGTTAATCTAATTGTAGTAATAGCTCGGTTCTCTAAGAAGTACATCCTTCAAGACACTCCATATTCGTACTCACCCCATTCCTTAAATTTTTGACCATATGAAGGACAGGGGTGAGGTGACAGACGGCGTGATGATGTTAGATATGCCACACACCAAAAGCAAACCAATTAGAATGCTGAATGGGCCAGAAATCATCTGTTAAAATGTTGTATTTAAGAATAATGTACAATGGAAATGTAATTTGCAAATAGTTTTATCGGGTGCGGCTGATGTATGATATATAACTGAAACTGAATCATGATACTATGAATGAAGTGTATCATGTAGCTGAACATACGCCGTGGATTTATTTTGAACTACATGTATGTACAGTGCATGGAGAGTAGTAATAATTCCACAAAATACCATTCTGGGGCCTATGCCAATCCCCCCCCCACCCGTATTTACTGTGAATGACATTATATACCAACTATTCAAAATTTTTGGTTTATGTGAACGAGCTAAAATATTTCTTTAAATTGCAATCAAGGAAGTCTAATCTATGAAAAAAATAAATAAATAAACGGCCTACTATATTTTTGTAAAAATGGTAGTATTTCAGTCCAATACATTGAAAATTCTTAGGTATTTTAAAAAAAAATTATGATAATGGCTGGGAGCCTAAAATGAAGAACAGATAAGATGTAGAACATTTAAAATATATCATCGAATCGACATAGACATGATGAAGATAATAGTCCGATACCGATATATATATATATATAAAACAATTTTAAAGCCAGTCAAGAATAATAACATAGAAACATATATAAGTCGGTTGAAAATTGACGTAATATTGAATATTTTTTCGAAAATTTTTCTTACATGCATTATGTCTAATGAAAATTTGGGATGGCTGTAGTTTTCAGGAATCCTTTCATGACCTTGTAAACATGATTGTAGATAAAGATTTGTTTGTCACAAAAGTAAATCAATCGGCAAATCAGTCGAGAGATTTAAAAGATTAAATTAACTTATCAGGCAAGGAGATCTTGCACTCAAAGAAGGCTTACCTTATCATTCTTTGTTAGAGATTTTTTTATAAATGGTTTTAAAATAAAAAAAAATATTGCGTACAAATTATTAAGATAGGTAAAAAATATAAATTAAACAAGACATTAAATAAACAATTAAGATAAATTATAACAAATTTGTAATGTTACTTCTTTAAGGTTTAATCTTACCATTTTCAGTGAGACATTGTAGAATATACTGCTCAACAGGGTAATAATATTAAGTCGATTTAACCATCCCTCTATTAAAGCACACAATTACGGTACTAACAATTTGTGTGTATGTATCTTTACAGGTTTTCTTACATATTACTGTAATCCTTTTCAATCTTCTCTTTTAGAATGAAGGAGAGTAGTAGAAGCTCATCGTCAAGTCATGAATTTTTAGATTGTACAAATTCTAAAGATCTCATTCATAGGCTTTGCAAATTAGAAAAATACGTAAGAAAGATGTTATCACTCAAAGTCCACCTCTTTTTTTTGTTTTTGCAAAATTTTATCAGCTTTTTTCTCTTAGAGCCGCTTTCAATGTAGAACACAGTAGAATAGAAGAATCCACGATTTTATGTTTTTTAAACTTTTTCAAAAAAATGTTTTACTTTCCCGATAACGTCAGAAATCACACTTACAGCCAGTTTTCACTGTCGGGTCAAAATTTGGGTTAACTAAACGAGTTTAAATTGTAACCAAAATTTTAAACTAGGTTAACGCCACACGTTTCTCAATATATTAAAACTCATTTCACAAATTTGGATTAACTAACCCAAGAATTTGTGTAGTTGGCAACATTTTCAAACTAATTTTCGCTGATTTGACAGGTCTGACCAAACAATTTTTTGAGGTTAAGTTTGTGAGTAACTTTTATCGCCGAAGTAAGTGGAAACAGAAGGTGAACTATGTTATTGAACATTTAGTCTTTACTGTACAGACCTATTGTGTTCCTATTGTGTTTACTTATAAGGGTAAATATGGATTTAAATTTACATAACCTCTCGAGTGGAAAATTGTTACTTGTAATCAGCGCTGCGTACGCGTCAACGAAGATATTTGGTTTAAACTATCAAGTAAACCCGGTTAACTTGGACGTTCAAGTAAAACGTTCGTTCGTTTTGCTTTTTATTTATTTAAATTATCAGGAACTGAAATTTTTTTTAACCGAAAATAAAAGAAATAGAAAAATTTTGTTTAAACCTCTACTAAAATACTGGCCGTAAGTGCTCTTTTTGAACATTAAAATAAAAGATTTAAGCAAACAGCTACTCATTTCTTATAAATCTTATCCTCATGTTAAAAATACAGTAAAGAAATTGACGATTTGTGCTTTGGTTAAGAAAGAAAAACATTTTTAATATTTCACGGTATAGTATCTTTACTAGTGTTAACGTTCATGACTACAAAAAATAATTTATTACTTCCACTGGAGTTTCTTTTGTACCTACGAAGTATAAAAAAACAATGTTAACTCTAACATATATTTATAGTATTATGACAGGATGTATGCACCATCTACAGGAGCATTTGAGTGCAATATATTATGTTGCCAAACAATAAATAATATTTTATTGATAGATCGTAAGTATAATGGCATGCACAAAACGGTAATGATGAACATAATATCGGTTATTATTATATATCGATTTCCTTAATTATTATGGCTTATAAGACAGACAATGGGCAATACGATGGTCCAGGCTTTCTGAGTATTCAAACCAGTGACGTACCTTGTTCAAATCAATAATGCACTGACATTTATTTTTAAGAAAATTTACTCAAGAATTAGTCGGCAGAAAGAGGAGACTTTAGAAATTATTATCTCAAGTTGTACATACAGTGGAAGACATTGTGCGTGTTGATGATATGAATGTGAATTTACTGAACTGAGATAACCCCTTTACGCATATGTTCGATGTTCGAGGCATATAATTTTTTGTAATCAATTGACGAGCCTACTCGTAGTACTCATAATAATTGTTACTAGGACTTGTGATGTAATAAAATCATCTATTTTGAATACCGACAATATTAGTCACCATAATCTAGTTTATTGTGAGCTTATCTCAAAAATACCAAAAAAGGGAAATAAACTTGTTAATTTTAGAGAGTTTAGTAATTTTAATTATAACAAATTTTTGCAAGAACTACGTGGTTAACTGGTGCGCTGACGAAGCGCAGAGACGATGCTTCGTGTAGGTATGATGTAAACAACTCACCTGATTGAATTTTGTACAAAACATTAAGAAATCAAACATTAGTAAGTGTAAGGTTAGAAAAGAAAAAATATATTCATTTCATAAATTTTGAAACTAATCCCAAAAACCATACTTTAAAAAAATGTTAAACCTCTAAATTCTATTGAACTTCCATCAAACCTTAATGATTCCGACAATATTAATAACTATTTTATTTCCGTTAATCAAAAAGATGGCAATAATCAAGATATTATTATTTTTACAATAATAATTCATTTAACAACAAGAAAAACAAATTTAGTTTTAGGTTGGCATCATTATGGGACGTTCACAATACTGTTTGCAGCATTACATGAAATGCATATGGAAAGCGTAATACAAATATTAAAATGATCAAATACTGTAGTCCCTTTATTGAAAAATGTATTTTAAATATCATAAATTGTATAAAATGTCACTTTCCGAGTAATTGGAAATGTTCTCTAGTAATACCATTACCTAAGACAATCATTTGGTGGCTTGAGATTGAGAACTGTCAGTGTTCTACCTGCTTTATCAAAAATTTTAGAGAAAATAATGTATCCACAGATATTTTCTTATATTGATAAAAATGATATACTGAGTAAATATCAGTCAGGCTTTAGATCTACACTCTATCTTCCTTAACGTTAGTTTTAACAGTAAAAAAATTTATTGTATAAAATAAAACTTAACCTTTTTGATAGTTAAATTTCCAAAGAAATATTTATTTGAATTCTGTTCTGTGTAGCAGATAATATGACATTTACCTCTCAAATTAGTTAAATTACTAAAAGCAATGAAATGATTTCATTCATTTAAAACCCTTAAATATTATTCGCTGTCTCCGCACCTTTCAAAAAATGCATGTCTTGGCGTGTATAGATATATTGGTTGAATAAGGAATTTTCCCCTTATTATATCATTATCAAGGTGTTTTAACTCGTACGAGTTGTCATTAATAACTTTATTAGATATGGTTAATTTTGCACATATATTTTTTTAAAGTTTGTATACTTTCTTATAACGAAATATATAATTTTATATTTTATTTTGTTTTTGATTCGTCTATTTTCGCGTTTAACATGTCTTTCTGCGTTTAATTTTAAACGGTGTTTTACGTTCATTCTTAGTTCTTGTAGATCTAATTGTTGATCTACGATCCATGGTCTGTTACTCATTTCTTCTGTCATTATCGTAATGGGAGCTATTTGCGTTACTGTACTTGGCGTGTATATATCCTCAGGAAATGTAGAACTTCTTGTATATACCGTTCTGAAAAATTAGCTTGTGGATGCCGAATGCTAGTGAATATAACCTCAACATTTTTCTGAGCCCAATGGTTTATAAATTTTCTGTTATTGAAATACGCCGCATTATCAGCTAGTATTCTTAATGGTTTTCCTATGGTATTACAATTTTTTTCTAAAATGATTATCGTTGTTTTTGTGTTGCAACCTTTTGTAGGGTATGCTTTTATAAATTTCGAAAAATTATCTGAAATTACTAATATATTTTTGTATCCATCTGGTGTCGATATGAGATTATCTATTGCAATGATTTCTAAAATATTTTTGGTGACGATGCTACATACTTCCGTGTGTGTAATTTTTATTTTTTCCTAAATAACATAGCACTGACCCTGCGCTTTGTCATTATGCTAAGAATAGAGTTATGATGACTGCCTTATTCTAAAGTATTTAATAAAATCGATCATGACTGAATGGTTTTGATGAAATTGTTTTGATGAAATTTATTAAATCATATTTACACAATAGGCGACACACAGTTGGAGAAGACGATTCATATAATATGTCTGTTCAACATGATATATCTCTCAACCCCATAAATGCGTGGTTTTAATGTTCGGTGGTAGAAATGACGTATATGTACTAAGTCAAATGCAAAGGTATATAAATGGAGAAGCACTCTCCACAGTTAAATCAGCAAAAAGTTTTGGTCTAGTATTTGACAACTCATTAAATTTCAATTTACAAGTAAACAAAGCAATACAAAAAGCCTACATGAATTTAAGACTTTGATAATTCAACAGACTTATATTAAAGCTCAATATGTGTAAAAATCTCTGTGGAGTGTTGGTGCTATAGCACTTAAATTATTGTTTCATATTTTATATGAATTCTGTTTGGACATAGTAGATAAATGCAGATTACATAAGACGCAGAATTCATGTTATAGACTTATATATGGGCTTCGTAAATATAACCTGGGAATATCCGATAGAATAAAAATATTACGTTGGTTAAATGTAAGTAATAGGACAAAATTACACCTCCTATTCTTTACTTATTCCATAATTCATATTCTTGTGTATCATCATACATCAAGGAAAAATTTACAAGAAGGCATCAACAACAAATAGTAAATATACGATCACATGAAATGTTTAATATACCAAGCTTTAGAACATCTTATTTAAAAAACCGTTCTGTTATAATGCATCAAAATGCATAATTATTTACCTAATTCTCCAAAATTCTAAAACCCTTTAACGTTTAAGCATAAGCTGAAAGCAATATCACTGAACGACCAATTTTGATACTGCAATAATGGGATTCATTGCAGGACCAAATTTTTCCTTTTTTTAAAGTTTTTTCTTTCCAATGCTGTTTATTTCTATGCCAGTAAAATTAAATAGTAAATAATAATTTACGCCCTTTATAGAGTTAAGTGAAACCCTTTTGGGTCTAAACTTCGCTTTGCATAGTATTTTTTTTTAATAAAGGCAATTACAATTATTATTATTGTTACTATTGCCAAAATATCAAAAGTTTCCACAATTTCAGGATGTAGGCAATCCGTCTTCTTGGGAAATAGTGGCCCAATTTCAGTTCTTCAGTAATAATTTCAAATAGATCTGGATCTAATATTAGACATTTTAGGCATTATCAATTAATGATAAAACTATATAAAATTCCGTATAATTCCTCCCTTTCTATTTGGCATCTTCAACCTTCTAATCCGAATAGGTCACACTCTATCTCTTTCTAATAGACCATTTTGGAACGTTTTTAATTGCATTTGACGAAAACATGTGTTAAATTCAAACAAAAATGATACAATTCAGTAAAACTGTAAAACCACGGCTATCAATACTAATAAAGATATAAAGCGAATCCTACAATCTATGAATGATTCTTGCGCTCAAGCTACCTATTGGTTTTCAACAAACAGGCTATCACTTAATCGCACAAAAACAGTCAACATGGTTTTCACTCATAGACTGGTACAAGATTATACAAACACTGATGTGGTAAAGTTTCTAGGTGTATACATGGACTCAAAATTGAATTGGTGCCACCATGTTCAACATGCAGCCAAAAAAATTTCCAAAAACGCATTTGTTATTAGGAAGCTAGTTACGTTAGTGCCTACTAATGTACTATTAACGGTCTATTATTTACTGATATTATCACATATGTCTTATGCTTTGTTAAACTGGGATCACGCACCTAGTGCAAAAAGGATTCTTGGGTTACAAAGGAGGGTAATAAGAATAATTACCAATTTGGGCTATATTGATGATACCAGACACGAGTTTATTGAACTCAACGTATTAACTTTTCCGTGATTGTACATGTTTACCTTTTTAAAATATACACATGAAAATATTCATTTATTTAATACTCATGAAAGCTTACACTCGCATGACACTAGACATAATTATAATTTAAGAACCGATTTTATCAGACTAAGCTCGAGTAGAAATGGATTCAATTTTTTCGGACCAAAATTCTTTAATAAATTACCTGTACACGTCAGAAGTCTCCCAAAGAACACTTTCAATAATACAATAAGAACTTTCCTATCAAAGGAAGCTTTTTATGATGCGAACAAATACTTGAATTGCAACCTTGACAATGAACTTTTCTAGCCAAATTTTGGATGTATGAATATGCTTTTAAAATATCTAAATGTAGACGCTTCGCAATGTGTTATGTGATATTTCATGTTCTGTGTTTCTTACTTTAATGTTTTTTTTTGCTAAATTTTTATAAACTATATGTTTTTATAAATTATATTTATTCAAAGCTCTGTGCTATATATTGACTTGTGCAAAACGTATAGTATGTTAATAACACCAAGAAATAATTTGAATTTGAATTTGAAATTTGAATTCAAAAACTAATGTTCTAGTCGCAAGAGATTCCAAACTACGCAATTTCAAAGGACTTCTTTTACCTCTAACCTATGGCGTCTAAACATAATGAACGGCTAATACTTTAAGTAATCTTGAAAATATATAACGCAATATCCGAAGCATTTTAAAAATTCTTGTCTTCTTATTTAATTTTTACAAAAAATTAAATGACGTAAACCATCCAGTCTTAAATCGAGTTCTTGATTATAAAGCAAAAAATGTTATTAAACACCAGTACCAGAGTGTCTTCATTTCAAAGTTGACCTTTATTCGAAAATAAATTAAATGGTTTGATTAATATGCCACGGTGTAGAAAGAAACAAGGTGATGTATGCAATTAACTACGAAAAAATGTATTCAGTCTATATGTAATTAAAAATTAAAATTTATTCCAAACCGATTTATGTTGAATCTAGAAGCCTTTTTGACAAATTACATTCAAAATAAGATGAAATGAATGTCATTAATCTGTAGATTAATACGAGAGTACATCCGTTCGTTAGCGAGAATAATCTACCCACTCATAATTATTGGTGCATAAATTAGACATTTATTTAATTACGTTGTTTTAAGGATCATATTCTGGTTGGCTGTACCAAACCCATTTCGTTTTCTTTTCCAATACATCAAATTCTTTCAACGCTTCTAACAATGTGTCAATGATAATATTTACACATGATGGATTTAACCACTGATCTGAAAAAATATTTTTATAATTTGATTATGTAATCAATAGATCTGAAATTTTTGTTAATTATTGAGCCATTCTTATCTGCGCAATTAATATGCAGCATGATGATAACTATGGGATGAATTTGATTCAATTGGTTTAATTTTCTACAGGGTTGGTTATTAAAAACTTAAACTATATATCAAATTCAAATTTATTGAAATATAACTTACCTTATATCTCTAATATACCTATGAGTCATTGGATAAAAGCAAACTTTCATTATGTATATTTGTCGATCTTGCTAAAGCTTTTGAATATCGTTTACCATAGAAAATTATTATATAAATTAAAAAATTATGGGTTTAGAGGAAAAGCATTTGGTCTCATGAAAAGTTATTTATCAGAGAGAATCCAATATGTAAGTATTGATGGTATAGAAAGTGAAAGAAGACAGGTAAGCTTTGGGGTACCTCAGGGTACAGTTCTAGGGCCTATATTGTTTATTTCATATATCAGTTGTTTATTTATATTAAATACAACTGGTCAAATTGTTAGTTTTGCTGATTACACTGTAATATATAGTGAAGACAGTTGGGAAAATTTGAAAACTGCTGCGGAAAGTGATTTCAATAGAATAAAACAATGGTTTGATCAAAACACCCTCACTATGAATACTGATAGAACTAAATATCTAACTTTCGCATCGTATAAAAATAAATTACCTAATCTAGGGCCCCTCAAAATAAATGGTAGTATTAAACTAACAGAAGCTGACTCAATGACATATTTGGGCGTAATCATAGACAGACATCTGAAGTAGGATCTACAAATAAATAACATTATGCACAAAATAAAATATCTTCTGTCAAATTTTAAACACCTGAAAAATTACTTAGATATAAAAGAATTAAAAATCCTATATATCGCATTAATGCAATCACAACTATCTTATGGAATAATAGCTTGGGGAAATGTGGCAGGCACGAATTTAAAAAAACTAGAGGTAATACAAAAATGGATCTTAAACATTATATTTAATAAAGAATATACTTACCCTTCAGAAGCTCTTTTTGAAGAATCGAAAGTATTTACCCTCAGAAAATTATTGCACTATTGGTTCACCTGAAAAAAATGAACATAATATTAAATTCAACCAGCAAATTTACACACTAGATATAAATTAAAAATTACAAAAAAGCCTATAACTAAAAAAGCAATAGGACAAAAAAATGATACCTACCTAGGTCCCAAATTATATGATATTGTACCCGACAGTCTAAAACACATAAACAATATAAAAAATATTTAAAAAAAGATTAAAAATGTGGTTGTTCTTGATGCAAAATAGTGTAATAGAAAGTATGATTAAAAATTGATTTCTACACCGTTGATTCTGTTTATGTTATTACTATTAACTAAATTTAAATCGCTAACCGATATCCCGTTTTCTTTTCTTTTCTGCAGAAATTTATTTACTTTGTCCTAATGGTTACTTATGCCTTGTTTAATACCTGTCAGTATTAGTAATAATAAAAATTAACATGCCTTGATTCATCTACTCCAATGTTCTACTCCTATTTGTTTTGTACTTTGTACATCCTCATGAATAAGTATTTTAAATATCGGTGGCGCAGCCAGAGAATTCATCTGGGGGGGGGGGGGGGGGCAATAGAACCGGCCTCCCCAGAGGATGAGGAAAATTTTTCAGAAAATGGTTGAAAACGGATGTGTATGTAGATTCGTCTACTAGATAATATTGACATTAATTACAAAATATTTATTTCAAGAGATAATTTGGATACTGCCTTGTACTGATAGAGATTATGCTTCTTTATTTTTTGGCCTCATGGCTACTTACGTACAGGACAAATTTAGCTTTAGAAAGAAATATTCTCACTTCGATTAAAATTTGTAGGATTTTGGATTTTCTTCTTTATTTTGAAAGCGCTACCAAATTCTGTGGGTCTGGCGACGTTTACTACGAATTGCTTAGACAGTTCATCGTATTAATATCTCGGTTTTCCAAGAAGTATGTCTCCCAAGACGATATCATCGTATTCTCCAGAATCCTCTAATATTTTGATGACATCAACCCGAAAGAGGACAATGTTTCACGGTTGATAGTTCAAGGAAAACCAGGTGACAATAGCCGAAGCGGACGCGGAAGGTTGGGCTGATATTAAGGAGCTGATGGGAAGAAGCTTTGATGAGACTGTGCTCCTAATAAGCAACCACGACAGATAGCTTGTTACTGTCAGACGTGTCATACAGCAAAGAGAGACCAATCAGAATAATTTATGGACACAAAAGTCTGCAAGACGTTGTGAATAAAAAGATCGCATATTTTATATCAGAACTCTAGAATCGTTGATTACAAGTTATTTTTCCTTCATGAAACGTAAATATAAGCACAGTAATAGAAATAAATATTACTGGGTACCCTACTATACTATACTCGGCAATCTTTAACGTGCCTGGATAGTTTTCATTTGCTCGATCTAAAATCGTATTTACGCCGTACTCAGAGCTGATTGTTTGATGACGGTCTATCTGTGTATGAATGAGCTCAGCCTCGCTTTTTGCAACTAAAATGGTATCATCTGAAAATCCCACGTACGTCTTAGTGTAGAATAAATGGTGACTGAATTTTCTTTAATTTATTCTTAATCCTCAATAATACAATCTACCCAAGATCACACACCCTTTCATGTAGAGAAATTTAACATTTTTCACTGGGTAGAATTTCTTTCGCATCTCAAAGGTATTGTATGATCATATTAAAAGTTATTTTTATTTATACTAATTTGTTATAAATCTCCTAAACAAGGACTGACATATATCTAGACCAAAAATACTTATCAGAATAATTTCTACATGCATATAAAACCGAAAAAGTGGATGATCTTAACGTGGAATTAACGTTACCCGAAGGAGAAGAGGTATTTCGGAGGTTATAAATCATTATTAAACTTCTGACTCTTTTTTGTTATATTAATATTAAGTCCCCTTATATGCTTTCCAGAAGGAAATGATCGTTAAAACATTTTAAGCGCAGAGAAAAGTAACGTATCTTCCCATTTTAGTAAAGTTAATGCGATTTTGAGCTTCCGTTTTATCTTGGAGTTTAGACAGATATTATTTTTAAATGTTCTCTATTTTTTGTTATGTTGAAAAAAATCTCCTTAACAAAAAACATGCTCCTCAGAACGAGACAAGCGTTAATCAAATTTTTATGGGTCAAAAATAGAAATATTTAAAAACCCCTTTGTGTACTGCTTTCTAAATAAAACCCCAACCATCTTCCAGGCAAAAAGCTATGCTATAGATCAGTGTGCCCAGGAATGCCAAATAGAGGCACTCGGAGGGCAAAGATCTATATACTTTCAGATAGCCAGGCAGCACTAAAGGCTCTCAGGTCCTATTCTTTCGAGTCTAAAATTTCCTGTAAATGCAGACAATCTCTGAAGCAATTGGCAAAAAACAACAAGGTTACCTTGATATGGGCACCAGGGCATGAGGGAATAAAAGGCAACGAATTATCTGAAAAGGGGCTGAAGCCCCATTTCTTGGACCCGAACCGTTCTGTGGCTTATCTAAGGAACACATAATGGAGGAAGTCCAAAAAGGAACAAAAGAAATCCTACTGGAGGAATACTCCAGGCCAAAGACATGCGAAACGGTTTATAACCTATTCAACAAAGCATGCCATAAGGCTTCTCGAACTCGAAAAATCCGACCAAAGGCCGATCACAGGCCTTCTGACTGGTTATTGCCCCTTGAGATATCATCTCAAGAACATGGGCATGGCAGAATACGACAAATGCAGATACTGTGAAGCTGTAACTGAGACTGCGGAACATATACTTTGTGAATGCAAGGTACTAATCCGCATTAGGCTAAAGTGCCTAGAACAGGTGGAAATAACGCCCGAAGACAGGGAAATTAGCTCCCAGGAAAATCACAAGCTTTGAAAATAGTCTTGGAATCCTGGGCAACAACTAGTTGTACGGTAAGTCACAAAAGACCTTTTAGGTCGAAGTAAAGAAAGGTCAACTCAGGGCCAAGCGACCCCCTTAAACAATCTACAATCTTCTAAATAAAATTATTTTTCATTTGAGGGTCCACTGAAAAGATTTTAGGGTTGGAGTGGTGGAGATTGAGAAGGTAAGAGCTACGTACACCTAATACTAGATACTCATAGTATCACCAACAACGTATACGTAAGCATATTCAATGACATGACACAATGGCGATTTGTTGTACGTTTATACATACGTCTGACGAAAACTCGCGTATTCTTACGTGTAACTAAAACATAGTCACATCGAGCCGAGAATGATGTTGTGATCACTCGATTATACCCGATGATTCACTAGAATTCTTTCCGGTATGCCAAGAACTCTGTCAAAGTTTTATTATATAATTTTTGTGTAAAAGCACAATATATTATCTAAATTAAACTGTCCATACAGATCATCTCTGTCACTTAAGTTTTCTCCATCATTTAGAATATGTAATAGATCAGCTTCATCCATTTCATCATTAGTGTAGTCTGTATCAAGTAAAACTCGTAGAAGTAAGTTTCAATATATTTATTTTAGGTCTATTCTACGGAATAATGTAGGATAACATGAATCAAGGCAATGAAAAAAGGCTAAGTTGAAGTGATCTTAATTTTGTGTGTCACGGTGAGTTTCAAACAGTAACGTGTTGATTTAAATCCATATATCGTAACATGCCAGGTAACAGACTACTATTAAATTGACATTTTTCTGGTGGTTTTTGGGTAACGACGTCATATGACAAATAAATGACTCTGTGTAACGTTATCTTTTTATTAAATTTTGGCGTCAGTTTGTTGCGTCAATTTGAAGTCCCCGCAATGTAATTTTTTTTATGTTGAATGATTTTATGCACTGTCACGTAATTTCTTTTAAGAATTATTTTTAGATGGCGCCCTATAAGTATAAACCATTGACAATAAGCAGTCACTCTTTATTTTATATTTAAATTTTAAATGAAATCATAAACACTAATTAATTTAAACTGCAAAGTTCAAATTTAATTAAGAAAACATCGAGTAGTTATGTGCATGGACCTTAAAATTATTAGGTAAAAGGTTATTATTCTGTGGCCGACTCGAGATGGCATTAAAATTAATGTATGGTCACCTATTAATTGTCCATTCACTTAGATCAGCTCATCCCGTAACCTTTCATACACTGGAAAATCTACACCTTCTAAAACCCTCAAGATTCACATCTTATTTTGCACCAAACGGGACTATTTTATTTCCTAAATGTATATTTATTTCAATGAACCAAAAATACCTTACGTATGGACAGATAAACACCGCTACATGACATCAATCTAACGTCACAAAATAACGTCTCGGGGCAGTGACATAATCACGTCATTTTACCGTGATGTCTTTTCAGAGGTCAAAATGACGTATCGTTTGACCAAAAAATGACAGTCTGTTGCCAGGATGGATTTTTTGGAATCTTCATATCTCCTTCCATTTAAAAATTATTTCAAATTTTTGCTGGCCTCGTATAGACCGAGTCTATTTTTACCATTGTTTCTCTGATTAACTATGATGCGGGTTTGCTAGTCTTCAACATCATATTTATCTTTTTATCTTGTATACCAGTTATAATTATAAATAAATTGATGTTTACCTTTTAAGGCCACGTGCCACAACAAGTAAGTCGAGAAGTATACGGCTTTAATAAACTGTCACTAATTAGAACATTGTTAGTAAATACTCTTCAATAATAATCATGACAAAAATAAATAAAACTGTACCTACATAGTGTTTATAACGATGAATTATCGAAGTGCCAGCTTAACTATCACCGGTGGTCATTTTTGTTTTGTGAAAGTTCGTAGAGTTTTTTTTGAGATCCTACCTTTAACAGCCTTTCGGTGGACTTTCGGAAGAAAAGTCTGCGGAGAGTGACTGGGTTAAATTAGACGCTACTCTTACTGTAAATGTTAGGAAAAGGAATGTTATTTCGAATCAAAGAACATTGCATGTATAATATTTATAGCGAGTGTAAGCACATTTTGATTTTCACTGTTATAACGTAGTACAAAAAAATGCTGAAAAACAAATTAGATTTATCAATGTGACTTAAAAAGAGGAAACAAATAACCTGAGGGATGATTCTAAACTTGATAGTGTGGAGTAGTTTTCACAAACATCAAAACATTAGACATGAGTTTCACCAACAAAGTTGACATCTTCTGTAAATTATTAAAAGAATGGCAACAATTGAATGCTAGCAGTTAAAAATTTGAAAAATATAAGAAATCATTATTTAGTAAAACGGATTTTATTTTCGTTACTATCAAAATTACGCGTAAGACAGATATCGCTATGTAAATCGCATGATTTTGAAGATTTCATGATTTAGGAGTATTCCATTTGAAAATATATTTTTCTTCAATCGACATATAAAGTAGGTTTTCTTGCTCATAGTACGGGAGCCAGCGACACTTTTAGCTTCTTTATTTGTTTACACTTGTTTTTTTTTTCGATCATATTAATATAACTTATCCACAGAACAAACTTATGCCACTTTGTTAGCGGGCCAACGCTTGGCAGCAGCATTTTGATTATTTAAAAAAAGTGTCACTGCCATACGTGCTTAAAGTTGATATTTTTTGTATTCTTTATTGATATTTCAGTAACATGGAAAATGATTTCCTGCCACCTTCTTTGTAACCTGCGTACTCCTATCACTAACATAAATATATAATTAAAATAAAAATCAAATAAAAAATTTTGACAAATGAAATGCTTAGGGTTTTAGGCGTGCGACCATGGGGTCCCGGGTTCGAATCCTGGCTAGGGTATGGATGTGTAGTGGCGTTTTTCACGTGTTGCCGAGACGGTAGCAGTGGACTAGACTGCGGTTGTGTGAGAGGCAACACGGTCTAGTTGCTCTCCTCTCCTGAGTTCTAGTCTCAGCTGCGGCAGATGGCAATGTCGCAGGGAATGGGTGTTGTAATGTTGTCTATGTGTGTCCGTCCATCCTGGTTGAGTGGTAGAATAGCCTACGGCTAAACTCCGCCAGGACATTAATATAAATAAGGCGATAAAAAAAAATAAAATGATTGGTGAACTGGTTTAATGATTAATTTCTTTAAAATCGAAACATTTTCAAATATCAAAACAGTTATTAAATTAAGTACAAATTTAAGACATTTAATGAAAATGTAGAACTTTATTTAAATCTCAGCAACCACAACATTATCAAGATAGCTATGAATTCATTAAAATAATTAATAAATAATAACAAAACTCTCAACTCTTTCACTCAACACGATACAATTTTTTTTTTGTCCAAAATGGGCTTCAGCGCGTCAAAATACTTCAGAAAAGTTGGAACAGAACCTTAGAACAAGACCTTTTTTTTGTCCCTTTTAAGGGACAAAAGGGGTGGTAGAGAAAAACTGATGCTGTAGATTTTTCTGAATGTCAGAATCAGTTTCAGCATGTCAAAAAACACGGGATAAGATGGTTCTGATCAAAAGAACAGTTCGAGTTCGAGGGCGGGAAACACAATGGTGACAATATTTTTCCGACATACCTCTCACCAACTATCCTAAGCCAGAAAAACTACCCCCTTTTCGGATATTCCGGTGTTAGGCTTGCGAGGGCTTGTTGGATAGGTTCTTTTGTCAATACGAATATAATACGTAAATATTGACCACAGGTAATCTAACCCACCTGGGAGTTGAAACTACCCACACCTCCAATAACGAAAACAACGAAAATCAGCTAGAAAACGGTATACCCCCTTTTTCGAGGACGGAGAACACCATGGTGACAATGTCTCCCGACCTACCCTTCACCCACTACCGGAAAAACCACCCACTTTTCCGATCTTCCGGTGTTAGGCTTGCGAGGGCTTGTCAGATAGGATTCTTTCTTGTCAATTCGAATTAAATAAGTCAACCTCGATCAGATGAGATCCAACCAATTCGGGGGTTCAAGCAGCCTTTACACAAAGTGAACTTTTCCGTCGGTGGCTTGCAGGGGATTGATTGGTATATCTACATATTTTTGTTTTTTCATTGATTATATATGTAATATGTAAAAATATTCTCGCCCAGCACCGGAAAATCGGAAGGGGAGGTGGTTTTTCCAGTTTAAAGGTAGCGAGTGAAGGGTACGCCAGGAAATATTGTCACCATTTTGTTCTCCGCCCTCGAAAACGGAGTTATACCGTTTTCAAGCTGATTTTCGTTGTCTTCGTGGCATTTCGTTATTGAGGTGGAGGTAGTTTCAACCCCCGGGGGTGGATTAAATCACCTGTGATCAATCTGTACTTATTTTATTCGAATTGACAAAGAAAAACCCAATTCGACAAGCTTGCGCAAGAATAGCACCGGAAAATCACACCGGTTCAGGGGAAGTGAGTGAAGGGTAGGTCCGAAAATATTGTCATTATCGTGTTTCCCGTTCGAAGATGAAGAGGTGATGTCTTGCGGTCCAGTTACAGAACTTTTGGTCAAAGCTTTACCTATATAAGGACTATATAAGAACTTTATATTTATTTTTAACTATTGAATTTTGAGCATTTTGCCCTTGAAAACTTTCGTTCAGTATAACCAGGAGAACTTATTCCAAAAATTTTAAAAATTTTAACAAAACTGTCTTTTGCTATACTTTTGTGCTGGGTCCTTTAGTTTATGTATATTACGTTAATATTGTTATTTTTTTCATGCACAAAGGGTAAATTTAAGTTATTTATTTGTACGTTGTATTCTACGTCTCACTAAGTTAATCTTTAATTTTTTCTGTATTTTTTCATATTAACAAATAATAATGTTTATGTATAAGTAATAAGTATTCCTTTCTGAAGATTTTCTATCATAGAAGTATGCAACTATCAGTTATCAGTTATAGTTAACAAAATGCCTCGATGCTCTAATTTACAGTGAACTTTTCGAGTACGCTATGGTTAAACAATTTCTGTAATTTCTGTAATTTGGCAATATCTGAACCTAGAAAATGAATAATCAAATCAATGGTTTTAAAATCCCTTAGGAATATTAAAATATATGCTTTTAAATGTAGTGTAAACATAAAATTAACCAATTTTCAGTAATAGAGTTTTTTTTACGTTTTTTTGCAACCGTGAAACGAATGCCACTCTATATTTAGATGAATATTTTTCCCAAATTCTCCTTTCGAGTCGTATGTTTGCATTTTAGTAGTGTCTTTTTTGAAGCTAGATCACTGACTAATTTTAGTGATGCTCAGTATAGTTTCCGTAAGAAATGTATCCACTTCATTCGTGCACGTTTTTTAAACTGAGATTTAATGAAAATTTGCATACATACAAAGAAAACTTGTACGCTATCGAGTCTAAACCTGCGAAGGATTTTATTATTCGCATCGTTGATTTTTCAATACCTCTTTTTCTCACACGACCGCTTCCATTCGTGGTGTAGTAGATAACCTGTACCCGTATTAATACTGTTTGGGTGTTTGTAGATGAGATGCAGATATAATAGCTACAACCGTTGAATTATTTATAATATTAATGTGATCTTTATGCACGTGGGTTTTTCTGTCCACTATCTGCATGACGAGTTATGGTATTTTTTAAAAGCAATTAATTAACTCGTGGTAAATTACAGATATACTAAATGGTGTTATTTGCTATTCTACTTTTGCGCAGAAGGAATACAACCGTGTCAAACCGTAAACAAACTGAGGATAATCGCGTTCATACATCGCATCGATGCTTCGCAATAACATAACAAGATTTATTTTAGAGCTTGGTCGATCTTCCTATAACGTATCAAAATCGTATATAGATACTATTGTAATTATGTCATTAGTAAAAAATTGGTACGTATTTGAATTATAGTTCTTTTCCATACTGATGCATGCAGGCGTTAAGTTTTGTTCGTTTTGTTTAATTGTTTAATTGCTCGTTTGATAACACAGGACCACAAAATATTCTTGCGAGTTGCCTGGGACCAGACCCAGCGCTGAAACCGAATCTGAAACTTATTTTGCTTTGTCACGTCAGTATTTTTTTTTAAATTGAGAACATTTTTTCTAAATTTCATGTTATATTCTAAGATTTGGAGGAGTCGCCGGTGATATCAATTAATTCACAAACATGGTATTATTTTTATAGTAACATTCACATGGTACCTAACATAAAAAGAGTTTCACAATAGTTTTCTTTACTGTGGTTACTAAAAAGGTTTAAAAAAAATATATTTTTTTAAATCGAACGCGGGTCCCTTTTTTACGTTTTTCTTGAATAACTCGAAAAGTACGACTTCTAGCGAAGAATAGGTGAAATTTTCTACAAATAAGTTCCTATTCATTTTCTATGTAGGATCAATACATTACGAGATATAGAGGTAGTCCAGTCAACGGAGCGCTAAAATGATCAAAATCTCTAATTTGAGTGATAATGAATGGATTTTGATGAAACCTTGTGCAATGTGTTTGTAATGACGTTAATAAAAAAGTTGAAAAAAAAAATAGAGTAGGAAATGATCGGATGGGGTAGAAAACACCCCTTTTATCACGGGTTCCGTAACATGTAGAGTTAGGTCAAAAATAAAAAAAAAACAATACTTTTTTGGTCAAACAATATACATTTTTTGGTCAACACCTTTTTTGGTCTACTATAAGATGTTTTTACTCTTGTAAATTTTTTTGAAAAATGCATATTTTTCGAGATACGGCCACTCGAAAATTCCTAAAAGTGGCCGAGGGAAATGTAAAAGTTAAAAAAAAAATCTGAAAAAATTCATGTGAATGTATCATCGAAATACAAGACTTTTTTCATTTGCAATTTTTGTGTAAAGTGCGTTTTCACCGAGTTTTTCCGAAAAAAACATGAAAAACTACTTTATTTTTTTAAATTCGCGATTTGTCCAGCCTCTGTGTCTCGTAAAGTATTGATCCTACATACAAAATGAATAGGAACTTATTTATAGAAAAATTCGTCTAGTTTAATTTTGTATAAGGATAATTTTTCGCTAAAGGCCGCAGTTTTCGAGTTATTTAAGAAAAACGTAAAAAGGGGACCTTTAAACTACCCCCGCACCTCCCAGCTCACCTCTCACCGCTCAGGACTTCTGGTATGTTGTTCAGGGCACTCTCTCCGACAAATATACAAAAATTTGCAACTACACGAATTAATTCCCCTATTTTTCCTTCGTTGATTGGACTATTAGATAATAAGGTATAGTTCCTTGCTACTTTTCACTAATAAATAGATATTTCTAAAACTGAGTAAAATTTTATTTCTTACTTTTTAGAGATATTTTTTTGAAGATTTATTGAAGGCGATTCGATTTGAAAAAAGAATTTTTTTTTTCAATCTTTTTAGCAGCTTCTTTTATTTATTTAACTTCTACATAGTGAAGGAAATTCTTGTGAAATTCTCTTTGTTGGGCACGATGTGAATGTTACTATAAAAATAATACCATGTTTGTGATTTAATTGATATTACCGACGACTTCGCTAAATCTTTGAAATATGAAGTAAAAAAAATTGTTCTTAATTTAAAAAAAATCCTGACGTGACAAGTCAAAGTAAGTTTCAAATTCGCTTTCAGCGACCCCAAAAACATATGCTACACTGAGTCTGGTCCCAGGCAACTCGCAAAAATATTTTGTGGTCCTGTGTAATTTGTCCTTTTACTAGCTCGTTCATATATTCGCTTATTCGCTGATAGCTTGTGTTCTGCTAGTTGCTGGTTATTTTTTTTTTGATGATATTGTTTATAGATCTTACCCATAGGCTATATATTATCACGATATGTTAAGACGGGGGGTGAGAAGTGAGCATTAATGTCAAGAAAGGACTGTACTGTTTTTTCGAGATTATCATACATGTTATCAAGATTAATGAAGAAATGTAGTCGATGTCACGATCGCTAGTAACATATAACTCAACAATTGATAATTATTATTTTTTCAGTGCTAAGTCAATGAGCCTTTCCCACGTAATGGAACTTGATGATTATTTTTTCATAAATCATTTATTAACACCTAATAAATATTGTACATACACGTCATATCGTATAAAATTTTAATTTTAAATGGATATATTAAAAATAAAAATATTGTCTTATTTACTCCATATTTCAAATAAGTAAACGCGCTCAAATTACGTCATGAAGGGATTCTCCAATCAAAATTAAACAATTTCTGGCTTCATAGGCATCTGTACGTGACGTCACAGCTAACCTCAAAAATATGTGTTTCTTAAGATTTAAGAGTATTACCCCAGCTATTATTAAAATTTCTGCCTGGTTCAGTGTAATGTTTATGAAGTTCTAAATACCTTGTCCTGATAAAATAGGACTCTTTTTGTAGGTTGGAAATCTAACCTGTAGTTAGCAGTCTATTTTTATTAATCAACAATATTGAAAAATTATTTACGTGAATTTTTAAATATTTCCTTGGAGCCAGTACAGCTCCAAGCTAAAAATGCGTTTACAAACATTAAACGTGAGACTAAACTTGAAAAACTTAAAATTTAGGGTTATGTTGGTTACATGATGCAGATGTCCTACACGAACCTGTTGACGTTTCTGAATTGTACATCTCGTCTGGAAACCTGCCGATGAGACTATTTCCTTGTTGCCTAATGTATATGAATGTTTAGCGTTAGAGGAAATGCTTTAATTATTTCATTAAAGAATGCCTACTTTTTATCTCCGCTTTTGAAAATAATGAATTTTCATTGAATAATACCACCTACTGTAATAAAAATGATAATTATTAATAGACGAGAGACACTTACATGTCGGCTCCCAACAAATAAATGACACTTGGCAACATTTATGGAAATAAAATAAATAGATAGGTTATGCTCTCTTATTTACGATTTACGTTGTGATCGAACCGATCTAGTGTTTTGACTTCATAACTGTGTTCTTATTAATTATTTAAAAGTGTACTGTGTAGCTTGATGACATGTCTATTAATTCGGTAAAGGTAGAAAGAGACAAACACTTATACATCAAGCATTTTTTCGCGAGCTTACTACAACTAACTAAGGTGTAAAAGAGATGGCTATACATACATAACCAATCCACATCTTAATTATATATAGCCATCTCTTTTACACCTTACCACAGTTAGTTGTGGTAAGCTGGTGAAAAAATGCCTAGACAATCTGGTCATATATAGCCTCTACCAAGGGTGCTAGAATAAACTGATCGGTCATTCCTCTCAATGTGTCATCATATAACATAATAATTTTTTCTGTAGTAAAGAAGCAAATTTCACAAAAAAGAAAAAATACGGGTTAGTTTTTTTAAAGAGAACTTCTCAAATATTCAATAAAAAAAAAACGTGGGAAAGGAACATTAACCCAATAGTGCCCGAATAATTTTTTTTGGAAAACTTTTGAAAAAAATATCGATTGACCTTCATTTAGGGCTTGTCAATACCCCCCAAACCACATTTTATTTATTCCTGTGCATTTTCACCAATTTTGTTGACGTATGATATATCATACCATAGGAATATACATGTAGAATACTATTAAAAAAATGTATTTATTATAATATAAAATATTCTATAAATTTAAGAGAAAGTAGCAGAATACATCACATAGAAGGGATATGATATCTTCGAAAGCATATGTCTGGATGTAATCCTATGTTACATTTGACACAAGAAAATTTTGTACATTTGCCACAATATCCACAACGTCTTTGTGTAGCAATTTTGACAATCAGGTGACCAGTTTTGTCATACCTGACCTCTTTCAATATATTCCTACTACATTTTGGTTTGGGGCCAGCTAAATGTTCAGGGGCAGTAAAAGTTGTGAGAACAATTCTCCTCAAAAACTGCAGAAGGGACACTTTTGGGTAGACAAAACGAAATAGAAGCCACATGTTCACTACCGATCCATTCAAGCCAAAGCGAATCATTGCCCAATACCATTTGCAAAATCTGATTCGTATACGATAGAGTCCTCTCATTTTATCGAACATATCCACACCTCCCATTCCTTGGTCATAGAGACTTATAAGTGTCGGTTGATCCACATCAACTTGCTTCCTTTGTCGTTTAGACCATCTTTTGCACGTGCTTTTTGTCAAATAAATGTCTTTGTTTTTGATGTTGGTTGCGATCAAGATCGCTAAAGGATAGGTTGCCCGGAAACTTAGGTGCGACAGACGCAAGGGGAATGCTCTGACGTCATTTGTTGGTAGCAGTGTCCATACAGTATCATCGCTCGTTGTGTTTTAATTTCGTTTTTATTGAACTGTTGTAAATTTTGAACTCTTTCTTAGATTAATATTTTACTATTTTTAGTGTTTTATATATCTAGTGTAGTGTTAGTTTTTAAAGACTACTATAATACGTGCATTTGAGACACTTTTTATTTGTTTACATTCTGTAAATTCCTGTTTAGTGTGTTACAAAGACTGCTGCAGTATTAATTATTATAGTATAAGCCTAAATCAGTATTAATTATACAAGGTAAGTAATATTTACGCTTATTGAGTACTGGTTATGTAATGTTATTTCATTAATTTAGATGCCTAGAGGTGGTCTTACCTGCAGCGTAGCTGTGTGTCGTAATAATAGTGAAAACGTAAAAAAAATGTGGGCAAAAATTAGTTTTTCATTCATTTCCTACTGGACAAATGAGGAAAGAATGGATTAGAAGATGTTATAGGAAGGACAACTTCAATGCAGATAACAAACGTATTTGTAGTTAACATTTAGTAAAAGAAGACTATGAAGATGCTATTGAAGCATCTATAAATGGGTATGTTATAAATGGTATGTTATGAACATATATTTTATAGTTAAATTGTATTATAATTGTATTATAATCCTGTAAAATACTTTTATTTTTTTAGTTCTACCCACATTATTTCTACGACCTGGAAAAGGTGATCTCCCTATTGAACATCAGTCAAGAAGGGAGCTTAAAGCCCAAAAGAAAGAGCGCAGTGAAATTGTTGAACAAGTTTTAGCCTCTCAGTCATCATGGTCTACATCGGAAACTTTAGTAGAAATATCACAAAATTTACCGGGAGCAAGTTCTGAAAATGAATATGAAAAATTGTTACGTAAATTTAATTCAGCAATCATGGAAAACAATTCATTAAAAAATTAATTAAATGACAAACAAGTAGAAATTTCTAACTTAAGAGCAGAAAATTCTGAATTAATTACAATTCTTCATACAATATTAAAACATAGTAAGATATCTATGCACCCTTCTGTTTCAGAAAATGAGAGACGTTTCCTTTTCCCTTTTTTTCTCTGGAGTAAGATAATGTTCTTGATATGAAATAATTTTCCTTCACTGTGTTTGAATATCTCCGGTAAATTTTCTTTCTTTCCTTCTCGAAAATGGCAACTGCTTACTCGTGAACCTGATCCGGGTGTATCATCTCGTCTACAATTATTGATGTTATAATATATATATAATACAGTGACCTGACAAAGAAATATATGTATTTACCTTAAGAGAGTCAGCCATTTCTTTAATAATTCTTTTTTCTCTGGGAAGTCGAAAAAATTGCACAAACCCCTCATGTTATTATGATTGCAATTAGGACCCATTAGGACATGTAATGGCCATTGTAATATAGTTGTTCTTGTTATAGTTTATACAATAGTAGTATACTTTTTCGCAGTGATATATTATTTTTATTTAAGCATCCACGTTAACTCTAAAAATAAGGTTATGTCATAAAAACAAACTTTTTAAAATTCATCTTTTTTAGACTATCCTGAAATGAATATTTATACCACGACATAAATAGTACTGACTAAGTAGATACTTACCTTTTCAGTTATTAAATATTCCTATTTTAAACGATTTTCTATCTATTATGACATAAAAATTCCTTTGTTTAGAGAGCTCTGTTTGGTGTTCGCATCATAGACAAAATAGGAAGTTTGCATGCAATAATCATAGCCAATAACTAACCTATCACAACAAAATATGGATTTTGAATGTCTACATTTTTTTAAGGCAAAGCAATAAAGTTTTTTCATCCTTCAAATAAGGTACATATTCGTTTTTAAGATTTTTAGGTCTGCCTATTCAAACTTTATGTTTATTCAAGAATATATAATTTAATAGCAAATGAATAATGAATAATATATTTTATAACGTCTACTCGTCATAAGTGGTTTATTTCATCATGGAAAACGCAATATATATTCAAATAATTAGAAGATATGTCTAGCTTCATATATTGCCGCGTATTTGCTACCAACACGTGACGTCACAAGGTCAGAGGAACAATTATCCGTTCAACCTATCCTTTAGCGATCTTGGGTTGCGATATCCACTTAACTATTGCCATGCCATCTGGTGAGTTGAATACCACTATTAGAGTCAATCAGAGTATAAGAAGTCCCTCGTTTTTCTTTTTGCAGCTCTTTTAAAGGAACTTTCTCTATACGTTCAGAGCGGATGATATCAATACATTGAATTTCATTATTTTGCAGAAGTTCAAGTAATGGTAAGGAGTTGAAAAAATCATCCAAATATATGGTCGAATGCGGGGGAATATATCTCATACAAAGTTTCTCGGTGACACTGGATTCCAAAGTTTTACCCTTGATTTTATCCCCACTGCCCGTGTAGGGGTTGAATTTCAATAAGTACACCTGGGGGGTTATGAGGCACCAAAATTTAAAGCCATAGCGATTTGGCTTTCCCTTTATAAATTGCTCCATATTGTTACGGCCAAAATAAGGCTCCATAGCCTTATCCAATGAAAAAGAAGTTCTGAAACAAAACTAACATTCATACCGCCATCTGCCTACCGTATGACATATCATACGGAAAGTTTTTTCCGCTGCTGCAATTACAGAAAGAATTGATATGACTATGAAATGGTATAAGTACATCCTATAATATGTATAAAGAATTATTACATGAATAAAAGTCAAATAAATTACATTCAAATGAAAATTGTGAAACATAAGCTTACCGTGAGCTCATTTTCTGCTGCGTAGAAATTTACTGGTTATAGAACGCTCGGTTATAACTTATTTAAGTATAAAACAATCGAATTTTTGTCCTAAGCTCATTGTCTATATATGCAAATAACACTTTAGATGAGTAAAATCACTGAATTTATCACACTCTATATGTTTACACTTCATTAGAGACAACCTAACCTCTGTATGATAAATCATACAATAGGCACTATTGGGTTAAGATTGAAAAAATATGAAATATATATATATATACATAAAGTATTGTTTCTTATCTTAAAAAAATTTTCCTAACCAAATTGGGAGAAGATCGGTCAAGAGGTAGATAGTGCAAAAAGAAGAAAAAAAAATACAATTTTGACACCCTGTATCTTTTTCCACAGCAACAATTTACTAAAGCATGTTTGGTTATTCCTCATATTTTGGTCCAAAGAATCTACCCTACCTACTCTTGAACTATTAATGGTCCACCCTGTATAGAAATATAGTTTCAGGACATCAATGTAAACCGTTGTTTAGTCGAATGTCTCATTGTCATTACAATGGGATTAAGCTCTGTTTTTTTGCTTTCTTTGTCATATTTATGACTGGTAATAAGTGATTATCAGGTCCGGAATTAGTTCCTCAAACCCCTTCGTGCGAAATTTTAAATGGCGCCCCTTTTTCTCTGGTCAAATCGAAAAAAAATATGTTTTCGTCCTCATCTCAAAATTGATGAGAAAATTTTTTCGTCCTCATAAATTTTACTTGAAAAAAGTAGGTCGTGGCGCCCTCGTGCGGAGCACGGTCGCACCCCCACCAAAGGCCGCATCTGGGCATTATTTGCAGATAACCATAGAATAGTTTGGAAGTGAACACACTGAACATTTTCTGTAAACATTCGGGAGTAGGCGGGTCATGTCAGTAGCGCCTTCTACTCCATAGCAAGTAGAAATGAATTGCGCATTCCTTAATTACTTCTGCCATATTGCTTTCAATATGACCCAATTTTTGTACCTGTTTACTAGGTAATTTAAAACTATTTTTTTTCCTATTCCGTAAAGTGGGTCAACAGATAACTAGGGGTTGAGCTTTGAAGCGTATCAGTGTTATGTGCACTAAATGCTTACAGTGGTTTTTTCAATTTAAAATAACTTTCATGCTCGGGTTAAAAATTAAATAACACAACCACACACACAAAAAAAAGTTCTATGCAGCGGACCAAATTATATGGATTTGGTGTATTTTTCCACGCTGAATCCGAATCCATAGTCCAAAAAAAGATCTATCGTGTCAGTTTTGTTTCTTAGTCAAAAGTATCCCCTAAAATGTAAAATCATAGAAATAATGTAATAACTCTTAATGAAGTGTGAAAAATGGTAGTTGTTTTGTAGTTGGAAGTAGAGAATATAAATTTGAGCCATCGACATCCGCCTTTATGGGGGGTGAAAACTACCAATAAATGTCAAAAGACGCAGGTGAGTGTGAATAACATGTACAAAGGCCAAATTTCTGTATCTCTTAGTGCAAAATATTTGACTCTGGTGTGACAACTAGCCATTACTCTCGAAGGGTAGAGACTCAACCCTATGGAGGGTTAAAACTACCCCCACCCCTCTAGGTTTCAAAACGGGAAAAAAATGCAGGCTTTTGTAGTTTTAGGCAGGGTGAACAAATATGGAGTAAATTCATTCCAACCACCAATACATGACTAGAGACTACTCTTAATAGGTGGTAAGAGCTACTCCCACGCTCAAATGTTACATATGGGTGCTATTAAAATTCGGAAAGGATCAAATACTTGTAGCTCATTGTGCCAAATATATAAATCTGGTACGACAACCACCTAATCTTTTTAATAAGGTTGAAAATCACCTCTATTGGGGGGGATAAAAACTACCCCCACATTAGTTAATTTAGATATATAGCTTACATAGATCGAAAAAAATGGACACTGAAGAGATACATATATCCTATAACTATGACTAAAAAAAAGGAAAATAAAACCATGGAAAGGATATTTTGAAAACAGACAGAGAAATTATAAGAAAAAATAGTATTTGGATTGATGGTCGAAAGTATGGAGAAATATTAAATAGGAAAAAGAATAGCTTTACACAGATTAAAAGATAGATAAGTTGATAAATGTTAAGATAAACAGTTGAATAAGCAGGTATGGTATAATAAATAAAACACAACTGGTTAATGCTTAATGTATGAACTTACTTCAAATTTGTCTACCCTGCCTAACACTATAAATGCCTGAATTTTTGTTCCAGGATATTGGAAGTAATGAAGTCCGTCTGTCCGTGGGGGTAGTCTTTTCCCCCCAATAGGGGTAATATTAAACTTTATTAAGATTGGGTGGTTGTGGTACCAGATTTGTATATTGGGCAGGATGAACCACAAGTATTTGACCCTTTTCGAATTTCAAAGGCACTGATATGCATCATTTGAACAGAGCGGTAGCTCCTACCAAGGGTAGACTCCAGTCATGTGTCGGTGGTTGGAACGAATTTACTCCATATTTGTTCACCCTGTCGAAAACTACAAAAGCCTCAGCGTCGAAAAATACACCAAATCCATATAATTTGGTGCGCCGCACAGAACTTTTTTTTTGTGTGGTTGTGTAATCAAAAGCGAAACTCCGAAACGTTGACCAAGATTTTCCTTTCTTTAGGAAATCTTCAGGGAGCCGTACAAATTACAGTGATTAATCTAGTTGCGAAAAAAAAATGAACACTTTCCATTCAGTGAACAGAATCATAGTTGATATTGCCTATTATATTCATACCATTTAAAAGTCTATCTTTTTCTAGACCTGCTATTTTTCTCATTTGATTGCTTGGTAGATACATATCTATACATTATTTAGGTATTACGCAAGCGAAACTTTCATACTGATAAGATAATAATTCTTTTTATTTATATTGACATTCTATTTCTTAACTTGCTAATATAGTTAATAGTATTAGGTTAAAATATATTACTAATAAACATTTTAAAATACAAATTATTGTAGAATCTATCACAATAAACCACAAAAATTGAACAACATTAAATAATATTAAAATAAACATAGATAGTAGGCAGTAGCAGTATGCCATCTACCGGCAGCACTTCGAGTTGCCGTAGCCAGGTAATAAGAAGAACTTACTGATTTACCCATAAAGCGCTTCAACAACTAAACCACCCAAAGTGCGGATATTATTAAAAGTTCACGTATTTTAAGGTAAATTAAGCCATTTTATAACATAAATTCAATCGGTTGTAGAAAATACAGCAAATAGTAGCATTTGCTGTAATTATTATATTCCCGGTTGCCTTGGAGCCTTTTTCTTGAGCTAGGTACTTGTCTGATGTTTAAGTTGAATAGAAAATGAAATATTTTGTTAACTACAGCTCATGTCATAAAATTAACTACTCAAAATAACAATCATTAACGAGCGATAAAGTAAATATGTGATCTAGAAACCATAACCGTTCTCCAGCATTAAGGTCAATATTTTAATTGTTGTTCGAAACACTTTCGCGCAAGACGTTATTAACAACGTCGAGAAGAAAACAATATTTGTCTACAACCCCCTCCCTGCTGCTCTTCACTCCGGAGGTGGCCAGCACCTGCCTGAAGCCTAATTAATTACTGGTGATCATGACTTCCACATCGACTGCACGGGGAGCCCGGCGTGACTTCACTTAACGACATGCCCACTGATGGCTACAGGCCGGTGCCCATGGTCGAGATTAACGTTTTTATACATTTTTCAAATTAAAATATTCGCTAGACAGCCGTTTTAGAAAGGATCAGTCGATCATTGTCCTGCTTGTTTTTGCACGGGTCACCAAGCACCTTTCCAGAAAAACTCGTTAAACAGTATATTTCTTAAATGTAACGGGTTTTAAAAGAACCATTTAATAGTGAAATATGCTTTAAAATGGAATTAGTTTCGAACGGTCATGTTGACATGACGATTATTTTGTAATTAAGCGATAAGATGATAACCTAAATTAATAAAACTTGTTTTCTCTGATTTTACAGAAACTAATATGGATTTTAAATTTAAATTATTAGTACGGAAAATGTTGCTTTCATTTTGCCGTTCTGTTGTTTACTGTCATTTAAAACTCAATTAATCAAAGAAACATATATTGCCCATTACTGATTTTACAACTTCCTAAATCAGTGGGCTTTTTAGTAGATATCCACTTCTATTTATAGATATCTAGTCTCATAGAACGAATGATTGTTTTTATTATGTAACACATACAATTTTCAAATTACTGAAATTGGGAAATATATACAGGGTGGTCGTAAAGTAATGAGCCATAGAGCAACGTAGTATTTCTGACATCTAAATATTGTGATTTATCTACAGTCGGGAATCTGAGCTAAGTTAGTTTTTGAAACCTAAGTATTCGTATTTGATGTAAAATTTGCTGCTCCATCCGAATCAGGAGGGCGCATAAAAATCCGCGGATTTCGCTTCATTTCGGAAATCGTGAAAAATGAATTTTTAAAACTGGCGTTTTCTCCCTCAAAACATAAGCTAAAAATCCATTCCTTTTTAAATTGTAGCTCACAGTATATTCAACGTAATATTTAAAGACATTTCAGAAGAGAATATCGCGTGAACCTCTACGTCGCGTCGTCGACACATTGAAAAATGTGACCTGCCAGATTTTTTCTTATTTTGGGAAATTGGCAAAAAGTAGATCATACAAAATTACAAGAAAAGACCAAAATTATTTTTAGTGATTGATTCATATTGATATCTTGTGCGAAACGGTAGATATGATTTTTTAAATTTGGTTCACCTGCGAGGTAGCGCGCCGCGAAGTAAAAAACCGTGGAATGCGGTCAGTCGTTTGTGTTACTACTGTATTAGTAGGTACAATATTCCTGTGTTAGGTTTTACCGGTTCTATTTTGTTTAAAAAGATGTAGTTATTAATATAGTTGTTTAAAATTCCTTACGTTTTAATTACTTCCAGATCGTGGAAGTAGTGACGGTAACAAAAATGAAATATTTTTTGTTCAAATATGCTTAAAATGTCATGAAGCGTCGAGATTTTAAATTTGAGCAAAGAAAACGGAACGGTTCCGTTTTCTTTGCTCAAATTTAAAATCTCGACGCTTCATGACATTTTAATATATATATATATATATATATATATATATATATATATATATATATATATATATATATATATATATATATATATATATAATTTTGATCTTATTCAGTTGAAGGGTTGGGGGTAAATGGGGGCAAATAAGTAAAGCAAGCAAGAGTTCATACAATTTAGTGTCTGTACGAGAAGTCAAGATCTCATTTTTTTTTAACATCAGCCACCCCCATATCACCACATTACCATTCCCACCTCATTATTAAGGGGGTAAAAAAATTAAATTGTGATTTAGCTTGATACAAGAACAAAAAGGCCTACATTTTTTTTGACAACAACCACTCCCACTACCACCCCCCTTAATAATAGGGTAGGTATGGTAGTGAGGAACTTGAATAGGAAGATATTTGGATGTGGAAGTAGTGATTTCTTGGGCAGCACTTTTTAATGCTTTCTGCATCATAACTTTAGAGACATTTAAAAAGATACTTGTATTAATGAAATTGTCTTTAAATATAATAGAGATATGAATGTCTTTTTGTCAGCTAAGCGAAATATATTACAATTAATAATGAGAAATGATTATAATTATAAGTTTTTATAGTACATTTACCTAAACACATACAACGAATAATGCAAGACACTTCAGATCTCTTACAGTAACACCTCTTATTACAAATATTATTATTACACTTGCAAACGACTGCGTTAGAAGTGACTGGCTTATATTTTTTCTTAGACATGGTAGGTGTCAGTACACCTTCTGTTAATATCCAACCTTACTGAAGAATATCTGGTAGTTTTGGAGACATATTATATGCTTTCTTCCAAATAAGAAGTGTATGCAGGGAGGACCATTTTAATCTATTATTGCAAATATCTCGTCATATAAGCCACCAATTAAGAAATGACCTCTACAAATGTTGTTGGATTCTAAGGGGGCCATCTGATTCTGTGGTCGGGCCCTGTGATATCTAACTTTTTTTTTTAATGGGGACCCCCATTTTTATTGCAGAATTTAATTCAACTGAAAAAAATACATTCAAATATGATTAAAATCACAAGAACCCAATTATATCGCCGTTTAAGCTAACAATTGAAAAATGACTTAAATAAAAGTTGTAGGATTCGATGGGGGTCATCCAACGCTATGGTTCAGTACCCGGTCCGGGCCCTTGATACGCCCCTGGGGCCCCCAACTTTTTTTTTAATGGAAATATAAATTTTTTATTACAGATTTGCATTCTACGAAAAAAAATACGTTCAAATATGATTTTCAACATTTTTTTCCAGTGGGCCATACTCGGGCCCAATTTGTAACAGAACCAGATGGCCCCCTTAGATCTCAACAACTTTTCTTAATTGGTGGCTTACACGACGATATATTTGCAATAATAGATTAAAATGGGGGGCGAGCGTAGAGGCGACTTCAATGTGAATATCAGTCGATATTCCGTTGAAGCAACGTCGAGCGCGGTTAGTACTTGGATGGGCTCCCATCTTGGGAAATACAGCGTTCTCGTCCCACCTTCTAGAGGCTTGTATATCAGTGTATACTCGGAAGTTACGTAATTTCAGACGAGGATTACGTAGTGGATATACCATCCTTCGGAGGGGATGTAAAGCAGGCGGTCCCTTGTCTATTAAATGTTAGGCAAGTAAAAGATCCCTACTCTTCTTAAGGGAAGAGGTTCGGCAAAATTTCCAGGTTGGGGGTAGCTCGTCTCCTGGCGTCGGTGATACGCCCTGGTAGCGGAAATAGGCCGACGTTAAACAGTTAAAAAAAAAAAAAAGATTAAAATGGTCCCCCCTGTATATAGGCGCATCTGTTGGCATATTCGTAAAAAAAGCTTCTTCAGTAGATGGTAAAACTCTAATTTCGCTCTTGCAGTTTAAAAATAAATGTTTTTGTTAGTTAAGGCTTCCTTGAAAATCTGAGTGACTATACAGATATTTAAAGAATATCGTGGAAGTGTTAATAAACTAAATCACGTTGCAATCGTCCACGCCATTTATGTATTGTGCCAAACGATTGAGTGTTTCCAAATTTTCAGTTCACTTAAATGCCGTTTTTTTTTCTTCTGAGTACATAGGTAGTAGGTAGACATAAAAAGAGCCGCAATGTACAGAGGAGAGTTATGAATTGTCTGTTGCTGCGTTTTAAATTATTTTGTTGCAGAACAAATACGAATCGAACTTTTGAAGCCGCAATTTTACTTTCATTTTGGTGCAAAAAACAGTGAAACAAAAATATATCTGTCACTTGTAACTATTACTGCTCTTTCAAAACACAAAATTCTACCATGGAGAATATGACTGTATCGGCTTCCCCATGATTATGACTCTGTGCATTTTTCATGATATAAGCATTATAATTTTAATAATTTTTCATTATTAATTGTGATACATTTCATGTAGCTGATATAAATACATTCATATCTATTATATTTAGAGTATCTATTTAAGTATTTCTAAACGTAACACTTAACCTTTTCATTAGTTAAAAATTTGAAAAGAATAATAAAATGTCTATTTTGTTAATCTAGACACTTGAGTTTTGTCTTAGTATACGATGTATTCTCTCGTCAAATTAAACTAAAAAAAAAAATTGGATCTACTCTTAATATTTATATGTACTTAATATATTTTTACTAATTTATAATTTTTATTTCAGGTAAGTCTCCACACAAAAGAAAAATTCTAAGAATTGGTAAGCTCAATGTTATGTGCATGAAACAATTCAATTTAAAAATAATTGTAATTGTTGTTTGTTCTATTTACAACTATCTATTAGGAAGAGGAACACAGATAGCTAATTTTACAATATAACACTATTTATTTGTGAAATTAAATATATTTTTATATTTGAAATGAAAAAATTGCAAAATCTTAAAAACAGTTCATTTACAATCAGTTTCTCGTTGCTTGTACGTAGAAAAACGATCAATTTAACTTAAACAACCATGAAAGTAACTGATCTAAAAAATGCTTAAAGTATATATCCTTCACAAATAACAATAAAAGAATAAATGTATTTTAACTATCATTAGGCATTAAATATTCAAATAAAGACGTAACTAGAAAATGAATGTAGATACGTTGGAACTTTATGAAGGACCTTCTAGAGCCGCAAATTTAATTTCCTCAAGAGCTTTATATGCGTTGTATGAGGTATTGGAACGAGAATTGTGACAGTAAAAAAATTTCATTTGTCAACATTTATCCTGTCTCAATTATAAATTGTAATAAGCTCACATATTATAATCTTTGGTGATATCCTAATTAATATTCAATCAGGCTTCTATTCTTCAGCGGTGAGATCAGGTTTAAATCTATAATGATACATTTCTGAACGTTCATAGGTCACTGTTTATTACAATTTACTCATAAAATAAATATGGAAGCAATGCCTTATATTCTTGACTTTGCGATAAATATGGGGGTATCTTAAAATGAAGGTAAGAAAATTAAAGTGCATGTAGTATTCATTAAAATAAGAAAAAAGTTCCTGCTTTGTCCAAGAGGACAAAATTAGACAATTTTGGACCAATAGTTATGCACAAAATTGAACAAAATTAAATAAAATTAATTAAACGAAACAAAAATATTAAAAAATATATTTATAAACTTACTTGACAAGTTAAGACACAATCAATTAATGAATATTCTGTATCAGAATTATCAGTCTTTGTTATATAAAATTGTTTTTGGTATATAAAATTGATATATATCTATTCAAATGTAAATTGTCAATAAGAAATAAGTTCCTAGCTACTTGACTAGTTGATTAGGAAAATTAACAAACTGGAAAAAATACATTCCATAAAGTATTCTTAATTATACAGTATCGGAAAGTTTTGCTTTTGGGATTGCATACTTTCAACGACTTAACCGATCGTCCACAATAAAGGCGTCTACCAGTATCCTAGCAGAGGCAAAGTATGACACGCCCCTTAATGTACATCATTGCTTGCTTCGCTCTCGCTTGCTCTTATTGCCGCACCAAATCAAACGCTTTCCGGTACTGTATGTATAAGTATTAAAAAAACGTAAAATGTCAAAACAACATTCTGTATAATACATATAAGGTGTCAATAGTCCAGAGGCTGATACATAGAATCAAAATAGTATCAGTACCTCATATAACTTTGTCTTTTGTAGACCGTTATTGATATGAAGTCCTGGGACACTTTCTATAATACTGATAAGAAAAATAATAAAAAACATAATGTTGATTAATATGCATTTTCAGGTACAGGCTACTCTTTTACTCTAAGTTAAGCGGTTTATATATCATAACCAGTTTTGTTGAGGCTTCTTTCAAAAATAACCTATTTTTTAATTTTCTCAAAGCAAGTTAAAGTTAGAAAAATCGTTAAATAGTTTCAGATGAAGCCATACATCTGAATAAGTGCAGAGCAAAATTAGTAGAAATTTTTATTAGGAACATTTTTTTGAAACTACTTTTCACCGTACGATAAATAATGCGTGATTTTGTCCAATATTCCTGGTTTCATTGAGTTTTGTCCAATATTGTCCACCTCAGATCAAATAAAATAGCGGACAAATTCACAACTATGTCTAAAATACTTAATAAGAGGGCAAAAATGCCAAAAATACAGTTATCAATAAATATTTTTAAAAGGACTAGTTGAGGTTCAATGCCTTGGGTCTGTGGGAATGTAGTATAGAAAAGGAATGTTTCCGAGTAATTGGAAACGTTCTTTGGAAATGCCATTACCTAAAACAACTAATCCTCTAACATTTGGTTACGTGTAACTTATCAGTGCTCTAGATAATTCAAGTACTCGACTCATACGCAACGTCTGCTTTTCTGTTATCTGGAGTTCCACAGGCTTTAATCTTAGAGCCTTTATTTTTTCTGTTGTACACAGCCGAAATTTTTAATTGAATTGAGCTGTGATATCGTGCATAAGCGGATGATAGTCAGTTATGCCATACAGTCTTCAAAAAGACAGAATATGAGAAGTAAAATAATATATAATATATAATAATATAATATATAATATATGATATATGATATATGATATATGATATATGATATATGATATATGATATATGATATATGATATATGATATATGATATATGATATACGATATACGATATACGATATACGATATACGATATACGATATACGATATACGATATACGATATACGATATACGATATACGATATACGATATACGATATACGATATACGATATACGATATATGATATACGATATATGATATATGATATATGATATATGATATATAATATATAATATATAATATATAACATATAATATATAATATATAATATATAATATATAATATATAATATATAATATATAATATATAATATATAATATATAATATATAATATATAATATATAATATATAATATATAATATATAATATATAATATATAATGTTTTAATGTTCGGTAGCAAAAATAATGTAGATGCAATAAGTATAATGTATAGTTAGAATGCAAATAAAATTGAGTAGTTAAGTCAGCAAAAAGTGTAGTATTTGACAATTAACTGAAGTTCAATTTACAAGTAAACAAAGTAATACAAAGAGCCTACCTTGACTTAAAACTTTTATATTCCAACAGGCATATATTAAATTTTAATATGCATAAAGAGATTTCTGAAGTTTTGGTGTTATTACACTTAACCTTAACCTATTGCAGTTTCATATACGAACCTTATTTGGACGCAGTAGAAGAAAGCAGATTGCAAAAGTTACAAAATTTATGTTGTAAACTTATATTTGGCCCTCGTAAATGTGACCAGGGATTATTTGCTGGAATAAAAGTAATACGTTGGTTAAATATAAGTAATAAGACGAAGTTACACCTCTTTTCCTTTGCGCATTCCATAAATTTATTCTAGTGTGCCGTCGTGTATTGAAGAAAAATTTACAAGAAGGCATCAACAACACCCAGAAAATATACGGCGACATGAAATGCTTAGAACATCCTTATTTAAAAAATCGTTCTCCTATAATGCAATAAAAATGTATAATTCTTCACCTACTACTCTAAAATCCTGTACCTAATCCTTTATGTAAATGTAAATTAAAAGCAGTATTAAGGCGAGTTTAGTGTTAGGCTTTTTGGCTTTGGCGTTGTTGGCTTTGGCGTTGTCGTTGTTGGCTTTGGCGTTGTTGGCTTTGGCGTTGTTGTCTTTGGCAAAATACTGAACTGTGATTGGCTGACAGTCACGTGATACTCAAAGCCGGTGTTATAACGCTAGAATTGATTTTTGTTGAATCCCCTCGTTTGAAGCCGGCTTTCTTTATGTTTATTGAGGTTATCGTCGATTCACATCCATTGTAATTACTTTTATCTGTATTTTTTTTATCTACTGCCACAAACACCAGCAAATTTTCTTCTTATTAGGTTATGTTTTGACATTTCCATAAATTAAATATTTAAAGCGTGTTTACTTTCAATGTGATTTCAAAGCGGCTTTGTGTGGCCGCTTCATCAAGCCGCTTTAAAAAGCCTGGCACTAAACTCGCCTTTACTGAGCGATCAGTCAGTGGCGCAGCCAGAAAATTCATTTGGGGGGGGGGGGGAAATAATAAATAAATACGAATTTTGCGAATTCAATTAATATATCTTTATTAAATAGATGTCTATAGATTCCTCTACTAGATAATATTGGCATTAATTACAAAATATTTATTTCGAGGGATAATTTTTGGGGTGGGCTCGGACCCGCTGCTCACCCCACCCTGGCTGCGCTCCTGCGATCAGTACTTACACTTTAGATATAGTAGAGAACTAATAATGGTGTCCTTGCTGGACTAATTTTTTTTCTTTTTTAAAGTTCTTGCCTTTCCAGTGTGTTCTTTTCCTGTGCTAGTAAAATTCATTAGTAAATAATAATGATCGTGGATAGGATTCCGCAAGTTGTGGATCTGTCGAATGTGCTACAGTCCTACAAGATACACGCCTGCGTATTTTATTGCTTTACATAACCTCAAAGTTGCGGAATACTTGTATTTCTGGTGAAGTTCCGCAAATTGAGGAATCCCATCAATTTGTACTATGTTTCCGTAAGATAGCTGAGTATGTAAGGTGGATAGTTATGGATACTAATGTTACGAGTTGAAAACTTGGGGGCTACAACTTTCTTTAAAGTTTTATTGGTTCTATAAAAACTTTTAAAAAGGCTGTGTACATGGACCTAAGGTTACTCGTTCAGGTTAGGTTAGTTTCCTTTTTGTATGAGCATGTCACTAGGTAAAATTAACTGCTGGATCCTTAGTAACTTTGGGTCAGACTTGCGGACCTTTTAGAAACAGACTTTTGGTATTTTATTAGAGTTTTTATTTTTTGTCAAGGTTTATATTACTTCTCTTAGAATTTGTATATCCTTTCCAATATGTTATAATTTATGTACTTGATTGTATGTTTTTATAAATGTTTTTGTTTAAAATACTTACCTCAATCAAATTGGTACAATTTCTGATTTACGAAACTTCACCCGAAGTACTAGTATTTCGTAACTTTGAGTTGATGTAAAGTAACAAAATACGCAGGTGCAAATCTTGCAGAACCATAACACATTCGATAGAGAGATCCGCAACTTGCGGAATCCTATCTACGGCCAATAATCATTTATGGTCTGAGGATACCTTGTATAAAAGCAAAATAATCTTAGATAACTTTTACAGTAAATATACGTATTTTCATGTGTATTACGTCTAAGTGGTATGCGATAATTAATTGAAAATTTCGCTGTTGACGCATACAAATTAACCACTGATACAATTAAATATATCACCTAAAATTTCTCGCATTAGTGGAATATGCTTGCACCGAAATACCATGTTAATTAGCCGTGTGATTAGTTGCCTATCGCTTAATAATTCTTTAATTTATGTAGATAACCAAAACAAGACTTCTGCCTTTTAATAATATCAATTAGATCTAATGGCAGGTATTTATCATCCATTGGAAATCAAGTGTGTAATGCATAGACATTCATTTAAAATAAAAGTATCACACAATGTGGAGAGGTAACTTATTTACAAAGACTGTTATGGTTGAGTCTATCAAAGGATGTAGTTGACATCATTAATCAAACCCTTCACTTCGACGGATATATGCTATTCGAATCATCTGTAAATGATTTCTAGCTCTGACCTTGCCCGAGATAATTTTTACCGAAAAATTGTAGCTTTATTGTATAGCTGCATTATTACAGTTCATAATAATTATTTATATTAGAACATAACGCCGATCTTTATGGAACTAGCCGTATAATGCGATGTGTCATAATGATTAGTTGCCATCCGAATTGCTTATGATGGCAGATAATTTTTGTTAAACTGAGCTGGGTTATGATGCCAGCAAATAAAAACTTATTCGAAAAATGCCTACAGTCGTGCTCTTAATATTTGGAGTGTGCAGTTATGACGTCATCAATATGATCGCCGCTGCTATCTGTCTATCTTCAAATAACTCTCTATTAAACCGATTTGCTTGTGTTAGGTATCATATATAAATTTATTAAATGCCCAAGAAGCGTATTCAGAGATTCAACTGCGTAGGTATTATGAATATTGAAATATTTCCAAAATAATTTTGTTTCTTCTCATCAATTTTTTATTACTTTTCATATAACAGTGATATAAACTACTAGAAGTTTCTTGTTGCATTATTCAGCTTACTAAAAAATAGTCTTTTCAGTGATAGGATTTCGGGTATGGATATAATTATAACTTGAGCCCCCAACAATTTTCTCTACCAAATTACAAAAATAACATCAGCAAATCAAAGATTACAATCTTTATCCACAAAATTCGCTAAGAAAGTAATATAGCAGTCATTCAAACCCTCTGCAGAACAACAGAACAAGGAATACCCAACAGAAGAAAATATCCGGAGCTAATTCATTGGGAACACATCACCTTACTGAATGAACTATAATGAAGCTTGTCATTCTTTTCTTTTTTTCTCACATTCTAAAGTTACAAGTTTTAAAGTTCGTTCTACAGGAGTAAGAATGTTGATTTTATATTGATAAAGCTTAATCAATAGTAAATTAAAAAAATAATAACATTCCTAATACTTGATTTACTAATTTCTTATTACATGTTATTATATATTTTAACTATAATCTTATAGCTTTAATCGGGTTTTAAATAGCCATTAATTTATGTTGGCATTTATTAATTATTTAACTATCTACTGTCAGATAAATTGATTTAAATAAGAAATTATACTAATTAATGGAATGCTTTTTTTCAAGATTTGATGTCATTCGTAGAGTATCTTTACGACTCATCTTTAATATTAACATCAGGCTCTTTTATAAAGACGCAATTCAGAGGATCGGGAACATGGAACACCTAATTTGCTTATAGGAACACCCAAATTGCTTATTGGACAGGGCACTTGTTGTCTATATGTATACTTATATTATTGATCACAACAGTTTTACCCGTCCCCATTTATAAAAATGGGGGGGGGGGGGGGACTGCAATTTATCTAAAGTCGAAAATTGAAATTAGACCAAATTCGAGTTTAAGGTCTCAGCAACATGAACAAGCGATTTAGGAAAAATGTGTGTATGTATGTAGGTTTGTGGTCACGATAGCGTTGAAACTAGCGAATCGATTTTGATGAAATTTCACACAAATGCAAATATTCGTACTTTATATGAGCTGAAAATGTTTTCGTGCAAATCGGATGACCTTTAGCGCCATATTGGCACATATACTTTCTATTTTGAAATATAATATCCATTTTTTATTGTACCATTGAATATAGATGTTACTCTTATTTCACTCTTTTCCATTTATTTTCCATCAAAACATAATTATCCGAGTTCTGCAACTGTGGGTCGTTAAAAATATATCCTAGTTCCCGTGAAATAAAAGTGTGTATTGCATAACTCAGTGATAGCGAACCCGGTTTTTAACTAAATTAACGAATTTTCGCAAACTTTTGATGAGCACATTCCAGCCTCTTCCAATAGTTACCCATTTTTTACACTTGCAATGAATTTTTGCTTCAGACTTGATAAATTATGCAAATTTTATACCATTTTATAAAAAGTGTGTGTTAAAATGGTGTAAATTTTTATATTTTCGATAAATAATGTTCTCTAACAATTAAGGAAAGACGCAACTAAGTAAAATATGCTTCATAAATTAGTAACAAATTATTTATACCTTTAAAGTAAATATAGATTATAGAAAATCGTCACTAATTTTGAATTTGTAAAATTTCAATATCATTTTTTCTTCCAGTTAATGTTTACATCTAATTGTCAAATATCATTAAAAAAATTGCGGAGAATCCCTCATTTAACATGTTTTTCGAGAAATTCTCTAAAGCTTTTTAATTAATAGATTGTCAGGTAGGATTCAGATTGTAGAGATGGACGAGGTAAGGTTAGTACTTACAAAATGTCCTGCAAGGCACTATATTGAGCCCAGTGTTATTCAACCAGTGCACCTCAGATTTACAACTTCTTACTGTACGGTCTATATCCACACAGTCGGTATACGATAAAAATATTTGAATTATTACAAGTGAGTCGCGATCTTCAGAAGGTCAATATCGATTGATTGAACATAATATTGAACGATTTTAATTCACACGGGCTAACTCTAAATGCAAGAATAAGAGAACGAACATTAAAAATATTTATATAAGTCCAACAGTATATACAATTTGGTAGAAACATACGCATAACTTCTGACATTAACGTAAGTTCTGAAAAACATGTGGCAAAAAAAATTGGTAATAATCTATATAAACTACATGCATGAGCACAAGTAGCGCCGCGAGTGGCAATCGAACACATCTTGTACCTACGAATTTACAATCTCGTAAGTCTGAAACATAAGTGATTTGTACAATAAAGAAGCCTTTTGCCTCGAAGAAGTAATTTGAGATCACTTATGTCGTAACAACATATTAAATAATATTGTATTGTATACAGAATACGCAAATTGACTTAGATGATGAACAATAAATTATTTTGAAATTATATCTGCAAAACATTAATACCAGCTTTCACGCAAGAACAATTAAAGAAGGCAAAACACTGTTATGTTTACAAAATATGTGAAGTACAATATAGATACAAAAGTATTGCAGATAATTTTGTGTTCTGTCAAGTGTCAGTGACTTAATTTTTCGTTTTCACTGCATCGATTCATTTGATCCGCAGGAACTGGCCCTTTTTATAATTGTTTAAGAGAAAGGCATACATTTTATGCCTTTTAATTATGTCTTCTATAGATTTATACAAATTATGTTACCTTTACATTGTTTGATACATTTTTATTTTAATTGCCTTTTAATTTACTTTTTTGTAAAAGGAATTGGTCATTTATTTCCTATTGCTTTAGTAATCCTTCCTGGCCCCACTCCGTCCAGCGTTTCAATTGCTACGGCGATACTAGCTCCGGACAAGGATGTTCAGGTGGGACAGACGTATTGAATTACGAATAAATTTCTTTTGATTGTGACACTTGGTTCTCACTCTGTAGCTCCGGGTCCGATTCCTGGTAATGACACGTGGAAAAACTCGATACTGGGTGTATATCCATTTTCTCGAAAGGTGTAGCTCCCTTCCTCACAAGGTCATTTCATGTCTTCATTCATATAAATACGCAGCGGTGATCATTTGGTCGCTTTCCTTTCTTATGTTTCATTGATAGTTTCATACTCTCAGTGTTAAACAAGTTTATCGTTTCACCACCCCAAGCGGTATCAGTTATGTTCATTGTAGCCCCCCCCCCCCCCTTACAAATAGAATTTCAGTATTTGGAATCTTCTTATTTAAAGCTAGCCGAGGTTATGTTTGCGTGGATTCGGCATCTACTCCATTATCTTTTTATATCTCACACCTTCATACTATCGTCCTCCACCTTCTCTCACTTTTCCATCACATTTTTCCACTTCCTCTAACTTCCCATATTTCCACTATCTTCGCATCGTCTTCTCTTTTCTACGACTTTCCCTCATTCGCCCCCACTTTAACTTATTTAGCCCCTAACTTATATAAAATTACTCAAGATAAGGTTATGTCAACTGCTGTGCTCTCATGAATCAATCATCTTTTTACCACCGTCTCTCCCCAATCCCACCATCTCCTCCACTTTTCCTTGCCTTACTTCCTTCTTCCACTTTTCTACCATATTTCCTCTATACTCACCACCTCTTCTCATTTTCTCACCCGTTTCCCTCTCTCTTTCCCACCTTCACCAATTTTTCAAACCATTATTCCCCTACCTCCTACCTCCTAACACATATATTATATTATAGCCTGTTTTCTAAGTTGGAGAGATGTCTACAAGTGGGCAAAATTTTATCAAATCGTGCTAAGCTGTTTTCAGTTTATGATGGAACAAACATTCAGACAGACAAACAAACAGCAGAAATACAAAAATTCTGAAAATAAATTTTTTAGCTTTGGTATTATTATACAAACCCTAATATCACGGAAATTCTAAGAAAAAACGAAATTACAAAAATGTTTACCTTGACAAATTTATAATTTGTGGTGAGATTGAGTGATACGTTAATATATTCTACAGTTGGTACAGCTGTGACGAACTGACCAGAAAGAAGTCCAGATTTAAATTTTATAGGACCAAGTTGTATAAGTCCAAGCTCTGCCACAGCCACCTTAAAACTCTAATAAACTTGCCTTTTTACGTTTAATGTATCACATTTTCTTTGTCCTAAATATACTGTACAGCATCGTTGTCCGAGAGTTTATATAATAGAAATTAATGTTCTGCAGTACCCGTTAATTACATACAGATGAGTTAATTAAAGTTTTCTTTATGTACCAAAGACTGTACATAAGTCTTTGATTATCCTCTTAGAGTATACTCGCACATATCATGAAAGGATGAATAGATCTATCTTGTCATGACACTCCTCGTAGGTGCAATCTGAAAAATTCCAATTATCCGTTAAACCGATATATTTCTTATACGCACCAGTTCCACACGCATATTTTCTTCAATATATGGCTTTTAATCACCTCATAAATATTGTATATGTAAAATATATATCTCTGAAAAAAACTGTAATCAGGACATTTTATGAATTACTTAGTATTAATTCATGTTAAAAAGACCAATTTATCAGCACGTGCTTCCTCTGAACACGACAAAGATGTAAAAACATCCTGGAAAGTACTGTAATAATAATCTTTGATATCCTCAATTAATTATATCTTCTAGACACTATACTGCCATCTGTGTAGATTATATTGTCCACTCTATTTGATTATTATCTAATGAACCTTACATCCACGTTCTAATTTTTTAAATGCCTCGTTAAGCAGAGGATATATAATTTCTCTCAAAATTATCTAAACTACTCTGAAATTGATAATCTATCACTTCAGGTATGAATTAATTAACGAGGTAATTAAATCACTACAATGATACATTAATGATATTATTTGCTTCCAGTAGAGATAATAATTTATTAACTGTAGGTATTAATAATTCCAAGCGTTCTCTTCAGATTCCTCTTGCACTAGAAGAAGCTGTTGTCGAATAGTCTGAGGTCTGCCTACCTTGCATAGCATTTAAGTTGGAATTTTAATTCTGTAATAAACGGAAATGTTAAAATTATTGAAATTTTTGGAAACAATTTTTCGAAGGTTGTTGAATTGATACTTTAAATATTTTAAGCTGACATTCTTGAACCGCAAGTAATAATTTTTAGAAGCCGTTATAAAAAGTTACACTACTCAAACAATTCTTCATCTTAATACTAGCTCAGTATAAGCAAGTTCTTATAATAATATGGCAATATGCATTGTACCCTGTTCTTATGGTTCCCAAAAAAGAGAAATGTTACTTTATTGAAAGAACTAGGTGACTTCCACTGAAGAGTTAAATTCTGTAAAAAAATGATGGAAAGAAGTGATAGAGATTTCATCATGTGTGTTAAGCACCCAGTAATCATAAAAGTCAATACTGGGACAGGAATTAGTCAATAATCTAATTACAGGACCTTACCTTTTTAAGGATATCTTAACAGGACTCCGGCACTTATATTTTTATAAGAGTTATCCATTGCTAACTTTGTCTCGCTTATTTCTAAATTACGAAGTTTCAACAAGATGGGGCACCACCTCTATCTGCGGCTGTGGTACGATATTACTTATTATGGCGCTTTTAGAGATCGGTGGAACAAAATGGTAAAAACCACCCCTCTCCATACCCTATTCAGGGGGTGGAACGCTATACATAGCACCTATTATTAAAAAAATAGGTGCAAGGTGATTAAAAATGTACAAAATGATTTATTAATACTACTTGAGCCAGACCTTTAACTGACCTCAGCATACATATTTTCAAGAACAACCCCTAGAAGGGTATGAAATACTATTCGCAGCAAGTATTATTACAAAAGAGCGCTTTAGTTAGTGACCCTGGAAACCACCAAACTATCCCATTTGGGGGTGCAATTCTATTCACAGCCTAGGACACTAAAAAAAAATGACACAGCACTTAGTAATTCACCAAATTATTTTTTTACTAGTAAAAGAGACAGACATCCACTTTGTCTTGACGTGAGTATCTTTATTATGAAAAACTACCTCTATATGAATATAAAAAATATTTACCTCAGGTAATATTACAATAGATCTGTATGGTTTTAGTCAACACATTTTTTTAATAAAGAACAAATAGCGAGTTATTTATCAACCTCGAAACAATCAAACTACCCTATTCAGGTAGTATAATCGTATTCACCGCTTCAAATACTAAAAAATAGAAAACAAGGTGACTAAAATGAATCAAAATCTACTCCAGCTTGGGGATGACAGGCACTTTAGATAATGTAATATTAGAAAAAAAATCATTTTATGAAATAATATAGAATCACAATAAAATATTATATCAACACTTATACTGATTACTTAATAGTATCACTATAAAAAAAAACTGCCGTTATTTAGAGATGTTAGAGATGTTAGAACAGCATCTAGTACAGAGCAAATTAAAATAAAATGAAAGGTTTCTATTGGTTCTTATGTCTACACTTAATAGATAGATATTAAAGATGGCTAATCACTGTAAGGGGTTGAAAATGATATTAGTTTATTGTCCGTTATATTGTTCCATGTAAAAATACTTCTGGGTAAGCTATAGAGCTGCTCCATTTGTTGGAGAAAAGAGTCTAGTAAATATGCAAATGGATACTTGCAAAGGAGGATCATTTGTCCACTTATTGTGTTTTCCAAAATGCACCACGAGGATCCTTTTTACATTCTGCGTTTTTTTTTTGATTAATTTCTTTATTTTGTGAAACTTGCTTTTTTTTAAATTATCTTATACTGTTTAAGTTGCATTATGCAGAGTTGTCGTCGTCTTCACTGGGATAGACATTGTCACTTAAGTAGTCAAAGACTTCTGAATGGTCCGGTGCAGCAGGAATCTGCTGTAAGTGTTGTGCAAATCCAAAGAACTACAACATGGGAACAGCATCCTACAACTCGCTTTCCAACTTTACATCCACAAGTATGACCAAGAACGGCACGTGTCGATTTATTTGTTTTGTCAACCAAAATAAAAACAAAGTATTTTGTGGTAGATGAGTGCTGCTCCTCGTTGCTGGAACTGAACTGACTGTAACTCAATCAGTTCAGTTCGGACAACGAGTAGCAGCAATAGACAGCTTTCAGCGAGAACCTGAAGATGGCAGATGGGATTCTGCCGAAACGTCATTTAGACAACCGTGGGTTGTTTTTGAAAATGGGGATGCTGAAGTCAGGATCAGTTAAAGGCTGGCTCAACTAGTATTAAAAAATCATTTTGTACATTTTTAATAACCTATACATATTTTTTAATATTAGATGCTATGTATGGCGTTCCACCCCTTGAATAGGGTGTGAATAGGGGTAGTTTTTAACCGTTTGTTATCTCTATTGAATCGATACCTAATAGTTATCATAAAATAAACATAATTTTCACATTCAGTATAGGCTATTATTCAACCAATTTTAGGGGTTGTTTTTATGTTCTTGGGGGTGAAATAGAATTTTCCCCAGCCTTTTGATACCACGAGGACGTATTTTTATTAATTTTGAGCCTTTTCCAAGCATTTTCTCTGTGTCTTACGCGTTTCACGGTGGGGGCAAAAAATCAGCTATTTCTAACATTGTCCTTTGATACCCCCCCTTGATTATTTTCGGGGATATTTAAAGAATTATAATTTAAGAGTTTTAATAGGCCAGCTAATTTGTAAATTTTAAAACATCAGCACGGAAATTTTAAAAATAACTCCGGAGAATAATTTACTTTTTGTTTCTTTAACTATGTTTTTACTGACCTTCAATAGTTTGTTTGAACATTTTTTGCGAAAAATCTCTTTATCTTTTCACTTAACAAGTTTTTTTTTCTAAAAAAAATTTCTATCGTGTCAGTTTCCTTCTGCCACCTAGGAGATAAAAGGGGGGGGGTGGTAGAGGGAAACAGACACGATTGAATTTTTTTTATCCAAAATTGGCTTCAGTGCGTCAAAATAATTCAGAAAAGTTAGATGATAACCTTAGAACAAGATCTTTTTTTTGTAGACCCTGTGTAATATTAGTTATCCGTAAATCTGGTAAACGAGGCCTTTACTACGAAAAAATGTCCCAACTGTCGACGGATAAGAGATCTCTTAGAAGATCATAGAGGATCATAATCATAAGGGTCACTATTGTCGCTTATTATTAATCATCAAAGGTCTTTAAAAAATTGTTGGTGACGTGACATAAAAAAGGTAACAGCAAAATTACAATTACTCATTACTTTTGAAACTCTGCTTAATTATTTTATTGACTTACTTCCAATCTCTATGAACAGTATTCTAAACACGACTACATAACTCATTTCCACGTGCATATTATATACTCCCTAATCGAAAACACGTATTTCATGTGATGCTCAGCTGTTAAAAGTTTTCAAAAACGTGTAATACATTACTTTTCACAGGTGCCTTCGCGAGCTTTTATGAATAATAAAATTAGTTGTGGTAAAAAAACCTATGGGCTATGTAGAATACCTCTCATGTATTCCCATCAGTCCTCGCAGTTCAAACGCAGACGTGGGGGTCAAGCAACTAATTGAAAAATATAGCATAAGTGATGCGATTAGCAGTGAAAATATATTAACTAACTGTAAGCTACGGCTATTAATAATTCCAGCTAGATGGATGTATACATGGTAAGGTAATGGAGTTCGACATCAATTTATATACCAACATTTGTAAATGGTCAGTGGACAGTTCAGTGACGAAACATAAAATGAACTTTGTTCCCATATTAATTTTACGTAGGGTGATAAAGTAGCCTGTTGTGGCGTGATTAATCTTCCGAGCATGTACTGAAAATGGAAATGCCTCGGTAATAATTAGTTATAGGCTATACTCATGTTGCTGTAAATGTGTATAATAGACTTTTTGATATTCCTGTAGATAATGTTATAGTCCAGGCTGATTTTTAAATGTATTGTATTACATAAACGATACGTTGTATGATAATTAACTTCAAATTCCAAACGAGAAGTTAATATGATGTCCAAAGTGAAGAAATATTAGTTACATATTAGCATTCGCATTCACGGAAATTTTATAATATCCATTGGACCTGTTGAAGTCCACAGTAGAAAGTACCCTTCTAGAATATCAATAATTTCTGAGATATAGTTATTTGAAGAACTCTGGCATAGTGAAATTTGTAATGGCGTACTAAACTAGGATTGCAATTTTTTTCATTTATTTCTTTCCTAATTACTTACATGTTTTACCACTGTGTAATACTTGAACGATTATTAACGTATCAAGTAAGCTCCCACCGTCTTCCAGACGAAACATTATATACCTTTGCGCTCGAGAATGAATAAAAAAGACACACGAGGAGCAAGAATTTACATACCTCCATATAGCTAAACAGCACTTGAGGCTCTAAGGTCATTTATTTTTGAGTCCAGAATTGCCTGCGAATGTCTACAATCAGTAAAGCAACTGGCAAAGCTAAATTGTCAATCATCGGACTAGAGCCGTTCTGTGGGATTGCAAAATATCACACAATATAGGAAGTAAGAAATTGCGAAGATGAGAACAGGTTTTCCGACTGTGGTCTAACTTTAAGTCAAAGATAAGCCAAAAACTTCAAGAAGGAGCAAAGGAGCTACTCGATCTCAGCAAGTCAGAATTAAGGCTAATAATAGGTCTTTAGCAGGACATTGTCCAATTAGATACTCATCTCAAGGAAATAGTGGGTCCTGGTCCTCCAAAGACTACTACCCAAAGTACTCAGTAACAAGTACTCGTGAGTACTTTTATTTGGATGGCACTCTGTATTCGAAATTTTCAAGTACTTTACATTATTATGTACGCGAGTACTTTTGGCGGCCACAACTGACGACTAACGAGTACGAGTACCGACGTGCAACACAGGTAAGTCTCAGCCTGTCTTTTTCCATACAAGTGCGCAGGGCAGTCAGTGTCAGTCAGGCGAGAAGTGAGCGTTTGACATGTAAAACATGACGTGGTAAATTGGTGCTTTAGACTTTGTTAACTTTCGTAGTTCTTCAGATTTGTAATAGTAAATACAGATTTTTAAAATAAGAACTGACAAAAAAATCAAAAAGTTGTGGTGATTCATGTATCACGGAATAGCTAGGGAGCTGGTGGCAGAAATTTTTATATGATCTTATTGATCTTAAAGGCGTCATAATAAAAAGCCGGAAAAACCATTTAACAATTAATTAAAAATGCAGTCAAAATATACAAATCCATTTGCCGGCCTCTTTTAAATTATGGACATACTTTCATCAATCACAAAATCATCCAAGTTGCTGAAACCTCCGCTTTGAGACTAAATACGAAGATGCGCCGCGCCATCCGTTGAAAGTTAGTCATATCCAGGAGAGACTAAATATGCCTTCTCAGAGATTCGCACGAAGTCCTCAAAATTTAGAGATTGTAAATCCTCTCCTAAGGTCACGAACAGTTCAGAGGCTAAGGTGTCGTTTTCCCGAGAGAACTATTCAAGAAATTGTGATTTTCTTACAAGTAGCTAATTAAACACTTTCTGTTTGATATTCTCCTATTTGTATTTTTGCTTTCAATCATCATATACTTTATAGTTTAAATTATAATATGAAATATTCTTTTTTTTTCTATTGTATTATGAAATGTTCTTTTTTTTACACTGAAATTGATCTTACTTTTTACTATATTTAATGTTTGCAATAAATATTAAATGATGTAATGGACAGGCTGAAGAACCTCGGTCAATGGCTTTTTGGTTATGTTTGTATTGTTTACTTGTATGATCAATAAAGATCTTTTATTAATATTATTATTATTATTAAAAATGCAATTAAAATGCCGATCTACTATTATTCACTGATAATGGTGTAAGTGGTATTCCAATTTTTTGTCTATTACCTATTTCAATTTGGTATCTTTCGAAGTACTCGTACTCGTTACTCATTTTTTAGAGTACTTCAAAAACAAGTACTCCTACTCAAGTTTTCAAGAGTACTTTTTAAAGGTACTCGTTGTGAAGTACTCGTGAGTACTTTAATGCGGTACTCTGCCCAGCTCTGCACTTGGAACAAGATTGCTGTGAGTTTGGCTCCTAGCGGCTTGGGGCTGCTGCTTGACGCAGATTGAAGAAGAAATACACTCCATGCCCAAATGTCCCATTCACAATCTAATATGTAGGTACTGGAATATCTGATAAATGAATACCTGATAATAAAGGTCTCAATATTAACAAGTCTGGGGTAAGTAGCTATAGAAAGTGGTTATTGTAATGAAATAATTATAGACCATTACAAATGAAAAAATATAAAAGACTTGGCAACGTACTAATCATATCAACAACAACGGTGTTAAAACTGTGCTTGGGTTATGTTCCATTGCATTTACGTCATTGCAAGCTCACTTCAGATATGATGCTTCTATGTCTCCTTTCTCTGCTTCACGACTCGTTATTAGTAACAGGTCAACAACAGAGCCTAATTCATGAAATGGAAAGATTGGAGGGAATGTATTACAACACGCAAAATGTCAAATCGTTAGCATAATATATATCAATTTCTTATAATCCTTTACGGCGTCTACTGTGAATTTGAGAAAAATATAAAATACATGTCTTTTGTTTTTTTATTAGTAATCGAATATATCACCTAATTTTGTGGGTTAGGTAAAGTATAACATCAAAAAGTGTAGAGCTGACGATTTTGAAGCATTGCATTGGAAGTATTTATTAAATTAAATTATTAAAGATATTTCGCAGTTACCGTGGCCGTTCTAATCTCTGAACATTGAGCAAGTATAAAATGTATTTCAAAAACGAGGCCTAAGTCGAGCAAAAGTCTATGAAACTGATAAACCTATTTTAAGAGTTCCTAACAAATATAGGCTTTTCTGAATACTAGTATATGCTCGATAACCCTGATAGTTCAGACAATGATGGTTTATACTTCAGATGCTAGTTAAGAAAGACCGAATTGGATGAAACCAACGGCTTTCCATTCGTAATGGCAAGTACTTCAAAGTTCACATGGTCCGAAATTATGCAAATTTTTATGAATTGTTATAAAAAAATTATTAACAAAATACGAGGAGTGGGTTAAAATTTTTAAAATTTTAAGGCATATGAAATCTGTGAATGCAAAAACTCCCCAGAAACTATTTTTTCATTAAAATTTGTTTATAAAAATATACATACAATTTGCATACTTTCGGACCATGTAAACTTTGAAGTACTTGCGATTACGAATCGAATGCCGTTGGTTTCACCCAAATTGGTCTTTCTTAACTGTCTCTTCTTTGACTAGACTATTAAGTTTTCAGTTATTAGCATTGTAATTTTTTTCCAATATTTATTTTTATTTTCGAATATGTTGAGAATTGTGTAATTTCTGTGAATTGTTTTAAAATGAAACTTATTCTTGCTAATTTTCCGACTTTCCATTGTTTTCATCGTTGTACTTTTTTAGTCGTAGAAAAAAACGGTATTTGACGGGGGCAAATTTTCTAAAAATCCTCTAAATCAAGTCTAAAACCGCTGCCCAAGGAATCACTACTTCCACATCCGGATTTTCTATCCAAGTCACAAAACGAAAAAATTTTGTGTCTGGAAATAATTGTTTATGGAACTTTAATAATATAATATTTGAAATCCTCTACCCCAAAAACCCATAAAACGATACCCCACATCGGTAGTGGGGTGGGGGTGGTGACAGGGAGTGGGAGCGGGGGGTGGATAAAGTAAAAAAATATTTTGAGGTTTCTGGTTCTTGTACTCACACTAAATCACATTTTTTTTCATCCCCTTTAATAATGGGGTGGGGGTGGTAATGGGGGTGGCTAATGCCAAAATTTTTTTTGAGACCTTAGCTTCTATTGTCTATACTAAATATCAATTTTATGAACTCTTACCTGCTTGATTTACTTATTTACTCCAAATTTACCCCAATTTACCCCCCAACTCTTCGACGGAACAAGATGAAAAGTTTTTTTCGCTCAAACTTGAAATCTCGACGTTTCATGACATTCTAAGCCTATTTGAACAATAAAATTTTTTTGTCGTTACTATACTTCCACTGGATGTGAAAGTAATAGCAATCTGGAGACTTTTCAGCAACTGGCGGTGTATAGTTAATTTGAGGTCGCTGTTTTCAAATCTGTCTGTTGTCCAATTGAATTTCTTCAAATAAGAGCGAGAAATTGAATGAGGCGATAAATTTTCGCACATTTTTCAGAAGAAAGGCACGTAGCTCGAAAAATATAACAGACAAGGAAAAAGTATAAGACTGGAAATTTGTAGAACATAAAAAAAAACATTGAGAATTGTCCTGTGCTGTAAGCCGATTTTATTTTACTGTATAATTCCCTATATAATTACCTTTGTTAAACTTCGATATGTCGGCATATTTTAAAGTGATTACTTATGCAGCGGTTTTCTTATGCTCTACAAATTTGATCTCTGGTTTTTTACAGTATCTGTTATATATTTCGACTTACAACAGATATTTTCGAAAAAGTGCAAAAAATGGCCGTCATGTTCAATATTTTCTGCTTTTTGAAAACATTAGCCAGGCAACAGGCAGATTTGCAAACAGCGACGTCAAATTACAAAAAAATCTTCTGTTTTCCAAAAGTTTCCAAATTTGCTGTTAGACTTAACACTACTTAAAGCCCTTTTCCAACCTAATATGAAAATATATATGTTCATACTCTATATATGTTTGGTGGGTGTTATTAAAACAGTAAGCGAGAATTTTAAACGTAACGAAATATACTATCGTTTAATGTACACACTGCCACCTGTGAAATTATATAATTAATGGATTTATACCTACTTTATCCACTTAAATTGTTCAAATCGATTCGGTTTGGTCAGTCGGTTGAGCGTCTCGCAGTTCGAACATTTAATTTGAATAATTAAACAATTTATCTTCTAGTTAATTCCTTTCACATTATGATTCTTTATTACAATAAAACGTCTTGTGAACATTCTACATATATTATGGAAAATAACTCTTTAGTTGCAGTGTGAGATTGTGAAGTTTATTATGAAAATACTGAAACTGAATCTTATAGATACCCATTGTGCACATAACAATACCAGTGAAAGCATGCAAATTATCAAGCATTTTCAATATAATAATGGGTATGATTTTCACTTTTCATTACATATTTTCATAGAATTACTGCGTATTAATTCAATCTGCATATTTTAAGAGAAAATAACGTTAGTACCATTAATATTAGGAATTAAAAAAAAATGTTTGTGGCTAATATAAGTTTATCAACATGTTTAACTCATGAACCATGATATTGTTTGTAGTTTTTGTTCTGCAAATGTTAATATACAAACCAAACTGCATATTAATGTTATGTCTAAGATCATTATTAGAAACCGACCATTCATTATGCTCCTTAGGAACTTGCTAATAAGTCGAAAACATCAGTACTGGACTGCAAGTTTTATTGTAACATGTCTTTGAAAGGGCCTCCGTAGTCTGTCAATTAAATGTCCAGTTTCCTTTCTAGGAACTAACTATCCCTATTCTGTTTCAGAATTAATGCATTGCGAAGGCAGAAATATTGGGGAATGAACCTACTTTTTTTTTGCCTTTAGATTAACGTCCTGGCGAAGTTTAGCTAATGCTACTCTACCACTTAACCAGGACGGCGAGATGAGTTACGGTCACCCATCCAATTGATGGACTCGCATCGGTGTGCTTGACTTCGCCGATCGATGTCCACTCACTGAAACCGGTACCTCACCTCACTTGCGTTCACATTTTGCTTTTGTTAAGAGAAACATGATTGGAGATAAACTGAATAGGTCAAAAATATGATTTTATCAAATGTACCGCAGGGGGTCAATATTACAACCCTCATTTTTTAATTATTCTACATCTTATTTCAAATAGTCTTTTTAATGTGGTTCTTTACTTCACGGAAGTGAAAACATTCACGCCAACATTCCTGTAATGACGACTTTTTGGGTAAACAAGAAAGGCCACGGAAAGTATAGGTTTACCACAACATAGGATAAAAGCAAAGGAGACAATTGCTAAAAATTTCTACATATCTGCCTTACATAATTTAATAAATTGAAAAATTCTGTTTTGAGAAAATCATTTCTAAGGACAAAATATAAAATGCAAACTTTATATGAATTTTTTCAATACTTTATCATGAGCTTCATGCAACAGAACTCTCAAAGACGGTAAATATTCTTTCTTTTTTCTGCTGGACAATTTTCTATCAGATTTTATTAATAATTTTCAAGATATATTAAAATAAAATACAATGTAATATTAAACGAAACAAAATTCCGAAATTCTGAACATTTCTCTTTTGCTGTCTTGAAAATACAACACAGAAAAACAATCAAATAGTGCATCTAATAATATAGTACACTCTGTGAGTACACGCTAATTAATTTAATCGATTACATTGCCAGATTTTTTCATGCTTCATGTGTGCATCATATTTTTCCATTAAGTGGACATTACTGATATTTTTATAATAAATAAATACCTTTGGGTTTCGAAAGCGAAAAAACTTGAGTCCAAGGATCAAGAAATTGATTTTTTTTTACTAGTTCATTTGCCATAAATAATAATTTTATATAATTGACATTAAACAGCTATTAAATTGATTAACTTTGTTTTTATTAATGACTGCATTTAGTAAAATTAACAATAAATTACCAACGTGAATACTGTTGGTGCCTGTCAGTAAAGGTAGAAGCATTTCCCTGACATCTTAACATTTGCATATTTTATACCCAAAAAATTAATTCCTACCGCTGTGAAACAATTCAATGAATTCAAAGTTAATTATAGTCACATTTTTATTAAATACGAAATGTTCTTCCGATATTTCAATTGCTGCTAATAACCAGCTTTAATTACACAGGCACACATAATAAAAAAAAAATGGTCTTTTTCTGGTACTCGATTGGGTAACCCATATGTATTTCGACGTGCTGAACACGAATCGGGTGTCCGTTTAGCTCCATGGACATTTTTTTGTAAATAGCGAAAATAACCTAAAAAGAAACCTCATAATTTAGGTTATTTTCGTGATTTACTAAAGATTGGTGGGTAACGGAGCTAAACGGATACCTGATTCGTATTCAACATGTCGAAATATAAAGGGATTACTCAATGGAATCCCAGAAACGGATCACTTTTCACTTTTTTTTTGTGTTTGTGTAATATATTTGCATACGCGATTTTCTAGAAAATGGCTGATGATCCGGTGATATTTATATACAGGGTGTAATCAGTTTCATGTCAATAAAAAAAAACTGGTAGTGGGGAATGACCAAACGAACAAAAAAAACTTATATAACACGGGGTCTAAAACCCATAGTTTAAAAAAAAATAAACAAAAATTTCGAACATTTTCAATAATATATCCCAAGTAACACACATGGTACCAAATCCTTTCGGTTTCGGTTTTGCTACGAAGCCTTAGTTGCTGGGGTACATCCTGGTACTAATATTGCTACTTTATTGGATAAGACTACTTTATATGATTCTTTCAAAGTAACTGTTACCACACCGACACCATTTATTGGAACTGTAAACACCCAAAGTCGAAGTAACATTTGGGTAGTTACTGGAACTAGGCAGTATCATTTTATTGTTACTCTATAGTGGCAAAACCTATATAGAATCAGTGAATCAGTTACTGCCACCCACCAGTGCCTCTAAGATGCCTAAGTAAAGTAACTGGGTACATAGAGAGGCAATCCAGGTTCCAGAATAGTTCCAGTGAACATCACTTGGAACTTTAAAGTACCGTAGTATTTTAGTGGCAACAATATATCCCAAGTGCCACACATGGTACCAAATCCTTTCGGTTTCGGTTTTGCTACGAAGCCTTAGTTCCTGGGGTACACCCTGGTACTAATATTGCTACTTTATTGAGTAAGGCTACTTTATATGAATCTTTTAAAGTAACTGTTACCACACCGACACCATTTATTGGAACTGTTAACACCCAAAGTCAAAGTAACATTTGGGTAGTTACTGGAACTAGGCAGTATCATTTTATTGTTACCCTATAGTAGCAAAAACTATATAGAATCAGTGAATCAGTTACTGCCACCCACCAGTGCCTCTAAGATGCCTAAGTAAAGTAACTGGGAACATAGAGAGGCAATCTAGAATAGTTCCAGTGAACATCACTTGGAACTTTAAAGTATCGTGGCATTTTAGTGGCAACATGGGTAGCGAAATAGTTTCTGTTGGTACTTTACAGTTCCAATATAGAATCAGATACTATAGAGTCACATCAGGATAGTTGCTATTCGGTCACCAAAGTCACAGATCTTTTAGAGGTAAAATGGTGTAGTCCCCTATAGTTTATGGTGGAGGGCCTAACTTTATAGTACCTTTGTTAAAATCGGCTATTATTAATTGTTGTTAAAATTTTTAGAAAAAAAAATGGTTTTAATCAAAAACAGACAATGGTTATGTTAATATCTTATCATAAAGTTTTACGAGAAATGATTTTGAAACTATTCCAAATGTTTCCCTAATAAATATTTAAATTTTTATTCTTGCCTTTTTAAATTATTTTGTCAAAAAATTACAAAAAAAGGTTATTTTGAGGGCGCGTTGAAATTTTATCATTTAATATGTCAACTTATATCAAAAAAGTAACTTGCGTTTGAAAAAATGGCTAAAGTACTTTAAATACGCGCCTAAAGTACAGATCTTTTTGATATAGTATTATTTCACTGCGCCATTATTATAAAAGAAAAAAACAAAGAGGTCGCTAAAAGATAAGCAACATTTTAAAAAGTGATAGTGGCAGTTATTAGGCAGCCACGTAGCGGTTACTAAGCCGCCGAGCCGCGGAGTAGTACCCGCTACTACCCCGACCCTTTATAGTAACTAAACATAGTCACATATATAGAGGCCGGGATTACCCGAAACACTACCCGGCGACTAAAAATTTTTCCCCATTTTAGTGACGGCTACGTAGCTGCCACGTAGCAGGGACGTGGCAGCTTATGGTAGCGGTCCACTTTATCGTGGCTTTTATAGTCGCCGATACGTTCCCATGACTTTATGTTTTACTTGGGATTGCTTGAGAACTGCTGGAATGTTGGGATAGGCTTTTATCTTCGCATATGTCGGCGCCTCTAACCATCAAATACGCTAATACGGCTCTTTCAAAGTTTCGCGCTCCATTGTTAGAGACCTCGCGTCGGCGAGGACAGAAGTTGATAATCACACTTTTTTATGGTTTTTTAAAAGTAGGTAAGGTAAGGTCTTTAGCGATGCGGTAAAGGTGAAAGATGTCGGCGTTTTCTGAGTGCTTAGTAGATCTGAAGAAAACTATACTCTCCCTTGTGCAATATTTTAGTTTCTGTGGGCACTTCGTTAAGTACACACGTCGAACTCGTTCGTTGTTTTTGTATGTTTCTTTTGTTCTTTTTGTATTTTGGGCCACGTATTTACAGTTAAGATTTATTTAATTGACTTACCGTTCAAGTCGTTAAGTTCTTGATTACGTACAGACACCACTTGTTCGTTCTTTTTGTGTTGCTTTTGGATTTTGGACTAAGTTTTTATTTTTATTTTCTTTATTGACAACGTCAGTTGATAGTTTAGTGTGGCATTTTAATGTGCATAAAAACCATAAAAAGTGATTCTAATTTACCAGATGGGTTGAACGGAGTGCGTATGTCCTTAGTTTGACGTGCCGAAAAGTGTATTGATGCAGACGGAAGCCATTTCGAACAATTTATGTAAATCAATAATTTATTGGTAAGTTCTAGATTTACAGAATATTTTAGTTTTCGATACCTGATCGGCAATTCGTTAAATAAATCAGATTTTTTCGTAACTTAAAATACACATAATCGTTTTCTGTTATCGTATCTCAGACGTCTAACTCTTTATTTCTCAATGTCATGCAATAATTACTCATTTTTTTAACTTTTAACCCAGAACACTCATTTAGGTTACAAATGTTAATAAATTTAAATCTGATAAATTATAAACAACAATAAGAGCTCCAATATTTTGTTCTAAATTAAAAAAACACATGTACATAAATGCTGTGTATAAACCTCTACGCCCATCATCACACACACACACACACACACACACACACACACACACACACACACAAAGGTCTGTTTTTGGGACTCCATTGGGCAACCACTATGTATTTCGACATACTGAATACGAATCAGGTATCCGTTTAGCTCCGTTACCCATCAATTAGTAGATTGCGAAAATAACCTAAATTATAAGTTTTTAGGTTATTTTCGCAATTTACAATGGTGGCCAATGGAGTACCAGAAAAAGACCACTTTTTTAATTTTGTGTGCTTGTGCTATTATATCAAGTATATTACAAGCATAATTTATAGTTTGTTAAAAACATTATTGTTTCTAATATATATCCTTATGGCGGTACACGTCGAATCACGCTATAGAACCATAAAGTAGTTAACCACAGGGTGACAGCAAGTATGTACGATTGCACGAACCCAATTTTTTGGTTATTTTTGAATTGTAAAATTGCGTTTTTGGCGCACATAAGTTAGAAAATTCAATTCAATATTTATCTTTTCGTAGACTACTGTAAAGTTATAGCAATGTGGTAAACTGTGGAGACTCAGACATTTTCAATATTCTCCACCTATATGAAGAAAATGTGCTTTGATGAAAATCGATAACATTAAATTTGACAATTGTAATGTTAGGAAGGCAGGTAGTACTGATGCTTTCAAGACGTAGACCTGAGAAATTTATTACAAATTCTTTGGACAACACATTTCACCAAAAGCTCAATTCTCCGATGGAAATGCACCCTCCAAAGCGATTCTCCAACATCGTTTTCATCCGTATTCTGTAAATTTGTTGGTACATCGGCCAGAGAGAGAAACATAAAATATTGAACGATTAATGTCAGTGAAGAGACCATTATAGAAACTTTAAGCCTAGCAGATAATCGACGACATACAGCATAATGCTGTGGGACCTATCATACAATAAAGAGAAACCAACTAATATATAAGCCACAAAACGTATATCAACTCATAAAATGAAGAAGAAATTGTTGATACATAGGTGCTGTGATGTCGAACAATGGGAAAACCTTATAAACTAATACTCCAGTCGAAATCTCGTTTATCCGCAATTTTATTTTCTTTAAAGTAGTCTGGGATGTCCAGAAACATATGCCAACTATCCGCACACGTGACAGGTGGGGCAACACTTTAGAATTCAAAAAACGACAATTTTTTGTCATTTTCGCTTTATTTGCAGTATAACTCATAAATTAAGCATTATTCGGAAATATATCAACAAGCAAATGCGTTGAAAAATTGATTTTGAACATTTTCTTATTTTTGACATTTTCCCAAAAAATGCTCTTCGTTTAAGAGCTACAGACGAAAGAACAATGCTACTTTTCTATTTTTTAATTAAAAAAAAGAATATAATGACTCAATATTGTTGTTATAAACCTTTGAGGTGAGAAATATTTATAAAAAAAATTTAAACTCATTTCATAATAATAGTATATGCAGTTATACGTATACATGAATAATAATACTACATGTATAATCGATATATTATATAAAGCATAATCTTTTCAAAATCTTTTTTGTACAACTCTTTGTCGTATATAATATATCGTATAATAGGCATAATATGAGGGCAGACGTTTTTTGTAAAAATATTAAAAATATTGAATTGAGTGTCTTACCTCCCACTGAGGCAGCCACTTGTGAACATGCTTTCCGTACATACTATCAAGTTCAACAGTATTAGGTAACAATTTAGATCCAGTTGATAGGGGGTGGAGAAAACGTGGCAACACTTTGGAACCAATATTGACGAAAAGTGATTTGATTCCAGATATTTTAATGAAAAAGTTTTATTGGACTTGTAACACAGGGTGTTCTAAGAGGTGTGGTTGTCGAAAGTTGAGACTAAAGTGTAACACTTTTTGTAAAATGTGGAAGGGTACAAACTGTACAAACAGCGAGATTGATGTAATTTTTTAAACAGGCATCGTCGGTGCTATAAATGAAAATGACACATCAGTTACTTCTGTAATATTAGATATTGATGAAGATGAAGAAAATAGAGAAATTGAATGTATTATTGCTTCGCCTTCAACAAAAAGGGCAAAATTACATTAAATTATATATTAAGATATACATGAAACGCATGTACACTGTAATGTACCTAAAATAAATAGTCTGTTTGTGAAAATATATATTTGTTTATTTATTTTCCCATCATTTTAATACCTAAAAATTTTACAATTTTTTTCCGTTTAACATGTAAATTATATATAGTTCTATAAATATATTTTATTTCAACTGTAAATTGGACATTTAAACATAATTTATGTTATACCGATCATATATTTCCTATTAATATTTATATATTCACTTAAAAAAAAAGTCAAAAAAATAGAAAAGTAGCATTGTTCTTTCGTCTGTAGCTCTTAAAAGAAGCATGTTTTGGGAAAATGTCAAGAATAAAAAGTGTTCAAAATCAGTTTTCTCAACTCTTTTATCTCTTGTTTTTTCCTGAACGATGCTTTATTTACGAGTTATATTGCAAATAAAGCGAAAAATGGCAAAAATTTGACGTTTTTCTAATTTTAAAGTGTGTTGCCCCACCTGTCACGCGTGCGGATAGTTGGCATATGTTTTTAGACATCCCAAACTAAATGTAAAAAAAATGCGGATAAATGACATTTCGCACAAAAAAGCTATTCCTTCTGGTCTATAGGTAAATGGTTGTGATCGAATTATTACGTCGTGATGTTGGGCGCACTACTTTGCTGCTTTCATTATTTTAAGAAGCAAAATTCGTGCACGCGCTCGATGTTGTTAAAAATGTGTTAATTTAGTTTATTCAACTTTCACCTGCAACGGATAATTTGCTCTTATAAAGTGGTAATAATTATTTATGGCATGTACAAAACGGTAAGTCAGTAGTCGACTTGACTTGTATAATATGATCTAGTGCGCATTTTCCCTTCATATAACCCATGATTATGTCTTCACAGTTGAATGGAGATTTCCCGGATGCCCGCTTCTTTATTATTACTTTAAACGCGTTTGAAATTCAGAAGCGATTAACATGCATCACAGCACGCTCGGATTGGAATCACTATCTTGTAAAAATTACACCGCATACATTCTCCATAACGTATCATATAAGATTTTTATTGCCACTTATCATACGGATAATGAAAATGTTCTGCTCAGGAATTTAATGCATTTTAAAGTTGACCGGCGGTTTTGCAAATTGGGAATTGTTTTAGCATACTTGTCTCTATCATTATATATTTAAAATATATGAAAATAATACACAGGTATGTGATTATTATTTATGAAATTTATCATTCTTTTTGTATTGGCATTTTTACAAAACATATTTCTATATTAATTTATCCAAGGTATCCAAGAAAACATTGAAATTACCTGCCACATGTATTTTCTTCTAAAATATCCGTGAAATCTACAAAAATACAATTATCCAATATTTCATTGGAAAATAACCTCGACGTCAAAGATTTGTAAACACGCTTGGGAGAAGGGGCATAAAAAAAAACTGTGACATGTATTTAACATTGATAGCACATAAAAGCCATTGGAAAAAGAAACAGATTCGATTTCCGAAACGTCAGCAAAATGCATTATTTTCATATTTTTTAAACTTGTATTTATATCATTTGTCAAAAAACGCCCTCTAACTGTTCCTTCGACTTAAAAGTAGCAGATTATTTTCCAGTAAAATATTGGATAATTGTATTATTTTGTAGATTTCATGGACATTTTAGAAGCAAATATATTTCGCAGAGAATCCCAAAAAGATAAACAAAAAAAAAAACGCTGCCCGAGGACTACTCCCTCATTCAGAGTTTCTAATCAAGTCTCTCACAACGAAAAAATTTTGTATGTGGAAATAATTGTTTATGGAACTTTAATAATATAATATTTGAAATCGTCTACCCCAAAAACCCATAAAACGATATCCAACATCGGTAGAGGGTTGGGGGTGGAGATAGGAGGGTGGTAGTGGAGGTGGATGAAGTAAAAAAATATTTTGAGGTTTTTGGTTCTAGTACACACTAAATCACATTTTTTCATTCCCTTTAATAATGGGGTGAGGGTGGTAATGGGGGTGACTAATGTCAAAAGTTTTTTTGAGGCCTTAGCTGCTTTTGTATATACTAAATACCAATTTACCCCGCAACCCATTAAAGTACATACGTGTACCAAATTTCAAGTCAATATCTTAAGGTGGGTACTGATTTGAGCATTTTTACTCGCACAACAAGTGTGCGCGTAGAAAACGCGAACGTGCGAATATATTCGCTAGCGAAAATTTAAATTTTTGTGCGCAAATTGTCGTTCCAGTGTTTTTGTGGAAATGTCGCAAAACAGACGTAATATCATTATTGCAAGTGCCGCCTGCTTAATATTGGAAGCCGAGGCAAAGAAGAAGAAGCTTAAACGAAGGTGGGTGACAAAATTATATCAAAGCCGGCAGTCATACAGGTCCCTTGAGGTAAACCAGAAAAAGGCAAAAGGCCCAAAAGTTCTGCAACTGGATCGTTTCGAGGGCGGGGAACACGATGGTGACAATATTTTTCGACCTATCCTCCAACCACTACCCCTAAACCGGAAAGACCTTTTCCGATTTTCCGGTGCTAGGCATTTTTTATCGGAAAATTTTATTAACGAAAGTTGTTCAGAATTGTCCAATAAACCTAAATCCAAAATTTAACAAAAATTTAAAAATATTGAAATTTTGTTTAAAATATTGTCCAAGTCCGAAAATTTATAGTTTTTCTGTTTAAAAAACTTATGACAATTTTGTTTGAAATTCAACCTAAGCTGTCAGATAGTTGTCAAGTAATTAGTAGTCTTTTTTAAAAAAAAATAATTTATCAATTTTAAAAATTTTTCAATTCGTTTATATTGATGAAATATTGGATATTTTGTTTTTGGACAATTTTATTCTGAACAACTTTCATTAATACAATTTTCCGATAAAAAAATGCCTAGCACCGGAAAATCGAAAAAACCGAGTAAACCATTCGGTTTAAGGGTAGTGGCTGGAGGGTAGGTCAGAAAATATTGTCGTTATCGTATTCCCCGCCTTCGAAAACGGGTCCAGTCTTGCGGTCCAATCGCAGAACTTTATTACGCGACATGAGGCTACAGGAAAACAGTGGTCACTTTCAAAATTTTATTCGCATGTCATCTGAAAAAGTATTAACGCTATTTTATTGCTCCATTTTATTTTTGTTTCGTAGTTTATATGAAAATGTGACACACTAGCTAGTAAATGCAAATAACCGTCCACACTGAGCGTTTTGTGCGCACGAAAACCCTTTGTTCTTTTATAAAGACCGACAACCGCCGGATCTTGTTTGTACGGGTAAAATACCTAAGCACACATGCGTGCGTCAGTACTCATCTGATCATTTTTATGCGTAAACCGTTCGTGCGAGTAAAAATGCTCAAATCAGTACCCACCTTTAAACGAGTAATCGTGCGCACAAAAAAAGTTACAGACAGACCGACAGACAGATAGAAAATTTTTTTCGTTCAAACTTAAAATCTCGACGTTTCATGACATTCTAAACCTATTTGAACAATAAAAATTTCCAAAATTTTTTTTTTGTCGTTACTGTACTTCCACTGGATGTGGAAGTAATTAGAGGAATGTCAACTAACATGTATACAGCAATCAATTAAAATTAACTATGGACGCTAAACAACAAGTTGGCTCAATTTAAGTAGAAAAATGAATTTCTCTCTGAAATCCAGCGGATATCGTAGGCATATGCTTTATAAACAGTTCCTTCCTTTGTTGAATCCTTAGTAAATTATGAATATTCAACATTTAAGTCCCTGACCAACCTCAAGCAGCCTTTTTTAATTTACATAAACAACCCATAACGTCTCATAACACCTGTATACTACATACTATCGCCTCCTATTTGGGTCATAGTTCTATTTGAGATAGGGAGAAAAGGAACATATTTATGATAAATCTGTATGTTAAATCTGTAAGGAATCAATAATTGATCTTAATACATCATGTTTCTTATCCTTATTTAAGTGAACTATATAATATGTCAATCTGTCATTGGAACATGCACGTAACATAGAATTCTAAAGTATATTGAATCCATAAAATGAAAACATTAATAAATGAAGAAATTAAAAATTTTCTCATATGTTTTTCTATTGCTACTTAATTGATAATGTTCTCATTATTACTCTCACATTTATTAATTTCTGTGCAATATTACTATTACATTTACAAGGGGCCCGACATTTTCTTTGAGTGCATGTAAGTAAATTTAGTTTATTGGGAGCATTTTAAGAACATCACTGGAACATACCCATTTTGTCATCTTCCTTAATTCGAAGTATCTAGTGATTAAAATGCGGTTCTGTATCTCGGCCATACACTGTACATACACTGGAAATGGGTCCTAAGCAGGTTTCAAAGTTTCTTCAGTAAGAGGAACGTATTTTTCGTGCAACAGATTTTTTTTTGAGTGGTAACAATCTTACTTCGCCTATATTAGCTGTTATGGTGTTAGAAATAAACATTCTTACATTACACTGACTATGTTATCGTTCAATTATTCAGCTTTTCCTACTTTTTGGAACACCAGTAGCGCGTTCCGGAGACATATTAGGCATTTTTTTAATTGAAAAAATAAAAAAAAAACAAAAAAAAAACAAAGAAAATCGATTTGCACACCCTTCTGCACGCGACGACTGCCTAAAATTTGCGTTTCTGCCATATTCATGGTAATTTCATTCATATATATGATTGGCATATATTTTAAAAACGTTGCACCTGACTGGTCATGTACCGCCAGTCTATTAAAATTGCGTTTTTTAAACATTACATAATCAGTAACTTGGAAACGAATTGTTTTTCGAGATAATGCTATTTTCTCTTTAAATTTACTTTAGTATCTGCCAAAAATGTTGTTGATGCCTTAAGAACCCGAATCTATCACCCAGTGCTCTAATTCCTTGATGCCATTTGGTTTTTGGACCATAGTTTTTTTCCCGCACGAGTTACACCAAGTTATCAACACCAGCTTATCACCAAGCTAATTCGTAATTTAGGTTTCTTTACGAAGATATTGGTACCAGTCCCATACCTGTATCATTAAAAATCCCACGGGACCAGTTTATTTGGACATTTGCTCACAGACTATAAATTGTGTAATAAAGGTCTTTTAGAACATTTGATCAGATGCTGTTTTAGAATTACTTAACATCTAAAATAAATAAACGCACCATTGTACTTATCTATTGTTGTACTTATGTTGTACTTATGTTTTACTTATGTTGTACTTATGTATTAGCCCACAGATGAATAAATAAATGTGAAGAAAAGCCCATTTTAAACATAAATAAAACTATCAACTCATTATTGTAAGTAATAAGTATCTATGAATATTGAATATAACAAATATATTCTTAAAGCTATACATATAATATACCAGTAAAATTGAAAAACGATATGTCAATGTTATATTTTGTAGTTGTTTTTCGAAATGGCCATCATTAATTTTCATATACAATAATCATTATTGAACTGATTTTTGAAATTTTTCAACTTGTTTAATTCAGGAGCATGCGGAACTGTTTCATGCCCTGTGACTCTCACATCATTATTATTAGTATTATTGACATTCGTAACAAAATATTTTAATTGAAAATGAGTCGTGCAGTTAAAATTTATTTTATCCGAAAAAAATATGTCATATTCAAATATTGTGTTTTCATTGAAAAGGTTGATTCCAAAGTAGTAGTAATAAAAACCGCAGGTAATTGTTCGTATTATATCGAAACGTCCTTTCTGGGGCGCCTCCAGTTCGCACTATAAACGATGGCAACTCGTCACTGTTCACTAATGAATGTGCACTTAGAACTCTATAATTGGCATCTTTATTGCCCGCGGTACATTATGGTTTTTGTTCTGAGTGTTAATAGGTGTTTAAAGAGATCTTTAGCAATGCTGTAAATACAATACTTGTAGAAGAACAAGTGAGATAATTTTAAAAAACCTTTAGATCGGGATATATTATAGCTTTTTTTATTTCGAAAACGCACGCGTCGGGAATAAGGTATTTCTATTATGGCCAATTAAATTATATTGTAGCTAGAAAAAGATGACTAGGATTCTAGAAATTTTGTTTGGAGAAGCCGCGTTATTTCATTGAAGGGGTAATAGAAAATTTTAAATTAGTTTTGTAATAATGTATCAAAACAGGTTCTTAGAGTATCTAAATCCGTAGTGATTATTACAATAGATATAGGATAAATGCGTTTGAAAATAAACATGCGAAGATGAAAAATTAATGATGAGTTAAATGAGAAGAAAAATGGCGTAAGTTTCGTATTGCCATCTGCAGAATGCTGTTTCCAATATCTTAATTTTTATCGGGAAAGATAAGTGTGCATAAATGACCAAGAGTTGTAGATCACTTTTACGACGGTGACAGCCTATTATCTGATGTCATCTGCAATTGTTTGTCTCTGATATGAGATATTTGGAGAGTTTAATATTATTATTTGGAGATATTTCTGTCTATGGGATGAAAAATTCAAATCTGCTTCCATTTTTTGTGTAGATCTTAGTGGGCGCCACATAAGCATTGTTTAAGGTGTAAATGTACTCTTAACTTGTTTACCCGTAACGTTATCCCCTTTTTTATTGGAAAATCCTAAACCGATCTCATTTTAGCCAAAAAAAGTATACTTGTCATTAGTCTTAGAAATTGACCGTTTTCGAGGAAATCGCATTTTAATATTCACCCTCATAAATCATTATAAGAAATATTAACGTAGTTGGCGTCGATGCCAACAATACTTTTGACATTTAAAAATTGTAATGTTGACACCATTACGTAGAATTAAAGCACGAATTATCAAGTTAATTAATTTTATTTGAAAAACAATCAAGAGAAAATTTAATTAAACAAAATTATGGTTTAAACAAGGGTTCAACGAATAAAAAACAAAATGAGAAAGGAAACTCAACAAAAGGTATTATTATTTCAGAGTAAATGTTCAATATGTCCACCATTCTCCTCGATACACTTATCCATACGATTCATATTAAATAATACCATTGGATCAAAAAGGCTGCTGCTGCATTGATTTCTTGCCAAAATTGTTTGTGGGTATTTATAGGATTTTGTACCGAAATTAAGTGGGTTAAAATCTGGACTACGTGCTGGCCAAGGAAATGGACTACCACGACCAATCCAGCGTTCATGAAAAATGGTGTTTAAATAAATTCGTACTTGATTGGAAAAATGTGGCGGAGCACCATTTTGCATGAACAACATATTTTGTCTAAAATTTAGTGGTAGTGCATCCAACATATCAATAAAATCATCTTGTAAAAAATGTGAATAATTGTTACCATTTAAATTTCTTGGCAATTCATGTGGTCCTAGAAAACAGTCCCCAATGATCCCACACCAAACATTGATTGTGAACTCATGTTGAAAATGTCGTTCTCGCTTTATATGAGGATTTTTTACTTCCTAAAAATGGTTATTTTTTTAAATTGAAGATACCTCGGCGGGTAAATGCAGCTTCATTCGTAAATAATATTGTTTGACTAATGAGTGGTCAATATTTTGTCTGTTCCGGATATCACTTGCAAACTGATATCTTAGTGGAAGATCGGCAGACAATAAATTTTGAACGGGCGTAAAATGGAATGAATGGTATTTTTCTGCATGCAATATTCTTAGAATGGAAGTTTTACTGATTCCTGTAGCTGCACATAATCGTCTTATACTAACTTGTGGATCATCTTCTTGGTCAGGCGTAATAATTTTCGGTCGACCTAAATTATCACGTTTTGGATGAAATGAACCACTTTCGCCTAAATTTCTGAACAGATTTTGAAATAGTCTACGATCAGGCTATAATCTGTTTGGAAATTTTCGCAAATACTCACGTTGCGCAGCACGTCCATTGTAATTCAGTTGCCAATAAATATTAATCATATCTCTCATATCTGAGTTTGTATAATTATTATGTCTCGGCATGTTCTGATTTTCGTTAATTAACTGATATTAAGAAAAATAGATAAATAAAATTGCAAAAAATGAATGTCACGACAATTTTTAAATGTCAAAAGTATTGTTGGCATCGGCGCCTACTACGTTAATATTTCTTAAAATGATTTATGAGGGTGAATGTTAAAATGCGATTTTCTCGAAAACGGTCAATTTCTAAGACTAATGACAAGTATACTTTTTTCGCTAAATTGAAATAGGTTTAGGATTTTTTAATAAAAAAAGGGATAGCGTTACGGGTAAAAAAGTTAAGAGTACATTCACACCTTAAACAATGCTTATGTGGCGCCCTCTAGGATCTACACAAAAAATGGGAGCAGCTTTGAATTTTTCACAACAAAACTTCAAAAGTTGTATGGGAAAATTAAAAATATGATATTGACTTTAACACCCTGTATCTCTGTTAATATCAACTTTTGTACTAAGGTAAGTTTAGTGAAATCGTAATATTTTAATGTCAGAAACCCACTGTTGCTCTATGGACCATTACTTACGGACCACCCTGTATAGAACATTACGTTTAATAATAATGTATTAAAAAATAGGTAGAAAACCCAAACCGTCTGTGATTATACTTAATACAGAACGAAAACATTTGAAAATCGAGGGCGTGAAAAATTGTTCAAAAGTTAGCATATCAAATGAAAAGAAGATTGGTGAAAGTTTCGTATTGTTACCTGCAGAATATAGTTTCAAGTATCTTAATTTCCATCGGCCAAGATAAGTGTTCAGATATGACCAAGAGTGGCAGACCACTTTTAAAGCGGTGCCAGCCTATTATCAGATGCTATCTATAATTGTTTGTCTGATATGAGATTAGATTAGAATGGTGGACCTGACTGGTTGGCCTTGACTACCGTGACTCTCTATGGAGCTATTGCGACGCTCCTCTTTTAGATTTACTTAGAGCTCCTTGTCCAGTTTTGTCCTTGCTATCAGGCTCCAGAGTCTTGATAAGGGCCCCATAATATAGCTATCAGCTCTTGGTTCTTCCTCGGCAACTAGTTGGAATCTCAGTCTAGCTAGACCTTTACAGCTGCATAGCTAATAGACTGAGGTTTTTTCCCCTTGACAGAATCTGCATGTTGCGTCCTATGCCAGGCTCATTAGACTCATATGTCTATTCAACCGACAATGTCCACTTAGAAGACCCATCATTATTCCGGTGTAATTTCTATTTTGTGGTACTAAGTCTTCCGTACTTTTGGTCGATCATTCCCTGCTGAACACCGTCCCGTAAAACTATTCCACCATTATAGATATTTATTTTGTGCCCATTTACTAATAGATGTTCATATGCATGGCTTAGCCATACCGCAAAAGGACTCTTACATGCGACTTCCCGGGCCAGTTCATTAGCATTTTAATTTCCCCTGTGTGCATTGTGTCCTGGTACACATGCTACAGTTAGTTTATTTCGAGGTTCTAGGTTCATTAGGGCATTCAGTAGTTCCCTCCGATTAAAGAACTTATATCTAGATACATAATGGCTACCTTTTCTTCATATACCTTATTTGCTCCTAACATAGTCACATTATATGCCCATTAAAATGGATAGATGAACATCACATCCCATAGGCAACAGTGGCGGGTATGTGTAGAAGGGAAAATGTACAGTATTGTATCTATTTTATGTAATAATTGTTGGTTAACCTCTAGGAACATTACCGCAGATTTAAAAAATATAATAGGTAAAGATGTTTTATTCAAGGGAAATATGTATTGGAAGGATATTACTTATAATATTATTATTAAAACTGTAAACTGAATCTCATCATGTTACGACTATACCTACTTACTTATGACAGGATCGATTTCTGCAAACGGCACATCACTGTTGCATGTTGCACTAAATTGTCACTAAACTGTGTAAATATGAAAAGAGAATATTATTTAGGCATTAGCAAATCACAACTTTAAATAAAATATGGCTTCTTCACCACTTTTTCATCGGAGAACACGAAAAACATTTATTCACATTAATGGCGAACTGTCAAAAGGGTCAAACTGAGATTATGATAATCGAAACTGAACCTATCGTGTACGAAGCGGTCGCGAATAGGCCGATGGGCCAATCAGCAACTTATGGGAAGAAGAGCTTTAGATAGTGAGTCTTTCAGCATCATACAAAGTAATGCCATTATGTATCTAGATATAAGTTCTTTAATCGGAGGTAGTTCCATACTGGTTTCATATAGATCTGCATGGCTGCAATCGACTGATATATTTGCCTTATTATTTCCTCTGAACACCACTGTAAATGTTTTCACTGATGGATTGTCTTTGCCTTGATCCCAGTGATCATGATAAGTGATCTAGGTGCCAAAATGCTACCTAAAATTCCAGCACAGCGCCCTCCCCATGCGAATCAGTGGACTCACTGAGTCGCGGTTACACCAGGAGCAGTCCAAATCGGCTGAAGGCTGGTTTCATTTCAAGAGCACGTCCTTATCGACTAGGAAAATCTAGTTTCAAAAAATTTTTCGCGCGGTCAGGGTCCTCAAACCGACCAGGAATTTGGAAATTATTGTTATGAAAAATGTTTTTAAACAAAGTTATTGTAACTAGAAAACGATTGGTTTAATAAAAAAAACCACTTCGAATAAAATTTGTTAATTTTTAATTATAAGCAAACTTTTATCCTTATACTTATTTCCAAAAATACAATACATTTTGATGAAACTGAAATTAATCCAAAATTATCATAAAATATTGTTACACAAAAAAAGGTCGTGAACCTGAAACAAAACTGTCAAAATGTGTATCGAATAGAATGGAATAAATTTATTCACCATAAATCTTGTTACAGAAGCAATATCGGTTTTGTCATGAAAATTCACATAAAATATAAGATATAAAAATATAAAAACCAATTAATATAATATAATAATAATATATATGTCATATGTTACAAATATTGTATAAAACAAACAAGACTACAAAATATATAATAAAAAAGAAAACATAAAAACAAACTAGCAAATATATGTACATATAAAGGCAAAGCTATTCCCCAATACCGATCAAAAAAATTGTCATGTTATAAAAACAATGTTCATTCAAAAACATCTTCAGTTTGCTTTTGAATAATCTAAAAGAATTTTGTGACCTCATTTCAATAGGAAGTTAATTATATATACAACTAAGAGCACAGTGGGGTGATTTTTTATATTTGCCAAGGTTGAAAATATTTGTGTATTTTTCCCGCACTTTTGGTGGGGTAGCTGTGTATGTCACTTTTTGTTTTAAATTTATTTAGGTTTTCGTGAATGAAACAAGAAATTTTAAATATGTAAATGCATGTAACAGTCATAATTTTTTTTGTTTTAAATGTAATCTCTGCATGATTCTCTATGGTTCAAACCAAACAGAATCCGAATAATTCTCTTTTGCATTACTCTAAAACTCTACTTACCTTCTGTTATATAATCATTGGTAAATCATTGACGAAAACAAGAAATAAAAGTGGGCCAATAACGGAAACTTGAGCTACACCAATTTCCATATTAACAATGTTAGACATTTCTGAGTTTATTGAAACTATAATTTTCCGATTTTCCAGATAAGAAGTTATCAATTTCAGAATGTTTCCGTTTATTCCTATTATTTTTAATTTGTCCTCAAGAAATGTCGGATTAACTGAATCAAAAGCTGCAGTTAGATCAAAGAAAAGACTAGCTACTTTCTTACCTTTGTCAAGGTAATGGTAGATTTTTTGAACAGATTCTAATGTCGCTAGTTCTGTAGATTTATCGTCTCTATAACCAAACTAACTGTCAGTAAATACATTTTTTTTTTCGTAATTTATTATTTCATCATTTACTTTTATACCAGTTCTCATGTTCTGCTTTTGTCGTCCCAATCTGTTATTAATCATTTGCCACAAAGCTTTATTTTTATTATTTGAATTTTCAATTATTTTTGTATTTATTTCTATTCGTATATTAGATATTTTATTACTAATGCATTTTTATAATTTCTGAAAGATCTCATCAGTTCAGGACAACCAGAGTTCTTAGCAATGTAATAAAGATACTTTAAGTTATTTAATTCCTGTCTCACTCTGAAATCGTTTTCAGGTTTGCTACTTTTCTTGACCGACATAACTTTTCTTTTATAACTCATGTCCAAACACCACTGGAAGTGCGCCAAAAATTCACAAAAGTAGTCGTTGATATTGTCATGTTCCTTAGTAACTAGGTTAAAGTCATAAAATAGGTTAGCAAAATTAAACAAATTTTGTTCTGAGAAAATTCTACACATTGTCTTGTTATCTGAAACAGAGCCGGTACAATAATTTTCCAATAGATTATAATTAAATAATTGTCCTTTATTATCCGATATGTGTGAATCTACTATTATTACCTCACAATCTGTTAAATTTGTAATAACCAATCTAAAACTGTCCTTGAATTTAAGCCTTCTCGCAAGTGAATTCTTGTTGGTTCATTTACTAACGATCTTAAAGAGAAGGAGTCAATTATATCTGATAAGGATTTATTTTGTCCTGTGTTTGATAATTTGTCTATATTAAAATTCCCTGTTAATATTATATACCCAAATGTATTAATGACGTCACTTAAGAAAAGGGATATAAATTCAGTACAAAATTATTAATATTTCCGTTAGGTGACCGATATATATTAGCAACACAAATATGTTAATTATATATGACAGCTACTATTTCAAAATCCATTTCAATACAGTACCTTTGTGTGCAGAGAATTTTACAATTATCAGCTAGAATAGTTCTACCGAGTATGGCTACCCCACCATGTATATAAGTCGTTCTACAAAAAGTACTTACATTCTTATAATTTTTAATAGTGGGGACTGATGATTGTATAATGTTCCTCCAGTGTTCACATATAACAAGTACATCTGGATTTTTTAGTTCTAATAAAATGGTTTCTAACATGGTAATTTTGTCGATAAACAATGAACATTTTATGGAAGACACTATTTAACTTAGACCCTATTTCAGTTGTCTCATTTGTCTCTCATTTTGTGTACATATTTAATATATATAAACCATCAGATTTGGCCTATGTCATCGGATTTTTTCCACACTCGATGAATGTAGTTTTCAAGAAAACGTTCGACTTTCATCGAGTGTAGAGAAAATTCAGATGACATAGCCCATATCTGATAGCAGATTTAGTTTCAGCGCACAAAAATGCATACATTTTGACAGGTTTTGTTTCAGGTTCACGACTTCTTTTTTTATGTACCCGTGTAATTTTTAGAAACATTTTTTTAGGGCGTTTCAACTTTTTTTTGTTTGAATATTTCAATTGCTCTCTACCACATATTTTCTTTCCGCTTTCATTAGAAAAACTAAAATGCCACTTGGCTTTTTATTGTAATAATGTATAACACCATTAACTCTTTTCTTCGTTATACTTATAATAATCTTCAGCAAGACTCTGGTTTCCCCTCATGGCTTTTTTGCGTCGTACAACTACATCTCATCATTTTTTCCCAATATCCTGTCATTCATCAGAACTTACACGTAGAATCGGCTTGTTCAAATACACTACATCTCGGCGAACGGCATTCTAGAAATATGGATCATTATGAGGATATCGTTAGCCGTCATTGTTGATTGAATCAAAATAGAAAAACGACGAGAGCAACTGATGCGCAACAGTCATCTCTTTGCTCACGAACAATCGTGGTTCGCGTGTTCTGAAACCTCTCAACGCGGTATCAAGGCACGTGCACCTCACTTTACAATAATACTACTGTTATTTTAAATCGTAAGCTTGCCACAAGAAACATAAGGCAAATAACTACTATCCTTTGCGAAAGAAAGGACAATTGTAACGTTTATTGTAATTTAGAAAAATTATGCTGCAACAAACGTTGAGGTAATATGGTTTTTTTGGTAACAGATCTTAGCATTCCTGCAGGTATATGATATAATATGCCGTTCTTAAGGTGCGATTTGTGAGACTACAACTTCAAATAAAATACTAAGTAGATCAAGCCGTTTAGTCAAAAATATATTTGCTCATGTATTATCCTAAAACCTTCAATTTACTTTAATTTATTAATTTAATTTACTAATTACTGAAATTAAAATGAAATTTATTTAGTTAAAAAAATTATGATTAAAAATTGATAGTCGTAAAAGACTAGCCAACTCAGCAAATAAAATAATTATTTAAAACCTTTTGAGGACTAGTGGCTATCCTGTGTAACCACCTTACGTACGCGAAAATGAACTTTTACAAATAATGAATTAATAAATAAAGAAATTTTGTGAATTTTCTGACGAAAAAAAATTTAGCCTTTTTTTCATTATCTGAATTAATGCTGAGAATCGTTTGTCAAGGGTTGTTTGATTTTATGTAATCGGTAGAACAATGATGTCTTAGAGTTCCACTTGTAGAGGTACGAAGCATTGAAGATCCACTAGTAAAACATATTTGAATAATGAACTGTCCATTGAAAAAAAATTTGGATAATGATATTAGTAGAACTGCTAGACAATATCTTCACCACGAAAAGTTTTTCCAACTCAGATAGGAAGTCTCTCAGAGTAGACGATATCCTTACGTATATTGATGGTGATCATAAGGTTCGTAAGGGCTATAATCGTATCCCCTGTCGTATTTTATCAGTCCAGTCCTTATAGGGTTAAGAATTATGAAATGAAACTACAAACGAAAAAGTAAGTAAAGTAAGTCAACAGATAAGAACTTTTTTGGGTTTTTTTGAAATGGAACACACCGTATATTTTCGTACCAATTGAAAAGTCATAGAAAAGCTTTATAATAATATATTAAACATAAAACATTGTATTAACCTCCCCACAATAAAATTGTGGGAGGTTACTACAATTAGTCCAAAATCGAAAATTGAGATAACATCAAATCTTTACGTTTTGAGGTCCCAGGAACCCAAAAAAGTTGTTTTTGAAAAATGTCTGTGTGTGTGTATGTGTGTGTGTGTGTGTGTGTGTGTGTGTGTATGTATGTTAGCACGATAGCGGCGAAGCTACTAAACGGATTTGGATGAAACTTTGCATGAGGGTTTCTTTAGTGCTCCAGAAGATCTGAAAAGGTTTTGGTTGATATCGGATTACGTTTAGTGCCGTTTTGGCACAACAAGTTGTTTATTTTATGATTACTCACAATTTGTAATTGAACCATTGAAAAGCAGTAAAAATTCCGATTTCAACGATATATCACACTTGCACTTTTTCGATTTGGTTTCCGTGAAAAAAATTAAAAAACAAAAATTTCACTTGTTTTGTCCTCAAAGCAGTGCAATGTACAGGGTGATATTTCTAATAATGACAGAGGTGTTCAGTGATTTCGGCTGATAACTCGGGAACGGTTGAAGATATCGAACTGAAATTTGAAAAGTAGGTATAAATATTGTAGACGGACGGATTACGAGTGAATTAATAATACACCTACGTCACATGATGTCACAAATAAGAAAAATTCTTAGAAACTGGTGCAGATATCGACTTAACTATTGGAAACATCCAATTAAAGTTTGAAATGTAGGTGGAAATATTGTAGATGGATGGAATACGAGTGAATTAAAAATACACCTACGTTCTGATGACGTCGTAAAAGCATAAAATTCTTATTACAGGCGAACTGATGATATCAAAAAAGTATTTCTACAAGACGAGTCACGAAATTTTTTTTTTTTAATTTCCAAGAAATATCAAATTTTCGGAGAAATGTCACTTTTCAGAAAAATGTCAGATTTTTAAAAAATGTCAAATTTTCGGAGAAATGTCACTTTTCAGAAAAATGTCAAATTTTCTAAAAAAATGTTAAATTTTCAGGGAAATGTCACTTTTCAGAAATATGTCAAATTTTCAGAAAAATGTCACTTTTCAGAAAAATGTCAAATTTTCGAAGAAATGTCACTTTTCAGAAAAATGCCAAATGTTTGAAAATTGTCAAATTTTCGGAGTAATGTCATTGCAGAAAAATGTCAAATTTTCGAAAAAATGTCAAATTTTCAGAGAAATGTCACTTTTCAGAAAAATGTCAAAAATTCAGGAAAATGTCAAAAATTCAGGAAAATGTCAAATTTTCGAAAAAATGTTAAATTTTCAGAAATATGTCAAATTTTCAGAAAAATGTCAAATTTTCGAAAAAACGTCAAATTTTCGAAGAAATGTCACCTTTCAAAAAAATGCCAAATGTTTGAAAATTGTCAAATTTTCGGAGTAATGTCACTTCAGAAAAATGTCAAATTTTCGAAAAAATGTCAAATTTTCAGAGAAATGTCACTTGTCAGAAAAATGTCACTTGTCAGAAAAATGTCAAAAATTCAGGAAAATGTCAAAAATTCAAGAAAAATGTCAAAAATTCAGGAAAATGTAAAATTTTCGGAAAAATGTCACTTTTCAGAAAAATGTAAAATTTTCGAAAAAACGTCAAATTTTCGAAGAAATGTCACCTTTCAGATAAATGTCAAATGTTTGAAAATTGTAAAATTTTCGGAGTAATGTCACTTCAGAGAAATGTCAAATTTTCGAAAAAATGTCAAAGGAGAAATGTCACTTCAGAAAAATGTCAAATTTTATTAAATGGACTCAAAGGAAAATTTCCAAAAAATACTACGGGTCCATTTGTGGTATAAGTTCTCTGCTAGTGTGTTAAGCGTGCAGACTGTATGCTAAGTATTTTTGACGTGTCAAGTGCATCGAGAGATTACAAGTTTTTTCGACGTTTATAAAGCCCACGGATGGTGTGAGAGGCCATCCTGAACCGCTTACAAGCCCTACAAGTGTAAGCAACCCCACCGGAACGCTTTCGGTGAGTTTTTTCCAATAAAACTTTAAAAGTGACAGTGACATTATATTTTAAAAACTATTTCCGCTACTTCCGGCATCCCGCCGGAAATTCTTCCGGCAACATAACCTAAAAATAGTACTACATAACCTAAAAACAATTTAAGACATTGGTACCAACCTAAACATTTTTCAAAATCCAAAGTCCCCAGAGAAACATTGGAACCAAAAATTTGACAGCTATCACTTCCCCGACCGATTTAGTGAAAAATTGGTCGAGGCCAAAAGATAAAACAAAATATACCAACTCAAACTTAAACGATCCACCATGAACACTACCCTGGCTACATCTGGCAGGGAAGCTGTCCACCAAGAGTTATATGGTTTTTTCCAAAGATGGCCATCCCTGCCATCCATCCCATTACCAACGAACAGGTTTTTTCGTTTAGTTGTTTCCCGTATCAATAATCAAAATTATTAAGTGCTCTTGGCTACGAACGTTTTTATAGAATTGTGTTTATTTTTATATTCATTTTAGGTCCATGTGGACACATTATAATTTTAACCTAGTCTTTAAGCCTGCCTACAGAAGACAGGAGCTACTTTTCTATTTTTCTCCAAGCCAAACCGGACCTACCCCGTCCAGCCTCACACTCGCCACGGCGGTGTTCACCGTGGTTGTCTGGCTGGCCCCGGGCTAGGATCCGATGAAGCATATATTTGTATTAAAAATATTGAATAAAATGTTAATGTTGTGCAGACTATAAATTTAACACTCAAGTTCTTAGGTCCAAATCCCACCGAACGAAAGACTTTTTTCTGATTTAATACGAAAAAAATATTTCAACTTAATAAATATAATTAAATGAGATCGTTCATATTGTTTAGTGCTCTTTTCGGCTTCAAAGATTCACCGGGTGGGGAGGTTCCAGCCGCTTCCAGTAGCTGCCGATTTTTTTTCTTACATTTTGTCCAATTTGCTATATATTTACAATTTGTCTAATTAGCCGTGGGAAACAAAAGTAGGTAGGTATGTCATTTAAAATAAACAATACGTTAGTTCTGTCAAAATATTTATTGGTGACTAATTTTTTTTTATTTGCCTTAACATCCCCATTTGATTTAATCAAATAGGTATATTATAACCGGACAAAAATTTTTAATCATCATCGTAGAAAAATTTTTTTATATAGAAATCTGTACAGATTGAATTCAAATATCGAATAAAAAATGTCTGTCTGTATGTGTGTGTGTGTGTAGACCGTTTCTTGTAAACACGATAACTTCCGTTAGACTTAATATTTTTGTTTCAAATTTGGAACATATCTGAAACAGCATAGCAGAATACTCCTTATTGAAATTGACATCATACAGGGTGATCACCAGAGGACTGTAAACCCATTTTCATAAGAAATAACATTTACTTTAATTTTAGAGCAAAATGCTACTAAGGTTTTTGATTAAGCACGCAAAAATATGAAAATGCACAAAATTTCTAAACCGCAATATATAGGGTGTTCTTTAGGTTTGAATCAACTTTATGTAGATCAATTTTACCCAAAAATATGTTATATGGTATTTTTAGTAAGACTATTATGAAATAAATAAAATTGCAGTCGGGCGTTGCCGGCTACGAATATCTGTTGGGCTTAATATGTTTTTTAGAATTTGGAATATGTAAAAAGCAGCATGGTAGAATACTTCCTATTGAAATTGAATTGAAGCGTGTAAACTCTCGTCTTTTGTATACACTGTTTTCTTATAATTTCAAAGTAAAATGTTACTGAGGTTTTTGATTACGCGCTCAAAAATATGAAGACGTAGTAGATATCTAAACCACAATATACATGTTGTCTCCCAGGTTTGAACCGACTTTATGTAAGTTAGATTATATAACAATGTTACCTTAAAATATTATTTAAGTACTTTTAATAAAACTATTATGAAATAAATAATAGCTTCCGTCGGGCGTTGCCGATTGCTAGTATTTATTAAACACAATAATTCTTATTGTACTTAAAATTTTCATTTCGAATTTGCAACATACATAAAATAGCATGGTAGAATACTTCTTACTGAAATTGAATTATATTCGTCATACAGGGTGATCGTCAGAAACGTGATGTAAATCATGTGTGTCGTGCTTATATAAACTATATTTTATTGTAACTTTAGAGGCCAAAGGTTTTTGATTAAGAACATAAGAAAACAAAAGTATGCGAGATATCTAAACTGCAGTACAGTACGTCTCTCAGATTCAAGCAAACTGTACGCAGGTTAGACGAAATATCAGTTTTGTCTTAAAATGTTATTGAGTTATCTTTAATAAGACTATTATGAAATGAATAAAAGTTACAGTCGGGCGTTTATAACATTAATTCCTCGCTGTTTAATAAATTAATTATTTTTTTGTAACGTGTTTGAGATTTAGACTGAACTTTATGTTATTTAGAGAAAAAAATGTTACTACCCCAGTAGCTCAGAGATTCGGCAGATGAGTCATGGGTCAGAAAACACTTTACAGATGGTTTTATGTGTTTGATACATTGTAATTAATATATGACAGGTGTTTTTATAATTTTTCTTAAAAAGAAAGACTTATATAAAGATAATTTTCCCAGAGAGGCGGGGCGCCAATTTTTCTATATTTGTAATTTATACTAAAGCTGAAGTTTGATTACAAGAAAGATAAACTAATCAAATTATTAAGAAAGTATAAATTGTTGACAAAAAAAAAGTGTAAATTAATAATCCTAAAGATATTATCAAAATGGTTTGTATCAAAATAGTTTGTATAAAAATAGTTTGTTTAAAAATAGTTTGTTTCAAAATACCTGAAATAAGTGGACAAGGTGATTATAAAATTGATTTTATTATAAACTAATCAAACTGGATGTGTTTTTGTTAGAAAACGACTAAACTGAGGCCTTAAAAGTTAAACAAATTTATATACAAAAGAGAAAACGAATGGACGATAATATGTTATGTAGATATTATTTAAAATATTGTCTTAAACATGAACCGACAATATGGTGTTTAAAGGTCAAAATTTATTATTTAAATATAAGCGTTTCGTAGAAATTGTGATCACAAAGTCTTTACAGAACTTTTTATATATTTGTTTTCAGTTAGATGTTGCCCCGATAATTTATACCTAAATAATAATTGAAAATACTAATTGTTCGTTGAAAACATATTAAAGATAAAATTGAAATTGGAAATAGTTAAAAAAAAACATTTGCAATTTGATACTTCAAAGAATTCTAAAAATATTAAAGCATAAAAATATGAGATATATATATAAAAAAAAATCAGATAAAAATTTTATTTGCGACATCTGGAATTCTTAGTGAATTAAAGTAGTGACTCCAAGTACGGGATGATGATGGTGAAATCCAACCCACATTGACGTAATCGCTGACTTCTAGATGAACCCAATATTAAGTCAAGAAGTTCCCAGTACCATGTTCGACGCTTCCAGAAATTCCATAAAGACAAATCATATCTATTCTACCATACTATCGTCGCGATCTCCGTAAAAAGTTGTCCTAAACTAATATATACATTCCATCTTCTAATAACGTAGAGGAGAAGAAAGACAACCCCATTGGATGGTAAAAAAAAATGAAAGTTTCCAACCCAAATTAAAATAAATGCATATCTACGATGTGCATCCAAAATTAGAAGATTTGCATCTAATTTGAAAAGATTTGCATCCAAATTTAAAGAATTTTCATCTAACTTTAGAACCCTGGAAAGAAATGAAGTGTAAGCGTGACTTGCTGCAAAATGGCCGTTGCCAAATTTAAAGTACAAAAAAAAAATTATTTCTTTATAAATTACTTACGGATCAAACCGGCGAAAACAATTTGGCCTGCTTCATGTTAATGAAGAGGGACTATCAACCCTTTCGATGTTGAAGTCGTAAAAAGAAGCTTAATGAGGACACATCACTATTCAAAAATTTAGCAGACAAGATACGAAGTACCTTCATGTAACGGAGAAATTTTTAGTTCTGTTCGCTTATTCGTAGTATGTAAATCGTGTCGTCTCTTTACCCTTTCCACTCTTAAAGCTAAGTTAGAATACCCAGCTACCTTGAGTACAGCTTAGACGTAACTCTGGTTGCATACCGTTGTGTTTGTTTATGAAGTAAATTAAAGAAACAATATTTCAAACTTCCGCGGTTTTCACGCTTGAGTTAAATTATGTTATAATATATGAAGCAGCAATATGCATGCTACACGTTGCCGACTGAGAATGTCTATTAAACACGGTAATTTCTGTTGAACTTAAAATTTTTTATAAGCAAGCAAAATAAAAAACACGTACTTACAAAATAGCATGGTAGAATACTTCCTAGTGAAATTGGGTGATCTCCAACATACAGGATGATCATCAGATCATTTTATATAAACCATTTTTCAGTTTTTCAAACCTGTGTGTTCTTGCCAAATACATAAGGATACACTGGTATGGTTCGCCGCACAGACAATTTCTTTTTTTGGGGGGGGGAGGGGGGGGGGGTGTTTCTTTGGGGTTAGGGGTGAAAAACGAGCCAATCTGACAATTCTGACTTCGGATTCGGTTTCAGAGGGTCCAAATACATAAGGATACCCTGATCTGGTCCCCAGGCCAGATCACTTTTTTTGTGTGGCTGTGTCACGAAACAAAAAAGTAAAATACTTGTAAAAAAAAATTTCTGGGCTGAATGATTTTAAATATCGTGGAAATTGGTTCTATATACATCCAAGAATGTGTGAAAAAAATTCCGAGTGGCATCAACTTTGATTTAAATTTGGTTGTAGCACACCGTGGGATACGATGATAAATGAGTCATTTTGGGGGAAGTATTGTTCACTTTTCTTGCAGTTGTCAGTTGTTACTTTTTATTAGTCGTGTCAAAAATTAGTAAAAAAATTACCGAAATTACCGACAAAGAATAAAAATTACACATAATTACTCTAAGAAATTTTTGTCCTATTTACCAGTAAACTAGTAAATTGGTTTGCCGTTATTGCAAACACTAGTTTTGGCTTACAATCGTAAATTTCGTTTCATTGTAATTTACACTTAAACCGTATTCAGAGCTTATTGTTTGATGACTGTCGAGAAACTGTATGAACTTATCTTCACTTGCTTCAACTAAGTGATATTATCTACAAAACTCAAGTTAAAGATCTCAATTTCGTCTATAGCTACTCCGCCTTGCCAGTCCTCCAGCACACATTTCATCACCTGTTCACTATAAATATTAAAGAAGATTGATGGCAGAATATAGTTCTGTCTGACGTCTGCTTCAACTTTCCATTCACCAAAACAGAGTTCCCTTTATAATGTCGGTTAATAATGAAGAACAGATTCCTAGGTGTTTCATTGAAACAATAATATTTTTTTTATCAGTTAACCAACACTACCTCAGTAATACTTTTTCTATAACTAGATGAAGTATTTTATGATATTATTGTCAATTGTATATTTGTGTATAAGTGATATTTTCAAGAACTTTGGATAATGCGCAATATTGGAATACTATTTAATAAATACAGGATTAAAGGGCCCCCAATAAACCTTATGGAATCGAATCGAATTTTCTGAAATTTGAATTTGTAGCTTTTGCTTTTCTGAGAAAAAGTTCTCATGGGCACAAGTCTCGATTATGACTGCTTTTCGAGATATGAGGGCTTGAACGTCACAATAACCATAAAAATTTGGCGGAGTTGATGATAGCAATCTTTTTAGTAATTCTCCATATTTTTCTTTATTTTACGTCGAATAAATTATTTTTAGTGGAAAAATAGCTTTATACATCTACTTCAAGAAAAAGAACAAAATCCGATAAAGATAGTTGCTGACGGGGTAGTAATCCACAAAAAGCAAAATATTCTCTTTGTAACTTTTTTAATATCGTTTGTGTATTAACCGTTTTCGGTGTAATAATAGCTCTACAGATATAGGTACTTCATGCAAATAAAACGAAATCCGATACAGGTAGGGGCTGACTGGATAAAATTCCACAAAAAGTCAAATCTAATTTTGTAATTTTTCTATCATTTGTGCATTAACCATTTTTGGTGGAAAATTAACTATGTACTTCAAGAAAACAACAAAATTCGATGTAGGTAGGGGATGAGGGGTAGCAATTACAACAACGAAAATATTCTGTTTGTAACTTGTTTAATATAGTTTGTGCCTTAATCATTTTCGGTAGAAAAAAGTTGCAAAAAGAATATTTTATTTTTTGTGGATTGCTAGCCTGTCAACCCCTACCTAGATCGGATTTTGTTGTTTTCTTGAAATATATCTATATAGGCTATTATTCCAACGAAAATGGTAAATGCACAACCGATATTAAAAAAGTTACAAAAAGAATACTTTAGTTTTTGTGGATTGCTACCCCGTCAACCCCTACCTATATAGGATTCTGTTGTGTTTTCTTGAAATATATGAATATAGCTATTATTCCACCGAAAATGGTTAATGCACAAACTAAATTAAAAAAGTTACTAAAACAATATTTTACATTTTGTGAACTTTTACCCTGTCAGCCCCGACCTATATCGAATTATGATGTGTTTTCTATTATTCCACCGAAAATGGTTAATGCACAAACGATATTAAAATGTTACAAAAAGACTATTTTACTTTTTGTGGATTGCTACCCCGTCAGCCCCTATCTATTTTGGGTTTTGTTCTGCTTTCTTGAAGTATGTGTATAAAGCTATTATTCCACTGAAAATAATTTATACGACGTAAAACGAAGAAAAATATAGAGGATTGCTAAAAAGATTGCTATCTGCTCTCCGCCAGATTTTTATGCATATTGTGACGTTCAAGCCCTCATAACTTGAAAAGCAGTCATAGCCGAGATTTTCACCCTCAGAAAAGCAAAATCTACAACATATCTAAATTTCAGAAAATTCGACCTAGAGCCAATTTCTATAAGGTTTGTGGGAGTCCTTTCTTTAGAATCTGTTACTTCAGAAAGTGGTTTAACAAGAGATATGAAGCAATTCCTGACGGTATACTTGTCTCAAATAAATTATTAATTATTTTAGTTTTGACATTTTACCTATTAATGAACTAAATATTATTAATAAACTAGTTACTTCTTTAGTCAATCCTCATATGTCTTATTAGCATATCTAGGAAGAGCACAAACTTCGACATCAACAAAAAATGTTAATTATTAGTTTTACATTTTATACATTAAGGAAATGATTACTTACAATTAACAAATGCTCAAAAAAAAGAAATTTTTATTTTTATAATGAATAGATCTACCAGATAGCATCTATCATTTGAATCAGCAGTGCGGCATTTTTTGCTGCTTATAATAGAGAAAGGTATCTCGGCTACCGCTATGTGATACAGATTTAAGCGCGAGTTTGAGCTGGGCAATTAATCTACATTCTTACACCTGTAATTTACACCTGAGGGGTCACGCTGGTAGCTGCTGTCGAGAAATTCTGTGTAACTAACAAAGAAAAACTGTATTGTATACATCTTGTTATGAACACATAAAAGGTAGGCTTTATGTGTGCGGAGCTATACTTGGTGTAAAAGTATTTTTTTACTATAAAAATGTCTTTATTTAAATGAAATATAGTACCATGTTTATGTAAATGTGAAATTGTAATAAAGTTGTTACTGTTCTGAATAAATGAGTGCTCTTTATGAATCCTAAAAAGTTATTATGTCAAAAAACCAGCGACTTTACCTTAAAGCACAAATTATTCACTGAAAATAGTTGGATGTGATTTTTGTAAATATTTCTGTTTTCTCGAAGTCGTGCCTTTTAATAGAAAATACATTTTGCACATTCTTTCGATTAATGAATGCAGCAAATAATGATTTGTTGTCTACAATTTGGCATAAGAAGTCATTCTCTGACCTGCATTATTTCCTGCTCCTTAGAGATTATTAGAAATTCTTTCTATGAGTATACGAAGAGGAGAATTGTAACGATCAGACGTTTGGATTGTAAATTATTTTGAATCGAATCCTACTGATGACGAATGCACTTTTTTCACTGTTGTTTAAAAGTTTGAATTTAACGTATGCTACCTATTACTGGTGGTTCGGTTCTTATTTAATCTAGGAGATTTTAAAGTGTTTGAAAAAGTAGTCAGAAATGCAAGGCTGAAAAACAAGGGGACCAATTATTACCAAGAGTACACAGAGAATGGCACATGCGGATGACGTGGATATTGTCTCACTACATTGAGACATTCCAAAGAGACGTTCACTTCACTTGCCATTGCAGCAGAAAATTTGGGTCTGACGATGAATGAGGAAAAAACTGAAGTGATGGCGCCGGCATCAGGTAATGGAACCAGAAATATTGGACAAAACATGACTATAGATGATTACAACTTTGAAGTAGTACAACATTTTACTTATTTGGGATCCATAGTGGTGTTAGTTACTTTGGACTTGGAAAACACGTCAATAGCTGGCAAATATTATTTAAGACAAAGATGAAGAGGTGGAGAGGACGGCAGGATATGTTAATAGCGCTGACGACAGTCACAAAAAGAATCTTGGGGTCGGAACCAGTGGGAGTAAGAAGCCACGGCAGGCCAAGATTATAATGGAAAGTGCCAAGGAGACAAAAGATTGGTGCAAGGATCTGGAAGCAAGAGTCGCAGAATCGGCTAAAATGGAAGAAGAAAGTAGATAGATAAAGGAATTACTTCAGGCTGCAGCATTTGGGGTGATGAAGATAATATTAAAACCAATATTTTAGAGACGCCTCAAAATGGTAGGTACCACCAATTATGAAGAAAAAAAAATCTGTGAAAAATTCCACCTCGATCAAATAAGGGGAAAACGTCTGGTCCCTTAAATCCTTAAATATCTGCTTAATATTGATTAAGCAGGTAGAAAGGGTATTTCTCAATTATTCTCGAAGATACTGATGCTATCAAAAAAAGTTGTAGATCGAAGTAAATGGTATATTTTATGTAATTTTTTTGACACAAACAACCAACCATTCTCGACAAAATGCAAAACTCTTTTTTGTTCAAATAACTAAAATGTGTTTTAAATATTATTCACCAATAAAGATTTACAAAGCGCGTTTTTTAGCTTCCGGATGTTAAAGTGAAGTTTCCCTTAAAATCTCTTCGGATGAATTAACTAATTAAAACATTTTTGGAAAAAAAAGGAACAGCCTTCAAAAATGGTCTCTAAAAAGTTTTGAAATAAAATTTCACCGTCTCGCGTCACCCAGTTAATTGAACCTTATTACTTAATACAGTTATTGATGTCTGTTAAAAATGAGTTTGAGAGCATCATCTGTTCATTTTTGCATCGACCGCAGTATCGATAAGGTTCCAATAACTGGGCGATCTGGCGGTGAAATTTTATGTCGTAATATCTAGCTACATTTTTTGAAGGCAGTTGAATTTTAGAAATAAATCTTTTTACCGTTTTTAATATTCTCCTTATTTGGCTTCTATACAGTAAACAAAATATTGGTCGCTTAACTCAGCCTAGAGTAATTATTATTGTATAAACATTGAAAAAATATACATACGGTCGAATTGAGAACTTCCTTCTTTTTTCAAATCGGTTAAAAATAACACATCGATTATTGTAGTATTATGTCTCCCAAAGTATTTTATCTGCCCTTGATAACGATGAAGCTGCTTCGCTTATTTTTGTTGATTTCTCTAAGGCTTTTGATACGTTGGGCCATGAATTGCTCTGTGCTAAACTTTCTTTTTATGACTTTGATGACAATTTAGTAGACTTTTTCAGATCCTATTTAACAAACAGATCTCAAACCGTTTTACTAAATGACGAGGTATCAAATACTTGCCCAATCACATCAGGTGTGCCGCAAGGATCGGTTTTAGGACCCGTTTTGTTCTTAATCTATACTGCCGATGTTGTCCAACATATCAATTATGGTAAAATCCAATGTTATGCCGATGATACTCAATTGTTTTATAAATTTCCTTCTGAAAATACAATAAATATTTGTGATTTAATTAATTAGGACTTAAACTCTATTCATAATCATGCTAATCAAAACAGTCTTAAACTAAATTCCTCCAAAAGTGCAGTAGTGTGCTTTACTTCCAATAAACTACGGGAATACACGAAGGCAAATCTAAAAATCGCTATAAATGGCCAATACTTGCCCATTCTAAATGAAGCAAAAAATTTAGGTCTTACTTTTGACTTTAAGGTGTGTTTCACGGAGCACGTGGCAGTTATATTAAAAAAAGCATATTACGCATTGAAAATGTTATATTCTAATATAAGTATTTTAAATCTTAAAGTAAGGAAAAAATTATGTGAAAATCTTATGCAACCTATTTTAAATTATTGCAATATAGTATACTTTCCATGTCTTGATAAGATTACGCAATATCGTTTGCAAAAGATGCAAAATAGCTGCTGCAGATTTGTATTTAAACTCAAAAAGTACAGTCATATTTCTGCGAAAATAAATGAGTTAAATTGGCTCAGGTTTGAAAATTTGTACAAATACAATATGTCTGTTTTTATTCACAACCTGCTCTCAACCTGTTCACCTTCTTATTTTTATGAAAAATTTACCTTCAGTCGTGAAATTCAAAACAAAAATTTAAGATATGCAAATAAACTTATTATGCCTAAATATTCAAAAACTTTATTTCGACGCTCATTTGTATATAACGCAATCTCAATCTACAATAATATAGATGACCAACTGAAAACAGCTTCTGTAAATAAATTTAGCAAATCGATAAAATCTCATTTTCTCTCTCTCCAAATTTTATAAGATGGCAATTGGTTTTATATATGTGGATGTATGTGTATGTGGGTATATACACACATATTTGCCTTTTCTTAGTCTTTAGTTTTTGTTCAATTTTATACTATATGTTTAGTTTTGTTTTACTTAATGTTAGATTAGACTTAGATTAGATTTAAATTATTATAATGTAAAAGGTTATGTTGAGTAGCTATTAGCTAGACTTCGCCTTAGTTTAGGAATGTGCTGTAATTTCATTCCTAAATAAAGCCATTTTATTATATTATTATGTAACACTTTAAATAAAAGGATCTTGCCCTTGCCCTTTAAAATATCTAAGATCTACCAACAATGCGCAGCTAATGTTTTAAGTCTCTTAAGTCTATGCTCTCTGCATGAGTAATCTTTTTGCGGATAGATTTGGTGCACTTTGACTATATTTTTCACTGCAGCTTCCTACAGTTGGTAGAGTCGGTATCATAAAATATCTTCTAATAGTTTCGTATGGCGTAAAACACGCGATGTTCACTACCATACGTAGCATTTTGAACTGGAACTTCCAGGGTATCAATATTGGAATCGGATGTGCTCAAAGTTTTATCCCATAAGTCTTATTTTTTAATAGCGAGCTGTGATTTTCTTATTTAATAATATTTAATAATTAAATTGGCCCTTGAGAATCCCGTCTCGCTTGTTTTCAATAATATTCTTTACCCATTTTATTGCTTTTAATGCAAACTTAAGTACCCAATGAAAATACCATATTCTCCGTTACTGCTTGGGAACACGGAAAATCTATTGTGAATAGTCAATACAATGTGGGCCCAAGTACGCTTCTCTGAGGTACTCCGATAATAATTGCCCGTAATTCCTTGTATATATATGTTGATGTTTGACGTAAAAATGTTCTTCAGGAGTAAAAAAGTAATTTTCTCTATGTAAAAGTACCAAAATAATAATGTGTCCTTCAGTCGATAAAATATTGGTTTTTGTGAAACTTATTGCTTATCAGATTTTCACCTAAACTCTTTATATATTAACATGTGTTATTATTTAAATATCGCACACTATTGAAGTAAGTAAAGTTGTTATTGTTATTTTAATTTATTTAAAAGAGTTATTCCATATATACTTCTGTATGTTGAATGCTTAATCTTGTTTGTTATTATAATTTTATAATTATTTTATAACGACAATTTTTACTGTAATAACACATAATGCGAACAGAGGAAAACATGAGCTTTACGGATTATGATCTCACCAACATCAATAAATTTCCGACTGAAAAAAGATTTCCATGTTTTTTCGAGATAAATCCTGTTACAGCAACAGCGAGCGCATTCCTCAACAATTACATTTCATTAGTTCACGTGGAGTTAAACATTACTGATGCATTGTAGCACACAATAATAATCAATCGGAGATATTCTATTTTAGATAATGAGCCAGCACAGACAGAAATATAAAAAGATAATGTATTGAAAGCAATCACAGTTTAATTGAAGTAATATTTCCAGTTTTCAACAGCGTATGACAGTGGGATATTTATGAACGTGCAAAGTAGCTGGTTCGACACATATCGCAATGGTATTTTGAACGGAAACGGCCTGTGGAGCGATAAATCAACGAGAAAACGTACATAGAAGCTGTAAGAGCTGCTGTCAATTTGTTAATATATTTAAAGATTCATATACTGTGTTACATGTTTATTAATAGCTTGTTGCAATTGCTTTGTAATTAATGAGTTTTGTGGAACTATTTGGATGTTCGTAAATTGTACAAATTCTATTGAAGAGTATATTGCATCCGACTGACATATTTACGAGGATATTTCTAAAACTGTCAGTATCGTTCGGGAAGAAAAGTTTTTCATATAATTCAAGTTAGTTGCAGAATTCTGCATGACTCTCAAAATGATCGTATATTCGTTTGTTGGTCGGTTCGTTAAATACTTTCGCAACCATGTTGGTGAAAACTGTTTTAATTTTATCGATGGTTGATGATGTGCTCCCCGAGTATAGTATTCGTGTGGTGTTCAAGTGTTTTGGTGTTTATGTGTGTCTTCACCTTTTATTACTAGATTCCTATTGATATAAAATTAATAAAACAGTCAGAGGGTGACCGGTACCTAGACGACAGACATGAACTTGGTAATACTAGGATCAGAGGGACACAAAACATAAAAACTGACAGTTCCGACAACATCATGGTAAAGGGACGTATATTAGTTGGTAAAGATGGACCGAGAATGGGCACATTCAGCAATTTTTTTATTTATTATTTCGAAAGAGGACTCTTTAAATAGTAGCTACGCTAAAAAACCGGAATTTTATTAAAGTAGAAAAAAATTTTTGAGGTCTTAGGTTCTTGTATACACGCTATATTACAATTTTATTTTTTTCACCCCCTTTAACAATGGGGTGGGCGTAGTAATGGAGGTGGCTAATGCCAAATTTTTTTTGAGGCCTTAACTTCTTTTATATATACCAAATACCAATTGTATGAACTCTGACCTGTTTGATTTACCTATTTACCCCAAATTTACCCCCCAACCCTTCAACGGAATAAGATGAAAATATAATTTAGTTCCAGATCTCGTTAAAGTACATACGTGTACCAAATTTCAAGTCAATATCTTAAACGGTTCCAGAACGTGCGCACAAAAAAGTTACAGACCGACAGACAGAATTTTTTTTCGCTCAAATTTAAAGTCTCGACGTTTCATGACATTCTAAACCTATCTGAACGATAAAAATTTTCAACATTTTTTTTGTCGTTACTATACTTCCACCGGATGTGGAAGTAAAATGAAGTCTATCTCCTGTCTCCTATCTCGTCGGATGACTCTAGCGCTTCAGTCTTCATACGACTATATAAAAATGGAATGAAAATGTCCGTGCCAACTACAGATTATTGGCATCAATATATCACCTCAGTAAAATAATGTTCCTTAATTCAGCTGATAATTTGCAGATAATACCACTGAGAGAGAAGATGACCATAATTATCTGCCAAACAATTCTCACACTACAATTTTTTAAAGCATCATGAAACTTACAAAAATGAGACATGCTAATGCTGTAGTTTTCTCAATTTTCTTTACATCTCTGAAATACGGACCTTTAGGAAGGCAACAAACGATGTGTAGATGCTCTCGAGATGTTGGTCTGTCAACGTTTGTATTTCTTACATATAAATGCATTCTCCAAGAAGTGCGCCCCTCATGACGACTTTCTAGCGTTGTGTGTATATATTTTATCAACTTTTGGCCACATTAACGCGAAAGAGGAAAATATAGGTAGATGTAAAATGTAGAAGTTCAGGTTAAACTAGGTGATAGCGGCGAAGTGGGCACCCTTCAAAACTTTGAATTGATATTACTGTGAAAAATATAACAAGAACAACTTAGGAGCTGAGTCCTGTCACAGATGAGAAATAAAAACCTTTATTTACCTTAGATTGTTAATCTACTACTCTCCGCTATAACTGTCTTTGCTGATGCATTTTTTTTCTGATATGTGTCTTAATATTATCCACTTTTTAGGATTACTTTGGTAGCCTCTGTGCTGCAATCGGAGTTCTGAACAGACGTGGTGTTACAAAGTAAAATATTCTATTGCCTAACTAATTATGTATAAAGCAAATCCGATCTACATACCACGCATGGCAAGTTAAGGATACATCCCCAATGATGTTTATTCTCAACTAAATAGAATTGTTAGAGTGTTGATATCTATCGACTGGCACAAAGATATTCAAATTCTTCTTATTTATGTTTAAGTTTTGGTTTTAACGGTTGAAAGTTGGTTTTAAGGATTGGGCGAATTTGGATTTACAACAATATTGTTTATTAAAATGTTGGTTCGCTTGTAGCTTTAAAAATCCATATGAGCGATTATACCATTCATCAGGATCGTACACTTTAAAATGTTTTTGAAAGAAATATATATTTTTTATGAGGCTTCCTTGTTTTCGAATATAACCCGACAACGATAATATGATTTGGCTTCTTTTTCGAACTACTCCTACGGAGACGTCCGTGCTCCATTTATTTTATAAAATAAATGGTTGAAATTAAAAATTTACCATACGGCATGAATAAAACTTTGCTTAAGTCATCATCCGGTGCATTTCTCCAAAGCTCTTGTCGCTGGATGAAAACCATTCCTTGTAATGTTAAAAATTATTCTAATTCATACTTTTATTCTTTTTTAACGTAAATGAGATTTCAGCGTACTTCCAAAATCGGATTTCAATTCGCTTTCCAAGATTTGTGTTGCAGGGCGACAAAATATCTTTTGGGATTATCTCGTCGAGAGATATGTAGTTTTTTTTTTAAATTTTGGCTTATTTACAGAAAGTCAGATTTTACGTTAATTTGGAAAAAAAAATACATTTTATCACTTTTGGTCAATTTTGCTAAGTTATAACATAACCCAGGAATTGACAGGAGAAAGCTTTGCTGACGACAAAAGTTGTGATCCCGGCGAGCATGTCATTCAGCAAGGGGAGGTCAACTAGAGTAGTGCATGGGTGATAAAACTTCAATATGTTGTAAATAGGAAGAAGTAGTATCCAGTGTATGGCACCTCTACAGACGAAAGGAATTACAATTTCTTTTCATTTTCTAGCTGTGTTTTTTCGTTTGACTATTTTTGTTACACGAATACTGAAGCATCGCTATGAATCCAAACCATATTATGAGTAACTAGTGTTTCATCAATCAAGTCCAAATATTACTGAAGATATTTAAAACTTAATTTAATATGGTTTAGGTTTCAGGACCAAATGCTGCTAAATACTTTTACTCTTATTTTTAATGTTATTCCCTGCCAGTAAGCACGTCAAGTATTTTGAAGATCTTAACACAAAATTTAATCAAGACATTTCCCTTCCACTCATTATATCATAATTAATTCGAACTCTATGGTCCCAGATGATTAAAAAACTACATTATTTCTCCGTCACAATATTTTATTTATTCCGCTTTAGTTCACGATCATTCTCAAAGTTCGCAAGTGTTACCCAAGTATTACGTAAATACACTGTTATTTTTGCGTCTCTTGATACACGGTTTGCGGTTGACCCTTTACTCAGGTACGTTGATTCAATAATCCACTACTGCTTCTCTTAATTTTTAGATTACTCTAGTTTTATTTCCTTGTGGAAGATAGATTTGCCTGTTGTGTAACCCTTTTACGGTGTGTCTAAGCCATGCAAACGGAAATCCGTTAACGAATGGGTACAAAATAAATCTCTAGAGTGGTGGAAGAATTGTCCATAATAGAGACAGGCCAAAAAGTTCATTAAAAACGATCGGCCAAATTCACGCCAAAATAGAAAGGCCATTTGGATAATGGTAGGTCTTCTAACTGGACATTGTAGGCTTAATAGATTTATGAGTCTAATGATCCTGACAGAGGACGCAACATGCAGATTCTGTCAAGAGGAAGAGGAAACCTCAGTACATGTGCTGTGCCAGCTGGTCTGAGATTCCAGCTACTTGGCGAAGAGAAACCCGGGGCAGATAGCTATACCAAGGAGCCATTATCAAGGCTATGGAGTCTGATACAAGAGACAAAGCTGTATAAAGAGCTCTAAGTAAAATTAGACAAGGAGTGCTACAATAGATCCACAGCCAATTCCTTTTTCAAATCTAATCTAATTTAACATTATAAGTGATATCTAATAAATTATAGTTTCGCGAATTTTGAGGCTGTTTCTGTGGACCTATTGCTCTATAATGGTGGCTTTCCGTGCTTGTACCTCAAAATTTTTAAGTTTTCAGTAAAATAACAGACATTTCATATAACCATTTGTATAAAAACTTTATTAAAATAGTTAGAAGTGTCAAAGGATCAAAACTGGGTAAAGCAAAGCTGGATAAAGTGCTTCAATTACCAATATTTGAAAAAGTAACGCACCATGTTCCAAGCAGAAATATAAATGCCAAGTATAAAATACACTCTGTACAGTACTTGAAGCCCTTAAAGTTTTTCAAATTCTTTGAAGTGCTTCACACCTTCAGAAATGCAAGTATTTACATAGCAACTTCAAACTGTTCATTCAAACAGGGAATACAATACTTTCTATTAAGCGGTAAAGTGAGATTAAAACAAACACATTATCAATATCACACCTTTATGATATGATGATCGTGAAAAATTCAGGGAAAATAAACTCTTTAAAAGATACTTATTTAGGTATTTATTAGTACATGTACAATATACATATTAAAATAAATAAGCATATTCATTTCATGTAAAAAAATATTTTGCATCACCAACTATGAATAACTAAACACAGAACACAAGGAGCAACGTTTTTTTTACTAGTTCCTGAATTTTCATGTTGAAGCGCTTCCAGCACTTCTAAAGGATTTTAATTATTTTTAGTTTAACAAAAGTACTAACAAAGGACTTCAATTACTTTAAAATTAACTTAAGCACTTCGAAAGTAACTTAAACAGTCTGAAGGGTCTTTAAAGCCTCAAGTATATTATGCAAAGTAATTCAAATGTGAAATACCAAATATTTATTCTTAAAAGTAATTGAAGCACAGTTCTTGAAGCCCTAAAAGTACTTGCACTGCTTCGAAGCACTTTCCCGAGAGCTTTACCTAGTTCTGCAAAAAATGAAATGAAGCAGATTGAAATGCAAGCTAGGTGAAAAGTAAGCAGATTTGTCCTTACGTTAAGAAATAAAGGAAACAGAGAGGGTAAATCGTATTTCAGTTATACTTGGTATTTTCGACTGCTCTAATTTCACAGAATTATTATTATGTAGAGGTTTTCCACTAAATACAGATAATAGAAAATTCGTCTCAACTAATTAATCCATCGAAACAATAAAATGGCGATGGAAAAACACAATCCTTTTAAAATTAATCATTATTTAATATCGATTGACATTTATTGTATGGTTGTACCGTAATAAATTTAAATCCCCGTTTGAAATGCAATATAGTCAATAATACCTCCAATAACATTTCCTTAAACATTAAATGCAAATAAAACAGACGTAATTCTAAGTCATTGTTGTATAAATCTTTACTATCTATCTACTTATCCATAGCCTGATGTAACAGATAAAAGTCGAACTATACGTATTTACACACTCATATCTCGCGATCGGCAGTTGTTAGATCGAAAAGGCGGCTTCGTTGAAAGAAGGCTGGGAAGAGAGGCCATTATGAGCATTGCGCCGAATGTAAAACACCGTCAGAGTAACTCCAGACAATGCTACCACCGAATTCGAATAAATCAAGGCCGCTAACAGGACGGAGAGTCAGACTGTGATGCCCTCCGACAGCATAATGCGCTGAATAATGAAATACTGGATTTAAATTGTATCAGCGGCGGCAGCAAAGCACAATCGCCAGTATATATAGCGTACTGTCATTCATAGTGATTTTGGTCTGTTCTATCAGATTCTACGCCTTACCAGTTTTTGATCCCGACGGAAGATTTCTATTCAATGCTTTTTCTGTACTTTTAACACCAGAAGGACGGCGAGTTATTGATGATGAAGTGATAACAACAACGGGTGAATATGGAATCAACATCCACTGCAGCATGATTCATAAAATGTATAGTATTTAGTACTAATAGTGGAGTTCATGTATATTTTGGGTAGGAAATGGATGCTGCCTGAAATTTTATTATAAACAACTGTTCTTTGGTAAAAAATATGTAAAAAAAGTCGGTCAAAGTCGGCTGCCGCTAAAATTGGAGTGGAGGGAAATAGATTAAAAAAAGTTACTTTTGTAAATATCCTGAATATCCTGAAATTCATGAAATATGTAAACATCACTTTAATTGTTAAAGATATTGAAAACCCCTATGATATAAAATATTTATTTACAGTTATAAAATGTTGCAATATTTTCGTCTTAAATTCGTTCATCTTGGAGCCACCATTATATTTGTTAATTATTTAAACATTAGATTTGTAATGTAGCCTCGAGAACCTCAGGTCAAAAAAACCCAAATTTTTCAAGTTAGAAAATATTCAAAATAAGTTTTCGGGTTTCCTGGAGGTCTAAAAAAAATTAGCGGGCAAAAAAATGTAATAGAAAATTTCATTTATAATTATAGAATACTATTAAAAAAGTTTTTAGGATCCATTATCGGTTTAATAGAATTTGCTCTTCAAATGGCTCCACATGAAGTGGTTGAGCGAAGGTAAATCTGGAGCTATGCTTCAGCTATTCCATAGCCATTCCATAGCACCTCCCTGCCTAATCCTTTGTCCAAGAAATATCTTGTCCAAAAACTCACTTAGAGCCAGTGCATAATGTGGAGGGGTTCCGTCTTGTTAGAACATTAAATGGTTTTCCAGGTAACGATAATCATTAATGTCAACGAGTAATGGATGGACAAGATCTTCCAATAATTCCAAATACGTTGCACCTGTCAGATTACCATCAAGAAAAATGGGTCCAATCAGACAATATCTAAAGACATTCAATTGTTGAGGAGTCTGAGTATGGGCTTCGTGAAAAACTCAGCATCCGACAAATAACAACAGTAGTGACGATTTACAGGTGAGTTCAAGAAAAACATACTTTCGTCAGAAAAACAGATGTTAAATAGAAAATCCTTAGCAGATATTTCTGTGTCATAATTTCGCAAAACTCCGATTAAAATCATCCTCATTCAATTCGTGTACTGAATTAATTTTATAAGGATGAAATGTATAATATTTCAAGATTCGATTAATAGTCGTTCTACTGATGTTGCTAACAGTAACCAGTTTGCTCGTGCTCAAAGTTGGGTCTGCAGAAACTCCTAAAACTGTAACCTCAACAGCTTCATGCCTTACTGGAAGTTCACGTTCAGGCTTCCATTTCCTGTTAGCCTCTGTTTCAGTTTCTCGGAACATTTCCACTAACTCCAAAACGTAATTTCTATTCACATGTTTATCCGGATGTTCATTGAATAATTTTTCTGTACGGTTGCGCACTAATTATTTTGTGAAAAAGGGGTGGTTATTTCGTTTTTTTCCGCATTTGTGGAAACCGTTGTTGAGGCAAGATTATTGCTTTTATCAGAAATAAATTTAGTGAAATAACAACTTGAAAAACTGAAAAAATTAACGTTCACAGAGTATTATGTTGAATATATTTTTCTAACAAATCATCATAATTTTTTTTTATCCGAATTATTAGAGTGCTTTTGCAACTTGAATTTTGAATATCTTGAACATGAATCGATAGAATTTGAAAATGTTTGTTTTTGTATTGAGAAGTGGAAGACCTTGCCTTGCCTTACCATGCTATTTAAAATTTTAGGGGTCGTGATTACGGCGCGATCACGTGTTAAAATACTGTACACAGAAGTTTAATGTTAAACTTTTTTTGCAGTGTATGCCACTAGTCTATTATAGAGACAATTCTCTAACTGCTGAAAGACAAATTGTCTATCTTGTTAACATCCTCCTGTATATTGCAGCGGTCAGCCTTTAATCAACAATGGCGTAAACACTAAGACCTCAGACGCTAATAAAATATTTTATTAGGTGCACAACGATTTATTAAATCTATTTTGTTAATCCTGTGGTATTCCGTATGACTGTCTTTTTTCAATAGATGTAATGCAGTATTCAGAAAAAATAGGATCAAAAAATTTATAAACGATGTGCATTTCAAATTGGCACGTTTCTCATGAACCAGTTGAATGTTAAAAAATTTAATCAGTCTTCTATATATAGATACTTTTAAACCTACACCAAAACAAACTGACATCTATAATTATCACATGCGTTCCTCATACATAAATAACAAATTACAAAATCTTAATTAATTAAAGCAGGTACACAAAAAAATATGCCTTCTAAATCCACTTTTCCTACAGCCGCATCAGCAACAATTTCTTCACGGGTGTATCCTCTATCCTTTCTAATATACTTTCTATGAACAGGTAGATGATTTCTAATTTGCATCAGTTTGTTTATTTGTGGTACGGCCCTGCACATTCCCTACTGAGGTAGCCGGGGCACCTTCGGGCATATTCCAGGCCGTGCCACACCCATGAATGATTATTATAAAATAAAACGGAGCAAAAACCGCTATGCTACATATCGGAGAGCGGCGAGCCTCGACTGTTTTTGCCCCACGGGGACATCCACATCTTCTGCTGGTATGAAATCTAGAGAGACTAGCCTAGAGGCTCATGCTACCGACCGGTACTTACACGCACATATAGCTAATTCGAGATAGTTATAACCAACAAAAAACGAAGGAAATTATCAGAAATTTTAAGTGATCATACAGTCGCAAGTCAAAGTACTGATAACAACTTTGTGTTTTTTAATTCAGCAAATTGCTTAAACATAATATATATCAGCAATTAGTGTTGCAGTAGATGGATATTACTAGAATAAAAAAAAACATACAAACCAGTTATATAGAAAGTAAAAGAGTCACAAAATTAAAAATTGCATTTAAATGATACAAATAAAAGCATAGGTTCATTAGGTACTTAATAATAAAATGAACAATGTCTGAGGTAGAAACTGCGGTGATAATACTTCCTAACAACGCGAAACAAATCGGCTATTGAAAAATGTTGGTTTGGGTATTTAACTTACATACATTCAATATCTAATGTTTAATATTAAAAAGCGAGAAATTATCTATTCTTCATATACCCATACTGTTGATCTAATTCTCATGACGTTATTATGCTAAGGGTTCAATATTTCAGATACAGTTGTGTTTCCTAGTCGAGGTGACTGGGGACACGATAAATGGCATCGGAGGTCGGGAATCGTATACAGACGGACTGAAGACTGCTGGAGTACATGGATACAAACTAAGGGTCGTATGCCGGTGCCACTTGGGAAGTAACCTAGTGTAGCCCAATTAGAGGTATATGCCATCTTACTGTATGCAAGCGAAAATCTCAAGTTTCGTTGCTAAACACATTATATATTCACCGACAATCGGCTTTGAGTACTCTTGCATCAAATAAAGTGGCCACTAAGCCGGTGCTCAACTGTCGGGATATTTTGACTGAGCTGTATGAATTTAACTCAGTCAAATTCATATGGATATTTTGACACAGTGGTGTGGAGATCAATGAAGAATCAGACCGTTTAGAGGGAGATGAAGCAAAAACTCATTTGCCTAGTCCTGAGTCTGCTTTCGGTTTGCCACGAAGTTTGGTTCATTCAGAGTTACCAGACTGGGCCAAGGCCACAGTTCAACAACTAACTAAGTTCAAGTCTCTAAAATGAGACAGTTGAGGTTCTACGAAAAGGAGCCTTCAGCTGATTTCACCAAATGGTTGCTTGAGTTTGACAGTTGGATAGAGAAAGAATGAGATGGATGGTAGGCACAATAATAGGACACTGTCCTCTGAATAAACATCAATATAAAATGAGGTTAAGAGATGACCCTAAGGAGCGTCAAGACATCTGTATCTCCAAAGACAATTTTTACTGCCAAATGAACTACGGGATTTACTCTGTTATAGCCTGTTGTCCTTCGTTGAGAGCGCTGTTTTTTTCTAGGAGATCCTACATGTCGCGAATGTACAATGAGTTAACAGGTCTGCGTACTGCGGATCTTAGAACCAGCTCGCGTTCCTAATGACACTATGTAATAAATATTACATTTTGAGTTATCCACCAAAACATTTCTTATTTTCGGTAAAGAGTGACACCAAAAATAGGTCAAAAATCGTCAATTTTCTCGCTTTCAAATTTTGTTTTAAACTAAGTGCTAAATTATTGTTAATAATGAGAATATGCTGAATACAAAATTTTAAGATGAGCATTTGTTTGGTTTTTGAGATATGTGGGATTGAAGTTGTAATATGCGTGATCCAATATAGGAGCATGTCAAAGAATACACAGCCCCACAAAAAATGAATACTCATCAGCTATGGCAGAGCAATCAAGACATTCTTAGAATTTATTGACGCAGAATTCAATCTAAAATCCATTGGTTAATTCAAAAAAGCCAAAATATAGAGATGGAAATAGGAAAAAATGATGCTACTGAGTTATAGAGTTTCCATGAACAGAAATATAATATAAGTCTACTGGCTGAATACATGAACGAAGGTGTTGACTAAGGCTCACACAAAGAAATCGAGACACGCCCTTAAGGGGGTGAAAACTACCCCAATGCAATACCAAACTTCACAAAAGCTCCAATAACTGGTGAAAAAGCTTAAACTCTCTAAGCTTTATTAATAGGAATGAACCATAAATTTGTTACGACCTAGTGCACGAAAACAATCCATTACAGGGTAAAAAACTACTCTTTATCTTGAATGATGAACATGAGTTGGGGAAAAAATAGTGAATGTACCAGATAACGCATTTTGATTGCAGTAGGTATGAATGTGGGACGATAAATAGAATTTTTGTAACTATTTTATGACGATGGGGTAAAAGAACGGGACGAAAACTCATTGGTGGGTCTTCACCCCCTGACCCTCGTCGGGATCATTTGGGGGGATGAAAAGGAATCAAGAGACCCTGATATAAGAGAAAAGCACTCTTGGAAATCGCTACATCAGTATTTTTTTTATGTAATGCAGCGATTACGAGATTGCTCCGATATTCATCCCTTTGCACCCGGAGGGTGATTATGGCGTTCGGGAAAGGGATACTTACTTTTATGTCAGAATTTTTTTCGATACAATATAATGATTGTGAAATTGCTCAGATATAATATTACATCACGCTTATCACAACTGTAATCCTTCACATCTCAAAAACCAAAGATATGCTCATCTTGAAATTCAGTTTGAAACAAGTTTGGAACAAAATTCGAGGGCGAGAAAATGGGCCATTTTTGGGGTCACTCTTTAATTTTTATAATTTATTTTAGTTATGAAAGCACCAGCTTTTTGTACATATTTGTACCGAATCTGACGAGCGTTGCCGACTGCTACTGCTTATTTGAAGAATAAAAATAATAAGAAAATATTGGCAATGTATTTAACGAGGGGTAGGCCACTGTGCGATTTTTCGCCCCTTACCGATCCAGGGCAATTTAAGGGCGATCTGAGGTAATCTGGAGGCGATTCGGGGAGATATTGACCATAGAGAGAGGCGATATTTCGGCTTGCAGTTTTCGAGCGAGATTAATTACCGAAGGTAATTAATCTTATGTATTTAATCTCACTGTGCCGTATTCGACCAAAATGTTAATCAAATAGGTATTCGCAGTCATTCACGCCCGACTGCCACTTCTACTCCTTTTATAAAAGTCAATGCCAAGACAATAATAACTGTATAGTGGTTTAAAAGATTTAAAGTATCTAAATACAACAAAAATAATTCATAAAAACTTTACTAGAAATAATGCAATAAATTGTATTTGTTTACTAAAAATTGATTACAATTCATCGAGCAAGTAAATAATACAAAATCCACAGTAATGTGGACGATGTACTCACTTGGAGAAAATACGCAGGGTTTTTGTCTAATAAGTTATTGGTCATGGTGTCATATTTGGGTAATTCCAATAAAATGGATATAATATTTAAAACAGAAAGGGGGCTGTTATGAAATACTGTCAGAACATTATCGGTAGCAATATTACTGAACCATGCTTCTTATTCAGACCACATTTCAATCAATAAATATTTTATTCAGATTAAAAAAGTTTAGTACACTAAATATGCCAAACGAGGTTTTTACCACTAGTTTTACTATTCCTAAATATATAGAAAATATCAAAACACTTAAACACTGTATTCGAATATTCATCTCCAGATGAGAATTATTAGAAACTTTAGGTGTTTTAGGGTTTAGAACTAAAATATCAATCAAAACTTAGGTACCGTATTTGCTTATTTTAATTTCTCAGCAATTTCAATTTGTCAAATTATAAAAATATATCATAATATTCTCCTCAGTTCTTCTTTTATTTTTTACGTGATTTATATAGAAAGTTACATGTTTAATCGACTCCATGAAATGTAAAATAGAAGGAGGATCTTATTGTTAGTTCATTATTTATAGATTCTATAGATTCGCCTAAAATTGCACACCCCGTTGGGTTGGTTTTTTTTGTTCAAATAGGCTTAAAACCTCATGGAACGTTGAGATTTTAAGTTTGATAAATTAACTCCTATATAAAAAAGTCTATTTGACAGTTACATTTTTGTCACTTTGACAGCGGTAAATAAGGTGCATCGTTTTTATCATCGATAAAAATGCCTGTTCCTCAAAAGCAGAGTACATCTAGTAGTCGCAAGCCACTTTAAAATCTGTACTGTCAGCTATAATTTTTACGTATTGTGGAAACTATACTGTACAATATGAGTCGTTTTAGGAAAATTTCGACTGAACAAATTACAAAAAACATAAAAAATCAATTCCTCAATCCACAAAAAACACGAAATCGTCAATATGGAGACAATTAATGGAGTCATATTCTGTCGTTAATTTATCTTGCCAAAAAACACTCGAGCTTTTCTTTTATGGATACATTTCTTTTTAACTCAAAATTTTGACAATCAGTAATTTTGCTCGAAAAACTGACATTTGACAAAATCGCTCGACCTTCGGTCTCGCGATTTTTTCGTGTCAGTTTTTCTTATAAAATCATTGATTGGCAAAATTATTTCGTTACAAAGAGAAATTTATCCGACAAAAAAAAGCTCTTGTGATTTTACTGTTGGGAAGAAAACATTTCAGTCTCTTGATCTGTAACTTTTTTGTACACATGATTACTCTGGAATCGTTTATGATAGTGACTTGAAATACACTTATGTATTATAACGAGTTCTGGAACTAGATTATATTTTGATCTTATTCCGTTGAAGTGTTGTAAAATTGTCATTTAGATGTACGAGAAGACATTGTCTCAAATGTTCACTCACTTGTTTTTCTTTAGCCTGTTCTCGTCCACTCCTGGACATAGACCTCTTCCAGGTTTTTCCACCGCTGTCTGCCCTGAGCACTCAAAATCCAGTACTTGCCGGCTTTCCTCTGAACATCATTCTTCCATCTTGTTGGGGGTCGCCCCACACCCCGCCTAGTTTCTCTGGACCGCCACTGCATTATGGCTTTCGTCCACTTGATGTCATCCCTGGCGACGTGCCCTGCCCAGCGCCATTTATTGGCGGAAATACGCTGTATGACATCAACGACTCTTGTTCTTTCTCTGATGATCTCGTTCCTGACTCGGTCCCTCAAGCTGATCCCCAGCATCGCACGTTCCATTGCCCGTTGACACACTCTGAGTCAGTTCGCCCAGTTTTGTGTTAGAGTTATGGGTTCGAGGCCGTAGGTCATGACAGGTAAGATGCAGACGCTTCAGCTTGAGTGTTGTGGCCGAGGTACACATACTCTTCAACTTCAAGTGTGTTGTAGTCGAGTGTGACCTGGATGCTATCTCGACTCATGACCTTGGTCTGATGAGAATTGAGTATCTCGAGTCAATCCTCGCAGCGTCGACTGCCTGCAGAACTGCCCAGATCTACACGATTCGAAAGCCTTCTGGTAATCGACGAACGCCAGGTGGAGTGGGACGTTGTATTCAGTGCATTTTTCGATCAACGTGCGAACTGCCTGGATGTGGCCTATCGTGTTGTACTCCTTCCCGAACTCAGCTTGCTCTACAGGTTGGTAGAAGTCGAGCTTATTGGAGAGACGGATGGTGGTTATTTTGGTAAGGAGCTTGTATAACACAGAGAGAGGGCTAATCGGCCGGTAATCCTCGATGTTCGTAGAATCGCCCTTCATGAAGAGGACGGTGACCTCAGCATTCCTCCATGCAACAGGAATCCTTGCTTCTTTCAGGCACTTGTTAAGGAGAATGAAAAGTGCCTTGTCCAGAGTTTCTCCTCCGATTTTCAGGATCTCACTCGTCACTTTGTCTTCTCCGGGAGCCTTACGATTGCTCATCTGTTCTAATGCTGCTCTCACCTCCGATCTATCAATTTCGGGAATCTCCTCGGAACCGACGTTCTGGATCACTCGATCTCTGTATTCTTGGAGATAGTCAGGCTCTGCTACTGACTGGCTGTACATGCTCGATGATGGTCACTCACGCTTACCCCATTATTAAAAGAGCTAAAAAAATTAAATTGTGATATAGTGTGTGTAAAAGAACCAAGGAATATACTCTTCGTTTTCGTATTGGCTAACAGTAGGTACAGTAATAATTTGACCAATGAACTAGTGTTACACGCATTATATTTATTGGATAAAACAACTTTTGGTTTTACTAACGATTTAATTTTGTGATAAAAAATTTAAATTCCGTCGGTATTGTATTAGATTTGGTAGTTTAGCCTTCAAAAAAGATACCTGAAAATTATGAAATAAAATTTCACCGTCGTCGATTGTCCAGTTAATTGAACCTTATTGCCTAATATCGATATTGAGGTTGGTGGAAAAATGAAGAAATAACGAAATCAAACGTATTTTTAACCGATATTATGTAATGAGGTTCAATTAACTGGGCGACAGTGGAACTTCATTTAATAATTTTTGGGCATATTTTCTGAATATGGCTTAATATTTTTTCAAATTTTTTTTATTACAGAAGTTACTATTTATTTTTAAAGGTATGTTATTCTTTGTCTGTTTAATAAAAAGCGAAAATCGCAGCGACCTAATGAGTGAAAAAGAGGTATAAACGAATTATAAATATTAAACTCAATATAATTAATCCAAAATATAAGTTTTAAGCCTTTCTACAACGTTATGATTCGACTGTATGGAGTAGGTGTTACCAAAGCGTACGATAATTACTATACAAATTGAAACGTAATTCTTTATAATTGGGTTGTTGTGATAAATGAAATATTAGTAAAATCTTTGTTAACAGTAAGATTTTCCGTTAAAAAATAATGTTAAACACATAAATAAATGCATGTAAGATTATTTCAGTTTTGTTTGAAATAGTGACGTTGAGAGACTGCATTTGACTTATTCTTATTACATTGCAAAAACAATATTTAAGAAAGAAAATAATTAACAGTAGTAATAATTATTATTATTAGTACTTAATAGTACGGATATTACAGAACATAATTGCTAATGCTGGATACAATATTTTCGTGATTGCTTGGTTATTTCTCTCTAACTTCGAATTTGGTTAACTATTGGCTCACTACTTCGTTAGAAGCTGCCTAATCAGTTTCTATGGATTTACAAAAGTGTGTCAAATAATATTTACAGTTCATTTCGGAACGATTTTCTTACACAATCATATTCTTTTTAAAGAAAAAGAAGATGAATGAATGAATTGAATTTTTAAGCTCTAACATCAGACTCACCATCCGAAAATTCTGAAATCTCCATGTACTAAATTTCATGTAAATGTGCAAAAATTATTCTGTAATTATGGTGGTCATATTGGATTCACCATTTAGAATTTTTAACTTCTGACATCAGATTAAGTATCAACTACTTCGAAAATACACCCAACTATCAATTTTTAATGCAATTTCCACGAAAGTTGAATTTTGTCTAGTTTTTGAGAGTCCTGCTTATTGTGGACTTACCGTAGCTTGGTGAAGAAACTACAATAGGGCGACTGTCGAGCAGTAACACACTATAGTTTTTAAAAAAGTATTATTAGTATTATAAATAGTTTTTTATTATTACTAGAGTATTCGCCTTTTCGCTTAAAAAAATTCTGTTTATATCCGAGCATATAGTTTCCTGAAGGATACATTTATCTTTATTGTCACAATATAGTGGTATTATTGGTGAATAGAGTAAACTGTCCTGTAATTTATATATAATCATAATTAGTTCATTAGAATATAGTAAAAACAGAATTGGTCATGAACAGATCCTCGAGGTACATTAGTTTATCAGAATCATTTTGTTATCCAACAATTTGCTTACGGCCAGATAGAGAAGATTGAACCATTTTCAACAATGCTTCTGAAACCATAGTGTTCCAATTTCTGCAGCAATATTCCATGTTTAACCCAATCTAAAGCTTTAGATAAATCACAGAATATATGAGCAACAGTCTCTCCTCCATTTATTTGGATAGATAGGAAAGAAAATGTTGCATCATTGGTAATTTTGTTACGTTGAAATCCAAATTGTGTGTCACTTAACAAATTTTCAGATGATGAAAACCAAACAACTCTTTTTTTTACTAGAATTTCAATAATTATTTTTAATATTTGCCCGTTTTTCACTAAACGCAGCTTGATGAAACTATAATCGCTTAGGTCAATCCAGAGTAATAATTGAGCAATTGAACATTTAAGAAAAAAGCATTCCAACCAGCAAATTTGTTTTATAATTTAAATGTTATACGATTATTTTGTTTTATTGTTATTTTATTAATGCTTCTAAAATGCCAATTGATTATATTAGAGTTGCAGAAAACACTATTTGGTTGTCTGCAACTGAACTGTTTCATAAGTTTATCATTAAAACGTGTTTACAGTAAAATTATAAAATATCTTATAAATCAGTTAAGAAATTATTTTAGAAACATTCCCGTGACTAAGCTAAAAAACATTTCAGTTTATGAAACTAAATAATTTTATAGTGCTTTTTTAGTAACGTTCGGCAGTATTTTCAGCACCGTTATAAATATATATTAAAATTATTTTATAGTTGTTTCCCATTATCTTATAAAACAATTATATTAAAACACTATTTGGGACAGTTTTGCTATTGAAAGTAAATTGTTGTTCCAGAATCTGCTACGTAATTATTATATGGCGTTGCAATCTACTGCAATATGGCAACGGCAATAAAGTACAAAATAAAATTGTGTACGTGAGCATAAGAATGCTGCTGCTAACTATGCAATAAAATATATTTGAAACAATTGATTTCCTGTGTCAGCTGTGTGTTTACATTTCATCAGAACTTATGTCTAACACTGAGCAGACTGGTGTAGATCGTACGTGCTAAAGTAGAAATTAAAAATATCAGATTTAGGACAATGGAAAAACTAACTTTTAGGTTAATTATGCAAATTGCGCCAATACTGTCTAAGTGGCTGGATTTACAACACAATTCTAACATATTTATTATAAAAAAGTTGCCAAAATATCGCGAAAGTAAGTAAATTATTGTATAAGAGTTGCGTAAAAGTTACCTAGCAGCATATTGGCTCGCAATGCGCATATGCATGAAAAACAACAAACAGCTGTTTTCTGAGATGAAGTGGACTCTAACTAAATGGTCGGAACCGTATTGGAAGATTTTACTTTACACGTATAATTTTTCAAATTTTTAATTTCGTTTTTATCTCTGTAATGTCTAACAGTAAATATATTTGCCTGCCTGGCAGAAAGTGTGCGCCATATAAGAAACCTTTTTTGTTAGTGAGTTATCTATCCTTTATAAAAAGTTCTGCATGAAGAAAAAGTAATTCCAATACTACAAAAACCGATCCCAAGCTTATCCGCCATATTGATCAACCATCAATCAAAATTCAAATGCATTTACCTCACTTCTTATTTGAACTGTTCGCCTTCCTTACCTCTACATTCAAAGGATCAACCCAACCTTTTTATGTAGTACAGAGCCTACTAACTAACATAACCTAACCTAATCTAGCTGTCATTTTTATATTATTTATTTTTTCATTTAATTTATGAGTGAAATTTTCGTACCGAATCCCCCACGTGCTTTAGTTAATTAGCAGAAATATTTCAAGCGCTAGGGAGATTACTAGTGAAAATTTTCATAAAATGGGCAAGGGAGTTAAAATGAAAACTTAATACGCAATTTAATGGTAATAGTTACAATAAATTACAGTTTTTATCAAAATGTTTGTTCCGGTTATTTTTACAGTTATTTTTCTTCGCTTATAAGTTATAACGAAAATGCAAAATGAGACATTTGTGAAAAAGAATTGTTTTATTTTTCATTTAAGATACGGCCCTGTCACAAGACCGTCACCTCTAAGACATATTATTTTATAGACGTTTTATAAGAATCGCCTATAGTTCAATTATCTTAAAATGCTCGTATTTAACACAAAAGTAATTTATAGAAGGACGCCATTTCATGAGACCAGCTTCGAGGTTGTATATGACATAAAAAGTTTAAAAATTACATTTTTATTAATATTCATGGCAATTAATACGTGCTAATTATAAAATTATGATGAATAAAACAAATTGGAATTAAATTTCATTATAAAAAAATTTAAAATGTGAAATCGATTTTAATAAAATTCCAAAAATTATTAGAAACCTTCTGTAAACATGAGGGGCAATTAAAATTAAAAAAAAACCATCGTATCAAAAATTGCAAGCTGTATGGGTTAACACGTCTCTAAAATAATTATTAAGTAAGTTCTTATCCATTATCCAGTAAAATCATTGTGGGGGTGGATGAAGAAAAAAAATATTTTGAGGTTTCTGGTTCTTGTAAAAGACACTAAATCACATTTTTTTTTCATCTCCTTTAACACATTCACTGCCGGCACCACCCCAGGGGCGTTCATCCGATTTTGATAAAAACGCCGTGACCGCCCGAGAGGCGTTCTTCTATATACCTAATACAGCGTTGCACTAAATTGTAATTAAAAAAAAAGAAAAAAAAAGAAAAAATGAAAAGAAAAAAAATAAAAAAAAACATTTTTTTTTAGCAAAAAAAAATTGGAAAATTTGAACTTAGTAGAGTGTCCACTAGCTAATACAAACATTAAATTAATAAATTGCAAAAGAAAATAGGTGGCACACGATCAATCGTCACTAATGAGCTCTGGCAGTGAATGTGTTAATAATGGGGTGGGGGTGGTAATGGGGGTGGCTAATGCCAACATTTTTTTTGAGACCTTAGCTTCTCTTGTATATACTAAATACCAATTTTATGGACTCTTACCTGCTTGATTTACCTATTTACCCCAAATTTACCCCAATTTACTTACCCTCAACCCTTCGACGGAACAAGATGAAAATATAATCTAGTTCTAGATCTCGTTAAAGTACATATGTGTACCAAATTTCAAGTCAAGATTTCAAACGGTTCCAGAGTAAACGTGCGCACAAAAAAAGTTACAGACAGACCGACAGACAGACCGACAGACAGACAGAAATTTTTTTTCTCAAACTTAAAATCTCGACGTTTCATGACATTCTAAGCCTATTTGAACAATAAAAGTTTTTAAAATTTTTTTTGTCGTTACTATACTTCCACTGGATGTGGAGGTAATAGTGGTAGGAGTTTCATTGACGGAAGTAATAACCATTATTTTCGTCATTTCGATACAATTTGTTCTGCAGTTGGATTAAATAAAGCAAACTTATCATATTCAATTGGAGCTGGTTCGAAACGTACATCGATGCAATAATTTTTAATTAAATTACATAACTGCGCAAATAATTTGAATATCAATGCAAAATAAATGTTATTCGATTTATACACGCTGATTTTATATATCTAGTAATCCGACGTAAATAAACTTAATGTTTTAATCGACATGCAATTTAAACATCTATTTAGTTTTATCATCACCGTGTATAATTGAGGCAACTAGCTTTTATCGGATAATATTTTTCTTAAGTTTAATGAATGCCGAGCATTTACAGGTATGTTGTCAATTAATATCGACTATCAATTTTTCCTCACTCTGTTGCCCACATGATAGAATATAATTTTACATGAAATAATAAATGCATATCAATTTATTCATAAGATTGCAACTATGTTACTAATATAATCAATATGTATTTCTAGTTTCAGTTTTGTTTCTTTATTAACGCTACTCTACACTTCAAAACTATACAGCCTACAACGCGGTGGTCATGTTTATTTAGAATGAAAACTTTTGAAATGGTAAAATTAGAGACGAAATTATCAGAGGAGTCAAAGGCACTCTTCCAAGAAAATTTTCCATTTTATGATTTTTCAAAGTATGAATACTCCAGGGAAATTAGATAAAAATATGGCAAATCTCAATAAACCAAATTTTTATATGAACTTTTGCTGCGCCATTTTAAACAATGCAATGGCTCAAAACTCCCCATTGATATGATTCCTGCTAAATAAAAACAATTTTTTACGAATGTCTTACTATTCATTACTTTTGCGACAAAATTAGTAAGAGTAAAATGTGTAGTTTAGGAAATTATCTACAAAAAAGTTCTTATGAGTTTTTTTTTCGTAGGAGTAACCGTTTTTGTACTACTAGTCCGGGAGCCCGTGTATAAAATGACTGACTATACGGCGAACTTTGACAATATGTAAAATGGATTGTCCTTATAAAGGTTAGCAATGAATGGACCGTCAGCTGGTTGGGTAGCGGTGGGGGTGGCTGTCAAAGGGTTGAGAACAAGTAAAAAAAATTGAAAAAAAAAACTATCCGGCGAATGCTGAAACTTACATGAGGGGAAGATTATGTTATATAATGAAAGTAAAACATAGTCAGCTGGACGGGGAGCGGTGGATTTACCGTCAACTGATCGATCGAACAGGTCCAAAAACATGAAAAATTAAATTATTCGGCGAACTTTAAAATTCGGGTATAAGATAATATTTATACTGAGATTCACGAAAAATATAGTCAGCTGCAAGTATGTGTGTGGAAAAGTCGTCAGCTGGCACAGTAAAAGTGCTGAGTCTTGACTCGCTTGAGAGGCAGCGCGCACCACATTTCTTGCGCCAGCAGACTTTTCGACCACATACTTGCAGCTGACTGTGTTTATCATTAATCTTAGTATGAATATTACCATATACCCGAATTTCAAAGTTCGCCGTAAAGATTTAATTAGTAAAATATCGATATTGATAACTTAATGTTGGAAAACGTGCGTGCGGCATTCCCGAGTTTTGTTTTTGTTTTAATTTGATTAAATATTCAACTTATTATTAATATACATTATTTTATGAAAATGCAAATTAATACATTCGTACATTTCAAAATTATACAGAATAATCTGCTCAGAAAATTTATTAAATGGGTATGGAAAACGAAACCTACTTTTGAATCATCAGATGCTTAGAATAATGATGGGGGCAGAGTCGGAATAAAGAATCGGGAGATTCTGATTGTTGGAAGAATTGGAATGTGCCGATTAATTTATAAATTCTTGAAAGAATCGGAACGTTCCGATTATTTTATTTTATCCGATTCTCAATTTTCCATTCCTATTTTTTTTCTTAATTCTTCCCCCCGATCATCAATCTGTAGACGCAGACGAAAAGTTTTTTTTCCTATCCCCCCGCTCATCAAACCTTAGATGCGGAGGAAAAACAATAATTTAGGCATGAGCAATGTGCATCTTCCTAGCGAAGTAAACGCCTTCCATAGCCAGTGCTACCGTGTTTTTACCGCTTTACCACCAAAATATCGAATAGTTCAGCAGCATCAAAGTATCAAGTAAGTAAATAATATCTACTAAATTGCTTTACTTCATTATTTTCAAGCGGATAACATATTTTTAACTCAATCAAGAGTTTGATAAAAATAAAAAACCGCTGCCCAAGAAATCACTACTTCTACATACCGATTTTCTATCCAAGTTGTATGTGGAAATAATTGTTTATGGAATTTTAATAATATAATATTTAAAATCGTCTACCCCAAAAACCTATAAAACGATATCCCACATCGGTAGTGGGGTGGGGGTGGTGATAGGAGGGTGGTAGTGGAGGTGGATGAAGTAAAAAAATATTTTTGAAGAAATTTTTTTTTCGTCCGCATCTAAGATTTGATGAGCGGGGGGATAGGAAAAAAAACTTTTCGTCTGCGTCTCTACAGATTGATGATCGGAGGAAGAATTAAGAAAAAAATAGGAATGGAAAATTGAGAATCGGATAAAATAAAATAATCGGAACGAATCTTTCAAGAATTTGTAAATTAATCGGAATATTCCAATTCTTCCAAGAATTATTCCGACTCTGCCCCCATCATTATTCTAAGCATCTGATGATTCAAAAGTAGGTTTCGTTCTCCATACCCATTTAATAAATTTTCTGAGCAGATTATTCTGTATAATTTTGAAATGTACGAATGTATTAATTTGTATTTTCATAAAATAATGTATATTAATAATAAGCTGAATATTTAATCAAATTAAAAAAAAAGCAAACAAAACTCGGGAATGCCGCACGCACGTTTTCCAACAACAAGTTATCAATATCGATATTTTACTAATTAAATCTTTACGGCGAACTTTGAAATTCGGGTATATGATAATATTCATACTAAGATTAATGATAAACACAGTCAGCTGCAAGTATGTGGGTGGAAAAGTCGTCAGCTGGCGCAAGAAAGGTGGTGCGCGCTGCCTCTCAGGCGAATCAAGACTCAGCACTTTTACTGTGTCAGCTGACGACTTTTCCACCCACATACTTGCAGCTGACTATGTTTTTCGTGAATCAGTAGAAATATTATCTTATACCCGAATTTTGAAGTTCGCCGAATAATTTAATTTTTCATGTTTTTGGACCTGTTCGATCGATCAGCTGACGGTAAATCCACCGCACCCCGTCCAGCTGACTATGTTTTACTTTCATTATATAACATAATCTTCCCCTCATGTAAGTTTCAGCATTCGCCGGATAGTTTTTTTTTTCAATTTTTTTTACTTGTTCTCAACCTTTTGACAGCCACCCCCACCACTACCCAACCTGCTGACGGTTCATTCATTGCTAACTTTTATAAGGACAATCCATTTTACATATTGTCAAAGTTCGCCGGATAGTCAGTCATTTTATACACGGGCTCCCGGACTATACGCTTTATAAAGTTTCAGCCTTCATACTTCAGAGGCATAATGCACTCTATTCCACAGTTAACGTACTAAGCGCATTTCTTTATAGGTGGTATCTCCAATAGACCATAGATCACATTTTTTATACTAAAAATCAAAAAACTAGTTTCTTCTCCTCAATATCCTCCGTCGGCTTAGTGTCCATTATCTCTTCATTAATCTCTTTTATTTGTAGGACTTCCGCTAAGAAATTGGCAGACCTATATCTTCAGTTGTAGACATTGCTTTTTTCTATTGTATCGAGTGCTGCATTGAGACAAGACTGGCCGAACAATTGCAACGCACTGCTGAATAATGTAAACCAGTCGTTCTGCAGCCACAGTTGATCCACAGCCTTTGGAGAAATTTCGAAAAATTATGTTCAGTAGAATGGAACCAGGTCTAAAATGTTTATTATTCATCCCCAGTCTTCAGGCTTGAGTTCAGTACCTAGTCATTTATCTACTTGATAATACACCCAATACAATTGTTGTTGAGCAGCACTACAAGTTGGTCGAAGAGTAGATAATTTCACTGTCTTTTTTGCCACGTTGATTTAGCAAAACAATGATATGTGAATGCATTTATTGATATCACATTTGGTGGTACACCGTTAAAAGAAAACGTACTCCATTGGTAAAAACCGAAGGAATTATTTCTTCCATATCCAGATTTTTTATGACGTCTTTTACAACGAAAAAAAATTGATACTATATTTGCACTCCACTATGTGGAAATAATTGTTTAATAACACAAAATTTGAAATCGTCCACCTCAAAAACCCATAAAACGATATACCATATGGTTAGTGGTAGGATGAAGTAAAAAGAATTGTTGAGACCTTTGGTTCCTGTACACACATTAAATCACAATTTTATTTTTTCACCTTTTAATAATGAGGTTGGACTATTTCTTGCTTGATTTACCTATTTACCTATTTATCCTCATTTACCCCAATTTACCCCCCAACCCTTCAATGGAAAAAGATCAGAATATAATCTAATTCCAGTTTAGTCCAGTCAACGGAGCGCTAAAAAGGCCAAAATCTCTAATTTCAGTGCTAATGAATAGATTTTGATGAAACCTTGTACAATGTGTTTGTAATGACGTTAATAAAAAAGTTGAAAAAGAATAGAGTAGGAAATGATCGGAAGGGGTAGAAAACACTCCTTTTATCATGGGTTCCGTAACTTGTAGAATTAGGTCAAGAATGGAAAAAAAAACAATATATTTACCTTTTTTGATCCGAAATAAGATGTTTTTATCATTGTGAATTTTTTCGAAAAATGCATATTTTTCGAGATATGGCCACTCGGAAATTCCTAAAAGTGGGGAAGGGAAATGTAAAAGTTGAAAAATAAATCTGAAAAAATTTAGGTGAATGTATCATCAAAATACAAGACTTTTTTTATTTGCAACTTTTCTGTAAAGTGTGTTTTCACCGAGTTTTTCCGGAAAAACCTGAAAAACTACCCATTTCTTTGAAATTGTAGCACTTTAGAAATATGTAATTTAAAAATTTGAAAAGATTCAGACGTATGCATTGAGGCCTTCTAAATATTTTTTGTCTCTTGGAATTGTTTTGTAACTTTCTAATTTTCCGAGCTACAGGCAGTTTTTTACGATAAATAATGTACTATATTTTTTGCACATTAATACATGAAAATTCGAAAATGAGCGTGATTTATATATATTATTATAAAAAAATATGAAACCTATATAGTTATACCATTTTTAAAGGTTCAATATAATTTTTAAATTGAAAATGAGAAAAAAATGTAGTACATTATTTATCGTGAAAAACTGCCTGTAACTCGGAAAATTAGCAAGTTACGAAAAAATTCCAAGAGACCAACAATCTTTAGAAGACCTCAATACATACGTCTAGATTTTCTCAAATTTTTAAATTGCCTATTTTTAAAATGCTACAATTTAAAAAAAAGAGGTAGTTTTTCATGTGTTTACATTTCCCCTCTCCCACTTTTAGGAACTTTCAAGTGGCCATATCTCGAAAAATATGCATTTTTCGAAAAAATTCACAAGAGTAAAAACATCTTATCTTGGGCCAAAAAAGGTAAATATGTTTTTTTCATTTTTGACCTAATTCTACAAGTTACGGAACCCGTGATAAAAGGGGTGTTTTCTACCCCTTCTGATCGTTTCCTACTCTAACGATTTTTTCAACTTTTTTATTAACGTCATTACAAACACATTGCACAAGGTTTCATCAAAATCCATTCATTAGCACTCAAATTAGAGGTGAAACTCCGTGTACCAAATTTCAAGTCAATATATTAAACGGTTCCAGGGTAATAGCACCCACAAAAAAATTACAGATAGACCAACCGACACAGAGGAAATTTTTGTTTGCTAAAATTTAAAATCTAAAGGGTCTGTATTAGCACACTCACATATCAACCTAACTTAACTTAACCTACCATAACGAGGAGACTTCATTAATTTATATACACTAAACATCATGTATAATTATCTAAATGAAGGATGATCATTACAGCCCCCTGATTGTCCAGTTACTACAACAGTTCTTACCTCTGTTGTTGGGATTAATATCTGACTACCTTACTACTTTAATGAAAATAACTTGTTACCTGAATATCAATCTGACTTTAGAATATCCCATAGCACCTCTTCAACCTTATTAAATATTATGGACATAATTAGAGCCTGCGAGGATAAGAAAATGACGGCGTTGAAGTAACTGGATTTTTCTAAAGTCTTTAATACAGTTAACCATAGCCTATTGTTTGCAAAATTAAAATATATAAGATTTTGTCAAACTTCTTTAAATTTATATAATTTATACCTTTCTGACATAAGTCAAAATGTTATTGTGCATAATAGTATCTCAAAAAGTTAAAGGGCCCGTTTCATAGGTTCAGATTAAACTAGAGTTTAACTAGAAGTTTCACCTAAATTGTAGATTTTAGTGTTTTGTAAAATACCGTTTTATAAGCGTTTGTCAAAATCGTCAGTGTTATTGTCATAGAACCTCCCAGAATCGACATAAGTCCAAGAATAAATAAAAACTTCGACTTAGGAAAAAATGTATAAAGACAATTAATTTAGAGCATAACATATTTAAGGCATCAGCGCCGAAGACTGGCACAAAAGGACTCATACACGCTCACAGAAAAGTAAGGCGCAATAAGGCGCACAATTCAAAAGTATGCCAAAAATTTCACTTAATAAATATTTTTTTCCATGTCCACAAAAAAAGACAAAATTATTAAATGCTTTTCTTGAAACATTTGTCGATTCGTCTCTCTCGTAGTGGCCCTAAAACTGCTCTTTATGGTACACTCTCTGATTATAGTGTATTAATTTGGTATTGTATTCTACCTCGTAAATTGAACAATACTCTCTCAAAATATATATGGGTAATAAAGATATCTCCTGAAAAATATTTCTTCTCATATCTGCACCTGTATATATTACTATATAACATGTAAGCTGCTCTACTATTCTCCTTATTTAATTATACTAAGTGCTTGCTCTTTACTAAAAATAAAATATGACGCTGAAGAATTATAAGTTGTCATCCTATTACCTATCTAGTTACTTATAAAATATGCACATATTTCTCTCATATTTCTGCTGCTGAGTTATATGTATCGTCAATCGTTAGACATACGCATCGGCTCAGCAGGAAATCTGTTATTTGAAGTTACAGGGTTAAACTCATGGTACGATATAATTGCCACTAGCTATTGAAAATTAAATAAATTGGGTTATATATTTATATTATGTATGAGCCTGCATCTGATGTATTGTATTAGTACTGCTATTTTACTAGAAAATCAGGCCGGGATGGCCCATTTTGCCCTAGAGATCTACAGTTTAGCGTGAACTCCAAACCACGGTCCTCGACCACCAACTTCGACCCACCCTGGTCCAACTCCACCACCTTTCAAGGCGGCGCAATAGCCCGAGGTTCCTGGGTCTCCTAGACCAGCCACCGCCTTTCAAGGTGGTTCACTAGCCCTAGGATTTTCTCTGTTGGCAGCCTACCGACTATTAGATGAGATCATGGGTCACCCATCCAAGTGCCAGACTCGCACAGCGTTGCTGCGCCTCGCTGATTAGCATTAGCATTAAATCAATTTATTTTTGTTTAAATGTGTTACATTTCAGAAAGGTGTTATATATATTATCTCGTCTTATACATAGTTTACATTGTGTATAATAATAGTCCAAGGCGTTACATACGCTCGTAAGCGTGAAGCGCCCCGGAGGTGCGATGGTGGCATGGGAGATAGAGAGCCACAATCTGAATTTACCGTGGAAGTCGTTCTCTTTAATGCAAACTTAAACGAGTTTATTTTAAAATATGCCTTGGCTTAAAATATTTTATAATTTAGAGATTTTAAAATTAGTTCTTCTGCAGTTACGCTCAAAGATACAGGAAAATTTTAGGTAAAAAACCTGCTTAAAGTAATTGTCATTAAATAAAACTGGATGGTACAGGGATTTGTAAAAGGTTTGTTAAATGTATTTATTTTATGTGGTATTGACGAGATTCAGATTTGCTTGATTTTTCTTCTCGCTGGATTCCTCGGGGGGGGGGGGGTGTCTTGTGGATGGAGGGGGGGATTTGATTGGAGGGATGTTGTCTACGTTGCTTCATCAGACTCTAGCAGTACGATAAATGTCCAGCTTTTCGTGTAATAAAAGATGGGTGTGCTGGATATTGTCTTGATGACGTTGGTGGGCGAGTTGATTGGTCAAAATTTCTGGGATGTCTCCCTAACAATTCTTTGATTCTATGAATACCGCACATCCTATGCAGTTCCTCAGTCGTCACATACCGGCGTGAATTAGTCAGCAGGCGAAGCAATTTATTTTGCGTGATCTGGACACGATTTATCTGAGTATCAGAGGCCGCGTTCCAGACCACGGAGCCAGATGTTAATATCGGCCTGAAAATAACCTTGAAGAGGGTCAATTTATTTTCCAACGTAAGTTTGCTTCTCCTGATCACAAGTGGGTACAGACGACTGAGGGCTCCATAGGTTTTATTTATGGACGCTCTAATGTGTGGCCCGAAGCAGAGTCTTTTATCCAGGGAGACACCCAGATACTTGATTGTGTTTTTTTCTTCGATGTCCTGACCATCAATTTTTATTTTGCTAAATGTTTTTATATTAGTAAATTTCCTGTTGAAATTTATTGTTTCTGTTTTCTGAGGATTTATTTTAATTCTCCAGACCGCATAGTATTTGATTATATTATCAATATGGTATTTAATTTTCTGGGTGGCGGTCTGGGCATAAAAACTATGTGCGTAGAAGAGCATTAAAGCGTCTGCGTAGAGAATCATGTTTGTATTGGGATATGATGGTCAGCTGTGTACAGGTTGAAAAGTATGGACCCCCGAGGAACTCCTGCGGAGAGCCTTGTTCTGGTAGAAAGTGTGTTATTTATTCGCACCAGAATATATCTATCCATAAGAAAGGATGCTATGAGTGTTGTCATGTACTTAGGGAATTTATTGAATACATCCATTTTGTAGACCAAGCCGTTCCTCCACGTGGAGTCAAAAGCTTTGGCAACATCAACAAGCAACACCACTGTGCACTGCTTTTTGTTATATCCGTCGATGACATCCTGCACCAGTTTGCACTGAGCGTGGGTGGTGCTGTGTCCAGAGGAGATGAGGTTTTTTTTCCCCACGAAACGATTTATTATATTTAATATTACCTTTTCGGTAATTTTAGACATGGTATTTAAGAGGGAAATTGGTCTCTAACTGCTTTGTTCGTGGGGGGGGGTTCCCGGTTTTAGGATGGCGGCTTTCCATTTTTTAGGAAAATACTGCAATCTCAGGATAGAATTTATTAAATAGGCGAGTTAGACTATTGCCTTTTTGGGTAAGCGTTTTAAAGTGATATTTGTTATTGAATCAACACCAGGGGCTTTATTGTTGGGTGCTTGTTTAATTAGTTTCTGGATTTCATTGGAGGTTGTTAAGAATTTTGGGAGTTTGTTGGGAGGGATAGGGTGACGAGGAGACAGGTCCTGGGTATGGGAGGTGACCTGTTCCTGGAAGAGGGTGGAATTTGGTGGTGTAGTATTAGTCTGTTGAAGGTATGTGGTCTGCTTTTTCATCATCTGATATACATTTTTGGCCACCTTGTACCAGGGTGGGTAGTTTCGGGTAGTTTTTTCTTTCAGAGCGACGGAACTTAAACTGGTGATCGTACCTTATCCCCATACATCTGATGTAAATAAAAATAAATATTTTACAAGCAATTCTCATTCAGACAAACGGTTTAGCTAATTATTAGCTACTCTACATTGGTTTGGTTCAGAAACCATTTTCATTTATTAAATATTTTTAATAATTTAATTTTGCTGGTTTTTCTTACATTGAAATATAAGAGAAAAATTTAAAACTAATATTTGGAGTCGAAAGCGGGATTCTAAAGTATAAATAACACAGGTCTACAAAAGAAAAATCTGCTTCAAGGACGAAACCTATCATGCCTTAAGTATTTTTGCGTACTGAATCCGAATTTTCAATTTAAAAATTTTTCTACCGAGTAGATTTCGAGTAAATCTCGGTCTTTATTGTCAAAAAACCGTATTTTGATGATAAGGCATGATAGGTTTAGTTCTGCAGGTGAGAATAACTCCACCGAACGCAAATATCAATGACAACAATTTTTATTACTTTCGTCGCAGTTTCTTTGTAAACTTTCCAAATGCCAAGGGAAGCTAAAAAAAGGAGATTTTATAGAAAACGTACTCCCTTAATTTAAATGACACAATTGCCCAAAACCTACAAAATGAAATTAATTTGGCTCACGTATGTTGAAGTCAGTTTGGAGACAAAATGTGAACAAGTCAAAATGTTGTCATGTCTGACGGTAAATCTCATGAAATTCGAGAATGACGACAATAATGCAGCTAGTAAAAAAGCATACATCAACTAACAGTTGAAAAGGAGTTTATAATCGTTGTACTCATCATTCAGTTTCCAATCACATGATATGGCTTATAGTCTTGGTGCCCGCGCACATAAATGCAATTTATACATATCCTCGTATAACTTCTTGTATGGTATACTTGCGCCTAGTCTATCACTTTTTCCTCTGCGAAAATTTTCGTAAACGCGGTGTTCCTCCTCGGCATGAAAAAGACGATTTCCACGCGTCGGATTGGAAAATCGGCAAATATATTTTATCGGACAATTTGAGAATTGGATTCTACATGTATATTCTATATATTTCTACAAACTGTCCGACAAAAATTTTGGAACGTTAAGGGTGTCTACCACCCTAAACATAACATAACATAACTTTAACACATTTATTGATAACCAGCTGATTTTTTTCAAGATTGCTTAATAAAAATATGTAGAATCCAATTTTCGAATTGTCGGACAAACTATATTTGCCGATTTTCCAGTCCGACGTGTGGGAATCGTCTTTTTCATGCCGAGGAGGAACGCCGCGTTTACAAAAATTTTCGCAGAGGAAAAAAGTGATAGACTAGGCGCAATTATGCCATACAAGAAGTTATATAAGGATATGTATAAATTGCATTTATGTACGAGGGCACCTGGACTATTACAACCATGCAGCTCTCGGAGAAAAGGGCACGAGCCAAGGGGCGCAACCCGACAGGGATTATAGGTTTCTCCCTCTTGCTTGATAAACAATGATCGGAATTTGGGTTTAATTCCAGTGGCGCAAATAAAATTTTACATCAAAAACTTAAAGTTTGTTCTTTCCTACAAAATTAAATCGAATGTAATACGAATCTACCTTACGAGTTTCTCATTTATTTTGGCATAATAGAATACATGTATACATATGTACAACTAAAAATGCATGCATATTTTAATAAATTCTTGTAACGACGCACCTGAAATGAAACCCAAAATTCCGATCACTGTTGATAAAGCAGATGCCATACGTATTGAGACCACGTGACTTTCTCATGTCTGTTAAAAATCTCTTTTTTAAAGTGCATTTCTTTCTAATTTTCTGTAAATTCTATTATCAGTGTATAGTAGCTTATGTAATATGCACGCATTTAAGGTAATTGAGATTATTGGACGGTGAACTTTCTGCTAAATTTTTGACGGAAGCACCCTGTATTTTATTGGTTTTACGTTGTTTCCGGCAACATTTTTTATCACAGCAATTTATATATATATACACATTACGTTAATTAAAAAGCAATCCGATCAAATCTCCATTAATAATGATGAATGCTTTTATCTATCCGAAGATTATAAGTTTAGTTTTAATACATATCTTAGGAACAAAAAGTTAACAACTTTATAAATTATAGCATCCGCTAACACAAATACTTAACGCTCTTCTAAATTCAAGCTACCGATTATTATTCACAAACAGATTCATTAATTTATCCGTATTGTATAACAAGATCGTTGTAATACATCATTCCATTTGTATTTATTTGTGCTCAACCACGTGCTAATAGGAAACAGAACTGATATACAGTAAGTGATGCGTCAAAATCAAAGAAATTATATTTTAAGGACCCCTCGCGGTGACATTAAACTCCAATTTAAATGCAGAGGTCTTCAGTAGCTCGCTTAATCGATTAACAGATTTGTTAGATGTTGTCTTTAATCTTAAGATTTAGATATAAACCGAGGCATTCCAACAGGTTCTATGTTGAATTAAGTGCATTCAGTGGCGCAGGGGTATGTGGGTAATGCTAGGCAGAGACCGATATGACGACTGTGCGTCTCCGATATCTAACATTCGTTTTATATACATTTTAAACTTGCATTTTAATCAACCATGATCTGAAATAAAAAAGTTCTTTAAGAAATCTGGATCCATGATTGGACAACCTCAATCGTAGTACCACTATATAAGAAAGAAAATCACAGATGTTTGTGATTGGACTACAGACTGTTGGCATTTATATTACCCGCCAGTAAAAAATGCTGTTAACACTTCAGCAAGGTGTATCTTAGCAAATATCTCCTAAGCAAGCAGGATTTGTTAAGGTACTGGAGAGCTATATATAGCTATATATTTGCCATATACCAAACTTGCGACAAATTATCGACTATATAAGAAAATATTACGTGCCTATTTACGTTTGTTTCATAGACTAACGTAAGGCATTTGACAACGTGGAATGGGACAAAACGTGGGCGATTTTATTGGAGATGGAGACAAAAATATCTGGTATTTATCATTTGTCGATTGTATCAACAGAATCTGCTTTGGTGAAACTAGACAGCACTAACTTCAACAAATGTAAAGTTGGCAAAAGCGTTAGATGTGCTCTGTCACCAATCCTATCATAATGAACAAGTAATGAGACATGACGTGCTGGTAGGGTGGAGTAGCTATAGATGAAACCAAGATTTCCAACTTGAGATTTGCAGATGATGCCCTTAGTTGCAGCAGGGCAGGATGGGCTCATTCATCTACTAGATAGGCTTCAATCAATAGGCTTTGATTATGGTTTAAGTGTAAATTACAGCTATCCAGATACGTTAAGAATTGGTGGCTGTGAGGTAGTAAACAAGATGGTAGACCTTGTTGACAATACTGGCAACTACGAATGTAAGATTCGGCGAAGAATACACATGGTACAGTCGAAAACTCACTAGTACCTAAACCACTCTAATATTTCATGATTCCGATGTTATAAAAAGAACTAACCGAGATATTTTTAAGCAGAATTCAAAAAATGGTTTGACTTGTATGTAAATTTGTACACTTGTTATTACATTCTTTCAGATCTCTACAACCATTAGAAAGAAATATCGTGATGGAATTTCTTGTAGATAATAGTGTCACCTCGAACGAATTTTTTAACGTGTCCCAAATTGGGGCGCATATCTCGATTATTGTTGGAGATAGAAAGATGATTAAATGAGTATAATCCTGAAATATTTGACTTGTTCGACGAAGTTCTTAAAGAAGTTCTTAAATTTAATCTATTTAACTATCTATCTTCAATATATCGGAAAAACTGAAATGGCGCATTTTAAAGAATTGCCCGTACCTTTATAATTTGACAACCGGTGATATTCTAATGAGAATACTGTTAAGACAAATTTCTATCGTCATATTGGATTTAAATTCCATTTTCAATGGTCAGATGAAAGTTAGGTACTACAATAAAATTTTTATAATATATATTTTTCTGAGTGGGCTATGAAGACTCATATTTAAAATAATCTCGAATTATCTTTCAACTTGAAAAATGCACAAAACTTTGACAAATTTGGAATTGAAATGCACACTCTCCATAAGGTGACATTTTGACTAAACTAGTTATTTGTTTCTTTTTAAGTTGATTAATTTTAGGTACCATATGCTCGTTGAGATAGTTTATTAATGTTTTTTTCAAATCCTAGACCATTGTCAATTAAAGCTTCAAGATATTCGGCTTCATCGATCAATTCAATTTCGTCATCATACACAGTAATATTTATAGCATTTTTGACATGGTCTCTGTCCTTTTTGGTCCAGAACACACTGAGGTTGAATTTCCTTGAATTTAGAATTAAGCTAAGCTTTCTAACTAGCCCATCGCACTAATAACTCGATTCTTCAAGAATTACGTTCCCAAAAGCGATCCTGCAGCATCGTATTCTCCTGAATTCTCTTATTTTGGGACCACATCAGCCGGAGATAAGACAGTATAGAACAATTGATAACGATAATAATGTACCTTTATTTACTAAATAAGCTGCAATTAATTACAAAGAATAAATAGAAAAGTATATTAACTAGCTTATTTTAAGTCTATACGTATAATAATAACTATAAAAAAACGATAGACTTGATAGAACAACAGACCGACCGACAGAGATAATTTTTTTGCTCAAATTTAACATCTTGACGTTTCATGACATTTTAAGCATATTTGAACAATAAAAATTTTCAATTTTCTTTTTGCATTACTATACTTCCATTGGATGTGGAAGTAATAACTACAAGTCTTTGTATCCTAACTCAGCATAACTAATCAGAATTCTTTTTTAATAAAACTAATACATAGTTTAGTGAAAACATATTTTTCACAGTATTTTATTTCCTATGGCAATGCATTAAATATTTGAATTCCATTACAGAACAAAGATTTTGATTCCATACCTCTCCATTACCATATCATATACGCTAAGAGTGTTTTAACTGTGAATATCTCTAACAAAATTTATTTTATCACTTAAATAAATTGCATTTTGCAATTGCTAATTTGTACTTTAAATATCAATTGACTTCAAAACTATACGTTGTCTAATATTCAAAAAATTTAGATTTTCCATCCAAATCTCACAATGAGAAAATTTTGCTTAGGGAACTTTAATAATATAATATTTGAAATCGTCTACCCCAAAAACCCATAAAACGATATGCCATATCGGTGGAGGGAGTAGGGGTGGATGAAGTAAAAAAGTTTTTGAGGCCTTTGGTTCTTATACACACACTCAATCACAATTTTATATTTTTCACCCCAGTCAATAACGGGTGGGAGTGGTAATGGGGGTGGCTAATTCCAATTTTTTTTTTAATATATATACTAAATACCAATTTTACTTGCTGGATTTACCTATTTACCCCCATTTACCCCAATTTACCCCCCAACCCTTTAACAGAATAAGATAAAAATATAATCTAGTTCCAGATCTCGTTAAAATACATATGTGTACCAAATTTAAAGTCAATAACTTAAACGGTTCCAGAGTAATCGTGCGCATAAAAAAAGTTACAGACAGACCGACAGACAGACAGACTTTTTTCTGCTTAAACTTAAAATTTCGACGTTTCATGACATTCAAAGCCTATTTGAACAATAATAATTTTCAAAATTTCTTTTGTCGTTACTATACTTCCACTGGATGTAGAAGTAATTATGCTCAAGGCTGTATTTTGCATCTTTTGTAACTTGAATTTTACTATTATTTAAATATAACGGGTAGAGTTGCACAATATTGAAAACGTGGAGCTATTATAGATATATACTAAGATTCTTGAAAACATTGATAAATAACTTGAAATTCTACGTAAAAAATAATTTTTTTTGCAACTTTTTTAATAATGTAACCCATGTAACTTTTGAAAGTCAAGGATGCATCTATTATAAAACCAAGTTATTTAATATCAAAAACCTTTTTTAATTTTCTATTAGAGTTCAGGGAAAATCAGATAGAAGGAGGAGAAAAAGATATCCCTCGAAATGTTGAGCTGATGTCGCCAAGGAGCTGATGGGAAAAAGATTTGGTGTGCACCTGTAGCGTTTCTGGATATCTCATTTTCATGGTCTTATAGGTAACATATCATTAATTCCCTGAAACTGAAAATCAGAGATTAGCAACCGATTATTTTTGTATTAAAACTTCTGTTAAACATGAAAATATAACAGCAGCAAATATTCTTTGTAGAAAGGAAACTCTAGATTGAATAATCAAGACTTGAAAATTGAAAGCACAAATTCATTGCAATTAAGGCATAGAGTATCTGTGATCTGGAAATTTTAACTATTATATCGCAATTAAAAAATAGTAAATCTAAGGACATAGGTATATATATTATCTTAACAGTGAAATTTTAAAATTAGCTGGTGATGTTCTTGAAAATCCTATTGCACATTTAATAAATATATTGAACGCGGAATTTATCCTGATATATTCAAAAAATCACAAGTTACACCTGTATACAAAACAGGTGACTTTAATAATACAGACAGTTATAGACCTATCTCTATTATACTCATTATCTCAAAAATATTTGAGATCGTTCTTAAGAATAGACTGCTAGAATACTTAGAAAAAAACAATTTACTAACTGGTGTCCAATTCGGCTATAGACAGAAGAGATCCACTATTGACGCAATCTGTGAAATGTACGGAAACATTATAGAAGCTTTTGAGAAATGTCAACTATGCACTGCAAAATTTTGCATGTCTAAGGCATTTGATACAGTTAACCAAGGTGTTCTAATATAACTGGAATATTATGGGATCAGAGGAAAAGCCTTAAATCTATTTATCTCTTATCTTGCTGACCGTCAACAGTGTGTTAAGTTTGATGATAAAGTATCAAAACTTTCTAATGTTGATTATGGAGTGCCACAGGGGTCAGTTCTGGGTCCTGTACTGTTTATAATATACATTAATTATGTCAATTGTGCTACTGAAGTGTCTCCAATAATGTATGCTGATGACTGACATTCTTGCTAAGGAACGAGCTCTTTTCCAACCTATGCACTAAGGAAGAAGCTGATAATTTAATAAAACACTGGACAAGGAGTAATTATCTTACCATAAATAATGGTAAAACAAAAACTATAAATTTTGCAGTAAAAAAAAAATAAATAACGAACCTATTAAACTCCTTGGTGTGCATTTGGATAATTCATTAAGTCAGTTCAGTTCAGTTCAGTTCCAAATTCACAGATTTTCAAAACAGTTGTCGACTTGTATTTATATAATAAGACAACTCAGCAACAAAATTACAGCAGATTTCTTAAGAGTAGCCTATTTTTCCATTTTTTACAGCATAATGACGTATGGAATGGTAGTATGGGGGTCATCATGTTATTCGAGCAAAATCTTTAAATTACAAAAAAAGTTATAAGAATACTGAGTCCAGCTAAATATGATGACCACTGTAAATTCCTTTTTAAAGGTCTCCACATATTAACATTGCTGTCATGTTATATATATGAATGCTTGTGTCATATTAAAAAATTAAAAGGTAATAAAATTAGCAAGCAGGAGGACATACATAACCATGACACTAGAACAAAAAGAAATTTAAGATTGCCCAAATATAGACTAAGTAAATCTCGAAATTCCTACTTATATTTTATCAATAAAATTTTTTAGTGTGTTACCTAAAGATTTACAAAATCTTGATATGAGTGTAAATACGTTTAAGCTAAAAATAAAAAATATTCTTTTACAGAATACTTTCTACTCATATGACGAATACTTTGACTATTTTGGCTCCTTGCCTAATTTATCGTCTGTCTAATTATGTCATTATATTTAACGCTATATTTTAGCATTTTTGCATTATCTGTTTTTTTTTTGTGTTTCTAATAATTTTATATTTTACGTTTTTCCCTCTACTGAGGTACTAGTTTTTAAAACTACTACTTATTCTATATTGTGTTATCCTGACTTTCGTTTATAATTGTTTTTAAATTAAGTAGTTAGTTTTTTATCTTTGACGTATGCAAACATTATATGTATGTATAACATGAATAAAATTCTATTCTATTCTATTCTATTCTATTCTATTCTATTCTATTCTATTCTATTCTATTCTATTCTATTCTATTCTATTCTATTCTATTCTATTCTCATTCTATTTTATCATTTATCTTAATGTGTCATATATATTTACATTCATGTCATATTAATACATTTAGCTCAATAAAAAAAACATTTTTCTTCAAGCGTATTAAAATGTTTAAATTATGTCACCAAAAACAGAAGTAGAAGTAGGACATTGTTTTCCTAGTAACAAAATGTTAGTACCGAACGCCACCGTAGTGGACATTGTTTTACTAGTAACATAATGTTAGTTCCTAAAGCGCCGCCGTAGTGGGTATTGTTTTACTAGTAACATAAAGTTAATACCGAAAGCCACCGGTGGCGCGCTATCCACTAGTCACTTGTCATATTGTGTCAACATGTAAGACTGTAGTTTGAATATTTGTACATGTATGATAAAAAAATGAATTTTTGCATTTTAATACGCTTGAAGAAAAAATAGTATATATTACACGGAGTAGAACGCCTTTTTTTGTGTTTCGCCCAGTTTGCAAATCCTGGGCTCAACACGAAAAAAGAGTGCGTTCTACTCCTAGTAATACAATATACTATTAATTTCCTTAATGAAATAAGCGCGAAAAGTAGGTTTTACTCAACCGTGGTAAAAAAAATTGCGTCCGTGATTGTTTACCGTGATTGTTTACCGTGATTGTTTACCGTGATTTAACATTTGGTTATTCCTCTTCGCATACCTCTGCGTTAATTAATAATAGTAATTAGCGCGTCATGGTAAGTTAAAGAACACCCCATGGGTAATGGCCAGCAAGGCATGACACTGTCCAAGCCTGCTTAGCGGTCCATGTAAAAGCCTAACAAAGTGTAAATGTGATATACCATGCCCATGTTCATCATCTAGAACAGAATTATATGCATGGCTTGCCTACAATTAAAATATGCCGGAACTGTTTGCCGTACCATTACTCTGGTTTGATAAACAGAAAAACGCAAACCTTAACGGACTCATCGGCATTTATAAAGTAAATGATACATTGCATACGTTTTTAGAGCAAATGATTTAGTGAATAATAATACAAAATAAATGTAAAAACTACCGCCAATACATAACGTTTGATTTTGTCGAAACCCGGTAAAAACGGTGCTACCAAATTTTACAACCGAAACACTGCTTTTTGGGCATCCATTAACAGAGTCCCATGAATAACAACAAGTGTCGATGACGACAGAAGCTTTATAAAGTTTGAAAGCACCAAGAAAAAAGGTAATCAGTATGGACGTGGCATTGCCCTTTTATTTTGCCAAAGTTGAGGATGGCCCGAGCAAAAACAATTAAATGTAGTATGTATGATAATGTCTTTCTGCGGTAAATAGAGAAAAAGTTACTAAATGTCCCCGAAATGAGGCTTTGTCTGCAGAAAATTTATTGGTATAGATTTATTGTTCTAATTAAAAAGATTGAATTTTCCTATCCGTTCTCGAGTGACGTCGCTGTAAGAAACGTAATAAAACGTAATACTTCTGGTAAGAGACAATGCGAATATTTTAAATAGGTATATCATTTATGTCGTGACCGTTGAGTGAAATAAGATTGACAGATAACATAGCATGACATATCTTACTCTCTTAATCTTTATAATGTCTTTATTAATTCCATTGGTGTTTTAATAATGATTCACTATTGTGCCACCTTGCTCGCGTGTTCTGAAGTCGTATCGTTATAGAAAACTTTAATGTACTTACTACCACACTATAAAAGTAAATCAACTATAAAAAATATTACACCAATTAAGAAGACCTTGGATGTAGTTTATTATCTTTAATTGATTATGCTTTGGAAAATATGTGAGAAATCTCTCGATAGTAAATAGATAACTAAATATGCAGATCATAGAAGACGTAAAACAACAATAATAATAATATACACAGAAAATTAGTGCATATTTAATGTGAATTAAGTTTTTATTTTAATATTTCACTTATTTGAGAATTTATTTTTTATGTTTCAAATTCGTTCTTGGGGC